>OX388352.1:31542930-32854015 GCA_947579665.1 Sympetrum striolatum
TAATTATGAAATGCATTCTCACAATGCAAAGGAAATGCCTATCATCATTAAATTTACGCTCACTGATAATAAAGAACAAGTGAAAAATTTAACACAGGAGAAAATATGTTTAAATGGATTTTTATTTTGATAAAAAAGTTTTAAAACTAATTCTCACCTCTCAGTTTAGGATAGAAAACATATTAAGCGATATGTATTTATAGTATAAATAATATATTTATTTATTTACGAGATTTTTAGAACAGTATTTAACTCCAGTAACAGCAAAAATGTAATATCTATCAAAAACGTAGAGTTTGAAGGGCCCAGAGCAAGAGCTCAATAGTGTTTACATCTCTGAAATCACATTATAACAGAAATATGTTTGTTAAAAATATTTTTATAACTTATGACGCTTGTGCAGCATAAACATTACGAGCAATATATCACCACAAGGCTCTAGAAAACGGAGTTTATAACCAAGGACTTACCAAAGTTATATCTGTCAAAACATTCCAAACCATTTCTTCTGGTATAAAGTGATGAGTCTGTGTGTATTTTGCTAAGCTGAATTCGCAAAGTTCAATTTGAAGAAACAAATGACCATCCTCTTCCCAAGCACGGTAGAGTTGAACACAGTTGGGATGCTTCGGTAGTTTTTCAAGCCTTTCTACCTCTTTTAATTTTCTTTTTCTGATAAAAAACGGACACCAATTCAGTGCAAATATGGTCAATTTAGTCAATGTTTCATAGTTTAGATTATAGTTACCTGTCCCCAGAGCTTTTAAATCTTTCTCTGGATTTTTTAACTGCATACAAGTTTCCATCCTCGATGCAACTGACTTTGAAAACTACACCAAAACATCCTTCCCCGATGCAATTTACGACCTGAAAACATTGTTCCATGTATGAACTTCCAGAGCTTCGGTCATAAAGATGTGAGAGTGAATCTGTTTTCATTAAGGAAACAACGATGACAAGTTACTTAATAACAAATAATCATTCCGAAATCAAAAAATAAATGTTTCTAAGCAGGTTGGTTTTTGCTTAACTGACGTTGGATCAAAGTAAAAAATAACGCTCACAAATCAAGCAAAGGATACTTTCGTTACTGACGAATGAAACCGCATGAGCTCCCTGTGAAGATCCAATAAAGTTGTACTTTCTCGGGCGAATAGGTAGATGTTTTTTCTCTTCCACAGAGTGCGTCTACAATGAAATCACAAGATTACAGAACGATAGTCCAAGTTTGGATCCCAATTAAACTTCACTGGATAAATACGATCATGAAGATTAAGATAACTTCATCAAAGTAATATGTATATCACAGAACGCACCTGTTTCGTAGTGTAAAAGGGCACATCATTCATCTTGATTTATACAACATTGGCTTGTAGCACCAACATTTGATCAACTAATCATTAAAATGTCAAGATTTAGACGACATTGGCTCATCAAGGAAGAGAAAAACTTTTCATTGGTGCGATTCATTCGAGCTTCCTGTATGAAGCTACGGTATAATTTACTGTACACAACTAAAATACTTTAACTGCATTCTCCCATCAATATGTCATCAACACGTGCATTTAATTTTACCCAGCGGTTTGTTTGCGTTCTTCCGCTGCAATCTTGTCGTGGTATTGGTTGCCGAGATAGAGGCGATAGAGGCTTAGGAAGACAAAATTTACTGGTTGACAAAATCGCCACTTTGGCACTACTTGTTAGAAGGGGTTCTCGGATTGAAGGTTTAAAATCTTTATAATAGAGTGATCGATTGTGGATCGATTACATCTAGGTTATCACACCCACCATCTTTATGACTACCGAAACTATAATCCTGCTTTAACTGTCGTATCAATTGATTTCATTGAACGACTCTTTCTAATTTACTACTACGTCAAAAATATTGCTTCAGTTGAAGCTAGGACCAATGTGTGGTATGTTTAACTCAGGAAATAAAAATAGCGATTCTGAGTCAAAATAGCAGATTTTCTCATAATTTAATCAAACATAACATGAAACAAGATATATTTATAACAGAAATTGAGCATTAACAATTCTTGGTGTCACATGATCAAAATCATGCAATTATCCATCCAAGGAGTTTGTTCCCCTATTTGAAACTACTTTCGGTACATTTCAACATTAATTACCGTCAAACGGGCAAAGCAATTTCATACAATTATTAATGTTTTTATTTGAATGTAAAATAACATATAATACTATAAAGAACCTGTCCATTATGATTATTTTCTTTGTAATTGTATTCCGAATAGAGACCAATTCATCTCCGATATTGGGGTTATTTTGATATAGCATTAAGGTATCAAGTACATATTGAGATTGCAGCTGCAAGGGCGTATAAAATATTTTGGTACAACTGATATTTACCAATATTTTTTTTCGTGTGACAAGAGACTTCAAATATACGAACTGGTAAAATTTCACTTTAGGACTTTTTGGGAAATATTTTTTTATTAATACTGAAGATAATCATGTAATTCTTAAACCATTTCATAGAAGAAGGATTGCGGCTGATATATATGATGAGAAATCCCTCCTAACTACTGCCATTTCTTAGGAATTTGACTCCAAAAAAGAGCATTTTTGAAGTTTTTCGTCTGCTTTTCAGCCATTTTTAATGGTTCCTCGGAATTCCGGTAGGGGTTTTCTAACTTATTTCAACTCTTTCAGATGCCCATATCCCAATTCCCTACTCGCTTACGGGCTTCCTTAAGTGAAAAAGGGTGCTGGGTGGGTGTAATGTACGATTGATTGACCTGTTTTTTATTAATTTTAGACTCGGTTACGGGCTTCCTTGAGTGAAAAGGGGTGCTGGGTGGGTGTAATGTACGTTTGATTGACCTGTTTTTTGTCAATTTTAGACTCGATTACGGACTTTTTTGACCGAAAAGGGGTGGGGGAGTGAGGTAAATTTTGTCTGATTTGATTGTTTTTTCGTAATTTCTGACTCGATTACGGTCTTTTTCGAGCAAAAAGGTTTGAGGGAGTGAGGTAAATATTGTCTGATTTGATTGCTTTTTCGTTATTTCCGACTTGATAACGGGATTTTTCGGGGCAAAAAGTGGGGAGGAGGGACGTAAATATTTTCTGATTTGCTTCTTTGGTAAATTTCTGACGTTCTAGCGAAATAAATATCTCTGTTAAAATACCTTGGAATCCAATTTAGCTTGCAAACGAACTATAGCTTGCAAGCCGAACGTGAGGGTGATCTTTTTCTTAACACAAAGCAACATTTGTGACAAAAACACTCTCTCTCTCATTACAATTATTATCCGTACATAATGACGGTGGACTGTGAAATCGAAAGGAAATACCGTGTTTTTTTTGGCGCAAATGTTGCTTTGTGTTAAGAAAAAGATAGTAACCCTCAAGTTCGGATTGCAAGCTCTAATTGGTTTGCAAGCTTAATTGGTTTCCAAGGTGTTTTGACGTATATACTAATGTTACGCGTTTAACGTTTTAGAAGTTAATTATGCGTAGAATACGCATATTTACTCAATATTCTATGTTATGTAGAGCATAATGTTGGCGATTTTTAATAGCATTCGGGCATTATTTGCAGTATTTCATCGTATTTTATCTTCCCGATCTTCAAGTGTCTTCCCCCGAAATATCCTCGGACAAGAACCACTTGAGAAAACAAAAGAGGACGTACAGATTCGCTATAATACGTAAATTATGCCGCAATGTTTCAAGTGTCTCCCCCTAAAATATCGTCGAAATCGGGCCATAACCACTTGAGAAAAAAAGGCTGACTGTGTGAAACTAAAAGTTTACCTTTTTTTAAAAAAAAATACCCCGATTTCATGCCGGCGTATAAGTCTACCTTTGAAACCTAAATATCTCTAAAAAAAATCAGGGGTCGACTCATACGTCAAACAATAGGTTACAGCCCTTTACCATCGAGGTATAAATAAATGAAACTGCCTGCTTTACACATACTGTACACAAACTCTCGCAACCCACTACAATTATTTCTTGCTGAAACTAATTTTTGGCGTCTAATTAAGATATCATATAAAACAAATTTCATCACGAAATACAATTGTGGACGAAAGTTTGTATTGTTATGACATGTTTTCACAATGAAAGAGTTAAATTAATAAACCATTTACATATCTTTAAAATAAATTTGACGCATGTTCATTCTTCGCAAAAAATTAATTTCTTCACATGGATTTCTATTATACAAATATTTAATATATATTTCGTTTCTTTTTATGAATGAAGATCAATAAGCACACCATGGTTCGTTTTTGTTTATATAATAGTTATGATTTCACTTAGTGTTAGGAGTTAGTGTAAGGTGTTTTAGCAGGGTCGTGATTTGATATTACCACGTTATATTACCATTATTTTTATAATAAATATTTAATACTATTGCATTTCTGTTTCCTAACCCATTTTTTTCAGTAAAGGCTAAGTGAAGCCAACAAAAGAAACTTGTGTAATAGTTAAGCTGAGGTGAGAAGTTGACATGGCAGCTGAAAGAAACAATTCTAGCATCTTAATCTAATCTGTAAATATTCCTTAAGCTATCGTACATTTATGGATACCGTAGTTTTTCTTCCCATAAAATGGAGCTAAGAAAGTGGTTGCCATATTTTTTGGGTCGACTTATACGCTGAACATAGGCTAAAACCTAAAAATTCACCTCGAAATTTTATGGGACGACTTATACGCCGGCATATATCATTATCAGCCATTTTCAATCCGGCGTCGGATGTGGGTCTCCCTATGTACTTTCCAATTTTCTCTGTCCTGAGCTTCTCTATACCACGAAATATTGCCAGTAAATAAAGTAAATTTCATCTAAATGCTGCCCTCTCTTCTATTTCAGCAATAAAAAATGAAAAACTTCCATAAAATTTAACAGGTTTACTTTCCAGGAAATAGGTATCATGCAGAAATAGTCAGAGACTTGTCTTTAAGCATAAGCATATTTTGTTTGATTAGAATAGTCATTTATGTACACTCCAGTGGAAAATTTTTCATGGTAACATTCTTCTGAAAATAAACTCTTGCTTACCATAGGTTAAACATGGAAGCAATTACCCTCAAGGGCATAACAATGCTTTAATGCTTCCTGACAATCGTTGTACTCCTTCCATGGCCGAACCAAGGCCTTATCAAGCAATAACAAATGATCAATTAGTTTTTTTATATCAACTCTCCCCCCACTAAGAACATCAGATAAAATGTTTCTGAAATCTTTTGAGGAATCCATCAATTCTTCCATCAAAGATATCATATCAGATTGTAGTTGACATTTATTGCATGAATACAATTTCATTACCCTCCCGACTGAGCCTTGAAATTCATCTACTTCTCTCACATCACATTCAACTAAGCTCATGGGTCCAAATTTACACTTAGGACAGCGCAGTTTATTTTCATAATTGTTTTCATTCAAATCTTGGTAGCATGGCCATTTTTGTAAACATGCAATGCAGTTGCAATCAAAGAAATACTGAGTCTTGAGATTGGTTCGCCTAATATCATGAGAATGTACTGCATAATGATAACCATAATTATCCATAATTTGTTCTCCTTCTTTGATGGGTCTAATAGCTCTTAGTACTGCCTTATTTCCAAAACTATGGCGGACAACATTCGGATCACAAGAGTGATTAATTAAGCTTAGCAAGGCGTAAGCAGCAGCTCCTACTTCTACCAATGATGATGACAATTTACGCTTGTCTGTTAAAGTAACTCCTACATTAGGTTTAATCTTTTCAACAAATAATTCTGAAACTTCATGAGCATTACATGGCAAATTCTGAAGATGCCTCAAAATTAACCCTCCAACCAATATCTCAAGGTTTATAGAATCACGCAGTAAATCAGAGGTAAATTTAGCAGAATTGTGTTTTAAACAACTAACAATACAATATGACATACATGTCCTCTTAAAAATATCAGAAACATTTCGTTTTTCACTATGACCCTCTAACTGATATATTGGTGTATAGCTCAGCGAATCATACAATCCATTTTCTGAGAAACCTTTTTCCCTTGGTAAGCTAGAGAATTTTTTCTTTTCTATTTCTTTGATAATTTTGTCCAGAGAAGATAATTCATGAGTGAGGATGATTCTTAAGGATAAATTTGCCATTTTCCCCATGTCAAGCTGCAATATATAATACAGGATAGAGCATTCTTTTCGATGATACCCCTGCCAGGAGTTTCTTCTGCACTCTTCACTGCAATACATCACCTGTAAATAGAAGGAAAAAAGGCATACTAAAATATTAACTGTATATTTATATATAATAAAGATTAACACACATTTTTAAAAGTTTCCTTAATTTATGAACACTATTTAGAATTTAACTCATAATAATTAAATGGACAATGATGAATTCATCATAACTAAATGGTGAATAAGCACACAATTTTCCCCTCACACGAGAAAGGTATAGCAATATTTCAGAAACAGTGTATCCTTTATTGAAGTCTCATACTAGGAAGAATAACACTTGCATGAATTTCAAATAAGTTTTCACTAAAATCAAATTGGATTAGAAACCATTTGTTTTGTGGTTTAAATGAAAACTTACATTACAGCAATGTTCACATGGTATCAATGACCATGACCTCTTCAGACAATGGTAACAGTGAGAGGTATAAAATTCCGGCAAAAGAATAGATGCAAATGGATTTTCAATGGCAAGCACATCTCCTGAAAACAATTGTAACAAAATAAAAAAAGTAAAAATCTATTACATTATCAGTTACAAAGAGATAGATTCTACAAACCAGGGATGATATTTCTAGTTGATAGGACATGGCGCCCAAATTCTTCCGAGAATTTTATTTCTACAGCATTGGATGCACAAACGACTTCATCATTCTTCTCACCACTTATTGTCGGCAGACATTCTTTAGTGCTGACCTTACATGGCTCAACGATTTCATGAGAGCTCTGGCAGTCACTGAGTAACTTGGATACGTTATTCTCTATTTCTTTTATTTTTTTATCAGTTAAGGATGATGCAGCCTTTAGGTAAGCTAAAGAATCTTCATAGCTCTTCTTTGCTTCAATATGTCTTTTTAACTTGCATAGACATTCTCCTTTCCGTTTCATCAATTTAAACATCAGATTATCAGGATAGTTGGATCGAATAGCCCTATCTATATCAGCTTCGCAGTCTTCAAAATATCCAAGAGAAAATAACACAGCTGACCTGTTAGCATAAGCTAATGATAGTTCAGACAACGAGGGAGCAAAAAGAATACTGAGAGTGTAGAGTTTTAGAGCTTTAGTTCCTTTTCCGTTAACGAAAGAATCATTTCCATCATTCCTCAGAGAAATTGACTGAGCTGAATCCTTCTGAGGAATTTCTAAATTTAAACAAGGACTTAATTTATGTTCGTGCCCTAGATTCTGAATAAATTCATAACGTTCACAATCGGAAGACAGTTTAGAAAAATTTGACGATATTGTTTGCACTAAACCCAAGTTTGTTAACTTGTTACAAATATTTTGGAAGAAGTCTGAGAAAGTATGCGACATTTTTACAAAAGGTAGGGAAAATTCTTAGATCAGTTTATACTGTAGCTGTATGATATCAATCTCCGATATTTCTTGGAGCATGCCTTACAATTAGCACAAACAGTCAGCCTAAGAGATATCTTAGGGCAATTCTTCTCTGTAGCTTCTTCTAGCACTAATAAATCAACTTACCAACTCGGGTAGGAATACTCCTCCGAATGTGTGCAGAAAAATATAACAAAATGTGAATGAATTACTACCAAAATTCTATAAGGACATCATCTAAGTTTTGGGCTAATTACTCTTGAATGCAAAGTGAACATAATCATGGGCGAACTTGAGGAGAATCAGAAGAATTAATCCGTCAGGATTTGAGTAATTAACGTGCATCACCCAGTTCAGAGAACTAGGGAACATTTACGAATCGAAATTTGAATTTGAAGAATCACGGCGGTTCCTATGAATTCCAATGTACTCGACTCATTTGTCACTCTCACTTCAGTCAGGAACAATTTTATTTTTCATACTTTTTTTCGAGTTTTACATCAATAAATCCCTCGGAACTAATTCTCTCAGGAGAGTAACTAAGAGTCCTGTTTCAAACTTAATTTTTTAGGCTGTAGGAATAGTAATCCTCAAGGGAAATTCCTAATTACGAAAAATCAGAAACATTTATTTTCATAAAGATCCTACCTTGGAACCTACTTTCTACCAAAATAATCCTTGGTTCAACTCCTGGTCGATGTCAATTTACTTGTTGATGATAAGTGCATGAAACGAGTTAGAATCAATGTAATAAATTCTAATTTATCTATCAGAATACCCCTTTAAACAATTAATCCCGATTTACAGCAAATGTTATTTAAAATCCATTTCTTAAAAAAACTCATCAGTTAAATTAGATTTCAACCATTCTTTATTAAATAATTAAAATCAATAATAATAGAGCAAACCCTAAATAAGTTATTATTCAGTTTTAAACTACATATCTAATTAAATGAAAAGAACATTTTGAAACGAAATTAATGCAAGAGATTAGCTATGGATTTATTTAATATAAAAATTAAAAAATGTAATTAATTCAATTTTTACTTCAGAAGTCGAGATGAATTTCTTGAACAAAGGTCTGAACTTAATTCCTTGGTATCAGAATAGTCTCAGCAATCTGAAGAATCTTATAGCTGACTGTGATATAGCCCTTTCAGAACAGAGTTCCTCCTTGAAAAGTAGTGTTTCCCACGTAATTTCTTCTTCCCTATCGCGAGGACATACTCCTTCTTACCAATAGTCAACACTTTTGACTGTGAGATCTATCCATGAGCTCCTCAAGACTGAAGAGTTGATCATCACGATGGTGGACATAGGAAAATGTGTAGTTATACTTGACAAATCCACTTATATGTCAAAGTGCAATGATTTTATGGACAAGAAAAACTTAGTGAAATTAAGTTCTGATCCTACAAATAGCTTTAAAAAAACTAAAAGAGAAATTAAGAAAGTGCTCTAGCCTGTTAAAACCCTATGAAGTTACTAAATTAATCGGTGCTAACCCCCTTTCTCCACGTTTTTTTGCCTTAACTACATAAATCCAACATCAAAGTGCACCCTGTAGTTTCTAGCAATTCCTCCCCAATGCATAATCTTGCTTCCTCCCTGAACCATTTAATTAAAAACTGCACAGGCTTTTTACTGAAATATGGTGTAAGAAACTCAAACGAGTTTGAAAAAATTTTGAAGAAATCAAAATTCAAAAGAATTTATTTGTTTTGTTTGATGTGTGTAGCTTTTTTCCAAGTGTGCCTAAGTATATGGTGATCTTGCAGATGAAGGATTTGCTGCTATTTATTTACATGAAAGAAAACTCTTTGCTTGAACTTGTATCCCAGATCAAGATTAGACAAGAATTATTTCTTGAGTAATGAAAAATTTTGTACCCAAACTAATGGCCTGGCAATAGGTTCAACTCTTTCCCCACTACTTGCAGATATATTTATGGATCAATTAGAATCTAAACTTTTTCAGTCGGGTTACCCTTTACTTAAGAATATTGGCACATGGATAAGATACGCTGATGATATATTTTGCATTTGGAACGGGACCCTCAGGAAACTAAATGGTTTTCTTTCGCTCCTTAATACATTTCATCCCAACATCAGTTTCACTATCGAACATGAACACAATGGCTGCTTAAATTTTTTAGATCTAACCCTTACTAAGAACAATTGTAGTATTTATTTTTCAGTTTATTGTATGCCAACCTACTTGACCATCTATTATATATAGATGCTTCTCCGGATTCATTCATGTATCTATTATATATAGATGTTTCTCTGGATTCATTCATGTATATAGATAGATAGATAGAGAGGATACAAATTCACAGGCTAAACCACAAGCGTCATTGACATGAAATTTTTACGACGTATTGGCCATTACGTGAAACCGCCAGAAAAAATGAGATTTTGGACATCAGTTCCATGGGTTCCATTCCAGAGAGCCCCAAAATCCTGATTTTTCCTGTTTAAATGCATTGTTTTGATTTTCGGGAATTAAAAAAAATACTTCCGCGATAGGCAGAGAATCAAAACTCTAGGAGCCTATATATATGGTTATGATCTATCGAAATCATGAATGACTTTCACGGTAAATATCCTGGGTTCGATGCTAGGACGATGCAAATATCTGCCCTTTAAAATACATGGGAGTAGTTTTTCATTATTTTTTTTGATGCATTTATCGAAATGATAGGAAGATCGTGCTTAGCTAGAAGATGTATTGTAAAAATTGATTTCAGAAAAAAAATTTCATAAGACCGTACTATTCCTGGGTTCGATATTGCCAAAAGAGCCAGATTCGATGCCAGGCGTGCATTCACAGCTGAAAATATGTCCTGGGTTCGACACCAGGCATCTCTACAATCAGTAACATCCGATTTTTTAAAATTAATTTGAATCCCTTCCCTTTAATATTAAAACTTGAAATTCGGTACACAGATAGAAATCACAGATACAAATCATAGATACATTTCGAAAACATGTTTTAGATTTCCTAGATCGTCCTTGGTTCGAATCCAGAGAGCCATTTACATTCGTGAAAAGTAGAACGTCGTTTGAGGCAGTTGTAGCCAATATTTCTGCTTGAATTTTCACACATAGTTAGAGATGGATATCTTCTATTGTGCCACATAGTAAGTTCACCAGGAAGGTCTGGGTTAGATGCCAGACGATGAAATTGCAGCGAATTTTAAGAATATTTTCAATCCTTTTTTTTTTTCTTTTTAGGACCATCCCGATGTGATGCCGATATGAAATAATTATTGCTAATCTGCTTGCAGTATGCTAGCAACATTTTACTCGTATATATATACAGATAACTAATACATGTATTCATTTTTATATATAGGGATATAGATAGATAGATAGATGGGATACTAATTCACTGCCTAAACCACAAGGATCATTGACTTGCAAATTTTTAACGATATTGGTATTGGCCACAATGTGTAACCGCCAGAAAAATTGCGATTTTGAACCTCAGAATTATGGGTTCGATTCCAGAGAGCCCAAAATTCCAGATTTTTTTCCGTTTAAATGCATTGCTTTGATTTTCCGGAATTTTTTAAATATACTTACCTGATAGGTACAGAATCAAAACTCTAGGAGCCTATATATATGGTCAGGATCTATCAAAAATAGTAATGACTTTTAAGGAAAATATCCTGGGTTCAATGCTAGGACGATGCAAATATCTGCCCTTTAAATTACATTGGTTTAGTTTTTCATAATTTTTTTGATGCACTTATTGAAATGATAGGAAGTTCTTGCTTAGATAGAAGATGTATATTAAGACTTGGTTTAAGAAAAAAAATTAAATAAGACCATGCAGTTCCTGGGTTCGATGCCAGAGCACATTACAAATTCTCACATAAGGAATATATGTGAAAATCAGGACGTCGTTTGAGGCAGTTGCAGTCAATATTTCTGCTTGCGTTTTTACACATAGTTAGAGACGGTAATCTTCTGTTGTTATGCATAGAAATTATCACCAGGAAGACCTGGGTTCGATGCCAGACGGAGAAATTGCAGCGAATTTTAAGAATATTTTCAATACTTTTTCTACTTTTGAGGACCCTCTCTATATGATGTCGACTTGAAATTTGTGTTATCAACATGCTTGCAGAGTGCAAGCAACATTTTACACATATAATTAATGATTTTTTATATGAAAGAGTGTAGTTATTTTTTTCAGGGTTGATTTTATGTGTTTAATCCTATTCTAAGTTTTCAAATATGTATTATAATATTGTACTACTGTAATATTTATAACAAATGTAAAATGGAGTTCCTCTCTGTATATAAATAAATACTTCTATCATTTCGTTAAAAATATTTATCAACCAATATTAGGCATTTCTAAATATTATAAAAATGTAATCCATTAGCCTCATTTATCTTCCCATTGTTATTCTACAATCGATTCACAAACCTCTTTTGAAAATCACATAGGCAATTAATAAATTTGACATCATAGGCTATTAATTGTAAAAAGTATATCAAGAAATAAAAGTTAAAAATTCCCAACATTTATAATATATATAAAAGAATCTCAAAAGAAAATATTTTCATTGAAGTTTGAGAAAGAAAATATATAAGAAAATATTTCAATTTTTTATTATTTTAACCAGTATTAAACTAGATAAACAGTATAGTTCTGCAAGATTTCTCTAGAATAAATATAAATACTTTACAGCAAGTATTAAAATATATAGCACATGTCTCATTCTGCATATTCAAAATTTTGGATTTACCCAATAATGCCAAGGATGAATGAGCAATAGTGTTAAATTTTGATGTAAAATTTCCAGGTTAACATTCAGTTTCAGTCTCTTTCCTGAAGTAAACACTGTAAATAACATAATAAGATATTAATAAAATGTTTTCTGCAAAATATATAATGTTAAAAAATTAATACCAATCTCACCCTTTTTCTTGATTTAGAATATCTTTTATATGTATTAGAGGTTCCAAATAGTCAACAAATTTCCAAAAATTCTTTTCCAGCTCTTGTTGGTAACATAGCTGTTCAGGTAGCATGATTTTTTCATTTTTTCTTAGCCCATCATAACAATATTTGGCAAAACCCTTAAAGGAATCTCTCAGCTTATTTTGATAGTTTGTTGGCATAGCATTTTCATTCAACAAATCTGATAAGAAAACAACAGCTACCTCTTTAGGACCTTGATTAACTGTTGTGCCTGAAAAGTTATTTTAATATAGATATAATTATTTATTATAATTCAGTTTATTGATATATAAATAAATTATTGATATAACAGGAACATAAATGATCATACAACAGAAATTTTTATTGATTCCAATATCTATTATATATAGACAGTTCTCCAGATTCATTCATGGATATATATAGGATACTAATTCACAGGCTAAACCAAAAGCGTCATTGAATTGAAATTTTTACGACATATTGGCCATAATGTGCAACTACCAGAAAAATTGCGATTTTGAACCTCAGTGTCATGGGTTCGATTCCAGAGGGCCCCAAAGTCCCGATTTTTCCCCTTTAATAGCATTGCTTTGATTTTTGGGATAAAAAAATACTTCCCAGATAAGTAGAATATCAAAACTCAAGGAGTCTCAGGGAGGAACTCAGTGTCATGGGTTCGATTCCAGAGAGCCCCAAAGTCCAGATTTTTCCCATTTAAAAGCATTACTTTAATTTTCGGGAATATTTAAAAAATACTTCCCGGATAGGTAGAGAATCAAAACTCAAGGAGCCTATATATATGGTCATGATCTATCGAAAACATAAATGACCTTCACAGAAAATGTCCTGGGTTCGATGCTAGGACGATGCAAAAATCTGCCCTTTAAAATACATTAAGGTAGTTTTTCTTTATTTTTTTTGATGCACTTATCGAAACGATAGGAAGTTCTCGCTACCCTACAAGGTGTATATTAAGAATCGGTTTAAGAAAAACATGTAGATAAGACGTACATTTCCTGGGTTCGATGCCAAAGCACATTAAAATTTTTCACATAAGGAATTTAAGGAAAAAGTAGGACGTTGTTTGAGGCAGTTGCAGCCAATATTTCTGCTTGAATTTTCACACAGTTAAAAATGGCGATCTTCTGTTGTGCTGCATAGAAAGTAAGACCTGGGTTCAATGCCGGACGAATAAATTGCAGCACATTTTAAGAATATCATCAATCCTTTTTATTCTCTTGAGGACCCTCTCGATATGATGCTGACTTGAAATTAGTGTTATTATTATGCTTGCAGTATGCAAGCAACATTTTACTCATACTTTATATTGACCATAATTATTTAAAAAAGGAGGTATCAATATAAAAGCAGAATCTCCATATTTTGAAGCATCCGTAATATAGAAAATACATTTTGCACAACCATTAAGATATTACATATTAGACTCTATGCAGAATTATAGCCACATTTTTTTAGTCTCTCAATTCTCTAAAATATTTGAGTAGGTTTTTAGAACTCAACTTGTTGAATTTATAAATAAATTTAACCTCATAGAAAGTTCTCAATTCAGCTTCTGCATGGGTAAATCAACTAATCAGGCACTTTATCATGCTATTAGCTTTTACACATATCTTAAATAAAAGTGCTCTTGCTTTTTTTGAACACAGCAAGGCTTTAAATTCAGTTAATCATTATCTCTTACTGTGAAAATGTAATTTGCTGGTAATAAAGTGTGTTGCTAATAAATGGCTACAGTCCTTTATATCTAACAGATAACAAATTGTCTCCATCAATTAAAATTTGAAAAAAAAATATCTATCTGATCCTCAAATGGTGTCTTCTGTCATGCTTCAAGGCTCAGTTCTGAGCCACATTCTCTTTTTAATCTTTATAAATGATATTCATGACCACATAATGTTAAATAATACCAACAAACAAGTATTTGTGCGCTGATGATGTGAATGTTTTAATGCCTGATTCAATTGCCAATAATCGTATCAGTGGTAAGGATGTAGTTCTCAAGGCTATGTGTACCTAGCGCAAGTATAATGGTTTAAATCTCAATAGGGAAAAAACACAACTAATGCTTTTCTCTGCTTCACAAAAAATACCAAGATCTTTCTCTATGTATTGACCTTAATTTGCTTAGCAAAAAAATTAAGTTCTTAGGTATTCATATCGAATCTCAATTGAAACTGTCAACTTGTTTTATTCATTTTTCCATGCAGAATTCTCTAAATAGTTCTTCATATACCTGTTAACCAGGGACATGAAAATCAAGATATATAAGACACTCATCAGACCATTTGTGACATATGGAGCAGAAGTGTGGACCATGTCTGCTGCTAATGAAGAGGCTTTGCGGATATTTGAATGGAAGGTTCTACGGAAGATATATGGTCAACGACGGTGGAACTTGGAGGATAAGAAAAAATAGGGAAATAGAAAATAGTATAAGAGGCGAGGACATAGTGAGATTTGTGAAGGCTCAGAGACTAGCTTGGCTGGGTCATGTGGAAAGAATGAGTGAAGAAAGGCTGCCCAAGAAATTACTACATGGAGAGATGGATGGAAAAAGAAGAAGAGGAAGACCGAGGAAAAGATGGAGACAGGATTTGGAAGAAGACATAAAGGCTATGAGGATTGAAAGATGGTGCGAGAAAGTGCAGAACAGGGGAGAATGGACAGGCATCTTGAGGGAGGCCAAGGCCCACACTGGGCTGTAGTGCCAAGGAAGAAGAAGAAGAAGTTCTTCATATAATCTAACTACTCATTTCTGCCATCATATACTGTATCTACTCCAAAATAACCACCCCCTTTGTTTTGGGCTCAAATTACAAATAAAGGAAAAAACTAGTACACATATATAATCACCCCTCCAGAGGTACCGTAAATTAGCACACAGGTTTTTCACCTTGCCCTGATGAATGATGTCATTATCAGTAGAAGTAGCCGTGGATGTGTTTTATTTCCTGTTCAGGTTGAAGACGTTGTGGAGGATAGATAGACTTTAGTGCAAGGCAATGGAGAAGGAGAAGTGACAAAGCTACACGGGTGATGTTAAATTATGTACGTGTGATCTCTGTTGCAGAAGAAGAGGGAAATCATGCAGCTGCAAGAGAGTTTGGCCTGCATCACAAGAGTACTCAAGAATGAAGACATGTGAAAGAGAAATGGAAGGTGGCAAAAAGAAGTTCACGTTCATTCCGAGGCCCTTTTATTGGAAGACATCCCATTATAGACAGTGCAGTGTTGAAGTATTTTGAAGAGTTAAGGAATGACGGGTGATGGATAACACACACTATGTTACAGTTAAAAGCGAGAGAGATCACCAGAAAGAACAACATCCCAGCATTACAGTTCAAAGCCAGAGTTGGATGGCAACAAGCAACAACATGGCAATTCAAAGATGGATTTCGCTATGCCAGAAGTTACCAAGAGATTGCACAGACAAGGTAATTGAGTTCTACAAATTCATCATTCGTCAGCAGAAGCAACAGCAACAATATCAACTTTCACAAATTAGAAATGCAGACCAGACACCAATCTTCTTCGACATGATACGTTATATGACTGTTGAAGTAAAGGGTGCAAACAGTGTTTTGGTGAAAACTACTGGGACAGAGAAGCAATGATGTACACTAATGCTGGTGATTATTGCTGATGCTAGAAAAATACCCCCATATGTGATATTAAAGCTAAACGCTACCTTTGCCATAAAAAGTACTGTTCCCAAAGGGATTTATTGTGTGATGTCAAGAAAAAGGCTGGGTGGATGGACACTTAATGAAGGATTGGTTACAAGTCGTGTGGGGAGCCAGACCTGACACTCTTCCGTGCAAACTCTCCACCAGGGATACTATATGGTGGAGACTAGTTATAACAACTTTATCCACTGGAATCTCGAGTTTATTTAAAAAATACTAATAAAATCAAGTCTCAAAACAAAATTTGGAATTGCGAAAAGGAAAGGAAAATTCCCTTGCCGCAATTCATGTTATGCTTGTTGAGGCAGATCTCAATGGCTTTTTTTATATCGTATCCCAATAACCATTCCTTCTGTATAACATTTTGGTCTGGTCGAAGTTAATGATGTGGTCTTCTGTGAGGGAATGTTCGGCAATAACGGACTTCTCAGGCCGTCCGAGTCGGATACATCTATCATTCTCCTTCAGACAAGTTTCGATCGTCCTGCAGGTTTCTTCGATTTAAGTAGATCGAAAATCTGCAGGGAGCACTGTAGAATACTGGAGCTTTTAGGTCCAGACTGTCTTTGATGTTGCGAAGGATAGAACTCATCTTTTTGTATGGTTCTTATGGACTGTTCTAATGTGATGTTGGCCTAAAATTCTGCAAATTTTTCCTGGCACTGTCCACAGGTAGGGGAAACATGCAGTGGTGTCTCCTCAGGTTTCTTTTCTGTTGGAGAAACGGCCCTTTTAAAGGCCCCGTTTATATCCCTCATGTGATGTCTGTTCTGCATAAGTGTAGTTCTTAGATGTACCACCTCTTTTGGAAGGCTCTCCCAGTCTGAAAATCAGGCCTACCAGATGAAACTAGCAAAACTCTTCCCTCAAGCTCCAGTTCCCCTGAGATTATACGGCCTCCCCAAGATCCTCAAAGAGAGAATATCCTTGAGACCAATTGTCAGTGCCATCAGCTCTCCAGCATAGCCACTAACAAAATATCTTTCCAAACTGCTGCCATCACATGTGGGGAAAAGCATACACCATGTTAAGAGCTCAATGGAATTTGTGATCCAGTATCTGAATTTGGATCCAACTGACATAATGGTGAGCTTTGATGTAGTTCCTTTGTTTGAAAGGCAAAATACTAACGGAAGATATTGTTTTGGAGAAAAATGATGTCTGGGATATGGGTGGGCCATTTTTGTCGGGTATTACATTATGATTAGATCAAAGGGGCAAGATGGCCCACCCAATTGCCTACCTAACATCCGTAACATTTCTGTATATTTAGCGTTTTTTGATGAATTTTGGCTAACTAAGAGACCATTTTCCCTGATTCAAACACACTAAATCATAAATATTATGCAACATACAAGCAGTATAAGTATTGTGTGCCATTAATGCACTGCCAGCCACAAACATTAAGCATTAGCCACAGACTGATTTTGAAAAGAAATAATGTTTTTTTATCCACCCATACATGCATTGCTCTCCTATTATCTTTTTGCCAGATTTTTTAGAAGTTAAATTATAATTAAAGAAGAAAAAATAAATTAGAATTTAAATTATGCCTATTTGTTTAGAATTTCCAAAAAAGTCAGTTTTTTATGGAGATTCATTGTCATTTACTTAACTTAATACTACTATCTCTATTATGAATTCTTTGCCTGATATTATTTGTTATTTGATTATTATTGCTGGTATCATTTTTTAGAAAAATTTGTTTAATTTTCATTATTCCCAATTACATTTCGTTGTTTAACTTGAATGAAAAATTCTCCAAAATTTTTATTTATAGAATCGAGAATTGGGAATCTATAACACAGGAATCGGAATCAAAAAAACATTGGAATCTACCCATCCTTAATTACTACGGGATTTAGAAAAACCATAAGGTTTTGTACAGTGATATGAGTGATTTCTCTAGATGCCATTTCAATGCTGGAATAGTAACAAAAAAGCTTTTAATATTCTGTTTGGGAAATTTTTACTTTTACTAAGAAACAAAATGAAGGATTGCAGATACAAACCAATACATCCTTGAAGAACCATTTGGAGCATCTTAGCATCTGGAGGTTCCTGGGTAACTGTTGCTGCTAGCTCTGAAGTTTTGTTTTGAATATTTTCAATGGCCACTTCAATTGGAGTTAAAACAACCTACAATTAAATGAGCTTCATTAGAAATACGCTGTCACGGACATATATTATAGTTAAAACTCAACTAATTGAAAACTTTCAAAAGTCTCAACTTTAAGCTTTTAACTGATAACAGACTGTTTAATTGTTGGAGGTTCTTTTATGCCAAATGAAATAACTCAATTCATCACATCATATATTTTCAACACATTCAATGCTGACAGGTTGCAGATGAATTTACTTGGATTTATAAGAACACAGCAAGGCTAAACTTCAACTGATAGCTAGAAAGCAATTTGAGGACCCATGCATATGACTAACTCCTTGCAACAAAAGTGATAGATGGCCTTAGTACCCCGCAGCTGAGGCTGCTCTGGAAATTGTTCACATGGAACATGTTAACATATTTTAAATAAATAATAAAACATATGGGCATCAGTGGCAGCTCATCCATAGTGTTACAAGTTTGTCCTACCAAAGGGATGCCCAAGAAGTTGGTTTCTTTCATTAAGAACAAAATAGTCATCAGTAATCTAGCAGAATCTGCTAAGCAGATAATAATGATTTTCAGCTAGAACCAAGAATTGGATTCTCAGCACTTCATGAAGAAGAACTGGAAACCAAAACAGGAAAGTTGTGAAGGAAGTAGCATAAGATGTATGCATAGGATGATCAAGTATACCAAGAAAACCTAAGGACAAGAAGTTCAGTTATAGAAATCAGCCAGAGGTATAGAAAACGTGAAGGAGGCCAAGAAACATCACATCCACATACAGCAGGAAATTATGAACAGAATGAATGAATACCAGTTGCATCTAGTGCTCTGCTCTGTGTACTACAAGCAAGCATATAAATAATACCTCCCCTACTCTGGAAGCTCTAAAGAATCAAGTGACCGATGCTAAGTAGATCTGTCTCTTGCAAAGTATCTATGAGAATGCCACAGCTACTGCAATGCTGCTAAGAGAACAATTAATTCAAGATAGAGGAGGTAGTTTGACAAGGCGACTCTGCCTGACATCTATCTTATTTGTTCAAGAATTCACATAATACAAATGAATGAGTGAATGTGATATCTGTAACTCAGTGCAGTATTACCTTTCTTACATTTAACAAAAACAATCAATACATTTCACTAGTCAAGGTTTTGCGACAATCCCCCTTGCTTTGAGATTACACAAAAATCTCATACATAGTAATAGTAATTCTTGAATCAAAATACATAATTATTGTCAAACATAAAACATCTTCTTTACTTAAAATTATACAACTATTCATTCAATAGCAATAGTTTATCACAATCACACTGAAGCAAAGAATCAATGCTTTTGGACAGCAAAAAGGAAAATAAAACAGCACATATTTGATGCATAAAATCAGTGAAATAATAAAAATATCAAATCATTTTATGCACCTCATCTTTCTCAATGACTGGAATTCTTCTTTTAATGTAAGGAAAATGATGCGATGTGGTGAGAAAGGTTTTCCTGATCCACTGCTCCCCAATGCTTCCATGAGGGCAGCCATGGGGTGTGAATGGAGTTGCATAGACAAATTTCTCTATAGCAAAAAAGATAAACAATAGAAACAAAAGAAATGATACATAGCTAAATTTAAAATATGATAAAAACTAATTTATTATGATAATTACTTATTGTGAAGTTTTTTTCAAAAGCTGATACCCGAGATTCCAGTTCATGCATTTCAAAATATGGTTCAACATAAGTGATTTGAATGTAAAGTTTACTTGGTGATAATGTATTTTCATCTACTAAATTAGAATCCTTAACAATTATCACGTTTTCGGCTCCAAATCTCTCCTGATAAAAAGTCTGTAAATAAATATATTTGATATTATCTACAATGAACTGCATATGATTTATAACTCATCAGTCATCACCATTGTACAAGTAACAAATTACCTGAAGCCGGTTGAAAATTTCAGAGAGCTTAGTCAAGGTAGGCTCCTTGTAAATGAATTCATTTCCATTGAGCTCTCCAAAACTGTTTCCATAAAATGCAACTCTATAAAATGATCCAAATACTCGTTTATTTTTGTTTTTCTCTATTAGGCTAAAAGCATCATAGAGCTTACTGCAATAAAATAATGAGCTATGAGCTTGTGTACACCAACAGAAATTAATTGTAATACGGTAAATGACAATATTACCTATGGATGTTGGCTAGTTTTTTGTAATTCCGTTCAGCTTCTGCAATGGGAATCATTATTTTATAGACTGCATTCATGGCTTCATACAATTTGGCCTATGTGAAAGAATGATATTTATAATGATTTAAATGATTTTTTCTTAAAGGTACCCCAAATTCATATTAAATTGCTTTCCCAAGATATTTCTCAGTCTCATGCTTCAAAAGCAATGACTGTGTCGTGAGGGAAGGGGAGAGGTTACCCTGGAAATCCGAATCAGCACTGCATTTATCACCTATATTCCCACCTATCCTGGATCAGACAATTTGGTGCCAAGTTTTGAATGAAAATAAATCCCACCGGTGGATGCAAATATGATGGGAACTCAATTAAGAATTCTGGCACAGACTAGAGGGGTTGTTGCCAATAAGCATCAAGAGATGAAGGGAAAAGATGTATGGAGGAAAAAGGGGAGAGTGAAACATGAGAGAACACTCTAATTAAAAGATCTCTGAAGCATTTTTGCCGAGGAAGGGTAAGGTGAGTTGTGGGAAAATTATGCATGAATTAGGAGACAATAATTTTGGCATTTAATATTTTTCTGCTATTTGAAGAGTTAATACGCCTCAGATTACCATTTGCCTGTCGGACTTTGTCTCTCATGTCAATTGATGATTCCAAGATATGCCTCCAGCAAGACAAATATGGAAATGTGGCACTTGTTATACAGATACTTCAGAAATAACCACTTGTTATAATGGATGTAACTCCCTATCCTTTTTGCTGTGAGACAGACAATGGCCAAAAAATCACTCGCTATAATACAACTCTTGTTGTACGCCATACTCTTTATAATGGATTTCTACTGTATTAAACATCAGTTTTTTCCAATATTTATGATCTCAAGTTCCATTTTCTATCTCATCAATATCTCAGCCAGTGATAAAAATTCTTTTCATAAGTTTAGTAATTTAATAATTGCAAATAATTAGTTTCTTGATGAATGAAAGTGGAATTCTCATAGGAAGAGATTGCAAGGAAGAAAACAATTTGGAATATTTACCATTGAATGGTTACAAAGAATTGATTTAAAAATGGTAGAATATAATAGTTTGGCCACTATTTCATAGTAGGTCTCCTTCATGAAGAATAATAAAAACAAAGATTTATACCTTTACCATAGAATTCATTCAACATGTTTGAATCCCACTTAATTGGCCCTACTGTTCGGGAATCACTTTCAGACACCGAGCAAAAGATTTTCTATTTATTAAACCTGAATGATAAGAGCAGGGAATAGAATGCTGAAAGAGAATTGATAAAATCTTGAAGTCATAATGCTCCCTTGCTGTGAGAGCTCATACCTGAAAAAATGATGTTGCAGCTAGTTCCAAGAGTCCAACTAGACCAGACTCAGTAAAATATTTCCCTAGGCCACCTTCTTCGATACTAATCCCATCCTCAAAGTGCAAGCTCTCCTCCACAACATTAGGTGAAATGTTCTCAAAAGCCACAGCTCCTTTTGGGAAGTATGACTTTAACTCAAAAATACCCATATATTCTGCAACAATGGCAGATCCATGAATCATACACATAGCTGCCTCTGCATGACCTTCATTCTGCAAAGGAAAATTTACATTAAAGCCACATTGAAGACTTCAACTTGGCAGCATGAAAAAATCCCTTTTCCAGAGCCATAATTCCTATAAAATATTCTCAGCTGAATTGATCTACAAAGTAATTGAAATATTTCAGATCAACAAGTTGATAGTGATGTTCTAGTACTAATCAAGATGTATTGTACAGTAAAATCTGTCTAAGACAAGAAGCCCAAGGGACTAATACATTTTCTGAATTAGGCAGGTTAACACAAATTATATTCATCTAGCATGGATTTGCAATAATGCCTCAATTTCACTTGAAAATAGTATCGTTTGGAAAAAAATGACACCTAGTAATGTTGAATTCAAGCAACACGAATTAATAGTGAAAGAAAGAAGTCACAGATGACAAATAACAGCTAGATTTTTCTGAAAGGGTTTCAGCTAATTCCACTGAAAAATCATATCGGTGCCAAATACCAGCAAACAGGAATCTGGCTTTCTTTATCTCTCTTGGGTTTCCATCTGGGTCAGGATGTTAGTTGCCATTGATGTTTTAGCTACTCTCAGATTAAAAGAATATTGGCAAAACATAAGATAACTGTCCACAAACTGCATTCAAAAGTTGGAACAATTGTCACCAAGGTAAAGGATAGTCTTGAAAATCTCAGGAGTCTACAGTGTTCCTTGTGAATGTAGACTAATTTACATTGGAGAGACTAGCCAGAAACCTGACTGAAAGAGAATGCTTGTTTCATCTGCCTTCATCGCCCAACAAAATCAGTAATAACAGAGGATTCTCTGACCAAAAGCCACAAGATATAATTTGATGATACAAAGATAATGTGCAAGGGCAATGTATATTGGGAGAGATTAATGAAAGAGGGAATTAAGATTCACCTAAACAAACATAATATCAATCAAGACGTGAGACTATTCCTGAGCCATGCATGGAATAAAACACTCAGGGAAATCAAATGCAGACCATTTTCTCTATCTATCAACAAGTCGGACTAAGGTTAACAGCTTTCTGCCTGCTCTCCCATCATCCCAGACTCCCAGTACATCCGATTCTCAGTCAACTGCATCACCTGCAATCAGCAGCAAGGTGAGTACTACTAGTTTCTCTAATATCAAGTGGTGCCCTATTGTTAAACGTACATCATCTACCAATAACGATTTAGTGACTGTTTTGCATAAAAATACCTCTTACTAATCCTGTGAATGACAACATTTCTCTGGTACCTACTTCTAACTCTTTTGCAACTTTTGCAAATATCGATGCTTCCATTTCAACATCTCAACTACCTCCGATTCCTATCCCACACCTCTGCCTTCAAACCAAAAATTCCTTCCTTAAAAATAGTGTATAATTCTAACTGGTCTTCAATCATTAACGATGTTTGTACTGAGTGTAAATTTCCTTCGACCTATCAAATGGTCAACAGCAACTTTATCATGGTTAAATGCCAATCAATTGGCGATTATACCCAAGCATTATCCAAATTGAAAGCTGATAAATTAGACCATTCGGCTTATCAAATTCCAGAAAAATTCAATTGTTACTTAGTTATTCATAATGTACCAATTGATTTTAAAACAGAGGATATCAAACAAAAAAATTTTGAAAAAATTAATGTTGTTAATGTACATTAGACGATGATCATCCACTCTTTAAATATAATGTTGATGCTGCTAATACCTCCACTAATGAAAAAAGATTGCTGCCTCTTTTCAAACTTATCCTTTCCCATGATAAAAACTTTGAAGAATTCCAAAAATCAATTTGTTTGGTGGGATTTAGGTAATGATTGAACCATTTGCGAAAACCCATTGCTCCTCCCCAATGCTTGAATTGTCTTCAATTTGGATACAAAAAAATGTATTGTGCCCTCAAACTTAACTGTTCTAAATGTGATCTTAATCATCCTCTTGTGACAGTGGACATAAAACCTCCCAAAATGCTTCAACTGCGGTGACAAACATACTGTCACATATAAGTGTTGCCCATAATGTATTCTTCTTAAAACAAATATGTGAAAAAAAAAATTAGAAGCTATTAGAAATAACATGAGCCATCAAATCATCCCACCTTCATCTGTCTTTCCCTAATACAACCAAAACCTTTGCTTCTGCCATGTTTCAACTTTAAGATGCTCCTCTAAATGCTTCCATTACCAACAATGATAATAATTGTTTCACTGATTTCATAATTGACAATTTCATAAATATCTGACAAAAACGTCATCTGGGACCAACAACAGCTGAAAAAAAGGAATTTTTATGTCTGAGTAAATTAAATTCATTTCATGATTTGTTTAAACATAATGACTTGGAGCTGCAAAGTGTTCAAACATAATTCATCAGAATTATTGCATTTCTTAAACAAGAATTCTGTTCAAATTGGCTGTACTCAGGAGACAAAACTTAGTTCTGGTGACAAGGTTAGCACCCCTAGTTTTAAGTTTCTTAGGTTAGATAACAATAGATTAGGTAGTGCAGGTTTATTAAATAGAGATAATATTCCATTCATGTGTCCTTCTTCTCCCAAACTTGCAGCCAGAACTAATTCTGTATATGTTAGCTCTCCCCATCTGTAAAACTCAGACCTACAATTCCTTTCAGAAGGAACCCACTAATTTTTTTATAGACTGAAATTCCAAACATTCCACATGGAGATCTATTACCCCAATCAGAATAGTAGGGTCCTACTTAATTTTCTCAATAATCATAATCTTGCCTTCCCGTCTCATTTTGCTCCTACTTACCAAACTTTTTTTTTACCACTGACCTTCTAGACTTTGCTATTACTAAAAATATTAACAACATTTCTAATCCTTATATTTTCTATGATCTCTCATCTGACCATTACCCTGTTCTAACGTCAATATTTGGTAATATTATCACAAGCATTAACCATAATGCTAAATTTCTCAACTGGAATATATTTACTGATTATCTTTGCAACAAAACCTCTCTCTTGCTGAAGCTATTATAACCTTTTACAATTAGGTTGAAAGAAAAAACTTTGTGATTTCCACACTAAGTGGAAATTTACTTGTCTTTCTTATTTTTTAATTTCTTATTGTGGAAATTACGAAGTTTTTTCTTTCAACCTAAAATGTCGTTCCACGAAGTACAGTCAGGACATATCGATTATACTTTTACAATTAATAAAATTGAGTCAAATAGAATTATTAAACAATTTCATAGCTGTGGGAAAACATCACTACACAAAATTCAAGCCCCTAATCTTCCCCTCAGTAAATCAATCTACCTTCAGCCATCTGAGAGCTAATCATGTCCAGGAATGAATTAAGAAGGCAAATCTCTTCCGGCAAAAATCTTATTGATGGAATCCTTCTCATAAATTTAAAGAAATAATTAGCAAAGAAAGCAGAGATTTTTGTAATGATAAATGGGTGAAATTTCTCTCCACAGTTAGCTTCGATGATTGCAATAACAACCTTTGGTAACTATACAAAAATATAACCAAATCAACAACCAACACCCAACCTTCCATAAAATTTACTGACTTCCTTATTTTCGACAAAAATTGTAAATGTCAAATCTTTGCCAAATATTTTGCCACTGTTATGAAGGATGAATCCGACTCCCACAATTATAACCAAAAGTTGCCATAACTAACATCCTGCTTCCCAATCTTCCAACTAATGAATATTTTAGCTCATATCCTACTGAATTAATTGACATAATTGACACCTTCGACATAAAAAGGCTGCAGGACATGATGAATTCTCAAACAAAATCTGAACAATTAACCCTCCTTAATCCTATTGTTGAATTATTTCATGCTTGCCTGAAAATTTCCTATTTCCCCTCAGATTAGATATTAGGCACTATCCACCTCATCCCAAAACCAGGGAAAGATCCTTTAAACATAGCTAAACATTGTCCAATAACTTTATTGTTCTCTCTCTCCAAAGCTTTCAAACTGACCATTTTCGAATTCCTTAAAAAACATGGCTCTGAAAACAAAATAATTATTAACGAGCAGGTGGGGTTCAGAGTAAATCATTCTACTGTTCACCAAATACTTAGATTAATGCATGCATAATGAATGCATAACTCAAGGGTTTTACAAAGGCAAGCAAATAACTCAACTTATATTATTTTGATTTTGAGAAAGCCTTTGAAAAGGTTTAGCACACCGGCATTGTTTATAAATTACTCAAACTAAAATTTCCCAAGGTTATAAAAAAGTAAAAAATAGTGACATGGCTGGGATTTGAACCCAGGTCTCCCACTTTTCGGGCAGGTATTCATAACAATTAAAGTACCAAACCATGTCCTTCTCACTTCTGTAAATGACTTTGCAAAATTATTCAAAATCTTCTAGCCAGCAGGAGAGTCCGCATAAAAATTTTCAACAGCCTTTCAAATTATCACTAAATTACTGCTGGAAGTGGCCAGAGAATAGTAAGATGCAGAATAAGGATTATCCCCCAAATGAAATGGAAGAAGTTGATTTCTTACAGGAAACACAACATAAGTATCAATAAGCCTATGCCTATATGCCGAGCAATAGGGAAGAAACAGATTTTAGCCTAACAGAAAGGAGATGTTACAACAAAATACAACAGACCAGCAATATTAAGAGCAGGAGCAGAATACTTCAGCAACCTATACAAGAAGATGGAAAATGCTGACGAGGAAAACCAAGAGGAAAGCCAAGATCTTGGCTTTCCTCTTGGTTCCTCTCAATTCTCCCAGAAGGGGTAATTTCAGTGATTAAGCAGATGAAGAATGGGAAAGCAGGAAAAAATGGGGTGTTCCTTTTTTCTTGTAGGCTTGTAAATGTTAGTTCCATGTCGCAACTTGGAGACGCCTTCCGGAAGTATCAGGAACCTGTTATAATCAATGATTCTGAGACCACTGATTCTGAATCACATCCTGAATCTGTAGATAATTCCCTTTTGGGAGTGTAGGATGTCAACGCGCTGGGAGTGGAGCTGATCGAGAAAAGGAAAAGCCTGTCCAAATGGGGGAGACAGAAATGTACAGTATAGAGGAATTCGTAAAGATGTGGGAAAAGAAAGAAAAGGAGAGAGAAAATGAGGGAGAAATTGAGAGAAAAAGAGGCGCATGAGAACTAGTAGAACTAAATTTACATTGTAAACTTGCTGAATCACCTGGAGTTCTTGTTAGAACTCAGTTCCAGATGGATCATCATTCCCATCATCTACAATGGCTTTTCAAGGGCACTTCTCTGGATCTGCACTTGAGATTCAACTCTTCTTAAGCAAGACACACAATACCTTCCACATTGTAGTCCTACAACTTCTTCAAAATACCACAATGGCAAAGACAATTCATCAACTCAACTTCTTAATCATCTTCATCATCATCATCCCAGGAGTATATATCTGCCATTATTAAAACAAAGTTCCACCATGCATATAACGCTGTTTTTAGGCAATATTCCTCAAAAGCGAGTCAGACCGGACAGCTGATATCAATCCAGAATATGACTGCAGAGAGGGTAGCTGAAATGTTGAAGACTACTCTGACCCGGGCAGAAACCCAAGAGAGATTCATGCAGTTTGCCAAGACAATTTTCTTCAGCTTTCTTTATATTTGTATCCTTAGAATATTGTCTCAAGGATATCACCTCACTAATGATATATATATATATATATATATGTGTGTGTGTGTGTGTGTGTGTGTGTGTGCGCAGTAATAATATTTAAGTATCTAGCTTAGGCAGGTTTCCACCTGTGACAGGGTTTACAGTATTTAGAATAGTGAAATAGCAAAACATATGTTTCAAACTATGACATTTAGAATTAAGAGTTCGCATTAAGATGAGATATTAAATCATTCATGCTTTATGCAATGGAAATTTTCATGTTATTACCTCATTATGCCTCTGGGCCATATGAAACAGCCATGCCAATCGAGCATTTGGTGAACTACGATGAGCATCTGCAATTCTATGCATCAAGTCAAGAACCAAATCAGTGTCAGGCTGTGCTTCTTTCATTTTGATAGTATCTGACAGAATTACATGAAGACTTTTAACCAACTCCTTCACCTATAAAATGAATGTGAATTGCTATGTTGTATTTCACATTTATCCAGATACCTCAGACATCTGTCTCAACTATAGCTACTTGATATGTCAATGCCAAATCATCTGACTACTAAATGAAAATATGGTAAGAATTGGATAATAATACTTTTATTGTCCAATGACATGAAAAATGCATGTATAGGAGTCTTCAAAGAAATTTAATTATCAGGTCATTATAATATGCAAATACTAAATATACAAGTAAATATACAAAATAAAAAAGAAGATAAGGTATACATTGTCAATTAGTCTTCAAGGCGTAGATTAACTTAGATGAAAGATTAGTCATTGAAAAATTCTTCCCTATTATAGAGACATTTTTCCAAGAGTAATTTATGTACAGCATTTTTAAAGGCATTGAAGGATGCAATATTTTTTATTGTGGCTGGTAATGTATTGTAGAACTTAATGCTACAAACTTTGGGACTAAGAGAAAAATTTTTCAAGTTTTGTTGAGGTTTATGGAATTAAAGTCAAAGAATGAACTGTTTAAAAATGGATAAATCAAATAACCTTAATTCAGCCAATGGAAAAGGATAACAAGTTTTATGAATGAATGCTCAAAGATGTAAATTTAGAAAACAATTTATTTAAAAATAGGTTCATACTGTACATATATTCAAAATTATTCATAAAATGAATGATTATCTTACATTATGACAATGGAAACAACAAATTTCATTGGTATTTATGATGAAATACTTATAATGAATCTGAGTTTTCACTTTAAATTAATATAATTAAGAGCTTAAATAGAATCAATATTTTCGCATGTTGGTAAATGAAGAAAATAATTATGATGAAAATTTGCAACATGATACTTACCTGGGTAGGAAATTGAGTATGTTTATGTGATTCGTCAGCTTCAGCATATTTCACTACATTTTTCAAAGAATCATGAAACTTGTCTTCCCTTATCTCTGTGCTTGTGTCAACTAGATTACTCAGAGCAACTGTAAGTTGTAACTTAACCCACAAGAATTTCTGAAAAATTGAAAATAAAGTAAAGTATGGCTGGACATTTTTTCCATTTGGAATCATTATCAAAGATTTAGGTAGTAAAATAATACATTCATAAATGAATAGACAAGAAGAATACATTGAAGCCATGTACATCAAAAGTTTTGCAATAGAAATGAATTTTTCCATTAATATTAATATAATAATAATTCATAAGAAAATACCTGTACTGTATGATAGCTTTCCCTC
Organism: Sympetrum striolatum; assembly: GCA_947579665.1. Lineage (NCBI taxonomy): Eukaryota > Metazoa > Arthropoda > Insecta > Odonata > Libellulidae > Sympetrum > Sympetrum striolatum. The sequence goes on from OX388352.1 coordinate 31,572,311, forward strand.
AAGAGAAGGTATAAGGAAAGGGAAGCTTGAGCACGCACTCTGCCCAAAAGGGAACTGCAATGGCAAAGTAGCTGGAGACTTAAGTCTTTGCAAAGTTCACTCTCATCATTGTAAAAAAGGTTAGGATACTGAAATGTGATACATAATTTGGATGATGAATTTATGTTGATTAACAATAAAAATGATATAGTCATAATTTTTAAATCAGTTGACGTATTTTACAGCTAACCTTTTTAACAAAGGATCTTTGAGTATAGAAAATACAATCCAGAACTGAGGTACTTTGATTTTTTCCAAGGGCTTCTAAAAGTGTTTTAAAAACCATTTCCAAATACATCTTCTCATCTTTGGTCCCAGAGAACACCTTAGTGGGAAATTGAAACAAAAACATAAATATTACCTCTCAGTATTAAGATCTATATAATTTTGAAGAAATATAGATATAATTTTGAAGAAACTTTATTTTAAACTGACCAAAGAAAAAGATAAAATCATTCAGTATGATATGCTGTGCAACCATAATATATTTATTCTCAAAAATAAAGCTATTTTGGGAGGGGTCATATCACCAACATTTCAGCCACATACTCTGCAGCCATCTTGAGGGAATGTATGCTTTGGCCAGATAAATTTTAATACTCTTTGATCCAATGACCTACCTCTGCCATCATTTCAAGACAATCAAGGATGATAAGGCTAACTTCAGCTGAAAATTCGCCTGATCTGTCAGGTTCATAAACAGATCTTCTGCTGGAGTCTATAACTGATGGAATTATTTTACCTGAAAAGTAAAAAAAATTAAAACTTATTTAATCCAAAGTTTGAATCCTATTTCATACCGGGAAGATCCTTAAATAAGATTCCATTAACCCCATATTAAATGCTTAGAGGAATGTAAATGGTGCTTCAAACCAAGGATAATTAGGAAAACATTAAACTGGGTATATGAAATGTGTTTATGATTTCTGTTCATTTGCTGGGTTTTACGTTTCCATGTTATTGGAAAGGGATTGAAAAAATCTTAAAAACTACCATAATGCATTTTTAATATGAGAATATTTGCCGTGACCTAGCATCAAACTAAGGATAATCTTCGAGGGTGTCTTTTTAGTTTTCGTTGGATATGCATGGCTTGAAGCAATCCCTCGAAATTTCAACTCTCTAATTTGCCGGAAAGTGCCTCAAAACAATTTCTGAAAATCCCCCAATGTGACCTTATGGAAAAAATTGCGACTTTGGGTCCTTCTGACATGACACCGAGGCTTAAAGTCTCATTTTGTCAGGCAGTTACAAACTATGGCCAGTACGTCATAAAATAAAATAAAAATTTCAAGTCAGTGACACTTATGGAACATGGTTAGAATTTTGATCCCTTATGAATGAATGAATTTATATATATATATATATATATTTCCCCTCCTCATCACCGCCACAGTTCATTGCCTCATCGGGGCAGAGGGGTGTTAACGGAGGTTGGAGGCGATGCATAGCCCAGGTTCAACCATGCTAAGAAGGCTTCAACAATATCTCCGGCCAAATAATGAAAGTGGCATTCACCAACCGGCAGTAGGACAGCCTGGTGAATTATTGTCCTAACCCCCCCAAATACAAGTACAATTTTCATGATGAGCTTCTTTACTGGAAATTTATCCGGACGTAAAAGCACCACCCATTCGGATGTCCGGGAGGTGGTGGCATTGAAGAGGTCCATCAGGAGGAAAAGAATTACTACCCTGCAATTCACAACCTACAACTGCTGCAGCTTGAAGAGTGAAGAACGATTGCTGGAACTACTCAATGAAGCAGAGAAGATAAAATGGGATATCATCGGTCTCAGCGAAGTCAGAAGAAAATCAGAGGAGCTACTTACACTGAAGGAAGGACACTTATTCTTTTACAGGGGTACCAAGGATGGAAGAAATGGAGGCGTTGGATTTTTGATCAACAAGAGATGGAAGGATAATGTGGTGAAAATCGAAGGTGTATCAGATAGAATTTGTAAACTCATACTAAAGATCAATGAGCGTTACTCAGTACAGGTCATCCAAGTCTACGCACCAACAGCGGCAAGCAGCGAAGAGGAAATTGAAAACTTCTACCAAACTCTCGGCACTGAACATGACAAGGAGGCCCACTACTATAAGGTCATTATGGGAGATTTTAATGCTCGTGTAGGGCAGCGGGAAACTGATGACACTGTCAAAGAACAATATGGACTGGGCCAGAGAAATGAGCGAGGTCACCGCTTAGTAGAGTTTGCAGAATGCACCAATATGTATATAACAAATACATACTTTAAGAAAAATCCTACAAGGAAATGGACGTGGAGAGGTCCCAATGGAACAAAAAATGAAATAGACTACATATTGGTAAACAGACTCTACACTGTAACTAACTGTGAAGTTTTGAATAATTTCAACACTGGAAGTGACCACAGAATTGTTAGATGCGGAATCAATATTAACCCCCGAATGGAACGAAAGAAGTTGGTTTCCTGCAAGGAGGAGATAAATATTGGTAAACTATCAGATAACGAGAAACAGTTTCAGCTGGAACTTAGAAATAGATTCTCAGCACTTCAGGAGGAAGAACTCGAAACCAAAGTTATGGAAGTTGTAAAGAAAGCGGCAGAGGAAGTAGCAAGCATGCCAAGAAAACCTAAGGATAAGAAATTTAGTGATAGAACCCGGAAAATTATGAAACAACGGAAGGAACTGAAGAATTTAAACACTCCAAGAGATAATATCGAATATGCCGAGCTTTGCAAAGCCATCAGAGTAGTAATCAAGGAAGACGTAAGGAATTTTAATGAAAAGATTGTGCAAGAGGCCATAGAAAATAACAAGAGCATAAAGAGGGCTAGAAGACGCCTAGCAATTGGTAAGAAACAGATTTTAGCCTTACAGAAAGGAGATGGCACCACAACATATAACAGACCAGCAATATTGAGGATTGTAGCAGAATACTTTGGCAACCTATACAAGAAGATAGGAAACGCCAAAAAGGAGAACCAAGAGGAAAGCCAAAGCTCACAAAATCTCCTCTCAATCCTCCCAGAGAAAGTAATGGCGGCGATTAAGCAGATGAAGAATGGGAAAGCAGGAGGAGCAGATGGGGTGTTGGCGGAATATCTGAAAGCTGGTGGAACAGAGATTGCTAATGTTTTAGCACAATTATTCAGTAATTGTCTAAAACAAGGAATGATTCCCAAGGAATGGAACCACGCAAGGATTGCCCTTCTGCACAAGAAAGGAAGCAAAGAAGATTTGAAGAACTATCGACCCATTAGCCTCCTTCCAGTTGTCTACAAAACATTCATGAGGATAATAGCGGAACGTCTTAAGATGACCCTGTCTTCAGCCCAGCCAAGAGAACAAGCGGGATTCCGGAAAGGCTTCAGCACTATGGACCACATCCACACATTACAGGAAATTATAAACAACGAATGAATACGAGATGCCACTCGTCCTTTGCTTTGTAGATTATGAACAGGCCTTCGACTCGGTAAGTACCTCCTCCACTCTGAAAGCTCTGAAGAATCAAGGGATAGATTCTGAGTACATCCGCCTCTTGCGCAGTGTCTACAAGAATGCCACAGCTTCTGTAATGCTTCATGAAGAGACCAATGGATTCAAGATTGAGAAGGGAGTTCGACAAGGTGACGGTCTATCTCCCATCTTATTCACAGCCATTTTAGAAGAAGTTTTAAAAACCCTTGATTGGGAAGAGAAGGGGTTAAGAGTAAATGGGGAGTACATCAGTCACCTCCGTTTTGCAGATGATATAGTTCTCTTTGCAGCTAACGCAGAAGATCTAACTTCAAGACTTGAAGAGCTAAACACAGCAGGACAGAAGATAGGACTCAGGATAAACCTAACAAAAACAAAGGTAATGTATAATTCTTTTAAAGTGCAAGAGCCAGTCAAACTTCAAGGAAAACCTCTGGATGTTTGCTTGGAATACACATACCTGGGACAACTTGTAACAACAGGAGAGAAAAACAGGATTAATGAAGTAAACAGAAGAATGAAACTTGGCTGGAGTGCATTTGGTAGGAACTCATACATTCTGAAGTCAAGAATGCCAATGGTTTTGAAGAGGAAGGTCTTCAACCAATGCATTTTACCTCTCTTGACCTATGGAAGTGAAATTTGGGTGTTAAATGCTGCAATAACCCAGAGACTTCAGACAACGCAAAGGAGCATGGAGCGCTGCATGCTGGGAATCACAAGAAGAGACAGGAAACGAAACACTTGGGTGAGAATGATATATAGACATAATAGATTAGGTAAGATCACTAAAATGGAGGTGGGCCGGCCATATTGCGAGAAGAAACGACAACCATTGGACATCTGCCGTTCTCAACTGGATACCAAGAGATGTGAAGAGACCAAGAAGACGACCTATGGACAGGTGGAACAGAGACATCATCAAGTACTTAGGTGTAACGTGGCAACGAGAAGCTCAGGACAGAGAAAATTGAAAAGTACTTGGGGAGGCCTACATCTGACGTCGGATTGAAAATGGCTGATGATGATGATATTTATTTATTTCTAAGTCCTAGTGAAACAAACAACCATTAAGTGGAAAAAAGAACTAGCAATACATATTTTTCAATTAATGCTAATTAATCATTCATACAGCTTTATTCTGTGCAATAGACATAATATAAAGAAACTTAGTTAATATGATTTTAGATTGGTGGTAATTAATTCTTTATTACCTGATAGCATTATTTCAATTGAAAGCACTCCTAGAAGTTGTTGTTGTTTTACAGATTTTCTAAATCAAATGTTAGGCAATAGACATAAGCAGAAAAGGTGTTAAAAGTGTGATTAAATGAAGCAGAAAAAAAGGTGACGTCTACTGCACTGATTGTGGCAAAAAACCAGGCCTTTGCTTGAGACCATGTTTTATAGAGTATCATGGAGATTTATAGATATAATTATGTTGACACATTTGTGATTTCCCCCAGTAATATTATAAATAGGAAGACTTCATTCCTCCACATGATAATGAAAATAATTTTGCTAATTTAAAAATTGTACAACTTGCTCATGATTTTACTTTGAGTTATGATATTAGATGCATTTATGTGCAACCTGTTTTAATTTCAATGTATTTTTAATGTAGGGGTTATCATTATAACTGATTTTGTTCATTCTCTTCTTTATAAGAAATAATCGTGTAAATAAATTTTGTTTAAATGACATGTACTTTTTATTATACGTAAAATTGAAGTTCTTTAAATAAATAGTTTTATTGATTTTGCTTTACTGAAAGAGATTCAATCATGAACTCTCCCATTAAAATGGAAATTATATTGTTATTTTAGAAAAATAAGCCTAGTAAACATTTATCCATGTATGTTTCTGAATCATTTTAAAAAGCAGGTTTATTCAATATATCTCTTTCAGTGATATAAAATATGTTGGTTATTAATTATGAAAAAAATGTTTTAAAAGCTCTGATAAAATAAATACAGGAAAATGAGAATATTCATTGTGCGGGTTGCACACATGGTATTATCAGCAGTGGCATATGATCTCTTACGAGGCTGAGAAAATATTTTTCTGATTTAGAAAAATTATATATTTTGTTATTTTGAGTTTGAGGTTTCAAATTTACCTAGTTGACAAATAAAAAAAATTACCTCTGCCACTGGGTAGCACATGTGAAATTCTTGCCATTTGGAATGGGTTAAAAGATAAACTATCACTAAACATAACTCCTAGGAATTTATTGTGACAGACAAACTCTAAAATATATCCCAAAATTTGGTACTGTTTGGGAATAATTTTAGGGGAACGTATGAAACTCATAGCAACACATTTCTTTATACTGAAGTTAAGCTGCCAATGTATACTGTTGCAGGTTCTTGACACCATTCTCTTGACCTAGACATATTATATAGGTATCACAATATGAAAATGTAAAAAAATGCTAATTCCAAACATCAATGTCCTGGTGACCAAACAAATATTTCACATTATAATTACCATTTTCTGCACTTTTTACACATAAGGAAACAGGAAAACACAAATAATGCCCAAGGACAGAAAGTTAAAATCTATTATATAGTCTAATTAAAAATGGAATTGTTACTGAAGTATATATGCTGCATAGATCTACTTACTAGTTATGAGTTCACTTTTAATTCTTTTAGAACTGGATGAACTTTGTGAATATGAATCCAAATTGCTTAAATTGTTGAGAGAAGTAGAATACTTTTTTCTGCATACCAGCTTTCTCTCCTACAGAGGTAAACTAATGTTGATCACAATATATTTTAAGAACAAAATCAGTATCATATACAATAAGAATAATGTATTTAAAAATAATAAAAGCAAAACATGAAAAATGTTATTTACCTTATATTCAAAACAAGCGAGGCACATTGTCAGTATTTCCAAAAATTTTACAATTCTTTTTGGTGAAAGCTCAGACAGAGTCAACTTGAAAAGTTTCTTGTCAATGTTTTTAATAACCCAAATGAAGCACATCAATAAACCACATGTTTCCTTAAAACTAAAATGTGTTAAGTTTTCCTAGAGGAGTCAAATTGAAAATCAATTGAAATATAATTTCACAATGAACCAGTGACTTAAAGATATAATTTTCAATTAAAAGACTTACCTCAATTTTGCTGTACCTTTCAAAATCGACAGGAAGAAAGAATGATGACTTTGTCACATTCTTTCTTCTTTCCTTAACTTCTGCTGAGTTTCGTACATTTTCCTTCTCAGGTTCACTCACAGAATCTATGTGAAGCAATGAAAAACATGATTCAAGATTTATATGAATGAATAGGAGAATAAAATTTCCATACTCTACAATTATTATAGGGAGTCATTGATGTTAAAAGCTACACTAGAGCATAGCCTTCATAAAATCAACGGTGCAAATAAAATACAAAATTATAACATGGAAAATATTTTGAAAAGAAGAATACATAACTTAATTTACTTAACTGTTTCATAATTTTTAGATAAAACTAGATTCAACTCTTTAGAAGTAGAGTATAAGAGTAGAATTGACCCTCTACATTAAATTTTGTGCCTTTTAAAACAAAAGATGAATGATCTTTTTAGATGATGCCAGCCATAGTTTAAAATCCATAGAGGGAAAGATTGATACTTTAAAAACTAGACTAACCACTGGTAATCTTCTTATCTTCCATTTTCATCCTTGGCAATGCTCTCATTGTGATTCCAATAATGGGATAAAATAAAGAAGCCAGAATAATTTTCTCTGATGTCTGTTGATACAAAGGATCTCTGTCAAGTTTGCTGATGAGGTTATACATCCCAATTATTGATTTTTCATGCAAGGATGGATTTCTGGAACATTAATTACAGGTTTCAGAAAAAATCTTGCACCATTTAATAACTTAAATTTAGTTACATAATATTTTATTTAAGTATTGATTAATTTTTAGGATTATGAAACAAGACATAAGATGCTGAAATGATAGATTTAGATAATGGACATAGAAACATAATGAAAAACACAACAGGAGGAATATTACGATAAAATTTACACAAGAATCATTTCAAATAATTTAAATGCTTATGGATACTATAATATATTTTACAAATCAAAGGAACTTATTCTTAAATCAAGCATACCTCAAAAAGCTATGTTACAGTATTATTATGCAACACAATTTGATTTCTTTAGATCAAGAGTTGATATAGCAAGAGTATCAGATGAGGAAGAAGCAGGAGAGAAATAGTAATAGTAGTACGGCTCAAGTGTAGAGGGAATTCAAATTGAAAAATAGGTCTTAGGTGCAAAAGGCAAAAGAAGGAATATTAGAAAACTGTCCATAAAACACATGTAAAAAGTGACCTTCTTTGTGGGATTGAAACTTAGCATGTAGGACCTGCAGATAAGAATAATAGAAACAATGGTGATCATGTATGTCCTAAATTTACAATGGTGAATGAGGGTATTGGCTAACGATGGTCTGAATAGCTGCAACAAACCACTCTTGAGGTAAACCCTACATAATGTACTATGAAAACTGTAAAAATACAATTTAAAAAAGTGAGCAATTGAAATAATTATACTGAAAGCAGGAATTTCAGTCATTAATTCCACCCATCCATAATTTTTGACCAACCACTTCAATATTTCTTTTAATATTAACATATCATTAATGAGCCAAAGTCTCATTACTTACCCTGATGTGAGAAAATGTTGAAAATTAGCAAGCAGTAGTCCAGCTAAGAAGTGATTCGTTTTGAAGTAGGATGATAGGTCATACAATGTATCAAATGTTGCCCAATTAGGTAATCTAATTTGCTTATCTCTTGCTAGGCCTTTTCCTGAATCAATGAATCCATTGACAGGCAAAGGACATGATCCACCAAACAAATTCAATGGGATGAATTGATGATGACAGCAAATAACTTGCAAAAAATCAAGCTAAAAAAATGTTAAAATGCTGGTTTTTGTAAAATTATATGAGCTTAGGGAATATGAATGGAAGACTTTAGAAAAATTAAGGTTTGCTATAACTTGTTACTCTTTTATGTTATTAAAAAAACAAATTTTTGTTGACAAATCCAATGAAGTAGAAACAATTAACATTAATCCTAGGTAGTAAAAGATCCTTATTAAGATCAAGTTAGATGACTACTAGCACTCATAATTTAGGATTATTGAAAGAATTTAAAAAAGGGCTGCAAGCATGAAATACCATTATTTCATGTCCATATCATTATTTATTAAATAATCACGGAATATGCATTTAAACAGATTACCTTGCACATCTGAAGATCAGCTGGAATTTTGTTACTGAAATTTTGTATGAGGGAAAAAACCCAACCTCTGTCAACTAGGCAAAGTAAGTCACACAAAAAGTGTGCAACACTGATGACTAAATTGGTCCCAATCTGTAAAATAAATTTATTCATGTTTACAACTATCTGTCAACAAATTTGAACACTTCCATCATCTGAATATTAACTTTTAAAGTGAGTAAAGATAAAGCTAATTTACATAATGCGGATGACTCAAAACTTCTCATCACCATTGAAACTGGAAAATTGGAAAAACAAATAAGATATCGGTGGTTGTTGCAAATTTATTGGAAATAATAAGCTGATATCTTTTTAAGTTGATTGAAGAATATCTGAGTTATTTCAAATTACCATAAAGCATTACTTTTAAAACGAATGCTTAGGTAAAAATCTTATTGGTCAGAAAAAAACTTTAAAAGCCTGGTCCAAAATATTACAAGGCTCATATTGATCAAGGGGATATCTTAAAATAACATTCTAACTGGAGAGCTCAATCGTTTCCTAAAATGTAATGGGAGTGTAGTTTAAAGCTATGGACAGGCAATTGAAGGGTTAGGTGTAAGAAGAGACTTGATAGTCTCAATCTCGCCCTGAATAAAGTCCTTTATTATTATTATTATTAGATAGAATTTAAGGTGCACTGAAAATTTGGACCATCAACTAAGCACAACATCGATCAAATAATATGAGTCACCTCCTCTGATTTTGGTTTCTGGTGAGTGTTGACTAAAATCCATTCTAGAAAGTCAGAAGTACTTTTCATAAACTCTTCTGAGACTCTTAACTCCCTAGGAGAATTTAATTTATCTTTCCAGTGCAGATCTTCTATTACACTCTTGATGATCAAGTCAAAGTAGAACCTAAAATTTTGTAGTAAATTATCATCATTATAAAATTGTCAATTTATAAAGATAGATATGATTTGTAAGTAAAAACTTACCAAATATTGTTTAGAGCTAATTCTTTGGTGTTTCTCTCTGAGTTATTCAAATGAAATAGTAATTCCTCATGGAGAAGTTTTGGCATGGTGTTTTCATTATCATTCTGACTAAGGCTACATCTTTCTTGATTTTCATAGTCCTCAATCATGCTAGCACAAAAATGTACGTCAAAATATTACTAAAATTTCCAAGACAAATGTTTAAAATAATGTGTTTAAAAAAGCAATTAGTTAAATGTTAAAAGCCCATTTTAAAATTTACATTTAGCTTATATTGACAATGATTCTTTAGCATTCCTTTAGCTTTCTGCTGAAAAATTAAGTCACTCAACTTATCTTTCAAAGTCAAACCAAAATTTTAAAGAAATAATGCAATTAACAAGAGCATGTGAATATTAGATTTTGAAATAAATCCAATACTTTTATACTGTTATAAGCCTAATGTTAAATTAATTTATACAACTTCAGGTATAGTTATGTCTAAATAAGTTTCCAATCAAATTTAAAAAAACTTACTATTGATTATCTTCTTTTTCAAGACTTTTCTGCATGCTTTTAAGGTTATTCATCCTTAAATTAAATTCATGATGGACATGAGAAATTTGGCTTTGATAATGGACAAAAGTTACCAAAGTGGTGTTTTGTACATAATTCTCACTAGAAAAACTGCTATGCAACTACAAAAAGAAAAAATCGATCAGGTAAAAAATATTCATAGCTTTTAATATTATATGCAAAAACTGCTAGTTATCAAACAACTATAGTTGAAATACAGACAATCTACAAATATACACTTCAACAACATATATGCCAAATGGAGCGTCAGTGTATGGAATATTAGAGGTGTCCATGGAAAGAGGATTTGTTGATGAATGGAATAAATAAATATGAATTGAATACTTAGAGTATGTAAAGAGTAAGAAATAAAGAGAGAGAATACATAGTTAACAATAAAAGCAGCCTATCCTAGTGGTCTGGAGTGAATTTAAATATATATACTGGTCAAGAAGTTGTAGTCAATTAGAATGCATGGTTAGATGAGAAATAAAGAATAAACCCCTCAACTCCATCAGACCTCCTATCATGTCCGGCATTATTCTTCACTTTTTCATCTTATAAAAGCTTTAGTTTTTATAATGGTATATATTATACATAGATTCTCATCAAGGAAGAGTTTCTCTTTGCTTAAATGAATGGTTTGCATTTCGATGTTACAGTTTAAGAACATTTAAACTGAAATTATCACCTGAGATCATATTAAAACTGCTAATACTCTTTAGCAATCCTATATCATATTTAGGTATATTCCCTCAGTTACTCTTTGTATCATTAGTATGAATACAAACTGCTTGTTATTTATTCTCTGCTTTGTGTTATTGGATTCCACTGCGCGCTGGTTGCTTGAAGTGATAATATTTGGCCTATGCTAAAGCAGGCTTCTTAAAGTAGAAGATTAGGCTTCTTTGAACTGAATAAGTCTACTGTAATGTAGGTGAAACGTTGTCACTTTAAGCAACCAGAATGCGGTGGAACCTGAAAACCCCATGGAATCCTACACAGAGAACAACCAATCCCAGTGGAAATCTGCAAAACTACACATGCTATTTCGTTTAGAGAAGCCAAAAATAAGCAAAAAATTTAGCATAACCCCAAAGAAAGTTTTTCCTGAAGTCTAATTTATATGTTGTTTAAAACTACTCTATTTCTCACATGAGAAAGAACTTGTTGAGAGTGATATTGAGATAAATATTGAAATTTTCATTTATAGTTAGTTTAGGGCAAATATCTTGAATGAAACTTTAGTTATCAGTGAAATTGCCAAGAGCAGAATTCCCAGTGATGAGCATGACGATCATTATTGAAATGGTAATTATACAAATCAAAGTGTTAAGAAGTAGAATGAAAAGGTAAAATATATAAAAATTTGTTTGTTAGCTACATCAGGAAACTAATTTTTTTATTTATGATTGAAGAGTTAAGATTTCTCACAATGAGCAATTAATTTTTTTGGGAGGATTAAAAAATTAAAATTCTTCCTCAAGCTTGTCATTGAAAACTGCAACATTGTACACTATTTGCACTAGCTGCATTATAAATCATTATATGATAGGTATAAATTTATTTATTTTATTTAATCTTTAGTTCCAATGGACCACATATAAATTCCACCAGATAATCCTTCCATCAGTTTATATTAGTGAACCTTACATTAATTTAATATAATAATTATACTTGATATAATATTCAATGAACAGCTTACTTACAGAAACTTTATTTACTATCTGCACCAAAGTCTTAAATGCTCTCTTTCCAACTCGTTCTTCGGTCAATGGATGTTTTGATGAATTAATGATAAGCCAGATGATTTTGTTCAGCAAAATGGGCAAAAACTTCACTAAGCACCTTGAATCTGATTCAGGAAGTTGCGCAATGCTAATAAAAGAAGTGAATCACTCAGCAGATTAGCTTCATCAGTTATATTTTCAGAGTTAAGTAAGCTAAAGAGTGAAGTAGAATCACTTTAAGATTAAGAATAGATAAAACAGTAATTTGAAATTAATTCTCAACAAATTATCTTATCAATAATCAGAGAAAATTATATTACCGTATTTGACGGCATATAAGACGCACCTTTTTACCTAAATTATGTCTCGAAAAATTTCCCTGCGTCTTATATGTGAAGGTTCAACCTCCACAGGTTAACTTTCAATACTGAAAGCTATTTTTAGCCCAGATGGTCTAAACTACCTATTTCATAATTGTATTGAATGATTGTGTTAATATTTGGCTTTTACGAAACGTGACAACTAAAAGAAACCACATTTTAAGTTAATGTAGTACCGCGCTTTCGCACGGACTATTAAAACTTCTTTTCCTTGCGAGTGGCCAACTTAATGAGGGTGCATCTTATATGCCAGTGCGTCTTATATTCCGTCAAATACGGTATTTTAATGTAAACAGAAATTTTGATTTATACTGTATTTCTAAATATCATTAAATTGCTTATTCTAGCATTAAAAAATGTAACAAAATATTAATTTTGCTACTACCTGAAAATCAGTTCTGCATTAGCATCCACATTCTCAGTACTCTTTGGAAAGCTTATCTCTTTTAGCACTGAACAACTTTTCAGAAACATATCCACATGATCATCCTAAGAAATTAAAAAGAATTAACACCACAAATAATAGAAAGAGCACAAAATATGTTCAATTAATAATAATGACTTACTGAAGGATGGACAGAAGAAATTGGCTTCAGTATAACTTTAAAAACTCCTTTCTGAATTTCGATTCCTTTTCCTGATTTAATTACAGGTATCTCGGAGAAATTAGCTTCAAGACTTTCTCTTTTTAATACAGGCAGTTCGAAATTCCCAGAAGAGAGTTTGCCATCAATGAAAAGTGGAATCCACTGATTAAGTCAAAGTAATAAAGAGAGAATATTAGAAAGGAATATATTATTAAATACCCTTTGAAAAATTAATGAAATGCCTCCAGAAACATAGGAATGATACCAGTCGGCAAATTAATAAATCTCTACTGGCAATAATTCTAGTAAAATCGTGAAATAAGAGATGATGCCAATCAAAATAAAGATGAAATTTCCAATCTATCTCCAAATTATGCACAAATAGAAGTAAAGAGTAGAATTGTCTAAGAATTCTAAAAGTTACTATCTATTTATAGCTTACAGAAAATCCAAAACATTTCTCCACATCCAAATCTGATTTCTTACTGCAGTTGAGGTGATAAAATTCAAACAAAATAAAATATTTTTTGTAGAAATTTCCAGGTATGTTAAACTTTATCTCATCATAAAAATCAGGATTCCTGAAATATTAATCAGATATAATCATTATTATAGTTCAAAAATAATGTAAATCTTGATCATAATAAATGCATACCCTCTGTACCTTTTGTGATAGGAGACAGCTGTGTACATTTTTGAAACCAATTTTGGTCCCGAGGACTTCCCATATATAAGTGGAATACTAGATTTCTGACCAACTTCTCTCAATTCAACCTTAACTGTGATGTTCCTGATCTGACCTATGGTTATTTAATAAATAAAGAAATCAAGGGAATGAAGAACTTAATGAATACAGATTGTATTTATTGGTACATGACATGCAACACTGTATAACAAGTACCATGATTTTAAGTAAGGAATCTGAAAAATTAAATTTAAAATTAAAGACTTCTAATGGTCGAAATGGATGCAAAGCAATCTGCAGAGTAGCTGTCAATTACTACAAAGGCTAATCTATTATTGCAATTTTCTTAGTAAATGGTGATTAATAAAGGTAAAAATTTTAAGTTCTTTTTATAAGAAAGATTAATTTCAGATGGTAGCATATTTGTGCTGTAACACAATAAGTGAATTTCAGGCCTTATTTTTTGGAAAAATAAGTGAGCTTTATACACTGATGACTACAGTACCTTACAGCTGATTTGAAAGTAATAATCAACTTTTATTGCCAACATTTTACCTTGCCGTCCATTGGAAGAAAAGTTTTTTGGATATATGTACATGAGATTTCTGTATGATAAATGTGGCTCTATGATCTCCTTGTATGGGAATTCTAACAGTTCCCGTATTGGAGGATTATTTTCCCCTGAAAATGAATTAAAAGGAACATTAGCTATCTGTTCATAGATTAATACATAATAATTAGATGTTAGGAATTGTTTGGAAAAACATGAAGCCTGCCAACATAATAACAGAAAGTGAGAAAGAAGTTGAAGAGGACGAACATGAACCTGGGATATTAGGCAGTGAAAATGAAAGGGCACTATGTGATATGAAAGGGAACAAAGCAACGGATATTGACAAGATTCCAATTGAGTTCCTTAAGAACGTGAGAGAAAAGTGAAAAAAGATTTCTATGATTACGTAGGAAATTTTATGGTCAAGGAAAGTGGTAAAAGGATTGTACCAAAACAATCCCAATCACAGGATCCATTTTCTGATTAATGACTTTTTACACCAAAAGAATAATGCCACTAAATATTGGGATTACCATACAATCAGTTTAATATCCAACATGACAAACATTATGTCACGAATCCTGAATACAAGGATTGAAGGAAAAGTTGAGTTGGCAATTGGAGAAGTTCCGTTCAGTTTTCAGAGAAAGTAAGGAATGAGGGATGCAATTGGGCTAATAAGGGTACTTGCAGAATGGCTGGAATTTAAGAAGATTGTACATGTATCATTTATTGATATTGAAAATGTTTACTATAGAATCCAATGGCTAAAACTGATAGGGAAACAAGGGAAAATTGAGTTACCCAGTTTGCAATAACAGATGGGGAATCAGAATGTGTAGACTAAGAAATGGAAGTAAGATAAGGCTGTCCTTCACCAGTACTGATTTTTAATACGTTGGTTTGGAGAAAAATTGTTGGAAAAGAAATGAACCCAGTTAGGTATTTAGATGACAAAGCTATTGTCTGTGATTCAGTTAATGGTTTACATAGTATAGTAAATTCTTACCAAAGAAAGGGAACTAAGTTAACGATCTAGGAGGATAGGGAAAAATTAGAACAGGTGGATAAATTCTCATACAGAAATTTTGAATAGATATAGTGGCTGAGCAAGAAATGCAGTGGACTGGACAAGGAAGGATAGATAAACCTGAATATACTCTGATATATAGTGGCTCTGAAAATAGGACTGGTCAGCTAGGCACAGGATTCGTGATAACAAAGAAAATGAGACAGAAGCTAATGCAGATTGAAACGATCAACAATAGAATATGCAAGATAAGGATAAAAGGGCAGTTCAGGAACATTACGATAGTCTTAGCACATGCCCTAACAGAAGAAAGGGATAAATAAAGTTTCCTTTACCAACTAGATGAAATATGTTACAAAACTCCAAAATACGATATGCTAGTGGTAATGGGAGACTTTAATACAAAAATAGGTAAAGAGAGCTACCATAAAGTAGTGGTAGGGATCCATACATTACATGATAACAGTAATGAGAACGGAAGAATGTTGGGACAGTTTACAGCCAGGCATAATATGATTATTAAGAGTACATTTTACCCTCACAAATGAATCCACTTGGGAACATGGAGCCTAACTAGGTCAAATGAAGTAAATTAGATTGATCATGTACTCATATCTAAAAGACACTCTTCAGCCATTAGGATGTTAGAAGCTGTAGAGGGCCTAACTGCAAATCTGACCACTACTTGGTTAAGGCCCAGGTAGAAGAGAAAAGAGGTAGGGATAGCTAGAAGCTGTGCATATAAGGAGATAACTATAAAGACATCGTCGAGGATTATCCTTGGTTAGATGCTATAGAAATATCTCCCGTTTAAATTACATTGCGATGATTTTTTAGATTAAAAAAAATCATTTCCTGATAAGATGGAAACTTGAAACTCGGCATGTAGATAGACATCATAAATATATTTTATGTACATATTGTAATGTTTTTATTTAACATACGACTCTGGAACGTCTCTCCATGAAAAATGGCTACCTTGTACGATGTTCAACAATGGTTATTTACTTGTTACCACAACCGGTAAACAATTCATGGTTACACTCCTTGGGCTTGCCGATCTTTGACGTCTGGTGCGTCTACGGAACACTCAGGACCAGTATTCGTTACAGTATTTTACCATTTTTCTGATGGTCCTTGGTTTGATCCCAGTGAGTTATTTACATTCCTCTATGCATTTCTTATGGAGATAACGAAAACCAATTTTAGGTACTTCCCAGCATGATATCTACTTCAAACTTTGCATTAAATAAGATCAAGTCCTAATAAGCCATTACATGTATTCACAGCTGCCAATAGGCCCTGGGTTCGACACCAGGCGTCTCTAAAATTAGTAACTGATACTATTTTTAATAGTTTTTTTTTAGAACCCCTTCCCGATAACATAGGAACTTAAAACTTGGCATGTGAATAAATATCATAGATATATTTCATTTACGCTGTTTAAGGTTTCCTTGATGGTCCTTGGTTCGATCCCAGAGAGTCATTACCCAATGCATTTCAGATGGGGATAATGCAGTCTTGATTTTGGACCTACCCTTAACCTTAATAATTTTTATATCTACCAGGGTGTTATATGTATTATATTCTTCCAAAAGATCCTGGGTTCAAAACTAAGCATCTCTTCTATTTAAACGTATGGTGGGAATTTCCAATTACTTATGACTCATTTACCGAGAAGGTGGAAATTCTACGACCAGTCATGTGAAAGGATCATGAAGGAATACATGGTAATTCTTTCAAGCCTTTGATAGAATAAACAGAATAAAATTATTTGAGATAATGCATGAACTTGGTATCTCGCAGAAGTTGATACAATTGCTGCCAATGACTATGAATAATACAAAGGACCAAGTTAGAATTGGGAACAAACTCAGTAAGGAATTTGAATTTAACAAAGGGGTTAAACAAGGGGACAAACTTCTATAACCCTAATCATACTAGCACTACATAAAGCAACAACAAGCAACCAACGAGGTACAATCTAAAATAAGCCCAGTCAGATTTTTGCTTGTACTAATGATATAGTCACATTAGCAAGAACAAAAAAGACTTTAATTGCGGCGTATGGAAAATTGGATTCAGAAGCAGAACAGATAGGGCTGATGGTGAATGAAAGAAAAACCAAATATATGATTATGTCATCTTAAGAGGCAAGGAGAAACCTGGAAAATGGGGGTGGGGGACAACATTTTCCAAGGAGTATCTAACTTTAGATACTTAAGAAACCTAATCGATAATGAGAACAAAATAAGCAGCTGTGTAATGGAGAGAATACAGTGATGAGAAAACGCATGAATCACATCCTTGAATTTAGAGAAGAACTTGTTATCAATAAATAACTTATTGAAAAATAATAAATAACTTATTGAAAAATGTTAACGGTAATAAAAAATAAAAGAATGGAAAGAGGTCTATGGTGGTGAAGTAAATTAATGAAAAAGTAACATTAAAAATTTAGGGAGGATTAGTTCATATACCTTGACATGGATTTATGGCCACCATTTCTGGAGATAGGCAACACTTCATTTCTGTGGGACAAGGTGAAATTCGCAATTGGAATGATCCTGGAATCAAATCTTGCTTTTTCCTTGAGGATGCTTGTTTCACTAGTCCCAATAATTCAGTGTCTGAGAGATATTCCATTTCCTGCATTTAATGCAAACGATGTAAGCAAATGAAAGAATGACAAAGAATAACATTTTAATCAAAAACACATGTCGATTTAGGCTGAAGAAGTTTTCATAACAAGCAGTTCAATGACATTGATGTTAGAGACGATTGATTTCTACTTTTTTCATTTTCACAATCCTTATTTATTAACAGATTAATATCACATTTACTCCCTTATCAATAATGATATATTTTTTTTTCCATTGGTGTAATACATTCTCATTTACAAGCACTCTACATCGGTTTTAATGGTTGCTGTACTGCTTAAAATTAATTATAACTGTAAACTCTATAAATAAATAAAAATGTTAGAATACAATCTCATTATTACTATAGTAAATGAACACATAAATGAAAAATTAAACTGATCATATGATATTTGGCAGAATTTTAACAAACAAATTATTTTATTGCAACAAGAATTAGGTGTAGATAAATTTTTTTAATTGTACAATTCCATTAGATACTTCAAACTCACAACTGGTTTTGACACACTACACCAGTGTCTGGTGTATGACAAAGTTAGCTCAGTTATTTAAGGCCATAAGGGAGAAAAAGGGAAGAGGATGAGAAGAATATTTGTAGTGAAGGAAATGGAATTTTTTTCTTAAGTCCAACTTTTACCCCATTTGGAGGATAAAGGGGGTAAAAGTTGAAGAATCCTGGTTATCCATAAGATAACTACCTAAGTGAGAGCGAGAGGATTTATTTTCAAAAGCTTTCTGGTGTTTATAGGAGAGAGTTGGAGAAAACAGGGTGGTCTGATAAGACAGGGTACTTAAGTTTTCTCAAACAGTATGTGTTGTCATGTTCTGGTTAACACTGTAACTTCTTCATAAGCTCCTCCCAACCATTCTGAAAGTTTAAGCAATCCGCTTTGTGCACGTCCACGATCTCTGCGTTAAAAAACAGCTTTTGGTGTGTTATGATGTTATTTTTTACTCTGAAAGGTTTGATTATATTTGGAAAACATTCATTTGAAGATTTCAAAGTAAGTTTGGTGCAAATTAAACCTCAGTCTCCCACGTAATGACGTATGTTTCAAAATGAATATTCCACTACTTTTCTGTTGAAGTCATCTGTTTCACAAAATGGTGTGGTTGGATAAAACGGGGAACTACCCTGTTCTGTCCAACTTACAACTTTGTTAGTGTCCACCTTAAAACACTGACACGCCAGTTGAAACTACATACACACCACTAAAGAATTATGCTGTCTATTCCCTGTAATCTGCTTCATAGCTACTGATGATAATGTCTTCTTATGAATCTACATCACGTCCATCTGTACAAACAACCTGCACCTTCAACTTCAGCTTTCCGAATCTCCACGAGAAATAAAATCAGTTCCAAAAGCAGAAAAAAAGAGAACTGATTTCTTCTTCAAAACAAGGAAGGACTAGGTCTACCAAAAGGAAACTTTAGATGGAATCCATGCCTGAGACTACTCCTGCAGTTGAGTCTGCAATGGC
This sequence comes from Sympetrum striolatum, assembly GCA_947579665.1. NCBI lineage: Eukaryota > Metazoa > Arthropoda > Insecta > Odonata > Libellulidae > Sympetrum > Sympetrum striolatum. The sequence goes on from OX388352.1 coordinate 31,591,722, forward strand.
TTGTACAAAGGGCGGGAAGAAGAAGTCAAAGAAAACTGCTATAGCACAGAACATCTTCATAGGTAGTCATCGTCCAAAGAGGAAGAAGACAGAAACGTAGCTTGCATTTACTGAAATGAACTATTTTCAAATTCCAAATCGGCAGAAGGGTGGATAAAGTCCTTCTAGAGTCGTGAATGGGCTCATGTACCCAGAGTGCACTGGTGTAGACGATGTATATGACGAACCATATAAATGTGATTTTTGTGACTAGAGTAAATATTGATTGTTTGAAAAAAGAATACTTGGGCCTGTATATCTACTTAAAACCAAGTACCCCGATTTATCAAACCGGTCCGATAAAATAGGGTACTTGACATAAATCAAGTAAATATTAATATTCTTTGTTTCTGTTCATTAAAATTTTCTTTTGTTGATGTCAACTTCAAGCAGAAAGATGAAGTAATTGTTCTTAAAAATAAACAGAGAAATATCGTCTAGTTTATGAGATATGGTAATTAATTTGTTAAGCAACCTGTTTTGTCCAACTGTCCCCTATATTATTAGTATGCTTGTATATTATATATTAGTATTTATTTTACATCCATTTGGCCATTATAGCATTACAGTCTTTACATTGTAATATATAAATTCCAGGGGATTAAGAAGGATCTTAATTTATCCTTACAGTTACAGAGGGGAGAATTTAAATTATAACTACTATAAATAGTTTGCCGAATCATATCCACCGGAAAGTTCTTCATAAATTTCTTCTACACCAATGAGGAGATTTCAGACCAGTGGGGGAAGAAAAGGTTGTGATAGTATAAGGTTTCTCCACTCTTTGGAGATAAATTTGTCAACTAAGGATCAGGGATACCCAATTTCTGCAGCCAAATAATAATTGATAAGAGTCAAAATCATTGTTAGACAAGGAAATATTAAGGAGACGGTTGATTAAGCAATACAAATTTGTTGGAGTAATGGTGGCTAGAGGAAGAAGCAATTATTTTTGTAATAAATTATTTTGGTAATAAATTATTTTGTGTGAGAATGTCATTTTGCAAGTATTACTTGGGCCCATACATGGGAAATTATTTATGCTCTTAAAGCAATTTTAAAGTACCACTATAATTACCAGAAGAAAAAAAATTAATATTAGTACAACTGCAGGAAGAGAACAAAGCATAATTGCTAGAGTGAGTGTAAAGAAAGATTTAAAGAGATATAGACCATATAAAATAAGACCATCAATAAAAAAAAAACAATTTTAAGATAATTTGAGGAATCATGGATACATAAATATATGACTCTTTATGAGCATCCTGTAATATTTTAAATAGAAAAAATAAGAAGAAATCTCATACTTGCTTAAAAAAACACCTAAGCTTCAATGTGACAGCAGAAAAGGTATCCAAATTTTTAGTCCATGGCGAATTCATTCTCATGTCATTTGCATGCCTAGTCCTGCTTAAGCCATCTCCTACAAGATATAAAATACCTCACATAATTTAGAGATTTAGGACCCATTTCAACATGTGTCAACCATAATTTCATGAAACATTGTTGATGATGATTAAATTAATAATCTTTACCATTTCAAAGACAGATTGAAAATGTAGAGGTATTGGTAGAGTACCATATGAGAAGTAACTTCTCTATATGTTAGCTTTAGGGAAAGTAAAAGTTTTCATAGACAATACAACCTGCTTAAGATGTTTTTCAAGCAATCAATTGTTAACCACATTATGAGCGGTTGAGGCATTTAAACGAGATATAACAATATTTATTCCATGTAAGTAGGAGAACAAAAGAGAAGGATTCTTGACAATTTGATTTTAAATATGTGCAATATACCTAAAAAAAGGGAACTTCCCTATTCCTTTGTTACCTCATTTTAGTAATTTTTCACAATACAATAAAGCAATTTCATAACTGCTGTTATCTCATTGAGTTGCTGTTATTATTGTAATTCATAGGCACAGAACCCAATTTCAAAATGATCTTATCAAATACATAACAAAATAAAGAGTAAAAATAATAAATGTAGTTCTATAATAATACTGCTGTAGATTTTTGAGATTTCCGATTTCAACAGCAGCTCCTCAGAGCATAAAAAGAGGTGATTTTAAGTCCAAAGGTGGGTGCCCCCTATACTCATTTTTCTAATTATGCACGAATGATTAGAGATTTGGAATTCTGGTTTTTGGTGCTGTAAATATAATGTTCTTAGCAAACTTTTGGGTGAAAGCAATTTTCCTAAATTAATTTAACAGTTAAAATTTATGAGAATTTATCAACATGTAACTGGAATATTTTACATTTTGATGACTCATATTCACGAAGTTTAGATGAAGAATTAAGCATTCTTTCTACTAAATTTCCCTAAAGTAATTGAATAAGGAGAAAAAGTAGGAACGCAAATTATTGCACCCATCCCGCAGTGCCTTTTGTGGTTTTCAACAAGAAGCTTTTCGACTCACAAGAGCTTGTCTCTTTGAGGCGCCAATTGGGAGGCTGGGGGGGGGGCTAATAAATGAGTTGGGGAGGACATGGCAAGAAATAAAGCTGCGGACAGACTGGGCAGTGATAGGAGAGGATATCAGTTTCATCGAAATTGAAACAGAGAGGATGAGATAGCAAAACTTGTAGTATCTTTTCTTAAGACTTCTCCATTCTCCAAGAAATTCTCATTGATGGCCCAACATTGGCTTCTGCAGGAGAATAAGAAAAGGAATCCACACAGTATCCCTAATGAGGCCATTTATTTTTTTCCTCAAAATGGTACATCTACTAATTTTTAGGTATAATATGTGTATTATAGGAAGGGCATATTTCTACCTAGTTTCTATTTATTAACCCTCAAACGTCGTAATGCCATCGGCTATGGGCTACAGTACAGTATTGCTACAGTTACCTTAAGTAGTATTTTAGACTGCATTTTGTGTTAAAGGGGCCCCAAAAAAGCATGTAAGTAGGTGAGTATCTTAAGTGAAATGTTTTAACAAAGTTTGATTGTAAATGAAATCATTGTTAAAACTCTGAGTCAAAGGAAATAATTCTTTTTGAAAGAAAAAATAACTTATTCCTAATCTATCTTATTTTCCTATTTATTCTAAAGTATTTACATAAGGATCATGTAGAAATAACTATGCAAATTCCACAAAAACTAACTCATATTTGCTTTTACTTTCATAAGTTTCAGGTAAGTCTACATATGAAAAAATAAATCGAAGCCACAGAAACCTGCACTTGATTTTGCCTCAAATGTGTTCCTTCTGTAGGGGTTGTCAATGATTTTGCTTCCTGCCACCAAATCTTTCACACTAATGGCTGTCCAAGCAAAGGGCATTCTGTATTTTCCAAGTCTCCAACAATATAAAGCTGTCCTCTCTTTGAGCTTATCTGAAATCTAAAACAATAAAGGACATATCATTTTAAAAGCCAAAACTCTAGCTAATATTAGTACTAGGGTTTTATAGTTCCTGGAATGAATGAGGGAATATATTATCAATATAGAATTCATAAATGTTGCTATGAAACTCAACCAATTAGGCAAGAATTGCTGCCAATTTATGTTTTCATGTAATTAATTTTTCAAAGAAAATAGATGAAGGAAGTACATACCTTTAGCTGCTTTAAGTAGGGTTTGCTACATTTGTCAACATCCCCTTGTAGAACTTTCTCTAATCTTATCAAAAGGTACAAACCAGATGTCGGATAAGAAATGCGAAAAATCCCTGAGCGACTAAGAGTACTTGAATCAGCCACTCCACTATCATATGTTGGCAACATTTTTTTCAAAGACTCAGAATTCATATCAAAATGAAAATTTTCAGACAATTTCTTTTTTGTGGTCAGGTCATACAGAGCCATAGAAGCATATATAGGCTCGACTTCCAGTTCCAACCTGAAGCAAGAGGAAATATTTTTGGAATCTGATGAATTTGTTTAAATCACATATTTTAGTTTTGTCATATTCCAAACAAAGACATTTCTAGTAAAACATAAGATGTATTCCATGTATTTGTTGGTTCAAAAGACATGGTCCTCATTAAAAAATTTCAGAAATATATGACTATTTTTATACTTCATGGAAAAATATTTTCATGGGCTCCCTATCATATAGAAGTATTTATTTAATTATTAATAATTTTCCAATTTGAAAACTGAATGTTGTGCTTTCATTTTTTCTAGGACCCTTTTGATTAGGAGGAATTTTACCTACAGCAGGTGTCAGTTAATTTCAGATAGTTTTTCCTTTAGTTAACATGCAACAAGCCTTTCATTCCACAATTGAAATCTGGAATATCTTATTTGCACTACAAAATGATGATCGTGAAATGGTACTGGCTGAATTTATTATCCCTTGAGTAGTAGTATTATTAAAAGTGCTTCGACAGCTTAGGTCATTTCGCACATTGGCTCCCACCGGGATTCGAACCCGGGACCGCTTTCACGAAAGGCAAACGCGCTGTCCACATGACTATCCGGGAGCCTTTATCCCTTGAATTATGAGCTCAATTGGGAAACATATTTCAAGGCATCTTTCAAATGATAGCATTAGAAAGATTAATCACAATTAAATCGACATTTAAAAAGTGATAAAATAGCACTGTTAGATATAATATTCAAAGGAAGAAAGGTGTAATAATCCAGAGGTAAAAAAGCAACAGATTAGCTGGGGCAAAGGAGTGGAAAATAACCTAATGTTATATTTCATGATTCTGTGAAACTAAATCAAGAAGAACAGGATACAAATCTACAAAATTTATGCTCACTTTAATTGGTGACATTCAACCAAAATTCTTCCATTAATACTTTCTTCAGGTAAATGTGGTCTCACACGAAGATGTTTGAATGAATCATCATTAATGGGGGAGCATAGTGTGAACAAACAAGGCTGAAAATAAACCTCTCAGTTAGAAACACAGGAATATAGAACTGCAGTTGCTAAAAATTATTCCAAAATAGTTAAAATAAAAATACAAGCAATAAAGATAGCAAAAATATTTCTTTGAGTACAGATAAATAGGTTTTGATATCAAAACACATCTTTAAGAAAATATTGGAGTTGTTCAAGATTTTTAAAACTTAAAATACTAAGGATGTTACACCTTCCATGGAATGCAAAGCTTCATAACATCTAAACCATAGCATGCTGGTGGTCCACTGCATTATTTTCACAGGTAACATTTATTTAAATAATTGTATCATGGATACATATGATTTAGCAAATTTTTTCAAGGCCAATAGGAATATTTATGAGAATTGTAAAAACATTTCTAACATTTGGTATTTCTTGGCTATTTGACTTAATAAGCGAGTTGATTAGAGAGAATAAAACATTAGGAAGTACTGATGTCCTGAATATGTTATAAAGAGCAATTGTATGTAAGAAACATTAAGACAAAAGTAAAAAAAACTAAATGAAACCTGTGGTGAACTTAAGTCATTCATTTACCTGTCGCCCACGAGATCTCATTTTTTCATTAGCTTTATTTTGATTCTGTAGAAGTGATAATAACAAATTATCCTGTTCAACTGAGTCCTTAATTATTGCAGAAGAACTGTGGCTGGGGATAGGTTCTCTGAAATTGAGAAGAAAAGTTACAATTACCTAATAAGCTACCATTAAAATGTAGAAGGGATAAGATAGGTTGTCTAAAATGATACAAAAAGCTAATTATATTTACACATTCATTCTAAAAATTAATATTCTTATATATTTAGTAATGAATAAAATGAATAAAAAACTTTTAAATAAAAAAATACAAGTTTTATTTCTTCATTACTTCAATGGCTTTCACCAAGGTAATGCCTGAACATCTAGATTTCACTAATATATCTACTTTCTTAATTGTATAATAATCTTACTTCGAAGTAGTTTTCAGTTTTCCACCAAAAAAATCAACCTCATATTCATGATTTACTTTCCGTTTTGCCTCTTTGTCAACAATTTCAGTTCTTTCCAACTCAAGCACTTGTTGAGCAACTACATAATCTGATGTGTAAAAATGGACCATCTCTTTGGTGTGGATGGGAAGATTAGACCTTAAATAAAAAAATAAATAAATGAAAAAATCTTTCATGACAACATAATTTTAATTATTAAGTCACTCTCTTTATATGCCGTACTTGTTATAACAAACTTCTACTGTACTATAAAAATATAGATATACAGTAGAACCCCGGTAATCCGGACGAATTCAGGCACATAGGCGTCCAGATTAGCGGGGTTTCCGGATTAGCGAGGTTTTCAAAAAATAACTCAAAAAACAATTTTTCTCAAAAATTATATTGTACAGATAGTGCATGTATATATTACATAAGATATTACAACATATAAAGCGAATGAATATTATCAGCGAGCAAAAAAGTCAGTTGTTTTCTTTTGCGCGACCGTTCTTATTTTTAAATCAAGCCCATGCATGGTCATCCTCATTGGACGTCTATCAAAGGGAAGGATTGTTTTCTACGCCTCTTCTCTCATTGCTTTTTAATGAAGTGATGTTTTGAGAGGTGATACCCTGCTGCAACTGAAAATTTATTGTCTTTCGAAATTGTTTAGTCTCGCACATATTAAGCATTCCTCTAATGGAAAAATGCTGTCTCAGAAAACTATCACAACTTAGATGTATTATCACAATAAACGAAATACTTCGCTCTCCATCACATCATTGCAGCCAATGGAGAAATTTTTCAAATAGTCTGTCCACCTCTCGTTTCTTGTTACTATGTAATATGCGTGTTTATATGTTCTCAAGAAGAAGTTGCGGGTTTGCATAACTCCCAATAGACCGTCCGGATTACCGAGGGTTCCGGATTAGCGAGTGTCCGGATTACCGGGGTTCTACTGTATACTAGTATGTACAAAACGAAAGAGGTCAAACCAATTTTTATGTATAGATATAATACAGGGATATAAAGATGGCAGAAATAGAAAACAATGCACTGATAATATATATACATAAGATGTCTATAATGCCAAATATACCTAAAGGGTCGTCCATTAATCACGTGAGGTTTTTATTGCAACTTTTTAACCCCCACTCCACCCTGGTGATACGTGGTGAGGTTTTAGACTACCCTCCCCTACCCAAAATCACTTGTATTTTTTGGTACAGGTATCTTAAAATTTTCAGAAGATTATCTTTAAATACGGGTATAATCTAATTTAATTCTGCAAAATTAAGCACCGTGATAAAAATATCCAGACAGACATTAAAGTTGCAGGTTGTTTCTGACTGGCATATAATAATAAAAATAATAAATGAAAGGTGTAATCATGTGAAAAACATATAATTTTACTGGTACATGAATATATTCAATTGACCTCGGACCACGGATTAGTGAGACTTTCTTCAACACTAACAAGTGGATAAGCATCTTGCAAGTCAGGTGTTGGCACTGTGCTTTCTTGAAGTTCAATGACGGTCTCATCAAGCCAATCGGCGGCATCATTTTCACGCCTACTTGGGTTTAGAAATCACGCGCTCAATGAAAAAATAAATAAACGTGATATCTCACTGCACCCCCCTTGTGATATTTTCCAACACCCCCACCCCTTTTCGAGCCTCACGTGATTAATGGACGATCCCTAATAAGAATGCATTGAACATGGCAAAATATATACAAATATTTATTAAAGATTACTTAGTTACCCAAGGATCAACATAAAATATATACTTAGTAATCAAAATCCAGGCTAAGTAAATTCTTCATTTGATGAATGAAAAATTAATATTAACAGTATTTGCCCCTCTCATAAACCTTAATAACAGTGTAAGATACCTATAATGGATTTTTGTTTCTAATAAAGCACTGAAGAGCAATGATATTATTGGGTGCAAGCTATTCAGGAGAATCACTTTTCTTATTTAGTAATTTGCATAGAAAAATGATACCAAAGTTTCTCCTCCTATAATCTATCGTTTTCAAATTATGAACAGCTGGTCTATCTACAAACTCCAGATGTGATAATTGAAAATGATAGGCTAAAAATCTAACAAATTTTGTTGCGCATGCTCTATCAGCAGAATGTTTTTTTTTACCAAAAGGAGACCAAAAACAGCATCCGCATTTAAGAATGGGTCTTACCAGAATATAGTAACTTAATACAAACAATGTCTTGAAAATCTCCAATAAATCTCCAAATAAAACCTAACATTCTTAAGGCTTTATCATTAAATAATACATTAGGAAATTCATTATGAATTTTAAAAAATCCCTAGCCCTTTATATTGTTCCCCCAAAAGGATATTAACTTTAAAAGGATTTTAAAAAAGAGATGCAAGAAATTTTTTTAAATTTAACTTATTGATTATGATCTAACATATTAACTAATATAAAAGGCTACCATATAAACTCATATACTCTAATTGCCATATCAAAATAGTATGATTTACCTTGTTAAAAGCCCTGCTAAAATCTACATTGGTAACATCAGGTTGTTCCCTTATTATCATAGTATCTACAATATCAATTAAATATCATTAAATTTGTATAAGTTATTCTAGCACAATAAAAACCATGCAGGGGGATATTAATATTATTTTTGAGAAATGGTTTAACGATTCACCAATAAATCTATATGAAAATATTTCCTATTATACTAAAAGAGCATTTCCATTATACCAACAAATATTTCCAGGTTTAACAAATGATGGAATGAAGTTTTAACATAGCGTGCAACTTAACTTAGAGAAAAATAGTGACTTGGCTGGGACTCGAACCCGGGTCAGGTGACCTGGGTTCGAGTCCCAGCCAAGTCACCATTTTTCTCTTCTTGTACAACATTTCCAGGTTTATTTCCGAGAGACATAATGTGCTTTTATATTTTTTCTGTAATAGCTGTTTCACATTAGGAATGAAAATTCAAAGGAGGGACTTAAACAAACAAAAGGAGGGGCACAAATTAAATAATGAAAACTGCACAGCAGTCACCATCTAAGAATTAACTATAAATGGAAAACCTTAAAAGCATTCTATGTTATTTAGGGATACATCCTAACAATGGAGGAGCTATGTAGAAGAAAGTGAACCAAGAAATAAATAATGTAATCAATAATTAAAAAATAATAGTGAATCGAGTTTTTACTAAAAGACTGATACCCAGTACATTTGTGTGTCCTAAAATTCTACTTTTCCTTAATTCCTTCATAGCTAGTTCTAATATTTATGTAACTTGTAAGCTTTTGCCTTTCCTGAGGCAACCTGTACTTATTTACATTCTATAGAATTCCACCTCGCAGCGTTTGAGATACCCCTATTCTCTAACTTACCTTTAATTTTTTTACCAAAATTTTTTCATCTCATCATAGTGAGTCACTCACATATTTGTTTTTTTAATCAACCATTAGCTCTTTCCCATTTTACAACATACCCACAACTCTTAAATCTGTTACAAACTTAATTAGAGAATTCTGAATTAGAATAAACATTTGGACAAGAAAAAACTTACAAAGGCTCCACTGGGAGAACATGGGCAGCAGTTCTTTTCTTCCTTGGAATTAGCTTTAGTTCAACATGATACAATGAGGTCTCATGAAAGTGTTTTAAGGTTGAGCTGGTAATTGTAGATACATTCTGGTTCCAAGTATCTTCAAACTTTGCTAATGATGAGTCAAGAAAGGACTCCTGTAAAAAATAGTAAATGAATATCAAATTAACACATCATACATTTTAAAACATCTTGGAGTACAGATAATACAAACCATTTTGAAACTTGATGACTTAGAGATTTCACAGTTTGATGAACAATCCTGAAAAATGATTGAAATATTTCCTGCTTAATCTTTAAAAAGGTGCAGGAAATTTTATTTTGATCAGTAAATCATCATCTCGCGAACTTATAAAGATTAATGACATTTCTGATTACCTATATCAAGGATTCCAGCCAATTTCGGATTGCAATTAGTGCAAGCTTCATAATGTTTTTTGCTCATAGCAATGCATGAAAAGTTGTCTTCTATTGTTCAACATCGGTGTGTGCATTCGTCAAGTTTTCAGGTAAAGCTCCGATAACAGTGCGTCATCCGAGCTCTTTATCTAGTGGATGGCAAAATGTATCTGTTTGAAAAGCATTATTCTTATCTTATCGTTGCTTATCTCACCTCTCCCCTTCATCTTTAGCAAAACCATTCGTAAATCAGTAACATATCTATCATTTATCCGAAAATAATCCAACTGTTTGCTGCTTGAGTATCAATACTGTCACTTCGTTAATTATTTACGAGAACCAAATGATAAATCATTGCACTCACGATAATTATCACCAGTGTTACGGCTTCAATAAATTGTCATCAAAGCAACCGTAATTTTTTTCTTAGTTTTGAAATCATTACGAAATTAAAGTATGATGATCGCAAAAACTCGTAAGGTACATATATTGTTGTAAAAATTTCGACTTCACCTTTGATTTTACTATTTTTCTTACTATTCATGTTTCACCAAATCTTATTTTTTATCCTGTAAGAATATTTACCTTCGAGCAGCAAAGAACGGACAAAGTAAATCATACCATAGTTAAGCTATTTTCATTTAGTAATATACAACAAGCTATCTATACTATGGAAGTCTTCGGCTTTCCGCTACGGTTCATTCTCAGCATTTTCTTGATGCCATCTAGTCTTGTCAGGTACCATTCTATTGACATCAACTGATATCCCACCCGTCTCACCCTTTCAAAGCTTCTCCCGCCTTCATTCATCAGTCCGCTCCAGTCCTTGGTCAGTGATCCATGGAAGAAAGAGGTCTTCTATTTCTTCCATGGTTGTCTTCGTCCAGTTTCACTTACTCGTTTCATTTGTGTAATTCATATATATATATTTATAAATTATTTTGTCCTACCACAAAACATTATTCATTCACGTAAATCGTGTAAAATACCTTTTTATGCTATCGTTTGTTTTCGAAAACAACAAAATTATGGCTTGAGTTAGATTTATTTGCCATTTTTAACAGAAGAATATTTCGAGGATAGCCTGAGAGATTGAAAAAACCGAACAGGTTTTTGTCATCTCGAAATGAAAACAAAATTTCTTCATAGCTATTTAAGCTAGTTATAGGGACTTAAAGTAGAATTACCAATAATAGACACTTGGATGTCAATGTTTCATTCGTGAAAATTGTTAAACATTGCCCTTTAAATTAGCAAGGAAAAATATTCCTATATTCTTCCATTATTTGAAATGAAGCCGTATTACTTACTCGGTAGGCTAATGCAATTCTAAAACGAAATTTCTGGTAGCGTTTTATAGCGATGCGTAAGGGAAACGGAGTGATTATTAACTCTTAAAATTGACAGTTGAGGTTGAATCATTGACTCGCATGGATTAATAATTAATACCATTGATAACGCTTCCTGATAGGTTCTCATAAAAATACTTCGTTTTGGGAAAATTACTTCACTCATTTACAAAACTCGTTATCCAATAAAGGCAATTGCTACGTGGGATTAAATACATATAATCTCAGAGGTACATGGTTGGAGGAAATGATCGAATTATTGCAAAATAATCATAAAGGAGATTAAATTTCAGCAAGTCTTTAATAATGACGTTTAAACAGAAACAAGGTTCTAACGAGTTTAAATAGAAGAATATCTCTATCTTCATCACTGTAAGTGATATTCTGAAAATGGATTATGAAGGAATCTCGGCAAAAGAAAAGTCATCATAATTAATATTTACATTGTGACTTAATTCGTTCATGATAGTAAAATGCGTGTTCTAGTGGTCATAGTTAGTTGCAGATCCGAATTATTCTCAAGTTTTTCGGCGCGATATTCCTTTGTTTATCTTTACTCGCTTGTTTCACGTTTAGTTTAACTCGTTTAACTGCAGTCATTCTAAGGTGGCAGTAATGTATAATTTTGAGGAAGTTTTGTTGGGGATGTGATGCATTGAAGTTACTAGTGTTTCTTAGTCAGTGATATATTGCATGAAGTAAATATGTAGAACTTAATTCATGTCACTCGAACAATAGCTTTTTGGTGGCAGATCCAAGTTCGTATTTCGAGTCAATCAGAAATCAGCATGTTGCCGACTTCAGGATATTTTCAAACACTTAACTGCCCATTTTATGACAGCGGTCTCTGTGACAGGCCGTACTGTCATTATAGACATGTTAAAAAAGGTAAGCATTTTTGAATCAAGTCAAAGAAAATCTAATAAATGTAGCCTCTCAATGAGAAATTTCCAATCGCCTTGTTTAGAATAGATATCAGGCAATGAACCTAGCAAAGCCTAATTCTAGTTTTCATTGCTTTTGATAATGTTTTTTTAGGAGATTCCTTATTGTTTATTCATGTCTCGCACGTAGAAGAATGTATATGTTAAAGTTTAATCTCGTAATTCAATTTCATCCATGAAATATACCAAATATGCAATTGTGTATCAGTATCTATACTTGCATATTTATACTGTAGTTTTTATGCCCGTTGACAGGACATTTAAGACAATTCTTTGACCTTCACACTATATCAGTGTATTTAAGTCTTACTTCTGTAATGCTCATGTTGTTTTTTGCTGAAAACTTATCCACTTCCTCAGTGAAAATAATGTATATTATTAGTAATCACGGCTGTAGGTCATAATATCAATTCTTTATGTTATTCTGGTATTTTCTGGATGTGCTATAAATGACATTTCATATTTTCCTTTGTATTAATTTTCATTCACTGTTGTGAATTGTTTGATATATTCTATTCCAAATTAATAAGGTTTACCATTTTTATAATTACTGTCACTTTCGTATTTAAGAAAGGAAAGCTTTTAAACCGTGCGATAAGCATGTCTGGAATGTTTCTATTGCTCTCGCAGCATCTTTTATTATTTCTATCCTCTATTTGATGGGATCTTGAACCTGATGTGTTACCCATTATGAATAACTTATTTGGTTCTCTTGTTAGGGCTGTAAAATAATATCATTTTGAACTGTTTCTAATTTTATGATATTGAACCAAAATATGAATATTTATTCCGGTATGCAATACGTGCTTACTCTGAAACTGCTAAACTGCAATACATGAAAGGATTGTTGGAAATTTCGTTAGATTAATGTTATTGCAATTTTGTCTGAAAGTTTTTCATTATCGCATTATCACATATTATTACATATTCTTGCAATGATATGAATATTACCTTGCTAAGGGCTTTCACTTTTTACGTGACATCTTGTTATAAATTCTTTGAAAGATGCTAAAAGTGGCTGTGGTTTTTCATTTGTACCGGTAATTCATTGTTTACGCGTCACAAATAAATCAGTATCAAAGTATGGTATTCTGTAATGCAAAATGTGAGTTAAGAAGAGGTTAATATTGATTATTTCTGTTATTTTCAGAAAGTTCATTACCAAAGGAATCTCAGAGCAGTATCAGTAGTTTAGCCAGGGATCCAGGGTCGTCTTTGATTGGTATTGGAGACGATCAAAACATATTACAGCAGCTTGTTTCTGAAGCTGTGAAAAAGGCCCTCCTGTCTACAGAGTTATCTTCTTCAGCATCTGGAGAGGGAACATCATCATCATCCCCTGGAAGTGAAGTATCAACAAAGTTGGTGGAGAAAGTATTAGAAGGCTTGAAGCCATTGGTTGCACCTGTTATTCCTCCTCCTCCCCCACCTGCTCCTGTTACTACAAGCACGGTACCATCTTACAAGCCAACTCCTATTTCTGAGCTTCGAAAGAGACACATACCAGTGCCTTACACTCCCAAGGACACAAAAACTATCCAAGTGAAACGACGGTTATCTGGTGAAAGTAGTAGCAAATATGTACAAGCCAAATCATCCTCCACCAAACATCGAGAAGAATATGTGCCTGGATTAGCTGGTAAGTCAGTCAGTGGTGATGTTCCAACCTATACACCATATTCCTCCCAGAAGTATGGAACAGTGCAATATTCTACCGCAGAATCTGTGATCAGGACTGACTTGTTGTACACACCCAGTGACAAATCATCATTGACATCGAAGGCAGCTGATTATGTGCCATCAGGCATCAGTGATAATTATTTACCTGCATCTCTTTATAAACCAACAACGAGAGGTAGCAGTCCCACAAGAGAACCTCAATATCAGCCGGATGTGTCTTCTGTGAACATTTCATATACACCTTCAAAACTTGACTCATTAGAGGAAGCAGGTAGTTCATTAAATAAGTTGGATAATCCTGAAACGAATTCTGAGTTTTCATTGCCTAGTGGGGACAGTGAACTAGAAAATGAGCTTTTACGTAAGTATTATTTACAGTCTACTAGTGATGAAGGAGCGGCAGAAAGTGAGGAAAAGCTTCAAGGGGCTCAGCAGTGCACAAGTGAAGAACTTTCCAATGAATTGAATTTGATGAATGGTTCTAAAGATTCATCATCAAAATCAGTTAGTAAAAATAAGGAGAAACGTACATCTTCCCAATCAAAGCACTCCTCTCAACATAAGGACCATAGAAGTGAAAAGCACAAACATTTGAAAGACCACCGAAAATCAAAGGAGGTAAAAGAAGCGAAAGAACATAAAAGTTCCAAAGATCATAAATCTTCAAGAAGTAGTGATAGCCAAAAAGAAAGCAAAAGTTCAAAGGATTCCAAAGATGAGAAGGATAGAAAGGAAAAGTCTCATAAAAGTCACAAGGACAGTAAGGAGCATCGCAGCAGCTCAGACAAGGATGAGAAAAAATCTAAGAGTCGAGATGTGGAGAAGAAGGAAAGTCACCACAAGGAGAGAAAGGAAAAGGGTCATGATGTAGTGTCTCAAAAATCAAACAAGGAGAGCAAATCTAGTGATGAGAAAAATAACAGCAGTCAAAGCCATTCCAGCTCCTCTGATAAGGTGAAGAAGAAGTCAAAAGAAGTTTCAAGGCACAGTGATAAAAAACACAGAAGTTCGTCCACAAGTAAAAGCAGAAGTGATTCGACAAAATCAAGCAGTCATAGCAAGCATGAAGTGAAGAGGAAAGCGGATGAAGAAAAAGGTGGTGTACCAAAGAAACAAAAGCAGGAAGATTCCTTTGAGCAGATGGAGAGTCTTTTGAAGGAAACAATGGAAAGAGATATCCATGGTAATTATAATTTTTGATTTTTGCATAGGTTTAATTGCTCTAAATTTAAGATGTGTTTTAATTTCTCTTTCAGAATTTTGTTATTTTGAATTTTGGCTCTTAAACTGGATTTTTTTATCCTAAAAAAATCATACTTACTATCTTTTTGTAAATCTATCTGTAAATTTTATAAATTCTAGTTTTTTCTAATTCTAATTTAATATGTGCTCAGGAAATGAAACTCGGTCCTAAAATCAGAGGTTAATAATGATAATAATAATGTAGGAAAGGAAAAGAACACTTTGTCTTAGTTCCACAGTAAATTTATTGTGCGACTGGTTTCGACTAAGGTCTAGTGATCTTTTGTAATAAATAACAATATATTTACTGTGGAACTAAGACAAAGTATTCTTTTCCTTTCCTACGTTATGGAGTTCCACAAAGTGACAGCTTCGTCAATTGATTTTATTAATGATAATAATAATATTTATCACAAACAGGTATCAGAATACCCAATTACATTTGATAAAATAAAGATAATAAATAAAATTAAACAATAAAAGGAGAAAAAGAGATACAATAAAGAAATAGAGGGAAAGAAGAAAAAACAAACATTGATAGGAAAGTATGGCATACAATTTACACTTTAACAAATTCAAAGAGTCATTAAATAAATCAATAAATTATCTCTTTTCAAAGTATCATAGAACGCTCTCATCGTTTGAGAGAGCAGCTCAAAACAACAAGCATTAACCTATCCAAAGGGTTTGCGAAAAAGTAGTCTGCCTAGACCTTCTTGGTGGGACATTAAAATTGATCTCTCTAAGGAGATAATCCGAATTAATGGAACCAGTAAGTATGTTATGTAGAAATAGAATATCAAAATCTCTTCTTGTCCGAAGGGGAGTCGATTTAAATTTGTGGGATGGGATTGAAGAATGGAATATTTTCTTTCCATCAGAGCGATTTTACAAAGCGAGTTTGAATTTTTTCCAGAGAATTAATATGAGAGGAACAGTTGGGATTCCAGATTATGCTATGGTATTCAAGGCTAGACTAATATGCAAAAGGATCTAACTATGGTGTTGGTGGAAAAATTATGCAAAGTATGATGCTTAAGGAAACCTAAGAGATGATAGGCCTTAGAGCAGATGGATCTATAATGAGGTTTAAAAGTGAGTTTAGAGTCAAGGGTGATCCCAAGATCAGAAATAGAGGTAACCTGTTCTAATAAACTACCATTATTGTGGTAATTAAATTCGAGGAAATTTTCTATTGGAGGAAGGTTCCTAAGTTGAGGTTTGCAGGCCTTGAGCTGCTGGGTCTTTTTTTCTGTGGCACCAACTTCTGAGGATTTAAATCTTTGGATTTGGTTGGTTGGCGGAAAAAAGACCTATTTTTCCAAACTCCACCTTTCAAAAGGAATAAATTACCTAGTAAATAGGGATGTAAGAAATGAGGACAGTTATGATTTATGGTCGAATAGTTTTATGAAAATTGTAATTTCAATTGTCGGTATTCTTATATCTTTATGTATACAACTTTCTTGTGTAAATATGAAGGTTGGTTCTAAGTTTTTCTTCTCTTATGTATATTCATGCATCGGTGGACCTTAAGATACAAAATTTATATGATAATTATGGGATTCAACAAATACATGAGAGATTCAGAAATACAACCACCATAGTAATTGGTATGGGATGTGTCATCACATGATTCAGGGTATATAGAGGAAAAACAGAGATGAAATATCCGGTTAAAAATGATTCCAAAAAATACTCTTTATGTCACATATCTTGATTTAAATGGAAGTATTGTAGACATTTACATCCCAAAGCTATAATTAAATCACCGGCTTTGGTGGCAAAGTGGGTAGCATTCTATCTCCGCTATCACTCCAAATGCCAAGGTCCAGGGTTCAAATCCTGGCTGATCAGTTTATCCAATCAGGGAATGATTGTGTGTGTTTGTTGTTTCTGTTGCCTTGGTGAAGCTCCCCCTGACAAGTTCATGTGAGCTTTGGGAGACTTTACCAATAAAGGGAAACTGTGGCTAAGCATGATAAAAAAATTAATTTGCCTCACATTGTCTTTACAAATAAGAACTAGTATTTAAGAAGGCATAATCGAAATAGACTGGCAATGTGTACATAAGTTATGTAAAGAACAGAAATTTTACTTCACATTTAGGGAGGATCAACCTTAAGATGAGATCAACTTATACACAAGTGTATGCAATACATACTTCTTTGACTTAATCTTAAAATTGTCTCTAGATGATGAAGATCATTGCTAAATTACTTAAAGAAAATGCCAAATTTTCTGTAAGGCATTTAAAAATGTCTTCCATAAATGTTGTTCTTATGCTAAATTTCCATATCTTGTTTGATCATTTATATACTCGTACTTTTCAAAGTTCTGCTCCATTATGATATCCTTAAGAAATGTCTTCATCATTGCCTACTTATTAAAATAAATTATCTCTACAATAATTTTATGTTTTGAATTGGTAGATTTCTTATATAAAGAGTTAAGTAAGCCTTCCAGTTAATTATTTCTACTTTGACTTCCAAAATGAAAAGAGCATAGACTTGTCACCTAGCTACGGACCCTAAAGCAGGGCTAATGGGCAACTGTCTCTCAATTTAACGCTACTTAACTGATATTTGATCATCCAATGCGTGTAAAGAGATTCGAAAGTCGTCAGCTCATTGAAAAGTTTTTAATCCCGATTTTTACTGATGATTTACTTAATTGCAAATTCTGTGATGATTATTTATTGTTCTATTTGTGTAAAAAAATACACAGTTCTGGTTTATATTTGTCCTTTTGAATGTCAGCATAGTTCTTGTCACATAAGCACTTAAGAATTTTAAATTATCCTAATGATGAAAGTAAGTACAGTAGAACCCGTTTTTACGATCCTCAATTTTACGAAATGACACAGTTTTACGAACCATTCCGCCGGTCCCGATCTTTGTACATGTAAAATGACCTCAGTTTTACGTAAAACATCAATTTCATGTTTTACGAAGTGAGAATCCAGTCCCTAGGAGTGACTGAACCTCGTGTTTACGAAGTATTTGAAATGGATTTGTCGCACTGAGCGCAATACAATGGGATGCCGATCGCCATAAGCATGAGCAGCTGAATCCAGATCGTCTATGTTGGGAGGGCCCTCAGCCCATGTATTTTAGATGGGAAAATGTGGAAAAATCGAATGAGTGTAGTGCGTTTTGACGTGTTTACTCTGTGGTAAAATCCCTGTGGATGATCATCCAAGTCCCACTTAAATCCGATTTATATGATCTAAGGAAAATGTTCAAAGATGCAAGATTTTCCCATGCATTCTTACGAATCGCAATGCTATCGCTGGTATAGTCATTCTATTTACTTAAGTGTTTTGTCGTCGATGCCTCATTCAATGTGTTAACATTTATCATTACTCAAATTTAAGAGCGAGTATTTAAAGTCAACAAATTTGTTTAACTCAACAAATTTTGTAAAAGGAATCAAAACACCTTAACAACATTTTAAAATTTAATGCACCCCGCCTCTGCACATGTTTGGGTCACTTCCAGCGATGTTTTTCCCCTAGCGAACTATAGAAACAATGGGCTGCGGCTTAAGGGCGATAAATCGGGAAAGCAATCTCAAGTAAACAAGGCTCGGTTTTAGTGTATGCATTTATTTACTTATGCTTGTTGTCAACTTGAATAATATATGATCCTGGATACAAATGCTTCTTTTCTGAATCAAGTTTCACTTCAGATAAAAGGAATGTAGAAATTATTATGTTTCTTCATTCGCGGAATGCTTCGCGCCTATTATTTTGTTACTGCAATCCTTCGAAGCAACAATTACATTGTAAGCTGTAAGCGAGTGAAAAAAGGGTGTCCGCCTACCTGAAAAATCTGGAATGCATAGGAAATTTCATTCATCCTGGAAAACTCATGGAATTTGGCGGGTAACCTGAAAAATATGTTTTCTGCTCCTTTCGAGGGATCGTTCCACGGCTCTGGTTTTCAGCTGTGTATTACTTCGCTAAAGATTTCCTAGGATATAAACATTTCGATTATTGTTTTCGCGAAAAATGATAGCTCCTAAGACGAAGACGTGCTCTTTCTTTCTGCATCAAGCTTTCTGGTAATATCTCGAATCCACGACGTGGGATGGTATAGATCAGCAGTTTCCAGGAGTATCTGGTTTATTAGAGAGCGATTAGAATTAGATGATAAGATTTTTTTTTGACTTGGGGAGTTTTCGGCTCAGATCTTGTCAGCTAAATTGGAGTGCGACAACCCTAAATGTTTAAGGCTGCTGCAGGGATTTCGGATTTTAACTGGTCTGTAAAATATTGAAAAATAATGGTTGGATGGTGGACACCCTGAAAAATGTTGGTCTCCAAGCGAGGAAAAGTGGCGCGCATTCAGTTAGAATCACTCTGCGCGAGGTGGTCTTACTTGTGATATCCCGTGTGCCTAGAAGGAGAATAATGGATAAAAAATCGCCGACCAAGGAAAAGGGTAAGTCACTTAAGAGTCAAAGTTTGGTCACCAAAAGGTCAATTATCAAGAAAGTACGTGATCGCGCGCAGACAAATACAGAAATTGATCAGAAGTTTTACATTTCTTTACTATCTACATTAGCAACAATCGTCAATTTAAGTGAAAACGTTTTGAGTCACTCAACAGCATCGTTAAAAACAAAGTCCTTATCATCGCACAGTGGGCTAGAATCGAAAAAACCTGGCCAAAAATAAGAAAATGGTTTTTTTGAGTGCGGACTTGCTCGAATAAATTCTTCATATAACTGCGAAGTCAATTTTGTTGATTCCCGCGCATTACAATTCTACAGAGGGTTTAGGTTGACCAAATTCCACGAAAAATGCTGGTGCTTAGATTTTTCGCAAAATTCTTCAACTTCCAGCCAATCCTGAACCAAAATGAGCAAACTCATCGGTTAAAAAACGATGCAGTATTATAAACGTAATCTTTATGCCTCGTAATACTGGGTTTGAGTGATCACAGCTGAATATTTGCAATATTTATACAACAAAATGGCGAACCATGGCGAAAGAAAAATTGAATTAGGAGCGAGTTACCTTTTCCCTCAAATCTCTTGATAGTCATTATTTCTGAAATTTTATATTTTTTAAATAAATCCTTGAATCTATAGATTTTCACTCATTTCTCCTCTTTCGACCTTCAATTGCTAGATGAGTGAGCTCGGTAAGCCCATTTCTCATCTATCGTCTTCCGCACGACCTCGTGGGAGGGAGAGCGCGTGCCGGAGTTTCATCCCTCATTGAAACTTCAAAAAACAAACAAAAATTGATTATTACTTTAAAATTTAAAAAGTTTGGAATTTTCTTTCTGTTGCATTAAACATTAAAATGGATGTATAAATCATTTTATTGAAATATTACCTTCCTTTCAATCACTTTTAACTTTATCCACTGTGCAACTGACCCTGGATTGGTATTGTAGAGGTTTCGATTGCTTGAAAGATAACCTCAAATTTACAAAACCCGAAATTTATAAAGCTCAAATTTTTGGGTCCCTTCAACTACGTAAAATTGTGGTTCTACTGTAGTGGAAAGTATAGCATTGGGCAGTCTTTTATGTTTTTTCTAATATTAGCATAGCTTTTGAAATTTTGAATTTTAATGCATTATATCATTGAATTATGATTTTTAACTCCATTTAACTATCCTTTATTAAAAAATTTTCAGTGTGTAAGAGTATGAAATATTTGTGTTAAGCATATATGTGGAATTTTAATCTAGTGTATTTTATGGTGTTTTCCTCTTTTCTTGGACCTTTAACTTTGACTGCATTATTTGACTACTTCTAAAAAATCCCGCTGTCCTCTGTAGACATTTTGTTTAATTAAAAATTATTTTCATCTCTATTTTCTTTAACTTTTACTCTTTCTGTTTTCCATTCTTGTTTCTTTCTGGTTTTATTTTTAGTATTCATGCGTCTAAGTCATCATTGGGATGTTTGTCCGATGTCCGAAATTCACATGCAAGGTTCTCCCCAACCTTTGTCTCAGGCATCTCTTATTTGCAAACAATGTTTTGAAATCCTTCCTGTACTCTTATTGTATGTTCTTTTGAATAGGCTTACTTTCTAGTATAAAGTAGTACAAAAATAGTTTCATTGTTTACTCTCACATATAGTTAATGTTAAATATGATTTTTATATACTCTATTTTTGGTGAAATAATTAATTTTTTTTTTCCTTACTCATTCCTTCCTCCTTGCAAGGGTTGTTAATATTCCAGCCACGGGCTCCCGGATAGTCGTGTGGACAGCGCGTTTGCCTTTGCTGAAAGTGGTCTAGGGTTTAATTCGCGGTGGGATCCAATGTGCGAAGTGACCTAAGCTCTCAAAGCACTTTTAACAATTCTAGTACTACTATTTCAGTAATTTCTCTGATATTAGCTATAAATACTATTTTCTCTGTTAATCCTGTGTTTAGAATAAAATCTTATTCTATAGTTCTTTCATTCATTTACTGAGTTTTTCTATTTCACGCATTGCAGTTTATGAGGCAATCTGTAGTACATTGATGGATCACAGTTATAAATTAAACTTAACAAAACCTCTTCTTTGGTGTGTTAGTTGAATGTTGTATTTAAGGTACTTTCTGGTGTAATCTGGTGAGTAATTGAGAATCACTTTCAGCCAATTAAGGGAGAAAAAATCTGTATCAGTAATATTGAACACCTTAGCATGAATAGGTATTTTCTAGTGTTTGGGTTTATCAACAGCTGACATTTAAAATCAAGTACATGTAAGCTCTCTGTTTACTTTTCTGACCCATTATGTAAACATAGTTTCATATTACTGTGTGGTATGTGTTAGTCATGAAGCTGTAATGTTCTATAGTTAATTCATGAATGAATACACATGAATGAGATGTTTGGAGTTATTAACTTGATAACTTCTCCATTCAGATTGTTTCGATAACTCATTTATTGATTATCTCTTGCTATCTTACAGATTATGGCAGCTACGATGACTCAGATACTGATGAAGAATTACGTGAGCAGGAATGTTTAAGGATTTTCAACTCTTACAAGCCAGAAGAAAAAAATGAGTGTGAAGAGAATGAAAAGGTTCGTTATCTGCGTTTCTATTGTCTGGTTACCTCATTTAATTTATATTTAGGTTCTAATTAAAATTTGTTGTCATTTTGTCAGACACAAGTTCATTTACAAGTATCATTTACCTCTAATTTAATTTGTTACAGAAACGCAAACTGGAAGAGCACGTCCGATCAGATACTGCTGCTCCTGTGGCAAAGAAGCGGCTAGCGCATGATGGAGCCACATATGTTTCAAGAAAACCAACACTACCTCCAAAGCCAGTAATAAATCCTTCACAGGTGATAAATTTTTAGTAAAATTTCATTTAAGTCTTGGTAAATTGTAAAGGTTCTTCCTAGTTTGGAGTTGAAAATGAATCGAAGTGATCAATAAGGATTGATACTCATTTTGCTGTTTCTTGGTCTGCTTAGTCATTTTATTTTTATCTTCCAGGATATACTATGGTTGCTTTGAGTTTCATTGAGAAAAATCTGTTAACTGCTACCCTCTGCAGAATTTTTAGCAGTATATGGTGTTACTTTTTGCATCCTCAAATATTTATTTTTTAAACTGTTCAGATGGTGTAAGATTTATTTATTGGTGACCTTGATGGGAAACATTTAGCTTCTTTAAAGCTCAGTGTGAAGTTTTTCTGTTCTCAATGTATTATGTTAACACACAGAAGACTGCTTATAGAGATTTTGGTTTTTCCTTACTAATCATTTAAATGTGTCTGGTCTGCAGCATGTTTTAATGAGGAAACCTACTGAGTCTAGATTGCGTTCATTTATAGTTCTGAGAAGTTTTTACAAATCATCGATATGGACATAATAAAGCCAAAATCATTGTATTTAATACTTTAACAGTAAATCTTCTCAGAATCATTCTTATTTTGTTAATTTGGTCAATACATTTAGACATTTTGTAAATAGCGATTTTCAGGGGCAAAGTTAAACCAATGAGGTATTTGAGAAAAAGTATGCAAAAGTTATTTTGAGTGAATTTGGTATTTTCATTTTATTTCATAGCATCGTTGAATTTTCAAAATTATTCAAACAACTGAAAGTATATATTGGTGGGAATAAGTTAATTGGCTGACAAAAAAATATTTTTTCAGGAATATCTTTAATTTTTAAAATATAGCTCACTTTTGAGAATTGCTACAGTTGAAAAATTCTTTGATGATCTTAGGTAGTTGTAGATAACCATGTGGTTAGTAGTTGTAACCTCTTAACGTATTTACTAGACTATCTATCTTGTCATAACTTGGAGGTAATTTCACAATGTTTATTTTGTTTTTTAATAATTATTCTAGGCCATGGTGAGCCGTTTTGCTAAATTAGCACAAGAAAGAAGTACTCTTCCTGCTCCTCCTTCGGCTTCTGTTTTTACAAAACCTGCTGTATCTACAGGTGAGTAGTCACACAAATCATTTCCTGAATTTTGTGTTATATTTAATTACTAAAAATTATGTTTAAGTAGAAGAGTTTGTTGCATTTTTTGAAGCAGGTGGAATACTTTTTTCAGAGATTTCAACTAAATTTGTGGAAGAGTGTGAAATTTTGTATCCAAAGATGCCAATTAAATTTTGATAATGTCCTTAGATACATGCTCAAAAGGAGCTAGTTGTTGGATAAATTAGTGTGCTACCTAACCTACCTAGATATTACAGTAAATTAATTCCATCCCCCACCAATTTGCCCCCAATGGCAGTTTACTTAATGCTTTAGAATAATTGGAAATTTTAAATTGTTGGGATCTAATCCAAATTTGGACATAGTAAATGAACTTTTATTCGACTATCTTCTTATTCATAATGCTGTGATATTTACAATATCCCGCATTGAAAATAGTTCAGTTAAGTACAAATTTCGCTCATAACACTTTTTTGATTAAGTAGTAAGGAATACAGTTTTAATATTTCAATGACAGAACTTCCTTTAAAAAAATTCCCAGGTAAATCAGAAATGCATAAAATGTGTTAAGTTTAGTTAATCTCGTATGTGGTGCTGCAAAAACTTATACACATTGGGCTAACAGAGATGCCATCCCTATGCTAATACATTGTATCTCACGCTATAAAGAGTTGACGGGCACTCAACCTTATGCAACAAAGTATGAGTTTTTTTTTGTAAATTCTTACCTGAATAATCAAGGTGTGTCTTATGCGCTGGTGCATCTTATAGGCCGGAAAATACGGTATATGTATTTTTTCTTGGAATGGATTGAATTTGCTTTTATCATTGCCGCGACAACTTGACTTAGTGAATGTGGACTCGCACAGCCCTTGGCATGCACAAATTACCTCAGGTAAAGGGATCTTCATAAATGCTTCACTTTAAATAGGATTAAAGATTTTCATTTCCTATTTAGGCCATTGCCTGTGGCAATTGCAGGCTTATTGGAAGATCACAACTAAATTTAAAATGGCTTACAAATTTAAGGAAATTTACTCTAATGAATCATCATCATCCTTTTCCCAACTCCATCAGGGTAGGGCTTCTGTGGATCAGTGACCACCATCTTGCTCTATCCTTCCACCACATCGCATCTCACATCTTCTCTGTTTCCTCCACTCTTTTGTTTATGTCTTTTTTAATCATATCCTGCCATCTTACTCTTGGCCTTCCCCTAGGTCTTTTTCCCTTTCTTCTTCTCTTCAAATACTCTTCTTGAGAGTTGCCATTCCTTAATCTTCATAATATGTCCAAACCATCTAAATCTTATTTTATCAATCTGTACTTGTAGCCTTTCTATAAAACCTTTATAAAGCCTTTCCAAACTTTCCCTAATTCTTTCCTTCCTGATTATTTTCTCCTTTTCTCCGAAGAAGGCTTCATATGCTTTGATAGAATCCATTGGCTTCCCTTATTGTGTGTCCAATCTCCGTGATTATTTTTCCATCCTCTGACAACTCACTTCCCAAGTACTTGTAGTTCCTAACAACCTCCAACTGTTGATTATTTAACTCAAGTCTTTACCTTTTCACTCTTAGGATCTCTTTCCACCACCAACAGCTCACTTTTTTTCTATATTTATCCCCATCGATTGCTTCATTCCATAGGTTGACTCTTCTCTGCAACCCTCATCATGCCCCCAAACCATCAGATCATCTGCAAACAAGGTTGAGTTCAGATCATCATCTACTTTTTTCTTTACGTCTCTAATAACCTCATTATCAATGTGAATGAGAAAGGAGAAAGAACACTCCCCCGCTTAAATCCTGATTCAGCAGATTAAAATAAATCTTCCCATTTAGGTTTTCACACTGTTCTGTCGGTTCTTGTA
Source organism: Sympetrum striolatum (assembly GCA_947579665.1). Lineage (NCBI taxonomy): Eukaryota > Metazoa > Arthropoda > Insecta > Odonata > Libellulidae > Sympetrum > Sympetrum striolatum. Next base: position 31,617,119 of record OX388352.1, read on the forward strand.
CTAAGCTTTTATCACATGGATTATTTTCTTTTCTACCTTTTTCCATTTTAAGACCTCCAAAACTATTTTCCTTGGAATGCTATTGTATGCTTTCTCTGTCTATAAATACTGCTGTCAAGTCTTCGTTCCACTTCCAGCATCCTTCCATTCTTTGCCTGATTGTAAATACTCCAATGAATAATGCATTAAAATTGTAAAGTTAGCAATAAGAAATCATAACCTATTCAAGAAGATATTCTGAGGGAGAAAAGAAAGCATTGTGCTGTAACTCAAATGACTTATATTTTATGAAGCCATTGCCATAAAAATACTCTATCTTGCATAATTCATTTTTTATTTTTTAATATGTCATTATTTAATAATTTTTAATATTTGTAAATAAATATAAATTTTCTTTTTAGTTAGTGATTCTGTTTTTCTTCAGCCCCCCTTAAAACAACTTCTAATATAAAGTGATATCCTAAGTTATACTAATTTAATGATTTTTGTTGGTCCTACTTATTGGGTAAATTCAAGCTATTACTTTGTTACATATCAGTTTAGATCAGGGGTGTCCAACCCGCTGCATGTTGCCCTCAACGCCTATTTGTGTGGCCCGCGATGAGTAACCAGAAAATAAACGAATTTTACAACATCATAGGTATGGAATCCAAGGTCGTGTATTGAGTACTCAGGCACTTTGCATTTAGTGGCATTTTCTGAGATATCACAACAAATTAAAAAAAAAATACTTCTCAAACTAGTTCATTAGTCAAGGCAAGTTATGTGTTAGCAAATTCAATTGCTCAAAAAACTAAAGCCATTCACTGACGATAAATTTATTAAATAATGCCTTGAAAGCGTAGCAGACATAATTTACCCTAAAAAAATCAGATTTTTGTAAAATAAGTTTATCACACCAAACAATCACTAGACATAATGAAGATATAGCAAGAGCCATCGAAAAAAGTTTGGTATCTTTTTTCTTCTTTCAATCGAAAGTCGAAAAAGTTTTATAATACGGGCCATCCCAATAACTGGTAGTTAAGGTTAACCTTCAGGTTAGTTAACTATCAGATTTAACTATACATTATAATACTGGGCCTAAGACTGGGAACTTTCAAATAGAAGATTTAGAATTTCATTCAGATATGCAACTTCAAGGAAAATTTATTCAAGTGTCTCTGTTGGACTTAAATAAGTTTACCTGCCAAAAGAAAAACGTCCGACTCTCTTCGAACATCCCCTGTTCATGACCTCTTTGCTGGGAAGTACGTTACATTTTTAAAATATAATACTTATTGCATATACAATACATACATAATATATAATTTTTTTCTGTATGAAGCATATCAATATCAAAATTTGAACAATTTTTTCAGATGAGCATCTTGAAAATACTCTTTGCATCTCAACTACCGCCTTTAAACCATATTTAGATGCACTAATGTTTACAAGATAGACTCATGTCATTAAAAATTTTGTACTTATGTTTGGAAAATAAACTCAATATTAATATTCTAATTTGTATTTTGGTAATATTGTGTATGAACATAAAATTCCTCTACTCAGTTGAAATGTAAAGGTCTTTTTTTCTTCACGTTTGTAAATTTAATTTGCCTAAATAAAGGGGTCCTTGTTGGCCCGTGTGACTGAAAAAGTTTGTAATGTGGCCCTCGCGCACCCCTTTGTTGGGTACCCCCAGTTTGGACATAAAATGAATTAAAGAGATAAAATTAACTAAGAAAATCATCTAGTATATTTATTGCTATTTGATTGATTATGATAATTTGATTTGTATCAAAGTAAAAAGTAGTACTTGCTGGATGGAAAGTTAGAAGAGACTGAAAAGAAAAAAGTTACCGTGTGTCACTGGGATCAAGTGAAAAACACTTTCCTGGCATCTCTACTTACATTGCTTGAATATTTAGTCATCTTAGACGGCCTCCCTCATAACATTGCCATCTTTGTAGAAAGAATTTGCGCTTACTATGATTTTAATACTTACTTAAACAGTGTGAAAATCTCATCTTTAAATTGCTTTGAAATGATAGTACCTTGTTTCCCTTTAACATTTTCATTTACTTTACAGCATTCTTCACTTCGATATTGATTTATATTTTTTTGGCTAAGAATATTGGAATTAATATCTGTTTATCTTTTACATCTCTAACAGTCATACTTAAAAATGTATTGCTTTGTACATCTAATTGCATAGATTGTATATTTACACAAAATTTATTTTCCAGGGAAAGTAAGGATAGCTCATGTTCCTAATGTTTCCAAACTTTTGGATGCAAAGAAAAATATAAGTGCAGGAGTTCAAGTTCCCAAACCAGAGCCAACAGTTCCTCAAAGTCTTCCTAAAGGTCAACAAAGAGTTGCACATGTTCCACCTGGGGTATGTTTGTATTTTTATCATTTTTATTAAACTATGTGGTATCATTGTTGATATTGGCTGCTTCAGAAACATTTCATGCTGCTGATTAACTTACACATTTCACTAACATTACTAAGAAGTTTGAATGCATTTATGCTTGGGAATTGACGGTAGATTTGCAGTGTAATTGAATTCTTGTGGTCTATGCATTGAAGCTATTTTTGGTTTGAGGAAGTCTATCATCAAGACATGTTGATAGCAATAGTATTTTGTTGGATTTATATTACATACATACATGAGTGTACCTTTGGGTAAGTTCATATGCATTCAAAAATGTGGATAGCAATAGTATTTTTTGGATTTATATTACATACATACATGAGTGTACCTTTGGGTAGGTTCAAATGCATTCAAAAATCCCTATTCAACATTATCTCCTTCACTTGCTTGTAGCTGACCCCACCCTTTAAATCATCTGTCATTTTTTTTCTTTTTTTCCCTCTTATACGTACAATCAATGTGGGTTTTTCTTCGTCAACTTTCAGTTGCAAAGAATTTTCCCCACGCTCTACTCTGTCTCTTTGTTTTAATATATATGTGTAAATATTCTAACGACATACGAGGTTAGGTGGAAGAGAGGACCGAAAACCTCTCAAATCAATGAGATAATATTGAAAAGAAAAGGTCCCCATTAACAAAGCCAAAGATGATCTGATATCTCATCCTCAAGATTGAGAAGTTGTATCATATTTTGGTCTATGTCTCTTCTTGTTTATGAGCTCATATGATTTGCTTCATAGAGATAACAAAATCAACAGATGCACAATTAAATTTTACATTCAATCTCATGAAATATTTTTTAAAGAATAACTCATTTATTGTCCTATTCTTAATTCCTGGCAGTAGTGACATTTGAGGGAAATGCCGTCTCAATATCAACTAAGAGTTCCACATTCAAACTGATAAAACCAAGATTAATACTTGATATCCGTCTATATCAACTTTGTTTATGAATTACATTTCCAACACCTTAGTGAAGATTTATGCTTATTTTGCAATATCAACAATATATAGGGCCAAAAATAAAGGAAAGGATCTGTTTTTTCGGGCTGATAAAGGATCTGGAAGAAGGAATGAAAGAATATGGGATGAAAATAAACATAAAAAAGACAAAGGTGATGCAAGTTAACTTTGAATCAAAAGTGTCTCAAGCTCTTTCAAAGATTTTTATTCATTTAATTTTACAGTTAAAACTGAATATGCGTTTAGACAGTGTCATGACATGAGTCATGCACAACCACAATTTACTTTCTAGTTGTATACGCGAGTCAAGTTGTTGGTTGTGCAATCGACCACGCCAAGACCTACCTTAATTCTTACTTAATCAAGTCACTTTACTGTATAACTTCCTCATCTTCCTACAGTCGGTCATTATTGCCAGATTCTCATGGGGTCGAGTACATGTCCGAAAACTTGACTTGTCAATTTCTTACCAACTTTCTTACCTTCTTTTTCTAACCGACCAAACTTCTTTTGAGATCGTAACGGTGATGAATGAATACTTGAAAGTCGAGTGCACGATCAACGACCACCTCAGTCATGCACTCAACTAAGAATGAACTATCGATGGAGTAACTGAAGTAAATTCATGTGCTTCCCAGATCAGGCTGTGAACTGTCAAGAATCTTATGTGAGAGATATGAGTCGTGCACGACTACAACTCACTTGCTATGCACAATCCAAAGCTATTATTCAGAAAATACATGAGCTCAGATTCAACAATCAGATTGGTCTTCAGGGGAAATGGTTTTTTACAACCTCAAAATTTTGGAAAATTTTTGAACATTTTACCGATATTCTCGCAAATTTGAATCGAAAGTAAGATTCGACTAATAAAATGAGAATCCTCATTCGATTTTCGTTCTTTCGGTGTTTTTTTCAATAACGTGCGACTACTCCTTCTGATTTAATTTTGCAAAAGAAATTAACCCTGCATGCGATGAAAATGAATTTTACATGTATTCTTTATGGAAAACTATCTGAACGATATGGATTCGAACCCCATAAAATTGTGGAATGAAAAGGCGACAGTGATTCCTTCCAATTTGCAGAGGAGGTGTTTATCAAGTTTGAAGTAAATCGGACGAACGGTGTGGCCTCCAATCTAAGACAAACACACCCACAAACACAGAATTTCGATTTTATGTATGTATATAGATTAGACACAAATAAAGCTTCTGTAAGTTTTAGAACTGAAGAATAATGCTGGATGTTAAAGTATGCCTGAGGGCAAATTGGACCGTTTTCAAGGTCCGTTATGGTATGTCATCACTTCTCAAACCTCATCTTTGCATCTTCTGTACCAAGAAAGAGTACTTCCCAAGTAAGAAAAGTTATCCACCTGTTTCCTCACCTTCCGCTCTTATTGTTAATTTAGATTTATTTTCCTTAGTGAACTGCATTGTTTTAGTTATACTTACATTAATTTTCATTCCGAACTCCCTTGCTTTATCGTTAAGTGCATTTACTAAAATTTTCCCATTCCTTGTTAGTGCTTAGTTCCCTTCCCTTATGATCCTTGCTAAAAGACTTTTGAAACTTTTTAGCCTTCCCACCTTTTTGAGCTTCTCAATTCCATTTTGGTGTATATTTGGCCAAAGGATCTTTTAAAAACTTAAGCTCGGTTTTCATCATGGCCAAGTTTTGATTCGAATCCACATCAGCACCGGGATAACTTTTTTTACACTATTTCTAAACCTCTTTCTTACCAAAATGTAATCAATTTGGTACCTATCTGTTTCCCTGGGCTTTTTCCATGTGTACCTTCCTCTGTTGTGGTGCTGAAAGAGCATGTTTGAGATGTAGAGATTATTTCTCTTGCAAAATTATATCAGTTTCTGTCCTCTGTCGTTTCTATTCCCTAGTCTGAATTCCCCCTCCTCTCAGATTTTTGTCCTTTGTCGTTTTTTTCCCTATTCTCTAATTTGTTCATAAACCATGTCTACATCATCTTCACTGTAATCACTTGTGGGCAAGTACACCTGAACTATAACTGTGTTTACTGGTTCAGACTTAACTTCTACAGACATAACCCGATTGCTTCTAAGCCCGGTGGCTATCACAGACTCTCCCACTCTCTTGTCCAAAACTCCAGCTGCCCTCCTCTGGCTAGTACTTCCCCCACTGAAAATGACTAACATCATTGCTCCAGATGTCTCCCCTGTCTTTCACCAACACTTTGCATAAACCTAGTACATTAATGTTGTTCCTCTTCATTTCTAACTTTACAATTTCCAACTTCCATTTTCTAAGTATTGCCATAACATTCCATGTTCCCACCCTCGTTTCCCTGCCCATCTTCTTTCTTCTTTTCTTGTTGGTCCTTGTGAAGGGTTTTGTCTGAGATGAACTTACTGCCATTACTGCCAGGCACGACACATACTCTAGAAGGGCGAGAGCCTTTGCCAGTACCAGTATTCTTATATCAGCACATCACAACTAAGAGATTAATGGTCAAGGTGGTCTCCCCTTGACTTGCTTTATCCCATAATGATGAGAAGACTTTTATCTCCTTCTTCATAATGGTGCATATTGTCAGCATACTCCATTTGTATTGGCATACCAGATCTACATGAAGCACTCCTTTCTATTTTATAATTTCCTTCCTAATATTGGCTGGTGTGTTCTTTTTCCTCTTATCACCACTCTCCTTTGGAATATGATTGGTAGGAGCCTTGGCTAATGTTGAAGCAACAGCAAAAGTTCAAAAAAACCTTAAATATGAACCCAAATACAATTCAGAAATGCTTCAATGATTTAAACACGTTAACTGAATGATGGCAGGGTGGTCCATTGAGATAGGGGATTTTCGTCTTTGTATTATTGTCCTTGAGCTCATCACACTATGTTTAGCTCACTTACCAAGGTGACCAATGTAACCAAGTTAAAAAGGAGATTTTTGTTTCAAGCTTACCATTGAGCTGTTAGTAACCTTGGTAACTCGTTGGCAAACTTATTAGGCAATACTAGCAAGTGGCATATAAATGAATCTCACTTGCAATAAGACATTCCATGCATCAAAAGAGTTTATCTATCAAAATTTATTTCCAGTATCATGAATAGGAATTATTTAAATTACATAGTGCAAAATGATAGATTTGACTCAGCTTCTCTTTTTACCAATGAATTGAAATGTGGAACCATATTAGTTGTAGTAAAGTGTAGAGTGAAGTATATTATATTAAGTATTGTTATTAAAATTATCTGTAAAAGTATTTATTTCAGTATTGAATTGGTATTCATTGTTATTTGATATAAAAGAAAATTTTTCTAGTTTTTTTTTCACTTAAATGATTTTTGCATTACCAGATAAAATGTAGCCTTTCATAATATTTAATTATGTGTTTGCATTTTTTAGAGTGCCACAAAATACCCCTTGATTTATCCAGAGGATAATAGCAAGATACCAACAAATGTTCGCCAAAAATATCTGAACATAATTTTTGAGGAGCTGCTGAAAAAAATTGGTGATACTGAAGAATGTAGCAAGAAGGTAATATTAGATTTTTTTGTTTTTTAAGTAAAAAAACCTGAAAATCAAACAAATTATGAGTTGTAATGTAATTTTTATTTTCAGAGCCTCATTGAGGAGCTTACCTGCTACAAAAGAAGCTCAACTAGAAATGTCTACGTCAATTTGGCAATAATAACAATTCAGAGGCTAAGAAATACGGATGTTTCAGATCTCTCCAAAGGTAAATAAATTCTGCTTTCTCTGTGTTTGTTATTATAGAATGAAATTAGATTTGAAGTTTTTGATAAGTCCGTATTTATCCTATTTTTGCCTTTCCAATGTTCGCTGCTCAATAGATTCTGAGGTATTTGCTGGCTTTGTTACATTCTAGAAATTATGAGTTAGTCTATCTTATCTATTTGTAAGATTTTTTTCTGCTTTGTGGTTTCTCTCTGTCTGTTTCTCTAACTGAAAAAGAATACTATCAAAATTTCTCAGATGATTCTTCTGGCGGTAGCAAATCTACAGTACGGCATGAGGATGTTATTGGAGGAAAATCCAAAGCCAAGGGATTATGGAGCATAGTTCCTGCCAAGAAATCAACTATAGTGATTGATGGTAAATATTATAAACATCTGATGCAGCTGTGTTTGCATTATAACTGTTAGTACTTAACTAAGAGATTACTTTTCAATTTCTTTTGTTTCTTTTTTTTCAGAGAACCTTGCCTATCAGTTGATGATGGAAAAATATGTTCTTTCAGAGGAGGAGTTGACTGAGAATGGTTATCCTAGGCCTCATCCTACAGAGAAGGGTCGAGCAGTAATGATTGAAACTAAATTTAGATGTAAAACTAAGTCGAAGAACTATTTTGAGCGCATTTGTGATAGATGTGGAAAGGAATATGTAGTGAATGAAAAAGGCCTCGGTAGAACTGATGAACAGTGTGTTTATCATTGGGGAAGACCTTACAAGACCAGAGGTAAATTTTTAATGGCGCCTCTTAGTATTATTGTTTACAATGTATATTATTTTGCAATTTTTATAATTGACACACATTTTACGTTTGATGTATCCTTTTATTGTTCTAAATAAGGGCAACTTTTGTATCATTATTAGTGGTACATTCTAACCTGCAGAAATTCTTGCAGCACATTTTGGGATTTATTACATCCTCATGGCATAGTAAAGCTTGTATTAGCAGCTTGAGTTGTAACTTCAAAGAAAACAACCTCAATTGATGAATATAATTTTTAGTACTTTATTATGTGCTCTCACTGCTATTTTATATTGCTGGGCATGCCAAGAGCCTATTTACAGCACACAGGGCACACTGTTTTGGAGGCATTGATCTATATAATTCTGAGCAATAATGAATATGCATCAGTTAGTAATCTTGATACAATTATCTTCATTACAAATCAAGAAAACAAGAGCTTAAACATATATTTAAAAGAAAGGCAAAGCAACTGGGTTATCAGTTATACCCATACTCTGTTGTATTGGGTTCATCTTTGTCTAACCTTTTCTGTGATTATGGAGAGGTAACCCTTCCAGTAATAAAAATTGTTACTCCGTGTGAATTGTAGAAACCTGTCACTGCATCTCTTAAATTATATACATGATTTAGAGAATGACTTTATTTAATTTCTCTATTATCATCTTGGGTGTTAGATGTGGCTCAGAATGTCAATAAAAATCATAATTTAGATTTTTTTATTTACATTCAGAGTTTTCTTTCATTTATACAATTTTTCTAAACTAAATCATAATTTAGCCAGTGAAACAATTATTCAAAGTACCCACAATTCATATTTTTTCGGAAATTGCTAATGAAAAATATTTTATTTTCTACAAGGAATTTATGAAAAGTATAATACAATTTACATGAAATCAATAGTTGTTTGCTCGAGCTCATGAAAAGCCATCATCAGTAAGAAAGTCTTTGTAACTTTGTACTGGAAATTTAATTATGACTCTTTTTGCAGTATTTACACACAAAAGTATTTTGTGTTATTTTTCTCAATCACTAAAAATTATATTTTAGGCTAGAAATGTTCTGTGAAATATTAGTGTGTTTCATCCTAGCTTATTGTGTTTATTTGTGGTAGTACTGAATTAGCATTTGAGACATTACAAAAACAACATGCGGAGGGAAATAACTTAGTTTTACTAAAAGAATATTTTGCAGCAAGTTTCAGAAAATTTAAATTCTACTGTAGGTATGTAAGAAAATAACTTCGTGTGTCTAAGACTTCTTTTTCACTGTTTTTATCTCACGGAGATCATGTTCTTGTGTTTTTATAGGGATTGGTGGCTTGGAGACTCGATATTCTTGCTGCCAAGGAGAAGCCAGAGCTGAGGGCTGCTCTGTCTGGAATTGCCATGTGTCCGACATGTTCGATCCTGAAAATCAGAAGGGGTTTGTTCAGCTCCTTGAGAAGCCTAATGCCTCAACGGGACAAGTTTACTCTCTAGATTGTGAAATGTGCTACACAACGGAAGGGATGGATCTAATACGTGTAACAGTGATTGACTTTGAGGGAAAGACTGTGTTTGACTCTCTAGTGAAGCCTGAGAAACCTGTTCTGGATTATTCCACGAGGTAACTAAGGAAATAATTAAAGGCTAATTATGTGTACACATCATTTTTTTACATATGTTTCATCATCCCTGGAAGGCTGGCATTTTTACCTGCTCAATTTATTTGCAGTAAGTTCTGTCTAGCAATGATTAGTTTAATTTCCTTCTCCTTAATAACGCTATTAGTCTTGATAAACAAATGAATTTTTGATTTAATCTGAAAAACTTTCTTGTTAAAAGTAACCAGTTTTTGAGCCCATTGTGACGTAGAGAGACTTTAAGCTTGGGTTAAATAATAGCAAACCACTAATAAAATATACTTCTATGGACTATTCTTGTCCACTCTTTGTAGATTATAGTGGTTTTTGACTTTATTTGCTAGTTATTTTTCAAGGTTGGAAGCCATTTTATTTGTTATCTAGTTACTTGATAGTTCTCCTAGCCTTTTATTCTTTTTAGCAAAAGTGTGCTTGGAGAGGAGTTAGAAGATTAAATTTCCTATAGCAAGCTTTTAACATTTTTTGTCTGTTTTTTTTTCAATTTGGGAGATAGTCTGTTCACACTTAAATTACTAGAATAAGAACAGCTTTTGAATTAAGCTGTTTGAAAATACATTTATTATAATTTTGTGTTTATTTTAGGACAGGTAGCAAACCTTTCATGGTTCACGCATCAGTTATTTAATTTATACATTAGTTGTGTTGTACATACTACAATAATGAGTCTTTAACCTACATAATTTGCTGTAAAAATAATTATTAACTACTATAAATGCTCTCTCTAGAATTCAAAGGTGTCATATTGTAAGTATGAATATTTATGAGTATATATGTTAATTGTGTTAGAAATTTACTTGTTTCTCTGTATTCAGAGTACCACTTACGATCAAGTAATGCACCACTTTTTGTTTAAGCAGCTTGTGTTGAACATCCCCAATTGAGGATAATGAAGATATCTTTCTGAACATAGTGTCTACTCTTTTTACCAAGAATGAAAAATTTTACTCAATAATGTTATGTTAATGTTAATGAAATTTGTCACCTACAACTTAAACACATTAAATTCTTCTCGGGTTCTAAGCTGGGTTAAATAGGTGATTGCCACTGATATTTTGGCCACGGACTCAGCAGCCATCCTTCAGATTCATTTATTCATCATATTTGCTGAGAAAGATAAAGTCTTTCAACTTATACTTATATATACTTATATAGTCTTCAACTTATACTTATATATACTTATATTATATATACTTATATCTCTATACTTATATATACTTATATTACATATACTTATATCTCTATACTCATATACTTATACGAACTTTCAACTTTTCAACTTATCCTGTTATATAATTGAAATTCCTCAAAATCACATCTTATTTCCGTAATATACCACATAATGCTTTTTGCACAATTTAAGATTAAAGAGAGATATTGGAAATAGTTCTCGTAAAGTTACAGTAGAAGTCCGTTATAACAAGAGCTTACAAAAATCGGGAAAGTAATTGTTATAACACGCACTCGTTATACCCAATTACTTATTCTAAATGTCTGTCCTCCAATCCAAGGGCAGCGAATGCATCAGAATGGAACTGTAGAGTTTTTATTTCTTACGCAAATGCTTCATAATGCGTAAAAGAGTACGTTCATGTCAAAAATATTATTTTATTGACTCATGAACCATAACCAAAGTGCGTCCTCCAACATAAAATGTAAATCATTATTGCTCAGTAGTCGTCGAAAGTAATATTATATCATTAGATAATTGTATTAGTTAGGATTTGGTGATTTAGCTTAATAATTAAACATGGCTTTCCAGTAGGATAAGTAATTACGAGAGTCATGCTCGTTTGGCATGATTTTTTTCTCTGGTGCCGGCAATTCTTCAATGCAGCTGCCTAGAGCAGAATTCCTTCTCCTCTATTCTCATATATTGTCTTCCCCCATGGCAGCTCTCATCTTTCCTCTCTCGTCCTCCAGGCACAAACAGAAACCTCCCCATTCAACTCCCACCCTTCAAAGCCATGCCACCACTCACTTCCGATATCTTAATCGAGGGAACTAAGAAAAAATGTCTTTCTTGCAATGGTGCTAATTTTTAGGAAAAAAGAACCTGATATACTATGTAAGAACGAAAAGGATTGTGTTTGAAACATTGTAACAAAGCAATATTAAAATTGATGGCAGGTACGTACTTGCATCCTTAAGTTTATTTTCAGCCCAAAAATATCGTCTTTCCTGTCAATATGCATTAATTGTTTCCCTAAATGCTAGACTTTATAAGGAGCAGTTTATGTCCAATATACTGGACAGTTCTCCAGCTTTTCGGCACAAACTCAGTATTCAGCTAAGCAGATCCATCCACAGAATCATTTTCTGTATTTTTTTTAAACCCAAATTTTTGAAACACTTATTTATAGTTTCGGGTGCTATTTTCCCCCTGGCCAATGCAAACCCATGGATTGCCTCCAGGACATTCCATTTGAGGCGAGTTTCTTTTGACATTAACTTCCTCATTAATGAGATGTGGTCTAAAATGGTGCTTTATAGCTCGAATAATGCTCTGATCTAAGGGCTGCAACACACTTGCAGTTAGGGGGAAAGAACACAAGCTCTATGTTAGTCAATTTAATGACGGGGTGGGCCGGACAGAGATCCACAAACAGCACAATTTTTCTATTTCTCCCTCCAACTTTGGTATCAAAAGCCTTTAGCCACTTCGTAAAAATTTGTCTTGCCATCCATGCTTTGGTGTTGGACTTGTAAGTACAGGGAATATTTCGCTAGCCGCAAAAAGCTTGGGGACGTACGGATTTTCCAATAATTAATGGTTTCAGTTTATCACATTCAGTTATGTTCGTGCAGAGGAAAACTGTAAGCCTCTCCTTACTCTTTTTTCCACCTTTGCAGCAGTTGCTCTTAACAGCCTAAGTTTTTTCCGGCAGTAAATTGTAAAACAGTGCTGTCTCATCCACATTGTATATGTTCTAATTATGTAGAGATTAAAAACAGTTTGTCACACTTAATGCAAGGCCTATCTTAAAATTTATAGTATTTAAATGATAATCTGATTTTTACAATACTTACCTTTTCTTCATATCTTTCGAGGATCGACTTGAGAATTGGAAGCCAATCATGTACCGCTTGCTCATTTACTTCACTGGATTCACCACTAATTATGTGGAGTGATATTCCTCTTCTTCCTTTAAATCGGTTTAGCCAACCATCCGTGCTAAGGAAATTGTCCAGTTTCATGCGAAGGGCAAGCTCTTCAGCTTTTGTTTTTATCATTGTTCCGCTGATTGGAATTCCTAGAGATTGCTGCTGGGTGAACCATTCTAATAGAATGGATTCCAATTCCGTATTATCTGCTGGTCGTAGTTTTTGCGCCCTCTTGGAGTGTTTTGCATCATGAATGCAGACTTTATTTTTTCTTTGTTCTTCAAAATCGTAAATAGAGTCAACGATGACAGGCCATACCGTCTGCCGATTTATTTGCAGTTTCTCTTTCGCACAATTTCAAATTTCTTTGCTAAATCTAAAGCCTTTCTTTTACTCTCCATCACAGAACTGTCACACTAGAAACTTAGTTATTAGAAAGCTCTTCTGAACGGACTCAAGTCTAATGATTGACTGATGGAAGAGCGATGACCATCATGTGGAAAGGCACCCCTAATTCATATCAAATTTCTTTCTCAAGATATATTTCATTCACACACTTCATAACTAATGACTGTGGCGTGAGGGAGAGATTACCCTGGAAATCCAAAACATGCTTTTATCCCTTACATTCCCTCCCATTAGATGATTTGGTCCCAAGTTTCGAATGAAAACAAATCCCACAGGTGGATGCCAATAAAATGGAAACTCGATTCAAATTGCTGACTAGAGGGATCATCGCCGAGATGAAACAAGATACAAGGGGATAAGATATAGGAGGCGTAAGGGAGAAAGGGGATAGTGAAACTTGTGAGACCTCTTCAATTATGAGATATACTACATGCAAGACGAATATAGAACCGTGGCACTCGTTATAACGATACCTCAGATTTTTTGATCACTTGTTATAATGGAAGTAACTCCCTATCCTTTTTGCTGTGAGACGGACAACATCCAAAGAATCACTCCCTATAGCGCAACTCTTGTTTTATGCCGTACTTGTTATAACGGACTTTACTGTATTTTGTCTATATAAATATATTACTTTTTTATTTTTCTGACCAAATCCAGATTGAGATTCCCAAATCTTAACTTTAATATTAATACATCAACTGAACATGACTTCATTCAGCTTTATTTTGGTTCTAGTTGCCATCCAGGGTATTAGATTTAGCTCATATTTAAGTCTAACCCATATAAGCAATTTTTAATTATTCAACTAACTGTTCATTTGTATGTGAAAAGTCAATGAGATATTATTGAGGTGCACATTCAATCACTATGATAGTTGTGCTATAAAAAACCATGAAATTATATTGAGTGTCTTTTGACTAAGCAATTACATCACTATTGGTCAACAGCTCAATGCCCATGACAGTTCCTGCATTTCACTAAAAAGTTGTTCTGCAAATGCTAGTCTAGTATTTCAAGTATAAGTATATAAGTTGAATTTAGTCATTTATTAATAGTATTTAAAAGAGGCCTGCTCTGTATTTAAAATCATTGAAAAAGTATTGTGATGTTAATTACAGAAGCAAAATGTGGGCAGAACTATTTATGGAATAATTAGTGGAGTTATTTCATTAAAACTCTGTTGACTTACATTTTTAAACTTCAATACCTTGACTGGACGTGTCTTCAGATTGTAACATAGCATGTTAAATTTCCTTTTTATTAATCTTTTTCTGATTATGGGATGTAAACTGTATTTAATTTTTCTTTTATTATCTGCCATATCATGCAAGACGTTAGTGCTTTCTGGTTGCACGGCTTGCTGAGATGATGCACACAAAGTGACTGAAATCTCAAGATAACTATTGACGTAATTTCATCTTGCACACCTACGCAGTTTGGTCTCTTGATGCGCTAGTGAAAAGCTCCTTTTATTTTGATGGCAACATTTTATCCCTTCAAAATATGAGCTATTGCTAGACATCCTTCTATAAACTGGAGCCTGCATAAAGAGGATAGAAATGTTGTTTTTCTCAACCTGGTCAGTGAATAGGAAGAAACACTGAGAAAGTTGTAAAGGATATATATATATGTATTAATATATTAATCATTCAACTCTTTCCCAAAATAGATTGATTTTCTCATTCGTTACTGCTGTTTGGTTTAAATCTAAGTTGATATTGGCCAAGTGAAGTCATTTTCAGTTAGTTATTATTGACTGATAGAGATTTATAAGTAAATCTGTAGACTTACAAAATAAAATATTTTCTGGAAAAGAGCCTTCCATCATTATTTTAATGGTGATGTGATACATGATTGATATTTGTTTTTATATTTATCATAGGTTTAGTGGAATAACTGAGGATGACATGAAAAATGTCACAAAAACCCTACTAGATATCCAGGCTACATTGATGACATTGTTTCACAAGAGAACTATTCTTATAGGTCACAGTCTTGACAGTGATCTTAAAGCTTTAAAGGTAAGCTGACTTAAGTAAAGAAAAATTTTATTTTAGATTTTGTTGAGGACATACAATGTTCATCCCTTGCTTTATTTGAGATGAATATGTCGCTTCAAGGTATGTGGGGGATGAAAAGAGAATAGTGAAAACTTCCTTAAGGAGAAACTTGAGCTTCAATGTCCAATGTTGTAGATTCTCCTTTAATTTTTTAGATTTTTCATAATACGTTTTGAAAGACTCATTGCTTAGAGAAGATAACGTGAAGACTTCATTGATGAAAATTGATTGACTGAATGTTGTTTTGTTTTATCTAGCATTGTCTCTGGAACTGTGAATTATAAGATGCCAAGAAAGTTGGATTTATTTTCCTAATCTAAGAGAGATTTTAACATGTTATTAACTGTGATATCATTCAGTCAATGGCCTAAAAATGCAGTATAAAAGGTTCCCTATTTCCTGTAACTATTTCATTTTAAAATTTTGAACATCCTCTATTTGAGTAAAATTCTAGATCCTGTGAATGTTGATTCAGCATTATATGACATTAATTATGTGATGTAAAACGTAGTTGTTGGAACCAATTTTTTCCTGAAAGAGTAATAGATTAGTGATGTTAACTTGATAAGTTATGCACAATCCAATTAAAATACTACCTGACAGCCACTATGAGTTTTTGAGGTGCTATTACCATACATTATTTAAAAATATTCTGGTCTTTTTTGTAAGGAAAGAAAAATTGGAACACGGCTTTTACTGAATTATAGGTCTACAATCTCCAACAGCTATTTTGTAGGCACTACCCACCTCTTCACATCTGTGCTTGGAGACAATAGGAAGACTCAAATTACTGACCGCATTATAACACTCTGGGTGTTTCTTAGAAGATCATAAATCCAGGCCTTCCTGTTGTCTCCAATTACAGTTGCAAAGAGGTGGGGAGTGACAACAAAATAGCTATTGGACATTTTAAACCTCTAATCTGGCCTTTCTGTCAACTCATCATTAAATCATACAAAGTTCTTGTGCAGTAGAATTAAATTGTTTAAAAAATCATTTTACGTAAAGGGCTGCATGAATATTCAGAAATGGGAATATTTTGGAAGTACTTTGAGCTTTCTATACCTTGAAATGTTGAAAATGTAATTTCTGAAAGTATTAACTACTTTACTTGTTGAACATTTTTATTCTACAGCTCGTTGTAAGATATTATGCCGAAGAAATTTTTTTGGGTTTTTTTCAAATATCTTGATAAAAATATTCTGCATTTTCTTTGAATAACTAATTGAAGTATTATGTATTTTTGATGAATTAATTCCCCATTATTTTCCTCATATGGTAGAATAAAAAAGCTGGCAAAGATAGTTTTTTATTATACTTGCTTATAAAGCAGTTCAAATTTTTATTGGGTGTTATTTTACTTATACACACTTTAAATAGCTAACACAGCAATTATAACACACTTTATTGCATTCATGTATTTTGTAAATTCTTTTCACTCCTGTGGACAAAATATGCCATCAGTACATTATTATTTGTTGGATTATTTCATGTGTGACCTAGAAATACATATGTTCTTTGTCTCTCTTTCTCTCATGAAGTTCAGCTTTACATATATATACACTCTGAATAATTCATGTTTCAATTTATATTGGTTGTGCTGCATTTCTTTCTTGAAATTGCCTCATAAAACAGACCATGATGTGTATCATTAACAAGCTATTTTTACATAATTAATTGTCTACCTGGGTATTTTCAAAATTACCTTTAAAGGGGAGTCTCATGTCTCAATTTATAGTGCATGAGCTTTTTTTGTTTCTACGAGTTTTTGAAATTATCTAAAGTAAATCTTACTAGAATAATATCAATTCTTAGCTTCTGTGTGGAGAAGTCTTTTGTTTGAGAAAATCAGTTAATTCTTTAATTGAGGTGGTCTTAGTAGATTTGTAAGAAATTTGTTCAGTATTCCTAATCTAAATTAGTCTTGTGTTGATAGATTTCCAATCTTGAAGTAATGCTAGTAGGTAAGTAGTAAGTGCTGGACTATGCTTATGATTTCCAAAGTTCTTGTTTTATAGCTGTATCTGCTTAAGCTTCTTTAATGAAGTAATGAAATGCTTGCCTACTTTGTAGGAATCAAATAGTTTTATAATTATTTATGTGCAGTATCCATAGTTATCCTTAAGGTTATCAAGAAAAAGTGATTGCTGAGAGGGAAGTGCTTTATCTCAAGGTATTAGTAGGAAGAAACCTTTCTATTCTTATCATTAATGAAGTAATGAAAATTCAATTTTGCTACAGCTAGCATGCTTGTGAGAGGTTAAAGTGACGGTCTGAAGAAATATACCTTATTTTCTGGTGGTTAAGACTTAAAAGCTGAAAATGTGTGATATTTTGCAAATGCATGGAAAAATGTAAATGCATATGATAAATGTATATGCTACTAGGAATGTGTTACACGCTTGAACTGCAATGTACTACTAAAATAAGGAAATTAGTCTGGCAGGTGAATTATGTCTATGCTCAATGTGTAACATTAGACAAATCCCTGAAAGTTAGCATTATATAAGTGTCAGATTGATTTGAGAATCTAAAGAGAATATAAACTGATGCCAGTGGTGTAATTCTGAAAATTTATTTGTTAAAGTTATAGGTCTACTATAAAATAAATGCTTTAATTGCCATAACCCTGAAAAGAATGCAGAAGCAATACGGAGATTGTATTACTATGATTGCTGAATGGTAGAGCCTGGCAATTGAAAGATCTGGCTTTGGTTTGCTGTCATGTCAGGCTATTACTAGTACTAGTCTACTGTTTTTCAACCTTTTCAAAGAACTGTAACTTAGAAAACCCAAACTATTGCATTGGAATGCTAGGAATATTGAAATAAAATGAATGGCTCGGGTAGGGTGTAGTTTTCTTTCTTTGTATTAAATGTAATTATTTTGCTTCTATAACATGCATGACTTGGCTAAGAAATAACTCTAAGATTGTACAATTTGAACTATAATTTTAAATTATTCTTCGTCTTGCTTGCAAGCTTTTATTCTAAAATAAATAAATATTCTTTCTCTTAGCTTACAAAAGGCTTGGTTGATTTTAGACAGCATTTTTTTACAAAATACACCTAAAGTCTATAAAAATACAATTTTAGAATGAAAGCCTTTTCAGGGTGTACCAAGTAATACAGTGGGTTCCTCCTGCTGCTTCAATGAATTTTCAAAATATTTGCCTTATCTTCATCACATATTTAGGGGAATTGAAAAATTTGCTAATTGTTGCTAATCTCAGCGTTCAGTAAATATTGTGTCAGATTCCTTGATTCGAAATGATTTTTGTGATTTTAATTATTTTTGTTATAAATTATATTTAGTATTCCCTTATGTACAGAATTGTTTGAATTTGGAAGTATTTCTAGTGGCCTAAATTTTGGCCCTTATTTGTTTTATTTATGTCGTGTAATTTTCTATTGTTAGTGTATCTCTTTTTCTCCATATTTTAATGATATTGCAAATCAATTATTAAACATTGGTTGCAAGTGACGACGCAATTGGTCACATTTTGTCTTGTATTGAGTTTTAAGAGAAGCATGTTGCCTTATTGGTGTACCATAGAATGATAACCTTGGAAGTTATGAATATTTATAAAACATTTTGACCTGAGTTATTCACCAAGTGGAAATGTTCTTATGCTTGAAAATTTGAGGATGTTAGAATTAATTGAGGTTTTAAAAATTTAGGTAGAATTTACATATTTGGAGCAGAATTGACAGCATTTTCATGTGTTGAATTCTTCTCATTCATTTTTTCATATCCTGTCTAAGCAACTGGATTTATGTTCAGCTTGCAGCTTGGCTAAAAATTCTTTTTAATTTGAATGGCATGTACTTGTAAGAGGTTATTTTTATGGAAAGTTTCTCTTGCAGCCGTACAAATCTGCTGTTAAAAATCTATTTCGGGGATCTTATGCCATTTGAATTGCACCCATGCGTGTTTGTGGGGTTTCATAAATTATAGTGTGACTGATAAGGTTAACATCTCATGTTACTGCCTTTCCTGTGGCATGAGATTTTCAAATGTGATATTTTCTGTTATTTACCTTACTGACTAAAACTTTTACAATCAAGGAAATTCCTGCTTATGAAGGATTACAGTGATATAGAAATTGGGGTTCATGCTATGTCATAATAATTGTTTGTCATCTTATTTCAGAATGCTGTTTTTTTTGTTAAAATTTTATCATTTTTCATCCATTGTCTTTCTCAAAGCTGGTACATACTGTCCTTTTTATAGTGTCAATTATTAGATTCTAATTACTTCCTCCAATTCCATCTTGCATACATTTCCATACAATTAATTCAAAAAACATTACTGAGGTAGCTCTTGTGTGTTTTATTTTACTTTTCATCAATTTTTTATTGAAATTTATTATCATCTCGTAAATCACTTATGATTTGCCAGTTGGTACCTGGTAAGAATTATCTCACATTTTTTTCAAAAATTTAAATGATTATTTAACTTAAATTGTTTTCTCACCTTATGTGTGTTACGTATGTTCATAGCTACTGGCTCTCTTTCTATTTGCTATCAAGATATCCTCATCTTTAACATTTCAGGATCTTGTCAGATCTATAATCCTCTTGCAGAAGTTTTAAAAGGAATAGTGGAGTAAATATCACTTTTATTTATTATTCAGTTAATATTTAGGAAAGATTGTTTTATATTGTTTTGTTAGTTATTATACCATTAAGGTTTCTTTTTATTGGGCCTATTTTTATCAATTATCGTTCTTGAAAGTAATTTCTTAATATCCTCCTCAAAGATTAGTTAAAATCATGCATCTCCTATAGAATATTTTTAAATGAAACAACAGTTAGGGAACACTACTGTTTTGAAGGAGCGTTTTTGTATTAATGAAGTTTGAGCCTTTCACACTTAAGGAAAATCAAAGGTATTTAAATTCTCTATCAGCATTTCATTTCTTTCATAAATCTAAGAAAAGATCTGAGATAAAAAAAATAGAATATCAACAGAGTAACTTGCCCCCAAAATTTCAGTGTTTGTGGATGCCCTCTGCCTTCATCCTGGTGCCAAATTTGGATTGCATTGGTGCCATTACACCCCAGCTTAAATCTTCAGGGTATGTACTGACAGGTGATTAACATATTTAACCAGTATTTGGTAAAAATAAATTATGTCAATTAGCAAGGGTCGCTCCTTCAACTTAAGAACCCTAATAAGAAAAGTATGGCTGTATCTGTGAAGTCAGTCATACAGTCGTGTACTTAGGCCAGGTCAAAAACCTTAATTACATTCATTATGATGTAGATCTCAGGCTCATTTCATCTGGCAAGCTGGTAGGTAAGGTTATGTTTTATTTGATGAAGCTTAATTTCATTGCCCTCTCTGATAAGCGTGGATTATATTCTTTCATTTTGAAGCACATTGAGCTATTAGTGTAGATTAAATTAGAAAACGTAAGTGCGAAAGAGTAAGATGGAGATTGTTTAGAGCTAAGCATTTATTTTCTCACCCTTCAGATTGTCGTTAGGATTTAGTTCATTGATATTTGCTCCAAGATGTTGTTGGGTTTGTTAATACAAATTTAAAAGTAATTGAGAATACTCGCTGCAGTTCACATTGTCTTATAGATTTTATTTCAGAGTCCCTTTCAATTTAAAGTTTTGTGGATACCAGATGCTATCCAGAGATCTTTAATCTCTACTTGATGTTTGCTATCAAGAAGATTGTCCTGTTAAAGGTGGAAGTTTGACTTACAAATAAAAAAATTGGCTCAAATTATCTCATGAAATTATTCTAGAGAATTAATGTTTCCTCTGAAGTCTTATAAAGTAATAATGAGTTATTGATGTTAAGTATTGACTCAACATACATTACACAATATCTCATTATTTTAAGTAGGGTATACAAAATTTAAACAAGAATCTTATCTGCATTTTATCACCTGCATTCAGGAGATATTAATGTAAAATAAAGAGGATATATGGTGTTTGACTCAATATATATGTGGACTCCAGGATATATGTGATTTCTATGTACATATTTTCAGGCATCAAAGAGAACTCTATTTATTGATGAATTCCTCACAAATATTACATAACTAAAATACTCCATATTATGAATATTTCTTGTTATATTCCTGTTTTGGGTTTTTGTCTCTAATAACATAGGAAAAGCTAATA
The DNA here is from genome assembly GCA_947579665.1 of Sympetrum striolatum. Classification (NCBI taxonomy): domain Eukaryota; kingdom Metazoa; phylum Arthropoda; class Insecta; order Odonata; family Libellulidae; genus Sympetrum; species Sympetrum striolatum. The sequence goes on from OX388352.1 coordinate 31,638,349, forward strand.
AGTCTAATGCCAATAGCTCTTCTATGGTTTCAGATAGTTTTTCTGCATGATATTGGTATAGATCCCTTTTGTGGCTGATAACACAGGCCGACAAGGTTTTGGTAACATTGTCATTGCTACGTATTTCTTATTGTATTTTTTTGCGATAAATTCAGCTGTGTTTGTGAAAATTGTCCACCACATATAGTTTTTGAGAATTTTGCTTAAACATTTAAAAAGGAAGTAATTTTTTGTTAATTTTTATCTTTAAAGTTTTTGGTTAGAAACACACTAGATGTATATCTAAACTGTTTATCAGTTCATTAATTCACTGTATTTACATATAATTCATATTCCTAGACCAAGTTCAAAGAGAGAGGAAATTTTGAGTTGACTAGATCCCCAAAAATGTGTGGATTTTGGTGCCCACAAGCATACTAAAATGCTCACTTCTCAAAGGGTTTGAAATATACCGAGCATCACATACACTCATCTTGAAGCTCTTAAATATATCTTTACTTTTGTATACAATTTTATTCAATTCGAATTATTCATTGTCTATTTTTAGGCAAAATATGGTATGTGCCACTTGCTTCCAAGAGCTCTAACCTCAGCCTGACAGGCCTTGTATCAGTTAATGGGTTCCCATTTCCAGCTGTAAACATTCTATCCTCTTGATTCCTAGTAAGTGATGATAAACCAGTATTACTTAAGTCCAGGGCACCCTTCTAAGGGTACCTCATATATTTAATTGTGGCGGTGTAAAAGTGGATATGTGGAAGGAGATGAGAAGTGAAAATAGGTTGATGAAAAACGGAGATGAAAGCTTATTCTTTATGAAAGGGAAATCTTAGTTCAACCTTTGTTATAATTCAGTGTCTTTTTACTTTATATAAAATTGATGAAAAGAGAAAAAATACTATAACATGATATTTGCTTACTGGGCAAATATGTGGAATTATGAATGAAAAAAATGGCCACCTTAAAAAAAAATTGTTACGTGTTTGGGCTTTTTTGAGTTCCCATCAGTGACACAAAACCAGCTAAGAACAGCTATTAACATCCATGTTTCCAAAAAATTATTTTTGCTATACAGACAAATACGTGTATAATTAAGGAAAAGAAAAATTTAAAGTAAAATAACAAAAAACTTTATGTGGTAGAACTTTTCTGAGCTCATTTCTGGAATCAGCTACCCAAAATCAGCTAAGAACTAACAGCTAATCAGCTATTACTATCTACATAAAAAGTTAAAATTTGTCGGCCTGTGTAATTAACATCTTGGTCAAAACTATTGACAAGTAAAACTTGCAAATTAATCTCCTAAAATATAGGATTTTTTGATGAGTTTTTCTCCATTTAAGTCATACTGCCCTATCCACGCTAAATTTTGGAGGGAAGAGTTGAAGCTTATTCAGCTCCTAAATTTCTCCATGTCCTTGCCTTTAACAATAAACTCTCTCCACTCCTCTCCCAAGTTGTAATTTTTTTCTTGAAACCCCACATTTAAAACTTACTTCTCCCCATTTTTCAACATAACCATGTTTAACACTCTATTAACCTGTTGGTGAAACAAGTTGAATTAAAACCTCTCCTCTGTGGAAGTTACAAAGAGTAATTTTAAAATGTCTGCTACCAAACGATGCTTCAATATATTAATTGAAAAGATATGAGTTTCTAGGCCTTCTTCTGGCAGAAATTCATTTGTTTTACTTCAAGCAATTAATGTTTAAAATTGAATCTTTCTTTGGTTAAGTCTAGATTGCATGAAATGCTTAATCATACCACACCTTATTAGATTTATCATAATGGCTGAGAAACAATAAAAATTAAATCTTCCAAATCTGCATTTCCATGCATAGTATCCTGGTTTTATTTCTTCCTTAAATATAACATTATTATATTTTAATTATAAATTTCTATTGACCTCAAATAGACTTGTAAGCTCGATTCAACCCCTAACCAACCTTTCCCCTTTGGGTTGATATCAGTATAGTTAGAAAAGCAGTATATTGCGTGTGGCAATGCAGATTTTAAAGAGACTGATTTCTCATGGAACGTCTCAGAGTTTGCAGATAAGTTGTTTTGATTTTCTAATATTTGATAGGACTCCTTACATGTGCCCTGAAAGACTTCATTTTTCTTGCTCTGCTTTCTCAGCCATGATCATAAAATTAATGAGATGTTGTAAATTTTGCATAGGAACCAAAATTTAGTTTATCAAACTCTATGTGATATAAATTCAAAATTGGTAAGTAAAATCTGGAACAGTCCCTGTAATGAGGACATTTGTTGAGCAGTTTGATGTCAATAAATTACAACTTCGATTTTGCTCTCCCTAGAAATTTTTGATGTGGACAGTTGCTCCTATTTCCTTACCCAGATTCCTTATAATAATAACTTTTCCTCTCAAACATGTATTTGTAAATTTGTGAGGATTTTTTTAATACACTTATAATCATTGCTGTAATTTTTATCATGAGTTAACATTTTATTTGTTTAGAATCATTCTATGGTTTGTCAAATTATAGGGTAATGTTTGAACAAAACCTCACCACTAAATTGGTTAAAGATTATTTTCTAGTTGACTTAGAGCATGAATGTTGGCATTAGTATGAATTCATACTATGAACGGTACAGCTGCAAGCCATGTGTTGTGAAGAAGGCCATTATATTAGGATAAAAGGTTTATAATAATGAAGAGTGGTTTTTAAACAACTGAGGTTGGTTTTGTGCTCAATTTTGATTTATATGAAAGGAGTAATCCAACAAATAATGTGGTATATGATAGTGAATTCGGAAAACATGGAGGTAATGTGTAAGGCGTAGGTTATGATTACCTAAGCCTAAGGGTATGGCATATCCATATAAAATACCACCTAGGTAAGTTAATTTGTCATAGAGTTTGATTTAAAAGTAATGAGTTAATCTTTTTGTTTAGTATGTTTCTCTCGCACATGTTTCAAAGTGAGATTAAATTATAAAAAAATTTCAATGGTGAATATGTGTATTAGGTATTATGTAATGTCTGAAGTTGGCTATTTTGCATATTGGCTCTCCAAATCATGAAATGGCCTATTTTTAATCTTGTTTAATTTTGAGATATAGATTGCCAGTTTACAAAATGCATTAGGTAAAAGGTATAATTTAGAAGGAAAAGTATTGAGCAAATTTTGGCTGTTCAGATTTAATTTTGGTCAGTTGTAGTTTTATGGCTTGTTTTAATATCACAAGTCTTGAACCAGTTTTGTGTTGCCCCCGCTTATTTATATTTGAAAAACTGATGTAAAGATGGCAGTAGAGGTAGCCTGCTGTACTAAATAAAAAACTAACCCAAAAATTATTCAACTGTAAAAATATTACCTTATTTATAGAAATGGAATTGGTCAGTTGGGGAAGTTGTGAAGAAATTCTGACAGAAATGCTCAAGCTTGCTCTTTTATTTCCCAGCTGTATAAAAATGTATTTACTTTTCCTTATTTATATATAGCTAGGAACTGTAGACAACCTACTACTGTATTCATGTACGCACATATAAAAGTTTCTCTAATTGCCCCCAATTACTCGAACAAATTTCTCAGCTTTGTCTAGCATGGCTCCTTAGATTTGCAGATGGTTTTAGTTTTTCATCTCATCCAATTTTGGATTTTAGATAAATACTTTAGACCAGCGCTTTCCAAACTTAGTCATGCTACCACTGCCCCCAAGCAACATTTGTAATAATTATTTTCTGTAAGAACAAATTCAGAGAATGAATACAAATCAAAACAAAAGCTACTCTGTTTAAATGTCCTCCAAATCATCATCTGATGTTAAATAGCTATCTAGAGCTTAGTAAAATTGAGTTGAAATATGAATATGATGAAATGGGAATTTGAAATGTTCTGGGTGGGTAGATTAGATGAAGCAGCCTCAGAGGAAGATCCCGGATTCGATTCCCGGCCCTGTCAGAATTTCTTCAAGTCCGTTATTCCTTGGGAATTTTCCTGGGTGCACACTCTTATATGAAAAGGTTCTTTCCTTTTCCTTAATTAAATACCATATACTTGTATGTTAGTACGGGACCCATTACAGGGGGGGGGGGCATTATTGCTCACTTTAGGAATCGCTGCTTTAGACATTGACGAGCAGATATTTCGTTATTTAAGTAAGTTTTTTAATGTGCTTGCCTTAAATGCAAAATGGCCAAACCTAAGCAAAATATATTCTTTTTTCTTTTAACTCTATTAACTATTATTTGCCATATTGTGGTAATTTTCAGCTGATTCATGACACTGTGGTGGATACTAGTGTGGTATTTCCTCACAGGCGTGGTCCACCATTCAAGCGTGCTTTGAAGACTCTTTGCGCTGAGATTCTCCAAAAAATTATACAGAGTGGAGGTAAGTATACAAAAAACTTAGGAATCAAAAACTTTGAATGGTTCTTTTAATTTTTTGAATGAGACATCACAATAGTAATTTGCTTTTTATTAGGAGACTGACAAAAATGAAACAGGATTCTATGAATACATTCATTGATTCAGATTTGATGCCTAGAAAATACTTTGGCAGTTACTTTAAGTCGTGTAACTTCCCTTGTAAATTTTATCTCAATGCATCTTGGTTCTCATTCATTTGTTATTATTAATAGTTTTTATTTTTAATTAACTCATTTTATTTGTAAAAAATAGTTTTTATCCATCATGTTCTCTCAAAGTGCTACAAAATTTTCTTGGCTTGAAAATAATTACAATTTGTAAAATAGTCACCTGTATACAGTAGAAGTCTGTTATAATGAGTATGGCATAAAATGAGAGTTGCGTTATAGCAAGTGATTTTTAGTCATTGTCCATCTCACAGCAAAAAGGATAGGGAGTTATGCCCATTATAACGAGTGGTTATTTCTGAAGTATCTGTATAATGAGTGCCACATTTCTATATTTGTCTTGCAGGAGGCATACCTCGGAATTGTCAAATGACCAAATTCACTAAGGCCGACTAGCAAACAGTAATCTGAGGCATGTTATCTCTTCTTCTCTCAACTCGCCTCACCCTTCCTTGGAATAAATGGTTCAGAGTAATTAGAGACTTCTCATGAGTTTCACTCTCCCCTTTGCCCCTCCGTACATCTTATCTCCTCATCTCTTGTTCCTTTTCTGCAACAACCACTCTAGTCTGCGCCGGAATTTTTAATTGAGTTCCCATCATTTTGGCATCCACCGACGGGATTTGTTTTCACACAAAACTTGACACCAAATTGTCTGATGGATGGGAGTCTAAGAGTTAAAAGCTGTGATGATTTGGAATCCCAGCATAACCTGTCCCCCTCCCTTGTGTCACGGTCACTGCTTATTAAGCATGTGAATGAAAAATATCCCAATAAAGCAATTTGATATGAATTAAGGATACCTTTTCAATACAATGGACATTGCTCTTTCTTTATACATGAATCCATGCCACTCTTTTGTTATGGTTTATGAGTTATTAAAATAATATTTTTGATGCAAACATACTTTTTTTGCATTCTGAAGCATTTGCATAAAAATTGAAAACCTCAGTTCAATTCTGCCACACTTGCTGCTCTTGGATACAAGAGACTTGTATTTAGTATTAAAGATCGGCTATAACGAGTACTTTTCCAATATTTGTCAGCTTTTGTTATAATGGACTTCTACTTTATTTTGGTTGAAGGAAAGTAAAATGAATACTTCTTCATTGTTTTATTTATCAAAAATTCATGTCTGTACATCATGTAGCACTTCCACTTAATCCCTCTCCATTGATTGCACTATTTTCATTTAATTCGTTGACAGCTTTTTTGTGAAGTTCACTATTGTTTCATGAATAGACTCTTATGTTGTTAAATAAATAATATTTTTTAAATTACTTCTAGTTTCCTGTAATGTTGAGGTTTTATTACTGTTGGTATTTGATCCATAGTACTAGATATTGTTCAGAGTTTATCCTTAAAATGCTATTTCTGTTATGGTATATGTGTATTTTGAATTAGATTTCAACATTTTTGGCAACTGATGATGTACCTCAGTTTTAGCTTGAAAATTTTTGAATAATGTAATAAATATAAAAGATAAAATCTCATACACTTATATATACCTGTATTACTAAGCTGTTTTCTGGATAAATTGTTGCTGTAAAAATATTCATTTTCATTTCAGCCTTTGAATGAAATGTATCTAATGGAATGTACAAATTTTTAATACAGTTGGTTCCACTTAATTGGGGCGCAAGGACTAGGACATTTTTGACCAATTAAGTGGCTGCCCCAATAAAGACAATTTCTATGAAAATGTAATATTTGTTATTAAATTATTAGATTGAAGTATGAATTACAGGAAAATAATAAGAAAGTAAAATTATAAATTATAATAAGTAGATGCCACTCACACTCACCTTTACCACCTGCCATCACTCTATGCCAAAAACTCTACTAATTGAAAATCTTAATTTTTATTTTCAGCCGAAGAGGGTCATGACAGTGCTGAAGATGCCCTTGCCTGCATGGAATTGATGAAGTGGAAACTTAAAGATGACTTAAAGCTGAAGTAGCTCTTTGTACAATGACGCAATGCTAATTTACGACTATAATTGAGATAGTTGGAGTAATTTATTTTCCGTCAAAGAAAAATGATAATTATATCTTCGTATCACTCATTCTATGGTACGGGAGGATAATCTGCAGTTTAAAGGCCTGTTGTGGCCTTCAGCAGCCATCAATGCTGCTTTTTCCACAAATCGTTTAACCCTATTTTCTATTTCATTGTTCACATTGTTTCACAATGCCACAAACACAAAGTTCTAAGTTCAGTTGTTTCAAGTGAAATTTGGATGTTGACTACTAATAGATGTCAATCTTGCAAGATAAGGGTCCCCAATACTACATGCATGTGTGGCTCTTCATCGCAAGTTTTTTTTTTTTTGTCCTTCGGATAGAGTAATTTAAGTGTTTGATGTTAGAATTCTTGGTTGTATCAAACATTTTTCTTAAGGTTCATTTTCTGTTGCAAGAAAACTATTAAGTGGAAGTTTATCATTTTACATGCTCAGTGGTTCATTTATGTGTTAATTATGTGTTTTGTTACTGTCAAAGGAATAAATGTCGAATGTCATACAAAATTCCTTGTGTAGCCACTGTGGGGTATTTGTTGCTCAAAGTAATGTTTACGAGCTTTATATTTGGATAACCCATGTATAAACTCAATAAATCAAACTACCTCGGAACAATTTTTAAATTTTCATGGAGTGATTTTATTTTCCAGACAATATTTCCCTATGTGAATAAATTTTCCTTTTAAACTCTGACTGCCATATTTTCATGTATTCAATGTATGTTAATTTCAGCATTGCATTTGATTAGAAGTGAATTGAGGTTATCCTATTGATTCAAATAGGCTTTGAAAATTAGCTACATTGATAAAATGAGCCAGTGATTATAATAATCCAGTGGTGCTCTATGCTAGTTGAAGAGTTAACAATACAACAAGAAGAATGTTATTTTTCTTGTTTTGTGTGAGAGGTGAGGAAAATATGTGCTTTATACTTTTATTTTTTTATTTGTCATGCTCATTTTTATTTGGCATGATATGTTCACATTCTACTTTCTACAAAAATATCCATGAGGTTGAAGATATTAAATATGGTAGGTGTGTTCTGTATCATGTTTAACTAAATACTTACAACTGTCTGATGTCAAAATCAAATTAATGGATCCATGTTCAATTTGTTAAATGTATCAATGTTTCAAAGACAGTGTACAGAAGATTCAACTATGAAGTTGTGTTTCTTCTGTCTTTTGTTAGGCTGCTAGTTTTTGAAGGCTATGATGTATGAAGAAGATGGCTAAATTGCTATTCTTCTTTGATATATCTCAGTGCTCATGGGTAAAAATGTGAAATCCTGAAAATATTCCTTAATTAGCCTTGCTAAGTTAGTTGCATAATTCTTCCTGTCCAGGATTGTTTGTATCAAACATGGAGGAAAATGATGTTGTATATTTACCTTTTTAGTGTTAAAGTTGTGGTCTGTATCCATGTTAAAGTTGAATTTAAATGTTGGTGGGGTTTAGTTTTATTTTTCCAGAAATGGATTTGTTTTAGTGAATTCTCAGATCCTTACCTTAGACACTGAGACACCCAGAGTCTTACCTTAAGACACTACTGAGGAAGAAAATTCGTCATCAGAACTCAAGATTATTGAGAATTGATAATATAGAATTATTTTTTTTTGACACACTTCTGATTCAATGGAATCATTTTGAGATCTCAATCATTTCAAATACTTGGAATAATCAATCTTTATCAATATCTTCATGATTTTTTCTTATTCTTCTTGAAAAGTTGTTACACAGACTCAAATGAGCCAATTAATGAACTAACTCTAATTTGATATTAGCTCATTGGCTTAAGTGATACCAGTTCAGCTATCTCCTGCAATTGATTCACAGTTTGTTTTTGTCTGTTTTAAGTAAATTAGTCTTTGGAAATCAATTTCAGGAATGCCTGTTCATTTTGGACAGATAGTGAGAAACTTGGGTTTTGATGGAAATAAGGATCTAAGAATACTGATTTCCAAGTTTAGAAATTCATCGCATTACTTGAAAAATCAACTTTATTGTGACTACTCCACTGCTGTGACCACTATGCTTGAATATTCATACAGAAAGGAAAGATCCAGAAGATGTTTGTATTTTAGGAAATATAAATTCTGAGCTGCCTTGATTCTACGATTGTATGTAAGTTTCTTTTCCAGTTCATCCTCCTTTAGATAAACACTTAAAATTTTCAATATTCTGTTTATCTCTGTAGTCTTTTTTTGAATTTATTTCACCATATTATTTATGAAAGTTTTTACCTGCCCTGCCATGTTTGGTAAGAGATTGTTAAGTTTTGTACTTAATAAAATTTAGTCATTTTTTTGATGCTGCAATGTAGTTATATTTTTAGTTAGCTGCCTGAAATTTGTGTTTCTTCAAAGCACTTATATTTGAATAACAAGGATAGGTGAAATTTAGCAGTCATTGTTTTCACTTCTTTATTAACCCTCATATGGATTAACAAATTTATTTACGTCGTTGGATTTTCAATGCTGCAGAGGCGCTGCGGTATTTTTTGTCATCTTCCAAATTTGGCTCTTCTTAGCAAGTTTTTTTATTGATAATGCTACTAACTTCTATATTCTTTATTTTTAACTGTGTTTTGTTTGATTGAACCCATTATTACAGAAGTTAAAAATAAAAACCTTTAACACTGCATTCTTTTACGTTTGCTGTCAAATAATGATAGAGGCCATGGAAATAACACCCTTAGGCTAGCCACAAATTTCTAAAATCTATTATTGTATTTAGATGATGTTTTGTAAAAGAACATTGTTAAAAAGAAAAATTTATGATACTTGGATAATAGATGAAAGAAATTTGGCATAGCAAACTTGGTCCTATGTTAAACAATTTGAAATAATTTAGAAAGCTTCATCATTTAAATATTATGATTACAAATATAATATAACATTTCATGCGTAAAATAAGAACTATCAAATAAGTATTGACAAACTGACATAGCGGCGAGAAAACTCGCGTAGCCGCAGCGGCACCAAAAATCCAACGACGTAACTTTTTCCATTAGTGGCCTATAAAATGAAAACTATACGCACTATGGGGATTAAATTAAAATTAAACTTGTAGACTAAGAATGCAGAAAAATAGACAACTGAAAGTTTCAGTAAGATCCACGGGATTGGGTAGTATTAAAAGCATTTTAAAAACCATGAGCGCCGCAAAGGCACAGAGAATCCATATGAGGGTTAATTAGCCTAAATTGGGTTTTAATAGAGAACAGGTGCTATTCTCTTATAATACCCCAGAGGTCTTAACTAATAGTCAACAGAAAGGTTCTTTATTCCATCTTCTATTTGGTTTGTATTATTAATAATTGTGAGGCATCCAAAGCTCTGTGATATTCAGCCTATCAGAAGGGAAAATTTTTCTTTCACTTTTATGCAACTGTTCAATCGTTAGCAAAAGTATTAGATTCTTTTTTCTGTTCTTCTATATAGTATGAAGTTTCTCTCTAGCTTTTTTTGTTTCATTTTAACGTTTACAATATCAGGGTGGCCGCAGGACCTTGAAACCTTGAGAACCTTGAATTTTTGCTGACTTTGAAAAACCTTGAAAACACGTTGAATTTTTTGCATAATCTTGAAAAATCCTGTTCCAACTTGTTATTCTGGTTCAATCCGATATAAACCACTCAATCAAATGCTGGTGCCAAGCTCTGTGCCAGCACTGCCTACGCGAAATCTCCAAAACCTCGTACATAAACAAACATTCCCATTTTAAAACAAAACCGCACCTCATTCAAATAGCTTCAAGATTGTTAAGGAGGCGGTGAATGACAAACTATTTGCAGCAAAATTAGTGTTTTTCTATTTGCTCGCATCAGATTTAGAACCCTTTCTGATGAGATTTCAGACTGATGCACCTATGACACCATTTTTATATGAGGAATTGTATAAACTAACGCATTGTTTGATAGGCTGAGTTGTAAAACCAGATATTTTATCCAATGCCTCTTTGGCAAAGATAAAACTTTTACAAACCAAAAAGAAACTTAAGACGATGATTGACAATATTCTCAAACCTAAAATGTTTATGCTAGACTTTACAACTGAACATTCGTCCAAAAAGGTCTCTTAAGTCACTTACTGAGGAACAAATAAATGAATTCAAAACTGAAGTACACTTATGTATAGTTATAGTCATCAAGAAACTGCTTGAAAGATCACCTTTGAAATATTCTTTGACTAAGAATATATCTTGCCTCGACCCCACTCTGATTTTCAAGCCAGCTCTGGCCCATGAAAGACTTGAAGCTTGTCTAGAGTCTCTTGTTGAAAATAGCCAAATTACAGGCATAAAAGCCGAAAGGATAAAACATGAATTCATGGATTTATATGTGGTTTCTGGTGTCCAAAACTAATTGAAAATATTTAAACGTGATGAGACTCGATTGGACACGCTTTGATTCACCACTATTAATGATAAATATGACTCATCTTGTGATAATTTCTTAGGATTTGTAAAATTTATATTAATTTTAAGTCATGGAAATGCTACCATCGAGCGTGGGTTCTCTATAAACGCCCAATGTCTAGTCGAGAACCAACACGAGCAAAACTTGGTTCCTCAAAGGGGCATATATGATACTATAGAGCATGAGGGTGGGGTCGGAAAATTGGAAATAACTTCTGGACTCATTCATGCATGTAAAAATGCAAGCAGTTTTTATCGGAATTCTCTTAAGAATTTTAAATAAGAAGGAAGGAAATGTTTAAAGTTAAGGAAGAAAATAAGAAACACAAAGATGAAGAAAATGTAATAAAATGCAAGAAACTGGAAATTAGAGAGAAGAGAAAAAGGCTGATCATCTTTCAGAATTAGCAAGACTGACTGTCTGAAGAAGAAGACTGAAGAAATTGAGAAGAAAATAAGACAGTAATTTGTATAGGCTAATATTCCACACGTGTAATGTAGTCCATGTAATAAATGCAAATGTTACTGTCTCTTGATATTCTATTATAGAAAAATAGTATATTCTGTTGTACCTTGTTTTTGTTGGAATGAATTCCAAATTTTAATTGAAGAATTGAATAAAAACCAAAAACTTTATTTTGACCTTGAAACATCCTCGACCTGACCTGGAAAAACCTTGAAATTACCTTGATTTTTTAACATTCCGTTCTGCAGCCAGCCTGAATATGTTAATATATTTTATATTTAGATGCTCTTGTCAGAAAGCCATTTTCTCTATTCTTATATTTGTTACAAGTATGAAGCTACTACATAAAATATTTAATGAACATTGAATGTTAATTAAAAATAATCTAATATCCTTTTTCCTACAACCGATGGGGTTGGGTGATGACTTAAGCGGTGATGATGAATTTTGGTTTTTATTTGCTACCTTTCTGACATAAGAACCTTCCTGTGGCTTATTAAAATTGTGGACATTGGATCTCTCTAGGGCAGGGTTTCCCAAAATTTTTCTGCAACGGAACACTTAGCAAACCTGGGAAGTTTAACAGAACACTTAGCTTATTTTTAGATTTGGTAATTCTACTTGTAAAATTAAAAAAAGTCATTGAATTACTACAAAGTATTTAGTTAGTAATTATTTTAAAATATAAAACTATAATATTATAATATAAACATCAAATATGAATAAATAAAGCATTTTATGACTTTTATTCTCCAATTCTCCATTAAGACTCCAAATTTTTGCAGAACACCTATTCAGGTTCAGCGGAACACCGGTGTTCCACAGAACATAGTTTGGGAAACTCTACTCTAGGGAATCATTGTCCCTTCCAACAGAGCTTAACAGGTTACAAGTTTGGCCTAATGTGATCCTGTTCATTTAAAATTTTATAAATGTTTATAAAGATCCAATTAATAAATTGTCATAAATTTCAATAATCTCTTTCTAAAAGTAACATGTGAAAATTTAAAGATGAAAATAATAGAAGACTTGCTAAATGATTGGTAATTTTTGATATTATGGCTCACAGACTTTGTGAGGAATTCTGCTCTAGGTTCAAGGAATGTATTCTTGTCAAACAAGAAGGTGATAGGTGGTGAAAGATAATGGTTGGCCTATTTTAATATCAGGCTGATTGGTTTTTCCCAGTCATCATGATATTGGTCTATTGAATATTGGCCCAAAGTTCTTCTTCATACCCTAGAATCAAACTTCCTCTCTAACCCTTTGTTCCCCTTCCTATCTTTACTACAGTGGTACCTCTTACTACGAGTTTAATCCGTTCCAAAAGCGAGCTCGTATTAAGAAATGCTCGTTTTAAGAAACAATTTTCCCCATTTAACTTAATTGAAATGAAATTAATCCGTTCCAGCCCCCACCCACCCCACCTCAATTTCTAAAATTATTGTTAATTAACACGATGTAGTACAGTAATTAATGACATAACAATTATAAATCATTACAAAAGAAAAAGCAATGACATTGAAAGGTTTTAATGCGTCAGTTACTTTTTAACAATGGCAATCTGGGCGGGAGAGCGGAGGACTACTGTTTTGGGGGAGAATCTCCTTTCAATAAAAAGTCAGGCACACTTTTTTGCGTTTTCTCTTGCACAGTCGCATCTAATGTAGGCAATTTGCCTGGTGAACTTTGTTCGTCCTCTGCAGTTCGTTTTTTCAGAAACTTGTCAAGCGAAATTTGTTTCATACGGCTTTTAAAAATTTTTCTTAAGTGTTCCATACCCTTATCGTTAAACAATGCAGCCGCACGCCCTGAATTAAATTTATCTGGGTGATGTTTTTCGACAAAATCGGATAGTTCTTGCCACTTCGATAACATTTCTCTTAATTTTTCGGATGGCAGCGCACCCTCCGACGTTCCTGCTTTCTCCCCCAATACAGTTTCCTCCACTGCATCTGACTGATGGCGCTCCTGAAGCAGCAGAATTTCTTCCGTCGTCAGTTCTTCTCCGTGGCCCTCGAGGAGTTCATTGATGTCGGCATCGTCCTCCTCCAGCCCCATGGATTTACCAAGAGATACGATATCTTCCACATCAGGCATTCCTAGTTCGAGTCCCATGGAATCTCCTTCGGAAACAGCTTCGGGCTACAGCTTCCTCCAAGCTGAATTCAGAGTTCTTCTGGTGACTCCCTGCCATGCCTGATTGATGATTTTGATGCAGTTAACGATATTAAAATGATCTTTCCAGAATTGGTGCAGAGTGAGTTTTTTGTTCTCCGTGATATCAAAGCACTGACGAAACAAATGCTTGTTGTACAGTTTCTTAAAATTGTAAATTACCTGCTGATCCATGGGCTGCAAGATAGGGGCAGGTAGAGGATCTTGATGAAGCTGAACTCATCCAAAATTTCATCCTGAAGGTTCGGAGGGTGTCCCGGGGCATTGTCAAGCACGAGGAGGGCCTTGAGAGGAAGGCCTTGTTCAAATAGGAATGTCTTCACAGTTGGGCCGAAGGCGGTGTTTACGTACTCGATGGTTAATTGCCTGGTGACCCAGGCCTTCACATTAGCCCTCCACATCACTGGTAGCTTCTCCTTAACTATCTTGTGAGCCTTGAAGGCCCTCGGATTTTCCGAATGGTAGACTAGAAGAGGCTTGATTTTGCAGTCCCCACTGGCGTTAGCGCAAAAAGCAAGCGTCAGCCTATCCTTCATTGGCTTATGGCCCGGCAACTTCTTCTCCTCGGCGGTGATGAACGTCCGTCTCGGCATCTTCTTCCAAAACAGGCCAGTCTCATCACAGTTAAAAACCTGCTGTGAGACGTAGCCCTGCGACGCGATGAGTTCGGTGAAGTCTTTAACGAACGCTTCAGCCGCCTTGGTACCGCACTGGCTGTCTCACCATGTCGTAGTACGCTGTGGATGCCGGTTCTCCACTTGAATATTTCAAACCAGCCTCGAATGGCCTTGAAAAGTTCCACAGTATCCGCAGGTTCTTCTGATGTCGTTCCAGGAGACTTCTTGTAAAGATCATCGTACAATAATCATGCCTTCTCGCAGATGATGTTCTCAGTGGCAGTATCACCTGTGAGTTCCTTCTCGTTCAACCAAATCAAAGGCAATTTTTTCATCTCCTCTTTCACAACTGTCCGCTTCTTCGACAGCCTTGTGACACCCTTCGATGACGACAATTCCTTTATCTCCTTCTTTTTCTTCAAAATGGTGCACATTGTCGACGTACTCCGTTTGTATTGGCGCGCCAAGTTCGTAACACTCACTCCTTTTTCATATTTTTCGATAATTTCTTTCTTAATATCGATCGTGATAAGCTTTTTCTTCTTATCACTACTTTCCTTTACACTACGATTCTTAGGTCCCATGGCTAATGTATAAGTTACAGAATACATTGCAAAAAAAAACACAAATATTTGCCAGAACACAGTTCAGAAATGCTTTTCCTACAATTTCAAAACGCGAACTGAGTGATCGACGGCAGGGTGATCCAAGAAGAATTTTGTTTTGGTGTTATCAGCATTGAACTCCACATCCCGCTTTGTTTTGGCTCGTTTACCAAAGTGACCTATGTAAGCAACATATAAAATGGATTTTGTTTCTAGCTTACCATCGGGCTGATATTTTAGAATATTCACAAAATCATGTAAATACATGACCATCACAACCCCTATATAGGTAACATGAATATAAATTAGCATTTTAAATTATGTTGCAATGTATAAGATTGATTTTTTTCCCTGGTGTATATGGTGAATAAAATTCTCTCGGGCTTCCCACCAGGTCAAACAGACTTCCGCCGACGCTTCGACAACTAACTCCTCCATCGTTCTCAGGATGCTGAGAGTTCTGGTCAAGTTACAGTATATATTAACTCCTTACTACCCTTGTATATCCCCTGTCAGGATTTGATCTTCCCTGATAGGTCGATTCCGAGTGTGCTCTTTCCTTCCTTTTAAGAATATGTCGCAATACATTTTTATGTATGAACAGATAAATGCTCCCACTCCATACCGTATGAATTTGCCATTTTTCTAGGCATTAATTTAAAATATACAACATCAGTGACATTGCTCTTGAATGAAAGAACAATTTTCTAAGATTTAGACTTCATATTATTCTGATTATTTTTGCTTGTGGCTATAAAATATTGAGTTATAAAGTTTAATCATCATCTAAAACTTATGATAATTTTCCCAGTATTTCCCTGTTCAAGTCTTTTAAAAAGAAAGTCAAAAAAATGTTAGAATGCAATGTTGTACTATAGAATAGTTTTGAGTGAAATTATCTTAGAAAGAAGCTGAATTATGTTTTGATGCCTTTCATTATCCTCAAATTCCTGTGTCAGTAATAACATTTTACTAATCTGTGTATTAATTATTCGTAAGAAAAGAATAAAAGTATGTATGTAGTCACCATTGAATTCCAATTCTAGATTAATGCTAGTTTAGGAGACTCAAACAAAGCTATACCTATTTGAAGTAGCTAAACTTTTATGTTGGTATATTTTTCGTTCAATTATATACATAGTGAGTATACAGAATGTCTGTATCATATTGGAGACTTTCTTAACATCAAATTTCCATTATCCTTTTTATTTGAGCAAAAGGTTTTTGAGATTGACAATTGGACAATGAGATTACGGTTCAATTGTAGTGGCGTTTATTTTTAAGGACTACAAATAGGCACCAGGCCATCATTGGTGGTAGTCATTCCTGTTGGGGAGGGAAAAATTAAATAATCTGACTGGTATTCGCTCTAGTCGGGAGGAAAACCTCCCAAAAGCAGTGCGTATTACTTATACTTACAAAAATATTTCAAAATTTACAACATTCATACAGTATTTAGTACAGATCACAATAATATTACAATATTAAAATATCACAACAACATTACAACAAAATCACGAAACCCTGTTAAATTCATTGATTAATACATTATAAGAAGGGGGAAAAGGTTCTAAAACTTCCTCAGGTAATTTTTTCCATTCTACTATTCCCCGATTAAGAAATGAATCTTTACAAATGTATTTATTATGTTTTCTCTGTTTTAAGGTAGCGACTATACGATTGAGGTTGTTTCTCCCAAGGTAATCCGGTTCCCTGAGTATATTGTTAAATTCTTTCAACTTCAACTTTCAACAACACCTTACCTTTTTTTGACGTCTATATCCCAACTTTTCCTAACCAAGTTCTTCAACCATTGCAGTGATGCTATCTGTCTTCCCATATTTACCCAACACGAATCTTTTTGCTCTCCTTTACACATTTTCTAATTTGTCTGTGAGTCCTTTTTGGCGTGGGTCCCAAATGCTATCGCCATACTCAAGCATAGGTCTAACAAGTTTTAAGTATGCCTTTTCCTTAACTTTCCTACGGCAATTCCTAAGGCTTCTGATTTCGAAATTAAGTGTTCTGTTTGCCTTGCAGGTTATATTCTCAATATAACTGGCCCATTTTAAATTATTATTGAAAGTGATCCCTAAATATCGAATGTCCTTATCAGTCGGCACACATGAGTCTCCTATGTTATAATTGAATTTAACTTTATTTCTGTTGAAATTAATTAGTTTGATTTTGTTAGCATTCCATTTTAATTTATACTCCTCAAGCAAAATTAATGAGTGATTATTGCTAAGTATTTGCGGTTTTAAAACGTTTTAACTTTTTGCGGCTATAAAGGCAGTGGAAAGGAAGAAAAAAAGTCCAATCGGTTCAATCGGGCCAACAAATATTCAAATCTCGCGCATTATTTGCGCCATCTTGTTTGTAGTACTAGCATCAACTGAAGAGATGGCACACTAATCTGTTCATAATCAAGGCCCTCTTCATAATTCCTTCCCAAGTTTTTCTGCGCGATGGATAGACATAAATGAAATACCATTAATATTTGCGAAGGAGATTTAGATAATTTGGCTGGATTACTTTAAGATTGACAAAAGCAAATAATTTAAAGAAGAATTGGAAATATTCGAAATCTCATGCAGGTATCCTTATGTTTTATTAGACATAGCAACACAAATAGATGACATAGTGGACGAATATCCTTAGTTCTTCTAAGTAAATTAAGCTATACATGCTAATTTATCATTTATAAAATTTTAATTTATTTGGAATGGAAGTATTCATCAAATGTTTAATTTACTAATCAGTTAAGTTGCAGCGAAAACCTTCATACCTGATATATTCCCTGTAATCAAATCTTCTTCGGAGGTAAAGACTCGCACGTTGTGAGGTTGTGACTACATTATATACGTTGTAATTTTCTCGATCTTATGTATCAAGGAGTGTTTTTTTTTTAAACTACCTACAGTTAACTAGAAAAGTAATAATATTGACAAAGGATGGCCTGAATATCACCCTGTATTGAAATGTTATTCGGGACCCTCTTCGCTTTCTGAAATGCCCTTGGGTGCACCGGTTCCAGAAAAGGTTGAGTACCCCGGTTCTAAGCAGAGGCGCGTTTTACAGTAGGCAAAATTACCCGATTACAAGGGGGCCCAAATTAATTCCAAATTATTTTTTCTGTCCTTAAAAGGAATAATATATAATTAATCATACGGTAACATCTATTACAAGATGAATCTGTATAAGTTAAAAACCTATCAAAGCACAAAATATAAAAATTTTCTGTGTGATGGTAACATTTTTCTCAAGAAAAAGTTTCTATTATAACGTGTTATTAATTATATATTCATTTACATTTTTATATATACGTACTGTATTTGTATCATTGTAAGTATGAGAGTACTATTTTGAGTGTTACATAAACCATTATTCAAATGAAAATTAATACGTATTATTTTTTTATGCACACTAAATGTATAAAATTGAGGGGGGTTACAGCATGAACTACCACACCGGGTGACACCAACGCTTGGTACGCCACTGGTAGGCTGCACGGTTATTCCCCTGTCTGTGCTCTGAGCTATGCTCTCTCAACAGGTCATGGCATCGAATCTAGGTGAAATGTATGACTGTCCTGTAAAATTGACATTGTTTATTAAAAAGTGAATTATTATTGGGAACTAAAAATCTTTCTTTCCTGAATAAAAGGCCAAAACTCTTCACTAAGCACTGAGCACACGTAACTGAGTGGGGGGAGGGGTCCTGCTTGGCGTTACGGTCCTGTTACATGGGAGAGGGGGGGGGGAATTGGAGAATTTTGCTTTACGTAATTTGTGTACGACCCCTTAGCCATAAAACGTATTTAGAAAGCTGTAAAAAATCCCCTTAAGGTGGCGCCATTGCCCCGGTCTTCCCTGCACGACGTAGAGCGTGGAATACTGTAGTAGGAAGTAAGTTAAACTTCAAACATGATGTTTCTGAAATAATAACGTTAATTACTAATTTTAAATTGCAGGTATATTTGCATAAATTATAATAAACAGTCGTGGAGTTTCCAGATACTTTTTAGTCACTTTCTACTC
Source organism: Sympetrum striolatum (assembly GCA_947579665.1). Classification (NCBI taxonomy): domain Eukaryota; kingdom Metazoa; phylum Arthropoda; class Insecta; order Odonata; family Libellulidae; genus Sympetrum; species Sympetrum striolatum. Next base: position 31,657,259 of record OX388352.1, read on the forward strand.
CGTCTATCAGAATTATAAATAGAATATCGACATAATGTGTTAATTGGGAATGCTTGTTAGTTCTAGAACTGCTGATGCGCAGATCTACGAACTAGAAGGAGAATTGATTTGAATGTTTATGAATATCCGATTTGTAGCTTAGATCGAAGTAGTTATTTCTATTCTTTTATTACCAGTATCTTACTAAACCTTAGAAAGGCAAGCGAGAGCCAACCCCTTTTATGAAGCCATTCACTTAACCCCTCTCCCTCATGTATTCTCCCCACTGCTCACACAATACCACACCCAAGCGTGACTAATGGACTTCTTGTATATCATATTTCCCATCGAATTGAAAACTGAATTAGCTAAATTAAAAAAAAAACGCTTTTTCTGCTATGTTCTGCTTCCGGCCACTCCGTAAGAGGAATCTTTTCATTGGGTTGCAATTATACATGAAATCTTCATAAAGCACATACCTATTGCTTATCTTTTCCATTTCATTATTCAAAGCAAAATGATTAAGTGCAAATGTTATAAAAAAAGAAATCAGCCAAAAATGTGAAAGCAGAGAATTATTGGAGAAAGTCATGATTTATATACGCCCAAAGAAAACAACATATTTCTGTATATTGTTTTTTCTTTCTAACATAACTCCTCATTCATGGTGTTATGACTATGCTGAGTGTATTACTCTCGAAGGCTTTTGTATTACGTTTTTGAAGTAAAATTAAATCAATACATTCAGGAACTCGAAGTGGAAATTTTCCAATCAATCCCCAGATAAGTGTAATAATTGCTCAGTTAACAATATAGATTTTAATCGATAATTATTTAATAGAAATAAATTTTTTCTGGGATCTTCGTTAAGGATGAAAGTTTTGGCAAATTTTTCCCAATTTAACATACAGACTTAGACAATTAGACTAAACTCCTTAAAATATGAAAGTTAGTAGAGGTGTTCAGGTAAGCTAGTTTAGTATTCATGTGGAATTAAAATTGCGGTTGTAAAAAAGTGGAAAAAGGGTGTTATAAGGAGAAGGTCTGGATAAAAAAGGAAAAACATGTTAAGGGAGGGAACAGACGCGTCAGGAGGACATCACAAGCATGTGATATGATCTGTAGAATTAAGACCCAACTCAAGAATCAATCTCTTAGAACCTCTTTCCTCCCCTCTCTTCCCGTACTTCTCTTTCTCTCGACCCCTTCGAAAACCTCTTTCCGATCTGCTGGTGACGTTCTCTCTAAAAAGGAAGATTCCTGACCGATTCGCCTTTCTCATTAGGACGCTCTAGAAAAGCATTGGTTTTCGATCCGATCAAGGCGGTAATGTCGGAATCGTATGGATTTCCTCTAATACATTGTCTAATAGCGTTATTTTTTGTCTTCTTTTGATAATGTTAACTTGTAAAATGCATGGATTTGTGTAAAACGATGTGATAAAGTAAATGGGAACTTGCGTCCCTTGATAATATAATAATAATCTTTCAATGAGAGTAAATCTTTAAAATTAAAAGAATATTGATGATTTTACATAATCTAGTTACTATTGCTACATAAATGACATGCATTTTATTCGTTATTCATTTTAGGATGTTATTTAGCCACGAATCAATTATCAATAACATTAAAACTTTTGGGCATTTTGCAAGATCGTTTCATGTAAGGAAAGAAAAATAATAAAATCAGTTTAGTTTCTGATTATAAGACAATTGTGCTGGGAAACTAAAATATAGATTTCCATAAATATTAAACAGGTGAGTGTAGGATTGTTATGGCATACGGTCCTACTCTTAAGATATCATAAGATCAGTGGAGTTATGATCAAAACAAGATTCCTGTTAATCTTACTTCGAAACAAGAATATTTTGAGATAAACGTAAAAATATGTGTTTCTAGCAGATGTGAAGCTACAGTTTGCAGATAAAATTTGTATCACGACCAAAGATCATGAAGAAAGATATTGCATATAAAAGAAGAAAAATATAGAAATGTTTTACGATTGAGATCAGTATCAAAAGACAACTAATTGAAATTATTCAAGACTGAGAAACAGTGAATATTTATTGGATAACTTTAAAAACTATATGAAGACTTGAGTGAGAGTTGCTAAAAGGCCAAGCGTTAAGCAAGATACAAATATCGGTGTAGTTTCGAAAAGTAATTATCAACTGTTATTCATTTTTAATAAATTATATTAGTGTAATATTCCGATTTACTTTTTAGCTCTGTGTGCAAATTACTTAGTTTCTATTTTTAAGAACTAAATATCCATATATATAGACAGAATGGGATGCGTTGTCATGAGAACCCAAAAAAACAAGTGTAGGTAGTTTTTCGATGATTGTTAACGTTGTTAACGAACAGTATTATAGTGTAAGTATGTTATCCGTTGGATTATACTTTCCGAAATTGTTTATATATATTTAAAGTTAAGAAACTTGAATTTCGTATCAATGTATACATTCATAGCTTATTGCTTAGTTTTACTTCAGGATTGTTACAAGATATTGTTTGTCGTTATTACGATGAGTAACAATGAATATGCATGAATATGAATGAATGAATACGATGAATAACAATTTCGAATTCAAATATTTGTCATAATTACTCAAAATGACTTTGATGATGCAACTGTGCCTTGGGTTAATTTTTTTAAGTTTTACAAACAAATAGTTTTAAAAAAATTGCCATTGATTCATTTCATATTTATGACATCCCTGTTGATGCATCAACTGAAGACGGAGATACTGAACTAAAATTGATCAACTGGAAGAAAGAGTTTTCCTTCCTTTTTAAATGCATAATTCCTTTTTAAATGCATCTTGAGAAATATTTCTTATAAAATTGTGAATCTGTGAGCGAATTATATTATATATAATATTATGTTATGTAAATTTATTTAGATATATACTACTATGCAGTTTATATAGCTAACAAGAAAGCCACTACCATGGTATTCAAGGAGTGCAAGTAATATTACCATGTTTTCCCCACGTATGTAAGTTTTCTTAATGAATGATTATGTGTTGCCAATCAAATAGATGTTATGAAAGTGTTTAAGTCTATATACAGATCAGACAAAAGTTAAAGTAACATGAAGGATTTTTAATTTGATAGCATTTTTTTTCTCTAACATTATTTCTGAATAACAAATGGTTGTCGCGAATAGTAAATATTATTAGAAAAAGAAAACCGGATCTACTGGACTACTTTTCAATTAGGAAGTACGTATATCTACAGGATGATGGTGATTTTAGATGAAGATAAGGTTTATTAAGAGAATAAAATTTGCATCGTATTTATTTTGGAAGAAATATTATTAAATGGGGTCTGAAATTTACTTTACGTAGTAATTTTAAAATTTTATTTCACTCTCCCATACTCTCTGCCTACCTTAAAATAATATTGTGGAAAAGCTTAGGTTAAATTTTCATTTTATTAACGTTCCGATAGGTGTAATATTCTTCTTTTCGTTTGTATTTAGACATGTTTATATGGAATTAAATTTGACTGAATTTTGATCAAGAATTGAGAAATGATTATGGCACGAGTTACTTTAATATATTAAATTAACTAGTAATTTCTAATTCCAATTAGATTTTATTGATATTGGGTATTTATCGCAAAATATTTGATGGAAAGAATGAAAGGGTGCAACTTTTGACTGCCTTTTAAAAGTTTAAGCGGTAAGCTATGTAATGTATTTCGCAGGAAAATATCCTGAATCCACATAGCTACAGAATAAGGTGTTAAAAACTAAAATTGAGTGAGGGTGTTTGTGGGATGAGAATCTCATTAAATTTATCTCTAACAATTCCCCTATGTACATACTTATTCCTCTTTTAATGATTTCAATTGGAGATAAAATATTAAGTGCTTGAGGAATAATAAGTTTAGCGAAGGTGGTCTGCGAATTTGGGCTAAATCATACCCTTCAATTCAATAAAGTGTCAGTGTACCAAAGGGAACAAAAAATACGAGATTTCCGCCGCGCATTCAATTGAACACCTATTAATAATTCTCTCGGATGGAGATTCGCATATGTGATATTTTTTTTTGAGTGGATTTTCTGAGATACGTAGTTAAGTTCTTTGTTATAACATTTATGATTTGATGAGAAAAATGATAAATCCAATATGTTTATATCTTATTTCAATAAATTCGACTCTTATGAAGAATTTAATTGCTGAGAATATTTCGTATGATTTATAAGACAAAATACTATGTATAATAAATGTTAATTATGATATCACGAATACTTCAGGTCAAATAATTTGGAATCAATCTGGACATTAATGGGCATACATGTATACCATAAGCTACATCCGTTTGCAAAGAGTAAAACATGTATTAACCAATGAGATTAAGTGGAAGAAAGAACAACTCAAGAACAACGTCGCTTTTAAAAAGAATTAATTAATTTGTGAATTTATTCTTTATTATTTCCATACGTCTTTTTCGAACATTTAGCTATTTACTATTCGAACCAGTTAGCTCAAAAATCTGTCGGTTCCTCCATTACCAGCTTAAAGATTATTACTTTTTCACGGAATTTGCTGACGGACATGATTCTTCTGTGAATTGCTGATCAATTTCTAATTTTCATGGAGTGAAAAAGCCACTCTATTAAGGTTCCTTATACTTTAAAATATAAGTTAAAACTTACTACATCTAAATTCCCTTAATAAAACCATATTTATTGCATGTTTAGCAGAATATTTCAAAAAGTTTCATGTTTTGTATTCCATTTGTCGGTTTCTGTTAGTAGTTTTATCGTCGTCATCGTTTATAGTTGAGACGTGCGATTATAAGTAGTAAATTAGTGGATTAAAGAGTCCACTTGCAGCTCGTGATGCATCATAAATACCTAGGAATCACGCTCAGTAATAAGTTTTCCTTCAAAGAGCATATTCGAAGCGTAATAGGAAAGGCGAATGGAATGCACAGGTTAGCCAGTGGAATTCTGAGGGGATGCTCATCGAGAGTATAAGAAATAGAGTACTTTTTCCCGATTCGGCCTCTGCTTGAGTATTGTTGTCCGATTTGGGATCCTCACGAAGTAAGATTAATTTCCGATCTTGTGATGGTTCAACATAGAGCAGCAAGGTTCGTCAAGGGAGATTTCAGATTTGGCAGCAGTGTTTTTTTGGCTATGATAGAATCCCTCGGTTGGAATTTTCTCAGTGATAGAATACTTGAGTATCGACGGAAGCCTTTTGATAAATTTATCACTACCGATTTCGGGGAGGGGATAGCTGTTATCCCAGTTAAAAACTTTCCCGATCTTCGGAAGAAAACAAAAAAAGCGATATAGGGAAGTAGTTTCCAGGAGAGATAGTTACTTGGATCGTTTTTCCCGCGAAGTATTAGAGAAGCTATATAATAACTCTCCAGGTTAAATAGGGATGTCAGTATTTTACACCCCCTGCCACGAGCCACTGGCGGATTGCAGGGTTGAAATTTAAAAGTAAATGTAAATGAAGAATTTCAGCTGGATAAGGGCACGGGTAGGTTAGGATTGGGCTGAAAGTACTTGAGGAAATCGAGAGAGGCTAGAAAAGGAGGGGTTAGCAAAGCGATTATGGTGATTACCCCGCGCCATTAATTAGCTAGAAAGAAGAAGATTCAGAAAGGTAGGATAAATCATCAATGATAACTTCACCAACACCGGGGAAAGGGGAAAATTGCGCATATGACCCCGAAACCCGTGGCCCAACGTTCCCTTCTGTTTCTGCACGGGTGGTAGATTTCCTGTGACGAAAATCCTCACCTACGTGACAGTCTGCCAGAGATGGACTCGGCTTTTGAATGTCAAGGCCGTATCGCTTCCCCACTGTTACCTGCTATACTCACGTAGATTACCACGAAACGAGTTTGGTTCTCTTCGATTTTTTGTCTATAGTTTTCGGAATCGTGGGACGTGGTGACGCACGAGGCAGCTTCCCTCTCCTCTTCAACCACCGCACCCCATCCTCTCCAAACAATGCCAACAATCAGACGCATCAGCGGCAGCCCTCCGTTTCCCTCTGCGAGGACGTCATTCATTCCTCTTGGTAGCTCTTCGGGTTGGACAGACCGCGGACATGGGACTCGGAGGGGGAGGTGACGGGGTCGTATCCTAAGGCATTTGTCGCTTTTAGTGTATACGAGGATAAAAAGAAAATCTCATCCATATGTATTCATGTGTTAGCCGAGAAATTGATTAAGGTGGTTAGTCTCAAGATCTGAGAGGTATGGTAGAGGTTTGATATATTCGCTGGTGGTCGAGTCATTTCAATTCGTAAGAGTTAGTATGATATCGGTTAGGAAAAAGGCAAATAAGCGAATTTATGTGCGAACGAATTTTGCTTCGCTTTACTGAAAGCTGGGCAAATTCGGATACGGTTTTGGCTTTTGAAGACAAACCTAGATGAGTGACATTAAACCCATACACTCTGAATTTCCCAATTATTCCTGAAGTAGGCAATTTACTTTAAAACAAACTAAATTTCCCACGGCATTCCACAATTTTCAAAACAATGGAAATAGTAATATCAGTGCTTTCTCTTCCATCTATTATGAGTACTTTAAAGTAATTCGATCACGAGTAAAATAAAAAATACTTCAACAATCTAGTGTTAAAAGTATCTATCTAAAGAGGGTATATTTACGCACGTTAAAACAATTTGAATTGGTTTCAAAAAAAGAAAATCGACGGGATAATAGAAGGTTATTCGAATGCACCAGGTTTATTTGCCGCCGGAACTATAATTTTGATTCACTCGTGACACTAAGGGGGGATTCAGTCAGGCATTAGTCGATGTCTGTAAATAAAATTCACCTTTGTGCAGCTAATAATTACAGCTGTGTTCATACATGAAATCCGACGGATATAAAAGTTTAAATTAGAGAGCAGCAATCGGTTATTATGCCAATTAAATTTAAGTAATCAAAAGAACTAATTAACGTTCCGAAGTTTCCAAGGGTTTCATTTGACATTTTCGAATTGCAAACTTTACAACTACCAAGGACGTAAGATCTTTCGGAATTAATAGTCGTAAAATTACTTTATTTTTCTTTGCTGAGGATACCATGTTTTACTTTGAAAAAAAAATTACTAAAATTGCCAGAGAGGATAGCAAATTTTCGGGATGGCTTGCTCCGTTGCGATGCTTTAGTTTGGAATTGGAGATTCAGAAATAATACTTTTTTAGAGTTTTGAGTAGCACAGAAAATTAAATTAATTTGGCTTAAATTCCTTTGTTTGAAACTATTGAAGTTAAATGAATTGATTTGAGTATGAATGGAAATTTCCTCTTTGCGATTTAATTGTTTGACATGGAAATCCAGAAACTTTTTCCTCATTCATCCCTGGTAATATCTGTGGGTCGAATTAACCAATATATTTCATGCATTATTCGATTATATTGCTTTTGATATTTATATGATGCTATGAATACAGAATTTAGGTTAACTTGGTATGTATGATAAAGCAAATAATTGGGTGATAATCCGACATATTATGCATTATCAAGGCTATAAATTGATCAAATTCCTACGCTTATAGGATTTTCTACGCTAATGGATTGATTTAAGCTTGGACTGGGTTAAGTATTTAGATTCTATTTTCAATTTTTTAAACATGTGAATATTCTGCCCTGATGATGAAAGACGGAAATATTATCCATTGGCAAACTTAAAATTATAAATTTAAGGTCCTTAAAAAGAGGAAGAATAAAAACATGATGATTGCAATAAATCCTATAATTGGATATATCCAATAATAATTCCAGCTTTTGTGTTTTTTCCGGTTAATGTGATTAGCTTTTTCGTGGTATTTTTGGATTCTTTTCAGTACTGATATTCCATTACATGCAGTTATGTTCCAGGTATATGAACAGAAAGAGATCTAATTAGGTTAAATTAGCACTCCGATATAACGGGAGAGTATATTGCTACGCAATTTGTGAATATTACATCATATAGTTTGCTAGGAAGATTAATTAATTACCTTTTCTGAATTTAAGTTAAAAAAGTGATTGGTTGTAAGTGTCAAGGGCGTCAATTCGATGAAATCAAAATTATTTCGCATTGATATGCTATTATTTATTTTAATTTAATTTAAATATTATAATTTACACTTATACAATTTAATGTATTTCCTACATTGTAAATTCTTAATTCCCTTTAAATAAGTGGTAAATCTCATTTAAGATTTTATAATTTTAAGTGTATATAACATTCCACGCAGTAGCATACCATCATTGAAAAGCTTATACTGAACACCGTGTTATTCACTTTACTAAGGTTTGCTATAACTCCAATATAACCCTATTTCTTTTTAATTCTAATATTCAATTAGGGAAATCTACCAGAATGTTGAAGTATATTCACAATGTTTTCGTAGATAACTTTATCAATTGTAAGATCTTTAAGCTGTCTTTTGAAAGACATTAATTAAAAAAACACAAATTTGAGAGCAGACACGTAGTATTAAAAGGTATTCATTTTTTGTTATAAATTGAGCTTAAAATTCTGAAACTTGAGGAATGAAGTAGGCAATTATTTTACTCTTAATTTTACTTTTTTATTGATACCCTTCCAAACATGAAAAAGAAGGAGCATATTTTCGGTCTGTGCACTGTACATGTAACCTATTACAAAGGTCGTGATGGACCAATGATGATATTCTATGATTTTCTCTTTATAGCGAAGATGATCGTAGAGAAATATGAACTGGAGATCTTGAATATGGAGTCAGAATATATCTACCATCCCTTATTCTGACTCCTTGTAACCATTTAAAAGATTATTCATTCGCTCTGGGATGATGTTGGCCCCGTACCTCTTTTTAAATCATCTGTACTTGAGTACTCGGCGTAGCTTGGCAAGAAAAAGTTTCTTTTTACCCCCTTATACTAACATACTCATCTAAGATGTTAAAATTCATACCATATTCCTTAGTCTCCGTATTTATCCACGTTTGGATATGTTCAAATCACACATTCTATATGGTATGTTTCAGAGTCACCAAGAATAAGTCTATCTAATCAAATGCGTGTCGAATATTTGCACTTTTCCAGATCCCGTAAAATTAGTCTTTTTACGTTACTTACGTATAATTGATATGAACCTTTATATTTAAAACAACACGTAAGTTTTATAATCGACTAAACACTGGATAGAGGACAGAATTTATCAATATAGATCTCCATCGTATTTTTCAAATGAGGTGGCTCAAAAATATACCCCCAAAAGTAATATTCCACTGCAATGATTATATTTAATTTAATTTACGTGATTCAAGGACGGCATCCCTTAATCGATTCTCTAGTATATCACATCTGAGGCTCACGTGTAACGTGTATCCAGTTTATCTAATGATGGGATTCGGACGGATACCTGCGATCACATTCCAGGAGTTTTCCGAGAACCCACAAATCCGCGGTTAATTAGTCCAGATACGAGAAGTGCGATACAAGGCGTGTCCAGTATCGTAGGCCGTAGCGACAATTACCGATATTTTTGGGTACGCATACGTGAGAGAATCTCATGTACCGTTATCTAACATGGAGTCCTTTGTTATAGCGTACTGGCATTACAAGGATTCCAATTTGTATCCCATAGCTCGAGGCAACCATTCCTACCTCTTTGCACATTATCTCCCTGCTATTTAATCTTATGCTCCCTGGAACACAACGTTCTTTCTGTTTTCATATAAAATAATTTTTCTTTGTCAATTTGAAGTAGCAAAATGTTTTTATAACATAACTCACTTTTTTATCATTAATTTAAAAAAATTTCGTTAGATATGTGAAGTTAGGCGGGAGAGACACCCAATTGCTTCTGACTTAAACAAATGTAAGTAATAGCGCGTAATTAACGATTGTATTTTAATATAAATAAATTATATCTGGGAAATTAATTGAACTGAATATGTTTGTTCTGAATATGGACTATTATGATCCGTTTTAAATATAATTTTGACAATTGATAAACATTAGAGTATTTTAAGTATCGAAAAATAAAGAACTAATTGGTAAAATCGTTAGGATAAAATTCACAGAATCGGGCGAGATATGGTGGAAATCCATCATGCAGAATGAAGGAGATATTTGGTACTTTTTCCACAAAAATTGTTTTATTTGTACTACCGGTTTCAACGGAGGACCGTCATCTTCAGGTACAAGTTATACAGTATAACTGCATAACTCTGTATAACTTGTACCTGAAGATGACGGTCCTCCGTTGAAACCGGTAGTACAAATAAAACAATTTTTGTGGAAAAAGTACCAAATATCTCCTTCATTCTGCAAAATCGTTAGGGTAATAAACACTTCAATAGAACTATAAAGCAAAACTTTGCGGGTTACGGCTGATAAAAACGGTTCCATTTTATTAGATTATCTGAAATATCACTGATGATGGAATAAGAAATTTTTTTTCAATAATCTTATAAAAATGCAAACTTTAAAATTACTTATTATTTTCTAAAAAGGTGAACCTTTTCCTTTAAATATAATCAAATTGTAACTAATATTTAACCTTTCGTCTTGATGATAAAGTAAAGCAGCTGAAAGTTTGCAGCCTGATTTTTTTATGTAGCTAGAATATTTTTTCGGTGAGAATAGTTGAGATACTAATGAGTTATCTGAGACTCTAGAAAGTCTTTACCATGTCTGACTCATTTTAATGTCCTTCAATTCGCCATAAATGGAACATTTTTAGTCAGTCTCCTATTTTATTTGATGACCTCTGAGTCTGACATGTGATAGACCTTCAAGAAGACTCATGGATACGGCACCTTCAAAATGACTCATTGGACATGACTTTTGGACAGATCGCCCTTTTTTCATGAGAGAGTTATCGATGAAAATTGACTCAAAACCTCCGGTGGTTTCGAAAATAAATTTTAGGCAAAAGAGCTCGCAATTCAGAAAACAATGACTCCACACAATGCAATTCTTAAGCTCCTGAGTGCAAAGTACCATTTTCTCTGAAATGTCGCGTGTGTAGTATAGTATTCAGGATGAAGTATATGGAGATGTAAGATCGCAAACCAATCGGAAAATTCTCGCTTTAGCTTTAGAATTTTGAAATATTTTTTAAGAAAATAATATATTTTTTATTTATTTAAGATGATATTGCAAGTTGGCCGTCTGGCCAGGTGGCAACGTTTAAGGCGAACATAAAAATGATTTCATGCCTAGAATTTGCCCAAAGACGGGGAGGAAACCCCTCCAAAAACCTCCCGTAGGCTCCCGTATACATATATAGGAAATTTAGGAAAATAGGAAATGAAAAGAAATGATGTGGATAAAGTTTAATGGAAATACGTTGACTGCCTTTTAACAGTAACTTCTACTGTAACGGTCGGTTAAAATATATAACTTAGGGTGGCTTTGAATTTCTAACTCAATAAATATGTTTATTTGTAGACTAAACTACTAAAGTAAGTACTAACTAAAGTATTACTAAAAATACTTAGATATTAATTATGAAAGTGAAAATCATTAGTTATCTTACTGAATTTGTGAGGTTTCATTTACAGTGGTACTCTCCATTTTGAATGTATATTTTCATAATGATAATTAACATGAAAAGTTGCTTTGAGATGATTAAAAATTGTTCAATGAGGTCATATTATAGCGTAGAGATATCTTGTACTGAGTTTTTTTAAATCGTACTTATACAATTTTAGCTATCTTTTTATCAAAACTATAAAGTAATACGTTTTATAATAGCAGAAATTTGCCATTGGAAACTTTTTTATCCTTATAATCGTGATAAGAAAATTTTCTAATTCAATCGAACGAATAAGGGACATAGGAAATTTTTAATTGCCTTTTATGCTTGATCTTCTCAATATTATCCCTTATATGTAGCTCAGGCATACTATGGATGTAAACGTTTTTAAAATAACCGGATCGGAAAGTACTTTTTGTCGGGAATATATTTTCACAGTTCTCTGTAAGTATTTATTTGCGAAGTATCTGCTAAATAGCAAATATTATTAAGCTTTTTTCCGACAGTTTTGCATAAAGTTTAAAATGCGTACAATAAGAATTTTTACATGTTATCGCAAACAAGAGTACACTCATAGGGCATTTAACGCACTATTTTGGAAAGAAAGGAATTTAAATTTTTAAAAATCTATTCAAATTTACTGTGGCTATATATAAAGGATGTGTCCACTAAAGTTTCATGAAAATGTTCAACTACGTGTTCTGGGCGTGATAGCTTGCCACTACTCCCTCTGCAGCAATTACGCACCGTCTCTTTCAATCGCAAAACTTTATTCAAAGAGCATGCAAACTAGGATATTCTTTTCTCCGTAAAAAATTGAATAAAATCTCTTTGAGGTGCACGACATTCTGATTGACTTTTAGGTCAAACTGCCCTACAAAATTTTTCCTTTGATTCCTATGTCATCATCTTAGTATTTCTCTCTGTCTGCTATGCCTTTGACCTTCATCTTTTTTGTTGTATAGTGGAGGAACCGAGGGAGACTTTATTTATGATTTATGAGATTTTTCTCCACAAAATAGGGAGATAAAAGTTGTAGAAATAATAATTATAGCCTTTGAAAAGTACTCTATCTGTTCTTTTTTGTGTTTAGTTGAAATTGTCGAAGTATTTTCAGGTTTTTTTAAGTATTGCAAGATCCATCGTTATTCTCAGAAAATTGCTTGCATTTTCTATGCTGGAAATGTTTTAAACTCATAACAGGTAATTGACGGTAAAAAATAAATTGCTTCTTTTAAATTTTGCGATGGAGATGAATTATCATGTATTTCAACATTTTTCATTGCCATTTAATACAGTTCGCATCGGTGATATTAATGACGTCGTTTTTGGGAAAACTCACAGTATGAATTGGGTTACATAATTGAATCGGGTAGCTGACACGATACAAATACGGATAAAAATAGGAATATATCGTCATTTTACTTGCGAAATTATCAGCGAAATACAAGTCTTCCAACAAAATATGCTTGGAATTTAAAAACAGAATTCAATTAATTATTTTTTTTATTGTTCGATTTTTATATTAATCGTACGCAAAGGATTATAACGATGCAAATAATACAAAAATATATCCAGTTTTTTTTAATCAATGACACTGATTTAGGCCATACAGTTAAAATTAATTAATTTGGCTATTGATGTAAAATGTTGGAGATATTCGTAGTTTGCGATAGAGAAGACGACAATGTGTGTTAACATTGCAAATACAGGTGACTTTAAACCCAAGGAAAACTGAGGTGAAACATAAAGTCATAAATGCTGCAACTCGAACCCAGCTTAATTTTCCGGGCCAGTGTTCTAATTATCCTGGAAACAAAGTTTATTAGATTCGGTATGGTGATTTAGTGGTTAGAAAATCTGTCAGGAAAGTGGAGGATCTGGGCTCGAGTACCAGCCATGTTGAATTTTTACTTCTATTTATTATTGAAACTGAAGGTTTCGCGTAACGCGACTGCAAGTTGGAGGTGCGATTAAATAGGCTTCGACCATTTTATACGTATTCGTACCTGGCCAATGTAAGTAACTTTGGCGGTTTACCTCGCTAAATCACACCTACTATTGTTCGGGAAAATCGTGTCTTGTCGCATATCTTCGGAATAATTAAAAAGCGAAAGGGTACGATGCAGTTTATGGTCACGCAACCGTTGTTCGCGACTCAGGTGAGTTTTTGAGCGCCTGACTTGCGGATCGTATGACTTCAGCCAACGTATCTTCTAACCTCGCATAATAGATAATTTCTTTTTGAATGCGTCGGAGCATTTCAAGCTCGTCCGGCAACACAATGGCCATCGCGATGCAGCTCTCCGTCTACCTAAAATATTACCTGGACGACAAGAGATTTCATCCACTTCATTTCAACGGGAGGACTCCGCCTCTAAGATTACATTGTTTCCCACCCGAGGGCCACATTTAAAATAATCGGTTTGACTGAGGGACGAGGACTTACAACGCACCTGATGCGAGTGTTTTGAATATTACTGAAAAGCTGTCTGGGGGAAAGGAACGGGGAAAAGGGAGGAAGAAATGACCGTTGCAGACAAGTCCTTCGTGAAATTGAAAAGACGCGGAGAAGAAGCGTGGGGGAGAGTTTGAAAAGAACTGAGGGAAGGGGTTCGGCTTGACGGAGGGGTCGAGAGGCGAGCTTGCCGTTTTTATGTGGGAGGGGCGGTTTGTCCGAGCTGTTTCGGAGCAAGGTGTGGAGTAACATACAACGGGCAGTGGGAGGAGGTGGAGGTAGCGTGTAGGAGGAGGAAGCGAGGCGTTGCAGAATACGCGGGGAGGATATAAGTCTACTGGAGAGGGACTGACAATAGCCGATCGGGGACACTGCGCCCGTATTCATCCTGACCGCTTCGCATTGGGAATCTCATAATCCGTGAGCACAGGTTGATGCGAGGGACGGTGGGGAAGAAGGCGGCGGAGGAAAGTATGTGGAATGGGGGAGAGGGGCCGGCGGGTTCTGCGGCAAGGTCCGTGATGGATGGAGGCCTTTGGGACAGGCGGCCCGGGGGCGGGGGCTTTCCGGCGGGGGAAAGATTCACAATCAAAGCGGCCGAAGGGAGGAAATGTCTGCATTTCCCGAATTGCTCCGCCTCGTTGATGAGCGGACTAGTTGATCAATAAAATATCCATACGGGGATTCCCCGCAATTCGCTAAAGGCACGCATTCGGACCTTCGTGTTATTGACAGTGCTTTCATCCGAGCGCGGGACTACCCACTCGAGTGTACGGAGGCCCTGCACGTATGCACGATGGCTCCTGAAAGTCTCCCCTTACCCTCGTTACGCTCCCGACTTACTCCACCTACTCTCCCCGTATGTCACTACTCTTACTCTTTGCGCTCACACGACCCTTGTTTACCTCTTGGGAGCTTAACGTCCAATTTTTGTCTGCTTTAGCCAAATCAGGGAAATTAGCTGATGATACGCTAGGCTAATGCTTAGTATATTCTTTCCCGATGACATGAATCCACCGTATCGATATGAAATAAAAATCATTATACATTTCGATCGATTTTTAAAAATTGTAATTTCCCGTAAAAGAGAGATGGATTAAATCGTACTTATTACTTAAAGCTGTCATTTTTTTGCGAATCTAATAGTGTTTCTTTTAATTTTAAATCGATGTTCATCATGGAAAGCAGTTTACGAATTCGGTATCTAATGAAAGTACATGTTGATTAAGAGAGTTCTTTTGTAAATACATCAGAACATGGCATCATCAGAATAAGGGATATAATTGGTAGAAATAACTCATCATCGCCGATTACAGGCGCAAAGGTGGGTTTTAATGGAGGCTGTTAATTGCTGATCGTGTTTTCTGAGACCTACCGATCAAAACATGAGACCACTTCAACGTTTTTATGCGATATGCTTGATTCATGAAAGAGAGTCAAATGACACATCTTTCCGGTGTGGTTAGCGTGCTAAGCGCTATCGCTTCAACCCCAGGGCCCCGGGTTCGAATCCCGGCTGATCGGGATTTTTCTGATCAGGGGACGGTTGTGTGTGTTATTTCAACTTTCCCGTTCAGGGTTGGCGGCAGGAAGGGCATCCGGCCGTACCGTAAAAGTCATATCATCGCCAAAACCAATCTCATCCTCATCATCACCCAAAAAAAAACCATCAGTCATTATCGACCCTATCAGAATATGGGAATAAGGCTCTGGTAAAAAAAGTCAAATGACAGATTTTGGACGAAGAAAATATGTTTAGAATATTGTCTATACTTTTCTGTTAGTTCGATGACAAATATTCTTATTTATGGAACGATTTCATCACATAAATAGTATATCAACACGTAAGCTCAACTATTTTTTTGGCAAATATACCTGTTAAAATTTCCAACCATCATCAGTGGAATATCCGTTTAATTAAGTGAGCCAGTGAATCTATAAATTATGATATTTTTGACTCATGCAGTTGGCTCAATGCAATCAACAATATTATTTTATATACAAATTTTGAGTCCTTTCTTACAAAGAACACGATAAAAAATAAGCACTCACTGGGTAGTAAAATAGCAAACTAGTTAAGTAAGAGTTTTTATTTCTCCGTTTTATCCTGTGGTACAAGAGATAGCAACTTAAATAAAGAATGAACCCATTAGAAGGTTCAATTTTGAAGTTGTGAAGTTGAATTTAAACTGGTAAAATTCTTAAAAAGAAAAATATAACTAAACGTTCAAGTATTTTATACGTATCACAGGTACCGTCTCATACGAACTCTGTAAATTACCTTCTATCTTTATTTTTCACCCGAAATAATTTCTCTCCTGAAACTCGTCGAGCTGAACGTCCTCAACAAATTGAGATGTACATTTGAGCTGGGGGAACTTCAACTCCAGTCATTAGAATAGATATAACCTAATTATATTTAAATGAAGCTACTGCGCGAATCCCATCATTGAAAACTTTCACTCATTCATAAAAACTTAATTACAGGCCTTAATTAAGCAGCAGCTTTCCTGACTTACAGAAAATCTCTCATGAAACGCCAATATCCAAGTAACTTTTCCAAATAACTATTTCCTATTTGTAAAAGGGAGAATTAATCGCATAGAGTCAATGAATTCGTAGTGTAGGTGCCCGACTTTACCTATTTAATTGTCTCTCATATTTATTCTGATGATATGTTCTCGGCAGCAATAAAAAGAGAGTTTAAGCTGGTGTGAAATTAAAAAATGAGATTTCCTTTTCCTTCCTCCTACTCTTCATTTTTCCCATGTACGTTTCTCCCGAGCTTTACTCCGCTCGTTTTGCCTCCATTCTTCCGCTTATCGCTACACATCGCTCTTTCCATTTCTCCAGGAAACCAAAGGGAAGTGATATGCATGACATCGACTCACCTATTTCCCTTCTCGTCATAGTTTCATTTTGTGGATGAATTGGCTTTACATAGGATTAAAAGAAACGCTCCGTAAGAGAGTAAGCTGATCGGTTCATGAGATTTACTGAAATTTTTGACGCACCTAAAGTTTTAGGGGTCGAAAGATCAATGCCTTTATCAAGGTAAGTAGAAAAATATTAGACTAATTTTAAAAGGTATTAACCGGAAATTTGTTCAGCGTAGATCATGTAGTATTTTATCTATTTTGTTTAATGATTAGCATTTAACTTCTAGCTATGAAATCACATAATGCTTTATCATAGTGATAGAAGCCCGGGCTGCCTTCAGACTTTACCTAGAGAAAGTGGTCAAATTAAATAAATAATTACTAAATCCATTATACCTAAGCTATTTACCGATTCCTTTCATTTTGGAAAACATAGTAGACGTTATGTACTGGTCGTCATTATGATGATTGCAACTCTTTTACCAAACGTATAAATTATAAGTACCCGATAAAAGAGAAATATAGTGTTATAATTATTACATAAATTAGTTTTATGGAAAATGAATGAACATATTTGCAACAGCATCTATCTGAAATTTTAATTATCTTTAAATCTATATAAGACGGTTTGTTCTCTCGTCTCCAGTATATTTTGAAAAACTTTTTCATTCGAGGTGAAATAACATCTCTTCTTATTTGAATACTGTCCTCTGTCTGCATTTTTTGTTTACTTATCGGTTTCAACGTACATCATGAATGTTTAACAAACGGCGAGGAAAAATCAAATTACATCCATGGCCGAGCTGTTTTACCTCCGGCATTTTTACGCTGCTGGTAATTAAGTAATATTCAATAACGCGAGCCGAGCGTCTTGATCGGCCATAAACCCTTCGGAAATTGTTCGTAATGCATAAAAGAGGAAATAAAATTCCCTCTACGTTCCACCTTTATCCGCTTTTCATAAAACTTTGTTCTTCCCCTGACTCGCCAAGCTCTTTGCTCGCTTTCAACCGCTCCCCGTCCCCTTCCATTTTCCCTCCGTTATTCCTCTCCCACCTTTCCCTAGTTACCCCATTTTCTGCTTTTTTCTCTCTCTTTTGCGCTAGTCCACCTCCGCTATGCACACTTCAAGTCCCCCTCTTCTGGTAAGTACCACCACCTCCTCTTCCCAATGATTTTTCCCCCGCACACCTCTTTCTGCTTTTATAATTTTCTTTTCCTCGTTCCTTCGCAAACAAGGTTGAATCCGATTGGGATCGCCCGTCTCTCTTCAATTGTCAAGAGAATTTAAATCCTGCCGGAATTGGTAACTCATTCGGTAGCCTATTATTTTTCTCCTCTCCGGAATTATTTTTTAATCTGAGTATCGGAACGATATGTCGTGTTATCCGAACCGTGTTGTTCATTAATATTTTTACCCCATCCGGTTCGTGAATACGTTAGGCGATGTGTTTTTATTTTTTATTTAATTTCCATCCTTTCCGTCTTCGACTCACTATATTCCCTCGTGGAAAAAATAACGGTGTGATAACATCGGTAAATGTAGCATTTATGAATAATTACGCCGAAGAATCAACAGAGAACTTTGCTTAACACTATATATCCTCTTTAAGTTAACTATATGTAAAGATTGGAAATCTGTTAAGCCAAAAGATAAACTTTCAGAGATTCACGGGTCTACAACTCGTTTTGAATAATTTTTCAGAGATATAATGCACCAATCAAATCTTAAAAATGTTTATATTCTTGATTAAGAATGCGTAATTAATTTTCATTTTTCAATATCTATACCGGGAACGTTACGGAGATTGTGAATGCAGTCTGATATCCATGATGCATGTATACCTATTGAAATTTTCGGTTACTGAATTTGTATTTTGACTACTTTCAGAAATGGTACTTGTAATTATAAAACGTCCAAACGGCGAAGGAAAAGGAAATTTAGTCTTTGGCTTATGATGGCCACGGTACTCTGGGAGTTGACGTAATCTTTCTTTTTAGGTGACGTAAGAACTGTGAAATCCCTTTAATTAATACCTTGGTTGAAATTTAGAATAAAATAACCTTAGATTAAGATGAATTTAGTATTTCGAGTACTTTTTAAAATTTACTAAACTCTTAGAATACTTGAATTATATCTTGAATATACAAACAACATAGCGAATATACTCTTAATAGTATTAATAGAGAACAAGAAAGGGAGACACTGATGCTTATAAATGATCAAAACGAAGGAACTTCAAAGTCATTAATGTAACCATATAATGTAACATTATGTACATTTACGTATTTGGAGTTTATTTGGTAATAGTATTTATAAAAATAAGTGTAGCCATTACTATACCTTTCCAGAAATGTGTTCTTTTGTCACTGGCTTTGCTTGAAGGTTGAAGCAATAATCGAAAGCAGTAGTAAAATTAACAGAAATCTGCGATTAGTCGCTAATATTATTGCTGTTAAAATGATTGGCCTTCGGTTTGAGAAGTGGTTGTTGCTCCATAGGGAAACATTTAATCCCAGGAGAATTCCTGGATCCTTTTCAAATGAGATGAAGAATTTCCCGAATTGATGTAATTAAGTTGACTATTACTGCAAAAGTTTTACTTTGGCTCCTGACGACATAATTTATAATTCTTAGGCATACCATATCCAAAAAACTCTTTTAGTCATTAATCTGGAATGATTGAATCCATAAACTTAAACTTAAACTAAAAGGAAATATCGGTATTTGAAGAATTTGGTTCGAATCCAATATTTCATTGGGTACTTATTGAAATTGTTCTGTAATTTGGGTTGGAACTCTTGTGATAAGTGCAATGAACTGTGGATAAATAGTAAATATTTAATATTCCGCTATATTCATGTCTTTCATTGAATTGAAATCATCATCGAAATCCAGATTACGGGATGAAGGAGAATTGCCAGATTAAATTTGAATTTTCCAAGCTGTTTTTTCCTTCAGGTATTTTACAATCATGATTTACGGCTTGAATGAAAGAAAACGAATGAATAACTTTTAAATGATATTATCAAATGCAAGAATTCGCAATCAATAGTGAGCTCTTCAAAATACTTCGGATAAATTAATGAGTTTTGCTCTTTTCATTTAATCGCGAATAAAACCATATGATCTCTTTAGATGGAAATCAGTCGTGCGGACTCACTCAATGGAAATGGTTGAATTGCATCTCCAATGACAATGAGTGTGCTTTAATGGAAACGTGCATTTGGTATCTTCAATCGTTTGACTGCTGAAAGGATCATTGTACATATTTTTATATACTCGAAGAGAGTTACTGAAATCGAACTAGAAATATTTGTTAGTATTTGTAGTAAATGAATGTAAGTGACTAAATGAAAGCACTTTTTTGGTATTTTCGGCTAGTAGATCCCAAGTCTGATATCCCTAATTTCCTAAATCGCTCTAAACAGATATAGAACGCGCACAATTTTCTTCGCTGCCTTTTCTTTTTTGCCTTATGGGTATTTTATTTTTACATATAATACTTCTTTATTTTAAAACCTCTGAATTGTGAGATATCAATTTTAAATATCACCACACTAATGTATATGGATAGCATTATCGCTAATTTATATATTTAGCGAGGGAATTCCGAGAGCACGTGACGCCGACTAAGGCCGCTGCCTCTGTTTGCAGAGGCAGCATATAAGTTATTTCCCCGAGCTTCTCGCCCATCATAGAGCATTAGAATACTGCAAAATACCACCATTGGTGGAATTGATCATCAAGAATCTCATGCAACTCTTCCCATATAATCATCGGTACAATCCTACGCAATTTCTTACGAAGTATGGTTTCCTCCCATATTCTCTTCGCTCGTTGCCGCACTTTATTCCCTTGCGTCGTCAGCCATTCGCCATTTCCCTTCCCATCTGCCGCGCCCGACTCCCTTCCGTTTTTTGCACTCCTATTTTGCCTCTTCAGCATCCAGCCTCTCCCCAGATCCCTCTCATTCAACACTCCTAATTCATCTTCACTCTCCCTCCTCCAATAACTGCCATCACATCTCTCTCGCTTCCAATGTCTTCATCCATTTTTCCTATTTCCTATCGCGGGGAGACAAAGAGAGGGTATCTCCTTTCTCCTATCAGTTAACGTGTATTCGACGCGCTGATTACGTCTGTCAGTTTCGTCATTCAAACGGGTCGCGTCATATTCCGGGCGAAATGAGTTATTGAGCTGCAGGAGACGCATATTCAAGGAGCTTTTAACTATTGTAATTCGGCTCAGGTCCCCGGTGTTCTTGTACTTGGTCGCAAACACAGGGAAGAGGTGGGCAAATAAAGGGTTAATTTCGGATCGCGCCAAAATTGCGGAGCGAGGAAAACGGCACGAGTCGAATTCATGATTATCGTAATAAGGTATATGCTAATAAAGGGGGCATCTTTTTCGAAATTTTTACTCCTCTGAATGTAGAGTGAAAAATTGCTGAGCTTCATAAATTATTAATTAGGAAGAAAAGGGGTTAGTGTTCAAGAGATTATATCACGCTTGGATCTTTAAGAAGCAGCTTCGAGGTTTGAACTTTCAGAGGCTTACCCAACCTGTAATACCAATAGAGTATGTATTTCCCGGTTTATCTATTATGATAATCCGTGCTTCGTGGAACGTCATACGATAAAAGCAGCGAAGAAAAACTTTGCAATATCCACAAAAATATTTTGGTTGAACATTTTTGTTATTTTTTTGACCTTTTCCAAAAAAATATTTTCCATAAATTTAACAATTTTCTAGCTTGTATAGGGGAGAGTTCCCTATATTGCACCACTTTTTACATTTTATTTATATAGATCAAATTGTTAGTTACACAGTGATTGAAACTGTCCAGTGAGAAGTATTACATAGAATTTGATAGTAAAATGATCAAAAACACACCGTGAAAATTAAAATATTTCTGAATTTATAAATATCTGCAAGTGGTACAAATTAAGACATTAGTTTCCTAATTTGTACCAGTGGTTTCCTATAATTGAACCACACATTTAGTCATATTAATCAAAGTTAAATAAATCCATTACAGCTCAGATCAATGTAATAAATATATTTAACTGTAATTGTAGACCTTTTGTTTCTTGAGCCCTTTGGCCCCAGCCATGAAGTACGCTGTATGAATCACAATTCAGGATGTCTATTTATCAAAGCATAGAACCATCTTTCGTCAGGAATACCATTTTCGACGTTAAATTTATGAGCTATTCCGTTCCTTTCTGCAATGAAAGATTTCTAACATCGAATAAGATTAAACCAAATATCATCTCTTCATATTTTAGGATGTGTTGCTTTAATTCCACTTCAATTTCTTGCGAAAAAACTTAATTGCTCTTATTTTCAGCGTGCTTTTTTATAGTTGTCTCTGGGACGTTATAAATAGGGACACATTCATTTAAACCATAATTTACATTTAAATATTCTGCCGCAGCTAAATCTGCCTCATCTGCGCTCAACTTTCCATGTTCTCCTTTGGGATCCATACTATGATGCAAATTAATTATTTAATTAATAATTTACGGTAAATAATACTTTAAAAATTCATCAGATCAACTAAGAATATCGTAATTTATTTAAAAAACCAAATTATTATTTAAAGCACTACGGTTTCCTAAATTGTTCCGGTACAATAAACGGAACTGCAAACGGTACAATATAGGCTGCCATACAATACAACTCCGCCATTATTTCTTTGTCAATTCCTCCAAGTTAACCGTTTAAGTTACAGCATCACATCCATATTGATACTCAGGTATATTTATGTTTATTTATCTGATAATACAGTTTGTTTCCAAATAACCTATTACTCCTATTCCCTTAGCCTCGTGCAGAAAATAATTGCTTTAAAACTGAAAAACAAGCAACTCTCTAACAAACAGACCGTTTTCGAACGCACAACTATGACAACTGGAATTTCGGCGTCTAGTTGCAGTTACGCACGACAAAACTCATAAGAAACGAAGCTCTTCCATTTTACGGAGATGGAACAAATTAGGCGCACCGGTACAATATAGGCAACCCTTCCCTATCTTTCACCTTTACCGATAATCTACGAAAATTGTATATTGAGAGACATTTACATAGCTATGGCTGATTCTATGGGAATTTGGAATGGATGCTTGCAGTACCTTCAAATGATTAAAACATGTATATGCTCATACTCTAGTCCAAATTAATAGCCTAAAGAACACTGTTTGTCGTTATATTTCGTTTTAATAAATTATAAAATCGTAATTTTTCAATTCTGTTTGTTATCTGATTAACTATCCTATGTTTACATTGTTGTAGTTTATACGTTCACGTTTTCCCGACGATAAATCTGAAAATCATCCTTTTTTGTTTTTTAAATCATTACACTAATTCATAACAACAATTTTGAAAAATTAACCCGTCTAGATATACTCGCATTAATCAGGAATGTATAGATATAAAGTATAATGATTTTATTCAGAAAAAGAAAGTTCTAAAGTTTGACTTATAACTCAAAGTTAACAATAAGAAAGTCAAAAATTTCTCATCCGGCGTTAATTCTGCCTTTTAGTGTTGGTCATCTCTTTCAATTTAAGCTAGAGTAAGTACTCTTTTGATTGATTATTTCACCCACCAAAAACATTCCCACGCCTCGGAGATGTCACAATCGCCGTTTTAGAACGCTCTTGAAACATCCCCGAAAAACTTTAAAGAATAACTGAATCCGCAGCTTCTGAAACCTTTAGCTTACTCTTTTATCTCTCTATTAGAGAGATAAAAGAGTCAATCCGTCCCAAATGAAGACTTACTCTATTCATCTAACTCGCTCTTCCCATTCTAGCCGCTCTCTCTTGTCATTACCTTCTCTATACACCTTCGGCCACTACCCCCTTTTAGACCTTTCTTCTCCCCCCCTCGCTTTCCCCTCCCCTCCCTCCTCGGAAACAATGGGCACTTGAGAGACTGGAAGCACCCCCGGAGCCATCCCGGCCCGATAGGGGACCAGGAGAGACCTCGCGTAATTATTAAACATCTTTCAAGCTGGAGATGAGTCATATTCTCCCCCGCCCCTTCCCCCCCTCCGCCCCCTCCTCCTTCCGCGCTAATGGGCCACTTGGGTGAGCCTCTAGAGGACCCGCCGATTGTTTCCACCGATACACATCCAGGGATTGAAAGTGGTGGCGGCAGCTGTTGGTTGGGGAGGAGGAGACGAAAGCACAATCTTCTACGCGGCATTACACGTAGCCCCTGATTAACGGATTGCGTGGCTACGGCGGTCGTGCTCTTTGGGGTTTTGCTACGAGATCCAATTGGATGCCTCCCCAAGACATTCGAGCTGAGAGAGCGAAAAATCTGCTCTCGTTAATCAGTTGAAAGGGTTGAGGCTGTGGGACCTCAGCGGGGGATCTTCCGGGTTATTTTTTTAGCATTTCTGCCCGACGTTTCTAGCACCGAAACCGTGAGAATTCGTGTCATCGTAACTCAGCTCGATTAAGAAAGTGCAAATAAAATTCGTAAAAGCGAATCAAAATTGAAGATTGCGTATTTTTAATGAGGCTTGAATTTTTGTACAAGGAATAAAGAGCTGGCGTATTATTAATTCCTTTTAGTTTAAGGAATACTTCGCAACTCCTTGTGTACCTTCAAGGAGAATTTGAATGAATTCAGCAAAATTTGGATAGGGCTGGGAGGTGTAAGTTGAGCAGTTGAGTAGTGACGATATGTTTGTGCTCATCAAGCTGGATAGTGCTTTTAAATATAAAAGATTTTGTTTTATAGTGTCTTTTAACGAAGGGAGGTTTTCCTTCCTCCTTGGAAAAATTCCTCACAGTCTTTTACCTCAATTTAGAATGTCTAAATTCAAATTTCTTTAGTTATCAATATTTATGAGCCATCTTCATTGCAAATTTCAGGTTAATATTTCTAATTGATTGTCTATGTACGAATGTATGTGTGTGTATCGTGTAATGTACATATATTCACTACCATCTGGTCTTATATTACCTGCTTGCCTTGATTGTATGCAATAATAGCGTTATTATCATAGTCTTTACTGTATTGGCAGATTCTGATATTCATGTGTTGGTGCTCACATGGGATTTTTCAAATTTGTTTAGTCAGTTTAGGCATGTTTCAATGCGTTTTTCAAAGAGTTTTCTAATTTTCCTCTCTTAATTGAGAGTGAGGACTAGAATTATTCTTCGTGTATTCATTCCCCGAGATGAACCAAATGCTGAATCAAATGAAAATCCAAGTTTGAAATTAAATTGTAACAAATCAGTCACCAAGTGGAAATACAGCGTAAATCCTACGCTAAATCATATCGCAAATAGTGCATTATTATCGAATTTCTATTCCCACACTGATTTATACCGCAAAAATATGATTTGAAAATAATGAAAATCAGAAAGTTATTACAGTTTTCTGTAAATTCATAGCGCTCTCTTGATAAATTACCAACAGATACTAGCTTTCAACAACGGATTTAAAGTGGCGTAATGGGGATCTAAGCACTCAAATGAGACAATAAACGCAATACTGGCTCATATTAGATTTGTTTAAGCTAGATACCATCGATCGCTCTTACTTTTGGATTGGTAAAAGGAACTTTTCTTCTTCATCTGCCTCTATTAATGTATCTTTTGAGTGGCGGTATTAAGAAGGAAAAATGACAATTGACAATAATTTACTGCTCGAATCGATGGTTTGTTGGGCGGATGGTACAATGAATGTCATCGAGGCAGAGCGGAGATGGTTGAGTGGATTGAGCAATTAAAGAGTCGTTATCATTTGAAGTCGAGTATGGGCAGATGATTATAATGGAAGAGGAGAGGGTTTAATGGGCCGAAGGATTCGTTACGTTGTAACTTTGTGACGAATTTCTAGGGAAATTTGGCCATAGTAAGTTGCCCATTTTTAAGTTGCCCGTTTACAAGTTGCTGTCAGAATGGCTCAGTCAGAAAGGCCTCAGGCAGAAGGGCCGAACGGAGAAGGGCCGTTAGAAAACACGACTTTTATACTGACCAGTGCAGTGATACTGTCGGCGATCGGACTAATTAACACGGCGGAGTTCTGTGACAGTTTCTAGCAACGTGATTGGCCAATTTGCGGAACCCCTTTCGTTGCGAATTTCTGTGCTTCATTGTTTTTCCCTCTTCGTCTCCAAACACGGACTCCTCCACTGAGAAGGTCATTTCGCCCGAGAACGTTCGTGGCTGAACATTACCCATCCACGCCGGTGGCGGCAGACTTTCTTTCTTTCCTTGTGAATTTACGTGGGACACTCTCTAAAGGCTAAGTTCATATCATTATTATTTGTGCAAACTGAACCATATTATATTTGTGTATAATAATCTGTTATTTTTCACTTGTTCACATTTACTTAGTATTATTGTTCTGTGGTATCGTGCTTGAGAGTATTATCCTTGATAAAGGTCTTTCTGAGTGATTGTTTCTCATTATTTCGCATTTGGTCGTTTGTGTCGCTGGCCCTGTTGACTTTCTAACAGGTATTTCACGAAAATAATCGAATGCCGTGTACCGGTGGAGGACAAGGTGGGTTCGCCTTCCTTTCTATTGGGTATACTGCAACAACTTACATTTAAGTTCAAATTAGTGCCAAAACCCAACAGGAGGGATTAACGAATGCAACGACCTTAAGTTATACTAAAAGCTGTATCATTAAGTTCCTTTACTCTTAGTGCTTGAGAAGACTTTAAAAATGTTTTTTTTTTTAACAGCAGCGTTCAAGAGTTTATACTAATACTTACTGTGAAATATCGATACAATGAAATCTAGGAATGAAACTAAACATTAGTAGAGAGTGCCGGCTGCCAGTAAATTAATGTTTCTCATTCTTTCGTAAGAAGTTTTTCGTGGAATTTGTCCAATTTGTTACAGCTCGGATAAAATGACAGTAAGAGATAACATTCATTATTTATTATTATTCCTCACGCAGTATTAAATATTCTTCCACAGAAAAATAATAAATATAATCTCAATAAATTAATGGGGTAACCTTATTTCCATCTATTGCAATTTGTTTGAATTTCATACTCAAAATGAGTGCGGTTCTAATCTGGAGATTTTTGAAAAGGTAGACCTCAAATGATATCAGAAGAGGCTCATTTCAACGGGAAGAAAGGAAATTCAATTTCGTTTCATCTCTCATATTATTAGGCGAGAGGAAATGATAATTGATATACTAAATGTCGAGAATTCGGAGATAGCAGACAATTTGTCTGTGTTAATTAATGTCGCTATAAAGATGTGAGAAAATAATAAATAAAGACAAATCTATAAAGACCGTTTTGGTTATATTTGAGGAAAACTGTATGGATTATAAAGCTTAAGTTGCAGTACACGCCAATTTAAAATTACCATGTTGCAATCATACCTACCGTTTTATAATTTGATAATCTTATGAGCATACAAATGCTCCTTCAAACTTAAACCAGCAATTGTGTTACGTGCTATAATCGACAGTATATACTTCTAATTATTATTTCCTATTTCATCTAGGAACCCAAATGCTATCGCTGAATAGTTTTGTTGCCCTAATGGCATTTTGAAAATGTAAAAATTAAAAATTAAAAAGTACTTGTACTTTAAAATGATTATTGCTTCTGCAATAATCTAAGTCATTAGTTGCACTTTCTTTGAGTTACAGCCCATTTTGCAACTATTGCAGATTTATCTTCAATAAGTATCTGGAATATAACACTCTCCTCTTGTTACATATTTTATTATCAAAAGGAAGTATGCTACTTATGAACTGACATTATTACGTTTAGGTTAACAATATTCTTTAGTCTCAAACTATTCTTATTATCTTTGACCTCTGGGTAAAAGCGATAGCAGCAGCATTCAAAAATTAAAAGGACCAGGAAAAATCTAAGCAGCAGGTGGTTTTAAGGAAATGGCGACTCCGCCAAATTCAAATGATCTATTAGCCAAATGTACCTTTATGTGTAATAAATAGCATTCTGAAAACGGCCCTCTCGCAAACATCACTCAAAATCAGGTAACTTTTCAAATCATTTTCATCATGAGGTTTATACACACATTTCCTCTTTCTGTCCGTTACAAACTATGTTCTATGGCTAACCTGTCAATCTTACAACCCGCGATCTCTTTCGAGGAAGAAAAATAAGGGAACACCAATCATTACTAGTAAAGGGCAGCAGTCTCCATCTGTAGATTTTTAATGGTCAGGCCCTCCATCGCTTTCATTGTTGGCGAGGGAAGCATGGCCACGTGCCTCGCTCTTGGGATCTGGTACATATCGCACCCAACGCCTAATCCTGACGTCATCCGCGCCAATCGCTGGAGGAGCTCCACTGATTAGAGCAATCAGAGGCACTTGAGCGACCTGGGCTCAATTCGACCTGCTTATTCCCTCGCCCCTGCATCCCCCATCTCGTATTCGCCACCGACTGATGAGGAAATCCAAAACGTGGAACATATTGCCGCCACTTTAAAAGCTGAAGGACATTCGGAAGTTTGAAGGGGAATAAGCGGATGCCTCTTTTTGGATGAAATTATACGTGACGCGAACAATTTAATGGTTCATTTCATCCTGTGAAGCCTTCGTAAAACAAGGCCCACTTTTTCGGCAACTTTTTTCTCTTTCCTTAAATGGAATCTTATTTGTAGCAACTATAACTCACCTTGCAAAGTGCTAATTTGTAAGGTCAATCAGTGTTTTATATTTTCATAGAGTTGGAAAGACTTTTTCTAGCATTGAAAGAAAACTTATATAAATACTTGGAACTCCGCCATGCAACCACCGTTTTTTATCAAATCATTATCGTTAGCTAATCATTTCCATTTTGATATTTAGTGTTACGACTTACGACCCCGTTAAGGTCAGATGAAAGTGTAGTAGATTTTCTAAAACCGATCTCAAGTGAATTTTTACAATGGAAAACAAATAATCTGTTCTTAGGAAGACAATTAACGGATATGTATTCTATATAACATGTCGGTACTGCATAAATAGAAGCACCAACCACCACTTTGAAACATTTAATTGCAGGGTAACTTTTGCAATATGAACTTGTGGAATTTCCATCTCGAGTAGTAGTATTGTTAAAAGTGCTTTGAAAGCTTTAATAACATCGCACATAAGTTCCCTCCGGGAATCGAACCCCGCAAGAGACGAATTCGCCGTCCACATCGCTATCCGCGTGCCCCTGTAAATCCGCTAAATTTATAACGATAGTATTCATGTAAATTGAAGGTTTTTACTGTAAGTTCTTTACAAACATTTCATTTGGGGAAAATATACAAGCCAATGTTAATGCGGACTTCAGTTATTTCATCTATCCTAATGAAGAATCCTTCTACTGATGAAATTATTTAAAAAGCTTATCTAATGACTGAATTTGAACAGCTCTGTAATCATTAGAATCACTTTTTACTTTCTCCATATACGTAGTATAGAGAAAGTATTGTTTTCTTGAAAAAATCGACTCCGAGATTTCAACGGAAATTCATGTATATTAATAATTTTCGTCATTCACTGTTACTTCTTAAGTTTCCACTGTTTAAATATGTAGTATTTATTTTTGTTAATAGTTTGTGTCGCTCGTTTGTTGTTTTGCTCTTCGTTCGTATTTTGATTTAGTTTCCATCGTCTATTATAATCAGTTTTGTGATTCATCCTATAGTGGTGCTTGTAGTACGTGTAGACTCAAAAGGCTAATTACACCAATTTTTATCAAACCCATGTCCCGAAAAAACATTATTTATAATGTTTGTGACGTAAAAACGTAATATGATATAAATTAATCACTTACATATCTTACAAGTTTAGATTGAATATAGAGTTCGAAAATACTCTCGTAGATAAATATATACATCTTATATATGGAGCAAGTCATGTGCTGGCCACATCAGATTTTTTTCTTGCTCTCTCTTTGCCGACTCTTCTTTTTAAAGATTCAATTCCTTTATGGCTTCCTCTCGTCATTTCAATAGAAAGTCAGCTTTGCCTCTTAAGTTTCTCTTTTTAATTCAATACTTTTACCTTGTTATCCTTGGTTCTTCCCAGCTCTGCCATTTATCTCTACTTTGATTTACTATCAACAATTACATATCTACTTCAATTGCCAAACCTTATCCTTCTGTAGCTTTAATAAAACAAGTTCTATCATAACAAGTCTGTGTTATCGTCTGAACTTGTAAACCTGTGTCCCTGATTTTCTTGAAACTATACCAATATCTTTGTCTTTCTTCAGATAAGATGAGTTTTTATAATTTTTGATATATTTTTGAATCTTTTGATATAACACGTAAATACCTTTTTCGCTTATTGTAGAAATTTTTCTTGCCTAGCGTATGAAGTGGAATTGTAGTTTTTATAGTAATTTCGGTATAAAATGCAAGCTGATGTCTGGGAAAAAAGTCAAAAGTAAAATCAAGAAATATCATAATCTTTCCTTTCATTTCTTTTGGGAGTTGACGCGGTAATGATCTCAAGTCAAGATGTGCAAAAATTAGCTTACCATCTGAGGAGAGTCGAAATTCAGTAGCGTGAAATGTATGCACAAATATATTTGTTTTTCGGGAAAACTATGTGCTGCGTGAAAACGCTCGAACTTATCTTTATTATGCGCATATTTTAAGGGTATTACATTATATTTCTCATCGATTATAATTCTGAAGAAACCCCAAAAGATTTATTCCTTCGATTAAAGCTCATCTCAGGATGAAATGTAGTCCAATAGGAAGGTTGCAAATTGAAATATTCCTCCCTCTTGAATTTAGAGCTAGGAAATTCGTCGTAGTGTGTGTCGTAAATTATAAACAAATGTTATGCATCGTATACTATCCTGTAAAGTTTCATGATCGATTTAAAGATTTATTCAAAACCATAAGCCCCCGAGTGGCATTGTTATTGCCAGGTGGAAAATAAAATAACATTTTACGGTGCGTAGGAAATGTGAAATCCGAGGGTTTAAGGGAGGGTTGGAAAATCCCAGCGGCTCGTGGGAGAGAAGAGGCATGTCATGGTGTTCACATCGGTAAAAGATACATGAGTGGGAACAAAACAAGCTCGTTGAATGAGGATAGCGGAAACTTTTACTATAGAAGGTTAATGGACCGGTGGTATCGAAGGTTTACAAAGATAGGGTTGTAGTGGGGAATTGGATGCAGCCTCTGTACGGATATACGCTTCTAATGGAGATCAAAATGTAAAAAGGCACGCTCGTATATTGATGATTTTTTATATTTTATGTCACTATAAGATATTTAATGTGAGATTAAACTTCGTGTTTTCAAAACGTGTTAACTAAACGAATAACATCGTCGATGTAGCTGGGAATGATCAAAGGATAGGATATATAGCTAATCGACGTGGAGATTTCAATACTTCCATAATCAAATGGTTTTATGTAGGCACTCTTTGATTGGGGGGGTTCCAATAGAAAAGATAATTTCTCATTTCGAAAAAGTACAGAAATAGCAGGACCAGGATAATTTAATTTTCCATTCTCTTCATTCTTCAGTGTTTTATGGAGTGACTTAATGTCAAGAAGTAGGTTAGGAAGAAGTCTTCCATCCCCTCTCCTTTATTATTTTCGTACCGTTCTGCGGAAATAATACGGACTTGTCTTACTTTTTGATTCATCGCAATCAACCTTCCGTACATCATTATTTTCGCACCGTACTGTAAGCTGCATATGATTCTTTTCATATGCCTTGGGATTTGTCTTTCATCAAAGACATCACTCTGACCGAAAGTTGAATGATCATTTACCTCCGCTGGAAAGTGCATTGCATTTATAAACACAATTTTGGATTATTTGGGTGTCTATCGGAGTAATAAAAGAATTGAAATTAGTTGTTTCAATTTTCCCTTCCATGACTCTCCCTAAATTAGGATTTCAAAATATGTAGACACTTAGTCGCATATTTCAGTTAGAACCTTCCAAACTAAAGCGCCGCATTTTTAAATGCAGAGATATAATGGCAGAGTAATGGCACATAAGGGAATGTGTTTTGATGATACGGCTTTTCCTCTTCCGAGTTTGTTAAATTAAGCGCAAACCTATCGTCGAAAGGGATTAAAGATGCGTTTGAAAAGAGATTTCCCCTCCACATCTCATCAAGTTCTTCAGGTATTGTTTGTTCCACAATGCATTTTAATCCCCCGTCTAATCAAGTCGCGGAATTAATTACTCCCGTTAAAAACCCCGTGGTTCAAACATTCCCTTTCATGTCGACGCGCACAATGAATTCCCCATTAAGAGGGTTTCCCGCATTCCATACAAATGAGGATGTCTGCGGACTCCCTATAAGGAAAAGTACTTTTATTTTTACTCGGACCCACCTTGTCAAAAATCGCCATGTGCGTTTGTTCTTTTTTTCTCAGAAGACAAGCAGCCCACCGCCAACCCACCCCTATCACCCTCATTCCAATTTTTCTTCTCTTTTTCAGCTCTAATGCCAGCGCTATACCCTTTATTCGCCGCTGCCCCGGCCCTCCTACACACTCGAGCCCCTTCACCGCCCTCTCACGGGAGTTTTTCGCACATGCCGACTTCAATTTTTCTTCCGTCCACTCCCGTCCAGATCTCCATCTCACTCCAAGCGTCCACGCCACCCACTTCCTGAGCCTTTATTCTCTCTGCCCTCACATTGCCCACCCTCTGTACACTCGAGGGTCGACCTCACCCCTTCCTTTTTCCAACTCTCCTTTCAAAGCGTTTTTACCCTCTTTCACCCTAACCTCCCTCTTCCTCTCTTTTGCATCTAATACACATCTCCGCTCTACCTTTGGGCTCCTTACCGACTTCCCGCTTCCTCCGTGAAAGCGGTACCACAATATATTCAAGGAAGACAATTTTGTGTTGCTCGTCTATGGAGCCCGAATAGTTAGGTCCTCTCGGAAAACTCAGAAGAATTCGTTGTATCTGAGAAAATGTAATCCGATAATTTTCCTCGTTTATTTTGTGATAAATCCTATTTTAGTATTTCCTTTGAGATAGCTGTCTTTGTTCTTTTAGTTTCCCTTTCACGTATACCCCTCAAACGGCAATATAAATGGTCGCCATTCTAATAAAGTTCTAAAATGGCTAAATAAAATACATACCCTCATCGTACAATGAATAATGAAAGCAAATAATGTAGTACCTAACTGAATGGAACTCTCTTGAATGATCATATTTTTTATAGCACTTTTTCATTCTGATTATCGGATTTAATTCGATAAAGAACGATAACTTTAATTGCAGACTTAAAAAGTATTTCATGATAGCTAGGTTAAGAAGGATAAGTTAGGTTTTGAATTTGGGTTCCATCAATCATTTTAAAACCTACATCCTTGAACTTTTACTAACTGAATTGTAGCCTTATTTTCGTATTTATTAACTGGTTCAGGATGTAGAGAACCCATTATTCTCTTCTCCGTTATCACCCATACTACGCAGATAAATACATAACCTGTTACCATGCTACATACACGCAAATCAATAAATTCTGATATAAAATTTTCAAATGTATTGACGAAACTCATCAAGTTACTGAAATTTAAACAATGATGACCTAAGAATAAAACAGAAACAAAGTTTTCAAAGAAAACTAACTCCATTTTTAATAACTAATAATTAAAAATTTAATAGAGAACACACGACATGTTTTAATGCAGTCTACTTCTCTTTAAATTCAGTCTACTTGAGAATGGTGCCTACGCATTGAAGCATATCTTGCGTCCTCTATTTAGCGTGTAATTTTATTAGTTATTAAAAAATGGTATTAGTTTCCTTTAGAACAGTTTTTCCTGTTTTGTTCTTTTGTCATGGATTTCCACAAAGTAACTCGTAATTTGGTTGATTTTTTATAAAGATGACCTAACTTCAGATGTAACACACTGTATGTTAATTTCATTTTCTCGGAGAAATCACACTTTTTTATATGCTAATTTTTAATGCATGATAATTGTTACAATGAGGTATTTAATCATATATTTAACGCAAAATACTTATCAATTACGCCGATAGAAATCATCCCTCAGGACAGAGAGTAACTTCTTAAAATAAGGAACTAGAAATTTTATGAAACCCGCTACCGCTTCTGATATTGATAATTTTTATAATGAATTAAACGAACTATTCCTATCAATTAATTAAATTTAAATTCAAATTTCATCAATTAAGGCCATTTCGC
Organism: Sympetrum striolatum; assembly: GCA_947579665.1. Classification (NCBI taxonomy): domain Eukaryota; kingdom Metazoa; phylum Arthropoda; class Insecta; order Odonata; family Libellulidae; genus Sympetrum; species Sympetrum striolatum. Next base: position 31,691,235 of record OX388352.1, read on the forward strand.
TATTATTATTTTAGTTTTCCATTCTTTTTTACTAAGTATTACGCGATGAAAATGTTTATAAAGACCAATGAAGCGGTTAAAAATTCTCATCCAGTCTTAATCCCCAAAAGCACACGTTTTCACGTGGAAGGATAAGCGGGAAGGGAACCCTTCCATTACTAGAGTAACCAAGCATACAGTTGCACTTAAAGGGTAACGAGGGAGATAATTTCCGCGGAAATAAAGCGTCTGTAAGTCATTTTGCTGGACACTGCGAGGTTGGGCACTTTTTCCCCTCTCTCGAAATTTCTGTGTTGCGTCAAGTTCTTGCTCGAATTTCCGTAAATGTCTCTGAGAGGCGGGATTTGGCTCGCGAACCACTATTTACTGAATACTGAACTCATCCTATTCTTATTATTACTCACTTAACCTCATTCTCCGGACTTAAAAGACCGCCATAGCTGCCACTTCCTCTCCTTCACTCTGTTCATCTGCAAATATACCCTCGCCAATTCACTCTACATCCCTCATAATCCATTCTTCCCTCTTATCCTTAAGATATGAAGCGACACTTTAGTCACCAAGCTCAATCTTTCGCTATTTGAAGACTTGTCGGATCTAAACCTCTTGCATTTCCCTTTCCTCATCTGTTAGGGCCATAATCGGGATTTATTCCTTTCTCAATTTATTCATCTCTTTAAAAGAAATCTGCGCATTTACAGCAGTGAAGCGTAACTGAACGAGTGGATCAACAGTTTGATCAAACCAACCTTCTTCGGTTCAGTTATAACTTATTCTATAGTTTTAGGTGTATTGAATATAGTTCACAAAAAGAAAGAATGGAGGATAAAAATTCTGCCGTAGTCTGGACTCGAACCAGGATCTCCCACTTGCGGGCGGTCTCTCTGTCCAATTAAGAAGTGTTGTAATCTTAGATAAATCCTCCGAAGCCCACAGCGTGTTTCTAGAAATCGGAGTAATTGTTCTGTCGTGGTTGCTTAATTGGATGCCCGCAATGTGGGTATCCTGGTTAGTACCCCGGATTTGGTGAAGCATACCATTTCACCACCTTTTCAGCCATCACTTTGATCACTAGAGCTTTTCTTTGTAAATTATAAACGTACTACGGTTTTACAACTAAATAATTTGATTTTAAGTTTATTCTAAAAAATACTTAGCGTACTTCATCATGGTTTCAGTGCAGTAATTTTAATAATTTTATAATCATATCCAATTTCTTCGGAATATCTATCTAATTTTCACGGAAGAAGTTTTAAATTTTGATGCATGGTATTTATCATCAATCGTTTTATTAATGTTTTGGAATATAAATCTATTTTACCCAATTCTACGCTTTAAGATGTGAAATCCTTCGCATGCATTCCGTTTATTAAATCACTTTTATTATTTCCTTTCTTTGCTAAAGTTTTCATCTCCGTCTTTATTCACTTACGCACTATTTATGTTTTAACATCATTGACAAAAGGTTAGTTGGAAGAAGATACATTTTTGTCTTAATCTTGCCTTTTCAAAGACCGTATAGATCTTAGATACTCATACCTTAACTGTTGAGGGAATATAAAGATGTCGGTCAGTGACTCAAATTTCTCTGAATCAGTAAACTCGGATTTCACCTCCCAGTTGGAAACGCATTCCTAGATGATGAATTTGGGTGGTATTTTGTACTTTAAAATCTTCACGGTATATAACATTAGTTATTATGAGGAAATAAAACCCTTCGTAAGATCCATTTATTACCATTTATTATGGCCTTTCACGAGATGATGCTTTCACATTTTGAATTTATGAGCTGTTATATTTACTGTAAGACTAAATATCGCATAATGAAATGTCGGATCTAATTAACAAATCCAAAAAATGTTTACGAAGTTTATTGAAAATATAGGCTGATTAATGCGAGGAATTAGTTATTGATTTGAATGTGGACAATGACTCCTGTATAATATGATCACACTTATAAACTAAAATTCACATTGAAACTGCGATTTTGAAATGTCGTTCTTCGAAGGCACGAATATAAGTGGATTTCCCTATGGTTTTATACTTGTCAATGAATTTGCTTTGATTTCTATTCCCACTCACATAGTATGACCGATGGTACTCAGTGTAAATATCTTTGAATAAATATGATAGAATGTTTTCAATTCAAAGCAATTCAGTCATTTTTATTCACAATAAGAGATTCTGTCATTTGAAATCCCGGGATTGAGAGTCCCTGGTGTCTATTTAGACGAATAGCTCCGTAATAATGACATCATTATGAATATGTCACTCCCTTGCTACCCATTATAAGCGCCGACGTTTTATACTTTTGTAAAGATTCAAGATTTGTCGTTGAGAAATTGTTCAAAAGGATAGGCACACTTTGGTGGTGTCTCCTCCCTTTGTCGATCTCCGTGGAAGCACTTGGTCGATGCTGGGAGACCATTGATGTTCAGTTACCGGGGTAACCGTCTCTGAAAGCTTTGCGAGAGACGAAAATTGAGTTCGTATCCTGGTTATAAGATGAGGATAGAAAATTTTTCTGCCCTCTGTTAATGAGGTCACAGGTTGCTCTGAGACTGGTTTCACGGGGCACCTTGGGTTTAAAGTAATTGGAAGAATCCGAGAAGTTGTTGTATTACAGTTTTCATCAGCTTTGGTTGATCTAGAAAACAGGATCTTAATTTGGTTATTAAGGTTAGAGTGCAATCTCTTTATTAAAAACTTCGCAATTTTTCCAGTACCTCTAAAAATAATTTGGGCAACATCAAATAATTTAGTTTATTCTAAGTAAATATACATTTAAATAAAATTTATTTATTTAATGAAAATTTTCCCATTTTCTCAGATTGAATTCGTAGTGATTGGGCATGAATTATACATAGAAATACATCACATTGCTGAAAAGGGCAAAATATTAATATTTATCCTGTAGAATAAGCGAAGGCAATTTTCTGAGGCGATTCCTGGTAATAATCCATTCTGAAATATTATTTTCAAAGGCAGAGATCATATACTACACCACAAAGAGAATACTTTGATGAAAGATTTCGTTTTAATCAGGTCAGGTCATGATGATGACGTACGTGACTTATGATGAATTTAAGATCATTAATCCGCAGTTTTCACATTATGATCTTTCTCGTTTTATAGCTTCTAGAATCGAGCTTCTGATCCATAAAAGCTTTTTTTTATATTTACGTTTATTACAAGCAGATCCCGAGAGGATTGGTTCTTTGAAAATCCATATTCAACGTAGTGAATCTCATGAATCGAGAAAAGTAAATAATTCTGATACGCGATCTGAGCATTAGCACATTGGCGCGTAAAACATGGTGTCCAGGTAATTTATTCATTGGAATATCAACAGCGGCTTAAGTTATTCCCCCGGAATTCTAGTCATAATTTCCGATATAAGCGTTTCTGTCTTCCGTTGAAAACGAAGCTATATTCTCACCGAGGGGAGAATCGTGCTTTGGACGACCCGCATCCTCTTCCATTTTAATGTCTACAAGAGATTTCACCCCACTGCCTTAGGCGCTCAACCCCGTTCCTCGCTTCAAAAGGCAAATGAATTTTAAAATTTTATTCGGTTACCTCCGAAATCAATATCAGCAAGGCCTCGTCTCCATATTTTAGGTACAAGATATAAGGCGAAAATCAATCTTTCATTGTTGCAACCCCGAGCTTTGAAAAAATAAGAGTTTAACTTTAGATACAAGGATCTTAGTGAATTTGTAAAGTTCGAGGAGATAACATAATAAACTGGACAATCCCGGCGGAAACTGAAAAAAATCTATCATTTAGTCTCGCAAGGATGATGAAGCTAAGTACATCCCTTGTTATGATCCCGTACAGGTTTCTAAATAGCGATACCTTACGCTCTGATAATACGGTTAAGCGTGATTTACTTTATGATGGTAGCCGGGAGTTGACGAGGAATTTAATAATGATGCGATGCCATCACCTAGTCTCGCAGTTGGGTAAAAAAATTTCTTCTGGGCAGGGAGAGGAGAATTGAGTAGCATGCTCTAGGTAAATTTACTCGCGTTTCTTGATCCGTGAAGTTATCTCGGAAATAACAAGCCCAGATTCTCAAGATTACTTCGAAAGGACGGGGAAAAGTCGAAAATTTATCACACCTATTTCATATGGTTCGGTGAGATTGTATTCCATTCCATTAATTTTTCATCCCATCCTTAATTTTCGTGTAACAATAGAAGATTTTTGAATGAATATGTGTTCAAAATTCGTAAACCGTTTTGATCGCGCAGCGTGTGGTTTTTGAGAGTTTCATGGAATTAAAATAAAGAGGTAGAAACGTATGAAGGGAAAAATCGATGATTAAATTTTAAACTAGACCTTTCGTAAACTTTTTAAATTAAATTTATTTCCTTACTTTATATAAAAGACAAGTGAAAGATTTACGGTGGGATTTATTGATTTTCTGTAAAGCTACAATTTAATGTATCACCAACTAGCTATAACCATGAGTTATCGCGTTATCTACTCGCGTTAAAAAATAAATATATTCATAATGGGGTATTGAAGGCATAGTAAGAGTAGTGAGAGGGAGGCACTGAATGGTTAGTGGAAGACAAATGGTTTGGGCAACCAGTGAATGGTTTGAGATGTTTCAGAGAGTCGGGAATATGAGAAGAAAGGGGACGAGAAAGGAAGGGGGATTTGGGATCTTTAAAAGAATCCGAGGGGAGTGCTTAAGTGTGGATGGGGTAATACAAGAAGGAGGGCATCGTGGCAGTTAGGGTTGGTCGAGCAGGGGAATGTTTAGAACGACGTAAGGGAAGAAAGAATTGAATGAGATACAGTAAGTGACAGTATTAGTAACAAAAATGGTATCATAATTATAAGTATATAGGAATCACGGCGAAATCAAACTATTATTTCTTTGGAAAATCGCAAATATATTGTATTCTGGAAAAGGAATGAGATGAGAACGAATGTAAATAATTAGGGCATAAAGAGGTACAAATCATTAAACTAGGATTGATGGAAGGATCAGTATGTTTATCTAGCGAATTCATTGCTTTAATTTACCATTATTTGCAACGACAACATATTTATATTCTAAAAAAAGTTAGAATTACTCAAGGATGAGAGGAATAAAATTTAATATTAATTTGAATCCATTTATATCCTATTATTTTATGCTGTTTATCATGTATGAAGATCATGAAATGATTTGTTTATAAGAAAAGAGAATCTTTCTAATTTTTTTCTACATGATTTAATAGAAACACGACCAGGTTTCAGTGATTGATCGCCATCATCAGGTGGAAAATAGCAAATACAACGTTTCTTTTCTTTCAAACATGGAATATTTCCATTTCCACAAAATATCGCCAATGTCCGATACGTTTATGCATTAAGATTCCAGCTCATTGCTGCAAAAGCGAGGACACGGCTTTATTATTACTTAGAGTTAAGAAGGTCAGTTACTGGAACGGCGCGGCGCCGGCCATTGGGAGCATACACGAATTCTTCCTCGTCGATGGCCCGTATGAAGCATTTAAATTCACGAATCTACATCTTATTTTGCCATGAAATATCACAAAGTTACTCGCCAATCCGTTGAGTTAACATCATATTTGGTTGAAATGCAGTTCTTCTAAATTAATTCTGTCATCTTTGTAATATCATCATATTATCCTTCTGCTTCCAGTTCCACTTTTTTAACGGGTCCTTCGTCACTCGTAAATATAATGTAAATACTGTAATCGTGCATTCTATTCGTGTCATTATATTGCAGTCTTATTTTTATGAAGAATGAGTATTATTTTACCGAAAGCTACTGTAGTATAAGGATCCATCTTCATTCAGATATAATGATTTTTATTTCTGAGACTCTAGGTTGTCTATGTGCTTTATTCACCATTCCGAGGCAAATTTAAATGCAAAGCACACAGAGCTATTGTCCAAGTGTTTCAGCGTGTACAATATAGCTTTATTATTCTCTTGTTATCTTTGGAATTACTGATTTTCTATTCATCTGGAAGTTTCACCCATACTTTGTATCATTAGAGTCATGAAACATGATCATGAATCATTTAGTTAAAAGAAAACTAAGGAAAGTTCCTGCCGCCGTATCTCAATGAATAGAGTGTTTTTCTGCTGTGTTAGTTTAGGGTAGAGAAATCTGTTCATTCAGCTTACCTTTCTCTCGGTCTTAGTGATGACTATGATATGCCATAAAAGCTTACTAGGCATGAGTGATTTTGAATGATGGTATTCATTTAGTTCTCTTCGAAGTCTACAAATAGAGTTATTCATAGGGTTATAGCGTGGACTTTTTCTACTTCTAGAGTTCTCTAGCGAGGAAAGCAAGGGTAAACCATATCATCTTGCCTAGCCACCTCATTCTCTCTCAAAAGCTCTTGTCAGCTATTAGTTGAGAGATTTAGGATCCAAGCAGCCTTCTAGATGATGACTTTACACACAGGTTGACTAGGAAAAACTATAACGGCAAGAAGTATTTTTCTGAAAGGAGTAAGAGCGAAGTATAAGGGAAGAAGGGGAAGAGGATTTAAGGATAGAGTACGGAAAGGTGAGAGAGTTGATGGGAGGGCAGGGATGAGGCAGAGAAGCTTTCGTGTAGGCGAGATGAAGTCTCTCTCTCAATTCCACTCTCTTTCCAGAGCACTGAGGGTGCCATTAGCTTTCAAAAGAGATTTGATGGGGTGAGAAGAAAATGGAATAGCGGTGATGAGGTAGAGAACGCGGAAACTCGCCCTCTCCTTTTACTTTTCGTTTTCCTTTCCTCTGTTCACCACCGGAAGTCTCCCTCGGTAGTTGAGCGTGGCTTTATTCCCTTCGCAGCCACACCTTTCCCACTCCCGAGGCTCGAGCTCTGATCCTCTAACGGGAGCTTTCGATGTTTAGATTGATGAGGGGCTCGACCGAGTCGCCAACATCGATCTGCAATGTGGGGAGCGTTGCATTCTCTCCGCAAAATACCTCGGGTGCGTTCGCTGCGTTGTTTGCAGAAATTCTTTCATGCGGCGGTCAACATAACTCCTTTTTTCCCGCACCCCTCGCTCACGCTCCCCAAAAACTCGCCCGTTCCTCGTTACCGCTCGTCAGCAGATTAAGGCGCTCCTTCTCCCTTCAGTTATACTGCCCACGGAATTAATTCAGGGCCTGCATTTTATGCGAGAGGCAGCCCAGGCTTCTTGTCTCCCACTGAATGTCAGCCTGACCTCTCTCTTTCTTTCTCTATAGAGCGAATGCCAACCTCGCGTATTGTCTGCACTTGGTTGTTTTATTTTTTCGGGTGTCGGGAATAAAATACCCAGAATGACAGGAATGCGGACAAATTTGGTCTCGAGGTAAGGGATTAAGAACGCGTTAAAAAGGTCGCTGACAATGGAAACTTATCGTTGTCTTAAAATTCAGACTTGCTCTCGATTCCAATGTAAATTAGAGTAGTGCCGTGGTTAGAATGTTGCCTTCGTGGTGAATTTTAAATTGCGGGGATTTGGATCCACATTAAAGTATTCAATGGCTGGGTTCTTGTGTTTATCTTTTTTTTCACGAGAAATGTTTTCTTGGCATTGGACCGAGAGAGCGATATACATATGTATGAGTGAGCACACGAATTTATAAATATAAGAATAGCGAATATAAAATTCTTTTACAGGAGCATTATCGATTGTAAAGATGATAAAGTCCCTTTTAATCCCAAGGTATTTATTGGCGATTCCACTTAATATTTATTTACTATTCCTCCGAGAGGGAAAATCTGAAGGTTTAAATTTTATAAATTTAAAAACCAATTGTATTTCAAGGTATTAATTTCTGTTCATTAAAATGCGCATGAATATATTCACATTGCTACATAAGAAGTATTGTTTTAAATGGTTATCTTAATTTTCCTAAATAAATAATTAGAACCATTTCTTTAAATAGGTCTAAAACGGCAATACGTTTTTATGGTTTCATTTGATTTCTGATACCATAGAAAACTCATTAAAAGCATCACAATTAGTATATTATAATATAATTTTACCTTTTTACATTTAAGTCTGAATAAAATGTTATTTACGTCTTCGTCTATATTTCTTGGTTTAATTCTGGAAGAATTGTGATTGTATTATTTATTTAACCGTGACTGTTGAAAGTTGGCGCCGGCGGGAGTAACCGTAACTATTTAAGATAGCCGCTGGTGGGATTAAATGATATCTTAAAGTCATGTAAATAATAATTAATACAAAAAGAGATAATGAAAGTGATGCTTTCAACATCAAAGTAGGAGCAATAATTGTTACAGGATTTTGTTCGAGGAAATGTTAATATTTTATTGTTAAATGTTGATGTGGATGCAGCGAGGCTAAAGGCAAAATCGATGGTGTGGGCCTGCTGGTTTTATATGACAATTAGAAGCAAATTGACAGAAAAGAATTTATTTATAGATTATATTCGTTTGTAGAATTTATGCAAGTAAGTTATTTTCTGTCAGCTTGCTTCTGAATCACTGAGGACGTAGAAATACTTAAGATGTATGACATAAACTGGTGATTGGAAATTAAATGACCGATATCGGAAGCTCTAGAAACATTCGCTTGTTCATTTTAAGAGAAATAATAATGAAGACTAATAGAAAAAAACACTTCTACCTTTGCAGAATGAAAACACTTCGTACTTTTCCACAGAACCACTTCTTCCACCTTTACCATAGAATTCTATTGAACGGCCATGATTACAACCCAGGGTTCGAAGAGTTGAAACCATGTTCCTGTAATAAAATTCTGTGGTGAAGGTAGATGTGTTTTTTAATAATTTCAAGATGGAAAACTGCCACAAAGTCGAAGCCAAGCAATTGGAATTAGTAATATAAATAATCGTTAAAATTTTTATATTCCTGTATTATATAGTATGTACAAATCAACTGACTATCACATTCTCATGGGTTCTTACACATATATCCAATATGGGTTAGATGAATGAAGAGGCTTTTATGTATGAAGTTTTCTCGGGTAGTCAGCCAGGTAAGTACCCGAGCAAACTTCATACAATCAGTTACGCCGGGAAAATACGAGATCATTCTTAAGAGGCTTTTAGTCTCAATTTCGCCTGCACAAAGACGACTTATGCATTGCATTCAAATCAACATATTTTAAATTGATTATACTTTATTGATAATACGGAAATGAGGAAGAACGACGAAGAGAAAATTATTGCAGCAATTAGTCTTATATTGAGTATGATGAATACATCCTAAAGTCGATTTTTTAGAAAATGATAACTTCTGTTATACCTGAGATTTGGTCATAGGATCAACTTAGTTCTGAAAGTTCCATGAATTAGTTCGTGGAGGAAGTTGGTAAAAGGGTACGGAGGTCAGCTGTTTCGGTAGTGATTCTCCCGTTCTGGCTCGTATCCTTCCCACGTATTCCGATAGAAATGAGCGAAGCACCGACAAATAAGATTCATGATTTCCCTTAGTCTGTGATTGCGAAAATGTAACTTGCTAACGTGCTTAGTTCCTTTCGAAGTTAACAGTCGAGCTCTTAAAGGCTAAGCTTATTAACAAATGTTTAACACGTTAGCATATAAACATATTCATATATAATTTATTTATTAGTTTTACGTATAATAAACATATTTTTATTTCATAATGTTAAGAATATAATTATCAAATATAATGTAAAGAAATTCAGAAATATTCCCAGCGATGTACGTATCTAGCTTATTCGTAGGCAAATATGACCTGATAATTTAAGGCCCAATAATCACGGAAATTTCTTACGTAGATACAGATAATGACAAACGATAAATGATAAAGAGTAATTGAGAAATTAAATTATCTTAATGGCTCGTTTATTGTTATATATTTTGAAGCGCTGTTCTTTAAATGAAATCCCTTATGTAAGCAATCGATACTAACAAGTATTTCCGACCATTGAACTAAGGAGATAGAGAGACAAGCCCAAACAAAATCAATCTTTGAGAATTATATGCATCGTTTTGATAAATAAAAAAATCATCAGTCTCTTTTCAAACACCAAGCGGATGTTTTTACTTTTCGTATTTGCACTGTCATTAATGAATTCGATAAGTTTACCTTCGGATTTATCGGGGGATAAATATCTGCTCATCAGCTGTTAGGTTGTGTTGATCTGGCGATATTGATTATTGGCTTGAACGCTAAACAAGTAACGCGGGAGACCTTACTGAAAAAAGAAAAACGCGGTTGGAAGCATAAGGGTGAAAAAAGTCAGGTGAGGGATATTAACTTGATTATCTTGTTTGGATATTGTTCTTATTAATTTATTTTTATGTCACGTTGGTTTCTTTGTTTCATTCGATGTGTTTATCGCAATGAATTAGATTTTAATGCATTATTTTTCCTTATAAATAAAAAAATCACTTACTTGTTCTGGTAAAATAATGGGTCGCATGTGCAAAATAGTTGGGCAGCCCTGTGCTAAATTCTACCCTGCTTGCCTCTTATCAGGGGTGACAGGCGTAATAAACACCGAACTGTCAGCCTATTTCTTTTTCTGGCATTTTGTGTATCGCTCCCATTGAATTTTTGAGCTGCTTTCCATTGTGCCTATCTATATTATTCCGCATCAATTGTCAGATACGACAACGTAGCAAGCAGGTACGCAAAAAACTTGTTACACCTCCCGTAAACCTTTACCACTACACCTTTCGTAAACTAATTCGTCTTAAATGTTATTTAACAGCCTTGTATTAGCTTTTAATCTAATTTATTTTAACGATGCTCAACCTGCATTCAATCTTAGTTTAGTAAGGATTACCCAGAAGCTATTTTCAGATACTTTAATTTGCAATAGCATAAGTGAATAATAATAATATTCTATAACATAAGAAAATAATATTTGATACTTTGCAATAGCATAAGTGTTTTACTTTGAAAGTATAACCGAATATAAATAAAGTATCTAAATAATTAAATAGAATATAGAATACATATTTATGTATAAATTTTAATTGCTGAAATAGATTCAGTGTTTCAAAGTTTCAATATTCCTCTTGTTTTATGCTGACGTTACTCATTTCAGGTAGAATCACCATACAGTTCAGTTTAAGATGGATTCGGCAATAGGAAATCTTGAAATTGGAGTACAAATATATCGGAAAATCCCATTTGAAGACCTTTCTGCACGACAAGGAGTTATTGGTCAGAGTGGAGAGCTGAAAATTACACTGGAATACTTGGTTGCAGAAGGAGGAGGTGTTGGGCGCCAGGAGGAATCATCCGCCGATGGATTGATTAATCGTAAGGTCAGTGATTACTCTTCGCAGAGGGCGCTCCCACCGGTGGGATGATGTCGTAAGCCTCAGGGAAAGGTAAGTGGAAAACTCCTTTGAAATATGTTTTAAATAACACATCTCAATGAATCACTCATATTTCACACACACACTCATATACAAACTTATCATCATGTACGTTAGTCATATTCAGGATTTTAAGAGGACCGTGAAAATAATGCTAAATTTGGTTTGTGAAGTGAAAAAGAATAATTTTTCGTTTACGTTGACTTTTACAAGTTAGCCGTTATAACTAAAGAGATTGCCTAAAAATTTATTTATCCCTCTAATTGAGAAATGAAGGAAACAATTTCTTCGTCTGTTTTCTGTGATCTTTATCAATGACTATATGCATCTCCACTCTTTCATCTATGTTTTCTTCAATTTCGTTTCTGCCTAGGATAGATTTGTGGCATCTTTTTTACTTCTCCTTTCTAATACCTCCTTAGGTAATCTGTCTCCCTCAATCCCCTTCACCTGGCCTCATCTCGCAAGTCTTCTCTTTTCTTCAGATACTACCCACTGCTCTTTTATCTATATCTTATCATTTCTTTTTTCTATCTGTCACTCTTGTTACCTCATTCATACCTCTAAAATTTAATTTCTAAAGCTATTACAATGTTTGATTCATTACTTTCCAGCTGTCCAAATGGCTCACTCCATACTCTTTTATCAGTATAGAATAGTATTTATTCACCATTTATACATGTCAAGAGGTATTCATTAACACACTCCTAAACGCATATTCTATTCCAGAACTCTCAAATAGTTATAGAACTTAGTTAAATGACTCTACCTCGTAATACACTTAAAATCCTAAAATGTCTCATTCAGTCTTATATTCTTCACATTCAGGTAAATAAATATTTACTTTATATAGTTCGAATTTTCTTCGCACCCTGAATTCTATTTTATATCCAGTTGCCAATATTCTCTCAATTTCTGAATTATCTACTTCTCCTGTCTTCGTATCATCAAGAATCATCCTTTCCTCTCCGCAACCCAAACATTTGTTTGTTTTAATATAGAGCAACTTTACTTCTAACTCAACCAATTTTCTTTAAATACGTTTCATTTTTTTAGAATTTATAAAAAGTTATCATAAAAATGATAAGCTTTGAAAAAAAAGAAGATAAGAATGGGTGATTCATGTACCGAAATAGTTTATAAGAATAGGGGTTATTTTCCCAATTAAGCGCGATATTGAGGAAGAACCGATAGGTCAATAGCAAATTTTATCATTTAATGACCGGTTGTGTTAACAATATTTGTCACTAACCTTTCAATATAACAATATTTTTCCTAGTGAAGTACTTTTTTCAGTTTCCTGAGGAAGATGTTCTTCGATGAAGCGTTATTGAAGGTTGCATATTTTAGCGTTCTTCTTGACAAATTTCTCCCGCCTCATTTTAAAATTCAATCTACTTCCAGGCACTCTGCTGTCTTCAACTACGATTTCTGCTGCGTTAGAAGTTAGAAGAACAGAACATTAATCGTGAGATAAGAATAATGCCTAAGGTTTTTGTACCTATCACATTCTCTGTAACAGATCTTTGGCATCCAAACAAAGATATCTCTCTCAGGGATATCAACATAATATATTGTTTATAATATATCGTAATAATTATCGTAATTTATAAATATTCTCGGAATGTATAATATTTTTTTTTCATTCGATTAAGGAAGCTATGGAAATGTGGGCAAAGTAGTTTATGAACCATCGAAAGTAAATTTATTATGATCAATTTTTCACGAGATTCGCAATGGGGATAAAGATTTTGGAAACAATCCTTAGATTCTACAGAATAGTAAATTTCTTTAAAAAAAACGCTTTCAAAATAAGGAGCTTCTTTATTCCATACGCAAAATCGATTTCCTGGAATAAAACAGTTAAACTGTTTACGAGTTAGTGGATACTATTAATGTTATCCGATCAAGTTCTTTCGCTAAACATTACGACAGTTTTCTCAATTCTTTAGTTTTTCCCAAAATTTCAGCGATATAAAGCGTGACAGTGCAAAAGCGTTAAAGTTGTGGAACATTCAACTCTGCATTTTGTTTTCCGAAATAAGTTTTTCGTTCCTCGTCGTAGCCCGCCAATTACAAGGCCCCCGTAGCTCCGTTCGAATACCCAAACAATTTCCAGGTTAGGGAAAATCACGGAGTAAAAAAACCCGGCGTCGCGCTCGCATTCGCCGGAGATGGGAAGGAGCGACGCGTGCGGGCTCACGCTTCAATACTCTCCGCACGCCTCCGCAATCTAATGTCCGCAATGGAATCGCTGGAGTGAATAAAGTCGGAAGATGCTCTACTTTCACCATCTCGCATCCACGAAGCGGGACTTACCTCGCCCGAGGGAGGAAGTTGATAAAAGGGGGAGGCGAGGGAAGGAGAGGTTGAAGTAACCCTCCTCTCCATTGTCTCCAGACTCGGGGAGAAAAATAAATCAACCCTTTAGTCTCGGACTTTCCAGAGCGTTTCTTTGCCTCTCGTCCATTCCCGCCTGTGCTTCGAGACAAGTGCTCTTCGCGTCCCCCCGCCCGCCCCCCCATTCCCCCTCATTACCCACTCCTCCTCTCCTTCTTCCGATCCACAAATCCCTATCCTTTATCCTATTTCCTCCCTCCACTTTCCAAATTCTCCCTTTTAACCCCTCCCCCGCCCTTTCCAGTCTAAATCGTACCTTGTTCCGAAGGGCCCCTCCGAGTCCTCCCTCCCCTGTCTTCTGCCCCCTCTTACCGCCTCGCAGCCCTCCCCAAATGCTCCGCTAAACTGGGTTACTTTGATCCACGGACGACGCATCTCCCGACTCTCTTTCTCCTCGCCCGTCCCATAATCTCCCTCTCCCTTCGCTAACTCTTATCCACCGTCTCCTTTCTCTCTTCCTTTTTCTATGTCTTTCGTATGCTTTCCCCAAGCATCCTTCTACCCGTTCCCCGATCCACTTTCCTTCCTCATTCATCTGTATTCCGTCCATTCTCTTTTACCAATACCTTCAAGTTTGTTCAATTAATTACTCGTTCGGTCATGTGTAAAGTTATGTTTCCTACGCTGCAGACAATGAATCTTTTATGTTCTGATATTTTTTGTAGGTCAAGGTAGCTTTTATGGTTTTTGTAAACCTCCACGCTCCAATTCCTTTTCTTTTCTTATAACTTTCATACGTACTATACGCTCTTTCTCTTCTTTGGTGATTTTATGCACTAGAATATTTTTTTCTTCTTTGCATTATATACATTTTTTTACGCAAAAGATATTTTTTCGATTTTTTAGTTTTCATCTTAAGTTTAGCCACTAGGTGATTTAATAACGTTAAAATCGAATAAATAACTTTTGTGTAAAAATTCTTATATAGTGCAAATAAGAAAATATATTCTAGTGCATAAACTCTCCAAAAAAGAGAAGAGTATATAATAGCATACAGTCATACATAGTCATATGTATATATATTTCTATCTGTATTTTTCAGACGAGTTAAATGTAAAATGTGCATTACTTATCTCAATTGTGCCCATTAAGCCGTATATATCATATTATGTATCTTTTTCCCATCCTCAGTCACTTCCCAAGCTATCTCATAGCCAAATGGGCACAATTTCAGAGAATAGTTTCAGAGAATCATTTTGGAGTTCTTGCTGGTATCTAGAAAGGATGGAATGACCGCAAGCACTGCAAAATGCTTCTCCTAACAAATATTTCTCGCTATCTACCAGCTTTCCCTACTTCTTTCCTCTTACGTTACCGTCTGCATGTTCTTCTCTTCTCCAATCTCACTTTTACCTTCTATATTGTCCCCTCAGCCCTATTTTCCTATTTTTACCATCTCTTTTCAACTTCTTCTCTCCCTCTCTAATCCCTCATTCTTTTCTCTGTACAGTTCTCTCTTCCTCTTGTCACTTCTTCCTCTTTCATACTTTGTACCTGCTCCCTCTTTTCTCTTTCATCCCAACTTTCGACACATCTCCTCACACCCTTCTCCGTCATTCTTTTCCCTTTGCTCTTTTTTCTCGCCGTCGCATTTTCTTTTATAAATTGTGCTCACTCCACATTTGATGTTCAGGAATAGAGTGTAATTCGTGTTCGCACGCAGCAAATCTTTTTGAACATCTCCCAAAATCATTCACGGGATGAAGTTTCTTGTAATATGTACGAGGTATGGGATTTGACGGTATTTATTTAAGCGAGAATCACTCGTGGGTGAATTGCTGGGGGGGGGGGAGGAATCGCATAAACGTTTTACAGGTAATTATTTTCTTGAATTATATAAAATATTTGCGCTGAATTATTAAATAAAAATCTAATTCCGAGCCAACTTATCACAAAATTTGTGAAAATGACCAATTGGTGTTTTTGTGATTTTTAATCTTTGCGTCATAATACGCCATGAATAATATTTGTGTTATTCAATGCGCAATGACTAAAATTGTGTCTTAAAAGAGGAATTATGACGTGTCAGTTATTTAAATAAACGTTATTTATAATTACTGATCCTTGGACATTTGAGAGGAACTTCCTTTGAATTGTGACTCACAATTAGATATAAAGGAAAGTAATGTGACTGAATATCCTGCGAATTACCATCTCTGTATGTACTTTTCTTTCCATCGATAAATGTTGGAAACTGTGGTTGAAGAGTATTAATTTATATTAATTTTACATGCTATCTCAATCGGTAAACATGCTTGAGTTCTGCTCATTGCTCATCAAGGATGTCTGAGCGAGTTCCCGATCGCGATTAAATTTTTCGCGATTTTTTCCTCAGCCTTTGACGAACTGTCTTTTGATATTCCGGTGTTTGAAGGATTTATTCCGTTTCAGTTGTTGAAACGGTTATTTTTATGAGTTTCGATTGAACTCAATAGATATATTGCATTCCTTATTCATATTAATGTCAAGCAAAGGCGGAGAATTTTCACAGACATTTCGTCGTCAAACTTTCTAATATTTCTCGTCAATACGTGATGTAACTTTCATCTATCCCGACAGTTGTCATTCCTCTTATTTCGTAGTTGATATTTAAAAGGTTTATTTTAATCAAATCTTTTTGACAGGGAACTGAGTCAACACTGGTAAAATATGTTTTTCCTTAAATTTTTATGGAGATTACCAATTCTAAATTTTGTTGAAATCAGATACTTAGCTCTCAACCAATCTTCAAGGAAATTGGAAAAATTCATGGAACGATATTCCTTTCAGAATCAATTCAGCGATATGCTACTTGGGTTTCTCTTTCAAACACCAACTAGCATGTGTATGATATTCAATAGACCGTTCCAAGTAGTCGACGTTTGAAAGCTTTCGCATGTTTATTGACTAAACTTGGGTTTTCCATCTTTTAGTTTGTAGAAAGGTTTTTGAAAGTTTCCACGTTCTTTCTTCTTCTAAAGAGGACTTATTGGTTTCTTTCCCCTGTTCCCGCTGTATAGTGTTTTATGCGAAAATTGCTTCAACAATAGGTTCAGTAATACGTTTTCCACAACTCATTTTCAGCTCAAGTTTGTCTTACTTTGTTATATACATTTCATTTTACGAGGAATCCAAAAAAATTTACTTCGGTATTTTCAGATGCATTATAATTATCTGATTTTTTCCTTAATTATGTTTTTTTTTTAATAGTTCTCCTCGTAATTTAGGATCCTGATGCATTGAGTCTGTAAATTAGCTATTTTAAGGGAGGAATTTGATAAAATATGACTGAGGATTTCTAATTTTAAGCAAGAAATTTGAGTCGGTAAAGGGTGTATTGGTTTATGTAATGTTTCCCATTTATATGCTTGTTTGTTGGGAATAAAATTTCTTTATTTCCAGAGAAGAATTCAGGTTAAGGTTTTGTCAGAAAAATATGTTGCCTAAGTATGAAGCTCCTCTTCTTTTTATATTATTTACTTCTTGATGCCTCTTTCATGCAATGAAAACAATTTCCTTATTCTAAACGAGTGTTTGTGATAGTTTATCTCGGATTGAAATCATAGCCTTTTATCTCGATGATATAGGATATCTGTATTAACCAATTATGCGTTGCTTACTTACCTACCTAATTCCATTTTTAAAGTTTAATTGTACACTTATTTACTTCCGATATATTTGCTAAACTTACTCAATGACTATTTTTCACATTATTGATATACTTACTCTTCATGATTTTTGGTAAATTGGTTAATGGTATGTGCTATTTACATATTTAAATTCTAATTTAACGGGATTTATCCTATTATAGCCTATTCTAGATACATAAACACCCATTTTCTCTATTATACACAACATACGAAACATAATTTGTACAATAGAAAACACTTTCGCAATTGAAAGTAATTCGCCCTTTTAATCATCTCTTCTTACAGTTAGACTTATATTTCTCAGACCCTAGTACCCTTTATATACTTGTGAATTGAGGATATTGATCACGTCAACAATCATTTCTTGAATCGTTACCCGTTGATAAACATAGTGTATGTTAAATAATTTCAGTGCGGTTTGGCTTTATTTATTATGTTAAAATTTCTTGACGCAGTTCTGTTGGTATTTATTAATAACTTATACAGAAGTTAGCACGAGATGTAATCTAGAATAAAATATCTTGGCGGATATGAATTGAAACCATCAGAGGAGCCGTGATTCTCTTAAGGTTATTCTTTTTAATAAATTAAATTATTCTCAAGAACTTAGGTTGTTTGCGTGGGAATATTTTATTTATACTCAAGGCGTACTCTGAAATCGTGCTCAAGCTGACTACTCGACGAGGCGGCCCTTTGTGCATGTTTATGATACGAGACAGGGCTTTATAGCTTTCCTCCAAAAACGGCGGTTTTGAAAATATTCAGGAAGCCTGCATTTAAGTAGTGACCGCGCTCGTTCATCGTAAATTGCTGATGTTCCCGTACTTCAATATTGGAGGAACCTATCGTGGGTTAGAGAAAGTAAAATGTGCGTTAGTACATTTATATGTTCGGATATGAATATGTTTTAGAATGAATGCAAAAATTATCCATGCTTAGATTACTCAATTGAATTTAAATAAATAACATGCATATGAAATGCAGTATATTTCCTTTATTGAATAATTTCAATTGATCTGTGACAACCTATTATATAGATAAGATGTTCTGGTTATGTATGTACGAGTATATATGTTTGAAGGAGTTATTTATTTATCAACAGAAAGCTAACAAGGTAGTGATACTACTTGTAATGCCAGGTTTAATTTTCAATTTTAAAATAATGATAAGTAGGAACGCACTCAGGGTAATTTAAGGGGGGATTAGGGCTAGGAAACTCCAATAGACCAAGGAATACTTGCCTTGTCGTGATTAATTTTTGGAAATTCTATCATTCATTCTCTAATGCTCGACGCTAAACACGCTAAAAGAGAAAAATATCATTTAATATTTTTAAAAATTCGTAATTAGTATTACTATTTGACGCTTTATTGGCCGGGGTTAGGCCATAACGAGCCTCTCAATCACCTAACTTCGTTCGTCATTTATACAAACACACTTATAACATGTACAAAAATATTAAAATATATATAAAAACAAAAGAAAACAACTAATATGTGAGAAAATAATCTCCGTAACTGAAGGCTGATAGAAAACATCCAACGTTGAGGGTAATAACCTAAGAATAAGGGGGTGCAAACCCCGTGAACACTCATGAAGTCATAAATTTTACAGAATTGAAATATACAATTTAAAATATCGTTAAGTAAAAGAGAGATGTGGTATTTTGTCTTCCCACTACACAGCGTAGATATTATTCTAAGGTAACTGAATTCTAACACGTATCTGTGTATGTGCACTATTTCAATGATCAGCTTTGATAGAGATAAATGGCACGCAAAGAAATTTATTCTAAATATTGGAGCTGGGTATATGTTTTGGTCCAGAGCCGAGGAACAGCATTTTAGATTGGAGATGCCTGCAGCGAGGCACGGCATCTCAAGCTTCGAGAGCAGTCCTAAGGTTCCATCGCATCGTAGACTTCACACCGAACAACCGCCGCTTTCCCTCGCTTAACATTTTATAGGCATTGTCTCGAAAAGAGATGCTCTCCTTTCTTTCAAATACGCCGGGAGGCAAGGAGAGACGCAGTAAAAGGTGAAGTTGGTCTTAGAAAAGGAGGCATAAATTCGTAGAGACAAGCTAGGTGGAGAAGGGAGCATTAAGAAGGATGCGATCGAAAGGCCCAAAATAGTGTGACCTCTGGAATCAGTTTGAATGGAAAGGCTGCGAAGTAACAGGCAAAGGGCAGCAGCCCTCGCACCTCCTTTACTTATTTATAAAGTGACCTCCTACCGTTTCCCCAGCTGCATTACTATTAGATAAAGCCTGAAATATTCCGAGCTTTGAGCCACTCGCGGCTTGCAAGTGGTTGGACGGAGAAGTGGGCAATCTTCGCGCCTTTCCTCCTTTGCTCCTCAAATTTCATTTTTTTCTCCATCACCCTGCTCTGGAATCGATCTCGGGGCCACTCGTGAGATTCCCACGCTGACTCGTACATTTCCAAGAGCCTTGACTTCCGATCGAAAAGGAGCCGAGATGTCGACAAACGTGTGGGAAATTGGACAGAAGTTGAACGGAGAGAGAATGGTCCGGAAGGTGAGTCGAGAGGTTGAGGGAGGTCAGAGGTTAGAGGCGAAAGGGAAAGATAAATGAAGAGGGAAGGTAAAAGAGGAAACATGAGAGGGAAAGGTAGGGGTCGAATGTTGATGAGGGAAATGATTAGTTTTTTATTCTCCTAAGCGACTTGATCACGGAACCAAAAGCATGTAATCAGGGAGAACCGTTCAGCATCCTAAATAGGCGTTAATAAAACAAGGAAACGGAACGTACACCCGTGAATAATAGTTCGGTTCTCGGCGATTAAAGGGTGAATGGGAGCGATTGAAGGGATTGGGATATTAGCAAGCTGCAGGGATTGGCAGGAGAGAGAAAATTTTTTTGGAGGCAGGAGCGTGACTTTTGATGCGAATGCATGTGATACAATACACTCGATTTTTTGCGGAGGGTTGACGTTTTATTTAGGATTTATTTGTGTCACAGACTTTCATTCTTTCATGTGTTTTTTCCTGCGAAATTTTTCGAGTCTCCCACCATTTGTTTTATCTTACCTTCACTCTATATATGGAGTCTATAGATGAATAGAATATGAATAGATTAAACATAGATTATCTGAAACCTACAGATTTAGCTATTTGCCTATTCCGTCCTCAAAGATTTCAAAACATTTTTTATTCTACCGATAAAGCCTTACATGAATCATATCCAGGGATACGTATTTAAACGAATGTTAAGATCATGCGCTTGGCTCAAAAAGAAGTTCTAAGGGGACTTCACCGGAACCGCCGCTGATGTTGAAAACTAGAAGGATTGCGATTAGGATCTTCGAAGCAATGAGCCATGCGAAACTATTCCTTCTATACGGTGCAATGGATACGTAATCCTATATTTAGCTTACGATTTATACGCGTCTTCAGATAAACGCATTTCGTAAGAGGAATTTGGAAGGGAAGCGCAGTATTTAAAGATCCCCCGAGTATTCCTCGATCATTCGACATTCATGGCCCAATTACTGAATCTGCCCACCGGCTTTGATTTAGGGTCCAGATGAATTAGAGGAATGGCCTGAATTGTGAGGCTGCGAATTTCGTTTAGGGCAGCCTATTTATAGACATAGAAGAAGCTGGTGCTTCAATGGATGTGCTCCAATGGATGGATATGTGCTCCAATGGAGCGCAATCATTGCCCTAAGCTATATTTTGACCAGATAGGCTAACAGAGCTCCGGGATATGTTTATAAGCCGTTTTGTTTATTACCGGTATTGTTAGAAAATTTATACAAAAGAATGATATAAAACGAGTGAAACTTAGTATTAAGTCCCATTTCTCGGCGGATGATGTGCAAAATTTTTCTCAGTTTTTCCAAATCACACAGCTGAAAAACCGAGTCGATTTTTTCAAAAATAAATGTTGTCGCAATATTTCTCGTCTCTCCACGATAAACTAAGAGGATGCCTAAAATGATGCTGCAAAAATTCAGAAGGGAAAATATTAAAAATTAAACCAGCAATACTTTATCCTAGAATTTTCAGCTCTAGATGCCGAAAAAGGTAAGAGCAGACACGTGTTTGCTACGTGCAGAACTGAGTAATGAAAATGCTGTCTTCAAAGGCAGTCGCCATGGTAACCCATAGGATAATAATACTTCAATTAAGGATAAATGTTAGATTGAGGAAGTTTCAAAACATTCCCACGATTCCAGGAAAAGATAAATCTTTGTATTCCTTCCCGCAGATGTCTTACATCCGAAAGCTGGAATTCAATTTCCTCTCATTTTGTTTCACAAACCATGAAAAAGAAAGCTCGAGCAGATTATCCTCAAATATCATCATTTCGCAGAAATAGTTTTGCGTGGCGCTCTCGACCTCGATCTCAAAGTCTTTCCATGTAAAGTACGTGTAGAATCCCAGAGCCGTTCTCGAGTATGTGAATTCTCCAGAGGCACATGGCTACCGATAATTAAATCACACGGTATAAATTCCACGCGAAATAAGCCTCAAGTATGTTTAAAGGCAAAAAAGTAGTGGAATCCTTAAACACTAGTGGTTGCTAGCACATACTGAAGATGTTTAGTTCCTAGTATGTGCGGATTTGCGATGGAAACTTATTGCTTCTAATGATTGCTCATCTTGATATGGCAATAGAAATGATTTGCGCAGTTCTTCAATTTTTGGTTGTCTTATTGGAAATATGTTTACTCCTTATAATTAAGTAAATACTGATTGAAATCATTGCTTATTTTTATATCAGGAGTTAAGAGGTGAGAGTATTGTAAAATATACTTGCGCTGGCAGTATTTTCTGTAATACGGCATGCTTTTTATTTCAGAAAAGAATATAACTTCAGTTAATATCATAGCTACTTATTGATAACTGCGTTTTCATGGATTTCCATTCGACTGGATCTCTCAAGAGACTGCAGAGATCTCTTGCTCTCGAACTAATACAATTCTTTCCTTATGGGTGTATCAACTCTGAATATTTTTCTGTTTTCTTACTTCGACACGCAATTCAAATTATTTACCTCTCATGCTCAGAAAATTCTGTTATTGGCTATGAGGTTAGGGGAGTTGGGAGGAAAAAAATGGAGATTCAAGGTTATTGGAAAACTGAAGGAGTAAGGAAGAAGTAGCTTAAAATGGGATTGGCTGATGCGAACACGTGGGAGGAGATGGGGCAGAGAGAGAACGAAGATCAAAAAGATAGGAGGATAGGATCGGTGATAGTGGTTTGAATGTGAGCGGCAACGGTATGAAAAGAGATGAAAGAATATGATATGCAATTAATACGAAAGGAAATATGCAGCGGTTGGCTATTTTCAGAAAGCCTGTTGCTTAAAGGGAAACAACGAGCATGATCGAATTATTGGTTGAATGGGCAAAGGGAAAAATGCCACAGAAGGTAAGGATAAGAATATAAATATGATAAAATTTGGATAGGAAGCGAGTTCGACACATTCATAAATTGCAAAACGAATGCGATAAAAAGGATTAAATTCAGTACCTAGGTTCTATCAGGCGAAGAGTTGTTGAGTACGAGGAAATAGGTCTAGCTGAAATGAAATAAATATTAGGGCTGAATATGTGGAGATGGTGCATGGAATGTTAGATGTATTTTTTATTTCGCAAATAGTTCTAATGCAAGCATACTCACTTTTACTTATGTACGCATATAAATAAGTACGCATGCATGAGAGTTTATATTGTACATGTATGTTTCTCTATTGTGCATCCTGTACTCTCTACCGTGTACTCTGAAAATTCTGGTGAATTCTAATAATTGAAAACCGGCAGAAAATGACTGTTTTACTATCTTTCGAAGAAATTCTCGCAAATTTCGATAATATTGCATGCAGGTTATTAATCTTAAAAAAAATGGCTGGAAATAGTTACTGTGCGTTATCAAAATAAAGATCTTTAGAAATGAGTTCGCAAAAGATTTTCTGATTTATTTAAGTTTTGTTTTTTTATAAACAACGCAAATATTGATAAAACTTCTAAACTTTCTCTGTTCTACGACTGAACTTATTTAGACTATTTTGCGAATTCATTCTCCCATAACGGAGTGATGGACTTTGCACGATACTGGCAGGTATCAATCGATCGATTTTCACGTTCTTTATAACTCTTCAGTCGATTCTTAAGGATTTTAGCTACTCAGAGGGAAATTTAATTGTGAATAGGATAGTTCATACCAGTTTTTGCTGATGGCTTTTACCAATGTTCAACTACAGTCACACAATGGTTGAGTGAAGTTTATTTTATTTCTCTTCCCATATTTTATTAAGTAATCACTATTTTATCTTTCTTTGAAGTGCGTTTTAACGTCAAAGAAAATAGTTTTCATTCAACAGTTTTCATTTCATGCATCTTCGCTGCGCATATTCCACCCAGTAGACGCACCCAAGGCCCCTTGATGTAAAGCTGCAACATCATTTTGGCAGCAGATGAAACTGACAAATAGCGAACACGGCTTATAGTCCTACCGACGCTCGCTGCCACGAAATTCTCTCAACACGTGTTCGTGAAGCGTAGAATCGGACATACCAAACAAATCGTGCGGAAGCATCTTCATTTATTCATAAACTTCTTCATACCTAGGGGTTTCATATGTTAACGCCTAAATGGAACGCTTAATGATTGATGATTACCCATGTCGGCTACAGAAAGCGTGCAAGAGTATCCTCACTGAATTGGTGGCGTTGAGTTGATCGGCGCGTGCACCGCGCGTGCAGCCTTCGAACACAATGGGGCACAAATGACGTGATCATGACGGTATCGACAGCTTGGAGGTAGTCAACTGATATGATGATTCCAATTACGGAGAATATTATATAACGGGCTGGGTGAGGATATTAACGCCACGTTCAGGAACATTGCATATCAACGTGGAGAATGGGAGCATAAATAGTCGAATTAATATTCTTATGGAATTAGTTTCGCGTGATTAGAGAAGATTGGATTTTAATGAGGTAATTTATACGCTGCGGTTGCAAGTTCGACATGGGAGCTCTGACAGTTTGGCATCAATTTCAGGCGAAGTTGGAGCGTTCCTTCTTGATGTTGAAATGGAATTTTTAACAAGTTAATAAATATAATACGCTATGGAAGTTTAAGAATAAATAATGAAATAGTTAACAGCATATGGAAATTCTAAATTGACGGACAATTATGAAATTTTTGATCTTTTTAAAGTTTATGAAATTAAGGCGCTGTTCTTTTGTCGTTGCCAATATTAATATAACCAAGTTTTTATATTCTACTTCTTCACTTAACTAATTACACCTCTCTCTTTTTTTAGGTTCAAAATTTTCCAACCAGTTCTATGGTCTACCTAAATTCTAGTCCAATTTGATTGAATACGGTATATATTCTAGTAACAGATATTTATCCGTAAATACTGGCTCATGCTACTCTTTCTGTATTCTCTTTCGTTGGTGCTGAAAAAATTAGTTTTTCCTCTATTTATGTGTTCATTAATTTATTTTCACTCCATTCATTATATTTTCTTCTATGTTGAATTAGATCGTTGAAAGATAAACAACTTGACATATGATTGTTAGCCTATTAACAATTTTAATGAAGTATTGTTTTTAAATGGTGCCCCTTTGATGATACGATGACTTTAATAATCATAATTTATACCTGAAAAACTTTAAAGTAATATTGGCCGATCACTAGAGTCAAGTACTAGCACTTGCAGCTGTGACTCAGAGAAATCAATGCTTCCTGATTCTTAAATCAATCAATATTTGTATACAGTTTTTGTAGTTCATGTAATTAAACAGTTCATGCAATACTTCACCCTGATTTTCCGTAATTTCAATTAACTACGTGGGCAATGGATCATAGTAATTCAAAACAAATTTTCAGTATTCTAACGGGGTTGCGTTCGCAATATAATTTATTCACTTCTAATAGAATATTTTAGCAAAGGTTATTTTATTATGCAATAATTAAAATCTTGACAAATAAATAATACCTTTTGAATTCCAATATTTGGCTTCATCTCAAATATAGAATTGGATGAGCTGATTTTTAATCACTAGTGAAACTTTATTTATTTAAAAGGAGTAATTTTGATCGACATATGAGTTTGCGGTTTGACCTTCGGCAAACACGAGAGTTAATAAAGTCTAGCATGATGTAAAAAATAAAGCTGAAATTCTTTCATCGGATCATTTACGAGGAATGATATCGTATATTGCACATTTTCCGGCGCGTATTGAAAATTCTTTTTTGCGACAAGTTCTGTAAACGGACGCGTCGAACTTGATTGGCACGCCTAAACTCTAGAATTCCTGGGAATCCATGCATTCCCGCAGAAACATTGTATCCAATGTGGCAAGAATTATTCAATTTTTCAATCCTGAAGAATGCGATTGCAATAGCGACAACTGTTTCCCAGAATTTATCTTTCCGATACGATATTCCGCGCATTAATGTGCCGCTCAACTGTCCGTTATAATCCGAATTTTTGCAGTGGAGGATTTAGGCTTTCCTTAGGGTGATACAATGCAGAATGTCATTTGATTGTGTTCTAATCATTTCAGTTTTTAATGAGATAATAGTTTGTTGGAATGGTGAAAGCTAGTCTTAATTTATAATGGATGATTGTTTAGGTGAAGTTGATTTAAGGATTTTAGACCTCGTTCAGAGTTGGTTCCACTTTTACTTTATATAGTTTGACTAATTACTCAGTGTATGGATAAAATTAAGTATACTATGACTTATTCGCTTTTCCATTTGCCTTCGTTGAGGTTTTAACTGTATCATATAAGCACCAATTTTCTTTTGACTTGCCTTTCCAAATGAATAACTTATTGGCAAATAGTGAAAAAATTGGTATATTATTTGCCATACATAGCATAATTACTATAAAATCTTGCTCGAATGTCAAATTTACAAAGTTTCAAAGTTTTAGGAGGACAGAAATATTATGACGTTATTACAAGGTCTGTTAAAAAAAGATAAGGTTGGTCTTACTACGTAGCGTCTATAAGGAGTAAATTGCTGCCTTATTTGTGGCTCTATGTTGTCAAGTCTCTGTACAACGGTGGTTTTTGTCTAAGCCTGCAACGCTTGCGGTAAAATTATTGCGTCAGTGAAAATGAAGGTGTTCCAGTGAAGAAGCAAATGATGATGAAAGCTGGTTGATTAGCACTAGTATTCGATAATGCGATGGAGATTGTGCGAAAAATATTTTTTGATAATCTCAGTTTTTGTTTTTGTATAGCTTTTGGCTCATAATAATAATCTGGACCAAAAAACGAGACGTGAATTGGAAAATTTGTATACCGTAATTGAAAAAAAAACGTTAATAGAGCAGAAATTCATCTTATGTCTAAAGTAGAATTAATTAGATGGTACCTATTTTTATATCATAATGTTGAATCAATATTAATATCAAGATATTCCATTACTCTACACTTAAAAGAGGAGAGGGATGAAATCACAAAATCCTACAGATACGGCTGCAAACT
This sequence comes from Sympetrum striolatum, assembly GCA_947579665.1. Lineage (NCBI taxonomy): Eukaryota > Metazoa > Arthropoda > Insecta > Odonata > Libellulidae > Sympetrum > Sympetrum striolatum. The sequence continues at coordinate 31,718,051 of OX388352.1, forward strand.
TGGAAATGATTGCACCTGATCGTGAATAATTGGAGTAAATTAATGTTTGATGATAAATTGTTTCATCATTCGGATGATTTATGAATTAATCGAATGAATGAACCATTGGACGATTTTAAACACATCCTCATTTCGCACAATTGTCTCTTATAGAGATTCGATCTTCCGCTTGGAATAACCAGTATCCCTCCGGCAAAGGTTAATAAGTCCAAATTGGTTTACACTCTACGATGGCCATATTCGATATTTGGGTATGGTGATGCAACCTTCGAAAGGGCGGCGGAATCTCTGATTATCTAGAATAAAAACCAGATTGATTAAAAGAAGAAAGATCGTTCGCATTGTAATGTCTTGTCCACGTATTATTAACGTAAAATCTAAATTATACAGATTTTTTTATATTTCCATCGCAGATATTTTAGCTACTTTAGCCCTTCGGCTACCAAAATAGAGTTCATTCTAGTAGAGTTGACTTAAAAGATGACTGAAATCTGAAACATGCCATCCCCTTAGGCGGTTAGGGTTACACAGTATCATCAGTTATCATTTTTTGCCTAATTTTAAATTAAAACTGTTGGGGTTACTGTATAACTCCAAAAAATCTTATATATAAGGGATTTAACGCAAATAGCCTTGCTATACGTTAATAAACAAATAAATGGGCGCATGAAAAATAAAAAAATACATAGAAAGAGAAAGGAAAAATGTCGTTGAGAAAATTCAGATACTCCCTTTTGGTAGGCTGAGAATTATTGATTTCGAAACATAGCTTTGGTGCGACAGAACTAAACATTTTCAGCATAGCATGGATACTTATGTAGAACTTATTAACATTACAAGTTTCTTCCCTCTTTTACTGCTGCATAATTTCTGTAGGACTGTTTCATAAAAATACAGAGGTAATTATAACTACGAACAATTCTGATTCAGTGCGATACGGATATTAAGAATGCGTCGTTATGTCCACACATATTATGAGAATAACAGGAAAATGAATAATATTTAAACTGGAAAATATGCGATAGCATATATTAACCAATATCGTTTAAGAAATGTTGTAATTCCTGAGAAATGTTCGAGGTCTACAATTTTTGAAAAAGTTTTGAAAAAAATTCGAGTTTTCCGAGTTTTTTTAGACATGTTACGTACTCTGATAATCAGTTTCTCGTTGTTGTATCAGAGTTTGCATGTTTTAATGGCGATATCAAGGTTCATTATTTCAAGGTTATATCGAATATACGTAATGTGAAATAAAATTTCTGCCTATAAGAATCGTTCTAAGCATTTCCAACTTGACCGTGATTTAACGCAGCGACTTGTTTTGCCAATTTATTAGGATCCCATTAATTCAATTCAGTTTATCGGCTGATTAACGAGCCACATTTAATTTTCGTTTAGTTTTGAGTGTTTTGTAGGAAATAATAATGCTCTTATCGTTCTTGCCGTGCATTACTACTATATTCTGTGGCTTATTTCCTACAGGTTTATCTTGCTCCATTTAATCTTCTTTCAATTAAAAGTTTTTGGCCGTGGAAAACTTCCTTGTTTCATGTATTAAATCGCTTTATGAATTATTAGTCCTAGATATATGATAAGCCGCGGTTCTATTCCAATGCAGAAGATAGCGTTTATTCGAATTGAATTTAATCCATATCTAGGGAGGCACGTGTAACTCATTATTTATCGGAGTAATTTTCATTGCCTTTCAGGAAAAAAATGTCGGTGATAAATTGAGAATTCACAACTTCCTGTTAAAGGAAACCCAACTGCAGTAATGTTTTCGAAGGATTCTCGGTCATTTCAAAACTTTTATTTTATGCCATGCATCCGAAGTGTCGTGACCTTTTGGATTTTAATGAAATCTGGGTTTCTTTGGAATGAGGGTGTGAGGAATTCGTCAAGATTGAAATCTAATTTTCAAAAATATTTTCCAAAATCCTCTCCATATCACTGATTATCCTTCAAAAATTCCTGAGGACCTGTGAAAAAAATTCTCATCGACATTCTGGAATGTTGCTATGAATTGACGTTCCGAACCTTCAGAGATTTTATTCTCTAGATTATTGGCCTTTTCCAAAATTCTCAAAAAATTCCATTCTCAGGTGAAAAACAATCAAATATTTTGCGTAAATTATGATGGAAATTAAGGTATGCATAGGTTGGCGAACTTTTGTGGAGTGTATTACGAATGCCTATATAATTTCATATCATACTATCTTCCTTGTTGCCCGGGAAGTTTTTCTTCGCGGAATCGGAGCTTGGGATAATCGAATAAAAAATTTATCCATTAACACTCATTTTATGGTCAACTGTTTCCTACATGCTAAAGGTATTTTATGAGTATAACTTCCATGCTAATCTTCTTTGGGAGGAACTCGTCAGTGATCACTGAAGCCAATGAACTGAAAACTAGCAGGTTGCTTCGCGCATATCTGTAAGCTAGAGGAATGTATAGCAAATTTGTTCGCGTTTTTTAAACCTGAATTGGAAGTGATGGGAGGATATTTTTCCAGAAATTCTTTCATCTGGATGATAGCTCGATGCCCATTCTTCCGTCGGAAATGGATTATTGGCTTTTTCATTAGCTTTTCTTGAAATCTCGAATTCCATTGCTTCTAATTAACCTTCAATTTTGCTACCCACGCTTGTTCTGTCGCTTTGCATGCATGCAGAGAGACGCGAAAACTGAATTCATTCGCTCTCTTTTTTCAAAGCAAGCCTAAATAGTATCTTAAGCGGTTTCAGATTGGCTTCTGAATTTTATCTCCACTCGGAGCACGAATCAGTTTTGGAAAATCTCGCCGTTCTCACCGAAATATTTCGCTGTTTCCACCGGAAAAGTTTGCCACCGACGACTTAGCTCTCCATTCCTTCATCCCTCTTAATTTCCGTAAAGCGGAAAGAAATCGAAGAAGACGATAATTCAATAAATTTCATCTCCCATTAGTTCGGATAAGCTGTACGAGTTTCATTTTTACCATCCCTGGCTCATATTTTCAGGAAAAGGGGAAAAATAGAAGGAGAGTCCTCGACTCAAGGTCTGCGCTCCAATGGGGATTATTTCGGCTGGGTTCCCTTATCTGGGTGTCGCAGTAGTAGGCATGACAGTGGAGTGGGGTTGGCTCCCTTCTGCCAGCCTCCGCCCTCTGTAAACAATCCTAATACCACTTCCCTTACCCCTTCGCGTTTAACCGTTTTCCTCCCCTTCCTTTCTTTGCATTTCCTCTTTTCACATTTTGAATATCACGTTTCCTCCAATGCCCTTTCATCCTCCCGTTTGCACCCTCTTCTCGCCTTTCTTCATCAGTTTTTCTCACCGTGAATTATTTCGTTTAATCTATTCCTCAATTTCCTACTTCACCGTCTTCTAAAAACCATTGGTTTGCGGAAATTGTACGATTTCTGTTCGGCCGTTTCACGTGCCGAAAATACCGCGGTACTCTTTATTACTCCGATTACATCGGCCATATATCCTCAACCCCAATTTGGTTTATATCAATCCTATTTGTATTCTAACTATCCCGAGGGTAATATTATATAACGCTGAATTTGAGTGAATTTTTCCTTGTCATGTCCCGTAGAATGACTTCTTCGGAAAAAAGTAATACTGAGAGAAAAACCGGTACGCATCATTTACACGATTTGTGAATAAACGCAAATAAAAAATCGAGAAAGCGTAATGAATTTGATTTCCTGTTGTAGACAGAGTTGCAACATAAAAAATTGATATTTCTTCCTTTTTCGCGCCGAATTTTTCTCATTGCCATCGTATGCACCCAAAGCCGTAGTGAAAGGCAAAACGATGGCACGTGCCCACGGCACTAATTCGTAAGGGGGCGGAAAGTGAAAATTTTCATGTAAAATCGAAACGTCCAAAAAATTCACTCTCGTTTGGAATCCAAAAAGTCAATTTTGAAGTTACAAATTATGCTGGATTTAATATGAAAGAGGAAGAAATCATTGCTCCGTTGTAAAACCTGCTGAGTTTTGGCTTATGGGAATGAACAAATGATAATCGGATAATCTTATTTTGAAAATCCGTCTTCAGCAAAAATGGTAAAGGATAAATAAAGAAATGTTTTCAATTAATCCAGAAATGTCATGCCTGATTTTTTGGGCAACTCTTTGAAACTACAACATTGTTGATGATCTTGTGGCGGCTAATCTCCTCAGCCGAAATGTTACAATGATCCATATCCTTACAAAGAATTTATCAATAACATTTGAGACAATAAGAATGACTTCAGAAATTAAATCCATTTCTTATTATTGCAGTGTAAAATCTGCAAGAGTAAACGGAAAGATTTAGAAGAATATAAAAGAGAGCCACGCAAATCGACGAGCTCCGCTGTTCTCTCTGTCATCTCTCCCTTTTCTCATCTTATGTATCGCAGCTAAATCTCAGTTTTAGAACTTATTCTGACGCAATCCGTCATAATACTCACTTCCATTCGTACTCTCTACTCTTTTTCATGAAACACTTTCAGCACGAGCCTCCCTTTTTTTTAGAATAAAATTTCCAGAGCGTAGGAATTAGTTCGTGTTCAATGTATTCCCTATTCAGTTGGATATGTCAACTCTTACGTCTTAATATGAACTATAGCTTGGAGCACACGAGCATTTTTATTACTCTCCAATTATTGAAATTTATTTGCAAACTGCAGATAGTTGATCTTTGATTCCCCCCAATTAAGGCCTTTTTGTAGATGAAGAATGGGAACGCCGCACTGGAGAGGAGTCAAGTTTGATTCGTAATTATTCTCACTGTGGAATGCTGGGAATCTGACTACTTACCGCTGGGATTCGGGTTTATGTCTTCTTTATTTGCGCTTTAGCCTAGAGACTTTAAATTCACTTTTTTCAAAATGACTGATTCTCCCCTTCTTGGAATAACCAGATTAGTAAAAATGTGGGAAATTAATCTGCATCCTGGGCGTGCGAGTTTTTAATCATTTCGTGCGGCGCTGGAGCGTAACGTAGCAACTCATTTCGGAGAAGGGCATAAATAATTGCCCAGGGATGCAAGGCTAATTCAGCCGACTTATACAGATAGGAATATGCCTGCTGCAATTTATTTGCATTCTAGAACTTGGAACCTAACACAAAATAGCATTTATACAGAACTCATGCATGGTAAGTGTTAATTAGCTAGTTTGAGAGTACGCATGGAATGCAATTTCGATCCAAATCAAACTGACTCTAATTAAAAATGAAGATCATAAAAATGTGCGGATGGATACATTTTTAGCGGCTTTTGATTTCGAAGCTCGATTAATACGGCCTGGAGAAGCAAATTCTCTCGTGAGTTGCTTCTTCACTTATTTTATACGGAAAATACAATCTGTGATAAAGAGCTAATGAGGATTTATCAGCAGACATAGGCACTTCTAATGTTTTTAGTTAAATAAGTTCAGTTTCTTCAAAACATATTATATGCTGTTATCGTAGCATACGCTTATGTTTAATACACAGATAGCTCTTAGAAGCTTTTAAAATAACGTCTCGATCTGTTGCAGAATATTTCATTTCATCTTTTTGTAAATCAATCGCGAATCTCCTCTAAAGGGAACAATTCCGCGAGTATTTAAGATGAAAATATTCAATTAAAGAAGTTGTCCAATGAAGAGTCTTATTAAACTGGATATATAATGTATGAACATTTAATACAGTGATCAAATCTCAATCATCTCATCATCTCAATCATCGAATCCAAATTAGACGAATGCTTTTTGAAAACGTTTTGATTGGGGAAAATGATAACTATTACAGAACAATCCGTAATCCATGTTGTAATAAAAACTTACTATCCTCGATTTATTTCTCTGAAAATTATTAATTTCTTAACTAAAGCATGGGTCTATAGTCTATAAGCTACTGTAGGAGCCATATGTGGTATCTTTATTCACAAGAATTCAGGCATTCATCCCGAAACTCTAAAGAAATTAGTTTTTTGATTACACTGAATCAAGTGTATTTAGTTACTCCATTATCTAGCTACGAACCGTAGAAAGAACAATTCTGCGTATAAAAGTTGGATGTGCGCATCGGTTGTTTTGGTTAGTGGAAGAAAGGTATTTCTATGTTTTTGTATTATTTTTACAAAAGTAAACGCTTTATCTCTCATAGCAGGTTTTCTTGCAAACGCCGTTAAACAGTTTTAAAACTATTATTGTTCTTGATTCCTTAAATTTTAAAATTCTAGGCAACTAATCGAAACCATTATTAAACAAAATATTTTCTTTATAAATGCGATTTGATGGGTATATTTACCTCATCCCGAAACGTAGATTTTTAATTTCTCTCTCTTAGTTTTGAGAATGGAAAAATATTAACCACAGTAACTTGCTGTCATCATGAAAGTAATTCAGTAACATATTTTGGTCAAGATAAAAATCCATGAAAGAAATTGATCGTAAAAATTCTGCTAATATTCCAAATAGATAAATTCTGAATGTATATGAGCAAATTTTAAAATGAATGCTGTCCTTGAGGGATTCTTAACTACAAAATGGCAGTAATTCCTAGCTAAAATCTCTTTCGGGATCCCTAAAATCATTCTCCAATCGTTGCTTTACATTGTTTTCCCCGTGGAGAAAACGAGTTTCTGAATATACCCGATCGGATGCCATCAAAATTCTCATTAAGTGGAGAAGTTATCGCATCGTCCGAAACTTTTTCCATCCTTGTTATTCTAAAAATTTCAAATTTCATTTCCATCCGTTATGGGAAAATTTAGATGGTTATAATTACACATGTATACTGCACACCTTTACGTTGTTCTTAGAAACTTATGATTCGAGATTAAACTAAAATGACAAAAATCAAACGAAATAAATTTTACTTCTTTTAATTAAAAACTGTGTTTATGAATTTTGCGGCGCAAACTTACCGAAGTCCACGGGAAATTGTGGAGCTTTATTCATATTGTAAATTTATTCTTCCTTTTTCATTGGGTGAAACCTGATGAAGTTATTAATTTACCCCTGCAAAATATCAATGATACAAGCAAATCCTACTTTTAGCTGGAGTCGCTGCATATTGCATTTTCCTCTAGTAATATTTGCTCTAGTTGTACGGAAAAAACCATAAGAGTTAAACGAGCGGGAGAGTATTTCTTTCCCTTGCAGGTCACGTTGTTATCATATACTTAATTAACGCATGTGAAATAGTAAACCGCGAAAATTAGATGGAAAATGTGTCTTGTGAGTGTTAAGAATACGAGTATTTTCTTTCGTATTATGTATCAGAAGTTTAATTTAGAAATACGTGAATTTTTTATTTTTCTGCTGAAATAGAATAAAGGTTACTTTTTGAATGAAAAACAATGGGCGTGAGTTACCTTTTATATTATCATACACCATTTGGTGTTACATCCCATTTTGTATCTTAATGACCTCAGTATATTAGGGTTAGGAAAAATAACTAAATATTAGATTGGAAAGAAACTCTATTGCAGTTACAAAAATGTATTACGGAAATCAAGTGATTGATAATTAGGCATAGGAAAATCGCAATGGTTTGGAAATGACTAAATTTACTGTTCGGAAGGAAAAACATTCAAAGTCGTTTGTTATTACTTTTAGTTGATATTTCCTAGAAAAACTATTATAATCTGAAATAGCTGTCATCATCTATACTACAAAATATTTCACAGCTCTAGGTAGGATACTTTATTCTTTCAAAAAGATATTAAAAATCAGTTAAAAACTCAAAAGCTGATATCAGTAGTTGTAATTACCTACTATGTTAATATACCTAATTATATTATATAAAGCCTTACAATTTTATTAAATCCCTATATTAAATGATAGAATTTTTGAAGTAAATAAGATTTATTTAAATCTCATCGATACATTAATAATTCTTTTAGTTTCATTAATTTCAGCCTTTTATCGCCTCCAGTTCCGCGACAATATTTTTATTTATATATGAAGGAGAAAGTTTCCCTTTTGAAATTTATCTCGAATTTTCGGTTTAGCAAAAACATTTTGTATTCATATTTTGAGGATATATATTCCATAAAAACAATCACGAGAACGATTAGGATGAAGTATAACTTCAATTTATCCTCGTATTTCTATTAATGATAAAAGGTTATTATCACATACAATTGCTATCAGTGATACTTTAATATTTGCTCAGATTTCTACTTCCAAATATTCGATATTCAAATACGAAAATGTTGGTGAATACTTCGAATTAAGTACATAACGGCTTATTTTTTTTGTGCAACATCAGTAAACGGCTTACCAGTAAATGCATAAAACACGGATAAAATGTTTCACTGAGAGACCTGATGCCAATCAAAGAGAAATTTCCTATCTGCTTTATCGTTGGTCGTACGGGTTTGATTTCAATTTATGCTGTGTATTTATCTTGTACGATTCAAATTTCTCTCAATGCATTTTGAGCTCCCAATACGAGAATTGGCTTCGATAGGCGGTAGAGAAAAAGTTATGTTTTTGAAAAATCCACCGGAAAAGTATTTCAGTATTTGTAGCTTTAAAACCGAGTTCTTTCTATTCTTATGCAACTTCGAAAAGAGTCGTTCTATTAGGGATGCTTCAGTGATTCTCTTCAAGCTTCTCTTTTACCTTTCACGATTAGTAGAGTTTTGCTCTCCTAAGAAGAGTTATTTTCTCTCTCTTTTCCTTCAATTTTATCAACTCCCACGTTTCTCTTTCTGTAATACTTTCTATTAATTCTTCTTTCTTTTTTCAAGATCATTTCCCCTCATTATACTTCTACATCGTTTAGATATCTAAAAATAATTATCTATCTCTAGCTTTGATTTTCAGTGATTTTTGCTATTTTTTAACTCTTCAACATTCCCTCTACTTTCTATTTCCCTCGCAAAATCATCCTCGTCTCCCTTTTCCACTTTCTACTTCACCTCTCTTCCATTTCGCAGCTTTTTCCTTCCCTTCCGCCCTCCCCCATTTCCTCATTTAGCTCTCTCTACCCCTTTCCTCCTCTTGCGCCCTCTCTTTGCTATTTAGGCTTCCAACCGCTCAAACCTCGCCCCGGGATTGGTTTTAATTCCATTCTCTCGGAATTCAAATTTACATCCCTCAGCCAATATCCTGTGCTGGATACAACCGCAGCTCCAGGGCCATGTGCACCAGAGGGTCAGACGAGAGGCGCAGTCTGACCACTGACAATTTTAATCCGAATTTTGGTATCTTTAAATTCTATCCTTTTATCTCCATACATTTTTCCGGGAGTAATCATTTTCCTTTCGTGCTCCCATTCCTCGCATTTTTCCGTTTCATTATTTTCCCGCAGGAGTTGAGTCTGATGCATTTCGAAGGAATGTGAGCACTTCGGAATAAAAAATTCAATCCTCTTTATTTCTCGATAAAATAAAATGCGATATTTCGAAGCCTAATAAATACTTGCGCGTTCAATCTTCAGGTTAGAGGAACAAGTTTTTCGCAATTTGTCGCACAGCGGTATTTTGCCGTGTATGATTAATTACTTTAGGAGCGCACCTGTTTAGTTGATAAATTAACTTTCAACAATCAGGAAGGAGGTAGTAATTGAACGAGGAGTAATTATTGGGTGATTTACAGAGTTATTACCACGGATTTAAGATTAACGAAGACTTTCGTAATGAGAAATATGACTCTCTTGCTGATTCAAGCTTTGTTGTTTGCGATAGATTATGTATACAGATTTTATTTAGATGAAAGATGTTCAAGGAAAACGGTTTAGATATCTTTGCACAAATGGGCGTACACTCAGGAAAAATCCCAAGGAAAAACTGACTTGATCCCCCTGCCACGCGCCACTGGCGGATTGCAGGGTTTAAATGTAAATGTAAATGCCACATTATGGTGAGCTTCAGTCTCATTCAGTTAAATAATATAGCATAGCATAACATAATATAGTCTGTCATCTCTTAAGATTAAATGTTTAACTAGGAATAACAAATTTTACCTTGTCGTCCTTTTAATATCCTTTGTAGTATATTTAGGGAACACAGTGAAAAGCAATTTTCATCTCGAAATTGACTGCTGTGCTTAGGTTTACGTGCATCAGCTCTATCGAATTAAAAAGGCATTAAAGTCGCGCTTTTCAGAGGATATTTGGTTATGGTTAGTTTTCAGGCTATCACTCCTCTTCATCAAATAAAGCTAACTCGAAGAGTATTAAATTCTTTTAGTATCAACAGCTTTTCCATTCAACATTAATATACTGCCTCATTTTTAATGAACTTATTTCGCATTATAGACTTTAATTAATGCATTGAAATGTCAATGCTAAAATTCATTAACAGCAAATAAGTTCCGACAAATCCCTCTCTACTTGCAGTAGTTTTTTAAGATACTAATTCCGACTGAGTAGAAAGAGGAAAATCATAGAAATCGGTAGGTATTTTAATATGCTAAGCTATTGAAAAAATTTATTGTAAAATGTTAAGAAGATTAAAATTTCTTAATTTTAAGATGTTCATAACTAAATATATTGAGACATTAATACTCCGAAAGATTTATTTCAACCATTTTATCGCAGATAGTATTATCATATAATGATGTAATATAATAAGTATTATGTCCGCAAAACAAATCACATTTGCTTTCATGTAGGGAAAGGTTGCCGATATTGGACCGTTGCCTAAATTGGACCGCACTTGTATTTACCCCATTACGAGTATATCCAGCATTTGATTTGGCAGTACTATATAGGTGGTATCTAGGGCACGTGATTAGACAGTCAGAGAGTTGGATTCATTTTTCCGGTGTGGATGGTCGTTCGCGTGATATGATTGTTTGTGCTATAGTTATTAACCCTCAGTACGTAAGCTGGTGTCTCAAGTAAAACTAAGTAATCACTCTTTCTGTGGAACATTTTGTGGAACGTCATGTGGAACTTTTTTTTACTGACCGTGATGGCGGAGTGGTTAGCGTGCTAGCGCGTTAACGCTCCACGGTCCTGGGTTCGAACCCTAATCGGATTATTTCCTTCCCTTATCAACGTGCAATTCATTGAAATAATGGATTGAGTGATTAAAAAAACCCATCGTCAAGGTAAAAATAATGCATTGATAGAATAATAGTGAAAGCTGGAAAAGTAGTAGAATGGGTGAGTATGGTTGGAAGTTGTATTTTCACATTTTTCTGATTTTCGAGGTTAAAAAAGGCCGTTATATTTTCAGTACAACCTCTCATTAATACCTGCGTGCATCTTATAACAAAGCTATATTTTCATTCTTCTCTCCATATATCCCATTTTATGGAATTTATAACTTGATTTAGTTGGGTACTTAATTGCAAAATTATCGCCAAAATTCATGGATTCCAATAAAAATTGAGATTGAATAGATATGGATTTATTATATTAAAATCGATACAAGCTTTGGTGTAAAATAGTATGCGAGATATAGGGCAGTCACAAGTTTTCGGAAACAAATCTAGCTTTTTAGGGCTGTCAAAAATTGAGCCGAGGATTAAAATTAACAATTCACTATGACACATTTTTGACGAAAACTGCGAAGAGAACACAAATATCCACTATTACTTCAGGGGAGCAAATTTCAGGGTACACGTATTCGAAAGGTCTGAGAATACAAAACTGTTTAATCCTTTATTTCTATTTAGCCTTTGAATTACCCTTAGGGTATCAGGTCGCCAGCTTTTAGTGTAAGCTCGCACTCCACGGAAATTTTTCATTACGCTTAACTTTTCAATTATCCTACCCCTACAGTGCTTCGTTTATAAGACTCGATGAAGTAAAATGTTCCAATCAACGGAATCTCGCACGAAGAACAAATTGTAAATCGATCGTATTAGGGAAATAAAGTAAACCTCGTTTGAACTTTTGTTAATGAACAAAGGTTCCATTAAGCCGCTCGATCATTCAGGTGAAATGCGTCCGGACCATAAGCTATTAGATAAACAGATGCAAATTCGGAATTCGTGCATGCAGTTTGCTAAGAGCGGAATGTAAATGTCATTATTCGCTCCTGTTTGTGACGACCACGAAGGTATAATTGAGAATTGCAGCTTACACCCTTCATATCATATAGTTGATTATGCCCGGAATTTGAGGGCCTCCAGTGGTAGGTTTCTTCTATCCAATGTAGAGAAATAAATGAGCGAACATGAATTGGAAATCAAAAGCATTCACAAATACAGAGATACTTTCAAAAGGTAATTTCAATTAAAGTATGAGGCCTCTCAGGATTGTTAGATAGCTATCTCCCCTATTGAAGATAGAAAAGGAATTCTATTACTGAAGGGCCAAGAGCGTTAGATAGTTCAAACGATTAAATGAGGTAAAGGATTTAATTAAAACTTCTTTACTTATGTGGCCTCGGTGACAAAGAGAAAAAAATAGGACAATAGATTAAAGGTGCCTTGAAAAATAAGAAATACATATAATAGATAGTTAAGTTATACAATAACAAGTATTATTGCCAATTTTACATAAAGATTATCATAATATAAAATCAACTGCAATAAAAATATCTTTGTTATTCCTTTACAAAACATTCCGTAATCCTTTTTTTTTCTTGGCATCTCTAATCTATTTGTCCTATTTTTGTCTCTTTGTCACCGAAGCCACATAAGTAAGGAAGTGTTAATAAAATCCTTTACCTCATTCAATCGTTTGAACTTTCTAAGCATTCTCACTAAAAATATTCTAATTGTTTGAAAAATCTGCAAACATATTAATAGTACAAATTTCAAGTCGATATCATATCGGGAAGGTCCTCAAACCTAATTATGTATCCTTCCTTTGAAATATATGGTAGACTACAAATTGTGCCCCAGCGTCGAACGACGACTTTTTGAAAGATGTGAATAGATATAACGACCTGGTAGGAATAAAACTAACTTAATAAAAAGTTTTGAGTGAATATCATACCGGGATAAGCCTATAATAAGATTCCATTATCGCCAATTACAATGCATAGAGGAATGTGAATAGCGCTCCGGCATCGAACGAAGGATCATTAGGGAAACCGTAAAATTCTTACGTAAGATGTATTTATGATCTCTATTCACATACCGGATTTTACGTTTGCATATTATCGAAAAAAGATTCAAAATATTCTCAAATATCGTCGCTATGTGTTTTAAATAGGAGAAATTTGCACCCACCTGGCGTCGAACTCACGCATATTTGATGACAGTTTAATAGATATAAAGAAGAATCTTAAAGAAGTCCTTGGTTCGACACTAGGTCACTTGGATACAGAATCAATTTTTACATAGAGGAATTCGGGTTCCTATATCCTAAATTTCAAACCAAATAGAACTGTGTAAAGTACAGTACTTTAAATTTATGCTTGCTGTATGCAAACTACTTTTACTCGTATAGTATATAGTTATATATAATATATTATATATTGAGCTATAATAATATATTATACTATCAGTTATTAAATGTATTATTGTATTCATATATTATATAACTTAATATATATATAACTTCCTTAACCTTCATTAACTTCGTTTCCGTAACTAATCGTAGTTTCAGTAGGTTTTTCTCACTCTCCTTCTTGCGGATCTTTTGCTGCTGCAATGTATTTTTTCCTAAGCAAACCCCAAGGCTTTTAAACCCTCAAGTTAATTTTCTTCTGTGCATTTTTTCCATGCTCTCTCTTTCCTTAAAATTTATTTATTAGGAAGATTTAGATGTAAGAAGAGACTTAACGGTCTTAACCTCTACTGTTATCATATTATTATATATTCTTTTTATATTATAGCACACAATAGAATAGAAGCTGCTCATCCGTAAGCTAAACGTAATAATGCATGGATTTGTTAAACAATACATCGAAATACATAGCTCTTATTGCATATTCCTGCTCTTTCTAGACTGTCAGATTAGAGGCTCAACAGATAATACATAGCATATAATATTTTGAAGATTCACAAATTATACATATTTTCTTTCAAAATCATAGCTCATAAATTAAAGTCTGCTTCCTAAGTTATTTACAGCTGTTAACCAATTTAGCGATAATTCTGCTATTACACCCAGAAATTAAATGAAAATTAGATTAATTTCATTTTAATCTATCTCAAAATTGATCATATGATTTATTAAAATTAATACCGACAGGTTCCTCTGTGGTTTGTCCAGGAGAAGTAACACATTGCCATTTCTCTCGTTTCAGGATAGTGTGATTGCATTTTTGCTGGAGGTCCAGCTGAGAATAGCTAGACAACAGCAAATATGCATCACCAGCAATCTTCTGTAGAAAATAGAATATATGTAGAAAATAAAACTGATACAGGTAGGGGGAATAAAACGACGCATGCATTCGTATATTACGTATGTAATTAATCTATAACAATATATATGTAACTATAAAGAAAACAAAATTCTTACATATTGTATTTAAGCTTTTCTCCATTCATTCATCTATCATCACCCATCATTTATGCCCTATAAGCCTACTTGCCTACCGGGGAGTAGAAGGGGTATAAAACACCTAGTAATCGTTCTGTTTCTTTGGTTTATATATATCGAGAATCTTTATTGGAAAGAGATGTTTATCTTCTTATCTTTTGCTCAGTGAGATCAGCCGAAGTAGCAGGTATGTCGAATAAAATATATCACTTCTTGCGTAAACGTACCTTCTCTGACTTTATTCCTCATTCGAAATATAGCTTTCAATTCCTTACTTCTAAAGATTCCCAAACTATGTTGATTACAGTTACGTGCCTCTGAGCTCAAAATCGGTGACTAATCTTGTTTTGAGGTTTTCTATTCTTGTTTGATTCCATTAGGGTAAAGAAGCTAAGACAAGAGAGGTTGTCACGCTCTTCGTCTGTTTAAATGCCTTATTTTATATGCCTTATATTATTTCGATTCTACTTAGTGGTTAAGCTGCTTGAGATAATTAATACGAGTATATCTAAAGACTCTTCATTGAAGACGAAGATTATCTAGAATACAATTTACTAATCCAATAAAAGACTTTTCTCAATACGTTCCAGTGTCGCGATCATTTCAAGAATTGTCAGCTCGATGTTATTTCCCACAATTTTGGATGGAGTAATACTTGCTATGAGGAAAGAGATTTTTCCCCCAAAAACTAAGTGAGACTTCTCTCCACGTGGTAGTTCGATTGGCAAAAGTACGTTAAGTGAAAGATCTGTGTCCGTATCTCGATCACGTATGAATTTCCTCATTTCTTTTCATACTTTACGTTTTCGGTTTTTATTATGAACTTCACTATAATTTTGGAACTTTAAATTTTCAACTATAAATACTTAAGGCATCAACTATCACATTATAAAGAGTCGATATTAATTTTTTTTAAACTTTGATGTATATAATTTATTGAAATTTTACTAACAAATTTGATTTCGTCCAACACAAAATTTTGGCTTAATTTCAAAGAAAGGGATATATAAATGTGGCATATTTTCATGAACAATTTTAGGCACAAGCGAGTTAATTTTAGTTACTTGATGCTAAATAGATAGTTACGCTAAACAAAGATTTTCATTTTTTTCATTTTCATCCAAAGATTCTTCTTAAAGCATCTCTAATCTATTCGGTCACGAGATATTAACACATCCGTATTAGATGCATTCCGAAAAAATGCTGAATTCGCTGCTTTATATTTGTATTTCAAATCAAATTAATCCATGAAAGTATAATTCATCCCAGGAATAGCGTACTTTCATGGAAAATAATGAACATTTAATTAATCTGTTGAATTGTAGGAAGAGATTATCGTTTGTGCGATCGATATATAATTATGATAGAACCGGATTGGCTCATTATGTACCTGTCTTCCGAAAAAAAGAAGTAAAATGTGTATTGTCTAGATCGTATGTGCTATCCAAATCAACAAATTTGAAAAATCCCGCGGTAACAATCGTTTAAATGTTTTCAAAACTACCTGTAATTAACAGGTGATGTGCTTTTTATGTACGCTAAAATAAGTTGTTTGCATTGCCATCGCATTCATTAATATTTCCAAATTAAATATACATAACTATTCACCATCCTCGTGTTGGTCCAATTTTATTCCACTCGGAGATTTCATTTTGTACTGCGCTGTTCAGCAGAGCGTAATATCACTCATTTGAGCAGATATAATTCGCTCAGGAAATCGAATTTCATTAATTAATTTCGAAGTGGGTAAGATCCTCTTTATTTGTCCAAATAACACAGTAAACATACCAAAATGTATCGTTGTTTACGTAGGTCATCCATGGGAATATTAGATAATGGATATAGTGAGCAGTATTTTGAAATGGTATTGACATAATTCTCTATGTTCGGTTTGGTTGTGATTTGTACAGCGCGTGTATCGTGTAAAGTAATATTTTACGAAATAAATATAATAAGTAACAATAGATGTAATATTTTACGGAACGACGAAAAAGGTTTTTTATAGTGAAATTTGCTCTTAAAAATTATCTTAAACATAGTTTGTGACAATGTGATGTAAAAAATCTCTCACCAACCCAGAACCCCCAAGTATACGGCTTCCACGTCCTCCTTTATTGAAAGCAGTCCCGAGTTCGATTCCCGGTGGGGCCCATACGTGCTGTCACATCACTTTTAACATTACTACTGCTCAACCTACATTTATTATTTCTGTTTTTTAAAATCTCAAGAACTGCTTTTAAAGCTCAAATGAATATATCCATTGTTAAGTATTATCAACTCACTTACTTTATGCAAATCATAAAAAATGGTAAAATCGGTATCATATAGATATTTTCATTAAAAAATGTTTGAAGTAAAACCAGAACTACATGGTAGGCAAACATACACAAACAATATCCAACTAAAATTCGACGAATTAATGTTATCATGAAACGCTCTATTCTGTTTACCCGTTGAAAAATTTATGTTTACTTTATGAAATGGAGGAATAACTTCATGATGTATGATGAATTATAACCGTGTTAAAATCTTTTTTAAGCCGATAAAAACAAATACTCACTTAGAAATAATATTGATTAAATGGGCCTCCCGCTCTAATCTATGATTTTCTCTGCTTTGTATTCTGTCTTGTATTCGTAGCTCTAAATTGACAGTACAAGACAGAATACAAAGCGGCGAAATTCATAGATTCGAGCGGGGTCTCCGAGTGTACGGCGCCACTTGTATGACGCTCGCTCACTCTTTGCGCTGAAACTCGAAAACAACTGCGCTGATCTAATTAATATATTACGAAAATCACAGCTAATGACTAATAATGTATTGATAAAAAGATCAAGACAGTTAAAAGATGGGAAGACTCCCTAATCACCTGTGATGACCGAAATAATGCCAAAAATGTTGAAAAATATAAAATTTAAGTGCGATGTGGCACGTCTTTCCGTTTTCCGATTTAAATAATATTTTACACGATTTATTTTCTGGCCATATACAACAACTATAGGGGGTGTCCCGAAAGAATTTTAAACTTTTCGAAAATAAGGACCACCCTATTGCACACTTATAATTAATTTTGATTTGATAATTTTACATTACTTTATATACCTTTCAAATGTAACCTTATATTAAAAAAATGTATTTCTCGTTAACCTTATCTCGAATAAGTTGATGTTATTATATTTCATGATGATTTACATAATCTTGTCCAACACAGGTTACAAACATAAAAATAATTTTAAATAATTCTCAGTCTATACAAATGTGTTCTGTGTTAATATTTCTAACATTTAAACAAGTTTAAATTTTAAATATTATTTTCTCATACTTCTTGTTATATTATTTGTGATTTTTTTCTTTAAATGAGGATTTGTTAAACGTTACTTCATAATAATACTCAGTAGTAATAATGCTATGTAGTAATACTTCAGTAATATTTTTCATTATTGTAAAACTATTTAGAACTATAAGCTTACTTTTACTGCTTAAGCTTTCATAGTTACAATTGTTTATCAAGTCCTTAGCATTTTATCATAAAATTAAATTTTGCAATAAAAACTGTGTTAAAAAATTATCTTATAACGCTTGATGACAAAAAAATATTTTTGTGGGTACCTGGGAATCCACGTATTAATCCCGCGCGACTAAGTAAGAAGTGGCTGAAAACATTTTATACGACTTTCTAATACACGCGGACGAATAGAACGGTCTGGCGCCGAGTCGGCCAGCGTCGAAACGGCCAGCGCCGAAACGGCGGCGCCGAATCGTATCAAACCCGGCGTCGAGTGTACGGCGCCACTTGTATGACGCTCGCTCACTATTAGGGCTGAAACTCGAAAACAACTGCGCTGATCGAATTAATATATTACGAAAATCACAGTTAATATCTAATAATGTATTGATAAAAATCAAGACAGTTAAAACATGAGAAGACTCCCTAGTCACCTGTGATTACCGAAAAAATGCCAAAAATGTTGAAAAATATAAAATTTAAGTGCGATGTGGCACGTCTTTCCTTTTTAGATAATATTTTAGAATTAGAATATAATGGTGCGATCAATTTTCTGGATGCAACAGTTTCCTTAGTGAAAAATATGCCTGTTTTCGAAATTTGCCGAAAAGAAACTTATACAAACCCAAACCCAATCCTTCCCCTTCCATCAAAACTGCAAAGTATCCTATAAATTCTATCATATCTATGTTACTAATTGCCTGAAGATGACTGTAATGGTTGAAACCGGTCGTATTGAATAAATATTGTGGAAAATACGAATAACTATTTAGATTTATTTTTTAAGGGAGACCAAGATATAACGATCCCTTGGGGTAAAACGATCAGCACCAATTTCTTCATGATTAATCATGTTATATATTGGAGAAGGAGTGAACTTCGTTTTCAGATGAGGTAGAACACGTGACTAAAACTTGTTTCGTTTCGTGGCTTCCTATAAAAAATTATAGAAGAAAAGTTTATTTCTAGATCTCTTGATCTAAGGTGAGTTACAGTTATTATAGTATTACTTAGTGAGTTCGTTAGAACCGCTTCGACAGCTTAGGCCATTTCGCGCATTTACTCCCACCGGGAATCAAACCTGGGGACCGCTTCCTCATGAGTCGCCAGTGTTATTCACATGGCTATCCGGGAGCCCAAAAATTCTTTTATCTTAACTACACCCCTTTTGCAAGTATATTTGAGAGTTTTAAACACTGATTTGTGATTCTTAGATCGCCTTTGTTTTCATAATTCAATATGGCATTTCTCTTTTATGTTCATGTTTCTGAAAAAGCCTCATATGGGGTGGAATGCAGACCAGAAGGGATCATAATGCTCCGATGACTCGTCTAGGGATTATAATACCCCCAATCATGTTATTCAGCTACTTATTACAATTTCATAATTGTCCACTATTTATTTCAGTTTGTAGAATGGTACGAACATATAAACGAAAAACAGAACATAAAGCTTTATTTCCTGTGCTTTTTACAGCTTTTAAAAATGTTTCTAATAGAGGTATTTTATAAAACATGGCAGAAATATTTTTCTTAGTTATTGCTCATAAAATGCATTTTTAAGCAGAGATAAAAACATGAAAAAATTAGCTCATTGTCGTTAAACAGAATTACAAATGTCAGTAAAACATTGTCAGTAGCAGCTACAGGGACTCACACATTGCTTTCTTCTTCGTACTTAACTTTTATCGTACAATAACACTAAAAAACTATAATATTTTACTTTCTCCATATACGTAATATAGAGAAAGTATTGTTTTCATGAAAAAATTTCGAATTCGAGATTTTAACGGAAATACATGTTTTGGGGAATACGTTTTGACCATTTTCGGAATGATGTCTATGTGTATGTGCGTGTGTGTGTGTGTGTCTGTATGTATGTGTGTGCTTGTGGGCGCTCTAACGTAAAAACTATTAGTCTTATCAATACTAAACTTCATATATTGAATTGTGGTTGGTGCTGATAAAGTTAATTTGTTTTTGGAGTAAATCGGTCTACAGGAAGTCGAGATTTATTCTTCGAAGCAAACTTCCGGTTTTGTAAAATATCTCCATAAATATGATATTTAGGTATATACTATAATTTATAAAAGTTTTAGAAAATGTAATTTACTATAACTTTTGCATTAAACATATTTTTGTATAACTGATTGTATAGGAGTTATTCATGAAATACTGATAAACCGGAAGTTGCTGATTATGTATGTACTTAGTGGGCGCTCTGAGTTCTGTGGGCGAAATGCCAATTTAATCATTTTTCATCGAACATGTACCGAAAAACATTATTCATAATGTTTTTGACGTCAAAGATAATATGATATAAATTAATCACTTATCTTCCAAGTTTAGATTGAATATAGAGTTCGAAAATACTGTCGTAGATAAATATTTACATCTTATATATATGGAGAAAGTCATGTGCCGGCCACATCAGATTTTTTAAATTTTAGCTGTGGTCTCCCCTCTGTAAAAACAAAGAAAGGTTTTTCAAACATATGTTAATAAAAGTGTACCGAATTATTGCTCTAACATATTTATTTTATAAATAAAGACTTTATTTGTAAAGCCTTTAATATTTTCTGTATCGTCCCGGCGCCGAATCGTCCCGGCGCCGAATCGTCCCGGCGCCGAAAGATCCCATTCCTACATAGCACTGCAGCTTCTTCAGATGAACATCAAAATGATAATCATTTCTTTTATTGTGTAAATTATAATAACCGAAGCCTCATACCATAGTGTGTGGATAAAATAGATAACATTCTTTTAATAGTTACAGAAACATCGAAGTTATAATTTTCTTTTCGCATAGAATAGTCTTGCTATTACTATTGTTTATTTCTAACCCAAAGATAAAACTATTTTATCTTGTGTGACTCCAGAAATTTGAGACTAAAAATCACTCCTTGTTTAATCAGAAACTGCGACTTTTAATATCTATTTCATAGTTAGATCTTTGAATTGATTGTTGTATTATATATATAAGCATCATAAACGGATGGAGCAGCTCTATAAAATTATCTGACGAGTCAAAATGATAGCAGCTTCAGATATAACCTATGAAATTTTCTTTTCGGTTGATTGCAAATGCTAGACAAAAAACACGCCACAACGCCTAGCAGTTTATGATAAAATAACACCTTATGACTGCACAGCTTATTTACTGGTTGAAAAAAGCTTCATACTCATTTGTATTGAACATGACCATACGCTCGGATTTAAGATTCTCGCGTACTTCCCTTTGCCCTCCCGTTGACCGGAAAATATACACAAATTGAGAAGATTGCTCCATTAGACACTGTTGAAAACGAGCTCTAGAGACTCAATTTACTTCTCTGTGCTTTCACTTCAAAATAACGAGCCAAAGCCATAGCCAGTGGACCGGTCGTTGACGTGCGACCAGGAACGTATTATGAATAGCAACTTCAAACGACGACATCATTGATAAACAGCAAACTTGTTCCGCTCAATCGACGCTCGTAATTCACCAACGCATAATGATGCTGCGTATCTGGTGCAGTAGATATCATCTTTTGCGATGTTATGGCCAATCAATCACAGGGCAGCTCGCGCAGCCGCATTGCCTTCCTAATAAAAAATATACGCAATGATTATCTTGAAAGGCATTGTATTCCAGCCGGACCAATGCTTGTTGCGCGATGAATGAAAGCTATTGACATAGGAATTTTAGGTTAACTGTCTTATTTAATAGTTCTCTTACGGTATCATCAATATTTTGGATGCCTATTTTCATCTATAATCCTTTAGCACCATGTATATTTAGCCATGGAGATATATTTATTAAGTTGAGGAATACTTCAATTTTACCCGTGTATCTCCAAAATGGGCATTAAATTAAGAAATTTCTTTGGGATTTTAACAACTTCTCTGAAAAGGAAGATTATATGCTTACTATGTTAAGAAACCAATTTATTATCTAAATCATTATTATAGAGACATTTTAAGAAAACAGTTTATTATAAAAAGAAAATATGTATTATATTCGCAGAAAGCTATATATTATCAATAGCATATGAGTTATTTGCACCGTAAAGAAAATTTCTCAGAGTGTGATTTAGTAATACACGCAAAATATTTTGGAAGCAGTTCTATACATAAGCTGCTCACTCGACCAATTTGAGCGGAAATTTGGAATAATCCGTGGTGTTCCATCTCATGAGGGGAGAAATTTAACGGCTATCCCCTCTTGTTTAATTACCAGTTCCTCTTAGTGCTCCGGATAAAACACTGTCTTCATTTGATTAATGACCTCTTTTTGTCTTGGAACGGGTAAGGTTGAAGGAGTGATAGATTCCATCTACTGTCACCTTCACCGCTGATATCTCTTTCCCTTTGGGACAAACTTTCCGAAAGTGTCAGGTATTTGCCTCAGCACGTCCCTCCAAAATGTATGCAGTCCGTGACGGATGGCCTTTTACGTTCGATCTAGCAGTCTTAAGAGTGATGGAGAAACTCCCAAGCATGGCTTCAGGTGGTGTTTCGGCTTTATTGATTTAAGCACCTAAAGAGAAGAAATTAGGAAAGTTCATTCATACCATTTGTAGATATCTCGTGTTTGTTGAATATAGAAAGAGAAAATGAGCTTCTGCATTTTCTAATATTGTATCTGTAACTCAGAATAATGATTTTCACACCACTGAATGATTCAATACTTTCACTATTCATTTCAATGCCATAATCTAAAATGATTTGTTTGATTTATAACGAAAAGTTTTCCCCTTAGTGAAACCGAGATATCTCTTTGAGATTAACGATTAACGATTTTTATGTACGACAAAGTTTTGAATCACAAGTTATCTCTCAGTGTAGATACGAAGTCTCTCCTTTCTAAGGTATTAGATACTATCTGAGCTATGTTGGCTCATCAAAAAGCTCCGCTAACGGGATGTTGAATAAATTTAGTCATTGATTGGAAGTATTTACTACGGAAAGGAAAATTGAAAACTTTTCCACTGGGAATTTTTAGTTTTCGACGTCGTTGGTAACTTAAGGTGGGGAGTGAAAAGAAACGACTGCGATTTCTACAGAGGATTTTAGTGGTAGGTACGCAATTAGTATAAAACAGCCTTCAAGACGCGATATGTAGGAATAATCATGAAATATAATATTTGTAATTATTGTGAGTTGAAAATAGATGGGTACTTACAATGTAGGATGCAAAAAGCAATTAACTTATACTGTTTGTTGAGCAGAAACGTCTATTGTAGATGTATCTTCCGAGAGAACGTAGATTTATTTCGAGGAAGTGAATAGATAATATCCCTATAATTCCGAAGAAAAGGTATGTTCAAACTAGGATCGCTAAGAATTATAGGTGGGGAAATCAGGGAGGACTATAATTATACCTAAATGTGATTGATTATCCACATGCAAAGTTAAGTTTCTGCAAAAACCAAGGGTATATTTTCTTTGAAAATATTATTAACTTCATAATTTTTTCAAATTTTCTGATCTTTTGAGACTATTTGATAAAATTTAGTCAGCTCAGTAGTATTTTTACCTTGAAATGTGAAATCACGCACTAAGTATTTTAATACGCATGGCTAATCTGAGTTAATCGGAAGTTGGTCTCAATTTATATAATGGAGATAAATGCATTTGCTCATAACGTGAGCTAGTGTTCCATGAATAGCGTAGCTTGGGAGGTAATTGAATAGGAGAATGATTAACGATTGCCCACTGATATGCTCCGAGACCGCTTTAAGACGGATTTACATGAGTTGAAGGAATTCTCTTTATAAAATTATTCACTCGACTGAAAGCATTATTACGAAAGGATGTTGATTGCACACAAAGACATATGCTTATTCATCATCGAAGATTATTTTCTGTGTAACTCCTTGTAATCTATGAATGAAAATCCGTCTGGATCGATAAATAAAATCCAGTTTAGTGTCCAAAATACACGTTTAAGTCACATAATAAACAAAAATTTAAAATTACAGATTAATAACACATGCTCAGATAAATATATTAGGAATTTTCAATAACGAAAAGATGAAAAAAACGATCCATCTCCATCCTATCTGACCCGGAGGTGAAATTTTCCGCACATACTCATTTAAGTCGTATCCATTTTTAGCCGCAGTTGGAGGAACCCGTTTCAACCAATTTCATTTTTTTTATAGAGTGATGATGCACGTGTTTGGCAAACAAGGATATCTCGAATGGGGAAACCGATTCGGGCGCAAGGATTACGAAAGAGAGCGCGAAGAGGAGGGAGATTTAGCACCGAAATGAAATCGGAATATACGCGTGTAAATATGAGGGAAACTCGCATTTTCGCCACCTATGACGGATTAACGAATTAAATGCGAGGGTAAAGGGGAGAGTCCAGAGGGTCGGTGACGGAATCGCGGGAAGAGAGCGGGAACTGGGACGAGAAGTAATTAAAAATCACGACGCCGATAGGGTTAATAATCTCTGGGCTTAAATCAACCCTTCGTACATTGTTAACGACCATTTAAGTTGCGACTACTTCCACGGGTCCGCGAGACAAATTACTCACTAACGAATCGGATTAGTTCTTTTTCCCGCCTCCCCTCGCCATTCCATCAACCACTCGTCAAATGGAAAACGCCCCGAAAAGTATTAAATCTTTCCTCCCCTTCGATTCCGTGGCGCAAACAATTTTCGAGGGCGGGAAAAACGCTCCAAGTGAACACTCGGGCTGATCTGCGCTTCGGATCGAAAATCGAAAAAAATGCGTCCGGTTTTAAGGTTGTTTCAATGTCTCCCTCTCGAGAATAAAAATTGCAATTGATATAAATTTGATCGCCTATAGAAAGTGGAGTGAATTCGAAGTTGTCTGGTGACATTTCTCTCCGGAAGAATTTCTTTCAGCTCTGACGGTAATCATAAGGGCCTAATTATGAGTATGACTATCGAGAGTAAGAATCCGGAGAGAAGTCTCTCCATTCACAGAATTCTGTAAATATCAAACTTATCTACCACGCGAATCTATTGATTATTAATAGAGCAAAAAATTAAGAGGAAGGCATTATTTAGAAAATGGTGAGGCTAGGAATGCTTTGTATTGTGTTGTCTACGTTGACCAGAAGTCTCAAATCAACCATGCGTAATAAATTACTTAATAAAAGATTTAATACTTCAAGATAAAAATACTACTTAGTTATTCGTAAAATCAAATAATTTTTTTGACATTTTTCAATCTGATGTATAGGCTTCCTCAAGTGTTTTCAAATGTTCTCCGTTCTTGAGCTTCTCTTAGCCATACAAACTTGTTTTAGCATAAGAAATCGCAATATTAGCATGCGCTCATATGTGAAAAATGTATCTTTATATGTATGCATGTATCATATCCATAATATAACGTTTATTGTACTGTTCTACTTTTACTGATCCGAAATGTAATTACACTGAATTAAAGACTACTACCTAGAAAACCTGTAAGACAAGCTACAAGGTAAAAAAATAATCATGAATTTACCATGATTTTATGAAATTATTATTATATACATATACATTATATTACAGTTTTCAAAGAGGGAAAAGGCCAGTAAATTTTACTATTGATTTTGATATTGCAGCTTTAATCTCCTGATAACGTATGACCCCAAAGATTATTGTTTTCGCTTTGTATTTTCGTTGGAAACATCCGTTTTAAATATCAGTAGGGTATCGAATTAAATTTTTTTTCTCTCCATTTACGAGGTTCAATCCTTCGGTGAAATTTCCAGAAAGTCTCTGAGAGCGGCGGTGGATGTAACGTAGATGGCCTATATTTTCAATTTTTTTCCCTTCATGTTACCCTCACGATCCTCTTTTCTTTTGCTATCCCATTTCAATTTTCCATTACATTGGCAGAGCACGTCAGCGGCAGGTGAAGTTAATCGCCGAGTGAGGGATAGTTGAAATTAGCTCTATCATTGGGTTCAATTTTTGATGACCCTATTTCATTGACATGTATGATGACCATCTAACAAAGCTTTTAAAGATAAGGAATCTTTACTCTCCTTGTCATTTCTACGTAAATCATCCGAGAGATATTTATTTATATAATGCTATTTTATATAATAGAGTAGTCTTGTACAAGCTTCTTTACTTCAATTTCAGGAGACATCATTTAGACAAGTGTTTGGGATGGAGATATCACATTCTATGAAATACCTGTTTGAAAGATTTTGGCATCCAAAATTAATTTTTAAATCGAAGAGAGATAACATACATATTCATTTGTTCATTCAGAAACAACGAATTATTTACTTCTACATTAATTTTTCGATATTTTATTTTGTTTTACATTACTTTACTATTTCGAAGCAATAGTTTTGTTATTATGGTATAAATAGTAATAAAGAAACGGTTTATAGATTAAAAATCTCGTGTTACTCCTGAATTGGTTATTTATTAATTATTATTTTCCACTATTTGATTATTTTCTGGTGGCAACCAAAAGTGTTGTCTACAACACAACACAAACAAACACACAAATACAACAGAAATCCGTAATTTATGCAACATTAACCTGGTACCCACTTATTGGTTATCACCATCGAGAGACGTATAAAAAATTAACAGTCGAATAAGAATCATATTTAAGTTTTTTGTAATTAGTTGCAATTTTCTTTATAGGTGTAGGCATAGTTAAATTTTACACGATTTTTATTTCTACTGATGAAAGAAGTACATACATCCAAATTTAATTTCTATAATTTCAAGTGTGCAAGGGGAACAACACGAGAGAAATGGGAAAGATGATGATGATTCCCGCATGATGGGAAATATTTTGCTTTTCTCTTTAACATATTTGGTTTGTGGAAAACCCTACGCGTTTTTTAACACGCAATACCGTTTGTTGAATTACAGAGTCGACTGGATCGCATTAAATTTCGTCTTTTTAAATTTTCAGCTTGGGAAGGTTATTGCATTTCGTAGAATTATTTGCAAATGTGGCTTCGTTTTAGGAGGAATTCAATATATGCTGCCAAATGATATTTTAATATGAAAAACTTTCATATGGAGTGGGCACGTGTTTCTATATTTACCATCAGTGTTTTTTCAAAAGGAGTAAACCGATACGTCATGTTTGATTTTCTAAGTCATTCCCGGCTATCATTTTCATTCTAATTAAAACAGCGTATGCAAACAGAGAAAATAATAAATAACAGAAATATACCATTTAAAAGATATTCATCAAACAATGTCCTATGCTTATTAATTGATTAATATGTTTTATTTGAACATATGTGGATATTGACATTGCTGAAATTACTAACTTTGTATTATATTCCTTCGTATTTGATCATGCTATATTAATCGCGAAATTTTTGAAATTGCAACGATGAGAATTTAATGGAAGTCACAAAAGATTTTTTTATTAAACACAGAATGTGCTGTAATACTGCTTACTATTTTCTCTTTATTTTTATTTTGAAACTACTTTAAGAATGATTTAATTTTTATGTTTTCCTATCTACCATTAATTCATTAATTAAAGAATGTGGTAAATTTAACCAGAAACTTCCCTAAACAATAACAGTCTGTAAATACGGAAGGATCCACAAACCTCTAAAATCCTTTTACGACAAAATAGATTTCTTCACTAGCCTTTTCCGTCTTATCAATTTATAGTTTTATGTTATAGGAAAGCTAAAGAAATTCCGAAGAATGATGATGAATGCTAACGAAAGAGAAACTTAACAGAAACGACAAGCATGGTAATATTTAATTCTTTATTAGTTTAATAGTTAAATTACGACGAATGACTACTCAGTTTCACTAGTAACGAATATTTAATGCCATAAATTCATTTATATAAACGCACATATAATCATTTATAAAAACGCACGCTCGTAAAGGAGACTCGTATTCTTTGCCGATAACCCTGGTCCCGCGCAGAGTAAATGTAAATTTTGCTATTTCATTTCAATTCCGGTTCCTTGCTAAAAGTAGCTTAACCGTAGCGTAAGCCGAACTTAACTACCAACACTAAGCAGTTTCGAAGTGCGATGGGTAAATTAATTCAGAGCTTAACATGTATTTGTAGAAAACCCTGAAAATCTATTCGAAATTTAAATTTCTTAATTTTCATTGACCATATTTTCTACATAACGTATATTTTTGAAAGCAGACGATATCCTTTGTTCGAAAAGTTCTAGTTTTATAGAAGCGAACATTTTTGTTTTCTTATCTTCAGAACCTTCTATGGATAGAGTTTTCTATAAACAGTGATTTCGTCGATTCATTTCCGCGAGATGGAGAGAATTACGAGTGTATCATTCCAAGATTTGAATCAGACAGTCCCCAAATCTTAAAGTAGCTTGCCTGTTGGTGTCAATTTTGCAGATACGAAGAGCGATTCTAAATAAAAAGTAACCACGGACCTTATATTGGAACTTTTTACATCGTTGACAATATATTATCTCTGGCTCGGACAATGTGCAAAATAATATCCTTGCTAGAGCGAGTCAATCGAGAATAAAATATTTGACGCGAATGTTTCCGTTGTCTGAAGTTCGGTAGATCAGTTATGCGCATGATTTTGACATGCCAAGATAATCTTTTACCGAAGTTTCTTTAATTAACATGAGCTAATTTTTCTGCTGTTTACTTAGCGTCCATAGTCCATGGAAGCAAACAATACATCGCTGAAAGCTTTCATAGTAATTGAAAGATCACCATATATCGCCTTAATAAAGAAAAGTTTACGTTTACACTGCGTACATATTTGCGCTATGCCCACTCTGTTTTGTATCCCTT
This sequence comes from Sympetrum striolatum, assembly GCA_947579665.1. Taxonomy (NCBI): domain Eukaryota; kingdom Metazoa; phylum Arthropoda; class Insecta; order Odonata; family Libellulidae; genus Sympetrum; species Sympetrum striolatum. Next base: position 31,746,659 of record OX388352.1, read on the forward strand.
TCCTCTGTGCGATTTGATGCCAATATTACTAGTAATACGTAATCCAGTTGTGTCAGTGGGGAGTTTTTAAAGGAATACATTTCTTATGTGCTCTAATATTTTATCAAAAAAATAGAACTATTTGCTCGTGTGTTGCACCCGATGGTCATACACGGTAGATTTTAAACTTACATTAATAATAATAATCATTATCCCGATTTTGCTTATCGAAAACTCATTATCAGCTCATAGCGATTTGATTAGTTTTTATCTATGATAGATCGAATGTTTAACTACTTTATATGTTTCAGAATTGAATAAAATAAGAATATCGAGTTTAGAAAAATAAATTAAATGTAAAATTTCATTCATCAAATTTGAGTTTATGTCTCCAAGAGGCGTTTGTTCGGTAAATACGGAACGAAGGGCTTCCAAAATCTACATTCCTGATGAAAAAAACAAATATGTAAAAAAAATGTGGAAATGGAAAAGTAAGGGGATACAACTTGTATAACTTATTGTAAATGGAAGGACGTTGAGAAGGGACGGAATAAAGTAGGTGAGGGAAAAGGTCGAGAGGAAGAAGAGAATGGATTTGAGTTGTAAGGTAACCTTGAGGATAGTTTGGGACGAGGCAACTTGCGCTGCGGATTTCAAAGACGGATGAGTTGTGTGTCGTCGTTGAATGATTGATCGATTGATGGCCGAGGAGTCTTAGGAAGGAAGTAATTTCATTGGGGATGAAGAGGCTGTGTAAGATATATGAGGAAGATGACAGTGTTTTGGCATTACCGATGACGCACTCATTCTGAAAAAGTTCCATATTCTCCTACTTCCTAGATCGAAGTTTAATACGATAAAAAACTTTAAAATTTATTTTGTGGTCTTCTGATAGTGTATTTTAAAGGCTCTGGTACTGATGTAAACTTTCGCGGGATACGCGTCGTTAGACTGCTGACATCGCGTAAAATACAATATAACCTTTATGAAATTCAGATTGAAGTAGGGAGAAAGGTAATTTTTATGTTTAAATTGAAACCAATAGAGTCGTAACTACTCTACGGTTGACTAAACTAAAACCGTTATTTATTTATAACTCTCTCCTTAACTCTCATAACTTCTGCCCCAAATATAGAACTTAATATTGTAAAATTTTAAACTCTATAGAAATGCAATTTTTTCTCTCGCAAGTTGAGAAATAACACAATTGTACACATGTTGGTGGATCTCAGTATGAGCATAACGATTCCCAAAATATTCATAATAAAGAGTTCCAAAACGTATTTATCAACACTTAGCCTGACAATATCTCTTTTTCCTTTAAAGTAATTAATTTCAGAGCCAAAAATATGAAGGTCCCCTTTCTGCATGTGTAAAAAGTTTATTTTTTGGGACGAAAATGAAAGAATCGCCTAATTCTACCAAAGTATTACTATGAATTATTCCATCAATCCGTGGAAAATATGCTACTCTCTACAATTCTAAAATCCGCCTACCTCATTTGAAATTTTCCATGTTTAATATGGAAACTTTATATCCATGTCGCTAGAAACCGCTCCTGAAAAAAATAGTTCCATTGAACTCGATAAAATCTTTTTAGCCACGGGAGGTCTCTCGTGTGAATGCGTCGTCCGCTATTCTTTCAACAGCTATTCCTATTTTTCAATATTTCGGTACAATGCACGCTATACTACAAATATCTCTGTAAACCGCACAGCAAGGTGAATTTGGACTATTTGTCATTGGTTAAATAGATAGGAATGCAGGTCCACACGCCATGCATATCTCTCCTCATATGGTGGTACTGGTGCTTCGTGTAACTCCCTATCTATATTTAGTACTTCCTACCACGGGAGAACCCAGTATTAAATATTGGTAAAATTTGGGACGTGGAAAAAGTGGAACGTAGATTTAGGTAAAAGTTAATTACGGATTTCAATAATAACGATCTCCAATATTGTTTGCATCTCTCATATCTGTCCTATTTAAATCCTTACAATGATTGATTGCTCATTTTTAATGAAACTGAGGATTTCTTAGTTTTTGTATTGCTTTTTATTACCTTGTCATTCATGAATTTCTTTCAAAAGTTTCGAAGAATTAGACGTAAAATTCAGCCCTAGAGAAAGGTTACACCTCACAATACTGGGATATACAGATTAAAATGGAATTATAAGTACGTTCTTAGACAAATTTATTGATTAAGAGTGACTATATTGAATTGAAGATGCATCTGCTAATCATAATGCAGTTTAATTTTTAAAATAGTGAAGTTCATCATTAAACTCTCTAGAATCACCGTGGGAAACGTTTAGCTGGAGTCTCACGGGTATTTTTAGGCATTTTATACATATTTCGTACTGACTTCTCTTTAATTTTTAGTAAAACTTTTTATTTACTTCCTTTACTTAACTTCATCGAAGTTGACAAAAAATAAATATACTTATGTGAAGTTTATCAACTTCTTGTTAACATTTAAGTTATATAAACAGTAAATAAAGATAAACAGTATATAAATGTGTTATTGATACTCTACTCAGTAGTTACAGAAATAAAATTGCTATGCTAAACAATTTTTCTACGCTGAAGAGGGGAATATGCCGATTTAATAAGTCTCATGTACACTCCTGGCCAAAATTAACGCAGCACCTCCCTGGCGATCCTTACTGCTGCGTTAATTTTGGCCAGGAGTGTATATTTACATGAAATGAAATTCTAGAATTTTTAAGCAGTAAATTATAAGCAGTCTCTATGAGATAACTCACCCATAGACATGCCCAACTTTCTATTCCACTTGGTTAAAAATTACCGAAATTAATCGAACAGTAATTTCTCAAAAATTAGGAACGCCAATTGTTGCTAAGCGGGCGCAATTGAATGCAAGTGAAAAGCGCATATCCCAATTAATGCCTCCGAAATTCAGAATTGCTCGATAAATTTTATATCTTATTACGGAACCGTCACGGATTTTCTCTCAATATCCCATCGCTGTTATGAAAATCCACAAATGCTGCGCATTTCATTCCATTCAAAATCAGTCGGAACTTTTAAAAAAAGGGCAAACATTAATTAGAACATACAAAAAAATTTCGATTGCCGTCAAATGTTTTCTTAATTTTAGGATTATTTTTAGTTGTGGAAAAATTGAAATTGCGGAGTTATTCCGTTTAATACGAGGAAAATTCACATCGTGATGTTTGAAATTGGGACTCTAGATACTAAAGCAAATTCTTCGGTTTAAAATTCCCAGAAGAGGAACAATTATATTCTAATATTTTGAGGGTGCTTCAATTAAGAAGTAATAAATAAATACACCACTGAAATTAAGGTTCAAAGGGCGCCTCAGGGATAAACCTCATTTTGATGAAAGGCCTTTTATTATTAAATGCTACTGTTTGACTGATATTACGAGAGTGAAAAGATCGGTGGGAAAATTAGGATGAAAAGTCATTTAAAGTCTTTTTTCTTCTTTATTCTAAGAATTTTCAAATAGATATTTTTGTATGTTTTTCTAAAAACATTTTTCTATGATTTTACTTATATATTTATGATGGGATACGTATTTAAGATCACATGATTTTGGAGACCAACCAGGCAACTTTCAAGGCTACATTAATTGTGTACATAAACTTATAGATGTAATTAATTTCCGTTCAATGAAATAATTTTAGAGGCAGTTGTCACTATTTCTGTGAACTAATTTGTAGAAGTCATTGCTTATCTCATTGACATGTATATTAGATAAGAAAACAAGCTATGATAATATAAATCTATTCGAAAGAGGACGCATTTACTGAAATTTCAATACCAGCCAAGGTGTTTATATATTGTTATACCATAGAGTAAGGTTATACATAATACTGTGTATACCGTACCGCACATCTATTATTCGACGTTATTTGGAATAAATGTCCTAATTCAGGATAAGAATTCCGAAGTTCACGAAGCTACCTTTGAACTACTGGAATTCAAATCATCTGTATCTCATTGTAGTTTATATTCGCTGCTAAGCTAAGCATTCTGACACCAAAACTAGAAATTATGCGTAGATACGATAATAATCTTACATTTCCACGATTACTCTCCTTTTTTCATTCACCTCATCAAAACAAGATCTCGCCGTCTTTAATTGATGCATCTCCAATCTTACTGCAAATCTGCTGGAAACTTCATCGCTTGATTTAAGGTAAAACGAAGGCTCAGGAGGTTTCCTTTACCCTATTTAATGCCAATTACGCTCGTAAGAGAATCGTTCGTAATTAATGGTGAATTGCGGGTTTTCTCATTCGATACCGTCATTGTGCAAGAATTAATCTATTTAAATCCTTTATTTAACCTAAATAACCTCTCAGTGACAATGTCTAAAATTGCTTGATGTATTAACTTCTACAGTTTTTGAAAAAAAATCTCTACAGAATAAGTATAAAATATTCTAACATTTTTTCGGAATAATTCAAACACTTGTGAGTAGCTTCTAAAACATGAGTTTCGGTTTTAGAGGAATATCTTTTCAAAGTTCATTCATTAATTGTCGTTCTTCTTTTTGTCCTCATAAAAATCATTACACCATATTTTAATCGCATTATTTTACTTTCAGTAATTTCCTTAAGATTATGTTGTTATTTCACCGGAATGATCTTAAAAACGCTCTTCAAGTCTATTCCTTCATTGGATTCTTTCAGTATTGTCGAAAAAAATCATACGGTTGAATATTAAATTAAGGTTTCATATATTTTGGCGAAATGTTGACCAAGTAGATGGAATTTCCCTCGGATATTTTTTTCAATAGCGAGTATATCTCAAAAGAGGTTGAAATGATTCCCTCACAATTATAGTTGAACTAAATAGGAGATGTTTATCGCTGTTGGAAGTATAAGAAAATTCAAAGATACGAAAACGTTGATTAATAATCAATTAATTTGATTTATTGGCCAACGAATGATCATGATATTTATTTATTTAAGTTCACGTTGCAAGTTGGCCTTCAGGCCAGGTGGCAACGTTAGAAGGGGACATAAAAATGATTTTAAGCCAGGCATTCGCCCAAAGACGGGAAGGAAACCCATCCAAAAACCTCCCGTAGGCTGTACAATTAAACTATAATACATACATATATTACAAGTACAAAACAATTATCATAAATCATTAATAAGAACTCTCATACATAAATATGTATGAGATCTGTCAATATAAAATAATACAGTACATGGTAGAATATCCATATAGTCACATTCATAAACATAGTCATATTTTAAGGAGCCTCCTTCGCTAAGAAATATTTCCCTTGACTCCCTTAACCATAAGTTTTCCCTTCCTCCAACAATGATTGATCCGAACCATAAAGATCGCGTATTAAAAAATCTAAACAGGCAAGTTAACCGCTCTACCATTCAATCGGAATTTACTTTTAAGGAGGTCACTCAACTTGAGGTATACAATACCTTAATAAGCATCAAATCTAAAGCAGAAGGTGCTGACGGTATTCCAATCACTATCATTAGCAAACTATATCCTTTATTGCAACATATTATAACAAATATTTTCAACCTATCGTTTTTTAGTGGTAAATTTCCAAAACCATGGAAAAGAGCACTAATTAAACCAATTTTGAAGAGCTCCAAGTTGAATATTGATGAATTTAGACCTATCAGTTTCCTTCCGGTTTTATCAAAAGCTCTCGAGAAATTAGCGCATCGGCAAATTACAGAATATTTAAATAAAAAATCGATCCTCAATAGTACACAATCAGGCTTTCGGAAGTCGCATAGCACCACAACAGCCCTAGTAAAAATAACTGACGATATTCGTAAATCGATGGATAAAAGCAAATTAACAGCTTTAATCCTACTTGATTTTAGTAAAGCCTTCGACTCGGTGGATGCGGAGTTAATGCTTGCCAAATTGCGTTTTATAGGGTTCTCAAAATCTTCAATTAGTTGGTTTTCTTCCTATCTACATGACCGTAAGCAGAAAGTTGTCTCGAATGATTCCTCATCAGCTTGGATAAGTATCAATCGTGGTCTCCCACAGGGATCAACCCTTGGCCCCTTATTGTTTTCTCTGTTTATTAATGACTGTCCTCAAGTAATTAAACATTGTAAGCATCATTTATACGCGGACGACTTACAGATATACATCGACACCACGATTTCTGGCTTCCATGAATGCATACAGCACGTAAATCATGACCTCGAACAAATTAATAACTGGAGTAAAGACAATTTTTTGAAAATAAATCCTTCAAAATCGCAAGCCATTGTCATCGGGACACCCAAGTTGATAAGAAGGCTTAATCAAGATAACGATGCAAAGCTCACGTTAGACAACTCGAAGATCACATTTTGCGACTCTGTGAATAATCTGGGTGTTATCATTAATAATAATCTTACGTGGTCGGAACACATCGTTAATGTGTGTAAAAAAGTTTATTCTTCAATTAATTCTCTTAGACGCCTAGGAAGTTTCCTGACGCCTTCGATTAAAGCTCAACTGATAAATTCATTAATCATGCCACACTTTGACTACGGTGATATTGTTTACCAAGACTTATCCAAAGAATTAGCTACCAAATTGCAGCGTGCCCAGAATGCATCGGTTCGGTTTATCTTTCACTTAAAGAAATTCGACCATATCTCGGGTGCGTTTGAGAAATTGTCTTGGCTTAAGCTCGCTTCTCGTCGAAAATTACACATCTTAACAACAACTTACCGTGTCATGCGATTACAAACTCCCGATTACCTCTTTTCAGAATTTGTCAGCTTAGGGTCGGTACATAATTGTAACACTAGAGGAAGAAACAATCTACTCATTCCAAATCACAGGACGGAAATGCTACATAAATCCTTTGCAGTGACCTCGGTTAATTTATGGAACGCCCTTCCGCAGAGTATCAAATCTTCCTGTTCTATCCACACTTTCAAGAGGAGATGCCTTTCATATCTTCTAGAGAATCAATAACGCTAATTATCTCCATCATAGCATTTTACTTTTTACCATAAGTCAAGTTCGTTTTTTCCTGGTTTTTTTTCATGCTGCACGGAACAACACTTCAAACTTCTTTCTTTACTTTGGAATATTTTGTTCGTTATTGTTACTACAGTTTACATCCAGTATAACCTTTTCTTTTTTTTACTATTTTGTATTTCCATTATATTAACTTACTTTAGATTATTGTTTATGCCTAAATCATGATGTTAACTCTCTTATATAATTATTGTAGAGCGTAATCTTTGTATTGATCGTGTTTTATTTTGCTTATTTCTAGTTCAGTCATATTTTTTATCACAAGTGTATGTATCTACTTACTGTATTTTCTGCATTTCATTTTTTATTAACTCTCATTATTTTTCTGGATAATATGTCTCTAACACTTCTTGTAATTTTCCAGGTTATATGTACATTGTTTTCTTTAATGTCTTTTAGTTTTTGCTATCGGTAGGTTTGTGCAGGTTTTTCACACCCCCCTTCTTTGTGGGTGTTTTCCTGCAGCGGATATTTTTTCCTAAGCTTTTCTTAGTTTTTTTTTTAAAATCCGCAATCCCTTCTCACATTTTCTTCTATTTTCCTCTAAGTTTCATTGATACATGTAATATACTTATAATAATGTAATAACTTAACGACAGGTTAGATGGAAGAGGAGACTTTTTAGTCTCAATCTCGCCTAATAAAGACCCCTAATAATAATAAACATAGATTGATGGAATATAACGATACAACTCGATATAATAGTAATAATACAGCGGAGGTAGCCGTGAACCACATTTTTTTTTTAAATAATTACATACATCTTGATAGAAGCTTATTTTTGAAAACTTTTGAAAACTTTTACATTTTTAGGCATTGGCCTATCACATATCGATTCTCTTAGGAATTGTTACCAACAACCTATCTTTTTATTTCATGAATTGTAGATAATATGGTATTGGACACCTAGCTATTCGGATTGCTTCCCCTGCTAATCCGTTGCCAATTAATTCTTCCCAGTGCACTGTAAGCACCAAAGTGCCCTCCGATTCGCGATCAGCACTGAGTAGATTCGATCAACCTTCAAGCGTCATTACCCTCAGTAATTGGAGAACTTTTCTCAGTCGTTAGTCTGCTCTAGTGAGTAACAATGAGAAAATCCGATATGTCCTTGAAAGAATTTATATAATCAACTGCAAGTTGGCATTCTCTTCGAAAAACTGACGAAAGTTTCATTAGTACCGTATATTATGCATTTTTTGGTGAGAAAGTTCTTTTTCTGATAACTGCAGATTTATTTATCAGTCACCGATGTGTGACTTACTTGCCTAGCAAGTGCCTGGGTCATTTTTCCTGATCTTGACTTCACTGACCGTGAATACGGCGCTGCAGAAATTATCTTTTAAGAAAATAAGGATAAATATGTTAAATGCTACCGTCTCTTGAAATAATATATGTTATGAGGTGGCGAATTCTCTCGAAAACATTTGTTTGCTATGAGCGTATATATAGACGCAAAGGTCTAAAGTTGTTTCTTACCCAGAAAGTTTTGAGGTTTAAATTTGAAGAATAAAAATTAATTGAGTACGGGATGCTTGGGTAAACGTAGTGAATTAGGCGGAAAGAAATGGAAACTGATAAGAATGATGCGAAGTAGGAAAGCCAACTGGTTAGGTCATCAGCTGAGAAAATAGTGATTGGTAAAAGTGGTGACCGAATGAAGATAAGAGTAAGTGAGAGTCACTAATTGGAACATTTTAAATCAATAAATGAGCTAAAATAAATTGAAAATTTAACTCTATTGCCGTTATCTCAAGACCTTACCTAGAAAAGAAGACACCTGAGGATGTTGGTATAACATATATTCGCGGTTAAGTCATGAAACCGACGAAGTTGTTTTCATAAAACTCTATAAATTTAGCCAACGTACTCTTGCTCGATAATTAATTCATTGAGTCTTAGCTACTGCTAAATAGTCTTGCGTTTCAAAATGTATAATTGAATTAATTACATTCACCCTAATCAGTTTAATTGTCAAAGAAATCGGCGAAAAGCATAAAAGGAGAAAAATCAGCGAAAAGCATAAAATAAAATACGGGGAGGTAATAGAATTGCTAAACAGCAAGAAAAAAGAGGCCGAGAAAACATTTCTAGAAAATTTAATTATCAATAACGGTAGCAACAGTTTTTATAAATATGTTAAGCGTCGAAGGAGGAGTGCGCGCGAAATAGATGCGATAGAAGGATCTCGTGGAAATATTTTAACAGATAATGGCGAAATGGCTGAAAAATTCATAAATTATTTTGCTTGCACTTACAAGGCACCGGGTCAAACAAGCGACTTTGATTTATTCGAATGTAAATCAAATTCATACGAACCTTTTATGATATGCTCTAAGGACATATTAAAAAGAATTAATAAGCTGACAAAATAAATCTCAAGGTCCAGACGGATTACGAAATGAAGCTTTAAAATTAGGAAGCCGGGGGATTGTTTCATATTTAAAAAGAATATTCAAAATAGCCATTAACAACGGTGCCAGAAGATTGGTGATCAGCTACAGTAGCTCTTATACACAAGGGAGGAAGCAAAAATACATGACAGAATTACAGACCAATCAGCCTAACTAGCGTAGTGTGCAAGGTAATAAAAAAATTGATAGATGACTATTTAAAACACTTTTGGGAAACAGAGGGAAGGCTTAATGAAGACCAACATGGGTTTAGAAAAGGTTTCTCTTGCTAGTCACAAATGTTAGGGCTATATAAAGACTTGATAGAAGCCCAGGATAGAGGAGATCAGGAAGGTGCCGTTATGGTGAATTTAGCGAAGGCGTTTGACGTAGTGGATCACAGTTTTTTGACGCAAAAAATGAGTATGATGGCGGTAGATCCAAGGATAGGGAAATGGACGGAGGCCTTTATTTGTAATAGAACGCAGAATTAAAATAGGAAATAAAGAGTCGGACCCAATTAAAGTAACTTCAGAGGTAGCTAAGGGTAGTGTACTAGGACCGTTATTATTTTTAATATTTATTAATAATATGTCGAACGTAATAAAATCTCGTTTACGATTATTTGCCTACGACTGTATGATTTATAGGGTGATGAAAGGAATAGGCGATTGCAACGAGCTACAAAGTGATATTGATAGATTAAATCAATGTGTCATCTCGAACAAATTAGATATAAATACAGAGAAATGTAGAATCGTTAGGTTTAATAAGAGCAAATTTCGATATTCTTATAATATCGCTGGTAATGTTTTAGTGAATGAAAATAAGGTAAAGTACTTGGGTGTTACTTTCAGTAGAGATCTAAAATGGAACGCGCACATAGAAAATATCGTTGGCAAAGCCAATAAGACATTTAATTTTGTGATACGTACTCTTAAGAAATCAAACAGGAAAATAAAAGAAACTGCGTACCGATCGTTAGTTTGGCCAATACTAGAATACGGTGAATGTTTATGGGACCCTTATCAAGTAGGTATCAAAAAGGAATTGGAAAAGTTGCAAAGAAGGGCGGCCAGTTCCGTGTTAGGGAGGTATGAAAAACATAGCAGCGTTTCTCAGATGACAAAAGAATTAGGTTGGGACGGTCTAGAAGACATGAGAAAGCACAAGAGACTGTTGGTTTTCTATAAGATATTCATGGGATTTCCTCCGTTTAAGGAATTAAATAATAGAGTAAAAGAGGCAGATTACTTAGGTCGGCGCGATCATAAATACAAAGTAAGGTGAATAAAACAAAAAAAAATCAGATAACCGGAAATACTCTTTTCTAAATAGAACTACTAAGGAATGGACCTGTAGAAGTCTTCGAACCTTTCACAAAAATATTAAATCAAATGATGGAATGAAGTTTTAACATAGCACAGGAAAACGTGCAAATTAACCCAAGGTTATGCAAGAAGTGAAAAATAGTGACTTGGCTGGGACTCGAACCTAGGTCTACCACTTTCCGGGCGGATGTACTAACCACTAATCTTCTGTAAATGGGGGCTTTTATCTTCATCTGCTATTCACTATTTAGAACACCTGCCGGGAGAGTGGGAGACCTGGATTTGAGTCACAGCCAAGCCACTATTTTTCAATTCTTGTATAAAATATTAAATGTTATAGTAAGGTTATAAGTAAACTTAAAAATTTGACGAATGAGCCTGCCGCTAACGAAATGGGAGACAAATAGGGGATCGCCTGGTAGGGTGAAGTCGCCTGGTGGGACTTCGTGTGCCCCAAGGCCGCTACGTAGCCGTAAAAGCCTATTAGGAACCCTTAAAATCTTGCATGATACATAACGCATATGCTGATTTAGGTTATTTAAAATTAATTCTGACTTAGATAATTCACAGTGGCGTATTTTTATATAATTCATATATGTGCTGCATATTTATACTTTCGTAATTATTTATTTTTTATTACTTTATATTTAAACATGCTTATTTTGTATTTAGTTGGGTTTATTGTATGTATACTCAGTAAAATTTTTATTTTCTTTTTTTAATCGATTGTAAGTTAACGTTGCCACCAGAAATTATGACTAACTGCGACGGTTGTGTATAATAATAAATAAATAGATAAATAAAGATGAAGGCGATAGACCTGCCTATTTATTCTTTCTACGTAAGTTTTAACTTCTCATGAATTTTTTTCTGATGTACTGTTCTTAAATTCATCAGATTTATTAATCATAAAGGATGTATTCAATATTTCAGTCATATTTCAATCATCAAATTTCATTACATGGGGATCACTCTTTTCATCAATCTCTCTACATAACCAAATTGGCCAAAAAGTCCTATGAACGATAGTTGAACAGATTTTCATGTTCCGAAAGCTTCGAAAAGCACCTAATCGAAGTTTGCTTTACATGGGGCCTCGTTCCCTAAAAATATGTGGGTATTGAGTTTTTGTGAAGTGAGGAGATATATCGTAAATGGATGGAGAAAATTCACCCTTTGTAATTAACTTAGCACCAAAAAATAGGAGCATTTTACCGGAATTTAGACATTTTTACTTATTTACGTATAAAGAACGGAGTTTCTTGGAATATGGTGCTTGTAAATTATGAAATTTACTAACACAGCTGGGATGCTGGTAAAGGTAATGACCGATATGACCTATGTGGTACGACCACATTGTTCGATTTTAGTAAAGTAGGATTTGAAAATTCAGCTCTTTGTGAATGCGTTTATTTCAGAGTAGACATTATAGCTGCTAGTTAAAGATGAAGACGTCAAATGAATTGCTGCTTTGTTGCAAGATACAATTTTGATTAGAATGAACGCGATCAAGGAGAAATAACCTATTTGAAAAGATGATAGAATGTAAATTATGTGAATGAAACTTATAAGACTAAAAGTTGAAGATTACACACTCATAAACATCTGTTCTCATATTGATTTAAATAAATATAGTACAGGATAAATTGATAGAAGTCACCTAATTTAAATTCTTTACGCGACAATGCGTCATAGGAAAATTGTAGATTTTCAAACTTTTTGGTACCAAAATGAAGAGCTGATTAAAAATATTTCCATTTCGAAAATCAGAAAATGCCATACATGACCAATTTCATGATTTTTCATAAATGAATAATGAACCGATAAAATGAAGATAGATACAAGAAAGTGCAAATTCAGAGAATCATGGTGAAGTTTCCCTGGTTTATAATGCTTTATCGATCGAAGTACATTTTAACGAAGATGATTTGGTAAAAACAACGGTTGCAAGGTTTTACGGATTATAAAATTTCCGGATGAATAATTATTTTATCTTAAAAGCGATTTATACCTCTTGTGCATCTCTTGTATCTCCGAAATCGAAAATTCAATCCCTTTTTTTCCCCACAGATGAGGTTCATTGGCTTTTCCGAGATGAAGTGGAGGCGATCCATTTTATTTGTGTACAAATTAGCATCTTCACTTTAAGACTTCTCGCAGTCCAATTCTCATCTACTTCCATTATATTTATCCAACTATATGCATATTAGTTTTCGAATCTATTGACTTCTGCAGGATATATTTTTTCCAATATCTGAAGTTCCATCCTTCTCTAATAAATGATATGAAAACAACTATTATGTATCGATTAAATTATTTGCTTAATAATAATATTATATCCCCATAGGAATGACTACCACCTGGCCTGGTGCCTAAATATAGTACTTTATAATAAATAAATTCTTATGATAATAATTATATATAATATTAACAATATAGACGTAATATAGCACTTGATTTGGATGGAATGTGTGGTTTTTCTTTGCATTTAATCATCCTGTTTTATTGTGTTCAAGATGCTTATTATGTGTACCAATTTTTATTATTACTTGAAATTTTTTTGACACCGCTTCCATCTCTCTCCATGAAATTTTATTTCTTAAATAGCGTGAAAACATGAAAACCCGAGAACCTGGCCCTTGTAGAAAAATTTCCACTCCTGGATTGATAGAGAAAATATCCACATTGTAGGAAAACAGCTTTAAAATAATCGGGAATAAGAACGCTTCCATTAACAACGTAAACTTAGTAGTATATATTACGCGTAGAAAAGGATAAAATTTATTTTCCGATATAACTAAGATATGTAAAATCAAAAGCAAGCAACAATTTTAAGAAAATATCTGATTTGTTGATCAATACTTTTTCCAAACGGAATAGAGAAGCAATCATAACTATCACTCTGAAAATTTCCCGCACAGCATGTTGATCGTCTACCTATCAATTATTATTATTATTATTTATTTATCAACAAATTCTTAAAAAACACTGTACAAACTAGGAAGAATTAGGTAGGAAGATTGGATAGAATTGGCTAAATGAAAGTCATTATTAAATAATCTAAAATTTTGGATGTATTCATTTAAGTACGAGATTGAAATTGGTGCGTCATTTTGATGTTTGATAGTACATCCCTTATATTACGAGGAGCACTAGTACTTGCGGAATTTTATACTCTTTTCCATCAAAAACAAATTCAGGATGAGAATAGAATTTTTGGAAAGCATGCATGTAACAAGCTTCATCATTGATCATCAAAAATTCAATATTTCTTCAGCTCGGGAAAAGTATCCTAAATTATTTTGCGGAATTAAAATGCGAAATATTCCAATTCCAGTAACTTATAAAATATTAACCAATTTTCAATATTTACATTAGAGCTTGTTTCGATATCACTTGAATGGAGAGTCCTCTGCGTAATGCTTGGAAAGGCTGTAAGTGCCTCATTTTTTCCTGCCAAAAGCTTTGTGGAAGATCCACTTGTCTCGCTATAACCTTAATGCAGATTTCCAACAACGACTCTGGGAGCTTAGAAGGGAACACCGGGCTTTCCTATCCGTTCCGCCGCTTGCAACTCATCAATCGAACTCACTTGACTTGTGGCTTGGGAATTCATGGCAGTCTGATACAATTGCTAAGGATACATTTTATGCCGATCCGGTTCAAGTGAGAACTCAGCCGTAGAGAACGTAACACAGCGTATACTGCATGTGGAAATTCTTGGGAATATTTCATCGAGGTCCTATTTGAGAATCTGATTACAGTGTTTTTAAATTTCTTTCTAAAATAATTGGAAAGTAAGATTATTCCAATTAAATACAAAAAAAGACAGAGGAAAGAGGAACAGATATTTTTTTGTCGAATTGAAGTTAGGTGTCTCGAAATATGCCTATCATACTAGAAATTCCATCACTAGAATCGGTAGCAATATCAAAATACTTCATAAGAAGCATAAGATATATACAATCAATGTATAGTAAATTAACAATGCAAAAAATCATGAAATTAATGTACGGTTACTTATTAGAAACTCTCCAATTCATTCCAACTTTTAAGAAGACGAAGATACATTCTTAACAAGTATCTACAGTATCATGCACACATGACAATTGACATAGACAATTGTCCGAATATATATGAATACTGATGATACAAACTTACAGTCTAAACCACAAGTGTCATTGACTAGGGACTTTTACAGCGTATAGGCTCTAACGTGTAACTCCCAGAAAAAAAGAGAAATCGATCATAGGTGTTACGGGTTCGAAGCTAGGTCTGAGCAATTTTTTCTCCATAAGAAATGTACAGTAGGAATTTTTCCGATTTCTTTCCAACCGCTTCCAGATAAGTTAGATAACTCCTTCTCTGGATTACGATGTCCAGTCCAGATGTTATTTCTTAGGGAATTCTTTTAAAGGAATCAATGGCAAAGTCGGAACGTGTTTTAAGATACTTCACAGATGAATAATGACCTGAAACTTATGCTCAGTAAGCTTTTAGTTTGCAAGCAAAATTTTTACTCGCATGAGTTGTCCCGAGCTAACTTTGAATTAAATTTCGGAGCGATAAGAGTTATATGGCCTGATAATTTGAACGTTACATCACAGATTATCCAAAAAATATAAGATCTTAAGTTATGAAAGAAGAAACTTGTTAATAAAGTTACAAATAGAATCGTAAAAAAATATTATAAACTTAATAAAAACTTAAATTGGTGTTCAAAATTTCAAATTTATACTCAATGGAAAAATAACCCAAATACAGAAAAATCATCTATAAACGTTAGTATATTGAATCAAGAATCGACAAAGGCTACTCTTTTCAGAGCTATAGAGAAAGATATTTTAAAGTTTTTTTAGAGAAAGTAAATTAATAAAAGTCAAGACTTTAATAACTTTCAAGATAAAAATGCTCAAATTTAAGTTAGTATAGGTATTCATTTCTATCTCCGTTTCCATTTTCATGATTTTAGGATTTCATTCCTTTAATTATCTTGTCATTTATCAGTATTTACCGATTGGATTATGCTTCAAAAGCAAATGTATTTATATACTGCTTTTTGTTTGGGATTGGAAATCGTTTAATGATTAATATGTACATTTTAATGCTGCACTTAGTTTGATTCTAATATATTCGCAACGAGATCTTAGACCTATGCAAAACACTATAAGCGCAATAGCAGAAGCCCCATTCTAGAGTACTCATGGAAAATACACCTATTATTATTTAAAATGCCATTCTCGCCAAGAGCTTTCGATGAAACCCGACGATCTAAGTTTCTATCTCTTAAGCAAACGCAGTACGTTCGTGGTTCATTATTCAAAATACTTGTCCCTAGCAGTCGTGGAAACTTGAACATTTTGGGGATTTTCGTTCTCCTGGGACGTAGAGTAAGGAAGTATAGGAGACAGGAATGTATAGTGCAGTCCATTTCATTACGGCTGAGCGCATGGAGTCGAAAGGAAAGGCATTCTAGGAAATGAGCGGATGAAATGTAGACGGCGAATTAATGAAAATAATGGCTATCTTGCGCGATTTACTTGAATGGTTAGTGATGGTTAGTATAGTGATGGCAAGGAGGGTAGGTTTAACTTTACTAATGTCAATATTTATTCGTTAATAAATGGTAATTTAAAATATTTCTTAAATGAATCCATCCCTTCCAATCCAATCCAATCCATCCTTTAAGATAGAAACTAATTTTATATTATTAATTATATATTATTTAAGGCAGCAATTATAATTACCTCTGAACAATTGCTTCGACAACTTAGGAAATTTTGCACTCTGACTCCCACCAGGAATCGAACCCGGGACCGCTTTCAAGTCCACTTGGTTATTCGGTAGCCCGGCTTGTATTTTTATTTCGGTTTAGAGTCATTCAATAATTTTTAAAAATTACTCCTTCGTGGTTAAATATACTATAAAAATATTCTGTCATTCGTGAAATACTATTTCTTTATTTTTTAAATTTAATTTTTGAATGAAAATGTTTCATGATATGGTGATGGGATTGATGAAATGAGGAATGATGAGGTCAAACGGATGGGTTTTCATTCTCAAATTTGTGGAAATAAACGCATTTCATCCCGAGGCTGAAAACAAGAGGATCGCGTTTCTTTGCCGGTGTAGGAGGACACTGGTTTCCTCTTCACCTCCGAAAACTCCTTTCCTTTCTCCGCTACAGTCCCTCGTATATACCGAATGCACTGAATCCCATACTCTGTGCACTCCTGCCACCATTTCATTCGCTCGCCTCGTATGTGTATGTGCAATTGAGAAGGGAACGAAATCCCAGTCGATCACGCCCGCTAGCCATTGGGGTGAGAAGCTCTATTGATTGACTGTGGGGTGTCCACGGTTCGTCCATGGATTCAGTTTGTCATAGAACTAGATAGATGGTAGATGAATGATTAGGAAAATATCCAAGCGTTATATTCAGAGTTAATATTCGTGAGGGGAATTAAAATTTTAAAATGGAAAATCAGACATCGATCGGTTTACCACGGAAATTGGTAAGGTCTATTCTTCTCTGAGCCTACTTCCTTAATTTTATTTTACCTTTTGGAAAACTGTCTCTTAACGAAACTTACATTTATTGTCTCCTATATTTGTAACGTGCTTCGGAAAGAATAGAGGGGAGGTCTAAATTAGATAATAGATTATTCGATATATATATTTTTAGGTGACTGACTTAATTGATATGGAATGGTTAGTTTTTATAGGAAGTAATTGTCCGAAGAATCTGTAGGGTACATTGTAAAAAAAATCAGTTTGTACGACATTTACCATGACATATTGTTTGTTTATATCGCACCATGTATGCGCATTAAAACATTATATTATGATCGAGATATCTTTTGATATCAACGTAATTTTTATCTTATGATCTGCATTTCATTGTTACTGCTTCAATATGGACCCTTTATTATAAAATAAAATTAAATTTGTTTTCTCTGTAGCCTTAAATGAACGAATTAGGAGAGGAAGTATGGAAATAAAAGAAATAACCCATCAGTTACCTACAGTCATGTTGTATAAATTTCTACGAATTAGATATATTTTGCTCTTTATTTAATATACATCTATAAAAGCTACAATGCATACTAAACAAAAATTAGAGCAATGAAAATAAAATGTACTAATCAATAGTACTAATGAAATATCACACTCAAACAAAATGTGAACTAAAATATAGAAATTTGAGGAGCAGACAAAAAGAGAAAAGAAATATTCAATTCCAAATCAAAGAAAAAAAGAGAGAAAAAATGACAGGGAAAGAAAATCTTCAAAATCTACAACATTTTTTACTTTAATTACTTAAGCTTGTAAATACTACTAAAATTTGGAAAAATGGATAATATGACTACATTCCGTAAACCGATGTTTGTGACTTTTATTCGAACCTCTTAGGATCTGATATCGTCAGTCAAGTTCTTCACACCGATTGGAAAATATTTCGCTCCGTGAGATTAAAGTCATTTACGCCGCAGTACTATGTTTTTCATTTCGGGGATTCTTTTAAAAAAATGGCCGGATACGAAGATGAGTTCTTTCTGAATAAAAACTGTATAAAGATTGATTCATTTGGGTTGGGGAGCGCATTATTTCGTTAGGGATTGGCAACGCTTGAAGTAGGTTATCGAGGAAACTTCTGCAAGAACGAAGAGTGGTAAAGGCAAAAACGTAGGCGAGCGGAGGCGAAGCGAAGGAAATAGAGTGGAAAGATTTCGAAAATTACCGTCATAGAGACAGGAAGGTTTTAAATTGGAAACGAGAAGCAAACGAGAGATTGGAATTGAATCATTGGCATAGATCGGTGTTATTGACGAAAGACTTTGGTATCGACGATTACATCCAAAGTTCCCTTTTGCATAGGGATTAGATTTCGAGGATGATACTGGGAGAAAAACAATACAAAAAATAAATCTCTCGGGTCCGGAGGATACATCATTATGGGAGACATTCGTTACGGGAGATCTCGAAGACGCGGGGAATGTCTGAAGGGTTGGAGAGAGATAAAGACTGAAAAATGTATTGATAGGGATAAATGGAAAAAAGCTCCGTGTTACTGGAAGCTATTAGAGCAGGGTAGCGAGGGAAGTTGGGGAGGATGATTATCGCAATGGGATTTCCAAATGTGGAATGCTGGGAAGAATGAAGAGATCAGGAGTTGGAACGAGTGATGCGCCGAGTTTCGGAGGTGGATTTGATTTCGAAGTGATTGAGAGGTTATGGAAGAGGACGCAAGAGAGGGAAAGAGAGAATAGAGCAAAGCGCGGTCGTCGACTCTCCTGTCAGATATAACGTGGATGCACGCTTGCTTGATCCCTCATCGGCCAAACCCTCAAAATACATATCCAGGGACTCGGGAAAAATTGCCTGAATCAAAAAATAAGCCATTGGTTCCCATATTCGAGCTATAACCAGGATGTGACTGGAGATTTCATTAAAATCGTTTTCGACGCGTGGGATCATTCGTTATTTGCGATTTTTTTAAACTACGAAGATTTTTTGTTGCTGATAGATTATCCGAATCTCAAATTTCTTGTGCATGAATGAGTCGTTTCAAATTGCCAATGGGGGAGGAAATATTACGGCAAAACCCTCTTGAACCCTAACGATCGGCAATCGGGGGGAATTAAGTCGACAATTAAAAATCGCCTCTCATTTTTCACCGAACGGTTCCGAATATCCCATACATCGAAATAAAGTCATTTTTTATTTACTCTCAAGGATATGTTCTGCAAAATATCGTGGAATTACTCTCGCTATTCACAGGAAACTTTCATGAGATATCGACGGAAGTTTTAGAATTCATTTATACATGTGAATGATATTCCCGTTCAAGTGAGGATTAATAAAATTCGTGGTCTCGCGAGGATTTCACGTATAGGGGATAGAACTCAGTATTCAATACCCCACTAGCTCCTTTGGCAAATAAAACAACTCCTTGTTGTTTTCCCGTGATTCCTACGTATAATTTGGGTTGGACTCCTTTGATCATAAACATAATCTAACTTATTCAGATTATAAGTTTCGAATATTTAAATATGTTGATACAGCATGAAAAATAGGATCATGATGGTAGATCTCTAGATATATAAATGTGTAATTAATTTATCATTCCAATGTCGTGTGTAGGTAATAATAAGAAGAATATTTGAAACATCTCAGGCATTCGTAACCTTAGATTAACAGAAGGTTTTTAGGATAAGTGTAGCTAAAACTAGAGAAAATGCAACTATTCTTTTAAAAAATATCAAAACTCAGTCAGCAAGCCTAGAACATCTTGAGTTTATTCCATTTTTATCATTCATTAATTCTTTACAATTGGACTGATAATCCCGCGGCAACGTTATTAGTTTTAATAAATTGTTGCAGTAATACAATCAGTATTATATAGAATATCACAGTTTACAGTACTATATACAGTAATATATACAATACTAATTGTTTTTTAAAGTAAATTACTAATGTTACAAAATTATTGACCATTATTATAATCAATTTTATTTATTGCAGATATATTTTTTACAGGTAAGCTATTTTAAAAAATCAGCATTAATCAACAATGCTCTTTAATATACTACATTTAAGTATTTTTGGGGTTCCTGATAGTCTTTTACGGCTACCGTAGTGGTAGATGTCTTTACCGCACCTCATCATACCATAAAGTACCTACCCTACAGCCTGTGCAATAATCGCATGCTTGTTGCTTACTATATTAGCTCACGTAATAATTATTGTATTCTAATTAGCCTTCAGTTAAAAATGTATTATTAAATGTTACGCAAGATACTCATAGCCTAAATAAATTCAGAATCTACATCGCAAATAGAGAATACAGTCAACAAAAATTTTAAAGAGCAGATCTAGTAAAATTTCTTTTTTAAAATAGGTATGTAATACGTACGCATTTACAGTACGAGAGAGAAGTGTCGAATTAACTATTCCTAAGCATAAACAAATCCTTTATTCAAGTTTATCGGTTAAAAAAATTGCTGTTATGGTATGGCATGGTAAAGATACATATAAATGATAATACTCAACAATTTCAAAATCAAATCTGCCTCATATTTCAATTTCGTACGCAACTAGAGGGTGAAGGTAGAAAGAAGGTTTTTGCAGTAAATCGTTTGCAATAAAAATGTCTGTTCTGTCACGAAATTTAATATTTTCCAGTACCACTATCTTCAAATTTTAGGCTCTATAAATACTTCGACGTCCATCCCACGTCCATCCCTCTTTTTTTAAATCACTGTAAATTTTTAGAACCCCTTAGCGAGATTTGAGGATGTTTCTATTTTCTAGAACAAATCCTTAGGGTCCTCAGATATTCACGAAACTGTTATAAATGCCGCGAATATTTCATGCTAAAAATTCCGCAGATTCATTTGCCCTCTTCTTATCTTCATCTGGGTAGAAATTCCAAGCCCACCAACAGTCAATTCCTATACCTACGCTTCCCATTTCCCTGATTTCCGTAAAAATGCCTCACCTTTCCGATAAAGCCATCTCTCTCCCTTTCGCTAATGAAACGGTATGTGACCCTCTTAGGATCACATTTAATTATTTGGAAACGCATGGGTGGCTTTTTTTACGCGCGATGTTTAACAAAATCTATCTACCTCATTTACTACACCCGGAAAATACATCGCGACGAGACAAATAAAAAATCCTCTCCCCATCCTTCCTCGAATATCTCCAAATTCCCAGACTTACTACCCTTCACCCCCTCTGCCATTTCAGGCCATTCCATCTCCTCCCTCAATCACCTTAAACCCTCCAACTCTCAGACATTTCCCTCCCACAGCATCCCTCGTACAACGCTCTTCGCCCCCACCAATCCCCCACCTCCAGTCATATCATCTCCCTTCCTCTCCCCATCCCCTCTTTCCTTCCTTTCCCCGCTATCAACCGGTTCCCGAGGGTTTTAAATCTTTTCTTTTTTATACCAGAGAATGCTTGATTAATTAAATGGGAAACAGGCCGAAACCGAATCCCTTCAGAGATGCTTTTCAATGCAAAAACGTGACTAGAGAGGGAGTCCGAAATTTTTCCTCGAAGAATTTTACCCAAACGAGGCCGAAAATGATGGAATTTGTATTTTATTACCTATTGTTGTAAAAACGGAGAGGAGAATTGCGTTTAATTTGTTCACGTTCGATTTATCCCTCCTCATTCGATTCTTCGATCGATACCTTATCGATTCAGTTGGTGCATTACATTACTAAAGTAAACATTAATATACTATAATTCCTATTGAAACTTTCCTGAACATTACTAATTAATGAAATAGAAGGTAGTTCTTCCTGTATTGATATCGATAAAATATGTATCTTCTTAGATATTGGTTCGATACAGGCTAAATTCAACATTTCCATCCTTCATAGGCTCTCTGACTACATTCGATTTCAGAACGTCGTACTTTTGATCTGTTTGTATTTTTAAAGTATTTATACAAATAAATCAATATCATAATTCAATGAGAGGTCGTTAAGACAATTCATAATCATATTTTATGCAGAATCAATATCTTTATCACAATGATTACATGTCAACGGTTTCCGTGCGTTATATTTTGAAGCTCGTAATACTATACCCAAAACTCAGAAACTGAAAATCTCCTCCTCGTTTTGCCTTTTGAAAAACATTGCAACGCAAATATCACGTTTGATACTAATTATTGAGGTAAAAATGCATATCACTAATTCCCAGATATCTCGGAATGTAATCTTAAACTCTTTTTAGTCGAAAATCTCTAGTTGTATAACAACGTTCAATTTTTCTATCACTGTGCATGAATGATGAAATCAATTACGGAATGTTTACTGTGTGGAAATATACTACAGGAATATGTAGGAAGAGCTTATACACGTCATACCTGATGATGTTGGTCAATCTGTGACTAAACCGTTCGTTGTCAATACATCTTGTGTACATGCGTAGAGTTTAATCTTTGTTCCTATTTTATTATGTCAATGGGATATATCTCTCTTCAATTGTACATCTCTTATTCACCATAGTCAATATGTGAACTATTGTGCATTTTATTAAAATCTCCCCTTCAATTATGCTTGATCGGTGAGACGCAAGGAATGAAACTAAAATTAAATACTTTAAATTTACAGTTTACATTATTAAATAGTTACATTTTTTTGTACTCCAAGGGGCAAAAATGTTACCCCCCTGATCCAACAAGAAAAACTAAGTCCAAATTTCGGGCCGGCGAGCCTTTCTCTCAAGAAAAGAGTGAGAGAAAGATGGAGGACATGGTCCGTTACGCTAGCTCGGCTCTCGCGTTTGGATGGAGAATTTTCGTTATTTATATAAAAATCATTTACTGCTATCCATTATCTGCCACAGCATTTGATGTGTTAATAAAAAATCAATCGCTTTTTGCAAATTTCATTCCATGCGGTTGAAAATTTCACGAAGTAATAAATTAAACAATTTCCTCGTTAAATAATTGTAAAATTTATTATTAATTTTGAAGGATGGAAGAAACGAAGGGGTCACTTATGACGCAATTACTCCTTCACCTTCACTGTGGCTCAGTCAGATATAAAATGAATGAGAAAGTAAATAAAGGCATTCTAGCGAACATAGATTCACCGAGAAAACACATCATTCAACTCAATACGCTGCCTTGCGTTGCTGTGGTTATGCTGTGGAATGAAAGGAAAGGATTAAAAAAAAACGTTTCTTATAGAAACAAAATTTTTATTACAAAGCAAAGTGAACTAAATCAATAATCTTTTTCTTCAACTCGTAAAACGCGTACTGTTGTATTTGACGACGATCAACTGGAAAATAACTAAAGAAATGAATCGAATTGAGTGCAGTAATCAAAGTAACTCTCACTTTGATTTTCGCTAACAGATAATTATTTCCAATACAATTCAAATGAATTGAACTGAATACAACATTCGGTATCAAATTAACTCACATTTCGTTTTCCGAAATTGATCATTTAAATCACTTCCAATGATTGATTATGCGCATCAATGTGAACGAAACCAGCAACTTTTCTCTTCTTCTTAACTTCAAATTGGTCAAAACGCAGGATCTCGGATTCAACAATGGCATTACCCAGTTGTTTATGTCCACAAAATTAACAAAACTTTCGTGTATTTCGTGTAAAATCTCGAAAATTAAATTCGAAAACAATAATACACGACCAAAATAAGGTTTTTTCATTCATTTTCCCTGTTATTGGTTTTTGTCTCAATCTTGTGTGACCAGTCTTTTTAATTTAGTTTTGCAAAAGAAATGAAGCCTTTAGCGACAAAAATGAGCTTTACGTGCATTTCTTACGGAAATGCTTTGTCTCGTCTGGGATCGAGACAAGGACGAAGTGTCACCATTTTTTACTATAGAAACACTTTCGTATTTTATATTTCGTATACATATTTGAATGCAATGTTCTATAAAAATTTCAAGTCAATCGACCGAGTGGTTTTCGAGTTTTGCTGCCACAAACATTTGCAGGCTGAATTTTTATATATAAGATATTTGCATAATTCGGTGGATTACTATAATTTGATTGCTTTTACATACCTTTCGTTTAACTTTCTCAATTGAAAAGCGTTCTATTAAGAGAAATAACTAAGGAATAAACACAAGGAAATAAAAGTTCCACAACTTCCACACAAAAAGTCGCGTAACTTTGACTAAATTGTTTATTTCCTTGCGTTTAGTTACCTATGGAGTTCCTCAAAGTTAAAGCTCATTCGATCGATTTAAATAAGGAATATGTTTTTCTAGATCCCGTTATTCTCATGACTCCTATAGATTCCATGACTTTGTAAAATTAAATTACCCTTATGACAACACCGTAGAAAAATTCACACAATTAGTTTCGACGTTTACTAGCACCATCTTCACATTCACGCGATCCTCCATATGGCATGTGCCTGGAAAAAAGAAGAAAGAATAAATCTGGATGGAATAGAGATATCGTAATTGATAAGACCATACTGTATGCAGCAAAACTAACAAGTTGTATTAGAAGAAATACTGACATTAACTCCACATAATTTTAGTAACACATCAATGGACTAACGATAAAAATAGTAGGTCATCTTAAAAAAATGAGTCTTCAAAACTCTAAATTTTTATAGTGTATATAGAGTATTTTTACGTTGAGGTGTCATAACTTAAACATGTTTCTCTTATGAAAGAAGAAAAAAGACGGCAGAGAAAGTAGATAGTGGAAAAATAATTTAGTTCAATCCTTGAAATAAAATCTTATTTTGTCACACTCCTGAGTTTTATACTACGGTGAAATGAACGAATACTTAAATCGATAGGTAGCCAATCATGTATGTGTTAAAGCGAAGAAAAGGAGTCATCGGAAATATTGGAATGATTTTGAAATGAATTTTTACAGAAAAGGGCAGATAATTCAAAATCTGCCTTTTCATGCCTTACTCGAAAAAAGAAACCGTCATTACAGATATAAGCTATAAAATATCGATCGTTAAGTCCCAAATCGATTTCCTGCCGAAGTCTCTAAATTTGGCAGGGTTTTCGATACGAAATATTTCCCGTACATAAATGCTAACCAGAGATTACCAACAATCCGGTTTGAGAGGTGAAGGAAATTTGGAGACGGGAAAAATACAGCGTTCTGATTTTCATAATGGAAATCTTAAATTACCTGAAATTTGAATGGACGTTGGAGAGCGTGAGATACGCAATCCCTTGCCTAATGGCGTTCCATTATTTCGACATTCCCCCTCTACAACTGCTCATACATTGCAATACCACTAAGAACCCATACCTCAGCCGTTCTCATTAATTGGCCAAATTGCTCGGTTCTAATTTGTGCCGCGAAGCATTCGACCGAAGAACAATGCTCCCAGCTAGCACCCATTATGACGTATTTTACCGAGAAGATAGGCTGTAACCATTTAGTTTCCATTTCTGGGACCCAAAGAGAACAATAGTCGTTCGAAAACCAATGTCTCCTCCTTATACATTCCCTCAGATTTATGCCAGCATTGGATTCGCATCGGGGCGCGTGCACAAGGAATGGAAGAAGAATAATGCGTCTTGCTCATTCACGAAAGGAAGGAGAGCATTTGAGTAGGATACGCTGTTTGAAATAAAGATTCAACGAGGAAGACTCTGTTTCAGGAATCGTGTACGCTAGACACCGTAGAGCGTATCCTTTGATTCAGTTGATCCGCATACCAACGGAGAGTACTATACCCTTCTTAAATGGCAGCGAGAGATGCGGATTGTGGAGTATTTTAGAAATCATGAATCAGTTTCTGGAAGAGATTATTCAAAGCGGGACTACAACTAGAAACTAGCTGTAATTTCCTAAGTTTCGACTATTGCCCAAAAATTAACCAGGCTTCCTGACACCGTCTTCACATTCTCCAGCAAATCTCTTGCATCGCTGAATGATAAATTTTGTGGGCTGAAAAAAATATAGGGGATTGATTTTTAATTATAGCAATATTCTCTGCCATTGGCGACCAGTAAGCATCTAATTTAGGGGAGACCGGGGCTGGTTGGCCATAGGGGCTGGTTGGCCCAGTCGAGTTATTTAATACAATAAACGCTAGATCGTGCTAGGAATCAATCAGTAGGTTGTTAGTACTGTCCCCCTTCATCCATAGGACCAATATTGCCGGCGGAGCAGTTTTGGACAAGTTGTAGTGATTAATTGTTTTTGTGAGTGCTTCAGTAAAATTCTACTCGTCGGTTAAATGTATTTTATTTAACTTTTGCTTACTTTAGGCGCAGCAGGTGAGTAGTATAATTAAAGGTCATAGTTTAAGGATTATTTCTATATGGCATACATTCGAAATAGCTTCAGTGGTTTTTGTTTCCATAATAGAATTTATTGTAAACATGGCGATGGGGCAGGTTGGCTCAGAAACGACGGGGCATGATGGCCACCCGGGCCAACCTGCCCCGTCTTATATATTTTTTAAAACTCGATGAAAGTTTAATTTTAATGATAGTAATATGTATAATTCGTCCAGTTTATTCAATTATTAATATAATTTTCGAAGTTAAACATTTTGATACGTTACAGAGGTCAAAAGATCGTCATAATCACGAGATAAAAAGCATTTCGAAAGAAAATACGAACCTGTAAAATTTGTTATAATCTTAAATAATAATAATTTTTATTTATCCAACGACATACATATGTATTTATAAGACATGTCAATAATATAAAATCAATCAGATGAACACAACACAGTCAAACTTTACATTATAATCAGATTAGAGTAATGATACAGCAAAAAAATTGTTCATAACCGTCGAGGTCGAGGTTGCATCAAAGTCATAATCGATCGACAATCGACCTAAACTGCCAACCATCAACGAAGGGCAGTCTTCCACGGTTAGTTGCGTTAATGAGGTGAGGTTGGCGTACTAATTTAGGAAGATACATAAGGAATGTTTAAGAATCGTCTGCAACTGGAGCTTTCCGTTAAAGCAATGCGAATTTAACTTTGGTTAGAGTAAGTATTTCAATCTAGTTATTATAAATCGTAGTATTTTGGTCAATAAAGTGATCTTAAAAGTATCATTATAGCTCAAAATCTATTTAAATTTTATATTGTGATGTCTCCGTAATATTGGAAGACAGAACATATTGGGTTTTAAATATATTCTCAGGTAATACAAAAATATTGTATCCGGCGCTCTTTCATGGTAGCAGGTGGCCCCAGAGATTTTTAATATTCATTTCGCTTTGCGCATGTTCACCGTCTGAATTTTTCTCACGTATCTCGTTTTCAGTCGCATTGGCTGAGTATTACTTGATAGACCGAATTCCATGGAAGGTAGGACTAGACATTGGAGGCATCTAGGAAAAAACATCGAATTAAAATAAAATTAATATGTTTAATCTCACTTCGTGGAAAGGTGATATTACCATCTTAAAATAAATAAATTTTGTAGCTTCCACAATATATATTTAATCTTGCGACCGATTTCGTTGAAATGACGAGGGAGGAGGTAGGTGGGGGTTAAGAAGAGAGCAAGGATGTGGGTAGGGAAAGAATGGGAGAGGGGTTAGGGAACAAATATTCATTGGTCAAAAAATTATTTTTTTGGTAAATCTCTCCCTACTCATTGTACTTATGTATAAGACTAAATTTCATGTTCATATTTGCCAGATGATATTAATACTTTAACGACACTGGTCGCAAGATTATATATCATCATCATCATCATCAGCCGTTTTCAATTCGACGTCGGATGTAGGCCTCCCCAAGTACTTTCCAATTTTCTCTGTCCTGAGCTTCTCGTTGCCACGTTACACCTAAGTACTTGATGATGTCTCTATTCCATCTGTCCATAGGTCATCTTCTTGGTCTCTTCATATCTCTTGGTATCCAGTTGAGAACTGCAGAAGTCCAACGGTTGTCGTTTCTTCTCGCAACATGGCCGGCCCACCTCCATTTTAGTGATCTTACCTTATCTATGATGTCTGTAACTCCAGTCACCATTCTCACCCAAGTGTTGCGTTTCCTGTCTCTTCTTGTGATTCCCAGCATACAGCGCTCCATGCTCCTTTGCGTTGTCTGAAGTCTCTGGGTTATTGCAGCATTTATCACCCAAGTTTCACTTCCATAGGTCAAGAGAGGTAAAATGCATTGGTTGAAGACCTTCCTCTTCAAAACCATTGGCATTCTTGACTTCAGAATGTGCGAGTTCCTACCAAATGCGCTCCAGCCAAGTTTCATTCTTCTGTTTACTTCATTAATCCTGTTTTTCTCTCCTGTTGTTACAAGTTGTCCTACAAAGTTTATTTATTTCAACATGGAATTAAATTGGATACAAAACGAACTTATGGAGTACTAGTTCAAAATTCGAATGAAAAAGTTTTAAAATAATGAATAGAAGTGGAATATTAATTTTGGCACTATTTAAGTTCTGATATTCCATTTAAGTCAACGTTCGAACAAATGTTGGGAGAGAGGTGATTACGGGGACCTATTTAGTTTCAAAATCCTACAGTTTATGGTGAGAGATGGAGTTATGAGAGAGTGAAATATTTTGTAGGAATAGCATGGCATTGGGATCTGCGAAAAGACAATCCCTGTATTCAATATCAATGGTGATATCTATGTCAAATACATATTATCTCTTTTGTTTCTGCAAAGATAATCTTAAGCTTTCAGAAACTTAGAATCCACCTTCAACTGACCCTTCTCAAACCGTGTTCCATGAATTTGAGATTGAGTAATTAGCTAATTAGAAATTAGAGTTCAATATATTTCGCAGAAATCATCAAAATTACCGCTTAAGTGAGTAATTAGGACCAATTAGTGCCTCAATCACAGGAGGGCTGGGGACTCGAATGAGGCAAATGTGTGTTCATTCCCAAATCTCGCTCTTCAAATCTTTAAGTAAATGACGGGCACAAAGGATATCGCTTGGAAAGCTCAACGGATGAGGGATTCACTTGAGACGGCTTTAATGGTATAAATTCAGAGGAAAAGTAAGCGAAACTATCAAAAATGATTCCTAGAACAGACTTTTCGTTGTATGCGCAGATTTCTCTATAGCTGTAGTATTATGAATTCGACATTGCGTCTCTGGAATATCCTCTATCAGGAATCAATTAATTAATTAACTGATGAAAGGTTAATACCAACTCAGAGAATCAACTAATTGAGAGAATTAATCGTCAGTTCTCCGAAGTAATTCGGATTAAATAGATACTTCGGATTAAGTGTTGCTAGCAAATGGTAATAGAATGAGTTGAAAGGCTCGAGGCGAAATCCGATAACACGAAAATTTAATTGATTCTCAGTTAAGCTGATTGCTCATATACTTATTGGAATATCTCG
Source organism: Sympetrum striolatum (assembly GCA_947579665.1). Lineage (NCBI taxonomy): Eukaryota > Metazoa > Arthropoda > Insecta > Odonata > Libellulidae > Sympetrum > Sympetrum striolatum. Next base: position 31,776,218 of record OX388352.1, read on the forward strand.
GAAGCTTTGAGGATCATAGGTATTTGACTGTAATGCCTGGTACAAATATTATCCGGTATCAAAGGTTCAAAAATTTTATTTAGAAAATTGATTGCCATTTCCTTTTATGTAAGGGCCTCTAGATGAATTATTTTGACATTTCGTGCTCCATGAAACTATAGAACAATATTAATAATGTGATGTAATATCGCCTGTGAAACCTTTGATTCTATATGATTTTCGGTTTTCGGGAAAGTAAACATTTTTTTTCTACAAAATTTGGCTACCAGCGATTAATTAAAATTAACTTACCAGTCGCATACATTTATCAGTTTACTGGAATATTTCACATCGTTTCTCCAGTTTCTTTACTTCCTCACTATGATCCAATCTGAATCTTCAAACGACATGTTGGTGATATTTGGGAGCAAAAAGAGTTTCACATTTGCTAATATGAGGGTTATAATTATTGTTACGGATTGCCGTCAAAGTCATGGTCTGGTAAGGCGATGAGGAAATGACGCTAAAGGTGGGGAAAAGGGTTTAGTGGCGACTCCTCAGTCTTCAGTCGCCCCTTTGGCATTGTATGGTGAGGATCAGTGAGACGCATAGCGATCCTGTTATTGTGAGCTAACCTGGCATCAATTTCTTCGACAAAATATAGTCCACTACGAACAAAAGTCCATCTTTATTTACTTACTACCCGAGACGCGAACACTTCTCGATGTACGGAACACTCGAATTCAGTTCATAATCGTATTAATGCCACGTGGGTGAGAATCGTTTCCATCCGCTGCATTCAATTTTCTGGTTTGTATCAATAAAGTTCTGAAGATTCGCGATTTTAAAAATCCCTGTTGGAAAGGGGAAATGTCACTAATGAATAAATTCAATCGAAGAAGCCTTAACTAGATGGAACTCCGTAATCGGAATCATATTAAGGAAGAAAGGAATTGAAAAAATATTTTTCAAGTCCGTTTTTTCTTGGGAATTTTCCTGGGTGCACGCCTTTATGTGCAAAGTACCTTAACCCTTTCCTCGGGGATTATATTAAATAAAAATGCAAAATTTCCATAAAAAAACTTGTATTGTGGAATTTTGTATTTTTATTTTCTATGATCCCTGTTACCAATGAATTTAAGAATGTCTCACCTGAATCAGCCAAGACTCGGTCTTATATTTTTTTTCTGAATTTATTTTTTTATTCTGTGTCTTTGCTATCATACGTAATTTTACTAGCAGTGTGGAGGGTTATGCTATAATTCGAGTGAAATTACATGGATCAGCTCAAACTTCTCGAGTTTTGAAGATTAAAAATTTGTCGAGTTAAGATTCCATCGCAAAACATGTAAATTTTCTTTAACGAGAAAAAAGATATTGGTCATGAAAGCTGACACTTTATAGACATTTGCATTTATTTGATAGTAGACGAGCAAAATTCTAGTCGAGAATCATGTCCAATAGCTTAAAATGTACCCTTTTGGCACTTTTGTTCTATTTTCAAATTTAGAACTATGAATGTTTGTGTACGGATGGTTGACATTAGGTTATTTTAATTGGCTTTAATAATTTTAACTTTACAGAGAGTATAAATTAAACTTTCTTGGAAATTAAGTTTTATATTTTCTTTAATTTAATTCATAGATACATAGGTAGGCACTGCTGTTCTGCTTAATAAATGATGAAACCTAATCTTCTATTTCCTTCAGTAAATAATAAGGTGTTTTGAGTGGTCATCTTCGGAAGGAGAGGCAGGATGGTATTGATAGAATAAAAAGATTTCAGTGCATTGATATCATAGCTAGTGCAAGAGGGTCGTTCGTCTTCAAATGGATAATATTAGCTATCTAAGTGACGTTCACTTTTTTTAACGCAAAAAATATCTTTGCAAATATTCAACAAAGCCCTTGATCCCTGGGTAAAGCGTTAAGTAATTAGGTTATAGACCATAAATATTTTCAAGTACGTTTACGTTACGTTACGTTCAAGTACGTTTACGTTAAGTTACGTTTTTACCATCTAATAATGAAGATGGATTAGGGTGGATGGAATGGTACACAATTATTCAATCTTAGATTTTGAAATATATGTAAAATTTGATACAAACGTTGATATTCTAAGTACTGAAATAAAATCGTAGTAATCAATAAAACCTCCTCATCACCGACATGAAGTATATTTCTTTTGTTTGAAGAAAAACGTATTCCTGAGAATCCGTCGAGGATAGATTACAGCTAAATCTTTAAAATACTACTAGATGATCAGACAGTAATAAGCTTCTCATCCATTAATTATTTCCAAGTCTTCCGTATAATTTACGCATCGACCGCAATTCGAAAGCCACCTGAGTCACTCGGAATTTTAACTTGCCGCTTGTTTTCTCGCCAAACGTAACGGGGAAACATTTCAAAGGGAGCGATCTACAAATGTCGTGCCTCATTTTTGTACGGATGCAGTCCTCTGTGTGTTTCATTTTAACGCTGCACACACTGAAATAATGCACGATCGAAGGGCTTCTTTTATCCGAAGGCATCAACAGTTATCAACCTCCTCTTCATCTACTTGGAATCTCCTAAGTTTGAGCCGAATCGAATTTACATGTTTTTTCCTCTTCGTGTTTAATCAAGACGCGCATTCATTTTTTGAGTAATGAGATCAAAGAATGACTTTTGAAACCCCTCTCCGTACTCCCTCCGTCAATGAGATCAGACAGGTAAATAAGTTGAATTAATGGAATCATTCGCGGCAGTCATTCCCTTACGACTTTCTCTCGAGTTATCTCAAAGGGAATATCGAGAGAAAATTGAGCGATTGTGGTGAATTCAATAGGGAACAAAACAATGGGCAAAGGGAATTTTCAAATTTTGAGGATGAAGAAGTCAAAAGGAAAAATATGCAGCCGCGATTAGTCGAAATTTTGGGGAAAAGATAACTATTAGGGGTAAACAACCAGTGATGCCGCACTCCGCCCACAAAGTGCAAATCAAAAAGCACGATAATTCAAGAGACATAAAACAGACCGGTTTGAAATTCAATTCCTGCATACTGAAAGAGTTTATCTGTAAACTCTTGTAATAAAGGAAATTATTGATTCTCGGGATTCAACCTTGGTTTAATAAACTACTTCAATTCTTCTCGGTGGTTGATGGCTACAAAATGTTTACACGGACCGTATCACAATCTGGAAATAATATCCTTTTACACTTTTATAGGTTAACGTAACGAGATTTCGGATCACATTCCAACTTCATACTCTTATCTTGACTTCATTTGATTGATGTGAAATTTTATTCGTCCTCGTGGGCCTCGTTATAATTTTTTCATTAAGGCCATTTTGATTCATAACTATCGGTGTATTTTGAGGTCAGTTTCCTTTTACTTATAAATGTCTTTGATCTACCGATTAACTAGAATCGATTGCGTAGCCGTCAAAGTAACAAAAATTTATGTTAACCTTTACGATCTCTAAAAAGTCAAATCATTTCTCGTTAATATATACATACATACTACAAATTCAGTCCTTTAATGCTATCTTTCATAAATTTTCCAAGCACGTATTTATGTTAACCTCCTAACGCCTGAATATAATTGTTCTCAGATTCTTATGAGTTTTTAACTCATCCTCCGTTATCCATCACAGAACAACTATTTGATGTTACTAAATTTTGTTGGAACATTTTACAAGATATTGAGTGGTACGCAGTGGCGGCGGGTCCATTGGGTTCACTGGTTCACTGAACCCCCTAAGAAAACTACTGCACTATATTTATTTATACCAATGTTCTTACCATAACCCAAATAACCATAACACCAATTACTAGGTCAAACTTTTCCCTCGTTGAGTCGCGATTCCTGCCGCTTTTGGTTCTAACTAGCTGACTTCGCGCGGGGGTTCATTTTCCGAAGTGAAAACCTTCAGATTACGCGTTATAGATGAAGAGCGGTGAGGAAAAATAGGGGCATACGGCCTTAAACATGAGCCGATCGCCAACAGCCAACGAGAATGGCTTTATATGATTTTAGGAAATTTTTTTAGGCACTTTCCGGAAAACTGGAGAGTTGAAATTCGAAGGATCGCTGGAAACCGTGTATGTTCAACGAAAAATTTAAAGACATCCTCGAAGATTATTCCATGTTCGACGCTAGGTCAAGGCAAATATTCTCCAATTTAAAATGTATTGTGGCGATTTTTCAGATTTTAAAAAAATGTCTTCCCGATGACATGGAAACTTAAAACCCAGAATGTGAATAGAGATCATAAATACATTTCATATACGCTGTTTAACGTTTCCATGATTATTCTTGGTTCGATTCTAGAGCGCCATTTACATTCATTTATGCATTGCAAATGGGGAGAATGAAATCGTATTTTAGGATCATCCCAGTATGATATCAACATAAAACTTTGGATTAAATAAGTTTTATTTCTACCAGGTCGTTATATGTTTTCATAGCTCCTGAAATGTCCTGGTCTCGAGACCCGGTGGCTCTACCATTTGAAATGTATGGTGGGAATTTCAATTTTCTTTATGATTCATTTACCGAGAAATTGAAAATTATATGGCCAGGCATGTAAACAGAAGAAATGAGCGTTTCATATTTACAATTTATCTTTTACCTTATTCGACGCTGGGGCACCATTTGTATTCTACCATCTATTTCAAAGGTGTATTGTAGAATTAAGTTTAAGGACCTTCCCGATGTGATATCGACTTGAAATTTGTATCATCAATATGGTTGCAGTATTCAACAACTTTTACTCGCATATATATGGATAAATAATTTTAAGGAAGAAATTATAAACATTTTTCATTTGTTATTGTTTCTTTACAGAAATAATTACATTGTACTATTATATTTGGCAAAATACTTTTTGACAAATTCATGTACCTATTTAATTAGTTTCTGGAAGCTTTCTTCCTCTTTCTTTAATCTCTAAAAAACGGGCAACAGCAGGTCTTTGGTCAAAATATACAGTTCCAACACTGTTAATTGCGATGTACATCCTAGAATTTATATCTTCTCTAGAAAGGCTTGACTTGACTTGTTGGATGTAAGTGTGGTATGTATTGGCACAGTTCTCTCCGTGCCAGCACTGTGAGAAGTTAAAGTAACCAGAACTAATTTGTTGAAAATTGATGGACATTGTGATACCTTCAAGTAATGGTAGAGCCTATACTTCAACCCTGAATAAAACATTATAAGGTGATTGATTTATTTTCTTATGATTTTATTTGATATTTCAACAAATAAATGCAACTTAAATATTAAAAGGTATTTTAGTCTTTAAAAATACATACGGAGAAGTATGAATCGTGAATTTAAATAAAAACTCAATTTTCGAGAATATAGGGATTTTGTACAACAAAGGCATATATTGATTCAACCCGAAATATTTATTTTCATATTTCTACTGCTTTTATCCGCGGTTGTTGTGAATTATACTGCGACCATGTAAGCAGAGGCAATATTCTAGTATGAGCCAGAATATTTAACCATAATCGCGGCCACTTAAAAAAATACGAATTTTGAAGTGAACTTAAGTTTTTTTAGTCACGTGCCGCCACTGGTGGTACGTGATGCAACTACCAGACAATAAAGTAGCTTCATAGCGAAGTCAGTGAAATTTTGCTTTCCGTATGTTTTACATTTACTCGGAGACATTTTCCTCAAACATTCTCCTTATTATTTCAACTAAATTTAGGAAAAATAAAAATGAAATATAACGTATATTGTTACTTAAAAAAATTTCAATTCAATACGCAGACCCTTGAAAATATTTCAAAGCTTTCTATATACTTTTATAATTCTCTGTATAGAACAGCAAAAGCAGTGAATACAAATCCCGACAATACACTGTATGCATCCTGTTCAAAGATGACTTGAAAACTTCTCATTTTAGAAACAACGCCTTAGGAGACATAGGGTTTTCAAAAGAGCAGTAATATCACATTCTATATTAAATATCCGAAAAACAGTTAATCGTTGTTTCTTTAATTTAGAATATAAATTGATAGAGGATGTTCATGCAAAATTTATAATAGCTTAAGCACGTTATCTTTAGCCTAAGGAACATTTTTTCTTATCGAAGGAATCCTATTTTCAATAAGTTAGGGATAAAGGATGCGATTCCCTTCCCTTGAGGAGGTGTTTACGTCTGGAGGTTTCTACTGCGGCTTTTGCTTCTCTTTGACGGCTTCGGTTGTTTTTCATGCTATCATTATCGCTTTCATTTCCTGGATCAGTTTCTCTTTTGAGTGCCATTAAGAACGATCATCTTTCCCAATTCTGGATCTCTACGTTAATATGAAGTGCACTCACATCACTGATAAGAAAAATTCCTATAAGTCGATAATAATATAATAAACACATCTCTTCGTTTTCTTCCCTTCTTTTTCATAATTTTCTGAAGGGTAAGAATCTCTTACTTTCTGAAGTGCTGCATATCCTCCATTCTAGCATTACTCCGTAAATTCAGCTAATGAGTATCTTTTTAAGTAGGATCCTTCAACCATTCCTTATTTCTTTCATACAATTCTTGCTTCTATCTTAATGGTACTTTTTGATAGTATCACCTAAGGAATGCTAATAGGGTACAGCACACATATTTTATCCCATATTATGGTCCCTCTGTTTAAAATACCCATATTTTCCACATTTATACTTCGATGATTCCCATTTTCTTCATTTATGATTCCCTGTCTCGCAACATTTCTGTACACCAGAGGGTTAGGTATTCATCCTAAGAGCCATTCATGTCATTTTCTTTGGGACAGTATATTTGTGGAACTTTGCAAGTTGGGTATTAAGTCAACGCTATTAGCAAATATTTTGAGGTCTCTAGCATCAATAACACAGTGAATTATGGATGATTAGTCCTGCTTAAAAGTTATTTCATATGAAATTATATTCCTCTTATGTTTATCTTAAAGATATACGCCAAAGAGATGAAGCAAATCATAAAAAAATATGGCATTATTATCATCGTTTATATTGTCTACTCGAGCATATTTAACTCGGCAGATTAATGTAAGGTTAGGTATAAGCATATGTAAATTATAGACATACTTCTCCAGCAGTGGTGGTGTAAATAAAGAATTATTGGAACACGGCTGTTAATGAATTAAAGGCTTAAAATCTCCAAAAGCCGTCTTTGTCGGCGTTCTTCCTCTTACTTCTCGGTAGTCGGATACAGCAAGAAAGGAATTCCACGCCATTATTCTACCCGAAGCGCCTTTCAATGGCAATGCCACGGTCCTCAGGGGTCATAAAATAGTATTTTACTTTTCTCGCTCTATCCGGCTACCGGAAGTATGAGGAAGAACGCCGAAAAAGACGGCTTTTGGATATTTTAAACCTCTAATTTTCTAGCATGGTCAACCGTTTTACCTTTACTTAAAGTGTATTCAATTTTCTCGTAAACTTTCGGAGATAAATCTTGCTTAAAAAATCAATAATATAATAATAATTTTTGTTTCATAAAGCGCTCAGGGTATTGCTTTCCATCATGGATGGTAATTTTGGAGAAAAGCATTCATTATAACTAAAGCTGTATTATCAGACGATTATTGAACAAATTAAAAGGGTTCCTTATTAGATAATATAAGTTATACCTCATCATCATGTTCATAATATATGCTTGACCGAAGAAACTAAATTGGTTCCGGCTGATTCCAAGAGCCTAATAGATTTGCAGTCTTATTTGCCCGAAAATTTGCTTATTTTGACCATTTTTCAACGGGAGAGACGATGTTGACCCAACACTGTGAAAAAATATCTGGATTAATAACTGGAGCATCAATCGCGGTCAAGGAAAGGCAACCAGGTGGAATGGCGGTCGATACGCTGACAACGTGTTACCTACGGTAAATGTCACTTGGGTAGGTCATTGATCACGTAGGCTTTTGTGCCATCGATTAAATTTAATTTAGCACCTCGTTAGATAACCAAAGCGCTTCTCAAAAATTCATTTTCCTTAATTAAGGTATCAGTCTTAAAGGAAAGTTTTTTTCCTTGTAAAACAAAAGTTTATAGACAGAAAGAATAGTTAATAGTCAAGTGTAGTTCAGTTTTTGAGTTAACGAAGAGATGTCGAAATAACGTACCAAATTTAAACCGCAATATGTACACAGAATAATCTCGTTACACTAATATTCCACACAGAAAAACACAATGTAATTAATTTATATATTTTTGATTGTCAGTACTGTATGGGCGCATTATAAATACAAAATTTAAAGTTAATTAATTTAGTTTATTATGACTATCAAGTCTCACGTCAGCCTCATTAGCATAATTAATGAATTTTGGCAAATGTTCTAGTTTAATTCTTGATTAGTTGGTAACTGATATATAATTCTATAGTAATTTTAGATTCTAGTTCTCTACTCCATCCATCATATCTCAATTAAATCATTAAAACTTATTTTTCAGTTCTCTCTTAATCTTTCACTCCAACGAACTCTCGTTCAAACGAAATGGTACTATTTTTAAATCTTTAAACCTGTCATAACGATACGTCAAACGATAGTTTTTCATTATATTGATTTTCTCCATAATTCTCCCCTCCCCGGATACCATAATAATTTCAAGAGAATCGTTAAAACACCAACCGTTGAAAGGTCACGAAAGTCAACCGTATTGCTCCGTTTCCGATTCAATTGGAGATTAAATAATACCTGGAGTATCAATTGGTGAAAAAATTTCCATTTGAAATTATTCAGTTACCAAACAACAGATAAGATTGGCATCGACCATAATCCAAGGTTGAAGTGGCTCGTTCGTTTGCTCCGTATGGTCTTTGCCATTCCCATTCTCACTTCCTGCACCATTTCCTCTTCGTAATTTCAGCTATCTTTCTTTCTTTTTCCCCTGACTCTAATCTCCAGCCTCCAAAGTCTTTCCTTCTACGCACTCAAATATCCTCCCCTCATTTGACGTCAGCATGTAAATTTCCTTCCCTGAAGTTGGCATGGCATTGCCAGAACCGCTCGTAATCGTGTTTTTCTCGCATGAAACTGTAAAATACCATTTTTGTGAAAGAAAAGTTTTGGCCTACGCTCTTGGCGGATAATAGAAGTTATTCCTCATATCCGCAAACGTCGAATATGTTCCACGGATGGTTCCTAGAGAATATCAAGCTTGACTAAATACCATTAAAATGAGCTTTAGATACTATTTTTATATAGATTTTTTAGATATTATTGGAATATCTTATTGACAAGAAAATCAAATGATAAATACCGTACAGATGTATAAAATGAAAGAAGTTTCATTAAAATTGTCTTATACATTATTAGAGGTTTAAAATCTACAATAGCCGTTTTGTCGGCGTTCCTCTTATAATTTCCCGGTATCCTGAGAAAAAAAAACAGGGCACAGCACTATGAAGAATGTATTGCATTCGGAATACGTATTGAGTGCTTTCAAAAAGTGCGGTGTCCTGTCTTGTTTTCTCGGAATACCGGGGAATGAGAAGAGAATCGCCGACAAAAACGGCTATTGGAGATTTGAAACCTCTAATTTCTCAACTGCTGAGTCCCAACTTTCCTTTCTTTTCTGTTTTATACGTGTTCTGAGGGTGGAATAAGATAAATTAATATAATATGAGAAGTTTTTTTCTATTTTCATCAGAACATGTGTAAGTGAAAAATTTCTGCTTGGACCTATAGTAAAAAGATAAAAACCTTTTTTTTTTTGAGGTTGCTTGCTTTCTGCTCTGTGTGATTTTTATTGATTGATTATGAGTGAGGAAGTTTTCTACCTATAATATGATAATTGCTTTTCGAAACTGGCTGGTTAAATTAATTTATCAACAATATAATTTCAATTTAGAGTACTGGCGAAATTAAAAACAAAATGAGTTCAAGAAAAAAAGTCTAAACATATTGAGGCACGAATTAAAGCAAACTAGATGGAATTTGCAGGGCAATATTTATTAAACTACAAACTAAATTATTGGGGTGACGATAGTGACGGGTACATTAATATTGGCAATAAGTATGGCAATGTTTGCTTTCAATCAAATGATTAATGCATTTGGAGTCAAATCCTTCTCAATTGTGCAGTGACCCACTCACATATATAATAAGGTATTCAGGAGTAATCTCGTATTAGCACGGAACCCCATTTTCATCTATCATAGGTCGAACGCTTCTACATCCTGAATCTACTACCCACTATCAATCCTTTTACTGTTTACTGTTGATATTGTACATGCAAAAATCAAGCTTCTATTAGTTACACATCCTATTTTTAATGGTATATTAGAGATCTTAATTAGTATCAAAGCGAAATTTCCTTTAAAATATTAAAGACTGTATTTCCTCGTTTCTCAAAAAGAGAGTTTAAGAGTAATTATTATTAATAAACAATATTCGCCGGCCTCATCATGAAATAGCAACATTTGCTGTTGAGTCGAATTTTTTCTATAGTAATCTTCGCTAATTGAGTGAGCTACAAAATAAACACAAAAAAATCGTTGAAACATATATAAAATATTATATGCACTTTGTGTTTCTTCCATATTTATAAAATGAATTTGATTTAGTTGGTTAAGATTCGAGAGAAATATTTTTTCACGTTTGAGATTAGTTTAAAAGAATTATATAGGCAACTATAATATAACCACATAACCATATAATTCTATAAAATTATATAAGCTTTGAATTGAATTAAATTACGTAAAAGTTCATGCTAAAAAAATAAGTGAGTCATTTTCGGGAATCCAGCCATCCTTTTTAAAGTATCGTTTCAAACAAACTTTCAACCCTTTATTTATTTAAAGTTTTTTGAGTAAGAGGCTCACCTCCCTTTTCCGTGCCTTTTATTTCCCCAGAACGATTATAAGGAAATTATAAGTCCTTTCGAATTTACTTAGTAACTTAGGGAAGTCGTGCGAAGGATTCCAATATAAGGATTAAATTGACGCCGAAATTAGTTTTCAGGGCAGTTTCCTGATAAAATTCAGCTCTAATTGTTTCGACAGGAATTCAGTAGAAATTGTAACTTCAGTTAGTTGTATACAAGATATTAGTTAAGAGTCAATTATTATTGTTAATTTTCATTAAAAATCTATATAATTAAAATGATAATAAATAAATAAATTTCGCTGTGACAAATCTTCACTTTTATAATTTTGGCCAGCTTCTCTTATTTAAGTAGTTGGCCTGCCTCTCCTATATCTTTTATCTACAAGGTCAGATACATAATTTTTTCACACAATTACTTTAAACTACCTCATCCGTTTTCCAAGAAATTATCCCGTATCGGCATAATAAAATTAAACCCTTGAAGCGGTGAATTTTACCCTAAGTTAACCTAATCTCATTTCCATTATCTCGTTGTCCGCCTAATTGAGAATCCTAATTAAAATCTACAACTCCCGCAAGCATTTCCGATCAAAATTCGAAAAAGAGACGGGATTCATTGGGTTTAATCTTTTCTATAAATCTCTTGTAGCTACACTGGCAGACTAGTTATGCGGGTCACTCGGAATTAAATTTCCCAAAAATCTTTGAGGAATAAAATTCTAATGAATGGCGCTTTCTTCTATTTATACGGCAAATTCCTCAATTAGAGCTTAAGTCATTAAAAAGAAATCCTCGCAGACATAGAAGTCGGAAGAAGTCAGAAATTCTTCAATACCTTTTTGACCAGCATTTAAATTATTTTCTATCTGACGGTACAAGTTATTCGTAAGTCGAGTAGAAATTCAGGAGGAGTATTATCAAGCAAATTTTTTCGGATGAATTTAGTTCTTCCCATTTGTAATGGTTATCATAATATTAGTAATAAATAATAATGATCATACCAGGCAAATAATAATAATTAATCTGACTATAGTGCGATTCTTACATTTTTGACAGATTTTTTGAATTTGAAATAATTTGCAATATATACATCAATACATCAAGTAAATTAAAAGCTCAATATTTTATTTTATTATATTAAACTGATTGGTAAAGTGCTAGGCACTTGGTATCGATGGACTATCGAGGAATAATATGTACTACGGAAGACTAGCTTATTTAACATGTTCTTTCTACGATACATACATATCTTTCAGGGGAAGCCCATTCCGTAAATTACATATTGAATACTTTGCCATTAGCTTTTATATACAAGTCTCTTCCAAACATGTTTCACTAACGTAATCAGTTTTTATGGTTGTTTATTCAATCACGTGTAAACTAATAGATTCTAAAATGAATGAGAAATATTGTTATGCTAGCTAAGATTCCTTTTAATAGATAAGTTACACATCCATTCGTGTGAATTAGATTTTGATCAGCTACTTTATGTGTATAGTTAAGGAAGCATCCATGAAGACGTTCTTCATTTTTGGAATTGTTACAATACGGGCAATTTTATTATGCAGTTATCAATTCACTCTTTGCCTTGAAACACAGTATATCAAGAAACAGTTTCAGTTAAATCGACCGATTCGTTAAAAGTATACTAGAAACGTGTCTTTTGGGAAGGAAAGAATCGGCTGTTTGTGAGTTGAATTGCTTTTCTGTGATTGGGGTCACCTATATGAAAATGTCATCTTTTGTTGAAGCAGTTTTTTTTATCATATGGAGTTGTATTACTCTTTCAAGAAAATATTTTTGTTTTTTTAAATAAGCAGTGTGAATTATTATCATCGCTGCATTAATTTCAGTCCAATATGCCAACAATTATTATATTAAGACTTTTCTCACCCAAGTGAAAACATTTTGTATTCTGTCACAGGATTACTTACAGAAATGAAATATAGATACATAAGTGCGGTGCTAGAGGAATAAAGTGTCTCTAGCGGAAGCAGTACGCAGATAGAAGCAACCAATCAAATCAGCGTTAGAGGCGAAGCTGCATTTACGATTCTGTTTCTAAAAAGATGTGCCGAGGCGATTGAAAGAAGGGCACCCTATGAACCAGCTCGTTATCGCTGGAACTAAATCTTCTACTTCCGGTTTTTATATCACTTTTATTTGCTAACACATTAAAGGATACGTTTGCAATATGCGTGGGGATGATATTCTGGATATAAAGTGATTCTTATGTAAGATCTCTCTGTAAAGACTCTGAACACGCTATTAGAGAGTTACAAATCTTAAGGAGCGAAATTTATGTGTGCTACTGTATTTAGCGTATTTAAGTGCAATTTTGTTCTTAAATATACCCTCGTTGCAATATATTTACGAACCAAATTGCATTTGAGCACAGCATCGTGTCCATACCTCATCCAACGATGTAAATTTGGCATATTTCCTCCGTAGCAATTTTATTTGATTTTAAGTCTTACATTTGCACTTCTATAATGAAAAATTGTGGATACGAACTTCTAACGTTTCTCCCTACGCCTTTATCTGGTTATGGAGCTCACGTTATGTTTGATTTTTGTTTTATATGAATATGCGTTATTATGTCAGCTCTGTAGAGAATTTACTCTCTTTTTCCTTTATTGTAAACATGGTTTAGAATTTCAATGATTACTATAAAACTCTGCAATAGAACTTGGTAACCAATTTAAGATGACAACCCCTAATTTCTTGCATAAACATTCTACGTTTTGCTAGGTTTGAGCCAAATGATTCATAAGCTTTTTCTCTTGATTACTTTTGTATTATAAAAGATTTATTTTCGTTCGTGCTGGTCAATAAATTATGTCTTCGAAGAGTTAGCTAAAAACCAAAAATTTCATATATATACTATATCCAAAATTTTATTTTGCTCATGTTTTGAAATCCTTCCTTAAAATCTCATAGTTTCAAATATGAAGGATTCCTTTTTCTTAAATACCGACTTAAAGTAATATTGAATCGCTTGAATAAAATACTGCAAACGTTTTTCTTATCATTTTGTTTATACCCTCTATTCTAGTCACTTTTCCTCCAGTTCCGTACATTGAGAAACCTAAGTTCCTTGCAATTATATCTTCTTGAAAAATAACAGCTGAAATAATTGACATTCTTGTTTTATTTCCATCGCTAATGCTATCTTCAATTTAAAAATGAGCACCGTCAAAAAATAAAACTCAAAAATTATAAATTATTTGTTATTACTCATCTTCATCATTTAACACTATCTTCTGGTGAGTTTCCGGCAACTTAAAATAGTATAAATCCACAGTCAATGTCTTGGGTGTGTTGTTTAACATAACAAGCAAAGAAATATGGACGTGAATACATACAATTCTTTTTTATTTAATTCCGTCACACATCATTGTATTCTATCATACATTATCATATTTCTTTGAGTCTGATATATGTTTGTCCTGCAAAGCCAGACTCAGGCTAATGAACCGAGGAGGCACATAAAATCAATCTTAATGATCGACTTAAATGAATGCGTGAAATTCAAATGAAATCGGATATTGAGAAAGGATGACTCTCCTCCGCTAGAGAATTAAACCTTTCATTAAAAACCGACGAAATGGCTTTTAAAAGGATACGTCGTGTTGGGTGCCGTTAAGAGCTCCTTTTTGTGAGCTCCGTGCAGCGGGAAATTACGCTAAGATCCGGAGAGAAAGGCTTTCTCGGAAGTTTTCGACGTCTATTTCAGCTCCTGAAAACAGACTAAGCTCGACCGAATCAACGAGAAATCCGTTTTAAAAGGGCTCCCTCTCCAAGCAAGATGTTGAGAGAAGTTGCATTCAAAATTCCCTTCCTCCCGCATAAATGGTCACAACACATATTCGGATTAATTTTAATTTCCTAGGGAGAATGTTCCCCATTCAGACGTATCCCCTTCTTTCCCTCGTGCATCGCTTTGAACCTATAGGGTGCATTTTCCCTCATTACGTCGGAACACTCTCTCTTTCTATCCCTCGCCATTCCCCGTCCTCTCCAACCTCTTTTTTTAATCTCCTCCTCAGAAGCTTATATAATTGCTTTCTGACTCACTCAAATCCTCTTTTTTTCTTGCATGATTTTTTGTGTGGAGGCGATCTCTCCCTCGGCCCCCTCTTTGTTCGCCCACAATCATTCCTTCATCCCATCTCCTCTTCATTCTCCTTCATATCATTTCCCGCTTCCGTCTTATTTCTAAAATCCCTCTCCATATTTCCATTCTCCATATTCTCTCTCCCTTTTCTCCTCATTTTTTTCTACACTTTCCTTTGTGTTCTCTTCTTATTTATTTAATACTCATCTTTATGAATTTATCCCTCAATTTCCTTTTCCGCACGTGCTTAAATCACAACCTCTAGCATCAACCTACTTTATAATATATATACATGTACTGTACGCCCTACTTCGTGAAATGTATCGATCACACAATTCCTTTTCGGGTTAATAGGTTATTTGCTTCGTTTTATCAAAGATTCATCCATAGTATCCGGTTCTTACATACATCTTTAACTTTATGCCTCACTCCGTACATTTCTTTCTTTTTAAACTACGTTTATTTATCCCTTCATTCACCACACGTAATCGGCTCTCTCATTCTTCACTTCCTTTCATTGCGATTCACCTTCTCCTAATGTGCAATCTTAATCATTCTGCTGCTGTCTACCTTTTTTGTTTCCAGACGTTATCAGGATTGAGGAGGTACAAAGATTATCAGCGAATAGGGAACTGATGAGAATAGTTTATAACAAGAACGTTAGTTAATGTGAGCACCAGGATAGCAATGTGGTCAGAGCGTTCTACTTTGATAAAAGCGGTCCCGGGTTCGATTCCCGGTTGGAGCAACGTGCGATTTAAGCTGTCGAAGCACTGTTAACAATACTGCTATTACGTCAGTCAACGTTAACCGCCCATTTGATACTTGTCTCACGAGTTTTTTAATTCGACAAATTCCAGTTACTCAGTCGTTGCTTACTCTTTATTTATTATTATATGTGGATCGTTCCACACACACCACATGCAGTGTAGAATTAATCAGTGATTATCGAAATTAGATGTAAATGAACCGCTAGAAGAGTTTGTATGTTAGAATATTTTAAGTAAGTCTTTCATCGTTAAAAGTACTCTGAGATTAGATCGAAAAACGTTAATAATAAAACATAGTGCATGTTATTGAGTAGAACTTCTATAACGCATTTGTTCTTGAAAATTCTACGAGTATTTCTAAGAATTAAATTATAGTGAATTCTTATAGATTTTTCCAAGGATAGATAATCTTTTCTCAATTTCCAACAAAATTAAAAAAATAGGCCGTTTCACAACGGAAATGAATAATTCGATTCACAACAATGCTCTGGACCACGATAAACCGGCGAACGACATCGTTGTGTTGTGCCCACTATTACTATAGCTTTTTTTACTAAAAGTATAAATTGCATAATTTTAGATGAACAAAAAACTGGCTTGATTGAACGTAGATAGACAAATATGATAATTATAGTAAGATTTTATGTTTTCCAGTTTGATTACCAAATTTAAAAATATATACGCTTATTTGAAAGAATGAATTGATAATGACAGTCCATTTGTCCGTTTATTACAATCGTTAAAATAATATAACCGGTAAGTAATATTATATAAATCAATTGATCATAGTTGAGTAGTTAAGAAGTTTTTTGTACTCATTTGTGGAGAGCTCTTATTAAATTATCCTACTAGAATACTAGGATTTATTTTTGCTCTCATCAATGGAGAATTCTTGTCAGTTTATCCTTAAATAACTCAGAATATTTACTGTCTTTATTTTACTCTCGATGCTTTTGCAAATTATACCTTACTTTTGCCATTCTTTGCGATTCCAAGAACCTCTCATCCATGTGGCAATTCTAGAAGTCGTGGTCTAAATTAAATATCTTTTGAGATTGCTCGACCTAATTGATATTCTTAGAACTTGAATGTAGCGTGTGGTAAGAGAATTTGAAGAAATTTCATTCAAAAGGCTTTTTCTTTGATATGACCTCATTTGGATATTTTATGAAAAAAGAACAACCTTCTTAGGAGCTTAGTCCATAATTTAAATAATTACCCTTGTGGTTTGACGAACATTAAGATAAAATAAACATCTAGGATTTCGATATTTATGAAGTGAACCAGTCATCTTTATATTACGTTTTAATTACATTCCTTAGATGTAGTTCATATTTCAAGTGAAGTGATTTATATTAAAAGACGGCTCTACCATCATCCTGGAGAAGCTGCGCAAACAATAATAACCAACGTATTAATTTGAAAACGTTTATACAAAGAAAAGAAATCGTTTCTAAATGAACTAGTGCAACTACGACGTACTGGGATAGGTATATGCGGTATGATTACAAACATAGGTATTCTTAATTCATTATTGACTTAGAATGCGCATTTAGGGATGATAAATAAATATAAAAGTATTTATTCCAAAACTATTTTCTGATTTTTCCTTCGTCATTCATAACGAATACTCTCCTCAGTAAGAATGTTCTTCGAGTAGTTTAAACAACGCAATTTAGCCTTGTAAAATTAGAAAAACTCTTGCTTCCCCGAGATGCTGAAGTGATGCCATCCCCTAAGTCTTCCCACTTGCGGGAACTTTAATGATCTATCCTACATCCCGTTTCTAAGAATGAAAAGATCGCTCAGCACCAAGAACTACTTTCTTGCTTTCTCACCCTTTACTTCTCCCCTTCTTCTTCATCCACTCCTCAGAAGATGGTTCGCTGTTGGTAGGGAAGAGGATTAGCAGGGCGAGAGGTTGGCGAGTCTCATGTGGGAGCGGAGACCGCTTTGGAGTCTGAAGAGGTTTGAGGAGATATGGAAGGAAAGGGGTGGAGAGATGGTCTCTAAAGAAAAGGGAACCGAGCAGTAAGTGATGAAACTCTAAGGAAAAGCATTAATCTGAGGTGTGACGGGGAATCCTTTCACGGGCAGAGTTTTATAAAGGGCCAGCGAAGAAGATTATCCTATCCATATTATCGGGTTGGGGTCTCCTTCGCGAAGAGGAAGAGAGAGTGGGCGCCTTGGGGAATGATTTGCTTTCCATTGTTGCTTTCAAGAAGTGGTTAGACTCACAGAAGGTGGGACTTTGCTAAACTTTTCCGCTCAGACTTAGACTTCGGTCCCAGTAATGCTCTTGGAGATTTCCATTGTGGAAAAAAGAGACGTGAATCGACTGGTGAACTAGTCCCCGAGTTTTCTTCTATATAATCTCTGTTTTTGGCGTGTATCATCCAAAATTGAGATAGAAAGAGATGCGACGGCTTTTTCATTCGTCTTGTATCTGCCTGAGGAAAAATGCTTCATCTAGCGCTTAAAATATTTGATATTGTGTGTATTTCCCTTAATTTTTGTTTGATAGAGAATGGAAGTTTTGGTAGTGGTGTAATAATTATGAAGAGCATAATGTTTAAAATTATGAGTGAAAAATCTTGATATAAAATCAATTGAACAAGAATACTTCGTTATTATATATTATTCATGATGAATTAACCCCGGGAATAATAATTGGGAACTTCACAAACAAAAAACACGACATCTGAGGTGAATCGCAAGTATGGGTAGTTATGCGCTAGTTATTATGAAATCGAAAACTGAGATTGAAGGCGAATGACTTATATGCGGTATCATATCCAATTGTTTAAATCCATATCGCAAGTTTCTATTACGCAAAATTCTTTTCAACAAAACTTTACATGGCTTAAATTAGGTGTTTATTGTCTCACAATTTCTCTTTATTTCAGATTTTCACAAAATGAAAGTATTTTTCAATCCCAGTTTTATTTTTGGTGGAAAGGCAGAAACAGTGTTCTAAGCTACCGTCACTTGTTAGTAAAATAGAGTGATTCACAACATTCATCTTTATGCAGTACTGTAAATTATATTGAGACTACATCTGGCTAAAGAAACAATGAATATATACGTTACGAAATATTCAATCTGATAGTAAGATTCAAAGTCATCCATTTAAATAGCATCAAAACCATATAATTCTCAATTTCATCACTTATACATTTTGATTATTTTGCATAATTTATAAATATATATAAATTTTATATATAGTGTTATTATTATATGAAATTTATCAATTTTTATTATTATATAAAATTTATAAATCATTCAAAAGAGATTTAGATGATTTTTTACGCAATTTAAAGATATGATTAAAACTTTTACTATGAGATTGAATATTTAGTAATGTAACTAAGTATCGTCATAGTAATATTTATGTACCACTGACATTAACATAGATCATTTGACTATTAGTTTTTCATAAGGGATATCGAAGAAATAAAGAATTCCATCCATATTAGGCTGGTCATCCCTTATAGAGGGCATTTACTGTGAAAAACAATGCATTATTTCAATAATATTATTGATGGTTTATGCTTAGGCAGGTTTTCACCTTATACAGGTTCTACCATAGAAAGGTTTAACTGTAATTCTGTTTATTAGCTTCTCGCAGTGCAAAATAAATTCAGCTGTTGCGGAGAAATATCATCTCAATTCGGTATTTCCAATAAATGTAAAATCAACAGATTTGTTGAGGGTAAATTTCCTGTTCTACGATTTTGTTTCGAAATACTTGTAGACCGAAGTATTATAATTTCTTTCACTATGAGATCCGCCGCAGGTGGTATTCTCCGCAGTTTTTGCTGAAATTATGATTTCAAAACGCTTCAAAGTCCTCCGCTCTTTACCCGCCGACTAATCTTTTTAATATTTTATCAGTACATTAAAATATTTTATATATCCCTTTTTAACATCTGACCCTCTATTTCATGGAATAAAGTAATCAATCTATGAAATTCATAAAAAATCATCGGAACATTTGTGCAAGTATGACAATTTAATCATTTGCTTTCTCTTTATTAATGTATATTATATCTAGTGATTAATCATTATATAGTATTGTATATTTATTCCGAATGGTACCAGTATATATTATATGAATAAATTATCAGGTTTATTGCCAGTATTATTATCTTACATGCAGATGTCCTTGATTTTCCACAATCTATAAACTTCCACCCTTAAAACAGTGATAAAACTGATTCTGAAATAATAATCCATTTTAACCAAAACTATTTGATTTGATCGTCTTTGTACATAAAATTGAAAATATTCTCAATGATATTTTAAAAATTTAATCCAAAAGGCCCAAGAACATTTATTATTATCTTAGATGCGCTATCTTCCGAATGTTTTTATCTTAAAAAACTGCGTTCTTTTGAATTTATCAAAGACGTTTTAATATATAAATTAAGCTAAATCTGAACTGCACCGGTGTAAAGTGGGATGATTTGTAGGTAATATCAGTAGAAACCACAGTTTCGGTTGTTGCACATGTAACCAACAGTCTCCATTACAAGGATATGTTAAAAAAAAGATAACGTAAGAAACTCTCATATCTTTTGCATCACCTTGTTCAGTTATCCTCTACATAGATAAGTTTTGATTAAATATGAATGAACAAGAATGCGGCCTTGAAAAGGTAACCCCTTTTTATGAACGTCAAGCGTACGATAAACAAGTAAAAGGTGAATAGAGTGGGAAAAAGAATGCTGGGAATTTAGTAGCTCTTGTGCCTTTACCTCAGTTTCATTAAGATACAAGCGGTTACAGCGAGTTATCACCATCATCAGGCGAAAAAAAATCGATCGAAGCATTTTGAATCCGGTCGTATCTCAATAAAACTATAGAAAAAATACGCTTTGATTTCCTTTATCTTTTTTTGTGACAGAGTTCCACAAAAATATGCCTTTCTGAGGCCATTTTATTGTTTCAGCGGGTTTTTTCTATTTCATAAAATAGCACTTCATCGATGGGTGGACTGGAAAGGTAATTTCCTATCCTTGGAAATGCACCAAGAAACTGAAAATTAGTCAATATCAGAATGTCACCCTTCTTTGTCCTTTGTAGAGGAAGTATAAAAAATTGGAACATAAATGAGTTTTAGCAAAATTCTCAATAAGGAAGATACAAAAATCAGAGCAATTATCCCGATATCGTCTGAATTCGTTTCAAAAGGGCTTTTTACAAGGATGTACGAATCAAAAGTTAGAGATGTATTTCTGGAAAATCGTGGGAGTCATAATTTTACGTGTTTGCGCGTTTGAAAAACATTTGAAGAGGCTTTAATCCTGTATAACAAGCTTTTTACCGGAAGCGATGACAATTCTTTTGAGCAAATTATTGCTCAATTCCCAATATAATAGATATACGTTACTTAAGTTTCTTTCTCCAGAAAATTTCAATATCACGTAGACAGATTGACAATTATGTTGAATATTATTAGAATTGAGCTGTTCAAGATGGCTAATTACAACGAAATTTGATTCAAGGAGGCCAAAGAATAAAATAATTTTCGGTTGAAAGAAAGTGCTTTATAATCTATTTTTATAAAACAAAATAAAAAGATCTCTAAAAATTACACTGAATTTTCATAATCGTTAGAAACTGCGCCGAATCTGGTCAAATATTTCGTTGTATCGTTATTTATAATGCGGCATTCCGCTGATTTTGATAGAAAAATAGAAAATGGATGAAAGTTGCTAGTGTCTAAAGTAATAATATATTCATCTTAACGAGTTAAGAAACAATTATAGAATAATTAAATGGACAGGAAAATATAAGAATAAAGATAACACTTTACTGCTTTTACTTTACATTTGTATATACACTACCGGTCAAAAGTTTGGGTCCACTTGCTTTATTTTTGAATTCTACACAATTACGTCGGTTACACAGTGGATTTTGTCAAGCACGTGCGTCTTGCTACTGGTCAGAGTGTAGGAGGGATTCAGAGTGGAGATGGGAGAAGCGTAGATCGAGCATAAATGTGTTATGACTTGTTGCATTCTATCGATGCGTATAATGTCTGTTTCGCGTAACAACCTTGTGCTGCAAAAACTCACTCCAAGAGTTATATTTCCAATTTGTTTTTATATTTTTCTTTACAAAAAGGTGAGTAGAACATTTTTCGTATTCAAAATCATAAGTGTTCGACAAAAATGTTTATGTAAATTGACGTAATTCGAAAAATATCATCTCATTATTGAAATGTGAATAAAGCTATATATTTCATGTTTCATTCGTAGAGAAATGGGTCGAAAAGCAGAGCTGAGTGTAGAGACACGAGCAGTCATTGTGGCAATACATGAAGAAGGTTATTCAACGCGAAAAATTGCTTCTAAATGTAATGTTTCTAAAAATGCAGTAATGAGAGCCTTACAAAGAAAGAGCGGCACAGGGTGTAATCAGAGTCGTCATCGTTCTGGGAGGCCTAAAACTACGTCAAAACAAGAGGACAAGTTCATCTGTGTTGTAAGCAAGAAAAATCGTTCTCTCACAGCCCCCGAAATTCGCGAACAACTCAACTCCGCGCGCGAAGCACCAGTATCTGTTTCGACGGTACAGCGACGTCTACGAAATTATGGTTCGAAAGTATGCGTCGCCGCTAAGAAACCATGTTCGCAAGCAAAACAAAGTTAACAGATTGAATTGGGCTAAAAAACATAAAGATTGGACAACTGAACAATGGTCCAAAGTCTTGTTCACGGACGAATCAAAATTTGAAATTTTCAACAAACGACGCTGACAATATGTTCGTCGTTCGATTGGCGAACGCATGATTAACCAATGTGTGATCCCTACAGTCAACCATGGTGGAGGGTCAGTGTTAGTCTGGGGATGCTTTGCTCGGGACATTGTTGGTGACATTGTGAAAATTGAGGGTATCATGGACAGAAAAGTCTACCACAACATTTTTCAACGGCACGCATTTCCGTGTGGGAAAAGAATTGTGGGTCGCGGATTCGTTTTTTTGCAAGATAATGACCCTAAACACACTTCTAAATTTTGCCGGGATTACATCGCAGCCAAAGAGAAGCAGAAAGAACTCAAATAAATGGAATGGCCTCATCAGCCGCCGGATTGTAACCCGATCGAGTTGTCGGGGGACGCGTTTGACAGACAAGTGAGAAAATCGCAACCAACTAATACAAAACAGCTTTGAACATTCCTACAGAATTGCTGGAACCAAATAACGACGGAATCGTTGCATAAATTGATTGAAAGGATGCCCAGAATATCCGCTGCTGTTATGCGAGCAAAAGGCGGATATTTCGAAGAATCAAAAATATAAATAAATACTTGCGGGTTTCTTCGTAAGTTGGCATATTTTGTATAAACAATGATTACTTTTTCATAAATATTGATAATAAAAAATAATGAACGAAGAAAACCATGGTTTTTTGAACATTTCATCAACATTTTGAAGTGGACCCAAACTTTTGACCGGTAGTGTACTATAATTGATCTCAAATTGTGGTTATTGGTCGTAGAGGTCCAACCAAATTCATCGACTGCACTGAGATCTTCCGATTATTTTATTTTCTGATCGTATATTTCTCAGTTAAGTGTTTCAAATATGATTCGTTTGTAGTGCTAGTAGTTTCAGTAACTTTTATATTGCTTCAAGGTTTTTCATATTTTTTGACCAATTAATATATAAGATCATATTCCGATGTCGTGGATTTGTCATTATATTGCGATGATAATTGCAGTAAGTAAGGTTTATGTAATATATTGCATTTTAAATTTTTTTATTCTTATTATTAAATATTCTATACCTTTCCATTGGATTGCACATATTTTTCCTAACGTCTAATTGGGAAGAAAGAGTGAAGGTAGTTGATGGGAGATGGTTATGGGAGAGGAAGAGAAGTAAGAGATTGATTATGAGAGGGATGGAATGGAGTGAGAGTTTTGTGTTATAGAGGAATGGAATGTACTGGGTAGGGAAGAGGGTTTTTAGTGGGTGGGCCATAGGGTTGAGAATGCGCGGTAAGGGTCTAGGTGGAGCACTGTGTGGGAAGTGTGGGAGTGGTTGGGATCTCCTTTCTAGGGAGGGAAGGTGGTCCCAGAAAAAGGGTCTCAGGAAAGGAAGGACTCCCGGGGAGGGAAGGGGTCCTGGCTAGAGAAGGTTGTCCCAGGATAGGAGTCTCGGGGAGGAAAGGGGTCCCTGGGAAAGAAGGGGTCCTGGGGAATTAAGGGATCCCAGGGAGGGAAGGGGTCCGGGGTATGTTAGGGGTCCCGGGTAATTAAGTGGTCCCAGGGAGGGATGGGGTCCCAGGGAGTGAAGGGGTCCGGGGTAGGGAAGGGGTCCCGGGATGTGAAGGGGTCTGGGGTAGGGAAGAGGTCCCGGGGAATTAAGGAATCTTACAATTCTAAAGGCTTTCAAGTTGTTTGTAAATAGCTTGCTCCCCAACTTCGGGTATTTCTTTCCGTTTGAGCTATATTTATGGGAATATCGAGACTCACAGATAATATTTGAGCCCAATGCCATATCGTGGATAGAAACGGGAATGTGTAATGAATGAGAAGAGTGGTTCATTAATGAGATAAACATATGTTGTAAGAAGCAACATATGCAAAAACTTTGAAAAATAGCCATAAAATATGGGATTCTGATGAGTTACACTACGCGCCAGCCCGACCGCCACCCGCGTCAGCGCACTGCATCGTTTTACTTAAATCACTTTTGTGGCCGAATTTGCATATATTGGCAAGATGTTTCTTAAATGCTATGTTGTCTATACTATACTCTTTTAATACACAGAAATAAGTCTTGGTGGCAAAGAGGAGCTTAAAACGGTATTTCACTTTTCATTTGAAAATTGACGTAAGAAAACACTATGATTTTAAAAGAATACTAAAAATAGTACATAAAACATAAATCGGACAAAACTACGTTGGAATGCTACAGAAAAATTTATATATATATTTAATAATGTTTACTGGCTAAATATATCGTCTAAAAAGTCTCCTCCATGAAGCTGAACTTCTTCGAAATCGACTGATTTCACGCGACTGGCATTTCCACACTGAATGCTCCATGTTTCACGGGTCCCTGAGAATACTCTGATGTACGTAAATATAATTTTTGTAAGGTATATTGTAGACCATATCGTATAGAATCCGAATACACCATTCACAACTTCCTCGCCGAAAGTCGAAAAACTGACTTTTGTCCAGCTTTTTTCGTGTTGGGACCACTGTGCGACAATCCAAGACAAAGTAAATTTCATTATGTGTCGGACGAATAAGGAAGCTTCCAATATTGCGGTCTATTAAAATGTTTAGTGGAGTGACTCAACCGCGGCTTTAGGAGCTTGATTTTGCTCGTTAATAGCAGCTGAGCCTTCCATCACTGGCAGTAGGAGTGTAAATTATTTTCCCAAGAATTGTCTTCTGTTACATCTATCATTTAAAAAGCCAAAAAAGTCAAACTAAATTCGAAGAATTTTAGCCTTCTATATTAGCTATTTGACAATTAAATTAAGTTTATGTTATCAATTTACAACTTTCCCCCATTTCCCGTGAAAAATCTTCGAAAAATTTTGTTCGTACGTATTCACTACTTCGCAGTAGTAGTAGTGGTATTCGAGGTGGAACCAAGAATACTGTGAATTTTAGATTCTGAAGAAATAGAAAATTCTGCAATTCCTTCAATATCACTTATTATTAAAGGAAACAATACCGACCACTGAGGAGCGATAATGCTTGTCAGCTGCATAAATTCTAGTTTCCGGACAAGAAAGGCCACAGAAATGCAGAGTGAATGCGTCATGGTCGAAAATTGAACTCCCCTTACGCGTGACCTTTAGTTAGCCAGATGCAGCGGGCTCGGGAAATTGGTCGGAAACCTGAACGACCTTCAAATTTCCCGAGAGGAAATTAGCGAAGCGATGAGGTACTTCTCCGCGTTTGAATTGAATTCGGGAAAAATTCGTGCGTTGCGCGATTCGACTGCATCCTACATTCTGGTGGGGCACTCATTCATGCAACGGAGAAGGTTTGAGGAAGTCGAAGTTGTCTAGTTTGTCATGGGGCACATCATTGTATGTGCTAATGACCGCGTCACTCACTGTCAGTGCTGTCCTTGCCGGCAAGAATCTCACGGCAGTGTGTGCTAGTTTCAGGCTCAGTGAGTGATTTTGCACCTTTTACGTGTTGTGAAGTGGATATTATTATAGAAAGTATATCATTCTTGATTTTTGGTGGCCAGTGATAGTGAAACGAATACTTGATTTGTCATCATTGTTTTAAGAGGTAAATAATACGTAGAGTGAGAACAAATGAGATATTTGCAACGGAAATGTTGAAATGTATATTCAGGTTTATGAATGTACTAAGCATCTGAAATGTTATTAAAGAAAGACTAATATTTGCCTAATTAGGCAGCTAGATATCTAATCATGTAAATTTGTCTTCAACTGGCTGCGGTGTTGGTGTGGTTAGCGTGCTAGCTCAGATTCTGGGTTCGAATCCCGGTAATTGTTTTTACGAAAATAATTTTGTTTGAAAATAGTAATAATTAATGAAATGTATGTTGTTGGGGTCTTTCTTCCTATTTGTGGTAGAATAGTTATTATTATTTTTTAACATACTCCTATGATATTGTTACTTAGGACATACGCGAACTATTTCCCATACTCACAGGGTACAACAAAAGTACCGTATTCCTTTCTTGCTTTCTCTGACTACCGGGAAGTAAGAAGAGGAGCGCCAACAAAGACGGCTTTTGGAGATTTTGTACCTCTAACTAATTAAGCGGTTCACTAAGTCGAAAATAATTTTTAAAATGAAAAATCGAATCTATTTCGATAATAGCTCAGACGGCAATTTTACGAAGATGGTCAAGGTCAACACATTGATACCCAATTAGCTTTTCAATGTGGTTATGAATGTGCTTCCAATTTGTTAAGCATTTTTTCCCATTTTCAGTATTAGTAAAAGTACTTCGGCAGCTGAGGTAATTTCGCATATCGGCTCCCACCGGGAATCGAACCCGGGACCGCTTTAACCAAGGCAAACGCCTTGTTTACATGACTATCGGGGCACCCGTTCCATTTTTTCCTGATGTACTGTGTATGCTTGTCAGCCAGCAGGAGTCGAATCTGCAACCGCTTCCACCAGTTACTTGCTTAAAATACACATGAGTATATTTTTGTACACCTTTCCCACTAGAGAAATAAGTATCCAAGGTAATTAACATTTCAAGCGGAGTTAGAAAGCAAAACATAGATGATTGTGAGAAAACCCAATACAGAAGGCCATGACAGACAATATTTTGTACCTCCAATATTTCAATAAAGGTAATACGAGACATGAGTACGAAACAAATAACATGCACAAACAAGCGTAGAGGGACGTTTATCTTTGAGATAAAGGTTTAATACATCGAAAACATTTTATCTCTATTTTAACCTTCAAGGCTAAATCATTGGGTTTGGTAGAAAGGCATTAAAGAATGGTTTATTTATTTCTAATAAATGAAGTTATCTTCATGTAATGTACATGTATTTTATGTTCTTGTTTCTCAGTTGTCTTCTTCACCGGATTCCCCAGGCAAAGAGACTAAAATTTCCATAGACACATCTCTGGTTCCACCAGTTCGATTTCGGGGCGGCCCTGAAAAGGTAAATGAAATATTAAAAGGAAATAGGGTAAGGTAATTTTGCACGAGATGGAGTGCACTCAAGAAAAATCCCAAGGAAGAATAGACGAAATGTACGACGGGACCTGCAGTCGGGAGACCCGGGTTCGATTCCGGGTCCCGTCGGACTTTTCAAGTCTATTCTTCCTTGGGAAATATTAAAAGTGAAGTCTAATATTTATTTATATAGTTCAATCTTACCATCGCGAAGGTCATCAGAACATGTAATTATTGTGTTATCATACAATCTCTTACATTTAAGCATGATTTTTAAAAATTATGCTTTAAATGTAAGAGAATTAAAATAAGACTATAAATCATTCAAGTAAAGTCTTAATTAAAGTAAAACTGTAAATGCGTCTTCGCTTTTGAAAACGTGCGTCATGGGAACTATTCATAGAGAAAAGAGATGAAAAAAGTCTTACCGGGACTCGATGTTACCGGGACTCAATGTAAAACCGAGCACCTTTGTATAGATGCCCTCTAATCTTGCCTTGAAAAAATGCATCTGGATATGCTGATCAAATAATGTGGGAGCTACTTTGAAGGATTTCATTTCGCATAACTCATAAAAGTATCGTTAAATTTGAATTGATCTGACAAATATGAAGTGGAAGAAATAATAATTTCTATAAAGCAACTTGGGAAATTACTACTAATACTGAATGTTTTCCCTCCTCATACTTAAAGTGCCTACTTAAATAACTTTTTACCCAAGCTCAAAGACAAAATAAACTTAATATACTATTGTCACATCCTTGGGAATTTTAGCTTAAAAATCTGTTCTCGAATAATCTCTTTAGAATGAATAATGCTACTTCAAGGGTTGGAAACTTTAGATACTCTTTTCTGCCGTCGAAATTTGTGATTGCCGATAAATTTGTAAAGTATATCTCACTATAATAATCTTTTCAGGAGGTATGTATTTATAAAAATAAGGAACCAAACGTGTTGATGAATAATTGAAATTTTACGATAATTGGTAGCTTTGACAAGTAGATTTTGTATATATTGCTGCTTAATAAACAATAAATTGGAAAGAAACAATCTGCTGCTACTTAAGGTAACAGGGTAGTTTAGAATGAAAGAATCTCTTAGCTTAATTTACCATACGACATGCGGGTAGTGACAGAATGTGAGCGCGTGAGTGAAAACCCACTCCTAAATAAAATCCTTTTGAGAAATTTTCTATTGCAGTAATATATTTACTGCCGACCTCGATGGCAGAATAGCTGCTGCGCTAGCTTTCCAACACTGAGGTCCCGGGTTCAAGTCCCGGCTAACCGGATTTTTCTGGGCTAGGGCATGGGTGTTTGTAATCGTTGTGTGTGTGAGTGTGTAATTGTAAGAATAGTCTGTATGACTAAAATTTAAAAATTGTCCAAAAATTTGTCCATTTAATAGGCTATACACCGAATACGCCTGAGTGACTATTACTTTTACGTAAACAATTTTGAAATCATTATCGTAGTAAGTTAATTTTTTAACTTAATAGTAAGTCTATCCGGATTTTCTCTCTCTTGTTCATTATTCACCTTAAGATGCGATTTTTTAATATTTTGAACTATTAACTTTGCTTAATCTTTGTTTCTAATAATCTGGGAATTGTATTCGCTGCAGTAGGGTGATGAGGGTTTATTAAAATCATGCACGTATAAAACTCATTGAAAGTACTATTTGTCGCAGGCACAATAGTTGATCTAAATATCAAAATTAATAGGAAAACTTTTCCCGTTTATTATAGGTATGAAAATAATACAAATATAAGTTATTTTTTGTAAGCGCGCAAATGGTAATTTTGAACGCTGTGAGTCCACCTTGAAGGCATCGCATGGAGATCACAAGTCCCTTTCACAGCAAACATGTAAATAACAATTAACTAGGCTTATCTGATACCGCTGTCACATGCAGCCACTCGACTCTCACTTCAAAGATAGATGGCAAAACCGATTGATATAATCTATGTATGCTGATACACAGCGATATTTAAGTTGCTCCCTGACTGTCCTCTCCCTGCTTCGCGACTGATGGCATGAAGGGTTGTTATCAGCTTATCGGAGATCAGCTGTGGTGTCGAAGGAGCGGACGATGGGGTGAGGGAATAAAAACTTTGAAAATCGGAAAATGAGGCGATTTTGTTTCCATGCGGAGCACTAGGAAACTCGCAACGATATCTGCATGTTTTCACCACTAGTAGACTACACTCTGCAACGTAATTGAAATGCCTCACGAGTAGAGGAGAAGCTTGTTTACAACGCACTTGTCTTAAAGAGCAAATACTTAGGAATTCATCGTCCCTGATGGTGAGCGGATGCTTCACGCCAGTGTTTCGGGGCTCCAATTCATGTAACCCGTAAGAGTTCTCCTGGTTTTCAAGTGCCTTGTGACAACAGTTTTCTATACGATCGAATTTCTGTTTATTCCTATCTCAAAGCATACGTATTATGCAAACTACAATTAGAATACAGATTGTCAGATATGAGGCGAAGTGAAGGACCGAGGCTTATTTGAACAGTTGAATGTGCAGCATGGAAGGGAGGTAGACATCAATATTTTGATGAGGTTTGTATTTTATCTTACTTAGAATTAGTAGGGATAGCACGGACTGACTTATCATCCTTTGCAATTAATCAGAAGTGAAATAAATTCACGATTTTGGTTATACTCCAATTGAAATTTAATTTCCCTTATCGTTGTTTGTTTAAGCCAAATCTAGGATAATAATGACTTCGCCTGTAAATGTTAATCATCGTTCAACAGGGAGATAATTGCAACTGGAATATCGGTTTCCAACATTTTTATTTAAAGATAAATAAATAAAAGTTATCTGAGCAATGCACGAAGAATAGTATCGCTGGGCTCTACGTAGTGAATGCTGAGGTTGTTTATTATTAATCGTCTTCCATAAATTTCTTAATGCCGCCCTGTATTTCAATTCACCAGCACATGTTCAGCATGTCTTAGAATGTTTTATTTATGAATGTTATAAAAGGATTCGTTATGTAGTTAAGTATTTTATATTACGTTTTAGTGTAATATAATTGAAAGTTAGATACCGATCGGTAATGCTATGATGTATAAAAATCGAAATATAGCAAACAATGATTTGAATTTTTTCATCGTTGTAAAATTCTTCTTCAAGGAGCGTAATTTTTCTGTATTATTCATCCAATCGATGTGCAATGACCGTACATCGTTAAGAAACTTACAGAATTAAAAGTAAAATAAATCTTGCAGTATCCATATCTATTGATTTAACTGATTTTTATTGACGACCGGCTGAATAAAGTATTATTATAACATTCAATGTCCATTATTTACTGCTTGAAGTTAGTTGAAGTAAAAGTATCTTTTATTTATATTCGTTGATTAACGTTTTCCTGCGAGTATCAGATCATGAATGTTTTCATTAGAAGCGATTAATTGAATGTTAATGAAGATTATTAGGTATAACCATATGAATGTATCAAAGTATTACTATTTTCACTAGTACTTCCGCAATTTCAGCACCTTTTACTAATATTTCCATAATTAAATGAAAATGATCGAACATATGGTATACGATGGTACGATATTTTATTAGCCTTATGCAGTACTTTTGCCAAAGAACAATGACAAAGGTTTATTAATTTATTCTCACCTCAGAATTTCCTAATAATTGATTTTTTGAATGAAGAGATGGCACCGTAGCAGCGGAAAAGTTGGTGTGAATTCACAATTACAGGAAATCTGAGGATAGATAATCTCTTACTGGATTATACCCTTTAGAATTTAATCCGATTTGTTGGAATAGATGATGCCGTTGTTTGTTTCCGAGAACTTGTCCACAGGTTGGAAAAAGTATGAGCGGAAAACAAAATTTGTGGCGCAGTAATATACGGCCGGCGCTCGAGGCAGCTTCCCTATCGACTGTGAAGTCTTTCTTCGTATCGGCTGACACCACGACGCCGACGGCCTTCTCACGATTAGCAGTTCTTTCGCAGTTTCCGAGAGAATCTGCCATTCAGCTCGAGCGACTCGGACCCTATTTCCACTGGATAACGAAAATCTAAACTCAAATCTTCATTCTTCCTCTTTCCTGTGAGACTAATAGTTTACGGCTACGCCTACCTATGACTACGTCAATACGTCTTGCTAATTCAGCCGGCTAGCTTTAAGGGCGTCTCATAGTTTCCATAGAAGTATAGATGTATATTCCGCAGATGTGAATTTACTGCCTCAAATTGGACTACTGCACGTGTCGTGAATGTTGAACTATTGCGAAGTCAGTAAAGAAAATTCGCTTTAATAATAACCTCTTTATTGATAATTGGCTTCTCTAATCCTTTTTTTTTGTAAAGTGAACAAAGATCGAACAAGAGCTTGTCTTTAATTGTGTCTTCGTTGTAGTTTTAATGATACACAAATGTCCTCATAGTAAACTATTTAAAATTATATTTCTGTTTTATGTGAAATTCCCTTTATGGTAAAAATCTCAGAGATTTATTTAATTTCATATATCATGATAAAACTCGTCATAGAGAAAACCAGACTCCCTTAATTTTGAGTTTCTTCATTTAATGCAATTTGATTATTCTCTGGATTTAATCTAGACTCCAATTAGAGGTTACTTATTTTAAAGAGATCAATCAAATGGAAAATCTGTTTTGTTTAGATTTAGATTTTAGATTTAGATATATACCCCGCGAGCCGCCAGAGGCGTATGGCAGGGGGTGTAATACACCACCATTATTCATTCCTACCTATTAGCATCTCTAATAGCTTGGGGAAAAAACGACCAAAAGTAATTATCCGTCCTTGCGATTACTTCCCTATAACGCTTCGTCGATGCCTCTCGGAGATCGCGTTCGCTCCTTACTGGCACTAACATTTCACTTACTTCGTCTATAAATTCTGAACGATTGAACTTTTCGAAAAGTTTCCGTCGATATTCAGATCTTCTCATCTGTAGTGAATTCCAACTGAGGGACTCTATCATTGCCGTAACGCTGCTATCAAACCTGAAATCCCCGCAAACGAATCGGGCTGCTCTACGCTGGACCATCTCTAAATCTGAGACTAAACCTACTTCGTGTGGGTCCCAAACCGCACAGCAGTATTCAAGACTCGGACGAATAAGAGAAAAGTAAGCTATTTCTTTGACTCTCGATGAGCATCCTCTCAACGTTCTACCAGTTAATCTTTGCATTCTATTCGCTTTTAGATGCTTGAATCATAGCACCTCTTGAAGAAATGAAAAATGTAATAAATAGAAAAAGCATTTCGCTTTTACATCTAAGTCTTATTTCTTCTCTTATACTTCTCGACTTACCAGACGTCAGAGAGTTATATTAAATTTTTCATTAAGGTTTCGTTATTAATTTGGACGATGACAGAAAGACAACTTTTTTAGGCTTGTGGACATGAACAGCAAAATATTGTGATATTCATTTTTCTTTTTGTAATGTTCAAGTGAATATCATAAATATATCTTCAGAGTAATTCTGTGACATCAATTTTTTATGACGAAATTATTTTAGGTATTTATTCATACACGAAAGTATTCTTGATTTTATGAAAGAAATCGATTATAAATCCAAATCAAACATCAAAATTAAGGAAACTGATTTTATGCTGAAAATAATTAGTAATAAAAATTGGGCTAAATACCATTATAATTGCTAAATCATCCTTGTATATGTACAGTCAGACCTTTAATGAAGTCATTTTATAAGGGATTACCTAATTTTATAAGTTATTGTGCTAGTTAGTCTTATGAAGCGACTAATGCATTAACTTATCAGCACTCTTTTATCGCAGCATTATACCGTATTTGAAAGATGATATTCAGCTTCATTGTATATAATTGCTTTTAGGTTGACTTAAGCCGTCTTTAATGACAGATTCAACATTGAAGATATCGAATCAACTACTTGAGTCGTGACTTTGCTCCTGATTGAAGATATCATTTATGGATGGATGCATTTTGATGACATATCATATATGTTATCGAAAAACTCGCATATTCTACTAGTTGGATTTAGATTTGAAATGTACCGTAATGAATGAATGTTACACAAAATTAATGTTATTTCTCGTGTGGTGAAGGTTAAATCTCGGTTTTGGAGTGATTTTACGAGTAAAAACAAGCTTGGGATAAGTTTCGAGGATAGATTTTTCCTTGCTTACGTGGAAATGAATAAGATCTTACGTCGAGCGTTTCCAACATCCCATATTAATAGAAATAAATCTCTTTTGCCTAAACCTTCACCCGTCGACCATCATAGCAAGTTCTTTCGTAAAAAAAGCTTTGTCAATGTCGGAGGGCAGCAAAACAAACACGTTAACCCTCAAAAAACATACATTTGACTTCTGGCCTAGTTTATCAAATCTTTGTTTTAGGTAGAGTGGAAGGTTGAGTGCCTTTATAAAAGGAGTGGTAATCGATGAAAATCTCAACATATTTGAATTCAATTAGGAAGTAAACATATTGAGGAGTAAATATTCTTTCCAATTGATTGCTATTTTGGAGGATTCCTTAGAGAATGTGTCATCGAGATATTCACGAAAATGATTAGTTGTAGGTCTCGAATGTAGAATGAATTTTGATAGGATATATTAACTAGATGTTAGCCATTACCAGAAGAAGAACCATTCTGTACTATATACTCGCTATTTGAATTATCCTTTATCTTTTGAGATTAGATTCGCATACTTTTAACAAAATATCATACTTTCTGGACTAATTATGCTATCTTAAAAACAACCGGTGAAAAACTCACAGTTTTTTGAATAAATAAATTATTTGAGATGACAGAGGAATTTCAGTTGAATTAAATTTCAAATAGATATTTTCTTATTCAGCTATCTATATATTAAAAGAAAAGGGTAAAGGGTAAATTGCACATAAGGGCGTGCATTCCGGGTTCGAGTCCCAGCCTAGTTAGACTTTTTTCAAGTCCGTTTTTCCTTAGCATTTATCTATATATTAATACGTGAAGAGAAAACTTTGGATCCCTTTTTAAGGATATTGCGCGAACGGAGGAGTTTGAGATTTGGCATATTTAAAGTTTATATGGAGAAGGAGTGCAGAAAGCTAATATCTTTGTCCAAATATCCTTGGTTTGACTCTGGACCAGTAAAATCCTCTCTCAGAAATGCACGCAAAGTTAATTTTGATCGATTGCAGACGTTTTGTCTTTTGCAGAATTAGATAAAAAATAATGGTAGTATGAAATCGAGATTAATACCAAAAGAAAGAAAATTGAATAAAGATTCTTATTTTGGTCGTAGAATATCGCATTCGAGTCGAACAGAACTCTGACAAAATGAACGAAAAATGTTGTGAAATTTGTTCGTAGTAAACAAACCAGTCCCCCTGACGACCAATGCAATTGTTGAATCCGAGCTTATGCGTTTTCTCATTAGAATACACGGGGATTTTTATCTCCAAACCAAATTTACGGTAGGGACTCATGTCAGAAATTATGAAAAGAGGGCAACTAATCGAGATGCCAACAGTCGCTAACTGATTAATAAATAACAGGGATATAATTACGGCAATTTTACGGAATTTGTTTTGGAAATAAATCTTTAAAATTAAAAATGGCAATGAATTGTATCAAAAAATAAATACAGCTGCAAGCTGTAATTGTGTTTTATTTATTTTTCTAACATTAAAATTTTACATTTATTGAAGGGAATTAAGGCAAAAACACACCCTAACGACGTATTTGTACACGCTCACAGCTGACGTAATAGAAAAATAATGAAATAAATTATAAGCAATGATTAGTTATAATATAATAATAGTTGGTATAATATATATATATATATATATATATATATATATATATATATATATATATATATATATATATATATATATATATATATCTATATATCTACATATATATAATATACTACCTATATATAATATAATAATTGGTATAATATAATATAATATAGGTATAATATTTGACAAAAGAACCTCAATAACGTTCAGACTTAAAAATTCAATGAATTATGGTCGAATTTCGACCACTGAGCGATCACTAGTTTAAATAATTGCGTGGTCTAGAAAGAAATACAGTGATCGATGGGCATTTTACGAATGAATAATGTATTTCGTGATTTTGCCAGCATTTAACGATCAACGTGTAAATGGAAGTTCAATCGATTTTTGATCTCCCAACAATGTTATGTTGAACAGTAGCCGAATTAGATATATAATATAATATAGATCTATATCTTTTATTTTTTCGATATATTATAGTCATGCAGCTACTCTGAGAAATAAAATTTTCTATATTTTTAAGTATAGCAAAATCAGTGAAAGGGTTTAAGCAATTATAAGATTCGTTCGTTTTGAGTTTTATGAAATATATTATTAATTCATAATATTAATCATTTCTTTGAAAATACAGTGGTACCTCGAGATACGAGTTTAATTCGTTCCAGAACCGAGCTCTTAAGTCAATCGGCTCGTATCTCAAACGAATTTCTCCCATTTAAAATAACTGAATTCGATTTAATCCGTTCCGGACCTATGAGAAATCCCCAAACCATTGTAAATTATGAATAAAGATATGTTTTTAAATAACAAATAAAAATGTATAATTAACAAATACATAACAAAATATGAAATAAAGAAATAAAATAGTTATTTAGCATAATAGTCTTACTTTGGAGACAGACGAGTGCGGCTAACGAAGGTGAACGGCGAGGAGGAGGGAGGGGGAAGGGATGCAGGCACTCTAGACACGTACGTAAACGGCGCTTTTTTAGAACTTAAAACTATTTTCGTAACTTTAAAACTACACTTTCCTTATTTCAAATGAAAGAAAAAACTTAAAACAATGCACTTAACTTTAAACTTAAACTAAGCTTAACATTTACGTCAATTTAATTATTACTTGTTTTCGCCTTCTTGGCTACACTTGGCTTGGAAACACGGCTCGTATCTTAAACGAAAATATGGCCCCAGCTCCGGCTCGTATCTCAAAAAACTCGTATGCCAAGCTGCTCGTATCTCGAGGTACCACTGTAAATACCATACGCTGCAATTTTGTGAATATGGGTGATTTGAAAAAAGTAAGACGAATTTCTCTTTTGGAAAGCAAAAGCTTGTACTTCATCTCGCACTCTCAGCATTTTCAGTTACCTTAATGTATCCGATGTAAGAGGCTTAGAACCAACCGATAGACACAAAGGAAATATTACACTTATATGCCTTTTAAATTCTACAGACTGTGATCACAGAGAGAAATTCGCCATTAGTATATAGGTTTAGGGGAATAAATAGAAAATTAAATGTAATTCAAATATATGAATACCTTTACACAGAAATAAAAGTTACGTTATCCGCAAAACATATGACATTTAATAGCTTATTGCAATAACCTGCTCCACGTGAAAAATATACCCATTGGGAGAATTATCGTTCACATTAACCTTCATTACTCTTCAAAATATTGGCATTGTATACGCCGGCATCTCAGGAACTCTATACCATACATATAGCAATAATAAATCCTATCAGGGAATTTCATTGTTGAATTAATTAGAGTACTATTGAATTTTGATAACATGAAAAAGTTCCCGAACTTATTTGTTCTCGCGAAAACGCCGAGCAGGAGAAATGTAAAATTCTGGTGGTACAGTGGCGGAAAAAATTATCGCAACACTTTGCGCGCGCACCAGTGGCTTTCACAGAAACTATTTGGAATTCTGCTTTCTGTGACTGACTGGCAACACCGAGGAAAGCCTCGAAAAGCGGTAATATTTGAGTCGGAGCCTAGAACTTACACAAATTTCCTCTCTTTCGAACTCTTCTTAGAGCCTTCGCGCGAACTCTCCCCGAGTTCGTCGTGTTTATTTCGGCGTTTCTCTTTCACAGATAGTTATCGTATTTATAGAACGATAAGTTGAATACATATTTATTCCAATTTAAATCTTAAATGCAATAAAATACATAGGCAATAATTGAAACTTAATTATTAATAATGTGAAGAATGCTATTCAGTTTTAATAATGCGTAGCAATAAGGAATAAGTGGGATTGGAGTAGGAATACGCGATGTGGTGATTCTCACCTTTAGAGAACGAGAATCTTGGAGTCTAGAGGAAAATGATGTTCTGCGAGATTATAGCGAGAACAGATGGCCTATAATGGTCTCTTTTCCTGGATAATTTGTGCGCTAATAAGGCGTTATTTTGTTAGTTTGGTTTCTCACTCGAACATACGTCTTACGGCTGCCTGCTGGATATTAATGTAAATGTAATTCTTCAAACGTCCAGTTCAAACATAGGATATTCATTATTTGTGATAAACATTCCGAGGAGGATTTTTGATTACAAGTCTTATGTTTTCAATTCAGCAATTAGAATTCGAGAAGTCGTTAGAGCGATTACTGAGTTGCTAACTATGACACAATGTAAAATTTGTATTTTGTCTACGGAACATAATTTTTCCCCAACTTAATCATGCAGACGAAGGAAATTCGTAATATAAATTTATATACACCATTTGTCACCTAGAATACATGAAATCATTGTCCGTCCGGAGTTAAAAGGAAAAATACCAATTCCAAAGTTAAAACAAACATGATTTCATAAAAACCGAACAATTTCTGCGCATATATCGGACTTGTCTTACATTTTGTAACAGGGAGTTCGGTGACCTTGGTCATTAGTCAATTGTGTTGCCTTCGCGCGGAGAAATTCACGTAGAAATGCATTAAGGCTTTGATAATTCGCGAGGAGAGTCTTTAACCACAAGTTGATCCCTTCAAAGTATTGCAGGCTCCAATACAAAACAAACGTTGAAATGCATTACCTCGCGCGGAAAAGCTTTAACCATATGTCGAGCACTTTCAAAGCAAGTATTGCAGGTGCAAGGTATATTTTTCCTTTTCAAGCCTATATCAGCTAGACTCAGGACCCTCATTTTACAGTCGCCCAGTAGAAACAATCCTCTGGCTAATTCAAAGCTCCTTCCTCACCATGGTGCTAAGGAAATTAGATGTTATTGCACTTGTAAAATTATTCCCAAATAATATTATTATATTAGCGTATTTTAGTAAACAAAGACTTCCTAATAAACAACCCAAGTTTTTAGTACTGATACGTATTTTATGAACGTCTGACTTTATAAAGTTAATTAACCAGGATTTTGCTGCCATAATAAAATTATTAATAAGCTGCTAAAATGGACTTCTCAGTTTGTTGGGAAGTGTCATAAATATAACTAGTTGCTAATTAAGAGGTGATTTTGCAGCTGTCTGACACATGTTATTGGCATAGGAAGGGCACGAGCTCGAATTCCGCTTAAGTTAAATGAGTTTTTTATCTTAAACTTCTCTTGTTCGGGAAATGAACGAATGTAAGATATGATTTCCACATATATTTATACGCCCCTGTAATGAATATACATATTTGCCAGAGAGATGCAATTCATTATGGAAAAATAACCATTGGACATGAAAGATGCGGAACCGATTCATCACCAATTGTCGGTCAAGAAAATGTTTCGTGTGTCAGTGAAAATTCCTCTTCTACCAAGGATTCGAGGTCGTTCGCTGAAAGACAATTCTTTTACTCATTTTCCACAATTAGAGGTATTTGACAGGGCCTCCTGATTTCCCGAAGCACGATGAACCTTCGGCTTTCAGTGCAGAGGATTTTCGAAAGCCTATGCGTCACTCGCAACAACAAACCGGTCGTAAGGCAAGGAGCTCAGGCTTACTTACTCAGACTTATTGGCGACTATTTCTTCATTTAGGTCTTCACGTCGATAGATGGACAACCAGCAGACCGCGCAAGCGAATCTTTTTCATTTTTACGCTTAAAAAAAAGCCTTGAGAACTATTGACATTCTTATGCATATTATTATTCATTGTTCGTCTACAACCAGGACAATTTGCTGGTTCACAGTTTCCAATTTTCTCGGCGGTAGTTCCAAACCAATTATATAGATTTAGATTGAGATATATACCCCGCGAGCTGCCAGATGGGTATGGCAGGGGTTGTAATAACACCATCATCAACTAATCTACTCTATCAGCCTCTCTAATTGTCCGGGGAAAAAAGCGACCAAAAGTAATGTTTTGTGATTACTTCCCTGTAACGTTTTGTCGATGCTTCTCGGAGATCGCGATTAGGTCTTTAGTTGCACTAAAATTTCATTTACTTCGTCTTTAGGTTCTGAACCGATAAAGCTTTCGATGAGCTTCCGTCGGTCTCACCTGGAGCGAATTCCAATAAAGAAGTGGTTAACTCTGTGTCTCGGAGGCTGAATCATATGGAGGAGAATGAAGGAGAATGGATATATTATTAATCATCCTATATTTTTATTAATTCCATTGTAGTTCTCGATTATTAATCATAGTGTATAAGTGCACACTGTTACCGAGTCTGAGAGAAATACCAATACATATAAATATTTTCCACTTGCTCTAAATTATGTTAAATAGTCTCCTTCTATTAAAAACATGAAAATTGAGTAACATTACGGGGATGGAAGTCTATGGGGGAGCTGACATTTTTTCATAATCATCTATGAGTAAGAATCTACGGATTCTATCGAATGTGGACATGAATATACAGATGATAATTAATGATTGCTTTGTCGCAGGGGCGCAGCCAGGATTTGTGTATGAGGGAGAGGGTTATAGACAGTAGAAAGAGTGAAAACATTTCTACATTTCAGGGCCGGTATATTCATGCACGCTACATGATAGAAGATATGTTAAATTCTTAAAAAACCTAAAATGCGTAGAAAACTAGGATATATTCACGGTTATGTGGCAAAATTAAAACCTTTTTGAGATTTTAGTTTGTAAAATGAATAATTGAATAATAATGGTGAATAATTATCCTCAATGATATTTGGATTTCCAGTTTTGATAGGTCCAATTTCTCTTACATTATCATTATTTCTCAAGGTGTAAGGTTTTTATCATTGTAAATATTAATTTCGGGTGCCTTTGAGTGTTTATTTTAAATCAAAGGAAGGTTAATTAAAAATTCCTTTAACAGTTATTGAATGTGAGAAGAAATAAATTAGTAGTAGTGATTTAGGAGATGATATTGAAACGTAAGTATTTTGGAGGTGCACTACAATTTGGACAACCCAGTTACTTTGATGGAAACCGAAGACCAATCGTAGCGGAGACGGATGAATTTTTCCTCTTAAATTATATGTTGTTTTATAAATACGATATATTCTGATTATTAAGTTAAAATGTCGACAGCACAGAAACACCATAAAAATATGTCTATGTAAGACCCCTTCAATCCGCCTTTCGGCGTGTGGCAGGGGAAACAGGCATCTTAACTCTATTTTCCTAATCAATTTCTTTTGCGTATCATGCGCGGAAAAAATGAATTCTTGATACGATTCCTTCTAGCATTTATTTCTCTAATCTTCCTCGCAGTATCAGAGCGGCCCACATCAACAGGAAGGTCGCATTATACCGATTGCATCATTTGAGAACCTAATTTTTCTGAATTTACTTAGTAAATTTATCCTTTGAATTAGTCTTCTATCTCTTAATGATTACCATCCCGCGTACTGCAACATCTGAGTAACACTCACCGTTTTATCATGGCAATTCTGTACAAATCGTATCGTGTACAACCAATCAAGCAAATGCCGTACACGAACTGTAATACAAAAGTTATAATCAGTGTAATCGCGAAACAGTATTTTCTCGTTTGGCTAGGTTGAATAAGAGGAATATGAGTTTTTTTCTTTGAAACACGATGAGCATCCCCTCAACGATCTACTAGTTAATCTTTGCATTCTATTCACTTTTCCTATCGCATCTCCAATATGTTCTTTCAAAGATAAACTACAGCTAAACGTGACACTTAGATATTTTGTGTGGCACACTAACACTAAGGGTTGTCGCGAAATTTGTTGCTGCGTGGAAATAACGTTTTTGGATGATATCTAACATCCTTACGCTTTATATACATCATTCACAAAAAACTCTAGGTGCGTCTTACAAGATTTATCTTTATGGAATCCGTGTTGGATCCGAATGATTCCTATCTTTATGGTAAGAAACTGAATAATAGAGCTTGCTATAATATGCTCCATTATTTTGCAGAAATTCGAAGTTAACGAAAATTACCCATAATAATCTGATCATGCTTAGGCCCCGGAGTGACGTTTAATTTCTTCCACGACATTGGGACAGTACCCTCATTAATTGATTTCTGATAGAATTTCCTATCGGTGGGATCCAATGTGCGAAATGACCTAAGCTGTCGAAGCACTTTTAACAATACTACTACTACTACAATTTCCTATCAATCTGTTGCAGTGAATTTCCACTAGCATCAACTTATATCTCTATGGAAATCATCTCCGAATCAATGCGCGAAGTAAAATCGTTAACTCGACCATCATCTTATTAGAAACATTTCTGGAAGTACGGATTAAGTAAGTTAGCTATTTCTGCCGATTTATTTGAGGCAATTCCCTCTTCGCTGATAAAGCTAGACATAGAAAACTGACCACCACGAGTCTCTCACACTTATGACCAAAATTCTTTCTAATCGCCAACTAGTGATTTTAACAGGGTTCGAGATCTATATTCCTGGTATTCTTTTCTTGATCCTTCCTCAAATAGCTTTTGCACTTCTCTATAGTTTTGATCACCAAGCTCATGGATCTCACCGCACGGTTTAAGTTTTCTCAATCGCGAGTGAATGACTCCTATGCAACGATTCAAACTTCTTCCAAGTCTCACCTACTGTTTAGACGGAACATATTAAACTAAATCTACTTTGATTATCCGTAGAAACTCTACCAAACTATCGTTTACTGTATTTTCACCCGAAAAGCGTAAAAAATTATCCAAGCCTTCGTTCAAATAAAACCTTAAACTCAGAAATAATTGCTTTGCGAATTACATACACTTGCCTCACCGGCTTAAGAGATCTAACCGCTACTACTTTCATGCCTGCCATTATGACATCATGGTCTGACTGTACCGTCAACTACAGCGAGGCTAGTTATTATTTGTGGTTGGGAAGTGGCTAGTAAATCTAAATTGATACCTTGCCTCGCACGATTCGTTCGAG
The DNA here is from genome assembly GCA_947579665.1 of Sympetrum striolatum. Lineage (NCBI taxonomy): Eukaryota > Metazoa > Arthropoda > Insecta > Odonata > Libellulidae > Sympetrum > Sympetrum striolatum. The sequence goes on from OX388352.1 coordinate 31,818,631, forward strand.
TTTTAGTCATATTTACCTTATCTAAAGCATGCAACGAAAAAGTAAGATGTATTTCGTGAATTTTTTTCCCACTGCTAGTGCTGGAGAATTTTAGATTATCCCAATGAATATTGGTTAGGTAAAAATCTCTTCCTACGGCGATGATTGGATCTTTTATTTTCTCGAAATTTTTATGTAAGGCCTCGGATAAATCAACAATTCAACCTATTTTTTCATCGGGAGGACTACACAAAGAACAAACATTAATCTTACTTCCGTTTTGTCTTTGAATCGAGCACCAAATGATTTCGCTCCTGCTATTTTCTACTAATTCATCGCGCTTACTAATTAAATGAGTCCATGCTGCTATATAAAACTCTACCGCTAGATTTACATAGTCATATTTTCAGTATATCACATAATTGGGGGAAATATCTCACTTTGAGTAATATCCTCGCGTAACCAAATCTTTCTAGAATGATTTCCGCGCAAGTTCTCATCGTAATGTTAAAGATTTCCACCTGTTTATTACGTAAGCTCTTGCAATTTACTATTATTATTTTTAGATCTCTCAGTTCGCACATTAAAACATGGTTTTCTTTTTCGAATAACCTTTATCTTTTTTTAAAGTGAATTTTTCTTTTTCACCATTGCAATTTTTCTATGTTTTGGGGCTAAGCCCATGCCCACCCTTTTGCTTATTTAAGTGGGCGTTAGTAACTATTTCTACTGCTAAATTAAAGAATAACTTTGTCTCCGTATATTCGCTCTATTCTCTATTCTATTCGCATCTAAACCGCAAAACAACGTAGCAAACGACATTTAAACTACGGTCTTCATGGAGGGAGAGGGGTTGGGAGTGTTTCGGAAGAGTCCGTAAAGTGCACACAAATTTTAGTAAAATCAGAGAACAATAGCTGAGTATGGTGTCTAATATATGGATCTAAGTAACCTTGAGAAGTATTTTAACATACGGAAATCAAGATGATCAAATTGGAAGCGGAAAATTTTATTCATCGCTACGGAGAAAGTAGAGAAGTGAATACCGGCCTCTTGGAAACTTAATACAAGTTTAGATTATGCTGCCACAAGTATTTTCGTAAGTGTGTCCCGTTCTACAGTGTAAAATCCGTGGGGCACCTGTAATTCGTCGAAAGTGTGTGATTATGTTTACACTACGAGGCGAGTACGGAACATCTAATGATTGATTATCGGACATTCGAATCATCATTTTTTATTTGCATTAAAGATTCCAATTGTTGGTATAATTTCGATTGCATTCTAGTTCATTAATCAAATATATTACAGCTCTGGATAAATTAAATTGAAATTAACTGTTGTAGAGTAATACACTCACTGAAGAGGAAAATCGTATTAGTGGTGTGATGAATGACTGTAACATCAATAGAGATGTGGTACCGTTGCAATTTATTATATTTTTTCAGTCAGTATGGTTAAAGTGCATTGATGTCTCATGAGAAACACCATTTGTTATTACACAAATATTACTCCCTATTACATATAGCCTGATAGAGCTGAAAGTTGTTTATTACCGATTCCACTATTTAAAAGTTAATAATAGTGATGACAATTCCTGTCAAAACGTTAATTGCTAAAAAGCTCTTGGAAAAGTTGAACTCCTTCAACACACGGATTAGATTGGAATCATCGAAGGGATATTTTTAATACCTTAAGCAGTGGAAAACTACACTGCTCGAGAGAAAATAGAAAGGTAAGAATAGGACGCATCTTAGTGGTTTCTAAATTCGAATTTTTAAGTGTTGAATTCTCTTTGCAAGAATTCAATTCCATCACAATTCTAGTATTTAGACCTTTAATTCTCGAAATAATACCTAAAAATGTTCATTTTAACGTCTGATATTTCGCTATCAAACAATCTTGTTTGTTACTATCTCCCAGTGTATTATATTGACATTCTACGTAAATATTTTTATCACAACTGACTTTGAATAATAAATGGCAAAAAATGAAGACAATGAGGCAAAGGCACTACTTGGAAATCTCGCGAAGGTGAGTCTTAAATTTCTGCATATAAAAACGAAACTAAAAGTCTATTTTCCATTCGTATGGACTTTGAATATTCCCGGTTTTACTGCCTCTATACAGAGTTGCCGAATTGTCGGAGTTAGAGTGATTTCAGTTAGTTTCCACGTAATCCGCGCTCTGACGCCAACTGGTGTTGCGATAATTGTTTCCCCCACTGTACATATCGCCACATATTGTGGGTTCTATCTATTCTACCTATCACCAGAATTTTAAATTCCACCTGCTCGTCGTTTTTGCGGGAAAATAAGTTCGGGAACTTTTTGAACGTAATAATACTACTGCTAAAGAGGTTTAAAAATTTTGAAACTTAATCAGTGGGTTCATAGGTACGCTCGTAAGCGGAGATACGGTATTTCTTGAGGATTGCAGAATGGTTTACAAATGTACAGCTATGCTTTGGTTGTAGATACAGTAGGCAAATAACTAGGACAGAAGATAAGCTAATATGAGTAAGAGAACGAACGATTTTACTGATTATAACACGAGAGCAAATGGTGATAATGATGGAGCGGCTAACGGAGAAAGAAAGTGGTATTTATTCTAACCGCGCCCAATCTAAAATATACCACAAACTAAATGACAATGATGTAACTCGACCTAAAACTGGTTTTGATCGTCAATATATATGTCATATATATTGACGATATTTTAATAGCTTGTGAATAGATCGATACATTTTTGCATCGCATGTATTTTCATTTATATAGTTTTCATGTAGTCCATAAACTGATCATTTTTAAGTTAAGGATAATATTATATTGAATTTATTTAACTTTCATTGAAACTATCTAGTTTTGCTGAGTATCTCTAGACGATGCTGACTCGCTTGTGATACAAATCAAAAGCTTCTACATCTATATGTAAATTGTTAGCTACCGTTTTGGGGTGTTTCAGTGTAATTCAGGTAAACCAGTTTTTACACTTCTATTTCTGAAGTTCATTTAACATTCAATGGTTAAAAAGTAAGTCAATCTTCAAAGTAGCCTTACTCGTCATAATATTATGAAATCGTGAATAAATGTAGCCGTCAAGGTCATAGATGACAAGGAATAACTTAATGAAATTCTTTTAATTTACCTTCTCTTTGGTAAATTAATCAGGGAACTATTTTTTATAAAAGTGTTGTAGCGGAAGTTTGTGGCTATTGTGTTAGAAGACTGTTAGAGGAATAAACCGTTCGAAACGACGACTGCCATGATTTTTTTGTGATCATAAACAGGTATCAGGTATAAAATTTAAGGTTGTTTTGATAATTCCGTAGAGTTACTTTTGAAGTTGATGTAGCAACCATATACAACTTGATATAATAATGATAATTTTATTATGCTCTACAAAGAATGATCATGTCAAGAAAGAGGGTTTCCTTAAACAAATGAACTCCCCTTTTTAAGTAAAAGTTATCCCCATGATCCATTAATTAACTAGAATATATATAATTTGATGATACAGCACTTCAAATTTATCAAACGAAATTCAGTGCGTGGATTTGGCTATTTAGTATAATAACCGTGTTTGATGAAATTAGTTTCCAAAACTTAAGAACTCGAAAGTGGTGGTCTTAGTATTTAATATCGTCAACATCTTACTACTGCTAAAAATAGTGTAATGCATAAATGTGGCACACACTAATCGAAATTACGAATCATAAATCGTGAATTTTTACTAAGCTCAAACACACAGAGGGTTATATTAAGGATCGAGTAGCCATAACCTCTTTCTTTCGCTAAAAATCTCGTGAGTATATTATCAAAGATTATAAGGATTACATCATGGTTTACGTACTTTGAATTTAAGCTATTTACACTGCTCTCGATAATGCCCAATAGTGATCGATATTCAAATCGACACCCACGGGGAAAACTCAACCTTCCCTTGCAGAGGATATTCTGTATCGTCGTAAAGAGTGAAATTTATGTAACCTCATTCTGAAGAAAATATTCTTCGTTGAATTACGTTGATAATGCTGTCATATGTACGTTGTGCTCTAAAACTATTGCATGAAACACCTATGGTTTAATCCTTCACATTAATATAAATGTTTCGGTTTTACGTAGGTGTTACCTTACCGTTGGATATGGGAGTATCTGAAAAAAAGGTTTTGTGAATGGAAATGTGCATTAGAAATTTATTTCACGGGGGAATTAAATCTTCTTCTCGATAATACGCACTATCTGTGTTGACTCAGCTTACAGTTATACTGCAGTTGATGAGAAGTTTGAAATTCTGCGAAAATAATCTTTTTCGTGGAAATATTGAGCTTACATTTGACGCCACCGGAAAATATCTTCCACTTCCGTAATCATTCTACGGATACATATCCTCCAAGGTATTAAGCAAAGCAGTAACATTTCTAGAATTGTGTCAAATGTTGAAACTATTTTAGACCAATCCAGGCGATATCTTTGAGGATTTTCTGTTTTGAAGGGCTTAGTGACTCTGTATGTATCTTAGTTATATGTATATCATCTTATCTATTAAGCAGAAATGTATATCAATTTTATGGAGAAGAATCGCCTTATACCAGAATGGCTTATTTAGAAATCCTTAGTCTAGATGCTCAGAATGTTCCTTTTCACTGAACCGCAAATTTTGCTAAGTATGCTTCTAGAATGTTTTACATAAATATTCATTTCATCTCTTTAGCACAGTAGGAATTCGTTTAATACATTTGCTGATCATTTAAACGTTTACTTATTTCTAAAATTGTATCTCGCTCACGAACCATTTATAACCGCTATATTTTTAAAGTTGGACGGATTTTAATCCTCGCAAAGAGTAGGGAGATAAGGCCATCTTTCATGCAATGATGCAATCTATTGCCTTTCAAAATGCATGATTTTTCGTGATGGAGCACTTAAAACCATGAATTTTATACATTTATTGTAACAATAAGTTATCGAATATATTTTGCCTTTTTGATTATTTTAATGTAACATCGGCAGTAGAATGTGATATTCATTTTTTTATGATTTTGTAATCGTATTTTATGAGGATTACAAGAAATGCACATACTGTACATGTTTCTTTGTAATTAATTACCATTTTCATTTTTTTCTTTTCCCTCAAATATGCTAGTTTTTCAATCCTGCGGCCACATTTAATTTTAATAATCGTTATGACAGGAATCTCACCCATTATTTGAATTATCTCTGATGATCATTATTACCTTCTCCATATACGTAGTATAGATAAAGTATTGTTTTCATGAAAAATATCGACTTCGAGATTTCAACGGAAATACATGTTTTGGGGTCCCTAGAATACATTTTGACCATTTTCGGAATGATGTCTGTGTGGGTGTGCTTGTGGGCGCTCTAACGTAAAAACTATTAGTCGTATCAATATCAAACTTCATATATAGTACTGTGGTGTGTGCTGTCAGAGTTGATTAGTATTTGGAGTAAATCGGTTAACCGGAAGTCGAGCTTTATTCTACGAAGCAAATTTCCGTTTTTGCAAAATATCTGTATAAATATGATATTTAGGTATATTCTATTATTTATAAAAGTTTTAGAAAATGTAATTTTATATAACTTTTGTATTAAACATATTTTTGTATCACTGATTGTTTAGGAGTTACTCGTGAAATACTGATAAACCGGAAGTAGCTGATTATGTACTTTGTGGGCGCTCTGGGCGAAAGGCCAATTTCATCGTTTTTCATCGAACATGTCCCGAAAAACGTTATTTATAATGTTTGTGACGTTAAAGTTAATATGATATAAATTAATCACTTTGAAGTTAAAATTTAATATGGAGTTCGAAAATACTGTCGTAGATAAATATTTATATCTTATGTATGGAAAAAGTCATGTTCTGGCCACATCAGATTTTAATAATTTTGTTATTAACAGGCTTGCCTGAAGAAAGTGATAAAATCCATTATTGACTTTAGCATGATAAATACTGAAATAAGGTATTCGATGTAGACATAGTATCTCAGGAAGAATTTCCCGAAAAAAAAAATTACCCCGTCAGATTTATCCAAAATATTCTATTATTTGATTTTAAGGTAAAATCGGAGCACTTGGGGCATTATGAGATTTAACACTCAGTCGAGCAATCTCATTTAGCGAGCTTTTCCGTTGTCGAATCGTACGCCCTCAATCCCAATATCTCTCTCAGACATCGCCTTGTCCCTCAGCTCGTGTCTTCTTTCCGCATTCTGTCTCAGACTCGAATTTTCTCCCATCACGTTTGAGCTAAGTAATCGAATCAGCATCCACGTAAAGACGCAGTTAGGGGAAAGAAAAAAGAGATGTTTGTGAGGTAGCCGTATGACTTCCAGGTCTCATTCTCATCGCGATATTACATCTTCAGATTTTTCCTTTCTCCGGAAATTCACCCATTTATTCTTATTCGTAAACTGTGGGTTTTGATCAGAATTATTCCTGTCTTTTAATGCGATGCGATTAAAAACACACGCAAATTTATCGGCTTAAGTTCGGAAATCTGTTTGAGCGATCCCTACAGTATGGGCATGGGGTTTCTCATCCATTTAGCATCTATCCGGCTTACAAGATTTACGAAGTAATTACGTCCTACCGTTGGGGAAATCCTAAAGTCGCGTTATCTTCTTTTCCAAAGTCTTCTTCAACAGGAATCATTATCGTGATGTATACTATTCCTTCTATGGGTATTACTTTGGTAGATCAATCGATTCAGACAAGTTTGTGATGACAGCAATGAAACAGTACTAATTGTAATATTTGGAATCAGTTAATTTCTAGTTTTCATGCGATGTTTCTTGTTTCTAATCAATAGTCACTCAATCGATATCCTATTTTCCGTGTATATCTTAAATAATTTGAGCAATAGGACGAAGCAAAATACAATTAATTAAATTTTTTTTGCGATATAATGGAAAAATCTTCTACAAACTTTTCAATCTTTGTTCGTTTTCACTCATTTAATTTAAGCAAATATTGCCAGTGAATTACGAGAAATAACGAGAAAAGGCGATAGTTGCGAACATTAAATTCAATAATTTAAGACCCACCTTTTTGAGTTTTTGGCCTAAGCTGTCGAAGCACTTTTAACAATACCACTACTACTATACTAAAGTGCGTCTATGTTTTGTAATCAAAGATACATAACCATAAAGCAGATATCGTAGAGAGAAGCTACTGTAACTACAACGTTTAAAGCTGTGCCTGTTTTCTCCTTATCAGTAATCGTCTTCTGCATTAGTAATGCTCATAATAGGCAATCATGGATTAGCCGGTAAGTTTCGGTTGATGTAAAACGTGCTATGAGATGTCGCCTTTTACTAACTTTACGCCAATCGTTAAGGGTGAGATTAAGATATTCTTCTTGCATCTATTTTAATGAATTATCAAAAGAAATGCATACAGTTAACAAATAAATAATCCTTGTCAATGACGGATATATAGTAATACCGATACATATACCTTATAAATTAAGATTTCGCAAAGCTCAAATCTAAAAATCGTGTTATTACTTTGTCTCCTGTACGAATGCCAAAATATGGGCGGGTCTTCGATTCGATGATAAAAAATGTGTCCATTTAGTTTTGTATATTAAACCCAGTACCTCTTCTCTATCTATTTCTTGCTATTTGTAAAATGATATACACGAGAAACAGTAATGTCGTTGTGGTAGCAATATTTGTAAAACTGCATCGAGAATTGATGCTATTTTGCACGCATGAGCCTCACTGTGAATCGTACTGGGGACCCCTTTAGATATTGGCGAATGTGCTACCCACGTAGCAAAACGGGGGCCTAATAGCAAAAATATGTCGTATTTTAAAGCCATGAATAGTCGCTCTTTTATGCTAGAATCCATAGATGTTTTTTTGGAAGAACCATTTTACTTTCATTTCGAAAATGCAATATATGTATGGGAAAAACATTATAAATTATTGCACGAAAGTATCGACTTGTACTAAATACCACCGAGAATGGGAAGTGAAAAATATTTTACCTTTCCATGTTCAATATAAAATTGAACAGAATGAAAATGAATATAAACAAACAATTTTGTCATCGTCGTTGGCTATAATAACTTACATGTTTCTGCCATGGCGTATCGCCAAGTAGAGGACGAAAGTATTGAACTAGAAAATTTAATATGATTATTATGGCTGAGCATAAAATTAAATTAAATTTATGATGATATAGTTTAATATACATCGTGGATAATTTAATTCAAAAGAGTAATGTGAAATTAGCTAAATATACCCTTAGTAACAAACTAGAAAAGTTAATAACATTATTATGGCTTCGCAATGAAATAAAATTAAATTATGAGGAAAGAGCAATGATATAATTGAATATATTTCGCGAATAATTTCATTTGAAAGAATAACATGAAATGGGGTAAATATATCAGTGGAATAAGGAAAACTGAAAATAGTTTCTACGTCTGAGCGGATGGAATTACTTGCAAAGGACATCCATCGGTACCAGTACCGTCAGAAATTGATTTTACATAACAGGATTTGCAACCTTCTAACTCCAGCAGCACCAAAAAAAACAAATTTTTCAGCCGTTGGAAATTTAATCCACAACCTGATTTGCAAAGGAAAAAGCTTAAGCCACATATCTATCCTACACCCTCCATGGGTAGTAGTAAGTAGATTAAAGAATTCTGTAACATAAACGGAGTGCGTGGATGATAGTTAAAAAGGTCGTCGACAATAAGGAAAAAGTACGTCATAAACTAGCCTTCGTTAAGAACGGCTGATAGAGAAAGAATTTTCGATTGATATAAAACGGAGAAGGGTGAGCCATTGTTTTAGTGATGCTAAATTATTGGCCATCAACATTATTAGACGATTCATTATCTCCATCAGCTTCACTTCTAACCGTTGTCTTGGAATATTTATGTGAAGAACTTAGGATTTGGGTGACGATAGTATTAAAAATTGATTCGAAAATAATTTAACCACTTTGCTGAAAGATACTCGACGATGAATAGGGCCCAGTAATTTTTGGGTTGCGTGAAATCTGCGAGTAAAGAATACTCGAAGAGAGACAAGGTACCTTTGCGCCCCCTCTTAATTTACTCATGCTACTTAACATACTCATCCCCCAAATAACGCACAGCATCGAAGGTGGTAGTAGTGCGCCCAACGGGATCTCTAAGCTGCACTTGCCACTCGAGCTTTCTTCTTCTCTGATTCACGTCCTCGCGCTGATAACTGTGCAGGAATGTGTTTCGTTCAAGTGCTATGGAGTCGTCGATGCGGATTTATATTGTTTATGTATTATCATCCAGCGCCATATGCCTTTTCATAATTCTCAGCTGGCACATTGTACATTTGCAGAATATACCTTGACCCAATGGAATTTCAAGGATACTGCCAGTTGAACCATGAAGAATCCTCTCGATATCCGAGCAGCACGGTTCATAGACGCTCATCCACTCTCTGGTGCAGCTAGATTCCTATTCCCGGAGCCTTTTGTACGTGCAAGCCTTCCCTCTTCTAAATTTTCCGCCTATTCTGACCTATTCATAAAAATATTTCCATCGCCGCTCCAGAGTTAAGCCCCAGTTTTCAATAGTCGTCTATGGGACTCACAAAACGTTTTTTTCGCTAGTAGGACGAATCGGTGATATCTCGGAAAAACCAATGTTGCTCTGTTGTGCAGTTGAGTGTTCTTCTACTTGGAATTCCGACATCTTTATTTCGAAATTTTGGTTATTTTTAGAAACCTTAGTGAGTAATGTTCACATATAATACAATTATGTTTACTTGAGCTGTTATGATCTTGTAGTAAGATAATTCCAAAGCTCCCGGGCAAGCATATATTTCGTATTTATATTTGACTTCTCTGTTGGTGATTCATTATTAAAATTTTTATAACTTTATTTAATGGTGCATATGCTTATAGAAGTTAATAATTTTGGAGTTTAAAAAGAACAAAATTTTTTCATAGTTTTTACAATAATTTCTTTGCATGCGGAAAAAACCTTATTTACATTCTAGAAGTCCTTAGCCCAAATGAGTTTACATTTCATAAGTGATTCAGAAAATTATTTCATCATAGGTCTCTTTTTACTAATGAAAGGCTGATTTCTACAATGCGAATTGGTTTGATTAATTCCGTTTTTCATCATTCTTACAATATACCAGCAAGTAATACCGCGATTTCGCAGTATTACATTCCCAAATTTACTTAATTTATTTAATTATTATATACCTTGACCTAATACCTAATAACATTAGTTAATTAATTTTTACTTAATGCAGAAATTCTCTTCTCCCTACATACAACAGAATCTGAATCTTCAAAATTGGTACTAAATTTTTTTAAATTTTTTGAAGGATTTTTACAACGAATGAATTTTCAGACGTATCGATTTCGGCGAATTGATAATTAGCGTCGCCTAAAGAATTCGTGTACTAGCTGCGAGCTCATATTACCACAAATTCATTGCGGCTCTGGTGCATTATGTAATTTTAAAACTCGATTCTAAGATATGTTAGGAGCAGCAACAAAATATTCCACTCGAATGTAATGTTGAAGAAGATTGAGCAGAAAAATGATTGATAATTGTTCGCAAAACTTTCAGCATGCTAAGTTGATGTTACGTCTTGACGTTAAAGTTTAATAGCTTTGCACTATGGGAGGTCTCCCAATAAAGCTCTGCTGGTGACAACATTAAAATATTGGTAGATTGTTGGGAATGATTTGCGAGCGTGGTCGAGGTAACGCCGTGGTTTGAACGGCTTAAGAAAAGGTAGCTCCATGATTCAGGCAGCTCCGTGCCCTCGTTCTAATGCAAAGGAGTCTTTTACCGCAAGAAGAGGCGGCAGATGGTGTTACTGAATTACCGAAACTCTGTCTTCCTCCCGAAATCTTCTTAACTTCCAACTATTCTAAAACATTTCTCGTAATAAATGTTCACACTTCCTACATAAGCAGTCACTAAAATAAAAAGGCGAAAACATTGGAAAAAGAGGAATTAAAATAGCCTCTATGTGACTCTATTTAACTTATCAAAATTAAGCTGCCTTAACTAAGTTCCGATTAATTTATAAGTTAAGCGAGGCTAAATTTAATTTAATATCCGCAATTTTTCCCAATGATATTCATTTCGTGGTCTTAAATTTCCGACAATAATTTAATTGAATTTTTGAAAATACCTTAACGTGAAAAAACTTAAAATTTTCCTGTTTCCTGCAATAACGTCTCTGTTGTACATCTGTCGATAGTTTTCCTTCTATTCCGTCTGTTCATATGGTATCTCATATAATAAACTGAACAGGATACGGCATCCTGTAACAAATGTAATAGGATGAGGGAACATTGAATTCTGATAAAGAATTTATTTGAAAAACTGCAAAGAATAATAATTGCGACATTTATATCGAATTATTTCAATTTTTTGTTTGTCAGCCAATGAAAACACTACTGGTCTTTTAACTTTTGACTATTATTTTTGTATATTATATTATTTTTCGGACATTCCTCGAACTCAACAACATTCAGGTCATCGCACAACCAAGAAAGTACATTCGAGCTTTGTCGAGCGGGGATAAATAGTTAGTTAGATATACAGTAAATTATTTGTTAGCCGTCTTTTCCGAAATACTTAACTCCTCATGGAATCGCAAATTTTAAATACGAGCAAAGGTTGGAAATGAAATACCAAATTGCTTTTTAAGCAAGAAAGAAAGAATGTATCCGATATGGTTTGTTAATTTTTAATTGTTTTGGGTATTCGTGCAATCACTCCAATCCTTTGACATTTTCGGTAGCCAAGTTCGAAAAACAGCCTTAGAAGAAAACATTGTCGAGAAAATCCGGTAGCAACTAACTCGATGCATCACTGTAATATGTTAGCATTTCTATAAATGTGCAGATCTATATCCTAACTTTCTTTCTTTATACGATTTCTTGCCAGTACTGAAAGCATCTTCAACCCATCGTGATTTTAGCGCATAAGAATCAGCGCAAGCGCAACTGTAAGTTACTCCATTCTAATATGTAGGTGGCATTTTATATTACCTTCGTGAAGATTATCATTCCTCGCTATAAACTGTTCTTCTGTTAGACTTAGGTTGTTGTAACGTCCGTTAATGTACAAAATGAAATCACCCTGGTTCGAAATTTACTTAGAATATTAGATGGAAAAACATTAGTCACTTCTTACTGGCTAACTCATGAGTTAAGATCTCCTATGACGACTTTTACTTTATGATACACACAGTGTCTAAACTGCTGTTTCTATGTAGCACTTTCTCACTTCAGTGGCGAGAGATCTAGAAGAATGTTTATATGTCCTTCGATGCTTGTTGCTGTTGATGCACATACTTGAATTATTTGGACTGGATGACAGTTAAGATACCAAAATAATAATGATCCTGTTCGTGCTGATCAGCGAAATATTTATTGAGAGCATGCATATGTAGAAGTGAACGAAATAAACAATTCACTTAATTGTTATAGAAACATACGATAAATTGAATGCTTAATACACTTAATGAAATATTTTCATATTTAGCTACAGAAGAGCAAGGAATTTTCTGAAAAAATCAAAATATTAATCGATAAGAATAATTTAAGCTAAGAATAATGTAGAAGTAGGGAGAGCAGAACAGGACTTGTCTTGTCTTGGTAAACTTGCTCTTTATCCACAATATTACTTAACAAATATTTAGAAAGCCAAATTTTTCAATTGATTTTAGGAAGTAGAATTTGTCCCAGGAAATATGAGGTCAGAAAGAAACCAAGTGATCCTAATCAAGAAGGAGATAAAAATAGCCTGAATGGTACAATTGGAAATCAGAGAATTGGAACGTCAGAGATACAAAATTTGCTAGAAAATATCATTGAATTTGAAAAACTTACCAATGAATATGGAATCTAGCAAAAATATGGAAGAGCGATGGATATCGAAAACTTTCAACAACAAGGCCATATTAACCATATTAATGGCGAAAACTATTCTATGAAAATAAGGCGCAAAATAGTAAAAGTCTTCAATAAGAGGAGAATTGGAAAGTTACATAGACTAAAATATCAAAAAAGCTAGTGCAATTCTACTTCTTCTTCTTCTTCTTCCCCTTTCTGCCTTCCAGCGTCGGGGAGGCTGCCTCAGCCCATCATCTCTTCTTCTCCACCCATTCCCTCCATTCCGTCCGATTTCTCATCATTCTCCTCATCTCATTCGGTGTTTTGCCCCTCTGGTTTCCCATCCTCTCAATTGTGCAATTCTACGCGTAAGGTATTTCCATGCATAACGCAGTAAAATTAGCGCCACGATATAAAAAATTCTATCAAGAAAATTTCGAAATTTGGACTTTGAAACGGAATTCTGAGCATATAATAAATGAGGTACAAAGAGCACGTGCATGCATACCAATGATTTGTTTGAAAAACACCAGTAAACATAATACACACAAAAATATATTCTGCATTCACAAAGTAAAATGGAAAGAATGAATAATAATATTTTTGACAGTGTTAGCGCGGTGAGCAGACCTGTTTAACTCAAGATATGTCAAATCATTATTCGGATACTAAAATCAGTAATAGTTATCATAAATATAATTTAGGAGAAAATAAATGACTTGTTTTAGCAGCGAAAAAAGTTATAGCGCAATCCAGCGTATTCGTTCGACATCCTCGAGCACTGCCCATTGCACATCCCAAGACTGCCAGATTCAAACCTCAACGATTTCCCAAAATAGACGCTTAAATTCTATCCGTCGTCCACTCTCGCATGCTGCCGCAAATTGCTGGTTTGAATCAGAGAAGTATACGAAGCGAACGAATTGGCGCTTTGCGTCGAAGTTTCCAGTGTACTAACACGTCGGACAGCGAGTAGAATTCGATAGGATGCGAAGAGGAGAATGGCTACGTTTACCGCCTCGCAGGACAGCCTGAAACAACGCCGAGCGGGTCGTAGGATTCCGGGTTTGAGCCGTAAAACCCGCGTGATCCGCCGCGCATGCTAGTGCATCACCGTGTTACGATTTTCCGGTGCACGGATTCGACTAAATAACGCGTGTCCCATAGTCGTAGGTTGCAACACTCGCGTTTCGAGCTGAGAAGAGAGTCGGCGAGTGGCGCCCGACGCAGCAATAAGCACAGTAAGCTGATTTAGGCATGAATGATATGCATAATGCAACTATGAAAGGCAGACATTTCAAGAAAGGGTTGCGTAATACTTCCGCATTGTTCGTGAAATAGGATGTGCTTTATTCATGGGTACTGGGGAGTGTAACTTACATATGTGTTACTTTTCTCGATCATTAAGTTTTCAAATGAAAACAAAAACTGTTTTATTAGTTGCCCATTGTGTATATTCCTCTTCATTTAAAATTTTTGAGATCGATTTTTATATGACATCTAGATACTTTTTATCAACCTCTTAATCATTTTCCCAACCACATAGCTAACTGAAACAATGCATAAAATTACTTCATAAATAGGTAAGGACTTAAAAAGTTCGGGGATTGAAATTAACTTCCGTCTGTTCAGTTTAACGCTGAAACTCATCGATTACCATAATTTTATGCATCGCATAAGTAGTAACACATATTATTATAAATGCAAAATCATCATCGCCATCTATGAATTCGTTGATAACCGCAAATTAGCTGAATGGATAGAGGTCGAGTGAAATTAAATCCATGATATTAGAAAATGAGGTTTGGAATCACTTTGACTGGCTCGTTAGCTCCACGCGGCATCGCGTTTTATTCTATTTTTCATTACCAATATTAATTCTCGTTTTTCATATTATGAAAAGCATAGCCTTATTTTACCCATTTCAAGAAATAAATGAAACCAGTATGAAGCAGTTGATGATATTACTTGCATTGGAAATATTTGAAATCCCTCGGATGAGAGAATGGAAATAAATGAGTTAGCTGTCGAGAAATACTCGAGCGAACGGATTAGTAAGAGTATTTAGTTTACTTTAATTTTTTTACGACATAATGAATGTGCCATTGCTTTTATCTCACTTCAAAGTTTCTAATCAACATGATAGTCTTACGTGGAATATAACTTTCATCTATATATACACGCATGCGTGTTAAGCTTTACCATGATGAACTCCAATATATTTTTATCATAGAACCCAAAGACTTTAGATTCTTTCTCTTCTTACTGCGCTTATTTTTATGAGCATCCTGCTATCTATTGCGTCCTATTATTTTTGACTTTGAAAGCAATTACACTTACACAACATGCTTCAAAGCTTGACTGAAAGATGCTCTTGTGAACATTTTTTCCAATCTATAGCAGTGATCATAAATTTTTGAGCGTCTATGATCGAATTTTCCATAAATTTGTCCTAGTCCAACGATGGATATAAATATCTAGGACTAGAACTCTGAAGGAAATCATTCTCAAGGAAAAATTCGTATCTCCGTATTATTACGGATCAAAAATTATAAAGAACATCTTCGGTAAATATCTCATGGTATATATCACGATTTACGATATATTAACTATTCAACTATTCCGTCCGTTATATATCACGCCAAATTAATTTTGTTGAATACGTTTCTATAATGCTATCACGAGCATCGGCTATCGTAAGAGATCTTTTTGGAATGCGGTGATAACTCTAAATTTCTGGAAAAACGACGAGTTTGACTTAAAAGCGTATAAGGTTGCTTAGAAGATTCCTGAAAGCAAATGCATGTTATGTGCTCTTTTAGTTAGAAAAAAAGTAGAAATTCTCATTTCTACATACATACATGATATATACTGAATGTATAGTTGGTATGTCTATAATGAGTCTTTAATTTACTACTACTACTTTACAAAATTTACTAATTTTACTATAACTCCCTTGAGGAAGAGTTTGAAATTAATGTATTTCGTAATTCCTACAACTTAATATTTATCACCCCACCAGTTTTCTCCAACACAATGGCCATCTGCATATGTGCATGTATGGTAAATACGTACATGTGAAAAGCGAGCCACTTATATAGAAGTTAAGTATAAGCGAAGTATCGAAGTATGTTCATTGATATAAAATTTATCACGGCTTTTCACGTATGTTGTCGGAACAAAATGATTTCGTCCTATAGGTTAAGTGAAGTGAAGTGTACACTAAGTGGCTTGGTGCCTAAATTTATTGATGACTTATTTCTAACTTGGTTACATTATATGTATTTAATGACTTACATAATATGCGAAAGGAACATGGAAGGCTGATGCATTTTGAGGCAATTGAGGTTGAAAATCTATTCCTTGTCTTTATTTCTTCATTTTTCTTTAGTCTGTGGACAGTTCCTTGGTTTTCAAGGTCAGACTTTGAGTTTAGATGGAAATTTTATATTCTCTGCGGAGTTCGTTGAAATTTCATGAAAAATTCCGACTTCGGTGTCAAAGTTCTTAGCAAAAGCCAGGGCACCGCGTTCTAGTTCTGCTTAACTGGACTTTTTCTGTAAGGGAATAGATGTCCTTGAGTTGTTGGGTACTTAACTCCAAATATCCTATGACTGGATGTTTGAGTGGACTCTCAGGAATAAATATGTGTGAAATGACTTCATCCGTTGAATGTCATCTCTGTAGAGAAATCCACTTGAAACTGAATGACTGTTCCAAACAGAAGACAGCTTTTCATAAATATCATTCCATTAGTCAAAATATATCCTTTGGTTAAATAATTTCGAATGGAATCACGTTGAAGTTACTACCAAATTCCATTTTGAATGATATCTGGGGAAGAATTAAAATGATATCGATGATTTATGATCACTTTGTCAGGGAATACTTGAGTGGTGTTCTCTCTAAGGATTAAAAGTATACAGAGAAGGCATGAAGTGTAACTGTAGGCTAGGAAGCTTTCATGAACCGAAGTATATCGATGAATCAAGGCGTTGATAAGAGAATCAGGAAAAGATAAGGAATACTCCTTTTTGTGGAGTGCTTTGCTACATTAGTGTGAAATGTTCAGACCGCGAAAGGAGGGCGTGGAAAGATTAGAGCCCTTCCTGATGTATTTCATAGAATGGGAAGACTGATTTCGAGTTATAGAAAAGTAAAGCACTGCTGATAGCGGGAAAATTGAGAGTTTATATTAAAATAATAAATCGATGGAATAATAAATGGGAGGTCAAATATTGGGAGGAAAGGGATTGCTTCAGTAACAGAGGGTAGGATGCAAGGGATAAAACAGGGGTAAGACAAAGGTAAATGGTATTGTATGACATGAGAGTAGGATTGTTTATGAAGAAATAAAGAGAGGCGTTACGTAGAGAATTTCAGGGCCAAAAAACTTACCATACTTAATAAATTTGTTCATTTGTTTATAATTTTTAGGGAAATCGTGTCGCTTGTCTTTGGTTTTCTCTACCTTATGTTAAAATGATTCATTAATTTCCATGAATAATAAGTGAAGCACAATATTGAAATTATGGCGTTCTAATAACAGATAGTAATAGTTCATATTGAATAGATTTAGTCCGAGTACTATTTTCGAATCTCTTTGCGTCAAACTCCCATTTATCCTCCTTTTATATATATTCCAGGAAATGTCAGACTTATCATTCCACTCTTTACTCAGACATGTTTGATGTTTTTATATATACTCATTTTTCTGTGACCGAGTAGATTTCTTGTTAGATCCTTATTGTGAAGCGTGAACTCAGCTTAACTCTGTGATACTTCCTTGCGCTTTAAGAGGTATCACGAGCGCTATCTTTCGATATTCTTGGGATTGCGAGAGAAAAATATTTTCGTCCCTGATATTTAACTGTGATGCTTAACGCGGAGAAACGGGAAGGTACAGCGAGGCAGAAGTAATTATAGAATGAGGAAAAAAGGTGCACGCGAAGGCTTAGAGTACCTGCGCAAATAAAATATCGAGATAGAAACCTCGCAGCTCTGCGGTTGCTAAGGAAGCAGACATCGGTGAGACGGAGCACCGATAGGTGGGATCTCCTATTATCTGAGTCCTACATTGTTAGGCTATTCTTATCACACAGCTGCACTCTCGTAAGATCGTGGATTAAATTATGTGAGCAAACAAAGGATGAAGCAAAATCCCTCCTCGGCCGATCGTAAAGAACAGTGATATTTCAACTCTTGGAGAAAACATAAAATTTCTGTACGACACATGGTTAACATCAGTTTTAGTTTTAAATCCATGCTGCAGGTTTTATACAAAACAGGTTTCATTTGCTAAAGAGAAAATGCATTGAAAAAAGCCTTATATCCACAAGGATCAAATTTTTTAATTTATAGCATTTAATGACAAATTAATAAACAAAGAAAGATGTTTTAATAGGTGTTTGTGTGTGTGTGTAAAATTAGGTTGAGAATAAGAGTTATTTAAATATTTTCTAGATGGAAAATTGCAAGAGCATTTTGAAATTCAGTACCCATTTTCCTGTTATTTTAGCTGTACGTCGAAGTCTAAAAGTCTAAGTCTATTTTTATCATACTTATTTTTTAAGAGGAAATCAAGTGCTTTTTTTTGAGAGAACAAGTTAAATATAGCCCCCTTTTTAGGATTTTACTCCGAGATTTTATGTTCAGATATTTCCTATCTCAGTTTATTATCAACACGTTAACGGCGTATATTTTGAACTGCGATTCAGCGTTGCGGAAGTTAATTCTATAAGAAAGCAGTAGAGTGAGAATTTGATCTAGCGTTTCCTCTCTGAACTTTTGCCCCATCCTAAGGCTCCGAATTCCGAGATGTAAGCAGTGCAAATATCAATACCGTTCCTGCATTTAATGATCTCATTCACTGGAATTCAGAAAATTATCGGCAATGAAAAAAGGGAATGAATTTTTTTGGGCTAACCCGTGATACTGCAAAATTAAAGTTCCAGTTGTCTCGTTTATGTTTTATTATAAGAAAATTTGTAGTACACGTATATAGAGTATGTATAGTACCTATTAAATAGTATCAGAACCCTATAGCAACTACGAAACCTTTAAAGAAACAGTAGTAAATATATTTGGTTCTAATCAATCGGGCTCCCGGATAGCCATGTGGACAGTACGTTCGGCTTACGTAACGTAAATTATATGCTGTATTTGAATTAATATATCAGTATTTTCAGAATTTCTATAATTAAGTCACTGCCGATCACACTCTTTTAGTTTTCGAGGGCTCTCAAGGATATTGAGTAGATTGAGAAACTCTGAAAATTATATTTTGGTGATGAAGAAGAAGATTATTGTACTTTTTCCACAGTAAAAGTTTATTAAAAACAAATTAAAATAAAAATACACGACTAGTTTCAGCGATTGATCGCCATCATCAAGTGTAATAAAAGTGTAATCAAAGTACAATAATCTTCTTCTTCATCATGACGTATTTCCACGCGACATCGCCAGCGACTGTGAATTTTATTTTATATTTTGGTGTTCAATTCACTGCGCATTATCAACAGAAAATAACTAGAATATAAATGCAATATTTCCAGCCGTACATACTTGAGTGAAATTTAGGAAGCAATCTAGAATAAAACGCCTCAGAATTTCTTATCATGTTCTCTTGTATCTTGACAATAATATAAAAAACCTCTATTCAACTCCAAACAGATAGATCAAAAGCAAGAATTACTGATAATTTTCCAATTAATTTGCACAGTTTTTGTTCACACCCATAGCAGGTTCTACATGAACAACTTTGTCACCTTCTTTTTGAAAGTTCATGTTTGAGTAGTTTCCCACATCTCTAGCTCACTAGAACTGCGGTATTATACCTTAAAGTTTGCAAGATATTAATTCGTTGAATACCTAATTCAGGATCAGTGGAACCGAGAACAACATTCACAATAAAATCTATCAGAATGCACCCTTCGCAAATTTTATAGGCTAATTTAATATATAAAATTGAGTGTAGGAATTTAATTTCTCTACGTATCGAGAAAAAAGGGTCAAAAAACTTTGAAATATCGCCTTTTATAAAGTTTGGCTACTCTTTAAATAATGAATCACTATTTGTTCTTTCACTGTAGTAGTTCTGAAGGTTCTCAAAAAATGTACTTAAAATCCACCTTATCGCCTTCGTTCTTACCGTTTTATAAAATGATATCGTTTCTTTTAAATTGCATCCCATTCTATAGAAACATAATTTGTTAAGTATTCTAATTTAAATCATTAAGCAAGCTAATTCAAAGGTTTAAAAATATGTCCATGTTTCGTTAAAATTGGTCACTTTCAACGTACGCTGTCCCTATGACCAATGAAATTACTGTAGTTGATTTTGTTCACTTTTTCACTATTTTCCTTAGATTATCTGATTATTAGATAATTATAAGTTCAGATTTACCTAACACAACATAAAAAATTTGAAACACCGCACATTATTCAATTTCCTCAATATGCAGAAAATTTTCATCAATCATAGTTACGAACTGTTAATAATTAGGAGTCCTACATACACCTTGAGCTGTCAAATATTAAAGACGGGCCTAATATTAATTACCATATTAACGGGGATTAATATTAAAGATCAGTTGTGACCAGTCACACCAGTCACAACCAGTCACAACTGTTCTTTACTCGTGAGCTTGTTATTTCCATCACATATTATACAAATATCTACATAAGTTCATATATACATAAAACTAGATTATTGTTCAACATTGGTACTTATGCATTCTACATACCATATTGTCAATTATTTAACCCATAGGGTCGGCTGATGATCACGATGGTGTTGAATTCCATTTCGTCCTATAATATTGCCTGTCTACGCTAAGAAGTTAAATTTTCCCAAATTAGGAACTTTTATCTTTCTTAGGAAACGCCGACTACCTTGGATGGTTAAAGGTTATATATTCAACACGAATACATTTACCATCAATTTTATTTGCATTCTACTAGTACCATAATGATTCACTTAGATACAAGAGGAGAAAATTTATCTTCATATATATAAACGAGTTAAATGTTGCTTGAATACTGAAAAATTACTGGGAATAAGTTTCACATAAATAATTTGCTACCGAAACGTTAAGTTACCTTCAAAACTGCATATTCATGATGATAATAGTATATTGTCTTTCATTTGGGCGAGTTGTTACTGAAACTCGATTTCCTGGGTTTACCATTGCTTTCCTTAACGCAAAAAGTCGGCTCTCCTTCTACATACATCTCTTATGGTGCTATATTTCCCATATATTCGTATGATAATCGAATTCAACAATCTACTTTGCCGTCAGCGGAACTAGTTGTTTATAACCTCAAATTCATACAATGTTTGGCTAGTTTAAAAAATATTCTCGTAATTTAAAATTCAAACCGATATTACACGACTAAATAAGAATCTCTTATTTATATGCCGTCTATATAAATCAATTCCGGTGATACTTGCCTGAAGATGAGGTAATCGAAACCGATCGTGTTTTGTTGAATATATTTTTTGTGGACGGAGTCATATTGTGTGTTTTTTATTAAATTAATCATTTCCCGTATTTTGAAACTCGTCTCGATTTCATTAAAACATTGTTTCTAATTTAATTCTTTAAATGAAATGAGTTCTGCAAATGGTAAAAATAGTCTTAACGATAATTCCTTATCGAGGAAATTTGCCCCGAACTATCGTCGGACCAAGATCTTTGAAGATATCTTGGTTGCTTTCATTGGACACTCACGGTTTCTAGCGGTACTTCAAATTTCAACTCGCTCTGTTGCCGGAAAGTGCCTCAGATACATTCCCGAAAATCCCAGTTATGTATTTTTATGGGAAAATCGGGATTATGGGGCCTCTTGGGATCCAACCCATGACCCGCATGATCGATTTCGCACTTTTTCTGGGGGTCTCACGCTAGAGCCTATACGCTGAAAATTTTCAAGCGAATGACGCTTGTAAGTTTAGGCTGTAAAACCGTCAATATATAATAGAGTCGCCATTCCATTTTTACTTTGCCATTGCAATGCGATGCATATTTTGAGATTGCATTATCTTTTCTAGGGAAGAATTGAAACTGATGATGATGAAACTTATTGATGGCTCAAGTAAACAATAGGAGAGAACCTTCAAAAGTGAAAACGAAAAGCAAAAATAACTTATGCTATGCACTTCTACATAGATTCCACAGATAAAAGTTTATATGTAATTATAATGTTTACGTAAACATTTAAATAAACAATTGACTGAATTGCAAGATATGCCTACTGGGTCGGTTGTAAGAAATAAAATATGAGCAAATATTAAAGAATTCAATGAAGAAAATAATTTACTTTAAAATGCCGTAGCTGCGTTAATTCTCACAAAAAATACGAGGGTTATAAATTATAATAGTTTGCAGAAATGGAAAGAATGAATGCATGAATATAGATAAGACAAAAACGCGTTTAAATATACTCTATTTAGTACGCTCGAAATTTCTACGTCGCGCTAAATTCCGTCTCGACAATCTTTTCTTTTCCTGAGAAAATCTGGAATGCATCCTCCCCTTTGACGCAGCGGAAGGAGGAATTTCAATGCGTAATATTTGAAGGTCATTCTCGTGCGCTCACTCGTGCCAATGCCTCGGGCAACTGGGCTCCATTTTAAAAAGTCCGAGGAAAGAACCTTTGGCTTTCCCGAAGGCCTTCCTAACTCGTAGAGCTCAAATCATTCCGTTGCCTGCGGAGCTTAGCCGAGAAGAGTGCGTGCGGGGGAAAAAGCTAGAGGGAGAGCCCACGGGGTCGGGGAAATGCGGCCTCCCTACAAGGAGGCAGCGAGACAAAGAAGTGTTTTGTATTCATGACTTGGAAGAAGTCGCAAACTCGCTCGATTCTTTCAACACGGTTCCCATTTCGATGTAAATTCGAAGGATCTAGACTGTGGTTTGGGGTTTTCGTTTGTGCACTCGGAGGAGGGGTTGAGTGAGCAATATACAAGGGCGACCGTTCGACGTTGGAAAATTAGGGGATCCGGGGCTGGACCGTAAGGAACTTAGATCAAAACTAAACGTAAACCCAGCGCGCGGGTTTCCTTCCTCGGATGATATCCTTATCTGGATTTCGCATTTCCTCTTCCTTTAAGGGATGAAAGAGATGGAAAGGTGAGATAAATAGGTCTACTAGGAAAAGATAAAGATAGCGTGTAGTAAGAATCTCTCTATGTTTTTATAACATAATCAGCAGTTTCAATAGCACTGAATCTCTTTGAAGTTCAGAGTAGAGGTGAAAGGACTGGATGTAATATCTTGTATATTACGGGGTGGAATACCTGAGGAGTGTCATGAAACGGTAGTATTGATACGTAGCGATAATACGTAGTTCTGCGAAATGTTTTCTTGAATTTTTTTAAAAATATATTTTTAAATTTTTAACCGTATCTATATTCACAGATAAATATTAGCTAAAAATTTCCTTTAGGTGGCTATAGTTAAATAATATACCCGAAAAGTTTACTAGTACTTTAGATTGGAAAATGCATTGACGAGGAAGATTGTTTTAGAGAATCTATTTCTACAATAGATTTTTATTTCATACAAGATGTATTATAGGAGAGTATTTTCAGAAAAAAAAACAAATAATTTACTATAAATAGTCGTAATCCAGGAACTGTTGCGGAAATACCAGGAAAATGAGAAATGCTAAGGTTGGGATGGGTGGGCGTGGAAGGTAATCGAAATGTGCAGAAAGATATAAAGGATAAGGATTTCAAAGTTGTCCTTGGTCGTCCTTCGTCATATCAGAAGTGGATGAGCGTGTTTAATGGTCATGTTATTTTTTACCGTGGGAATGGAGTTAGTCTTTTAGTCGTCCTAAGTTATAAGTATCATTTCACCTGGAATTAAACTAGAATTTGCTGGCGGTGGTGCCCCTATCACATAATTTACTCACCATTTCCACGGAATATTTTCATGTAGCTCTTGCCTAATTCGAATAAGGTCTATTGCAATATTCAAAGCTATTTAAGATATAAAGCATTTGTATTTCAAAGGACGGAGATGATTTTAGGATGGGATTCCATTTTTACATTTACTTATGAGTAAATTGTAAAAGTGAGTTATTGAAAAGAATATTAAATTTAGTAACGAGTATTTTGTACAGTCTTTTACATAATAAACAGAATTTTGAATGTATAAAATAGAAGTTTTTTGTGAAGTTTCTTTGGAAAGTCTTTGGGGAAGTTTCTTGTGAAGCAAAGCTACCACAGTGAGGAAATTTCAAATGTGATACTAAATATACTAACTAAATTTAAGCTTCCAAAATTGAGAACGCTTTTAAGTAAAGTTAACGCAATTAAGTTAGTAAAACAGTTTTGAAGTAAATTCCATTTCGTAATAAATAAATAGAGCCATCGAATTAATCAACGATGAAATACCAAATAATCCCCCACAGTCAAGTGAATTTATGCTTAGTTTTGAGGCATTTTATTGGATAAACTTGCAAATGAAGTGCGTGTATTTTAAAATTATCTCAGCAGATATTCATTCAGTCAGTTCGGTCTATGTATTTTTAATTCAGTAGGTATGTGTAACAGAATCTTCTAGGGTATTGACTGTCGACGAAATAGAAGCTGAAATAATTGTAAGATTCTTTGAATTTATATAACATAGCATGGATAGAATTTTTTTCTTTGCAACTTTAACGTAAAATCTTAATCATATTTCATTTGAGCCATAGCATTAAGAAGAAAATCCATTCCTTGATTATCCCGCGAGAATTTATTCCAAATATCAATAACTTTAATAATCAAGAGACTGCAATATAGAATGCCTAATATTGTAACACTGTTCATGTTTATCGTGATATAATAATCATTCTTGGCGTAAATGGGTTAGACTAGGATGGTTGGTTAAATGAAAAGAAGTAAATATCTTATTTAAAATAAGGAAAGGGTTAAAGTTACTTTGCACATAAGGGCGTGAACTCAGGAAAATTTATTAAAAATAGATGATTTTTAAAGCTAATTAAATCAGTTTATATTTATTTGAGTTATTTATAGCGAAGAACAACAGCCTCATAAGAATGTATATGTGACAATAAAGTTTCTTTCTAATTTCACCCGAACGAATCTCAACGCTTGGTTACGTCCTAAGAAGATCTTAGAAGTGTATATTGTGAATCTTCAACGAGGTAGTTGACATTTATTTTTTCTTCACAAGTTAGCGCTGTTGAAAAGTCGGTAATGACGGGATCAGAGTCGGGTGAGAGATCATAGTTAATCTTAATGACCAGAGCGATCGACTCATTGAACCTGGCGGAAAATCGAAGACTGTTTATCGGAGAAGATACCTTGATCGCCAAAGGAAAGGGATTACTCGTTTTGGATGAAAAGGTGACTGTTGTTTTATTTACACCAGAATGGGAGAAGAATTAAGAGTCTTGGGAAAATATCTAAAGGAGAAGGGTTGAAGAATCAAAGCGAATTAAGATGAAAGAGTATGGCATCGAGGATAATGGAAGAGAAAAGGAAAGGTTGAAAGGGAAAATGAAAGGAGCGTGGCTAGGGAGTGGACGTTGCAGAAAAGTGGTAGTCAGACTTAATGAGGTGGCCACGGTGCAAGAAAAGAGGAATGAGAAAATAAGAACGGGGAAAATGCAAAAAACGTGGGTCTAAGTGAAATTTCAGGACGTGAAAATGCATGAAACGAGAATTAGAGAGAGAAATGAGATGGACCAAAAGGGAGAAGATAAAAGAAAAGAGAGAGATTAAAAGCTTTCACGTGAAAAAATGGGACAGTTGAGGAAAGTCGGTGGGAGGAATTTAAAGGGCAAAGCTCTAGTAATATCCGAGGTTGATTGGTTCCTTTAAAGGAATGTTTTTTTCACCGAAATATAATTTTTTGATGCAAGTTTATTTCATTGGCATAGATGACGGGATTAATCATTTTCCGGTGGCAATTTTAACTTTAAACTATAGAATCGTAACGTGCTTTATATCTTATTTCTTTTAAAAATTAAGTGATATCGTATTCATTCTCATAGATACGCAAAATTCATACTATTCTCTTTAAGGGTCGTAATTTACTTCAGTCATCCAAAATACATTTTTCTATCCTTGCGTACATTTTCCGTTTTAGACAAGACCGCAAATCTTTTCAGACGTGCAGCTCATATTCTTTAAGCGAGAAAAATCTGCATTCCTTAAAATCTCGTTCAACATAATTAAGCAGATTTTCCGGAAAACATTATGAAAGACTTATTATGGATATATCAATTCCGTTAAATTCATATGCTCCGTTGTCAAAATGAATTTCCATCGCATTGGTTGGTTCTATAAATTTTATTATTACCTTGTTAGGGCTTTGGTAATTTGATCTCAGTACCTATGCAGTGCTGTGAAAGATAATTCTCTCGATTATTTAATACTCAAATATACGATACGAATGAAGAAACAAAAGGATAAGGGATATATACTAATTCATGAATAATGTCGATTTAAATGAAATAAGGGAAATCTCTATAAGTAATAAAATAATAATTTTATGAGTGATAACTCCTTCAACTAATATTGCGCGTCCCATGGGATCCACGTGGATTTCGAATAAACCGGTATGCCGCCAAAGATCCAAAGACGCGGTAGTGCTCAGGCTATCTAACTTCCACTCTTAAATAAGATTTCCCTATAAATATAAGTCGAAAGACGATACAAATAATTTAAACAATTTCTGGTTTATCAAATTCAACGGAAGATTGGATAAGCGTAAAGCAGCACATTTGGAGACGGGAATAATCCGTCTTATAAGCGATTATCGTCTCAAAGCAATTTTTTTCCTTGTGACTCGTGTGATAGAGGCTGAAATATTAATCGGTTTTTTCCAATACTTGAGCGTTTTATACGGATTTTATATACGAATACGAATTAGCGGTATTTATTTGTATAGATGCATCAACATGAGACCTCAGAAAATAGAGTATTAATCATAGCTGGATTGTTTCGGTCGCTGAAGGCCCCAAAACCCCGATTTTCGTAACGAAAATATATCTTTGCGATCATAAGAAATTTTTTAAGGCGATTGAAAATCAATGTATCTTTATAGGAAGTAGTTTTCAATTATATACTGCAAAGACATCTTCAATAAGTATCCTGGGTTTAACGCTATGTTGGTGGAAACTTTTCTCAGCTTTTCAAAATTTTCTCAGCAGGCAGTATTAGTCCGCGATATCCTGGAATCCGGAATACTTATTGGTAGAGTAATTATAGTGGTGTAAACTTCCCTTCTGCGTATTTCACATACGTATTCTAACGGTTGCATCGATTGTGTACGTATACTATTATTCAGCCCAACAAGCCGAAACTAAATCTATGAGTCTTTTATCGGGAGACCTTTTATCTTCTTCAACCGAGGGATTTGCCAGTCACAACGCTGTTTTCTTAAATCAAAGTACTATAATCGCAACAAACCATTCGTAACTGCAAGAGTTGAAAAAATGCAATTGAAATTACAGAGCTCAATTAACTCATCCACAGGAAGACATTTTCGAAGATGTCCAACAGAGGTAACTATAAAAATGGGGTATGACATGAGAAAATAGTTTCCTTAATGAGATACTTCCATTTTATTTTTAGCGTGGTAATGTTAAACGGAAAATCATTTGCTGGATATAAAGATAAACCAATGATAAGGTAACTGTGGAAGATTATTACGCAAAATTTTTTCCCAGAAATTCTTGTACATTAACTCCTTTTATTTTTCCTCTCTTGCCTTAATTATCAGGACACTCCCACTGCTGTTTTTATTCCTACCTGCAAATCACGTAATGCCAATAGAACACGGTTTGGCCGCTAGAGCAGCGGCAGCACATGTCCACATAGTATTGCAAGTGACTACACACTGAAACATACAGACATCTCAAGCCCTTATAGGGTATTCCATTAATCAATCTATGACATCAACATTATGTTGAGTGCATATTTTGAAATGCTGAGTATGCAGAGTTCAAGCATCTTAAAACCAAATCGCATAATTGTCTACAGATTCTTTATAAATTTTGTATTCATGGACACATGAAGATTTCAGTGACACTGCTTAGGAACTCTCGATGATATACGTTTTCAGATGTTTTTAAAGGCACGGAGAGTTCACATGCTCTTACATTACATGTACTTCAAGAAAGATTTTTATGTGCATTGATAATGCTCTATAATTGATTTGTAGAATACATAACACACATCACGTGTATCTATTTTGTGACGAAAAGGGGTATATCTACTTAGATATTTGTTAATTGGGGTCTTAATATCATCTTTGAGATTCGGGTCTTTGATAGATAAAATCCTTCCATTATTTTAGACGTAAAATTTCGCGTCCTTTTCCAAATCTCAAAATTTAGAGAACCTGTTTCCTTACAAAGTTGTTGCTTCTAAACGTTTAGACTCTCTCAGACACGAATTTAATCAATGTCAAATAAGCTGGAATTTTTACCCTCCACAGTTTGATGAAAATAGACACTTATAAAAATAAAAAAATAGCGTTCATGAATCTCCTCACTTTGCCACAGTTGCAATACTACGTATTAATAAATACGAAATTATATCGGAAAACTCCCATATTTTGTGTATTGAGCAATACGTTTGGTATAAGGTATTTTATTTCATATGTTTATGCCATAAACTGTATTTGGAATGGTGAATAATGGTCCCAAGCAGCATAAGAAGATGCAAACGATACGAGTAATTGTACGTTAACTTTCGGTATCTTTGAATTTCCATTCCTCGCGTGGTAGTTTTCTCTTCTCCTTATCTCGCTAATTGCAAATATAAAGGGATCGACGACATTATCTCGGTTAAGACATGCATTGGCCAGAGCTCAACGTTGAATGCATGTTGGGAACAATTGTGTTAGGATTAGCTGGACAAGAAGAGAAGAGTCGGGATAGGATTTTAGAGGACTGGGTAAGCGCTTTAGAGAGAAACGAATGGCTCTGAAGCCGATTAGACAAATCTCGTTCACTCATGCGATGATACCCAATCCAAGTCGGGAGAGGCGACTCCAGCGTTGCATTATGTCCTATGTCAACGCATCCGCAAGGATTGTTTATAAAATTATGTATTCCTCAAGAGGATTACATTACTCCGAACCATTTTATCGTTATTTTTTTGAAAAATGTCTTAACTCTATTTCTTATCAAATCAATTTTAAGCATTACTTATATACATGTGCTTATTTATCCTAGAAGCCGCCTTTCTGCGTGTAACATGCACTATGAATCTACTACCTTAATCGATTACTTTTGCGTATCGTTCGCGGAAAATGAATTTTGGAAGCGACCTTTTCCAGCTTCTTATTTCACTATTTTTTCTCGCAGCGTCTGAACGGCCTACATAATGAAATACGTATAAGGTATATTTTCTTATATATAAAAGGTATATTTTCTGAATTTATTAAGTAAATTAAGTCTTTGTTTACATCTTCTATCTTCTGAAGATTCCCATTCTGCATCCTTAAGCATCTGAGTAACCCCTGCTGCTTTGTTGTAGCAATTTTTTACGAAGCGTATATCTTCTCGTTGTACTTTTTCCAATTCACGAATACAACATATCACAGCACTTCAGTGTGTAAAAATTGTGTGGCACACAACGCGCACAAAGGTAAGGCCTAAATAGCACAAACAAAATCGCTCCCGTACTTTTTCTTTTCTCCTACCAACTATTCTCTTGACGAAGCCGTGTTTCTTAAGGTTTCGCCCACAAATATTAGAAATGTGAGTACCCCATTTAAGTTACTCGCAAGAATTTCTCCAAGATATCTACCGATTATGCTCCAACTAGGGTTTTCTCTCGGAGGCTGTTCTAACGATGATTAGAAAACAATTGTATTTTAAAAATGTTATCTACTGAAAATATATCTGCATTAAGCTGAATATAAACGGGCTTCATAAAAATGTCCAATATTTAACGATGTATCTATTTAAAAGCGGCGTTTTTGCGCGGAGACGAACTGAATGGTCAATTAATGATAGTCAGTATATGATGGCGTGTGCAGCTTTTTTCTGTCGAGGGACCGCACCTGTATATAATGGGGTAGATGCCGTACATGTGCTGCGGTAACAAACATAAAATTGTCCAACGTAGAAGTTTCAAATGAGAGAAGCATTTCAATGATTTGATAATTCATGTATTTTCACTTTTGATGTTATTAATTAGCGTAATTCTGCTAAAGGTTGGAATATCTTTATAGGGTTAATGAATTGCTAATTAGGCAACTAAGCGCTGTAAAATTCTCCTGGCCAATCATTAAGTTTACCGTATTGATTTTACGGGAAAGTAGATTGTTATTCGATATTAACACAATCACATAGAGCTAAGGATGAGACGTGAAATAATATGGGTGAACATTTTTTGCATGGCATTACATGATTGAAATATATAAGTTTAAAAAAATAGCAAAAATCTATGATTAGTTTTAGCTGACCGATACCTTTGCCTGGAAAAGATGTCCATCTACTAGTGATGTCACAATTGGCACTTTGTACGAGCCATTATTGGGTCTCCACATGATTTAAAGAACTTTGTCCAAAATTAAAAAAAATCCAATTACCTCTGAAAAAAATTAAAGCAATCTAGTCGAGTGTTAGGTGTTTCTAGTCAATATTTGACATGGTATACAAAGAAGGCAATTCCAGTCTAGCTTTAATGACGATCTTCTTCATTGTTCTTAGAAGCACAGTGGGGTACATAGAGAATGTTTACGTATAGACATTTCAGCCCACAAACTATGTTGAACATTGGTTTAATCACTCTCTATATTGGACACGTGCAGGAAGTTTTGCACTACAAAGTAATTGATTCCCATTGAATTCCATTTGAATACATTAAACAAAATGATATTTTCCTGACCTAAAGAATGAGACAGAAGAACCAGAAGTAGTAGTGGTTCTTTCGTTATTTTACGTTGAAAAAAAGTTTGGGTATAGAAACAAAGCATCGCTGTGAAATGGCTCGTTTTTTTGAGAGATTATTTTCCAAAGTAGCTTATTTTTTGTGATATCCTGGGATATCAGCTTTTCTCTGATAAACCAACGTTTGTAGGCATAGAGCTATAGTGGGTATTGACTTGAGAGATTAAAATCTTTTTACAGTCTTTTCTAGGTTGAAACAAAAGACGGCATCTTTATGGATGAAAAAGTATTATTGAATTGATTTATTCATAATCTCAAAGAGTATTTCTTCGCTAGGCATTTTAAATCCGTATAATATATATAATGTATTATTGTTAACTATATATGACTATATAAACTATTACGTATATAACAAGAAGGAAGCTTCGGTAAATAGTGATGCAGAAATAAAATTTTGACTCTGGTGATGATAATTTATCATAGCAGAAGCGCGAAAAATAACTGTAGCGGTCATGCGTTAAAATAGAATGCTTGTCAAATTACCGCTTACAGTATCAATAAATCCATTAGATTTGACGTAGATTAGGAAAGGGCGAGAGAATTATCTCTTTGGAAGCCGTTCCCCAGGAAACTGCGTGCGCAGGTAGTAATACCATCCCATAAGGTGCTTCTAACCTTCTCAAATTACTCAGTTTATTCCCATAAACACTTCTGCAAAGCATATCAGGCTTTATTTTGTTTCCACATCGTATTAGCTTTCATCTTAACCCGTGGCGACGCGACTGGTTCCATTTTTTCCTTCCCGCGTTTCCCGAGCTCTACGCGCTCTATTCCCATCCCTTATTCGCGTGGGAGACGATCCTAAGAACTTTTTATTGGCGTCGGTAAAGGAAGGGTGCAGGGCCGGAATCAGACGTACCTCACAACCCTTTGCTTGTTAGCGAAATCATGAGAAACGTGGGTCTTTGCTAATCTCCCTTCCGTTCCTCAGTCTCGCTATCCTCCCCAATTTGCTTCGCACTTTACCGTTTCCTCCTCATCACCACCCACGCGATCCCCATTGTTATTGCTCGGAAAAGCACCAGGTAGGGGGCGGAACACAGCCTCTCATTTTCATTTTCTCCTTCTTTTTCAACTCTTCATTTGTTTTTCCTGTTTTTCTCGCTGTAGCCGCCCATCCTTTTCTCCTTTACGGGAGCCTCTCTTTATCATCCGATCTTTTCGTTTCATTTTTGCGTCCTTTTGTTCACTGTGTTCTCTTTGGCATTTCGTTCTACGTGTTCCCCTTCGCCTCCGCTTAAGACATTCCGCGAACTCTCCTGAAAAGCAGTGTCCTTGCGTTGTTCCTACATGCTTTGTTTCGACTCTCCGCTCTTATTTATATATTGGATTCCTATAGAGGGATTTCTATCCGAGTATCTTATGGCTGCTGATTTTTAGAGGTTAAGGAAGGGATCAAATTTTTCTAATTTGAATGAATGTTGCCTTCATTTATGGCGGAGGATAGAAGGTAGTTACCGGGATAAGTGGCCAAGGGCTTGTCATGTAGGCCAAGGGTAGGGAAACTCTTTTCATTTAAAGACCGCAAGAACGTATGTACACACCTGGCCAAAATTAACGCACCACCGGTCGTTAGGATCGCTAGGGAGGTGCTGCGTTAATTTTGGCTAGGACTGTACATACCAATCGGCTACTCTAGAAATCATCATGCACCACATAATCATTAGGCCCCACGTTAAAGGCGAATTCAAATAATTTATTCGGTCTTTGTTTCGGTTAAAACGAATTATTCGCCGAATGATTTACGTAGAAAATTGTGTATTTATTTTCAATTCAAGTGATAAAGAAAATTGATAAACCAAGTAATTTACCCAAGGTGAAACAGAATGAATAATTGAATATTTTTTTTTTACTTTCTCCATATACGAAGTATAGAGAAAGTATTGTTTTCATGAAATTCAACTTCGAGATTTCAACGGAAATGCATGTTTTGGGGTCCCTAGAACACGTTTTGACTATTTTCGGAATGATGTCTGTGTGTATGTGTGTGTGTGTGTCTGTCAGTATGTGTGTGTGTGTGCTTGTGGGCGCTCTAACGTAAAACTATTAGTCGTATCAATACCAAACTTCATATATAGTACTCTGGTGTGTGCTGTCAGAGTTGATTAGTTTTTGGAGTAAATCGGTCAACCGGAAGTCGATCTTCATTCTTCAAAGCTCATTTCCGGTTTTCAAAATATCTCCATAAATATGATATTTAGGTATATACTATTATTTATAAACGTTTTAGAAAATGTAATTTACTATAACTTTTGTTTGAAACATATTTTTGTATCACTGATTTTTTAGGAGTTATTCATGAAATACCGATAAACCGGAAGTTGCTGATTATGTACTTTTTGGGCGCTCTGGGCTCTATGGGCGAAAGGCTAATTTCATCGTTTTTCATCGATCATGTCCCGAAGAACATTATTTATAATGTTTTTGAAGTTAAAGATAATAATATATAAATTAATCACTCATCTTCCAAGTTTAGATGGAATATAGAGTTCGAAATTACTGTCGTAGATAAATATTTACATCTTATATATGGAGAAAGTCATGTGCTGGCCACATCAGATTTTTACTTTCGTTTATCCTTGGGTTTTTTTCAAGTGCACGCTTTTAAGTGCAAAGTACTGCATATCTTCCTCTCCCACATACTAGTAAATTATTCTATAATTTTTCCCCAGAAACCAGGAGAATATCCCAAAATTTCTACTTCTGGTTTCACCGTACCACTCAGAGATTCCGGAATCGAATACTGGATGTAGCTTCGACTATTGCTCGCATCGTGTATGATTGTGACTTATGGATTAATTTCATTGCTGGACTGTTAAGTCTCATATTCACCCGGGTAAAGACAAGATTAATTTAACTATTAAAGTTTCCCTCGGTGTTTTTTTGTTTCGCAGTTCTAATTGCTTTTCGAGTTGACAGGAACTGGATGAGCTTTGAACTCAACGACAGGCTTCGTACCGTCGATTATGAGTTTGGTCTACTAGCTTTAGTCTGGGAACTTGCTTGAACAAAATAGGTTTCACCACATCTAAGCAGGATTTTCTATGTTCTACGCCAAAACTCTGCCTCTTCTTATCGGAGTGAGCAAGCGTTCAACTTCCGCATTGTACGCCTCTGCGGAGCGTACCTACGATTTTTCTCGTTAAAAAAGAAACGCTTCCTTCCGAATACCGAAATTATCATTTAACTCGTCCCATTCTGTGGCCGTTTAAATTATCTGCGCCTTTAGCCTCGTTCCCGTTTTTATTCCTCAATTCTCGCCTTCCCTTTGCGCGAGATTTAATGCTTCTCTTCCAATCTTTTTCCCTTACACCCTGTGAATCTCCCCGCATTCATCCCCGCCGCAGGATGTATTGTCGCCAGAGAACGATCAACTTGATACGCAAATGAAACTCGGAGTCGCGCTGCATTTAACCGATTCCTTTTTTCATTTATTTTCCGTCGATTTTACTCATGGATAGCCGTCCCCGATGCCTTTGAAAGGTTAATAACGCTCGACTATATCGAGCCGTGTCGAAGGGCTGGAGTAAGCCTCAGGGAGCGGAGGTTCGTCTTTTATTTAATACCCGCACGTGAGAGCCTATAAAAACCTTACCTCACCCCAGCGCGCACGTTACCTATCGCGTGGTCTCTTTTCGTTCTTTCCAGCAAAGCATCACGCGCTTTCATCATTCCGTGATCGCGACTTCGTCGCACATCGTTAGCTCATCAGCTGTAGCATTATTCCCTCGGTAATCCCTCCAAATGTCACCTTCGTCGACCTCAAAGGCATCCCTCGTAGCTTCGGACTGCAATACATATGATAGATTGAGTTGCATACAAATGAGATGGTCGTACAAAAATGGTAATTTCAAAATAAGAAAATAAAAGGTACCGGCCGTTTATTTTATAGATATCAAAATAAATCACATTTTGTTCAATTATTACTTTTGAAATATCCAGCATTACAGTAGGTTTCTAGAGAATCGTATAATTAGTTTCTGAGATTGCATGATTTCCTCATCACGTTTCATGGAAAGGACAAAAATCATATCAGCAATAAAATGCTTTTATATTGATATCTAATTTTCGAATTTTAATTTTCATCGATGCTTTTTATTGTCATCTTATTGTATTAAAATATGGTAGATACCGCAAATGCTAAATTTTCGCATAAATAACCGATATATCTCATGTTTACTATTGGAAACTCAGCACCTTTCGTTTTGATACATATTACTTTATTAAATGAATACGAACAGGATATGCGCTAAAGATAGAAATATCTGAAATTTCGACAGCTTTCATGCAGTTTTTCATCACATATTTCTTATAACATGCCTTATATTTTTCACATGAACAGGTTGAAAAGGATAGATTGAAGAAATAGTTACGACCATATAAGCAATAATTTCGATAATGAACTAGAGAGAGATCGAAGTCCTTAAAATAACAACTAAGGTTAAGTTCACGCAACAAATTCTATTTGAATCTATTTGAATAGTCCCCTATACTTTTCAGCATAACTTTACAATACATCGAATATATGGACCATTACAGCACGACGTAATCAACATTAAATGCATTTGAATTATTTTAAATTTCGCCATATCGTTTCATTGTGTTGCGATACATCCTCTCTGGTCATAAAGCCCTACCAAAATCTTGTGTTGATAGAGAACCTTTGTCATAAATTGACAGGTATATTGTTAATTAACATTAATCGCATGTATGTAACAAGTGAAATTTAAAACTCTCTATTAACCTACAAAAATTGAAAAATTATTAAAGTATACCAGAAATTATTAAATTACTAAAAGTAATTTAGTTAGCCAATAAAATTCTAGTATGATATCAAAATAAAAAATCGAGCGAGGTTCTTTTTGCTTCGAGTATTTGAGTTGAATCTGTATCCAGCAAGCTTTCCGGGAAATAATAAGGGCCCTTTTTCAAAACCTTTTAACAAAATGGGCTTTTACCGCTTGAAATCAATTCCAAATTACCAAGGAAACAATTTTTACAAATTCATTCTGACAACGTTCATTGGCTGGGAAACATAAAACATCCACGAAAAACCTTATATATTTCACACCCATAGGCTAACGCAGAAACGTTAAGCAAGAAATACCTGTACAATTCCATGTCCACAGTGGAAAATAAATTCCAGAATCAGATTGCACTTCGGAAGTAGAACAATTAAGAAGGAATAACAGTAATGGGTTATTTAATTGGTTAAACGTATTAAAATTTTTCAAAGTAGGCTACTACTGGCCACTAAAATATGAATCAAGAAAACGTAAGATAATCCTTATCAAAGACGAGAAAATTCGTTGTAGTAATTGATAAGCTTCTTACTTCGGGGATTTACCAATATTGCTTAAAGAGAATTTAATTCCATTTATTATTATTCATATTCATTGAGATTACCTGTGTGGGATTGTAGTTGATTTAATACGCATCAATTTTATCGTTATAAAATTTTAAAACTTATTTATGTTCATTCCTTTCAAAGGATTGATCTCTTTTAAATTTAAAGCGGAATTAAAATGCAAATAATCTTCTTTTGAGGAAGACTCGAAGTTCATCAAAGAAACACGAGAAGCAATGCTTTCGGAATCTCAAACCGAAACCCGCGTCAGAATTCTCTAAAAATGTAAATTGGAAAAGATTGAAAAAATGGAAATTAAACACACCATTGCCCTCTCAAGTTTTGCGTGGAGGCACGGAAACGCAACAAAAGACGAAGCAATCTACGGGATTGATTGTTCTTTTTCAATGCCGGTAACTTTATATCCCGACCCTCCAATCTCGAATTTCTCCGACTTCCTCTCAATATACAAAAGTGTTAAAAGTTTCTTCTCCGCTCGGAATGAGTCTGTCACTTGTTCGGTCAGAGATGAGACTGCGAGGAAAGAGCGGGGGGATCGGGAGATGAATAAAGAGCGATATCGAGATGGAAAGAGACAGAAGGTGGCTTTAATGCTGCAGATGCAGCGAGGATTTCATGAGCCATACGGAATCCATCCTCTGACCCTTTCTCTCACCCTCTTGCGACCTCCACACCTCATGGCGTTCCTCCCTTGAGATTCCGGTCTTCGCAAACTCCTCCAACCACTTTTACTCATTCCCCTTAATCGATTAGGTAGCGGGAAAGTTGGAGCCTCGCTGAGAAGATAGAGTCATTGGTATGGAAAAGGAAGGGGAAGGCATCGTCGAAAAGTAAAAACAGGAGTGAATGAAGACAGGTGGCGGTGAACGTGGTCTTAGGAATGAGACGGGGCAAAGGAGCGTATTTGGGTTTAAATGAAAAGGATTTTGAGTTGTTAAGGGAAACTAACGATACGTTTTTTCCCTCCGATCGAAAACGCATTACGTCTGCTATCACTACCGCTGTCTTTACGACCGAATAGAAATTTATACGCTCGTAATCTTCGGTGTTATAAGACAGAAACGGTATAGAAAATCGACTAAGTTGAATGGAATTTCATGGAATGATTTTTACCTTTTTTATTTATTCTTTCTTTCTACGAATTCGAATCCAGTAAAGATTAATACTGTGTTTTTAATTACGATTCTCCGATAAATGATAATATTTTCTTTCTCCATGGAAAATCATAAGAAAATCGGCACTATATGATTTAATTTTAGTGATGG
The DNA here is from genome assembly GCA_947579665.1 of Sympetrum striolatum. Classification (NCBI taxonomy): domain Eukaryota; kingdom Metazoa; phylum Arthropoda; class Insecta; order Odonata; family Libellulidae; genus Sympetrum; species Sympetrum striolatum. The sequence goes on from OX388352.1 coordinate 31,856,061, forward strand.
CTATAGCCATGCTTCCTCGCTTTCGTATGTGAGAAAGTATTGAAAAAGATGTCGAGTCGTTTACGCTAGCTGGTATTTACTTATTTTTCAAAAGAGCTACGATATACAATTATAATAAATAATTTGAAACTTACTCTCATTTGGTGTAAGTATGTGAATTATTATTAAGTAGTGCCACAAAAGATTATTGAAAACATCCGGCTATAGAGTGTTAGCGATTTTCTAACAATTGATTCAAACCGTCAATTGACAGCATTCTGTCCAATTTTCCAGAATCGAATTATTCCAAATATTAGGAGAGAGATGAGTGCAAAACATCGAAAAGTTATCGAATAACAGATATATCAGTAAAAATAATAAATAATAAACTAAATATATTTTGGTGTGCAATGATCCTCATCTTGTTGACTGTAATTGCTAATGCATTTTCATAGTACAAATATTTGATAGCTCTTCCGTTGAAATACCATTGACGAGCAAGATCTAGTCGTTAATTCCTGATACGGAGACCTGTGGTTGAAATATTTTATGTAATAAATTTGTTTTTTGCTTTAATTTTTTCCTAGTGGATAGGTTTATCGAAGCATTTGATAATAAAACTTTTAAGGGGTGATCTACAATAAGTAAAATACTTCCAAACAATTGTAATGCCGTTATGTCGTCAGTTGACATAAAGGAGAATGTTTTTAGAGTGGAAGGAGAACTAGCTGTTCAATTAGTCCTCCAATCAATTCCAACATCACATTTTGCGATTAGCTGAAAAAAGTTACACGTGCAGTTGAAACCTAATCCTATCGTGAATATTGATGGGATATTGCAATAATTAGAAAAATGCACTTTGCGGAAATTAGAATTCCCAGAATTATCCGATCGTAGCGCTCCGGTAAGTCCATAATTAGTGCGAATATTTAAAAATGGCTCTTGAGTTCTAAAAGATTCGATTTTTAATGAGAAAAATTTACGGAATTTAAGAAAGCTCAGCCTCTGATGGACCAAAAATCAGAGATATGGGGATATGTTAAGGTGGTACATTGCCGATAAAGTATATATAGTATATCATGTGCTGTTTTTTATTTCTAATAGTAACTTCACTCGTATTCTGCATTACGTTTGCTTAATGGTGCATTGAATGGATGTTACTAAAATTTGGAATATACCAACCAAATGTTATCGTTGGCATTTTTCATATTTTGCGGGCCTCAAATAAATAAATGACATCGAAAATTCATATTTTATTTTAGCGTTGAAGTTTTATTGAAATTTTTCATTGCCTCATACGACAATTACTTAATACACTTTGTACCACACTTGCCGCACTTGTTATCGAGCGGGGGACCACTATATCATAAGGATACCAGCTATGCTTCCTTATTTGAGTGAGCCTGTGAAGGAGTAAAGCAATACTAAGAAAGATGAAAAGTTGAATATATTCGAAAAAGTAGTATTATTTTCCTATTAGACAAATATAGATATTAAAAGATTTAAATGCAATTCTTCCTCAAATTTTTGGTATAGCCAAAAAGTACATTTAGAAAACCACATCTCGCTTCAAAGTAAATCGCATACAATTATTTACGTAAATGTAAAGAACATGATGATGATTTGCTATGAAATCAGTGCCCCACTGTAAACTTTAAAGGAACTATGAACTCGATTACTGGTACGTACATAGTCCTGTTTTATCATATGTAGATTCGGTTTTTTAGTTAATTTTATAGTTCATATTTATTACTCTACTTCATTTACACCAAACGGGCAAAAACTCTTAGTTATCAACGATTAATAATATTTATCCTCTGTACTAAAACTAATATTTCACCATGAAGAGAATAAAGGAAATCATTAGCGAGAAAAATCCCGAGGTTTTAAGATATTTGACGGTGAGGTATTTTGTTGAAGAAACGAATGAATGGGAGAGACGAAGAATCACAGAGGGAAGAATGGAAGGAGCAGAACAATCACCGCGCTCTTAGAAGGTAAACATGGTTCCTTCGGTGATAATGAAGGCAAATAAGATTTAGGGATGAGAGAATCAGGGATTAAATGCGAAGAAAGGAGCTTTCTTGGGTCGAAGAAGGGGGAATTTGAGGGGAGGGGAGAAGTTAGGTATGAAGAAAACGAGGGATACAAAAGTGTAATGATAGGGGATGAGTCTCCATGGCTGGAATGGAGCGATGAGGAAACTGCTTCATTCATTGTGTTAAATAACAGGAAAAAATCTGATGTGGCAAGCACATGACTTTCTCCATATATAAGATGTAAATATTCATCTACGACAATAATTTCGAACTCTATATTCCATCTAAACTTGGAAGATGAGTGATTAATATATATATATTATTATCTTTGACGTCAAAAACATTATAAATAATATTTTTCGGGACATGATCGATGAAAAACGATGGAATTGGTCTTTCGCCCATAGAGCCCAGAGCGCCCACAAAGTACATAATCAGCAACTTCCGGTTTATCAGTATTTCATGAATAACTCCTAAACAATCAGTGATACAAAAATATGTTTCAAACAAAAGTTATAGTAAATTACATTTTCTAAAACGTTTATAATTAATAGTATATACCTAAATATCATATTTTTGGAGATATTTTGAAAACCGGAAATGAGCTTTGAAGAATGAAGCTCAACTTCAGGTTGACTGATTTACTCCAAAAACTAATCAACTCTAACGACACCAACTAAAATACTATATATGAAATTTGGTGTTGATACAATGAATGGTTCTCATGTTAGAGCGCCCACAAAGTACATATCAGCTACTTGCGGTTTATCGGTATTTCACGAATAACTCCTAATCAACCGGTGATACAAAAATATGTTAAATACAAAAGTTATAGTAAATTACATTATCTAAAACTTTTATAAGTAATACAATACACGTATATATCATATTTAGGGAGATATTTTGAAAACCGGAAACGAGCTTTGTTGAATGAAGCTCGACTTCCGGTTAACCGATTTACTCCAAAAACTAATAAACTCTGACAGCACACAAAACAGTACTATATATGAAGTTTGGTATTGATACGACAACTAGTTTTCACGTTAGAGCGCCCACTAGCACACACACACATACAGACACACACACACACACACACACATACACACAGACATCATTCCGAAAATGGTCAAAACGTGTTCTAGGGACCCCAAAACGTGTATTTCCGTTGAAATCTCGAAGTCGAATTTTTTCATGAAAACAATACTTTCTCTATACTTCGTATATGGAGAAAGTAAAAATGTATTTATTATAAACATGCGCCCTCTTTCATACAAAAATGTACGTGTTAATCTCTTGGCTTTTCGGAAGTCCCTTTCTCGGGAGATTGTCACTGATATAATGTTATCTTTTCAATTCAACACCGGATGTAGGCCGCACCAAGTGCTATCTAATTTCCTCCGTTCTGAGTTTCTCTTTGCAGCGTTACGCTCCTGATCTTTAAGTTTCTGATTTCTCTACTCCATCTATCAATTGGTCTTCTTAATAGTCTTTTCATCTCCCTTAAAGTCAAGTTGAGAACTACAGATGTCCAACGATCGTCATTTATCTCGTCGCATGACCAGCCCAAATTCATTATAACTATATTACTTTTCCTATGTCGTTTGGATTTACAGTCATCATCCTCACCGGGATGTTGCATTTTTTGTCCTCTTGTATATGTTGCTGAAGTATTCTATCACTGTCTTTAGTATTGATGGTCTGTTACTAGTTAAAGTGCCATCTTTTTTCTGTATGTCTAAAATCTGTAGCTACACGTTGTCTGACCTTTTTCATGCTTTTATTGTTCTCTATAGACTATTGTAAAACCCTTTCATTGAATTTTCCCACGTCTTCCTTAATGTTGTTCTGATGGGCTTGCGATGCTCGAAATATTCGATCTTAACTCTCGGTTTGTTTAAATCACTCAGTATATTCGTCGTTTTCAAATTTTCAGGTTCTATTACTGCTTGTAATATATATTATTGTTCTACTTCTGACTATTATCTTTATCTGTGTGCTTTTTACTCCATCCATTTTTTGGCTTCCGGTTCTTCCTCTTGAAGGAGATGTGAAGTCCTGTAACACCCAAATATATTTTTGTTCATTGGATTTATATATGTTTATATTTTCATGAAACGAAGAGGTTATTTTCGCTCACGAATACAGTAAGAGAATGAAGTTGAGTGAGAGTAGTATGATATAGCCAGCCAAAGGGGTAGCTCGTACGTCTTTGATAAAAATTGAATTAAATAATTATATTATAGAAAATTATAATGCTAGTTTTCTCCAAAAGTTACTCGTATATTGTGTAATGTATTCCTGTATCAATATGCCGAGTGAATGTCCCATCATAGAAATTATCATCTTATTATTTTGACTCTATCTAAGTGATATTGAAATTGCGATCCTAGAGATATCAATCGCTTCTGCAAATATCCGATAACACTGATAGAAGCCTGGATTTTATCCATAGTGTGTTACAGGACTTTACATCTCCTTCAAGAAGAAGAACCGGAAGCCAAAAAAATGGAAGTCGCGGATGAAGTAAAAAGCACACAGATAAAGATAATGGTCAGAAGTAGAACAATAATATATATTACAAGCAGTAATAGAATCTGAAAATGTGAAAACGACGAAAATACTGAGTGATTTAAGCAAACCGAGAGTTAAGATCGAATATTTCGAGCATCGCAAGCCCATCAGAACAACATTAAGGAAGACGTGGGAAAATTCAATCAAAGGGTTTTACAAGAGTCTATAGAGAACAACAAAAGCATGAAGAAGGTCAGACAACGTGTAGCTACAGATTTTAGACATATTTTAAGCTATATTTAATACAAAATATCATACCTTCTCTTCGGCTATTTCACATTTTAATTTGGTTAACGACTTTTTATCGCCGTGGAATAACCACGTAATTAAGTTATACATAACTCTCGGTGTCACGCTGCAGTTAGCTTTAAATTACAATTATAATATATTTTTGTAATTACATCGGCAATGCGCATTTATTAACTCGAAAATTGACAAAATGATATTAAAATCTCATCTTAGTTTCGTGAAAATTAATCACCTGATATTTTCGAGGAAATTGATGACATTCAATAGATCCAATCAGTACTGGCGCAGAAATAATTATGAACCATAATTATCTGTGACACTCCAAAATTTCTTCCTCGGAGCATAATAGCTGTTCAGTGTTTTCTTTTATTCTATCTTTTTTTGCATTGAGTATTTACAAAAGATAAGATTAATGGAGTTCATACGCTCTAAGCCTAATGATGTGCTGCTTTTCACGCAATTTGCTGCATACGAAAGGTTTTCAGAGGGGTATCGCTCCCGTCTTTAGGCGAATTGCAGAAAATCTAAAAAATAATATATTAGTCTTCCTTTTTATGTTAATACTTGACCAGAAGGCTAAATTGATGCGTAAAATTGGATAAAATTAATATTGATAAATTAAATGATCCTTCGGCGAAGATTAAGAGACTTTGCGTAGAAAATGTGGTCTATAACTTTATATCTCCGAAGGTTTTATACTAGCCTAATTACAATATAACATATTTGTGATAATATGCTATAATACTTTTAAAAATTGAGTAAGTTCCAATTATTTCAAAGTGAGAAAAACTTTACTGTTATTTTATATATATTCTCCATTGTAGATTCAGAGCTTCTGGTATAAACCATAATATAATTTGACATCGTTTGGTGGTGCTGCCTCCATTCTTGCCCGTCCTCCTAGGGAGCTCCTTCGGGCTGGTGGGCTCCTTCGTTGGTGGACCTTCAAGGATATTTTACCTCCACTTTTTCCTCCCTTTTGGGGGGATTGCCAAAGTTCCTCCTTGCGAGGAGATGGGCCTCCGGAAGAAGTCGCGCCGCTGAGGGGTGTCCAAAGCCAGTCGCTGGAGATGTGCATATTTTCTGGTAGGAAGGCGGGCAAAGAAGGCCTTCGCTCGTATGGTTGCCAATTCCTGAATTGGGGTGGCTCCAGTCAATATGTAGTTGGTGGGATTAGCAAAGCGCCAGCCAAGCTGCAGGATGGTGCGAAGGACGGCTCTCTCCGCCTTAGATGGAATTTCCCACGTGGTGCGGGTCAGGAACCCGCTCCAGGCGGGGGAGGCGTACAAAAGAGCACTCAAGATGGTTGCCTGGTATAGGTGCAGCCTAACATGGAGCGGCAAGTCCGGGGACATTAGGAGCGGCAGGAGGACCCTCCGGCGAACCCTCGCTTTTATGGCAACCTGTTGTGCATGATTGCGGAGAGTGAGTCGCCTGTCGAGGGTGACTCCAAGGTAGACTGCTGTGCTTCGCCAATGGACTTCCTCAGCGCCGACGATGATTGGGTCCGGGTCGTCCGCCGGTCGGAGCATTGAGAAGATAATGGTCTGTGTCTTCTTGGAGTTCACCCCTAACCTCCAGGTGTCGTACCATTCAAGAAGCTGGTAGGTGGCCCGCTGCAAGTATTTTACAGCAAGTTTCCTGGAGTAGGACTTCGCTAGTAGCGCAGCATCGTCAGCATAAAATGCTGTCATGCAGCCGTAAAACTTTGTGGGAATGTCCGCACAGAAGATATTGAACAAGATTGGCCCCCAGATGCTACCCTGGGGAACTCCCGCCCTGATGGTTCTGGTGGTAGAGGTGATCCCGCCGAAGAAAACGTGGAAGGTCCTGTCCGAGAGGTATGAGGCGATGGTGTTTATCTGCCATGTTGGAAAGTCCAGTCGACGGAGCTTATGGAGAAGGCCAGCATGCCACATTCGGTCGAAGGCCTTGGTGATGTCGAAGAAGGCCGCTGCAACGTGCCTTTTGTTGTTGAAAGCAGCACTGACGAATTGCAGGACGCGCAGAAGTTGGTGGGTTGTGGCGTGCTCCTCTCTAAAGCCGTATTGCTCCGCCGGGAGGATATTCCTTTCTGATAGTGTTCTCTGGAAAAAGGGTAGTATGGTCCTTTCTACAATCTTCCCCAGTCCGTCCAGAAGCGATATGGGGCGGAAGCTATCTGGGGAGGAGCGAGACTTTCCAGTTTTTAAGATCGGGATGATCTTTGCTCTTTTCCATAAAGCTGGGAAGTGGCCCAGTCTGATGATGGCGTTTGTGATGCATACCAGCCAGAGAACCGCCGCGGACGGAAGTCTTCGGAGTATTTCGTTTTCAATTCCGTCCGGACCGGGAGCTTTTCGAGTCTTAAGGCGACGGAGAGACGCTTTCACGTCCATGGCGGTGATTGTTGGCGGGTCTGTGTTAATGGGAAGCTGATGTGGAGGCATCTGAGGAAGTTCAGGACCTGGATTCGGAGAAAATGCGTCCTCTAAGTGGTCAGCGAAGGCCTCCGCCGTGATGGTGCTCGGCTCTACGGTGGGTATGGTAGCATGACTCCGGAGGGTCAGGCCTTTGGTGAACTTCCACAGAGAACCGTCCTGGGTTTTAGTGGAGGCGATCTTCTTCTCCCACATCTGGGTTTTCCAGGTAGAGATGCTGGTCTGAATATCCCTCTGCAGTCGCCGGAATTCCCGGCGTAAATGCGGTTCTCCAGTGCGCGTCCATCGGCGGCGGATCCTATTTTTCTCCCTAATGGAGGCGATGATGGTTTGAGGAAGTTCCAGTCTCCCTCCGAATCCCCTAGGTTTTCGTGGGATGGTGGCGTCAGCAGCAGCAGTGATGCTAGAAGCGAGGTTGAGTGTTGCAGCATCGACATCATCAGGAGTTTCCAGCTTCCCTGGTGATGACAGACGGGCTGTTAAGTCCTCAGCAAAGGCCTCCCAGTTGGCCTTCCTGAGGTTCCTTTTGGTAGCGATGAGTCGAAAGAGTGGTGATGTTCCGAAGAAAGCTGCGACTGGGAGGTGGTCGCTAGTCAATGCCGGGATGGTGTACATTGTCCTTGGAGGTGGGGACGCGCTGACGAGATAGATGTCGAGTACATCTCCTTTCCCAGTGTGGGAGAACCGGGTGGGTTCTCTTGGGCCGAGAACCTGGACCCGGTTCGTGGTGGCCCAGCGGCGAAGCTCTCTGCCAGATGTATTGTCTCTAAGGGAGCCCCAGTCGCCGTGCTTTGCATTAAGGTCCCCCGCAAAAATGGTAGGAATACCTGGCAGGAAGACATCCCCGAAGGAGGATTGCCGGAAGCGGTGCTGTGGTGGAAGGTAGCACGAGGTGAACTGCATTTCCCCCAGGTATGTGCTAGCGACGATGGTGATGGTCTCTAGCGAATGGAGTGAAGTTGGCTGCGGGTCAAGAAGCCGCGCTGCAATTTTGTTGGAGACCATTATTGCGACGCCCCCTCCGCTGGATCTGCTGCCATCCGGGTTGTCAGGGCGGTCCTTTCGGTATATTGTGAAGCCAGGGGTAGACCATCGGGTGTGTGGAGACAAATGTGTCTCCTGCAGAAGAATGATGTCAAAATTTTGTTGCCCAAGGAAGTGTAGGAGCTCCGGTGTCTTCCGGACAATAGCTCCGCCCACATTCCATGTGAGGATGGAGAGCGCCCTTCTTGTGGTGGTTTTAGGGTCCATTGCGCGGTGCTAAGAGATCGCGGAGGCTTAAGGCGAATTGTTGGAATTGGGAGATGATGGTTGCTTGAAGGCGGACCATCATCTGCTCCATTGCTGTGATGATGGCGTCAGGTGGGTGAGGAGTTTTGGCGCTGGTGCTGGAAACAGGCGATATTCTCTGCTTTTGCCGCAGTGGAATGCTGAGTTCGGCTGCTGTTTCTTCATTGCTTCGGCATGGCTGGGGAAGGGACGGGAACTCCGTATTTAGCGTTTTCCTACGCGGAGGTTGGACCTGCGAAGGCACGAAGAGTGGTGTTGAGTTCGACCAGGCGTTGGTGGTAGGTGGAGAAGCAGGCTGGAAGGTGGGTGCATTTGGTGTCGGACGCTGCGAGGGGCTGCTGGCGGATGTAGATTGCATCTTCCTCTCTTTTGCGGCAATCCAGACTGGGCATTTGCGAGACATCGCAGGGTGCGCGCCGCCGCAGTTGCAGCAAAGGGCTTCCTCGGTTCGTGGTTTCGTGCAGACGTGGCCTTGATGAGGACCTGCGCACTTCCAGCAGCGCGGGGCGGCGTGACAATGGGCTGAGGAATGCCCAAACCTATTGCACCGGAAGCACATCTGCGGCTGCTGGTGTTTGTAGGGGCGGATAGTCACCCTACAATATGACAACGCTGTAATTCTGCAAATATCAGCGGGTTTCCATTGAGCGGTCGATGGTGCCGAGAAAACGAAAAGCGGGAGCGCTCTTTGTTCCTTATCTCTGAGCTGGAAGGCCTTCCGCACCGGAATGCCGAGCGCCAAAAGATCCTCTGTCAGTTCCTCCTTCGCGGTTCCGGTGGACAAGCCGCGCACAAGGAAGGAGTGGAGCTGGTCCTGCCGCTCAGCCCATGTTGAGTAGGCGATGCCTTGCCCGTCGAGGAATTCCCTCGCCTTGCGGTAGTCGCACGTGGATTTCACCGACACTCGGCAAACCTCCCCGCGCGAGTCGACGTTCGACGGAGTCGGGAGTCCAACGCGTGTCGCCACGAAATCGGCGCCATTAAGCGCTTCTCGGAGATCCCTCGCTAAAGCCCTAATGTTAAGAATCCCATACAATTGAAGGGCAGGCGGGCGAGACCTTGCCCCGCTGGTCGGTTCCGGCCGCTGTGTTTCCCCGTCTGCCTCAGGGGTGGATGGCATAGAAGGGGAGGGTACCTCCATTTGACATCCTCCCGAAGTATCAAGGGCGTTGCGTTTTGTTTTCTTCGCCTCAGACGGCGCGAGTGGTTCGAAGCGATTTTTAAGAGCCAGCGGAGCAACTGTTTGCTCGTCTAAGTTGAGGAAATATCTCCTGGGCTTCACAGTAGTAAATGATTCCTCCTCCTCGGTGGTGCTGGCGATCTCCATTGTATCCTCAGCGAGTCGTTTAAGTCGCGGGTCGCGGGAGGAGAGACCAGGCGTGGGGGATGGATTTGCCGTTGACATTCCCGCGGAGACGGTAAATCTAGGAGGGAGAATAACGTTCTTGATGCCGGGTGCCGGAAATGATGCAGGTGATGATGACAAAGGTGTGGGAGTAATCCCTGGAGCAGTCGATGTCTCCATCGGGCTCGAGGTATTGCTCGAGTTGACGGGGCCGCTGGGCGAAAACTCGCCGGCTGCCGACAGCTCGCTTGCCGATAGTTCCTCACAAAAATTATCCGTAAACAGCTCACTCAAAACACGTCCTACCGCCACGAAGGTCGAGCTAGCTTTATAAACCATAAAGTCTAACCAATAGGCTGATCAAGTTCACTTGGCCGCTCACTAGGACCAATTTGGTCAATAGTGATGAAATTAAATGAAAATACTTTCTCAAAAACCGTAAATCGTGATTACTTCAAAAGTTTTGCTTGGTAGTGCAAATCAGTATAATTAAATTGATCTTGTAGTTGCTTAGATTTAACATCAATGTAGAGTGAATTTGAGAAATATATAAACGCGATTAAAAATAACTTTCGTTTGAGCAAACTCAAAACGTTGTCGATACAAATTAATCTCAGATGTGCTGTTGATATCATAGTACATCGTAATGATAATTACGTTGGCCATATCCGTAATATACAATATAATGGATTGATTACCTAAATATCTTTTTATTCATGTTTTCATTTCAATAATACGCGCAATGTTCTGAACTTAATTTACCAAAGTGTAGATGTTAATGATTACATCTATATCAGAAGAACTTTCATACGTATTCATTATTTATTTCTTCTAAAATGTGCTTGAAACACGTTTTGAATTATTAGAGATCGGAAGCGAACGGTTTATGCTCTACAGAATTGGAATTCCTTGAATTAAAAATACATTTATGACCTTACCAACGGGAATCACTTTTACAATCGATTCGATTAAATTTATATTAAAACTTCTTTCCAATATTTTAACGGAAAACTGCTTGTCCGAATCTTTTGAGGGACAATAAAAGAGAAATTTTCTCAATCTCAAATCATGTGTTCATAAGATTCAAGGATACCTGAACGTGTATAAAACACATCTTTTGAGGTGACAGAGCAAACGAGGAATATTTTTTACCAAAATAAAGGATTGTTATCTTAAATAGTACTCGTTATAATAATTATATACAAAAGTTAAATTTCCACTTGGTAACATTAAAATGTAGTTTGATGCAATAGCTAAAATATTTCAACCCGGCCCTAATTGATTTCAGATAATTCCAACACCTGGAAGGACAAATATTTAACAGCAGGAGCTATCGAAGGAGTAAATTGTATAGTGAAGCTGAGATAACAGAAATCACATTGAGACCGAAATGACGAAAGCATTTAAGCAGGAAAAAGAAGGTAAGGAAAATTTATCTACAACTACATAAATAACCTGCAAGATGCCTTGCGGTGTACGCTTGTCGAAATTTGTTTTTAATTTTCCATCGAATATTTTAGGTTAAGTATATGAAAAGAACGTATTTGGGTAGACATCTAATTTTATAAAAGCAAATGTTTATCAAAGTCAATCTTCAAAGATGTAATGAAGAAAATTCTCACAAAGGTCTTATTCAGGAACAAAACATTTTAAAAATTCGTAATTAAAGAATATGTAGTAAAATCTTCTCAAATCGTTTCCAGGAAAGAAGTCATGAAAATGTCAGTTTCTACACATCTTAATTATGAAAAATACTAATTTAATTAAGGGGTACATTAATCAAAGAATACTATTCTAGAGGCAATATGTAAAATGAACTTGGAAAATTACGCGATAGATTTATTTTAATCACCATGATAATATGTTATTGCTCGATGTGAGGGAATGAAAATTGCCTATTGGTTCTTACAATTAGTATTTCTTAATGGGGCAAATATCAGACCGAAGTATTAAGAGAGCCAGAGAAAGAGAGAATAAAGGCATTTCATATTTCCTGGTGATTTGAATCTACTAGTAGTTCTCGGGTTTTCACCCTGGTTACCTCGAGCACTTATGGTGATAAAACAGGGTATTGCAAAACATTATGGATAGTAGTGTCACCAGAATCAGCCTGGGTGAAAGTTCGAGAACTTTGTGTATAGACAGAGAGAAAATTAGAACGTTAATTTAATTTTATAAGTTTATAAAAGAAAATTTAATTGCTTTGCATAAAATTTAATGAATCTATTACCTATATTTTAAAGATAAATATAGGTTTCAGGACATGATTTCTTGATTGTAACGAGTGTATACTTTCGACAGTACGTGAAACTATTTTAAAGTAAAATCCAAATTCCAAAATTCGATCTGGTAACCGGAAGGTAACAAAACTCTGGACCTCTGATTGTGAATCCCAAGTAAAAGTATAATTATTGAGGGCGAAGAAAATTATCGAGGTCTAGGTTAAATTGAAAAGGCCAATTAAAGCAAAGATTAATGTCCTTCATTGATGTTTTTGGATATTGTTTTTAGTAAGCAGTCCCTTTCAAATGAAGGTGTACGAAGAAACATTTTTTCAATTCTGAAACATTGTAATAGCGAATCAAAACTCCTTAATGTCAGCTTTTCACCCAAGAATGTGTTGAAGTTTCTTTAAATTCATGACCTGACAAGTCAAATAGTCAAACGAAATATAAATTCGCTGTTCAAATCTCTTTTCCTCATTTAATTTATGAGAAGATAGGAAACACTGCATTCTTAACTATACGAGAAAATTATAAAGGAACTCATACATTCTGGTTTCTGGTATAAAGATGTTACAGTGGCACGATATAGAAGCTTTAATTTCAAAAACACCCTCTCTAAAATAAAAATCTGTACCTTAGAGAGGTAAAACTGAAAATAGCATAGGGTATTCGTAATTAGGTTTAGTTCCTTCAGTTCTTATACATCATAAATAATCCAAGTAGTTCTTTTATTTAGTGAAAGTAGCTTGGAAACAATAACTCTATTGTGGAGAAACCGTCAGGAAATCTCTCCAGATTTTTCCTAATATTAAGAAACCTAGATATTTATGAGAAATATATTGTGTGAACATGTTTAATTACATTAAAAGTTTAAGAATTAAATAAATGTCAAATATTTTTCTTTGACATACATACGAGTATGTACCGAGTTTCCTTGAGCATATTTCAAATGGTAAAAATTAGAATTCCCTTTCAGAAGGATTCCAATGCTCGTTTTTACTTTTGGAATGATCATCAAAAGTAGTATTGTTCTCAGAAATCGGATACTGGTCGAGAATGTTTGTAATGCACTGAATTACTCCGGTGGCTATTAATACATTAAACATCCTGGTGATGAGATGCCGACGAAGGCGTTGATGAGCGTAACGCATGTAAACAACTCGAGATTTCTTTGTCTCCTCTGTCGTCTTCCTCCACTCAGCACTTTTCATCATTTCTGTAATAGTCAGCTTTCTGCGTGATTTATTCCGTGACTCGATAAAGTTTTAAAACAATTAACTCGTTTATTTTGCATAATGTAATGCGAGAAGCTGTGTATATTTTGCCAGAAAGGGATTTTTTGAGGAGATCTCAAACAAAGCTCCATTATTCACTCTTCCCAACCATCATCCGCCCCTAGCAGCTCTCTCTCCTTCTTCGTTCATCCAGTCCCTCTCTGCACAGCGTTCGCTACCCTAAGGGGCCGATGCCGCTCTCCAACCAGCCCTTCATCCCTCCATTTGAAGAAAGGAGTGGATTAAAGCAGAAATAAGGGCAAGGTTCAGGGGATACAAAGAGGTGGAGAGAAAAGAGAGAAATGGTTCGAAAGATTCTTAGATGACGAAGAGATGGAGAAATGAGTTCTAAAATGTGGGAGAAGGGCGACACTTAGGGAGATGGAAACATTCCGTATGTGGATGAATTGGAGACAGAATGGAAGTCTTCTTTATTGGATGACTTATTACAACTTAGAGATTAAACGATTTGAATCGATTACTCTGAATTTTATCGTAAATTACCAATTTTTCATAACCGCATATTATATACGAGAGGTTCGGCAGGTAATAGATAATAAGCGATACTTTAATGCTATTAGAAGTATAATTTTTATATTACCTTTTATCATTACATAATATACATCCTAATTAATTGCGTTTTTAGCAATACCTCTTACTTGTCTCTAAGAGTTTAAAGTGCTCCTTAACGTCCAAATCCAAGGGAATTTTTGGATGCCCTTACTTCTTTTAATGGTGACGTAACTTATATGCTGTATAAGTTATTTTTAATACAAATAATAAAACAAAATCTTCTTTTGGATGTGATTTTCATTATTTGATTCATACGCTCTGATTTTAATGATTAACCGATCACAAAGAAGAAATTGTTAAATTCGCTTTCATGATTAATTTAGACGTATTACAATAATACATATTTAAAATTTGTTCACGTTCAATTATTTCCTAAAGATTAAGTTATTTATTTTTCATTATTGGTTTTAATTATATTTTTTTTTAAATGCCACGCTTTTAGCAATTGCTACACTCGTAGAAATATAGCCTTGTATATTATATAATTTATTCTATTTTTCTGAGATAGACTGTATATCAGAGGATTTCTCCAAGTATATGTTGCAATATCACATAAAAAATATATTATAATAATAATATCCCCATGAGAAGTTATTGGTGTACAGTATTTAGCATGATTCATAAATTTTCATCGGGTTTCCAGTTTTAGTTGCATGATTTAAACTTTACTGATATTTTGCAATCTTAACTTAACCATATGTATGTTAAAATCCACGGAGGAAGGCGTAGTTTTGTGGAAATCCATCACAATAAAATAACATAAGTAAGTATTTTTTTCCACAGTTTAAATATATATATAAACTGTGGAAAAAAGTACTTACTTCTATATAAACTCAATCAGTTGAGGCTTTACTTTTCGTTTTGGTGGATGTGTAATAGTAACTTTTTAATTTTATTTTTACTTGTAAAAATAAATATTTTAACAATACTTACTTCTGTTATTTTATTTTCATATGTATGTTTATTAATTCTATTGACCATTCATTCTGCTTAGAATGAATTTGAGTTTACCGAACACTCAAATGTGACACACTTTGATTACATCAAAAACCTAATCGAGACAATTGTACGTTATGGTTATGTTCAAAACTTCGTTTTATAATATTGTGATCCTGTGTATTCATTTTTGCTCAATGTACGAAGATGTAATTAATTAATTAATTAATATTAAGAATATGCATTTTCGCTTGAACCAAAGATGAAGCGCAAGTACGATGAAGTCAGATATTATCGATCAAATTCAAAGTGCGAGTAATCGGAAATTTTTACATTAAAGAGAATGGGATGGAGGAACGATGATGAATGAATGCTTGGAGAAAAGGTTTGTGGCCGATGTGATGGAAAGGGAATAAAAAGATTGAAGGGGTAGAATTATCAGAGGGAATTCGCAGGGAGAGAAGTTAGGGAATCAAGAGGAAAAAATGAGAAAATGGAGAAAAATCTGAAGGAAAAGATCTTTAAGATAAGGTTTCGTAGTTTGAGCAGGAAGGTGATCGAAAATTAATCGTAATTACTCGTAATGATTCAGCTTTATCTAAAATAACTTTAGAGTGTTTAGTAATGCTAAAATATGGCACTAATTTTGTTGATTTACTTGAGTAATACTTTAAAATTTCCCAAAATTATTTCTGAGGGCGTCGCTCCAAAGTAACACACCAGGAGAGCAGACGGTGCAAATTGCCCATACTATAAGCGGGAATCAGTCTATTTGCAAATGAACTTTTTAACGTGAATTACAAACGTATTTTCAAGTGTAAGATTAAGTAGACGACTTCCATTCTGTATCAAATTTTATAATTTATGCATTTAAAAATTTTTCCTTTATTAATTCTTTACTCATATTGAAAATAGATTTCTACTTTTCCGCAAAGGTTTTTATTCAGGAACTACCGGTTTCGGTATATTACCATCGTCAGGTTCAAACATAACTGAATCCTCAAACTTCTCCTCGGCAGTTTGAGGATTCAGTTTTGTTTGAACCTGACGATGGTAATTAACCGAAACAGGTAGTTCCTGAATAATACCTTTGTGGAAAAGTAGAAATCTATTTTCAATTATGTATTTCCACTACATCACGGCCGAATCGATAAATTATATCTTTATTCATAGTTAATTTATAATTGTTAAAGGATTTTCAGATCAGTTTTTCATCAGCTATTTTCCAGTCATGCAACTTTAAATCGACTTCATATTATCTTTTTAACCACAAACTGATAATCTTCTTCTATTTGTATTTGATAATCGAAAGAGTTAAAACATAAAAAATGCCAAGGAAAAATGGGAAAGATGAAAGACAGGGACTCTAATTTGGATATTGTTAGGCTGTTCTTATATCCCACCTTGAGGTTTTTTTAATCGCACAAATTACGTGTTAATTTTCCGTAAACCGCTTTGTCTGTATAAAATGCATCATTTAAAAATCTCACCCTAATTTTTTATCCATCATCTCAAAATCTACTATCAATTATTTCAAAATTCACAACAAAGGAGTTTTGTCGTCCCATCGGACAGCCCCCTCGTTAGAATTCCTCCACTCCATTGAATGACAGTACCCAGTTATGACGTGTTAATTTCTGAGACCTGATGATTCAAGCGCACCAGCTGTGTTTTATAAGTCACGGTGAATCGTAATTAAAGCAGTTAGAACGATACTTGACTCAATGTTTGTCTTTTTGAATACAAAGAAGTATGCGCTTATAATTTAGTTTATAGATGTATATGCGCGTATGTATTCCTAAATCTTTAGAGTTTGACCAAGGTGGTAAAACTACTTTAACCAATTCGGGCGTATAAGCAATCTAGAGGCCGCACTTGCGATTGAGAAAAATAAAAGCATGCGTGGGATAATGCGTTTCCCCAACCAGCAGTCGGATCTCTTCCTACGATTTCTCCATTATCAATTCTAATATATTATTAATACATTTAAAGTATTTTCACCATTCCAAATAATGCGTCATTACTTAAAGAATCGTTCTTTAAGTCTTCTGGGAACGAACCCTTGATACCTAGGATCGATATCTCACTCATTACTATGGCATACGCCCTATTGACTAAAATGGCAATGCATTACTACCTAAGACATTGATAGTACATTTGTATCTCAATTTTTAGTTTTTTCTGTGCTATTTATTTATTAAAAGGAGGATGCAGCGTTATCTCAGCTGTTGTGTTATGATTTCATGTTGAAACTACTATTAAATAATATACTATACGAGTTGCTTGTTAGCATATTGATGATGTATTTCTATCTGCCCCTATAAACTGTAAGGTATTGGAGTCAGCAAAGGTTAGACCGTTTCTAAAATTCCAAGCTCATACATCGGGAAGGTCCTCCGACGTAATTTTGCATTTCTCCTTTGAAAAATATGGTACAATGCAAATTGTGCCCTGTCGTCGAACAAATTATCATAAGGTAAACGGTAAACTATCTTTATGAAACATGTTCATTAATTCTGTGCACATGCCTGGTGATTGATTTCCGCCGTCGAACCATAGCCTTTTCATGAGATGAGGTTGCATGTAACTATTTAGTAGTGGTAACAAACAACAACGATGCATCGTTGAAACCGGTCGTTTAAAATAAACTGTGCTCGCTTTATTTATTTAGAAAACGCTGGGGAAACATAAGACCATTATGATTTGTTCTTATTAGCCTGGTTTTGCCATTAGACAATGGCACAATTATACGTTGTTATTGTATGATCGAGGAGGGGAGAACATAATTTAATTGCATATTCATCAGAGCAGGGAATGAAAACTAAAACCTATTTGAGACTGAAACACACATACATAATTGAGATATATAGTGCATAGTATTTACCTGTATTCAGCGCAGGCGTATCGTGTGGATTTCCGTTTGTTTTCTATTTCTGTGTTTATGTATTATATTTACGTAATGGATCTGCAAGCTGAAATGGCGGATGGTAGAGGCTGTAAACCACACCAAATATCCCTAACCCTTAATGCCTTTTCTTAAACTTTTTTATGACTCCGCGAAAAATACGGCCATAATTCACTATTTTGTAATTATTTCCAAGCGCTACGCAGTTTCCCAAGAATTTCGCGAAGGATACTTACTGTAGTAACAGAATCAACAATATCGTCAACGGAATCTTAATAGATAACTTTTTCGCATAGACTCTGTCTGAAGTCAAGACTTTTATGCAACCCGAGAACTCTAGCATGGCTAAACACTAATGTGGAATCTAAAATCTCCTTTTGAAACTTAGCTGCTCTATGCTGTGTGACGGTTGATGCCTTGGCAACATCTTGATTTGTGCGTTGTCATTCTTGTAAAAGTGTGGATTACTAAGTAGTTATGAAAATAGCTCTCTGAGTTTTTGTGCTCATTATCCTAACCACATAGTCAGGAACACCGTGAAATGTCTCTACATAGGATACTTACACCACTTTGTAAGGTAATAAACAGTATTTCAGGAGGGGTACATGTGGAGGAAAAACCCAATTTCCTTTTCTCTTGAGGAGCATCCCCTCTGAATACTCCTGGATAATATTTGCATCCACCTTTCTTATTACACTATAGATAAGGTAAATCCGGGTGAGATGCCCCACTGAGAGAGATGTCCCAGTCGTAGTACTTTTGAGGGAAACTACAAGATTGCTCTACTGACAGTGTTCATCAGTTAGTTGGAATGCACCGGTCTATCTGCAAGAGTTTCACGGCGATTAATTCTTTTTACGCAGTTTTATAACATTATTTCAAGTAGGTACTGTTTTTTCCGCCCTGTTACAAGATAGAGAATAATGTTTCTGGTAGGCATCAGTTTAAATAAACCATCGTAATGAAACACTTAGTAACTTCCACAAATTTGTGGAAGTTACTAAGTGTTTCATTACGATGGTTTATACTGAATTTCACCAAGTGAGGATTGAACATATTAATTATATCAGTTTAAATGTTTGAATATTTTGAATTAAAGGGCGGAAACATGTAGCTAAAGGTTCATCTAATATCCACGTGCAGTGACTGGCCATATTGAACAAACTGGCTGTAAGGGCATCTCTCCCGTACTGAAAGGAGAGACTACTAATCACGACTACTGAATTAAACTCCGACATACTTATGCTGATTTATGAACGATTGGTTTCTGTTTTTTATTGTTAGTTTGAATCCTTTTTTTTTGATTAAGCATCAATCATAGAGTCAGACACAAATCTGTTTCCGTGGACCCGAAGGGTACCGAAATATGAGTATATAAATAGAGTAAATACGGAATCGAAACGGAATATTTTTTTTCTGGTTCAACAAAAACGAAAAATTTTGGCTGTTCCGGTTTGCTACGTCAGCCGTACTTAAAACGGTTTGAACTAGAATTTTCGCTCCGAGCATAAAACATAAAACAATTGGCTTATCGCTGAAATACATTTCTGAATCACAACTTCGGTTTTAATAAGTAGTTAATGACCGATGAATAGAACCCATAGATTGAATAAATTAATTGAATATTGGATAGGACTGCAAGAACTGAGAAAAAACAATAGTATCCAAAATAATCTGTGAAGTACTGATGATGGACAAATAAAACTGGTTCTATATATCTTTTGTTAATACTGGAAAAATGGTTCCAATAAATATTATAGGATATACGAAGATGTAACATTCCTTGTTAATATTCGTCAACTAATGCGGTATAATGAGGAAAAAACACGTAATGCGGTGTTCCCAGATTCGACGCATTTACGAGGAGGAGTATTTATAATGATTATCATTATGAACTAAAGATTGTTCTCAGGTCGTGACATTATTGTATCGTGATTTAGCGTAAGAAATATATAAATGGCTTTTCTAATAATTATGATTTATAAATATTTAACGTAAGCAGTTAATATTTGAGTTATACTGATTCACTGGCAATGCTTTATCCGTAAATTTAGAATTAATAGCCCTCGTTATTTTTTCTATAATTTCTAAATAATTATGTATCATGCAAATGATCTTAGCATATTTTTCGCAACGATAATTTATATTTTAAAAGATTCATGTTTCGAAATTCCGCTAATACTTATTTACTTGAAATATTTAATACAGTTAAATATATGCCGCTCAATGCGAAGACGCTTTTACCTTCTTAACTCCTTTTATAGGATTCACAATTCAATTTAAATCCTCCAAATGTTATCAGAAATTCCCTACCTCGAACTTATTTTATATTGTACAATTACTTTGAAATATTTGGAAGAACTAGAAACGTTTCCAATTTCACTTTCCCATGCCAGCAAAGGTCATGAAAAATGATCATATGATGAGTTATTTTCCTACATGATCTTGGCTAACTAAATTCTTTTATTAAATACCTATAACAAACCTACAGGAAAGAATAAAACTTACGTTTTCTAAAAGAATTCTAGCTAAAGGAGAATTTTGCGCGTTGTGATAATGTCTAAGAAATGAATTTTAATCCATCGATGGAAATAGTAACGTTAGTGCTTAAGAATGTTTAAAGAAACTAAGACTTAGGCAAAAATGTATCAATAACTATATAAAGGTATAGTCTCCCTTAGGATATTTCGTTGTTGTCATTCCTTCTTCAAGAACCTATTCCTAGAGAGATGCATTGTATAGCTGTATTGTTTTAACAATGATTTAAGGAAAACGTCCGTATCTCTAGTGTTTCTCGTGAGGTGAAATCCCAATCTCATAGAATGCTAATTATTTATAGTAAAAGATGATATCAAAGGCATCGTAAAATATAGCAAAATCTATAACTATCATTTGGCTATACCGTACGTTATATTGGATAATCTTAATACTAATATTTATGTTCTCCGAATGTATAAAACTGTTGCATCAAAGTAGAACGATTGACAGCTTTTTGAAACTAGGACGCTATAAAATTATATTCAGGAAATAGAAATGTGTATTGTATCTATTTGTATGAATAATGTTTCTCATACATGTGAAATCTTTTTCGTTTCCTAAATTGAATACTATAAATCTGTAAATGACGACAGTTTTTATATACCCTATATAATATAGATGAAATATAAAATTAGTAAGGAAGAAAATTATAACGCCCATATGCGGGAAAAGATTTGTTTTTCGTCATGCACTGTTAATGTTTCTCCTAGTTTCTTTTGTAGTCTTACATCAATCTGAATCCACATTACTACCAACACTTACTCCTGGATTCGTAGACGTTCTCGGAGGTGATACTTCTGATCAGCCGATGAGGGAGGGAAGGGAGGATTTGGAGGGTCAACCTAACGCCCTAAGGAGTGGACTGATCAAGGTGGCGTGCCATGAGGTTCGTTCCCATGCCTAGGAACCCCTTCTTCACCATCTATCGCTGGTTAACCGCGAGCTCCGACCTCTTAGACAGAAAGATCGAACAGGAGCTTAGAGAGGACAAGTTAACTCAAATTCTGCATAAGAAGGTGAAAGATAGGGCCCTGCAAGAGATGCCTGCATCCGTAGGCCTTACAGCTAGGGTCGAAAGGAATTAGGCAATATTTACTCTTCCCCCACGGAGCAGGTAGTTAGTACATTTATAGGCACTTAGTTCTACACTACAGCCTCCAAATACTTTTTCCATTTTTTTAGGAAATATGCAAAGAGTATTGACTGGGAAATGTTTTTAGACTTTCATGATTATCAGCTTGTCTTTAAATAAAGTGTAGGTAAGATTGAATTGACATATAAAAACACAAGATGACTACTAAATATTTCTCGCAATGATCCATGAGAAATTAATATTGCAGATTAAAAGATTTCACAGATATCTGATTCAAACTTTAGATTTTTGAAAAGGCATGAAGCCTCTTTAAAGGCGACGAAAAAGTCTGATTACTCACGAAGTGACATCTCAGTCAGAATTTTTAGTTGCTGCACTCACCTTAAATACAAGAAAAAGGAATTAATAAGGAATATGATAAGTTTCAAGGATATTGAAAAAATAGTGTTGAATGGAATTTTTAAGTCACATAAACCGAATCGAATGTTGAACAATCATGAATGTATCTTAAGCTTACATTTTTCATACTGAACGTACCTTGCTAATAAATCTTACTCACTGGCGATTATTCGCTGAATCCAGTAGTGGATAATAAAACTATGAAAAAGTACTAGTCTGATCCTCATGTCTCGTTGTTGACAATAATTTTTCACTTGTGTATCCCATGAGTTCACTCCCACTAGGAACGGGTTGTTCACGAACTGTGAAGATCGATCCAAAGGGTAACACCGTCTTGAGGAGTTTGCACTAATTCATTTCACATCGACTGTTATTAAAACTTAACTAAAGTAACTAAAAAACGCCATTCCAGTTACCAACTCTATGCAACCACGAGGTGATTACGTGGCCTTTAACCGCGCTTTTGCGCTTTTCCGATCTTCACGAAAAGTCTAAATTACGCTATTTGCGTGCGAGGAACTATGAGTAATGTGAAGTTACTGGCCATGCTCATTGTGTTTTTCACAATGTTGGTATTTCTGCCCTTCTAAATTTACCTGGAATATATTATTGTGGATGTGCTATGTATATAAAAGTATCAGACGAATAGGCTTTCCTCTTAATGTTCGAAGAGTAAGTTATGTATGTGCAAAAACTGAGACCTCAATCTTTTGCTTTCTTCGTACGTTAGAGACATGTGATTGTGATTTTTTCTATCTTGCGATTTGTGAAGGTTCTAACTGGAATGGTTTTGCAATTATGTACTCTCTTTGACGGAATCTAAGTTAGCTAAGGATGTGAAGTAAGATTTATTATTATTATTGGATAGTTCAGTTAACTTTTAGGCCGCGATATTCGTAGATATCGTGTCTTTTAATTATACGAAAATTACTGGCTTGAATTTTAACGGAAATCGAAATGTTAGGAACCTTGTTAAAGTTCATTTTTTTCATTAAGGTGCTGAATACGAAGCCTAAATATATATTAGAATGAATTAATATTGATGTCGTATCTAATTATTCAGAATTTTGAATTTTATTGTATCGCAATAGTAACTCAGATGTTTTCATTTCGATGAAATGGATGGTAAGTTCCAATATCCCTTTCATCAGAATCCTATTTATATCTTACCACATTACTTCCGAATTTAAATATCGCGAGATACTTTTTAGGAATTTGATTTAATTTGGAAAGAATCTAAATGGAGAGTTACATTAATTCAGTCATAAATCCGTACTCTATTAATGAAATAGGATCTCTGAGAATTGGATTATTTTTCGTAAAACCTTTATTTTCGCAATTGGAATTAATGGTGTGAATTGATTCTCTGATGTGTATATCGTATATTAGTACCAGATATTTCAAATCGTTCACGGAAGTATGTTTTGAAAGTTACGTATTTTCTCATTTGGAAAATTAATTGTTTTATTACGTACACAGTCATAGCTATAGACTAAAATACTTAATTTTTATCGTTGTTTGTTATAATTGATATTGGATTTTCAATTTTTTCAGATGTCTGATGAAAATAACAACGCATTCATATCGATATCTCGCAGGCGTATTTTGACGCGTAAATCAAAAGCAACTGGCGTAGAGGGAAATCGTCAATGTCCTTTGTAAACGTCGTCACATTTCGTAAAACTTTAAAAATATTTTGTATTTTTTATTCCTCATACAAATCAAGATTGTGCAAATCATGTCATAAACATATTCCTCGTAAACCATGTAAAATTTTTCAATTTTTTTTTAATTTCAGCTCTTATTATTTGATAATGCTGCAATAAGTATCCGTCAATTTACATTAGCTTTAAGATACATGCTCTTTCATAGCCAAAACGTGTAACTAAGCTTCCGGTACTAAATTCTCTTGGACATTATTTCTTGAAAGAAAAGGTATGTCGAGGCTTGCTGGTATTATTTCAGGAGTTATAAACGTTGTTGGAGACTTTGACGGATAATAAGTTGATCCTTCGATTCAGCAAATTGTTATCCGATCGGTAATTAAAAAATATATCAGTGCGTCTTTACTAACGGTGCAATTCCGAACTGCATAGACCAATAGGGCTTTAAATCCTATACCTAGCTCATTCCACCCCCGTTTATATTTCTTTATATTCTCTTCCTAATTTTTTCATAAATCTATATTCCTATCATTTTTAACGAATAGTTATTAATATTACATTACCAATTATTTCTACTTGCAAAATCAAGTTTTCCGCTTAGATGCATCAAATACTACAGAGTAAGGAGTTAGTTTATTAGTTTTTCTGTCTTTCCTTGTCTGTCTCTTACATGTACTATCTCTTTACCGCTATCCCTGTTTTTCTATTTATGGGCTCTGAAATGCATTTTCGATTACTTTCTCCCAATGATGATTTATATTTGAATTTTCTTTTCCTTTGCTTCCAGTTTAAAGGAATTAAGAAAAAGGAGCTTGGCTCATCCAAATAATTACCTGTAAACAGATACGGATTACCAACGGCCTTGAGCTTCGTTGCCCTTATTACTTTCTCCATATACGAAGTATAGAGAAAGTATTGTTTTCATGAAAAAATTCGACTTCGAGATTTCAACGGAAATACATGTTTTGGGGTCCCTAGAACACGTTTTGACCATTTTCGGAATGATGTCTGTGTGTATATG
Source organism: Sympetrum striolatum (assembly GCA_947579665.1). Classification (NCBI taxonomy): domain Eukaryota; kingdom Metazoa; phylum Arthropoda; class Insecta; order Odonata; family Libellulidae; genus Sympetrum; species Sympetrum striolatum. The sequence goes on from OX388352.1 coordinate 31,880,582, forward strand.
TGTGTGTGTGTGTGTGTGATATTGGGCGCTCTAACGTGAAAACTATTAGTCGTATCAATACCAAACTTCATATATAGTAGTGTTGTGTATGCTGTCAGAGTTGATTAGTTTTTGGAGTAAATCGGTCAACCGGAAGTCGAGCTTTATTCATTAAAGCGCATTTCCGGTTTTCAAAATATCTCCATAAATATGATGTATACGTAAATTGTATTACTTATAAAAGTTTTAGATAATGTAATTTACTATAACTTTTGTATTTAATATATTTTTGTATCACCGGTTGATTAGGAGTTATTCGTGAAATACTGATAAACCGGAAGAAGATGATTATGTACTTTGTGGGTGCTCTAACATGAAAACTAATTGTCGGATCAACACCAAATTTCATACATTGTACTTTTATTACAGTCGTTAGAGTTGATTAGTTTTTGGAGTAAATCGGTCGACCGGAAGTTGAGCTTCATTCTTCAAAGCTTATTTCCGGTTTTCAAAATATCTCCATAAATATGATATTTAGGTATACACTATTATTTATAAACGTTTTAGAAAATGTAATTTACTATAACTTTTGTTTGAAACATATTTTTGTATCACTGATTGTTTAGGAGTTATTCATGAAATACTGATAAACTGGAAGTTGCTGGTTATGTACTTTGTGGGCACTCTGGGCTCAATGGGCGAAAGGCCAAATTCTTCTTTTTTCATCGAGCATGTCCCGAAAAACATTATTTATAATGTTTGTGACGTAAAAGATAATAATATATAAATTAATCACTCATCTTCCAAGTTTAGATTGAATATGGAGTTCGAAATTACTGTCGTAGATAAATATTTACATCTTATATATGGAGAAAGTCATGTGCTGGCCACATCAGATTTTTACTTTCTCCATATACGAAGTATAGAGAAAGTATTGTTTTCATGAAAAAATTCGACTTCGAGATTTCAACGGAAATACACGTTTTGGGGTCCCTAGAACACGTTTTGACCATTTTCTGAATGATGTCTGTGTGTATGTGTGTGAGTGTGTGTGTGTGTGTGTGTGTGTGTGTGTGTGTGTGTGTGTGAGTGTGTGTGTGTGTATGTGTGTGTGTGATAATGGGCGTTCTATTTCGAAAACTAAAAGTCGTATCAATACCAAACTTCATATATAGTACTGTTGTGTGTGCTGTCAGAGTTGATTAGTTTTTGGAGTAAATCCGTTAACCGGAAGTCGAGCTTTATTCATTAAAGCTCATTTCCGGTTTTCAAAATATCTCCATAAATATGATATATACGTCTATTGTATTACTTATAAAAGTTTTAGATAGTATAATTTACTATAACTTTTGTATTTAACATATTTTTGTATCACCGGTTCATTAGGAGTTATTCGTGAAATACTGATAAACCGGAAGAAGATGATTATGTACTTTGTGGGCGCTCTAACATGAAAACTATTTGTCGGATTAACACCAAATTTCATACATAGTACTTTTATTACAGTCGTTAGAGTTGATTAGTTTTTGGAGTAAATCGGCTGACCGGAAGTCGAGCTTCATTCTTCAAAGCTCATTTCCGGTTTTCAAAATATCTCCATGAATATGATATTTAGGTATATACTATTATTTATAAATGTTGTTTAAAATTTAATTTACTATAACTTTTTTATGAAACATATTTTTGCATCACTGATTGTTTAGGAGTTATCCATGAAATACTGTTAAACCGGAAGTTGCTGATTATGTACGTTGTGTAAAGCTCATTTCTGGTTTTCAAAATATATCCATAAATATGATATATTGGTATATTGTATTCCTTATAAAAGTTTTAGATAATATAATTTACTATAACTTTTGTATTTAATATATTTTTGTATCACCGGTTGATTAAGAGTTATTCGTGCAATACCGATAACCCGGGAAGTAGCTGTTATGTCTATTGTGGGCGCTCTAACATGAAAACCATTCGTTGTATCAACTTTAAATTCCACATATAGTGTTTTTGTTGGTGTCGTTAGAGTTGATTAGTTTTTGGAGTAAATCGGTTGACCGGAAGTCGAGCTTCATTCTATAAAGCTCATTTCCGGTTTTCAAAATATCTCCATAAATATTATATTTAGGTATATACTATTAATTATAAATGTTTTAGAAAATTTATCTTACTATAACTTTTGTATGAAACATACTTTTATATCACCGATTGTTTAGGAGTTCTTCATGAAATACCGATAAACCGGAATTTGCTTAGTATGTACTTTGTGGGCGCTCTCACATGAAAACTATTTGTCGTTTCAACACCAAATTTCATGTATATTACTTTGGTTGTTGTGATTAGAGTTTATTATTTTTTAGAGTATATCATTGAACCGGAAGTTGAGCTTTACTCTTCGAAGCTTATTTCCGATTTTGCAAAATACCTCTATAAATATGATATTTAGGTATATACTATTATTTTTAAAAGTTTTAGAAAAATTACTCTACTACACCTTTTGTATTAAACATATTTTTGTATCACTGATTGTTTAGGAGTTATTCGTGAAATACCGATAAACCGGAAGTTGCTGATTATTTACTTTGTGGGCGCTCTTACCTGAAAACTATTTGTCGTATCAACACCAAATTTCGTACATTTTATTTTGGTTGGTGTCATCAGAGTTGATTAGGTTTTGGAGGATATCGGTTTACCAGAAGTCGATCTTTATTTATGGAAGCTCATTTCCGTTTTTGAAACATTTCACCATTAAACCTTAAGTAGTCTCGTGGGGTCAATGTGACATCAGGCGCTATATTACCGTCGGGATCACAGAAACTAATGAAGATATTTCAACCAAATTTTCGTTTTGTAAAAATGTTGTCCATGTTATGATTATCTGAGGATTTTCTTAATGTCAAGTTATAAGAAGTATGCAATTTTAGCAGTGCTACCAAATTTACTGAAATAAATTTTAATAATTATCTAAACATTATTTCAACAATTTTTAAGCACCTATACATAAAATAATTCATAGGTATTTTAAAGATTTACTGAATATTTTAGGAATGAATCTATAATGTTTAAAATGCTATTACAGTTCACAGAATACCTTACTAATTCTCACTGAGTAAATATGTGTTGATATAGTTTCAATATAGTAACAAAGAGCTACGCATTAATTTTTTTTTTTTACTTTCTCCATATACGAAGTATAGAGAAAGTATTGTTTTCATGAAAAAAATCGACTTCGAGATTTCAACGGAAATACATGTTTTGGGGTCCCTAGAACACGTTTTGACCATTTTCGGAATGATGTCTGTGTGTGTGTGTGTGTGTGTATGTGTGTGTGTGATAGTGGGCGCTCTAACGTAAAAACTATTGGTCGTATCAATACCAAACTTCATGTATAGTAGTGTTGTGTGTGCTGTCAGAGTTCATTAGTTTTTGGAGTAAATCGGTCAACCGGGAGTCGAGCTTTATTGATTAAAGCTCATTTCCGGTTTTCAAAATATCTCCATAAATATGATATATACGTATATTGTATTACTTATAAAAGTTTTAGATAATGTATTTTACTATAACTTTTGTATTTAATATATTTTTGTATCTGCGGTTGATTAGGAGTTATTCGTGAAATACCGATAAACCGGAAGAAGATGATTATGTACTTTTTGGGCGCTCTCACATGAAAAATAATTGTCGGATCAGCACCAAATTTCATAAATGTTACTTTTAGTACAGTCGTTAGAGTTGATTAGTTTTTGGAGTAGATCGGTCACCCGGAAATTGAGCTTCATTCTTCAAAGCTTATTTCCGGTTTTCAAAATATCTCCATAAATATGATATTTAGGTATATACTATTAATTATAAATGTTTTAGAAAATAAAATTTACTATAACTTTTGTTTGAATCATATTTTTTTATCACTGATTGTTTAGGAGTTATTCATGAAATACTGATAAACCGGAAGTTGCTGATTATGTACTTTGTGGGCGCTCTGGGCTCTATGGGCGAAAGGCCAAATTCATCTTTTTTCATCGAGCATGTCCCGAAAAACATTATTTATAATTTTTGTGACGTAAATGATAATAATATATAAATTAATCACTCATCTTCAAGTTTATATTGAATATAGAGTTCGAAATTACTGTCGTAGATAAATATTTACATCTTATATATGGAGAAAGTCATGTGCTGGCCACATCAGATTTTTTTTTAAGTTCAAGTCGGACTTTACCTTTCATTTTTCAGATAGCCTTGAAGTTATTTTCTTGCGTGTTTTCACTACTTAATGGAGGAAAAAAGAGGTAAAAACACTTTCATTGAACGGTGGTATACTCGTAATCTTGAAACGTTATTTCTGTTTTACGTCGGAAAAAAGGTACTCATACCTATACTCAAGACTGCAGCTCTCGAATGTTCTCAGCTTATAATTAAGATAACCCACTATCAAACTCTTTCATTGTCAAATTCCTTTCAAAGTATACTTTTTAGGTACAATATTTAAATTAACATAGCCGAAAACTCTGTTTAATTACTTTTAAAATAATATTGTTTATGATGAATTAGAAAGTTCTCTCTTGAATGTCGCAATGATATACTGAAATGGCATGTAACGGGGTGAAGTGGACAGGCTCATAATGGGGCCAAGTAGCTAGTGCCTCCGTTCCCTGCCCAAGTTGAATTCTTAAACCGTTTAATATATTATATTATCCACCGAGTTTTTATTTAGTTCTTTATATTCAGGAAAACTAATATATCTATAGCTTAAAATAAGTTTTTCGGTTTTTTTTTAATTTGACAATTATTTTAAGAAATTTAAAAATTCAACAAGAAAAGAAAACAAACAATTTATAGGCAAATACAGACCCGTTTTTAATGAAGCACAGGAAAATGAATTAGTAGACCAATTCTAGGCGTTAGAAGAGCGTTTCTATGGCGTCAGTAAACGACACACGCCGCTTAGCCTTCCAGCTTGCGGAAAAGAAAAATTTACCTCATAGATTTGACAAGGAAAAACAGATGGCTGGTTATGAATGGATTGCAAGTTTTTAGAAAGCGTAATGCTTATCTGAGTCTTCGAAAACCAGAATAAACAGCATAAGCTTGTGCCCAGGGTCTTAATATAGGTCCCACGGTCTATCATAACCATTTTCTTTCTCCTTCTTCAAAAATAATAATAAAAACTCTTTATTTGACGAGATTAGGCACATTAGGGCCTCTCTTACACCTAACCATTAAGGATAACTAATGTTAAATACAAAGAAAAAGGTGGAAAAACAATACAAATATATATATATATATATATAAATAATAGAATTGGGGTGTGGGGAAAAACTCCTTGGCTGAAGGCTTGCGGAGAAAAACCCACTGTGCGGGAAAACGCTCACACAAGAAGGGGAGCGAAAAAAAACCGCGAAAACACAGATGGAAATAAATACAAGCAGGTATATTACTAGTTGCATAATTGCTGACCAATATTGTTGGGTAAACTTCTTGCTGGTTGACCACGGATGTCATTTACCTGAAAAGACAGAAGAAGAAGAGTAGACGGTAAATAAAGAGCTTTCAGAAATGCGATTTAAGTAATGGAGGCCTTAAAAATTGAGATTAATAAGCTACTATAATGTAATTAATAATCCACAATTAAATATTATATAATAGTTATACTGGTAAGGATAATTAAAGTTATATTGATAGATAAAGCATGATTTACCTTCTGTACAAATATTAATAAATCTAAAAATAGTATTTATACCAAAAGAAAAAAAAAATTAAAAAATAAAGAAAATAGTAATAATAATTATTATTATTATAAAAAGACAAGTTATAATGTTACCCTCGAGATTTGATGATGGTACTAGTAGTGGACATGTGAAAGGTGTCTGGTGAAAAAATATTAATTATCCTTGTTAATTAATATGTTTGAGACTGACTGTTTGAAGGAATGAAGTGAGCGGCATTTGAGGTTGTGGTTGGGTAGTTCATTCCAATACTTCGCTCCAAGAACGATAATAGATTTTGAACAGATTTCGGTTCTATGAGAAGGAATCATTAGCTTGCCTGAAGAGCGAGTACCAAAGGTATGAGTGCTGTTGAGGTCATTGAAGTACGAAGAGAGATACGTGGTACAACGTTGATTGAGTACTTTGTGTACAAGGTTAAGTGTATGTACCTTTCGTCTGGAGTCAAGTCGTAGCCAATTTAGTTCTTTCAGAAGAGGAGTAATATTGTCAAATTTCTTGGCATTAAAGATAAATTTAATAGCATGATTAAAAGTACGGTTCAGCTTGGCATTAGCAGACGATGTGAGTTCGTTCAGAAGCACATCACAATAATCGAATATGGGAAGGATCAAGGCTTGTATAACGGCCTTTTTAGCTGCATCGGAGGTGTACATTTATGTCTTTTGAAGTTATGAAGTGTGGAGTAAAAATATAGTTTTTTATCTTTATGTTTCGCAGATTTTTCACACTCCCCTTCTAGTGAGTGTTTTCCTGCAAGGGAATTTTTTTCCTGAGCCCTCAGCTTAGGTTTTTTCAATCCACATATTACTTTTCTTCGTGTACTTTTGCAAACTATCTCTTTCTTTCTGTTTAGTATATGACGATGGGTTAGGTGTAAGAGAAGACTTAGTAGTCTCAATCTCGCCCGAATAAAGGCCATTTATTATTATTATTATTATTATTATTAATAAACCTAACGTCGATGGGTTTTTGAAATCTGGAAAGAGGTCCAAGATATAGTAACATCAAGTCCCTTCAAAGCAGAACTTGTGGATGAAAAAGCTATAAAGGGAAAAGAATAAGAAAGAAAAAAGGAGAGAAAAGTCTCCAGGTGATTAACAAAACATCAAAGAGAATGAAAATAAAAACTGAAACTCGAAAAAAATTGCTTGCACAAAATTTTTAGTCAGATGAAGATAGTGATGCTGAATGTTTTAACTGTGACGATAAGTTCTAGTTGCCACAAATGAGCTCATGCTAGATTCGAAGAAGAGTTTGCGAACATTGCAAGAAAATTTCTAAAACAAAATAAAGTTTCTTTTTGCAAAAACATATTATTTCATATTAATACATTGTTGATTGTGACATTAATATTGATTTATTATAGTTCATAATAGAAATATAGTTTGATTTTGTATGTAACCGTGTTTATTATCTTAAGATATTTTCCCTGGCCTCTTTAAAATAGTTGAAAAAAAATGGCGAGAACATCTTTCAAGATATTGTTGGTATATTGATGAATATAGATTTTGCTCTAACGAAACTACATGCTTAGTATTTTAAAATTATGTTTCCTTCTAAAATGGTCAATTAACACACATCTTGTCTTAGAGTGGCCGCTTAACACAGTCTCCCTTGCATATATTTAATACAAAACTCCGCTAAACTTAATGTTGACCATTCTTATCCTCGATTGCCCTCTATTAAAGAATTGAGATTTAATAGAAATGTCATCATTTACATTCGTTATCAAGAATTCACTTTATTTTATCATGGGAGCCAATAGTGATACATAAGGTTCAGTTGAATTTCCTGATTAATCTTGAAATCTACAAGTGGCGACTGTCCTACTTTGAGCCGATTATTAATATACGTGTTAATTTTATATTTCTTGAACAATATTGGTAAACATCCTTCTTCTATATTTGTGGAAAGGAGATAGAATCAGCATAAATATTGAAAATTTATAGTTCAATTATTTATGGGCTAATGAAAAATTAGGTACTATATCAATAACCAATTCTAACCCTAGAATCAGCAATCGGATAAAAGAAGGAGACTGTTGTGTTTTTTATCAAATGAGTGTAAATGTATGGGTATTCAATTTACATCTACCCTCTCAGGTATTACGGAAAAGAAATATTTTTAACTTAATCTGCCTTTCATTTCTCTTTCGAAAAATAACAACAGCATATACAGTGACATAACTCATCCGAGGTTATACTCAATAGAACCTTAGATTTTTCTGATATCAATATGGTTTCAAGAAATAATGCACTTCAAATTGCTGCTGAACGATGAACATATTACTTAAAAATTCTAAAATAGATTTATATTAGCTCTTCGTAGCCTGCAATTCAGGAGTTTTATTTGCTTAATTCTGTAGTAACAGTGGCCTAATCAGCTTTTACGTCTCAACAATTACTTTAAATTCCTTTATCTCAAAATCAGAACTGTAAATTTATTTCTTATAGTTGTAATTTCGATTTTAATTTAGCCAGATCATTTCAGAAATTCTAATCGATCTTGTTTGAACTAGTATTGATTTTAATGTCTTTTATATCAAAATTTAATTGTCTTGAGTGAACATCTAAAAGTCAAGTAATTGCTTGTGTAAATGTCAATTCTGATTATTCAGGTTATTAGATTAGTCTGGTTATTTTTCAGTTATTCTCTTCGTAATAAAATGCATTGGTGTAACCAGATATTTCAAATCGTTTGGTCAACGGTATAACGTATCCAATCCTACGGAAATATTCATTTTTCAAATTAATAGTTCTACTTTACATCTCCATGGCTTAAATATACTTATATATTACTCATACGGATACTTATCCGATTGTAATTATTTTGTTATATTAATTGAATATTTCTATATTTCAGCAGGTTTGGAGGAAGTGAAGTACCCTTCACACCTCCAAACCTCCTAACTTGTGTCCTCTCGTATTGGTTATGCCTCTTTAAGAAGAAACTGACGTGTAGGGAAACCGTTCATGAAGACGTCGAAGGCGTCCTTGGATTGGACCTTTAACTTAGGTAAGTAGAATTTATAATTTGATTTCATTCTCAAGAAATATTTTCGTTACAAATGTCATCACCTTATAAATTTCAAACTTTTTTGCACCTCGCATTCAATCATTCCAATCAAAGAAACTTCGTGGAATTCATTTCATATGATTGCAATATTCTTGGCCAATAAGGTGCAGACCCTAAATGATATTTTAAGTAACAGATTGTGGCTTAAGCAAATCGATAAAAAAATAGAAAATATACTGAAAAAGTGAGAATGAACGACATCGTAAAAAATGCTATTTTTATTCCCAAGGAAAAACGGACTTGAAAAAAGTCTGACATTCCCGGCCCTGTCAGACTTTTTTCAAGTCCGTTTTTCCTTGGGTATTTTCCTGGGTGCAAAGTCACCTCAACCCTTCCCTTAGCTATTTTTATTATTTTTATTATTTTTGTACGATTTAATGTAATGGATAATGCAATTTGAAACGGGCATTAGCAATCAAAATATTTTCCGCTATGATAATATTATTAAAATGCAGTTTTTGTTTTTCGAGAGTAAGATTACAACTTGTTTTCGTAGTTCTATTTTAAAAGAGTAACATAAACTTGGTCTAGTAAAAATTACTACTTATTGATTTCATCAAGGTTACAACGTCAGAATGATTTTCGGCATTAAATCCGTTATCTGAAAGAATGAATACTTAGCGTATATAATATGGATATTTGGAGTCCCTGCTACATTAAAATAAAAAGATCTGTGTTTAACTTATTGACTCCCGATTCCCATCGAATTAAAATAATTATCAAAAGAATCTGTACATTAAAAAATTACAATATCCTGTTATGACTGAAGGCGGTGTATGGTGGTGTTTTACTTAACGTTATTCTTCAAATCTCGCAATTACTTCTAAAATAAATTTTGAGATTATTTTATGCAAATGTGGATTTGAATGTAAACAGTTCCTTTGATGATCGAATGATCTGATAATCGAAAGTGATTTTCAATGTTATGGTTTTTAAATAACACCAACGTAGTGTCAGAAAATAATGAAAATACAATTTTAGATGAATGTAAAGAAGTAAAATATGATCCCGGAAGCGCGACATAATTTAAGGAAACGCAAATGAATCCTCAGGCATTGAGATCCATCTTAATGTTTTAGATCAGGGTTTTCATTCCTTTTGCGGCAAGAAAGCCGTATGTTATGAATGTGAAGGACTTAGTTGCCAATGCGGGCAATACCATACGAGGAGATGGTGATATACATTTACAATGTCAACAATAGGGTTAAGATCTTCTAATTGGCTTTAATAGTAGTTTATTATCATTACTTACTAACTAAATCCACGTTTATTTACTGTGGGGCTTAAGTGAAGTGTGCATAATATAGATAGTGTTGCGAGAGTTCTGCATGCCAAAAGAATTCTCTCGCGTGCCACTTTAGACAAAAGGGACACAGGTTTGCTACCTCTATTTTATAGTATTTAAACTTCCCATTAATATATTTTTTAGATACACTGTGTTCATTACACTTCAAGTGTAACTTAAAAGTTACTGTACGAGTCATAAAGATATCAGACATATTTTATCAAATAAACGCAAAGGAAATAAAGGAAATCATACTTAGATAAAATGGCTGTATAAACATCCTCGATATTGAAGGGAATGACTGTGCCATCACCATGTGTAAATCATGAATTTTTCATCATGCTAAGGTGTCTTTAACCACGAATTTTGTCTTTTCACATTTAGAGACCCTTTTTTTTAACTTTTTTTCAGCTTGGTCCGCTTGTCTCCGTAAATCTTTATGGGTTGCCACAAATAGAACAGTATCATCTTCGTATTTATTTATTTATTTATTGCACATTACCACCGCAGTTAGTAACAGGACAGGTGGCGACGTATCTTATAAAATAGCAAAAAGTCAAATTCTATGTATCTATACAGTAACTCATTTGCATAAAACATAATAATATAAAAATAGTAAAAATATATATATATAATAAGTATTAAAATATAATTATACAGTACACGAAACGGATCCATAAAAAGTTAAATATATATTTATATAATCTAGAAATAGAATAACATTATTTGTCAAATACTTATCATGAAAGATTTTTCGGGTTTCCTGATAGGCCTTCACAGCTACCGTAGCGGCCTCGGGGCCCTCGAAGTCCACACCGTACTTCACCAGGCAATCCCCTACTTGTCTCACATTTCGTCAACAACAGGCTCACTCATCGAAATATTCAATTTACTACTAACGTTAACAAAATCATTTAGTATTCATTGGAAAAGGTTCAAATACTTCTGGAGGCAGACTATTCCGTTCCTCAATAGTTCAATTAAGAAAGAATATTTACGATTATCAGTTTTTTGCTTTATACATCTTATTTTGTATTTATAGTCATGCCTTCCAAAGTAATCAGCCTCATTTACTCTATCACGTAATTCCTTATAAGCAGAAAATCCCATGTATATCTTATAGAAGACCGATAGTCTCTTCTTCTTCCTTCTGTCTTCTAGACTGACCCAGCCTAGTTCTTTTATCATCTGAGAAACGCTGCTTCGTTTTTCATACCTCCCTACCACGAACCTTACCGCCCTTCTTTGCACCTTTTCCAATTTCTTTTTGTCTCCAACTTGATATCTTATATCATTAATAGACCTTCCATTTATTTTTATACCGGCTGTTTCGTTTTCTATTGCTTCTTGAATGATCTCCTCTGAATATAAGTTAAGGAGTATTGGTGAGAGTATGCACTCTCGACGGGCTTAACTTTTTTGAATTATTATTTACTCTAGGAGTTTTTATTGTTCTTTAAGGATATAGGGCGAGCACCATTTAAAGCCACATGCAAGTTGATGGTCGAAGGATCTCCATTCTTGGGTTAGACAATTGAACGATGAAGATGGAATGAATTTGGAGGAACTAAAGACAAATGAGGATAGAGAAGATCCGAGCGGTAAAGGAGAGTAATGGGGAAGAGGAAAAAAGGGAGTATGGGTGGGGTAGGACAGAGAGGGGTGGGGAGACGAATAGCAAGGGTGTGTGCGAGTAGCAAGAATGATGAGGTAATTAGGAGAGGATGGAATGGAAAAGTTTGCATCATTATTTATTTTCTGGAGAGCTTAGCGCCCAATTCATCACGGTTCAAAGTTAATCGGAATGGCGACGTGATCATGATGAGTAGCGGACAATGGGAGGCATAAACGAAACGGTAATCGGTTATTTGGAGAGAAGAAAGTCAGGGCTGCGGAGTAAGGAGAATCGCTCGCTATTAGCGAATGAGAAGAGAGCGGAAGGAAATTGTCACGTGGAGAAGGATTAAAAGGGAAGGGAAGATGGAGCCGTATTTTGGAAGGGAAATAAGCTAGGTGGAGGAGGATAGGCTTTGAATTCGGGAGAAACATGGAGAAAGATAAATGAGTGGAGGGAAAACGGTGTAAGAAATAAAAATGACAGGGGAAGGTACTGATCGCTGAAATTGGCAGAAAAAGGTTAAAGAAACAGGTGTTAAATAAGGAGGCAGACTTCTGAGTGATTCATGAGTAAACTTTTGGTTCGGAATCTGGATTATTACTTTCTAAGTTTCTGAAACCTGAAACCCAAAGGAATTGTATCATTGTTTGAGAGTTATGGTGCATATAATTGAAAAAGTCGGTTTTTGAATTAAATATCAGGGATTCATTGAACCTGCTCTTATAATACCACCGAAGAAAATTCGTAGAATAGGAATACTTTGTACATTATAAACATTAACAATATTTAGGAGAGGGCTTGTAACTTTGATTTAACATTGTAAAATTACACTATATTTAAAATACGTTCGGTCGGAAAAAAATTTTAATCCTTTCAGACGACTGTGAAAATATGGTGTGAAAAGAAATTTCCAAATATTTTTAGCAACTTTCAGATTAGATGTTTTACATCATGAAAACCAGTTAGTCTCATTTATGAAATCGTACAATTAATCCTTATCAGCCGAAACAACCAATGAAATGTATTACTTTTTAATTTTATTGTATCCATCAAAATGTTGGGCGTATATCTTGTATTTAGAAGTACTTGATATCAGTAAACGATTATAAACTTATATCCAGCGTACTAACTTTACGGAGAAATGGCTACCAAACGTAAAAAAGCTATTGTTTAAAAATATTTTTTCGTAATATGTTTTATATTGGGATTTTATGAACCCGGCTTCTCAATTAGAATCAATGAAGTACTTTGGGATACTTTTAAGAGAATTATTACCTGTATATATGCAAAGTGATCAACATCTTCGATTTAAAAAAACGAAAATTGAGGGATATTTTGCAGGAAAAATAGGATGATTAATATTAAATCCACCGATGAAGGCGTTGGTTTGTGGAAATCCATCACAAGAAAATAAATGGAGCGAGTACTTTTTCCACAGTTTATTTTAAACTTGAAGACTTCTACAGTTTAAAATAAACTGTGGATGTAACTGGAAAAAGTACTCGCTCCATTAATTTTCTTAGGATAGTTAAACTTAAACCAAGGAAAGGGTAAGAAATTTTATTTTTGACAATGAACAATAGCTGCCAATGCAAAGAGGCAGTGGAATCAAAATTTTCCACGTTTTAAATTTTTTTTCTCAGCCTTTGGTTGTCAATTGTGTTTCAAGTGCAAAGTTCCAATGAGAAGTCATTTTCAATATTTAATCTCTGTCATTTTCGTGGATTTTCTGATTGTCTGATAGTCAAAAGAAAGATTATATCAATTGCTAATTGTGTTAGAATTAATGGCTTTTTTTAAAGTCCAAACCTCTAATTGTGCGTGTGAAAAATTATTCATCTCACATAAAACGAAAGTAGATATAGAAATAAATATATATTGTTTAATTCCCTAAGTTTGACCATATAGTAGGAAAGAGTACACCTTGACCTTCAAAAACCGAGTAGAAAGAATTTGAAGAATTTTAACGGAATTTTGGGTCTGATACAATCATTTGCGTGATTCCAGTCACATTTTCTGAGATTACCATGCACTGAGAGCAAAATAAAGGGAAAGCAAAATATCAATATGCATGTAAATAACTTTTAAGCTGGCATAATATTCTACTCAGTTGCCCGCTTTTATCCTAGAACATGCAAGTAAGGGCCGCCTTACTATAAATGCTTAGATCAATTTCACCGTTATTGGTTGATATTTTTATGGTAGTTTTCATTGCTAATGTTTTTTTACTGTAGGTCTCATGAATATTGCTCTGAGATAACTAGCGATTCATTTCATAGAATTAGGTGGCTCCCGGATACTCAAGTGGGCAACGCTTTCGGCTTTGGCGAAAGCGATACCAGTGGGAACCTTTGTGCGAAATGGCCAGAGCTGTCGAAGCAATCTAAAAAAAACAACCATACAATTAGGTAATACTTCATTTTCTTAAAATGAAAAATAATGATAGACTGGCACATTTTTATGATTACTGTAAATAATGCATATCTCTTGCATAACTGAAAATACTAATTTCCGAGCAGTCATAAAGGAAAAAAATTGTCTTTCGGCGACTGGCCACTTGTTAGAATGTCCGCTATATTTCGTTTTTAATATATTTGTATTATATTTGTAACCGATAGACACTGTGTCTTATACTTTCATCTGGTTTTCTTCGGACCATGACGTCCAGAAACGAAAGACAATGACAACGAGACCCCATACAATTAGGTATTACTTCATTTTCTTAAAATAAAAAATAATGATAGACTGACACATTTTTATGATTACTGTAAATAATGCATATCTCTTGCATAACTGAAAATACTAATTTCCCAGCAGTCATAAAGGAAAAAAACTGTCTTTCGGCGACTAGCCACTTGTTAGAATTTCCACTATATTTCGCTTTTAATATATTTGTATTTTATTTGTAACCAATAGACACTGTGTCTTATACTTCCATCTGGTTTTCTTCGGACCATGACGTCCAGAAACGAAAGACAACCACCCTTTTCCAATTCCATCGTGAATTTAATGTTGGGGTGGATGCTGTTTAAGTGCTCGAGAAAATCATCAAGTGATCGGCGTCCATGGGGCCAGATCACAAACGTATAATCAACATATCGGTAAAAATTTTTCTGCTGCAGAGGAGCAGAACTAAGTGCCTTATTTTCAAAGTTTTCCATGTAGAGATTCGTCATAGCTGGAGACAGAGGCCACCCCATCCTTGCCACCTCATCTGTTTGTTCATAAAGTTTGCCATCATACAAGAAGTATGTGGACGTCAAGGCATCTCTAAACAGGTTCAAAACCCTTAGGTCAAATTGATTTTTCAGTAGATCAAAGGTATCCTCTAAGGGAACCCTAGCGAATTAAGATCCGACAAAAAGATTTTTGTTAAAAGATTGCCTGAACTCCACCTGAACCTGGATGACATGATGGTCAGCTTTGATGTCGAACACTCCATAGGAGAAAATCATAAAATCAATTTTTAATGCGCCTTGGGCATTCTCGAAGATATTGGGATCGGATTACTACGGAGGTAATCGAAATCCGCCTCGCGAGAGCAAGTATATATACCGGCACATTCCACTTTCACGGCACCTCAGAACAGTCCTGAGGAAGATGACAGAGATTGTCATCGAAAAGTTGGCGATAGCAAAGACTCCTGTATTGACCTGGTTGGAAACCCGAGAAACCTTTGTGCTCCACCAGGAAAGCCTGAGATCAATATATCTCTTGTCTGCTGAGTATGATATGCAGATCTAGATGGATCATAAACGTTGCTCGGCCAAGGTTTGCGTTATATATATGCGGATTTGAATGAGAAAAAAATTACTTCAAAAATTTTAAATCTAAGGTAGTATTAAAATAAAACAACCCGTTAGGCTGGGAGGTTTATGGATCTTAAAAACTATGCATAAGATTTAATATCTCGCTATTTTGCAACAGAAAATTATGCATCAGTCAGAGAAGGTTTTAATATTTTTTCTATTTAACTAACAATAAGATACTCTTATATAACTAATAATAAGATACTCTTATTAAACTAATAATAAGATACTTCAAATATTATAAATGTAGAAAAATGATCGGAACTTATAAATGCTATTTTGCAACAGAAAATTATGCATCAGTTAGAGAAGGTTTTAATATTTTTTCTATTTAACTAACAATAAGATACTCTTATATAACTAATAATAAGATACTCTTATTAAACTAATAATAAGATACTTCAAATATTATAAATGTAGAAAAATGATCGGAACTTATAAATGCTATTTTGCAACAGAAAATTATGCATCAGTTAGAGAAGGTTTTAATATTTTTTCTATTTAACTAACAATAAGATACTCTTATATAACTAATAATAAGATACTCTTATTAAACTAATAATAAGATACTCTTCAAATATTATAAATGTAGAAAAATGATCGGAACTTATAAATTCTACTCAATTTGTAAAGATCTGGACCAAACCTTTAAAAAGTAGTTAAGGAGAAAGCGAATAACCAAAAGCGAAGCTATAAAACATATATTTTAAGTTGTAAGGAGACTTGAGTTCATACTGGGAAAAACCATAAACCTTATCAATCGCTGTCTAGCTCAACTCCTTCCAGCCTCACTGACTCTTCACTCAAGTTTTGTTTTCAGTCGACTGGCCTTTCCCCACTGCTGCGTACCTGAAGAGAGGGCAACGGCTTCAGTGTTCCCCCTAATGGAAATTGATGGAGTAGAAAGGAAGGGGAAGATGTCCCAGTAGGGAAAGACCAATGGACAGGTTATCACATACCGACACTTAGTCTTTTGCTCGGGAGAGTTTTATATTGATTAATTCAGAGCCTTACCGAGAGGAGAAAGAATAAAATGAACTTGTATCATTCTCGATTGAAGTTTGTTTGTTCAGTCATATAGCAGACAGAATTGGATAAATATTACCATAACAATTGCACCTCTATCTTACTGGTGTCATTATTCCTCAATCATTTTTACCAATTAATATTATCAGATTTTTCAGCTATCATATGCAAAATATGGATTTTCTGCTTTATTCCTTCTTTGCTTTAAAAATACACAACAATTTTCAGTTATTTTTGTAATTACTCAAGTGCTAAGGAATCGGAATTTGGTGAGCCACAGTATATATAAAATTGTCTCGTTCTCCACTTTATAGTAATAATAATAATAATAAATTTATTTTTCTCTGGGATTATGAGTCCCATAAGAGCAGAAAAAATATACAAATTCTATCTGCTCACATAAAAATAAATAGTACAAATTATAAACAATAGGTCAAACACAAAAGATAGACAGCTTACAAAAAATAATACAAAAAAGAATAAAGAAAAAAAATATGCCAATATTATGGCAATAAGAGTAATTCTGTAGAAATAAAAAGGTAAATTTTCTCAGTCAGGTCAGCTCAAAAGGTCAGTTTTTCTTTAAATGATTGTGCGGAGGTGGATTTTTTAATGTGTAAAGGCAGGTTGTTCCAGAAATTAGATGACGACATTAAAAAGGATTTTAGGTATGTGTTAGTTCCTCGGACTAACACATTCCTGAAATCAATTTTTAATGCGACAGAATCAGAAGGAATTTGCGTTGTTGTACGGGAATATCTATTTATCATTGAAAGACTTTTTAAAATTTTCTTATTTATCAATATGCGTCTTTTGTCAATTTACTTTTACCATTTTTCACTAACAATTTTTCGATGCATTAGGCGCTTTGTATTTTGAATAGCTTACAATCACTCAATTTATACGGTGAATAGCGAAAATAATATGTTAACGCTAAATTTTACTGAGATAAAAGGAAAGAACTCTTAGGCTTGAAAATTATTACTGTTAATATAAAATTATGGCTGTTTCTTCCCAATGGGCTCTATCGGTAAACAGATGTAATCCTTTACATTCAAATGTAATAAATGTTTACTTTTTCAATTAGGTAATAAGTTATTAAGATCTCTATTTAATTTTAGTAAATTCAATAAAAGAAAATGTGGCGAAATATTAATAAAATATAATTCCATCGTTCTATTGTACTAAATTGCTAAATCCTCTATACTTAAACGATGTATGAATCCACAAATTCATTCCAGAACAACCGGTTTCGGCTACATCACCATCTTCAGGTTCATAGATCACTAAACATTAAAACACAGAAACGGAAAGTCATGCGTATACTAAGTAACCAATATACCAATTAGGAAGGGAAGGTGGGAGGAAGGGGGAGAAAGTTTTACTGTTAATGGAAGAATGAGGGGAGGGCAGATTCTAAGATGGGGAGGGAGAAAGAAAAGGTATTCATTTGCAAGGGAACAATGTGGAGAGGGGAGGTGATGCATGATTTCGAGCTGTTCGAGGGCGTTCAGATGAGGACATTTAGTTTGGAGATGTAGAATTTTAGGTGAACATTTACTAGAACGGCTGTTTATGAAAAGACGTTTTGAAAAGTGGAAGGAGGGAGATTTATTTGGAAAGGCTCTGCGATGTTCGTGGGTTCTAATATTAAACTTGCCGGACGTCTGGCCAATATATATACCATAGCTAACTGCTCCATAAATAGACCCTTTGTTAAGTAACTCATTTTCCGTTTTTATTATCTGTAGTATCATAGCAAATAATTCCAGGGAATGCGATTCAGGAAAAACTTTCTAATTACCTATAATAAAGGTCTTGAGAAATTAAAATTTTATTTTCTCATTTGAAATGACTGCTAAAGACTGACAAAAGCCGTTTTTACTGTTTATCCCTTTGGAGGAGGGCCGTGTTAATAAATATTTCTTATTGACTAGGATTGGCTCAAAAATTTTGATTGAAGTTTGATAAGATATCATCAGAGAGGATAAATATTTATAAAGTAGTATTTTAATAACTGCTATCAAGCCTCGCTAAATGAGTGTTCACCTTGAAGTTTACGACGTGATAAAAACGTTATGTACGACGCATCCCAGATGGTTATAATATGAAAAATTAATCTTCCGGCTCTCATTAGAAAACCTAATTCATGTTTCTGAGCAAGTGAAACTCTCCAGGATGATATCTGATTTCTCCAAAACATAGTGCTTATAAAATAGTTGCCGTAATATCAACTACGCTTAAGTAGAACAACTTTGATGTAAAGTATTTGTTATATTTTTTTCGCAGTTTCTTTATTGCGATGCAATGTCAACAGATTTCAAGAATCAATAACTTTACAATTAGACTTTCTATAAATTATGCTCTAACGTTTGTTAAATTGCTAGCTTTATCTAATTTAGGGATACTATACGTAGAACCAGTGAGTAAACCTGTTCACTTTCATAAATGAGGCAAAAGATTCCCTAGGCACAGTGAAAAAATCTTGTATACCTCTTCTAATAAATAAACACTCCACGTTTAATCAATGTAGTTAATTACAATCCATTTACTGATTTGTATCATAAATTAGTCTGTAAAAAATTGGTCCTCTTTTTGTATAGCTTCTTTCTTTCTTGAATTTAATGGCATTTAAGGGAATATTTACACTGAATTTGATAAAAATATAGTAAATTGTTCCAAAACATTTGTGAATATAGGTGAAAAATCTCTATCAATACTAATTCCCAAACACTAACTATTCGTTCGTTAATGCTTCCTTGTTATTTATGCGAATTCGGAGTGTGATAATTCGATCGCAAAAATTCTGTCCTCTCACAAATTGAGGAAAATGTTGCCGTCGGAGCACGATATATTCGTGTTGACAGCGAGGAATATTAAATTGTCAAAGTTCCTTAAAGCGTAGCAAACAACTTAGGGGTTGTTTCCATAGCAGGGATCGCTAGTTAGCGTATCCAGGAAGCTTTGCCGTGGGAGGCAAGTGACCCCCCACTCCTGAATGTGCTGGCCTTGCGGGGCAAACGGAGAAGAGACGCACTCTTGGCGACAGGCACCCTATGCACAGAGCAGAAGCCCATTAGCTCCGCACCAATGAATTCCTTGCGGAATTAGTTTTCTCATGGAGCAGATGGTCGGGACAGTATTTGGTGGGACAAGAAAAAGGGGTCGCAAATCCGTCCAGTAATTAATGGAAGGACGATAATAGGAATGAGGCTGAAACTACGCTTTTTCGTTGCGCAGTTTTTCTGTTCTTTTGGCATAATGTGCGAAAATTGGTCATTCGAATCTCTGTGCTGTGTTTAGGTTAACGAGTCTTAAAAAAGTACATTCATTCTCATATTTGAAATTTCCGCTTTTCATTCTTTTATTTAGATTCTTCTTTGATAGAATAAAGTTGCGTTGTGGTATTTGAAGCCTTTAGTTAAAGCTAGAATTCCTGAAAAATAGTCAAGATTGAAATACCATTCGTTAGGAATGTAAATATTTGGATATATTTACTTCAATGGGACGTGGGACAAAGAATTGTACTGTTTAGCGCTTCGTCATCGATTGCTTCATATACAATTGGTATTGCATTTATGTTAACGAGCACTCGGGAAACAATTGATTTTGGTTAGCTGATGAGAATAATAGCAACGGACCAAACTCCAAAATATGATGAATAGAGTATACTCATAAAAATGCATAAAACGTCTTTATCACTTTTATCAGCTAAGTCCGTCAATGTAATTTCATGTGAATGTTCTAGTATTTCTTGAAACTACTAAATTTTGATTATTAGGAAAGTCACGATATATAAGAGAGAGATTTTCACCAGAAGTTAAAGATGACCGCAGCGAAGTCTGATTAAGGATTAACATTGATTGGAACCAATACTGGTAATGTTTCCGCTAAATTGGAAAATATATCGACATATAACCTCACTTATACTAAATTCCTCTTCTACTGAAGGTGAATTCACTCAAGATAGCAGATACTCCCTGATATCCATATAGAGACATATATGAATGCCATTACTCTAAGTAATATCAGTTTTAAATTTTAATTTAAAATTTTGGACCATAAAAGTACTGAAGTATTTCGACAAAATGATAACTCATTTATCTTTGAGTTCAAGAATGTTATGAAATTCCCAAATTCAAGGCTATCTTGGCGGAAAAATGATAATGCATGAGCTTAGAGAACCAAATAATTGAGAAGAAGGGAGGTTCGATACTAGTCTCTATTTTCTTAAAATTTATCATTAACCTAAACGCTGCAATTTGGTATGATTACCAGATGACAACGGTTGAAGGATATACAATATACGTAACAATACACTCTGTATGGTAGTCGTCCAAGAAACTGGGGATCTGGGAACATAAAGGAGAAACTGAGAACCGTAAAATACCGCACTCGGCTTGAAGGCTGCCACTTTCCTGTTCTTTTACTAAAGCTTAATTAAAGAATAAAAATTCAAGTTGGTCTCGTAAAAACTCACCAAAGAAATAATATAATTGCACTTACATAATAGTATACAAAGTGTAAGGGATCTTTGAAATATATTAAGAGCCATAAGTATATAAAACGTATGGGTAAGTGTTTGGAAGAATCCAGTGATATTTGTAAATATTAAATTAGTCTGAGAATCTATTAAGTTAAAAAAATTTCGGAATAAAAATGTTTTATGAAATGGTTCTTATTACTGTTGCGAAGGATTTAGCTGTGAGTGGATTCCATTATGAGTAAAATTCTTTCGGGATACAACATCGTTGAGTCACTTGTTAAAAACAAAGCTACGTTTCGCCAATTCTCCAGTCAGCTTCTTCAGGCTAAGTGAGTGAATAGTCAGCGATCCTCCTTTTACATTCTCGTTGCCTTTCACTATTTGGTGCTAGAATTCATTTCCAGGTGTTGGAGAGGAGGTAGCCGTGCTCTCGATTGAAATTCACCGGTCGTTTTGCAATTTCAACTGATTGTCGTATTACTATCGGGATATGACAGGGTTCCTTAGAAAGAACCTTGGTTTTCCCTAAGTCGATAATATGTCCTGGTCTTCACCATGCATCTTTGGAGATCGATAACTTGTTTTCTTTGTTTTTGATTGCTCTCTTATGCTCCTTAATTCGGCAATAAATCGATCGTCCAGATTTCCCGACGTATGATTCCCCACAGGTGCATTTTATTTCATAAACTCCTTCGGAGAGGGCGGGTGGTAATCGTCATTATATTTTTGTAGATATTCTCCCGTTTTTCTTATGGTTTTAAATCGGGTAGCTATCCCAAGGAAAAATGAACTTGAAAAAAGTCTGACGGGGCCGGGAATCGAACCCGGGATCCGGGAGGCTAGGCTACCCGCCATAAGCCGTTTTGGGTAATTTGTGTGCAAGGGCAAGTGTGTTCTCGTCCGACTGAGCGGCATCGTCCACGTGCCATGGCCTCATCGAGGCACCGGCAAAACAAAGTGGTGTGAAGGAGAAACCCCCCTTAAGGAATCGCAAGGAAAGGGTTAATGGTAAATTTCACGTAAGGGCGTGCATCCAGGAAAAATCTCCCAGGAAAAACGGGCTTAAAAAAGAAAAAAAAAACTTTCCTCGGGTAGCTATGTTGAACTTTTGGAGAATTCGGGTAATCTTTTCTGATGCGCCGGGAACATACAGAAGAACGGCGTGCGTTGCTGGTCGTTCCCTCGTAATGTTTACCTTTTTCTTCTACTACCTTACTTTCTTGATATATTTCTCCAGGTAGCCATTTTTCTTTTGGGCTTTGTTAAGGTGTTTTACTTCACATGTCAAGGAGTCTTAGTTGGCGATGTTCGTAGCGCGGTGAAATTGCGTTTCTATGACCAAGTTCTTCTGTTTTGGAGGGTGGTGCGAAGAGGCGTGGAGGTAAAGGAGTGCACCGCAGAGCCTAGTACCTAGAGTCTTAGTGTTACATCCGTTTTTCTTTTTACCATGACGTCAAAGAAAGTCAAAAATATAATCATTCTATTCGGTTTCCATGGTGAATTGTATGGATGCCTGCTGTGCGTTAAGATGTTCCAAAAATTATTTTAGTTTTCGTTTACCATGAGGCCAGATTACGAAAGCGTCATCTACGTATCTGACCCATAGCGTCCGTGCTAAGGTCCCGTCTCCTAGGCTTTCTTTTCGAAGTTTTCCATAAATATGTTCGCTAAGACGGGCGACAAGGGGGATCCCATGGATGCTCCTTAACGCTTCTTGTAGTAAAATCTATCCCATAAAAAGTATGAAGTAGTTAGGCAGAATTCCACAAGTTTGGGATAGTCTCTTGGTAGTCCCCGCTCAGTTAGTTCATTCACGATTTCCACGGGATCTTTAATCAGGACATCTGTGAATAATGACTCCACGCCAAAGCAGACTCATATATCCTTCCTTTGTCTGACCATTTATAGTATTTCTATGAAATGGGCAGAATTTCTTACGTAAGATAGTGTGAGGCCGATGAAAGGGCGAAGTGATCGTGCGAGTAGTTGCGACAAACCATACGTCGGGCTGCCAATAGTACTGATGAACATTCGGAGGAGGATATCGTCTTTATGGGTTTTGGGTAATCCGTAAATCCGTGGTAGTCTGGATGCAGATGGTAATATCTTTCTCTTCTCTCCAGTTGCTATGGATGCATTTTTAATTAATTCTCTGATTTTGTGGTTGGTTTTATTTTCACTGTGGATCCTTTTTGACTGGTCTGTAAGTTGGCTTGGAGAGAAGAGAAGCTATTTTTCTCTTGTAGTCTTCTTTATTCATAAGAACCGTCGCATTCACTTGTGTCGCCGACCGTAGAATCGGGGAAACGTAGCTTTGTTTTTAACAAGTGACTTAACGCTATTGTATCCGGAAAGAATTTTACTTGTAATGGTTTATTACGCCGCTAAAATGTACTCAAGCTGAGCTAAAAAACGTTGGAGTTAGTTTATGATTGAGTGCTTTATCTTATAGAATTACAATGGATTTTTTTTGTTTTAATCTGAAAGCATTTCAGTTATGTGAGAAAGGAAAGAGGAAATAAAATGAGATAGTCATTTTCGTTCCTCCTCTAAAATATTAATGAAGATTCGAGCTTTTCCCTCTCGTATACTAAGCTTCCATCATGAGGAAGCAAATTTCCGGGACTGAATTCTTCGGTTGCTAAGTATGTCCTTTTTGTGAAGGAAAATAAACGTAATGGTTATTAAAAATGAGAATAAATCGTAATATTTCGAAATATTTTCCCCGTTAATTAAACCTTCCTTGCTAGATTATACAGAAGTATGTACTTTTGAATTGCTATACTCAGAATTAGTCGGCTATCATCAATAGTACAATGGCTACTTTATATGCGTATTTGCAATTTATTTTCTTCCTCACTTCGTAGTATACATTCTTACAGTGGTTTTGGAGTTGATTATTTTCGTCAGAGTTTAGAGTTGTTTACGAAAAAGAGCATCGAATTCAATGAAATTTCAGAAGTGTAACATACTCAATGATACAAGTAAATTGGTTTTAAAATACTATGTGCTAGTTCTCTATAAAATATAGATTCATCTTACCTTCTGATTATTTCATTTACTCTCCTACTTTCCTACTTTCTTCATCACACAATTTCTCGTTTTCAAATTTCAAGACTTCTTTGCTAAAATAACGCACTTGGTCATATAACCAATAACTTTTACAACTACTATTTTTGGTTCAGCTAAGTTAATTACATGCCAACATTATCTATTCACTCCGAATTCTCCTAAAGGAAAACATGAGACTCATGCAACCGGAGCCAAAAGATTACGTAGATAGGTATTGGACCTAGGTACATACAAATTAGGCCTATTGCTACTGTTAAGATGTGAACTGTCCACGGGAGGTTTTCGGAGGGTTTCCCTCCCGTCCTTGGGCGAATACCGGACAGATTGTATTGTTATTCCCCCTCAACCGTTGCCACCTGGTATTAATACCAACTTGCAGCGTTTAAATAAATAAATAAATACTAAATGAGAAATGTTTTCCACTAAATAGTACACCAACATAATTAAAAAGTGATCTATTGGTAAAGTAGAGTCATGGTGCATGTTTTCCCTGCCGCACGCCAAAAGGCGGCTTGCAGGGTTACATATGTAGACATCTATATTCATACACGTTTAGTTATATTTAGGGCTAGGTTTATGTTTGTATGATTATGCCTTTCCCACCATAATGGAATTAAAAGTTATCAAGTGTAGGTTTCCGTTATCAATTCCAATCCATACCCTTTAATAGGGAGATCTAATGCGAGTTTCCAGTTGAGTGAATCTGGCATTTATAATCGATATCAATTGTAAATGTACATGTAGCATTAAAATGAATCCATATTGTTTTATCGTCTCTTTTGTCGGTTGGCTTTATAATGAATATCTCCGTTCGGCGGTTAACGCAATAACATTTTTGTGGGAAGACAAAATTTCTGGGCCATGAGTTTCAAAAGTTTTAAAGTTGGCTTATTTTCCTCTGGTTAATTTCCGCAATCCTCTCTATTTTCATTTTCCAGCGAAACAGTCGCTTTCATTCTTGCGTGACATTGTTGACGCCCTTTTACCAAACCTCAAGGGTATTCTTTCAGTCACGCATAGGTACGCGGAATAAAAGAGGTACATAGGCTTCTAACTTCTATAAACGAAATGTTTGGAGAGTCAATCGGATTACCTTATCTCGCGGGTCAGAGCTCTTTCGCAAGAAAAATCTTCTACGTCACTAATGAAATTCCATTGCGGAGTTCAAACGAATAGAATAGCCATTGCGAGATGAAAAATTGCCATTGAGCGGATGGAAGTCATTTTGTTGGCAATAATTTTGCCTCTAAAATAATAAAAATGATAGATTTTCTGAAATAATGGTCTCGCTTGATCACAGAGCTCCGTAATAACTCTGTTTCTATTGAAATAAATAAATATATATAAAAGATGTATTAGATATTATATATAATATTTTTAAATGTAAAAATATATATTTTATATTTTTATCATTCATAATTATTTTCAACTGTCAGTTAAGCTTAAGGTAATTTCTGGGCACAAAGTTGCGAACACAATTATTGTGACTAACTAGAAATAAAATCACAGGAAATTAATTGAGGACGGATTGCCAATACATTGATTTCCTTTACAATGAGCCAAAATTACGTCCACACATAGTACTGACTGCTCTTTATGTTGAATAAAACCGAAAATCGGAAACATTTCGATATGGTCACCCACGATTAATAACGAAAAAGCAGAACTTGAGATATTTTTGTTGGTGACGTTTTAATGTACTGAATAGTGAATTAATATTGGATCTACGTTTATAGATGCGAAAGATAGGCGATGCGGCAAAGATAAGCTAAACTGGGTACATTCATAATAAATCAAGCTTATGGTAATCGATAAAAGGGTCATATTCCCGCGCTAACTCGCAGTTCCGCATAATTAAACACTCATGATTTAAGTGATGAGTTTCCTTTTCATTCTTATTTTTCTATCTTTGTTTATATATATAGGCATGTAGAAAAAGATAACCTTTCGCAAAAAAAATTCTGCTAGTTTAGTGGTAAAAAGAATGCTTCGACGGTGCATCATTATTTTAAATTTCCTCAATTTTTTTTGAGTTATCGTTCAGACAATAATTATTGAAATTACTCATATAATTAAAGAATATTGTCGTTCTATTAATGAAGCTCCGAAAGCTTTGATTATGTCAGTTTCTATGATCGAAAATTCCCCCTTTTGTGCTATATTAAACACTTTCTCATACTTCAGCGAAATGTGAATCATCAAAAGGGAAAATTACGATCTTATAAACTGCTCACACTAATATCATATCATACTCATTGGCAGTCAGTCAAGCGGTGAGCTGTCTATAATTATTGATTACTTGCTGGTTCTTTTTCTGTGTTGTGTTACGTGAATGTGAAAGTAAGCAAACTGAACCATGGCTATGATAATGATTCTCAAAATTTTGGCATTCGACTAACCTTAATACTATTTTACCGTATTTACCAAGCCTTATGTACTATTTAGAAATATATATGGTTGATGATTAATATTGTGTATCTAACGAAATGATATTTCTCTCGTTATTTCATCCTCGAATCATTGTTTTATTTGTTAACACAATCCATCTATTTATTTTCAATATTCTTTTTTGATACACTTCACTATATCTCCACTTCTAATCTTCTCTTCTGTACTGCCGCTATATTCAGTCATACAAGGTACTATGATACTCTGAAAAACATTGCCTTATATGCAAGCTTGTATCATTTGGTCTCTGTGAAAAATGTTACGTGGTAAAATTCTCTCATTTATATGGTTTGTTTTGTCTCTCAAGTCTGTCTTAATCTGCTTTCTCCTCCTGTAGCTAACTATCCATAGGTTTGGTTCGTCACATTACCCTTCTCGTGTGTTTTCTTCGGTTCCATGACAACTGAGTGCGCGTTGATTGAGCGCGTCTAGTTTGCGGATGATATTAATTGAACGACCCCAACCCAACCCAACTCATCCCAATCTACAGCCACTTTCCCGTTAAAAATTTAATATTACTTTGTGCATAGTCGTTCAATTAATACCGTCTGCAAACGAGACGCGCTCAGTTGTCGTACCGGTCAGTTGTACAGTCCTGGCCAAAATTAACGCAGCACCGGCCGTAAGGATCGCTAGGGAGGTGCTGCGTAATTTTGGCCAGGAGTGTACTAGCGCTCAATCGTCGCGCGCTCAGTTGTCGGGTCCCGATTTTCTTCATGCGGTGTATATTTTCGTAAGCAAAACCTTAGTGGAAGATGTAAACCTGTAAAGTAGCCTCCTCTTGTGTACTTTTTTCAATCTATTGGTTTCTTTAAAATTTTATACGACAAAGGGTACGACTAATCATTCTTAGATTTAAGAAAAGTTTCAATCTCGCCCAAATGAAATCTCTATTATCATTGTTCTCCAGGATTAATCTTTGTTTACTTCTCTCTTGCTACTTCCGTTCCATCAGATCTAGTTATTAAAGTAATAGTATTATATTTCTATATTACATGTGATTCTTCGATCCGTTCAAAGTACTATACTTAAAAATAATATTAGATCATTTCTAGTTTCGAACTGGAAATTTTCTTCCTTGTTTTGGCTACGAGCCGTCGGCTTCGCTTAGGTTTTTATTTTCTTCATTTTGAGATCGAGCTACCTCTTTCCTACGGAGGACAAATATTTTGCTGAGTCTTCCCCTTCAGCGAATATCCGTGTAAATCGCTGCACCGTGTGCAAGCCGTATAGCCTACTGATTGGCTCTCCTCGTATTAGTAACAAACACTATCTTTTCCTTGACTGCCTGGCTTTTCAGAGTATACACTATAGATCAATGGCGATAAGCATCATACTCTTCTACTCCTTTCTTTTTTTTAGCTCTCTCGTTACATTCACCATATTTTATCACCGCAGTTTCCTTTTTATAAAGGGCATGTATTCATTATTCTATAGCAATTATTTATTCCAATTATGTTTGTATCCGTGGATATTTATACTAGCCAAAATTGTCGAAAAGCTTCTCTAGATCTCCAAAGTCATCTTTTATTACATTTCCTTTATACTTTCAGCTGCTTCCTTATTGATGCAACCGTATTTTTGCATTCCTTTCTCTCTTTGACATCACTTATATTCTCCTTGTGTTTAATTAAATTGCTGTATATCTTTATCTTTCTATTGTG
Organism: Sympetrum striolatum; assembly: GCA_947579665.1. Lineage (NCBI taxonomy): Eukaryota > Metazoa > Arthropoda > Insecta > Odonata > Libellulidae > Sympetrum > Sympetrum striolatum. The sequence continues at coordinate 31,908,767 of OX388352.1, forward strand.
ACATACTCATTACATAATACATCCCAACCAAATTCATTTACTCAAATAATTCATCTGTAATTTTCAACTTTCGCTGACATACCTTAAGGTTAACCGTACGTAAGGTAATGATGAAAGGAAACTTATGTACAGAACTATTCTTCTTTGTTTCGGAAATTCTTCAAGTGTATCATTAATGACGTTTGTGTAAATTATATTCAAGGGTGGATTTAAATTTGATCAGAAATATGGTTTTATGATCGACCGGACACATCGGTAAAAGAAATATCCCAATCTGTCCTCCTTTACGGTAAATTATTTCTTTGTAGTCAGAAAAATAGATATTCGTGGTTTCGTTGACCTCACTTGACTTACTGAATTTTGGCTCCATAATTAGACATACTTATGGTGCTGTGCTACTCATAATTAAAAAATATGCTTCAACATTAGGCAGGAAATGGTACTACAATAGACCATATTGTAGGCAATACATGAATATTTTTCTGTATCGATCAAAATATGTCAAATTGTTGGTAGTTTGGAAAAATAGCTATGGTTTGGATAGTTAAAATATTTGATAAAATAAATAATTTATCAAATAGCTCAAATTCCGTGAGTCAAACAGTTTGTGATGCCAATTGCTCCAATAAAATAATTCAAGCTTACATATTCTTTTTATATCTTTGAATTGTCCTGTGGCAGAAAATCAGACATCTTCAACTCATCAGCATAGTTATGTGAAATACATTCTCTCATTAAGTGTTTATTATTATGCTGAATTACTTGGTATATCACTCTCAAACAAACTCATGTTTCTGGTAATTTTACTTGCAATAATTGAGGTATCTATATGAGAGCTTCATTTTGGGTCTTCAGTCTAGGTGGAGCCTCAAAAAGTTTCATTCTCAGAAGTGTACGTAGTAAACTGCTTCATTTTTCTTCCTTTATTGAAAATTTTATTCATAATTCATCTAGTAAGCATCATCATTACAACTTCCCTCCAGTCATTTTTTTCATTTAAAAGTTTCCTTTGAGATAATTAACTTCATAATAACGTCACTCTGTTTCCATGTAACTGACACTTGATGATATTTTGCATTCAATAAGCTAATAAGAGTTCTTTAGACTTTAAACCTTAGGACCGTAAATTACTTTACATAGAATCCCAAGATATACTAATTACGCACAAACATACATTGAGAGACTGTACTGATAATATTTCTGAACAGGGAAGGAATTGCTTAATTGAAAATCTTCTCTTTGGTAAAATTAATTAGATGGTAGAAGTTATAGAAAATTTAGTGCTAAATAGAACTCGTATTATTAATTGCGAATAGGTAGGGTTCGAAAAGAATTCAAAGAACGCTACTATCATATCTAGGTTTTATATAGAGCCTTTTATTGAAGGTGGCATATATAATAACATATTGGTTATTTCGTTTTATCATAATTGATTAAATTATAATAATTGTTTACTTAACGTTAATTTAGAAGAAAGCAAAACAAACAAATTAAGGGGCAGTCGTTTTCTAATGGGAATCATCATCTCTCGAAAACCTTCAAGGCGTTGAAGTTTACCAGCGTGTTTTACCTGTAGGAATAACCCCGTAAACCTACTGCTGCATAGAAGATAAAGTGCAAAATTTGAATGACTTTCTTTTTTGGTTTCTAGGAATGAATGAGGGTCTGGCATTTAGAATGGGTAAACGGGATTGGGTACACTCAAGGCTCTTGGGTGAAGGGTGCGGGACTATGAAAGAGGACGTGAAAGGATTGGCGAAGGGGGGAACTCACCCCAAAGGAGTCGTATCCTGGTGGGCAAAAAAGTGAATCTTATTGTTTTAAAGGGAGATGGAACCACATGGTAGCCAGTTCTCCCCTCTTTCATCTGTCAAGGGATTCTCTGGGAGATTGTTGCTGTAGGTACGCTGGAGAGGATCAAGAAAAGAGATTGTTCTGCAGATACGACTTTTCGAGGGTAATTAAACGGTTTACTTTATTTCAAAGAATCCGGTCGAGAATAATTTGTTCCCTCCTCTTACTTGCTTAAGAACTGTTTTCAAAGCAAATTCACAAATAAATGAATCACGGTATTTGAAACTATGTCGGTGATATTCAGTTTTGAAACGCTTTTAGAATTAATTTTAAGCGTATTGGTGGAGAATGATTTTTTAAAGGAATAAGTATCTTATTCAACTTTTAATTACGAGCTTCGCCTGCATTTCTTGGAGAATAGTTTAAGGGAAGCTGATAAGAATAGATATTAAATATGTTATGTACATATTTTACGTACCTTGTATCTCATGCCTTACATTTCTAGTGTATGAGCAAGAGACTAAAATCGGCAATACGTATGAGTTAAGGATGTCATAATAATGAAATGAAGCCAAGATATTTACAAAATCTTATTATGTGAAGGGACCAGTAGAGGATTAACAGGGATATTTCTTTGAGGTATACGATTTTGTGAGGATTGAACTAACGCATGTTATAGATAATAAGGAGGTAAATTATAATAAATAAATATTACTAAATAATAATTTCTAGGAAATACATTCATCGGTATTCATTCCAAAAATATTATTTCATACAGGAAAAAAGCTCTTCGTATTAGAAGCATTAAAGTGAAGATTTTAAATACAATTTGGAGTTAAACATGCAGGAAAGTATTGAAAATGGGAATTCGCTTTCCAGATACTTATCTGTTAGAGGCTTGCGACTAAAATTTGACCCCCTAAATCTGTCTTAAGGAAATATGTATTATAACTATTAAACTCAAATGTGGTTCAACGGAACTGCTGTTAATATTTTAAAATGGACCATCCATTCTTAAGGAATATAGCAATCAAAAAGGAATTTACTTACCAGTATTGCGTTTCGAATAACTGAAAATATTTTTAATAATAATTTCTCTAATGGAAACAGGAAAATCCCAATTTCATCCATTTCAAGAATTATTACTATTTACAAAGACACTTAACCATTCCATAGCCAGTAAAATCCGACTAGCCGGGATTCGAACCCGGGACCTTGACGTAGGATTGCTAGCGCGCTAACCACTCTATATAACCCTTTTCTAATTTGCCCTTTTTGATTGGAAGTCCATCAAAAGAGATTGGAGAAACACGACAAAATCTTCCAATTGAAGTCAGCTTAGTTTTACTTCGTTAAAACATTTTAAGTTAAAATAATAACTCGGTAGGATTAAATATTAATAGAATAGCTCAGCATTTCTCATAGTAAAGCGAAATTTGGAGAAATAAGGTTAAAATGTACAGAGATAATCTTTTCAATCCAACTGGTAGGTTTATACAAAAATCTTTTACAGTCATCGTCGATTTCATTTTCGAACGATATCTACCGTAACAGGCTAAGAAACCAAACGATACATGCAACTAATTTAGCGCACCAAATTCTAGCTAGCTATCTAATGGCGAAGTACCTTTGTAAATGTATAATTACGTATAAGGTAAATAGAATAAATGAAGAACCTTTCCACGTGAATAACTAACGTATCGTCATGGTGTAACAATACATAAGGATATTTGCTATTCATAGTACGAATTTAATTGTGGATATAATACAACGGGGCTATTTTGGTGAAAAAAGATTATCAGCACACTTGTTTTGAAAGGGCTGGTCATAATCATCCCCCTCCAAAAGAAGTACGTCACGCAGAACGTGAGCGAACGTTACTCCACGTAATCAGCTTTTACATCTCTCTATGTACTAGTCTGCTTTTGTGTATCCGATACAACCGGACTTACAAGACTTCGGGTCACCCGCAACAACCCAAAAAGATGGCTAAAAGGTTACATTCAGATGAATAACCTTTATAATTACATTACAACCTATTCGACTTTGTCCAAATATACGAAATACAGATTAATTTACCAAAGAGCAGGGAAATTAAAACAATTGCAATAAGTCATTCCTTGCCATCTATGACCTTAACGGTTAAATTTACTCGCAAGTTCATAATATTATGACGGGTAAGATTTTACTAAAGATTGAGTTTTCGCTACTCCACGTGAAATCAATTTCGACAATTGGAGTTGAAAAACAGTTCTACGCATATCACCCTGAAACAGCCCAAAAAGGTAGCTAACAGGTTACTTTTTGATGTATCGTAGAAGCTTTTAATTTATAGTACCACAAACGAAAATCTAAAGATACTCCGCAAACCCTGATACTTTCAATTTACGTAAAATTAATTCAATGATCAAATCGTCTGATATCTTAACAATGATAATTTTATGAACCACATGAAAGTTATATCAAATGAAAAACAGCTCTATGTCTATTACACACAAAACCTTTAGTTCTACACCGAATTTGTCGGTTCATAAAATTTCTATGAAAGAACTGCCACGAACATGGGTTGCATTAATTATCGACCTATTCACAAGTGCGTAATATTTTGACAGTAAAACCAGTTTTCAAGTCGAGTTGCGTCATCGTCGTACAGATTGTATTATATTTTAGATTACGCGCGGTAAGAAGAAGACCACTTTCTCTCTCCGGAAGCAAAAGGTTGGTCATGGTCGCCAATCCAGACAAGTTCGTCACGCAGAACGTGGCGATTAACATTAGTTAACGTCCCCAGCTTTAGCATATACTATACATATGGTAGCAGGTTGTTATGTACCCGAGAGGACGTGTGAGGCTTCCGACCAACCGGATAGTGCATTGATTTCTTGCATCTGTATATGCATATTCGTAGTCTTATAAATATCGTAAGCAAGAGAAGTAAAAAAAAATCACTCATTATTGTCAAGTACATGAAGAAGAAGGTCTTGAAATATGAGTTTTGATATAAACATAAAAATGCCTTCAAACTTGTAAAAGAACTGCTTAATTTGCTGAAATAACCGTGTTTTTGAATCTATTGTTTTTTTGATTGATGTTATACTTAATAAATAAATTTCCGTCATGCAATGAAAAACCTGCTACGATGTTGCTTTTAAGTGTTACTAGGAAATCCACCCCGTTGAAATTTCCATGCTTTCTGAACCATGTGATTTTTCCGATCCGGTTTTAGCGCGCGTCATATTCTACGACTCGATAGCTTCTGTGAGTGGCAATAAGTTGCCTCTGTTTCTATTCAGGCACGCTGAGATGCTTTATAGCAATAAATATACCCTAAGGAGCCTTCTTCCCATAATTTTGGTTACATTCGCATCACCAATAACGATTAATGATTATTCTCGTTGGTCTGTCAACCGAGAAAGCAAGTGATTATTACAATTATTAATAAATAATAATAATAACAAAAACTCTTTATTTGGCGAGGTTAGGCCCATTAGGGCCTCTCTTACACCTAACCATTAAGGATAACTAATGTTAAATAGAAAAAAAGGTGGAAAAACAATACAAATAAATATATATACAAAGAAAATAAAAAGAAGAGGTAAAAAAATAATAGAATTGGGGTGTGGGGAAAAACTCCTTGGCTGAAGGCTTTCGGAGAAAAACCCACTGTGCGGGAAAACGCTCACACAAGAAGGGGAGAAGAAAATACCGCGAAAGCACAGATGGAAATAAATACAAGCAGGTATATCACTAGTTGCATAATTGCTGACCAATATTGTTGGGTAAATTTCTTGGTGGTTGACCACGGATGTCATTAACCTGAAAAGACAAGAGAAGAAGAGTAGACGGATAATAAAGAGCTTTCAGAAATGCGATTTAAGTAATGGAATATACATAAGAACACCTTTGAAATAGAAGATTATCTTTTTTACACCCCTTACTAGCATCTACAATGGAATTTTATGTATTTAACGTTACTTGCGTAATATTCTTAGTTTAAGATTTAATCTAGAGTTAAGCAATAATGGTAGAACAGCCATATTATAGCTAAAGCTTTTCCAAGCGTCACAAACAAATCATTGTCCTTTAGGAATACGATGTAAAACAGTGTACTTGTAACATAAATTTGAGTACATATTTCATGCAAGAGGGGTATTTGAAAATAATTATTTTCAAAACTAATTATCAATAGCATAATATAAAATATGCTAAGAATAAATTACAATGTTGTAAACAGCGAAAAATTGGATTTTAGTCGCCCCTCTAGAGAGGTTCATCACGAAGATCGTGAGTGAACGTTAGTTCACGTACTCAGCTTTATTTATTAGCTGGCTTTTATGTTTCCGATAGGACGTATGAGGCTTTGGACCAACGTGATAGCGCATTGATTTGTTGCAGCCGTATACTCGTCGTGTTCTATACATTTTACACACCAAGAGTAACACACAGTTACATATTATTGGTAATAAGCTTTTTTAGTAGAAGATCTTGGCGTAGGAATAGGAACGTAAATATAGAAACACCTTCAAAATGTCCATCTAAAACCAGCATTAAAACTTATATGATAAGAATGCTTTCATCATGATGAATCAATTATACCATATGACTAGAAGCTAATTCGTCTGTGTGAGGATTTGAGGATCTAATAAAAGAGTAGGAAGATAGACTTTTGATAAGTTCTGAGTAGATAAAAAACCGGATGTAGATATTGCCCCAACCCTTGCGAATGAATTTTTATCGGTCTTTCCGCACTCAAATGAACTTAGAAAAAAGCACCAAGGGCTTCTCTGCGTTTCTGTGATTTTTCTACCCCTAACGTTTCATAGGGAACTCTCATTGCATGGTCATTGTGAGGATTTGCGTCATACACAGTTATGGGATAGGTTATAGTTATTGGTTATGGTTATGGTTAGTTATGGGATAACACTCCTACATGTGCCACGCAATTGAGTGGCAAAAAAAATTATATTGGTAATACAGCGGATATTTTATGCATTAAAAAGCTTGCTGCTATTTTTTTTCTCTCCAACGCTGAGTGAGTTATCATCATCAATTGATTTCCTTTTGAAGAAGTTGTCTACATAGCATTTGTCTAGCTCAAACTCAAATTCCCAGACATTGCAGTATTTGGCAATTCAGTGTAAATCATTTGACAGTGCTATTATATTCTCTCTACTTTCTATTTTCCTCTAAATCATCGTATCTTCCACAAATATACTTCCCTTACTATCAATATGATTACAAAGGCCGTTAATAAATTTCAATTATAGTCACTATCAGATTAATTTACTCTGCGGCACATCTGAGGTCAATTTCACTAGGTTGGAACTAATATCATCCAGTACTACTCGTTTTTATGCGGAGAGAAAGTCTTTATTTCCTTTGGTGGGGTATCTCTACTGGAATTGCCTTACAGATTTTACATCCTCGTACCTTTGGGGTTATGTGCGACTTAGTACAAAAACTTCGTCTGGATATCTGCATTCACAACATTTTTCTATTTTTTGGTGGTAACTGAAACGGAATACGATACAAATTTTCGAGGAATACAAGGAAGGTATCGTTATTCTAAAGATATCATTCAAAAGAACTCATGAAGAATATTGTTATAACAAAGGCTTCATCGTCATATTTAAATCGGATTTCCTCTTGCGGATTCACAAATTACTTAGACTGAGCGTTAAGTCTCCGTTCTCAGTGTGAATTTTTTTTAATGCGTCTTTTATAAAGGGTGCACATAACACTCATCTCGATAGTTTTTTGAAAAATTTACTTCTATCAATGTTTTAACTAATCGATGAAACAATATGTTTATTTCGAAAATATATCCACTGATTATCCTAAATAAAACCTTACTATTCTATTCTAAATCTAATACATTCCTAACTGCATAGTCAGTTATACGTAGGATGTGACATAAAGGCGTCCTAAATTTGTAAATAAACATTAATTTACTTATTTATTTGATATAATTAATTGAATTATAAATAAATTTAATTTAGACAGTAATCCGTCTTTTTCGTGGGGTTGGTCTTCGAGGTTGTATGAAGCTCATTGCTGAATGGTATTGAAGGATACTAATTACTATAAATTTAAGCGTGTTACAGGGAAAATGTTAATTAAGCTGGATAAGCAAACATAATAAAAATATCTGATGTGGCCAGCACATGACTTTCTCCATATTAAAGATGTAGATCTACGACAGTATTGTCGAAGTCTATATTCAATCTAAACTTGGAAGATATATTAGTGATAAATTGATATAATATTAACTTTTACGTCAAAAAGATTATAAATAATGTTTTTTTGGGAAATGCTAGATGAAAATCGGTGAAATTAGCCTTTTAATATATAATAGATATAGATATATGCATGCAAAGTGTCAACTTGTGTGTCTTCACGGTAAAGACTCCAAAAGAATTATAAAAATTCAACCAATTAGTTTTAAATGGGAGATATATTTACTGTCTGGCATCGAACACGGGTCTTCCTGGAGTTACTTTCTATGCAGCACAACAGAAGATCACCATCTCTATGTGTGAAAACTCAAGCAGAAATATTGGGTGCAACTGCCTCAAACGACATCCTAATTTTCACATATAATCCTTACTTGAGAAATTTTAATGTGCTTTGGCATCGAACCCAGGAACAGTATGGTGTTATCTAATTATTTTGTCTTGAACCGAGTCTTAATAAACATCTTCTAGCCAAGCTTCTGATGTTCTACTGTGTTGCATAGGAAGTATCGCCAGGAAGACCCGGGTTCGATGCCGGACGGTAAATACATCTATATAAAACACATAGGGGTAGTTTTTCATTATTTTTTCATGCACTTATCGAAATGATGGGAAGTTCCTGCTTACATAAAAGATGTTATTAAGACTCGGTTTAAGAAAACAAATTAGATACGACTATGCTCTTCCTGGGTTCGATGCCAGGGCACATTTCAATTTCTCACATACGGAATATATGTGAAAAGTAGGACGTCGTTTGAGGCAGTTGCAGCAAGTATTTCTGCTTGAATTTTCACACATAGTTAGAGATGTTGATTTTCCATTGTGCTGCATAAAAAGTATTGCTAGGAAGACCCGGGTTCGATGCCGGGTGGTAAATATATCTCTTATTTAAAATAGATTGGGGTTGTTTTTCATTATTTTTTAGATGAACTTATCGAAATGATAGGAAGTTCTTGCTTAGCTGGAAGATACATATTAAGACTCGGTTTAAGAAAAAAATAAATAAGAACATAATGTTCCTCAGTTTGATGCCAGAGCACCTTAAAATTTATCACATAAAGAATATAAGGGAAAAGTAGGATGTCCTTTGAGGCAGTTGCAGCCAATATTTCTACTTGAGTTTTCACACATAGTTAGAGATCTTCTGTTGTGCTGCATAGTAAGTATCACCAGGAAGTACCGGGTTCGATGCCGGATGAATAAATTGCAGCGAATTTTAAGAATATTTTCAATACTTTTTCTACTTATGAGGACCCTCTCGATATGATGTAGACTTGAAATTTGTGTTATCAACATGCTTGCAGAATGCAAGAAACATTTTACTCTTACATAATAGATAGATAGATAGGATAGATACTCATAGGCTAAACCACAAGCGTCATTGACTTGAAATTTTTACGACGTATTGGCCATAACGCGTAACCACCAGAAAATTGCGATTTTGAACTTCAGTGTCATGGATTCGATTTTAGAGGGCCCCAAAGTCCCGATTATTCCCATTAAAAAGCATTGCTTTGATTTTCGGGAATAAAAAAATACTTTCTGGATTGGTAGAGAATCAACAGTCAAGGTGCCTATATATATGGTCACGATCTATCAGAAACATAAATGACTTTTACGGAAAAAAGCCTGGGTACGATACTAGGACGATGCAATAATCTGCCATTTAAAATTAATTGGTGTACTTTTTCATTATTTTTTTGATGCACTTATCGAAATGAAAGGAAGTTCTAGCTTAGATAGAAGATGTATATTAAGACTCGGTTCCAGAAAAAAATTAGATAAGACCATGATGTTCCTGGGTTCGATGCCAGGGCACATTAAAATTTCTCACGTAAGGAATATAAGGGAAAAGTAGGATGTCGTTTGAGGCAGTCGCAGCAAATTATTCTACTTGAATTAACACACATAGTTAGAGATGGTGATCTTCGGTCGTGCTGCATAGTAGGTATGACCAGGAAGACCCGGGTTCGATGCCGGACGAAGAATTCAGCAAATTTTAAGAATATTTTCAATCTTTTTTCTTCTTTTGCGGACCCTCTCGATATGATTTCGATTTGAAATTTGTGATGTCAATATGCTTTCAATATGCAAGCGACATTTTACTCGTATAACATAATTATGAAATGGTATAAACGAAAACGACATTTTAACGTAAATTTTTCGCAATAACCAGAAAATTGGTTAATTATGATACGACCCTTAAACTGTGGTTGATATCGATATTTTATCAAATAAAACTTATAGAAACATATGTTTTGTAAATTTTGTATATAATTGTACATACTTAAACATCAGTGAAATGGTGAAATTTTGCTAAAACGGAAACGAGCTTCTAAAAGTAAAGCTCGACTTCCGGTTAACCGAATTACTTAAAAAACTAATCAACTCTAACAGCACTTACTAAAGTGCTATATATGAATTATGGTGTTAATATAACAAATAGTTTTCATATTAGAGCACCCACAAAGTTTATATTCAGCAACTTCCGGTTAATACTGTTAATCGGTATTTCACGATTAACTCCTAAACAATCAGTGATACAAAAAAATGTTTTTTTACAAAAGCTGTAGTAATTTACCTTTTTTTACAAATTATTTAAATATTTTTACATACCTTAATATCATATTAATGGAGGTAATTCGCAAAAACGGAAATGAGCTTCTAAGAATAAAGCTCGACTTCCGGTTGACCGATTTACTCCAAAAGCTAATCAAATCTGACAGTATATACCACAGTGCTATATATGAAGTTCGATATTTATACGGCAAATATTTTTTACGTTAGAGCGCCCACAGTCACACTCACACATCTACACACACATAAACACACACACACACAGACATCATTCCGAAAATGGTCGAAACGTGTTCTAGGGACCCCAAAACATCTATTTCCGTTGAAATCTCGAAGTCGATTTTTTTATGAAAACAATACTTTCTCTAAACTACGTATATAAAGAAAGTAAAAATAATTTTATAGAAATAATCATGCATTATGAATAGATTAAATTGCGTAAATTATACCAAAAATCTTTTATAGCCTATTTCTGCCTTAATAAAATAGCTGTTTTGATATTAATCCTCCAAATTTACTTGTCGTTCAAATTCTTCATTAGATTTAAATCCATATACATGAAATGATGACATATACTAATGTTATCTGCTCCAATGGAAATGAATGTACTGATTATTCCCCTGGTTACTGGACAACTGTCGTTGTAAAATTAATTAGGAAATCCTAATCCAATACTATAAAATAAGTTTTCTATTAAGTTAGATAAAAAGCTGGTCATAGTCACCTCCGCACAGCAAGGCATGTACACAGAAGGTGGACATACTTCAGTTCGGGCATTGCTTACACATATATGGATTTGCTCACGATAGGACGCGGGAGGCTTCGGACCAGCTCAACGAGGAAATTGAACGTTTGCCTACATATACTCCCTTGATTCAGAATAAAGTTAGCGCGAGGATTAACTTTCGTAACTCGGTTTTCGATTCAGTGATTCATTTTTTCGCAAGTTCTTTTGTACACGTATAGCTACTATGTGTTAGCTTTCAAATCATTGGAGAAATCATTTCAGTTTGTTAAAAACAAAATGTGAACGATAAATTGTCACTCCCTTTCAACTATCTTTCTTAAAACAATAACATTAAACAATGTACTAATCTATATTTATTCCGAAGAATGATCTCTCCTAAACTTTCTTTCGTAGTATAATATACATAATTACTTACTGTGGTTAAAAATGACGCTGATGGTATGTAGTAGCATTTCGTGCTACATTAAAATTACCTCTTTGTAAACATAGTGTTTAGACCCCATTATGCAAGGACAACTTTCGTTTCTGACGTTTGCAGGTCCATAAAATATGGGCCAATTCTTGTAGGAATTTTCAATTATGAATCGGTTTAGTATCCGCTCCATGGTTTTCAAATTTTTATTTGGGTATACTAGTATCCATTATGAGATTTATTTATAATTTTAATTCGTAATTTATTTCTAATAATTATTATTTATATATAATATTACAAACCACTATGAGTACTCGACCGCCCATTTCATTCAGAAGACCCTTTTTGCATATCTTAATTATTTGCAGAATGATTAGCTGATTCAGTAATACTCGTATTTGGTAAAATTCCATCCCTCAGAATCATCATTGACCCAAGTTTTAAAACTGTAATAATACATTAGGGAATGCATAATCGCTACTGACATAATCTTTCAGCATGCTTCCCGTGTCTATAATCACCTCTGAATCGTTACATTCGATCATAAACACAGGCGACAAATATGGCATCTCCTGTGCGTCTTATCTACAGTATTCTAAAGAATGCGGAAGTTGATGGAAAAAGAATCACATGATATTATTTCTATCAGAGATCATTGATACTGAGGGCACTCTATGGATAGAATACATCTCATTATAATAATCATTCTATAAATAGGAAATTTACAAGGGTTTTTATAATGTCGCATTATTTCAATTGAGGCAATATTTTAATCGTGCAGCAAACTGTAGATTCATGAACTCGAAATATTCCCGAAGTCTTATTTACTTGAAATTAGTCAAAACTTGTACCTGGATAACTTGCCAATTCAATTCATTCAATTTGCCGATTTACTGGTATATCATTTGAATTACAATGAAACTGTTTGAATGTACTTCAGTGCAAGTTGACCATTTTTGTTATTGAAGTCCCCATACTTAAATTTGGGAATTTTGGTACTTGAAGATGCGTACGTTTTGACACAGAAAATAACAGAAATTCTGTAGAGTTAGTTTACGAGAACAGTAGCCCAAAAGCATAATTACAGTAATACATCTTTTCAGAATTTCTATGTCCTATAGGTCGCGAGTCCTCCAAGTTCGTAGTAACGGTTTCCAACCTTCGAGGTTGCTTTTAATTTTCATCAAACAAATTGTAATAACTTTTAAGTTGATTATTTACCACTCAAGCCTGGGTGTGAGTCTACAAGTACCCTGCCGAGAGCAAGGAATTTGGTTACACATTGTTCGTAATCGAAACACTATGTACGATTTTAGCGTTTAGAAACCAGAACCTACCAAAATATATTTCGATTGTTTTAGTTTTTCCTGGGAACGTGCATGATCATTCGATAATTTTTAAAAATTAGATTTTTTATATTTTGAACAGTTCGTATTATTTTCACTTAATCGCTAAATATTTTTTATTTTACGTCTTATAACGCTATTTATAAACATTCATGGTTTGATATATAATATTACAATTTATATATATATATATATATATATATATATATATATATATATATATATATATATATATATATATATATATATATGAAAATTGGCTGGAGCGCATTTGGTAGGAACTCACACATTCTGAAGTCAAGATTGCCAATGGTTTTGAAGAGGAAGGTTTCAACCAATGCATTTTACCTGTCCTGACCTATGGTAGTGAAACTTGGGTGTTGAATGCTGCAATAACCCAGAGACTTCAGACAACGCAAAGGAGCATGGAGCGCTGTGTTCTGGGAATCACAAGAAGAGACAGGATACGCAACACTTGTGTGAGAATGATGACTGGAGTTACAGAAAATGCAAGAACTAGATTTTGATTGATGTTTAGTTCTTGATTTCAGACGCATAGTAAATTCATAGTGTTCATTTATAGCGACGACTTTCAAAATAACCAAATTTAGAAATTAGCCAAAAAGACCACAAGCTTATAAGTAAGCTCATATCTATAGACTTCAGCTTCCATATCTGTTAATAATATACAATAATTAAAAATTTGCTGAATTATTATCTAATCTCCGTAAGATGGATCCTTAAACATATTCATATTTATTGCCAACTTAATTTTGAGATGTTTTTTTTTTCGAGAATGATAAGTATGTTTTCCAAATTTATGGAAAGATTGGCTTTTGTTTGAGTTTGAAATTCTTATGATAGAATATGAATTAATCATAGTTATGGTTGGTGAAGTATTCAGTTGTAGCAATTGGCCTTCGCATTATTTACCAGGTCGTCGTTTGTATTCACATCTTTCAAAAAGTCCTGAGTTCGAGACCAGGCGGCTATAGCATTTGAAATGTATAGCAGAAATTTCAATTTTTAATGATTCATTTACCGAGAGGTGGAAATCCTATGGCCAGGTATGTGAACATAAGTAATGAATGCTGCGTAAAACGGTTTATCTGTTACCTCCTGATCATTGTTTCGACGCTGGGGCACCAATTTTATTCAACCATATATTTCAAATAGAGAATACAGAATTAAGTTGAGGACCTTCCTGAGATGATATATATGTTTATTTATTGTACAAAACCGCCGCAGTTAGTCGCGAAGACTGGTGACGACGTTAACTTATGTAAAAATTAATTAAAAAAATATTACTATGCATCAATAAAATAACCCAGCTAAAAATAATAAGCATGCACCAATAAAAAATAAAGAAATAAATAAATTCAAAAATTTAACATGCATTTCATATACGAATGGTAAAAAACACCGCTGTGGATTAGTATGTATTTTAAATAACCTTGAAACAGCATATACATTAGAGGTTTGAAATCTCCAATAGCCGTCTTTGTCGGCGTTCCTCCTCTTACTTCCCGGTAGTCGGAGAAAGCAAGAAAGGAATGCCACAGATTTCTTGCTTTCTCCGACTACCGGGAAGAAAAAGGAGGAACGCCGACACAGATGGCTTTTGGAGATTTTAAATCTCTAATTCATTAACAGCCGTGTTCCAATATTGTTTCTTTACAGTATATACATTACTTGCCTTGTACTCATCATGAAAGATTTTTCAGGGTTCCTGTTAGGAACCCTGAAATAGGCTACTATAATAATAATAATAATATATTTATTCCATCTTAAGATAATACATACAAATATAATAAAATTATACTACATTGCGATGGAATTAGGTACCCCATAGGTAAAACCTGTTTTGGGGTTACCATCAAACTAAAGTAAACGTATTGCTGGTGCTAATACATACAAAAAACATAAAAAAGTAAGTGGTTTAACAAAGAAAGAATATATTTGTGTGTTCTTTACACTTGTTCTTAAAAAAAAACTGTTTACTGTAGCGGCGACGGGGCCCACGAAGTCCTCACCGTGCATCACCTTTCCAGGCTATCTCGTACTTGCCTCACATTTCGTCACCAGAAGGCTCATTATTCAAATTAATCATTTCATCAATAAACGTAATAAAACATTTAATATTGTTTGGGAATGGTTCGAAGGCTTCCTGAAGCCGGCGCCAGACGATGCTACGAACACCTTCCAACGTTGGAAGCTTGATAGTTTGTAGCATTGTGTAGCAGAGTATCGAACATCGAGCTTACAATGTCAAGCGTCAAACGTTCGCGTTGGAAGATGTTCCGACTGTTGTCGGTCTTTGTGACCCGAGTCAAAGGAAGTCTCGAGCATTCGAGGGAACTCGGTTGGAAGGTTGGACTCTCGGCCACACGGGCTCGTGAGAAGTGAACGGAATTTCAGAACGTCAGATTTTTATTGTGACTGAGCCACTGTACCTGAAAAATATTAGTTTTCTCATATAATATTTAATTCCTCCTCATGCATTGAGTCAACATTAGGTAATTTCACGTTGTTTGAAAATATTTGCTTGCTACTTGCCTTTCTTGGATTTATGTAGAGATAAATCACCACCTTCTATCACGTCTTTTATGTTTCAAATTTTCAAGTAATAACTGTGAACAGTATAATACGAC
This sequence comes from Sympetrum striolatum, assembly GCA_947579665.1. Lineage (NCBI taxonomy): Eukaryota > Metazoa > Arthropoda > Insecta > Odonata > Libellulidae > Sympetrum > Sympetrum striolatum. The sequence continues at coordinate 31,924,528 of OX388352.1, forward strand.
TACTTTGGCAGCAGCCGCGACATATCTCCCTATCTTCCGCCATTTCCCGCAGCAAATGAAGCAGCGAGCAAATGTTTGAACCAAACGTATTGGATCAAACATTCGTCACATCGTGTGGCAGAAACGTTTGCCTCATCAACTGTCGAATCATTTGACCCAAACGTTGGATCAAACGTTGTACCCAACATTCGACGCATCGTGTGGCGCCGGCTTGAGGTAGACTGTTCCATTCCTCGATAGTTCTATCTAGAAAACAGTGTTTCTGGTTATCTGTCTTTTGCTTCATACATCTTACTTTGCATTTATGACTGCGCCTACAAACGTATCGATAATAAATTCCTTCTGATTTATTTTTATTGGGGAAACATGCTTCTTGAATCACGAAACCAACTTACGCTTTATAATTCGACTGATATAACAGAGGGTATCCCATATAATCGTACCCATGACGTAATAGGAAATGGCGTGTATTTAAGAGTGTTTCTCTGAACATCTCTACTTGAAAATGCAGTGTTATAGAAAATGATGGAGAAATCCTCGAGGCTCATTTGAATAACATAATAGGTTGAACTTATTAGGAACTTATAGGATGAATGAAATATGATTTTGGATTATAAAAAGTACGTTTTCTCTCTGCATCAATCTCTTTAAACATTTCTACTTATTATACATTTCGTTGTATCTATCTCGATGCATATTGAAAAACTTCTTCAAAATAGAATTCAGCTAAAGATATCATCAAATATTCAAATAAATCTCTTTATAAAATCCACATCTTTGCTCAGAACTGAAATGAAAATGAAAATAAATTACTTATCCATTCCTTTAGCATAAACAAAATTTATATTTAATGTACGTTAAAAATAAGAGTTGTAATGAAATCAATAAAAACAATTCTTGGGCAGGACGTGCGGCAATTCACTATATTCCCATCAAATAAAATTCCATCGAAAAAAAACTGCCCAAATATTTTCTGTAAAACAAATAATAGCTGACTAGTGATATTATAACAAATGATCTAATAATTCAACATGCAGGTTCAAAATAGTCCGGCTACTTTAACTCGATGAAAGAAATATTTTAATTTTATTTCGCTCAAAATAGAGAGAAGTATCCATAATTACTTTTGTCTCAATCTTGTTGATGGCTACGGTATTTAAACTGCTGAAGTATGAGGGAGGCTGAATGCCGGCGTTGACTAAGCCATATCATAAGGTATTAGCTTTCTTCTTTATGTAATACTACGAAAAGTTTTACATGTTGAAGCTTTTTCCTTCATTTACCATAGTTTGTTCCGTTTATAGCATTCTAGTTTGGTGCGGATGTAAAGGGAAAGCCACCCATTCCTCATCTCGCTTAGTAAGCCTCATTCCTTTGTCTTAGATGTTGATAGCTAACGTTAAGGGTTATGAGATTTCAAATGGTCTTCCAGATGAAGACTTACAGTCTCAAAATGCTTATGGAGAGGAAATTTGCTATAATCATTCCATCTAACAAGTGGAAATTACGCTCTGTGTAACAGGGATTCGCTCGAAAATGTCAGTTTATCTTCCTTGCTCTAAAATAATAGGCACGTGTCCATCCGTTTAACCCAATAGACCTCTGATTAGGCCAGAATTGCGCCGGAAAATAGGAGTGAAGCAACCATGTCATACACGTGCACCGCTAAGTAGATCGTAAAATTTTCCGTTCATGAAAAAATTTCTACACTTATTTTTCATAAATAAATTTTATTTTCTCTGTTAAATTTCAAAGTTTTACCTCTTAGTCATTCTCTATCTTCTTCGTAAAAATTGTTGAAATACATACTGCTACTTAGCTACTTCTCGGATACAATTTTCAGCCTGGACCGCGAAAGTTAACTTAAGCTGTACGGGAAACCATTTCGAAAAATACGATTTAGATCCTAGCTCTCATTGTCTTTATCCTAGATGTCCCCGAATTCCCGATTTATTCAATGAGAATCCTTTTGTAAGATTTTTACTTTCTCCATATACGAAGTATAGAGAAAGTATTGTTTTCATGAAAAAATTCGACTTCGAGATTTCAACGGAAATACATGTTTTGGGGTCCCTAGAACACGTTTTGACTATTTTCGGAATGATGTCTGTGTGTATGTGTGTGTGTGTGTGTGTGTGTGTGTGTGTGTGTGTGTCTGTATGTGTGTGTGTGTTTGTGGGCGCTCTAACGTAAAAACTATTTGTCGTATCAATACCAAACTTCGTGTATAGTACTGTGGTGTGTGCTGTCAGAGTTGATTAGTTTTTGGAGTAAATCGGTTGACCGGAAGTCGAGCTTCATTCATTAAAGCTCATTTCCGGTTTTCAAAATATCTCCATAAATATGATATCTACGTGTATTGTATTACTTATAAAAGTTTTAGATAATGTAATTTACTATAACTTTTGTATTTAACATATTTTTATATCACCGGTTGATTAGGAGTTATTCGTGAAATACCGATAAACCGTAAGTAGCTGTTATGTACTTTGTGGGCGCTCTAACTTAAAAACTAATCATTATATCAACACCAAATTTCATATATAGTACTTTAGTTAGTTTTTTTAGAGTTGATTAGTTTTTGTAGTAAATCGGTTAACCGGAAGTTGAGCATCATTCTTCAGAGCTCATTTCCAGTTTTCAAAATATCTCCATAAATATGATATTTAGGTATATACTATTAATTGTAAAAGTTTTAGAAAATGTAATTTACTATAGCTTTTGATTGAAACATATTTTTGTATCACTGATTGTGTAGGAGTTATTCATGAAACACTGATAAACCGGAAGTTGCTGATTATGTACTTAGTGGGCGCTCTGGGCTCTATGGGCGAAAGGCCAATTTCATCGTTTTTCATCGATCCTGTCCCGTAAAACATTATTTATCATGTTTTTGGCGTCAAAGATAATATATAATATTAAACACTCATATTCCAAGTTTAGATGGAATATAGAGTTCGGAATTACTGCGGTAGATAAATATTTACATCTTATATATATGGAGAAAGTCATGTGCTGGCCACATCAGATTTTTTGAAATGTATTTGGACTACTTTCTGGGACGGCATATAATTAGGAATCAAAACTTAGTAGCCAAGGTTCTGTGTTAAAAAAAAAATAGGAAGATTTCTTTCAATGTGGTGTTGGGTTTAACACCAGGCCGAAACAATATTCTCCAATAAAAATGCATCGCGGCCAAAGTAAAATATTCACCCATCCGCTTACAAAGTTATGGATGATGATTTTCACATGACAATTATGGACTAGTTTTAGTTATATACGCGCTTTAGATACTTTTGAAAATAACCCTTGGTATGTAACCAGATAGGTATGTAAATTCTTCTTTAATAATGAATTATTAAACGGGTAATAGGAGAGCTTAGAGGCATTTAGCGTTGGAGTCTCCATACATGTTCTGTTGGGACACGTAAAGATCATGGTTACTTCTCGGCTCTTTGTACCTTCTCTTCTCCTCAGTTCTCCCATAACCCGTTTCCTATACATTTCTGGAGATAAATTTCTTATATCCACCGGTATGCACACTCAATGTATCTTGGAATATATAGTAGGCGCTTTTATAACTAGACCTAGAAATAACTTAAAATGTCAGTAAGACGAGAATTTGAAAATTCACAGTGAAGAATGAATTATTTCTAAAATCATGGGTGAAAATACTTTCGTGCACGAAAAATTTCACAATCATTATGGTAGTAATGCACATTTATGACTTGGTTACCTAATTCCGATTTTCCTATGTACATTTTGAATAAATAAAAGCCTATTGAATTCAAGAGTCGGACACGTGCCCATTATTATAGAGTTAGGAACAAATCCTGACGTTCTCGAGCGAATCCGTGCTACACAGTGCGTAAGCTCCCCTCGTAAGTTATTTAATACCTCTTTTACCAGCATTCTTACCAACCACAATGGGATGAAGATAATAAATATTAATTTTCCTTACATAAAACACCAAATCGATTTAAAATGCTATTTTATTTACGAACGAATGCATACTCGGTGATGATGATAGCGTTGCGAATGAAAATATCTTTCATCTTCGTCGTATCGGAGAGATTTGATTAAAATACCGGTCTTTGCGTTAAACGATATAGATATATCTCCGGAAAGGAAGACAAATCCAATCAATACATAATACCCAACGTTTTCTCTCACGTGAGCCAGATAAAGGAGAGAGGAAGGCTCGAATGGAAAAATAAACTTCGCCGTGTAGCTCCGACCATGTCGAGATTAAAGTACGGCCAGTGGAATTCACTACCCGAATGCAAATCCAGATAAAGGGGGAAATGAAGAAGAGCTGGAAGAGAGAGGTAGAGCGGGGAGTGGTGATAATAAAATCGAAGGGGAGAAAAATTAAAACCGAAAAAAAGAAATCCTGGAAGGTTGGTCCGAGGTATAATGAAAATGAAGGAGAGGGAGCTTTTCTTTCCTTTTGCGTCCGCGCAAGTGGATAGATAGCGTTGGCGGAAAGTTCATTGAGAGTCGAAAATACAGGGAAAATAATGGTGGAGATGTCCGAGGGTTTGAATAGGAAAATTTAATGAAAATAGAGGAGGAGAGGAGATTGCAGTACAATGGATATTCAATAACCGCAAGTAAATCACGCAATAGAAAACGCTTTGAAAACCGTTAATTTTTATATAGGTGGGCGGGCAAAGGAAAAATGTATATTTTCGGGAATAGTCGCGAATTGATGTTTTGCTTTAAGAATTATCTTTGGTTTCCGCGCCGTAGTGTTAGTTTTAGTGGAGTAAAAAAATTCCATGGTCGCGCGTTGCGTTTTGGTATCAAAGCTTGCCCAAAGCTCATGAATATTTTCGTTATTCATTCCTTAGCAGAATTTCTTTCATATCCTGTAAAATTCATCGTGGAAAAGCTCAACTGAATATCGGTGTTATGCAATAACCGTAAATACCAAATGAACTCTTCAAGTAAATAGCGGACGGTATAAATCACAAGAAAAAGTCGGATGCTTGACAGCTGCGTGGAATTAAAATGCTTGGAAGTGTACGAAAAAGTCTACAGAACTAAGGAAAGAACATTTTGATTGAAACATTGAAGATAAAATATAATTATCATTTTTATGTTAGTTGGAATCATACTTTCATAAGGATAAAGTGATGAAAGAATCATGGAGAGGTATTTTATTAAATATTACTAATCAAAAGTTAATTCGAGGCTATTTAAGAACTGAACATGGGAGTCGTCTACAGGAAGGAATTTTCCTTTTCCATTTGTGATAAGGGTTTTACATACACGATGAACTCCTTTACTGTAACTATAGTACAAATAAAATCAATTAAATTTATGATGAATTTTAGTTTTGAACCTTAAACTTCTATAAATAACGTTTAATGTCATGAACTGCCCCTTGAAACTGCACCCCGTAAGAACATCCGGCGGCCCGGCTCGAGTTTTATTATATTGTTATCATTGAATTTCGGTTTTAGGAATGCAGAAAGTGTCTTTCCGGAGAAGTTATAGGCAATCAAAAATCTTTCTTTCGTACTGCGTCAGTGAAAATGTCCAAGATGCTAAGATGCATTTTTTAGAATAGGAGGGGAAAAGATTTTTCTCCCCAAATAATGCAAGCTGCATACATTATTTCTTTTTCCTTTTAAAACAGTTTTTCTTTCGATCGGTTATAATCACCTTTTTCTTCCTTACATAAATTTCATTTTACATGCAGTGGTTGCTAGATTGGGAAACTGAATTTGCAGTGCGTAAAAAATTGCTTAATAAAATATATTTCCCTTTTTGTAACCATTGAGTAATTTTACGAAACTAGTTAAGATATTGACTAAATGTATTAGCATAGTATAGAATTCTCATTCTAATATTTATTCATTGCATTGAAACGGGAATTTTCTTAAACAGCATAGTAAAATACGTAATACACATATAAACATAAAATACATGTCGTAAAATACCTAATACACATATGGACATAAAATACATATCGTAATTTATGGATATTGAAAAAAATATGGCCGACTAGTGGATCTTTAGTGGATGTGACAAATATGTGCCGAAACTAACATCTGTATGCTTAGATTCATGACTCACAGCTTTTGAAATTCTTATAAATAGGAAAACTGCTATAGAATCTACTGAATGAAAGGTTAAAACTTTGCGATTAATGGCCGAGGTTACTCGCCTACGTTCTTAATTTACTTGATAATACTGTATGTACCTATTCCAATCAAGGAAATAGGGTCGTTGATGTTAGTGCATAAAAGTTGATTTATATTTTCAATGGAAAAACAGGCTTGCATGAATCCCGGTGAAAGACAAAAGAAGGCGGCAGATTGATTTGAAAGCACTTCACGTGAAATAACCGAGAAAAAAGACGACTTTGATGTGAAAGAGGATCAATTTAGCCTCTGTACCTGATGAATACCCGACAAAGTAAGAAACAATCGGAAGCAATCAATAAACATTTATCATCGGGATAAACCACAACGTTGAGAGACTCCCACATCCATCTCTTTATTCAGAAAAGAAAACGCATCCATATTCATATCGCTCGCGATTATAATATCAAAAGCGGTTCAGACGGCAATAGTACCATCGTCTCGCGCTGATAAATATTTATAAATTACCCATTTGTAGGGTGGATATCCTGCTCTTGGATTCTTATACATCTCGTGGATTCTTTTCCCGGAGCAGAGAGTGGGGGAGATAAACGAAGGGAACGAGTCTGAAAGGAAAGAGGGTAACCTCGGGATGGATGAAATCACAGAGCTCCAAGAATTGGCGAATGTTTCTCAAAAGTTTGATTTATCTCCTCGGGCAGTCTTCTCCCTCATATGACTCTGCACATCTACAACTAATCCAAGCGAGCCCTTATATCTCTTCCATCCATGAAACACCCGCACTTTACCACCAATATTGGGTGGCCGCATCGATTTCCAAGAGGTTTCCGGGAAATGCGGACGAAAACTACAGCTCAACAACTCAGCGCACTCATCCTCGTGCCGCCACTTCACCAGTATTGAATAATAAAGACGGATGTCCGTGGAACGAACATCTAGAGGAGGCTAAGAATGGGGAGAAAATAGGTTATCCTTGTGAAGCGATGGCGTGCGGTTCTGATAGACCAGCGTTGGAGAACTATAGATTTAATTATCTATTCAATTAAGGGTCTAACTTGCCTATCTAACTTCAATTGCTCGTGTATTTCGATTATTTCAACGTACAATTCACTCCTTTAGAATAATATCAACTGATTTAATCACAGATTTCAAATCCGCAAAACTCCATCAATTAAGGTGAGGGTTGATGATTGATTTAGACCGCCAATAAGTGCATCTATAAAAATAGTATGGAAAAACGGTCATGAAAAATTTATATCGGGACCGGGATTCGAACCCAGATCTTTTTTATTAACGATTGGTAGCTCTATGCGGACGGGTTATACTAAAATACTTTTCGAGTGACTATTAGGATAGCTCAAAAGATATAGCAACCCAGAGCCAATTGGGAGACTCGGGTTTGAATCCTGGTCTCGTCAGACCTTTTCATGTCAGGTTTTCCTTGAGATCCATCAAATAATCTATGACACCCGGTTTACCCCTGACTATTTCTCTTAAGCGTTAATTCCACGCGTACTTTTTCATTTATGTATTACGTCATTACTTATCTAGCTATCTGGAAGCCAGCAGCGATGGTGAGGAGGCATCTTACGCGTATGTGCAGGAGTGGTGCTATTTTTTATGGATCCTCTAGAATACGTTAGCTCGATCGGTTAGAGCAATCGCTTGGCAAGTGGTATCTGGGTTCGTGTCCCGGTTATGTCAGCCTTTTTCTCCTTCATTTCTTTCACTAAATAAGAATCTTTTAATTATGATGGAATTACCTTGAAGTGCGAGGGTATTAGGGAGCATAAAAGTATAGAGATTATAATTTCCATTGACGCTATAAGAGTATGTTGATGCACTGAATTCTACAAATTAGTATGAATTTTTAGTATTCGTCTTCTTCTGCATAAGATAATCTGTAATCATATTTTCTTCGAGTATGACAAAATGTTACTGCGGATATTGAGTGAAGTGATGAACCAATCTTTGAGAAATATTACCCTTAAATAATTTTTCCGAATGCTTTCACCTTCTACTGCTATTAGACACTCTGAGATTAAGTTCCGTGGCCCAATATTAGGTCTTAAGTTTGTATCTCGACACAGGCAGTTTCTATACAGTTACTGAGAGTTTAGATGACATATTATTGTAATTCATCTCCTTTTTCAAGAAATATGTCCGGTATATGTAAATTATTGTTTTTCTTTTACTGTGTAGTTTCTAGTTCAGAACTAGGTATTAAAGATTTTACCTTTCACCAGGAAAACCACAAAACTTTCTCTTCCCATTGAAAATTGAAAGAAAGAAATACGCGATTTATTTTGACGTTAAGAAAACTGCTTACCTTCTAGTTCTGGATGAATGAAGACAACCAAGAGGAGATGCACTCAAGAGATTTAAAGTATATTTCTTGATTTTCCTTCTCCTGTCGCAACCTTTCAAAGGCCTGTCGATAAACATCAAGGAAAGTTGCAGTAAGCAGTAACTCTAGAAACGACAGAAGAAACTGTTTGAAAATAAACGTTAGGGGAGGCTTTTTCTCAACGGAGTACATTGATACACATTAGATCATGAGATTCATTGGGTGGGAGGTAAGGGAAGCAAAAGGCGGTCAAACAGCTGCAGCGAATATAAACAAGAGGGAGGGAGAGAGAGAGAGGACTTTCTATCCCATGGGCCTTTCATTCCAGTCGTAAATCAGAATCGCATCCAGGTTTACGACTCATTAAACCTGTTATAGGCAATTGCTCTCTGTGCTCTGAATTTTTGGCATGAAGGGTGACCAGGGAATTGGGGAAAGTTTTAGGGATGAATATTCATCGGCCTGAAAAAAGGAATGGGGGATACAGACGGTCGGGATAATAGCACGAATTGCGGTGAAAAAGACGCAGACCACGTGGAAGAGAAACGGATTGAGGGCTTATGAGAGTGAGAGATAGGATTGCAGGATAACCAAGATGTATAGAGGAGACCTAAGATAAAAATATCCTTTGATCAAGTGCGCTCAAAACTCTTGACTCTGCGTTTGATATACGCCACGAGCTACTTCTATTCAAAAGGAGGAAATATTTATTTTCTGCGTATAAATGAATAAAATGGCGCACATTTATAAAGACCACAGTTTAGCGTTTTGAGATCTCTACAGTTACATTAAATTCCATCAACGAGTATCTATGGCTCAATCAGAATGTTTCATTTTGAATTAAAATTATGTTCGTATTTCTAATTCGTGCAAAATTTTCTCCTGAGCTTCGATTAATATGAGGTCCAGTATTACTTCAAATTATTAAGTGATTGAAAGGTTCTAAAGATTCCAAAGGAAATTTCGGGCTAAAGTTGAGTTAATCGAAAATAGGTTTTGAAAGCAATCTAAAATGATGTAACAAAGACTTTTACAAATTCTTCAGTATCGTCTGACGATGAATTGAATGAATGGATTTTATTAATGGTTGTATTTTCTCAATTTTTACAAAATTATTTTCAATGTATAACGATGACGAGTTACGATTCTCTCTCTCTTCAGATTCAACTCTCGTTCATCCCAACCATCTTTATGAAATGTTTCCTTCATTTTAAATTTATCAAAGGTATACATTTTTACATGAAAAATGATAATTTGCGCTTCCTGCGTGTTAATATAGCTTGGATAATTACTTAAAACTGATTTATATAATTTTTGAGAATTATAAAGAAGGGAATATTTAGGACAGTAACATCTTGTAAGCCGCCTTTTTACAAGCTTTCGAACAAGAATGAGTTCTTAAAACACCTTGTCTTTGTATCTGTATTTTTTATTCACGCTCACCGTCGGATCAACTGAGGTAGCAAGAGTTGTAATGTACCGATTCTGTCTTCTCCAAAAGATTTAAATTCATCAAGCTATTGCTATTCCCCAGCTTCTAATATCCTTTCTTTCAATACTTCCTAAATTGTGTCTCATAGTTTTTCATAACGCTTGCTTTTTTTCTGTAGCCTTTGTTAACAAAATAACTTTTCATCCCTCTGATCCCATATACTTACCACATAATTCCGTTGGGCTGGCCCAGGGAGAATTAAAATAGTTTTTAGCATATTTACAGCATCTATTTACAATGTGCTTTATAAAGCCGTGTTTTTTTATTGCTTTCCCGCAAATTTTTAGGGTATGCGCACAGTAGCTTAGGTAATTTTTATTAGTGATCCTGGGGGTTCTAACTGAATCGGTTACATCTATATCCATTGCATTAATATTTTACAGGATCTTCTGACGCAGTAGTTTGCATTTGAGGTTATTAATTACGGCTCATTTGAAATTAAGCTCTTGTTGTTATGTTCAGAAATTCCTTTGTTTAAAAACTACATCGCTTGATATGGAAATTAAGTATTTTTCCTCAGACATTTCTTTATATTTTAGGGAAAATAATTTACACATACCTTTACATTGATATTTATTTCATCGCACGTATTGATGATGTGTATTAATACAATAAATTTACAATATAACTGTTATAAAATATAAATAGAATCTGATTGCAGTGGTTCAGATACCCATTACATTTATATACTTTGCTTGAACCTTTTCATTCCAAAGAAATATGTAACAGAAAATTAGCCATAACTCTATGAATGTAAATTTCAAAGCTGGCATTAATTTAGTTGGAGAAGAAAATATCTGAAAATGCCAGTGACTTATTTTAAATCTAAGAGATGAAAACAATTTAGATTTACCAAGGCTTGCAACGTTAAGTTCATGTTACGGAAAGCTAAATATTTTTTAAAAACATTTTCCATTGAAAATTTGATTCATCCTAGAAATAAAAATTATCGGTCAAAGTCGGGAAGAAAACGAACTATGCTCTTGTCAGACGTAAATGAAGAAAAGAGTTTTTGAAAAATAGGTCTGGTCTGTGATTTGATACGAAAGAGGGGATATTCGTTTGTTTGTGCGTTGACAACTGCAATAAAATATGTTTTCTCGATAGAGCTAACTATCAAAGAAACGATAAGTAGACATATTAAATATAATGGAAATAAAAGTAGTGTTAAGAAGCAGGAGATATCACTCCAATGAAAAAGTGCTGCTTCAATGAAAAAAATGAATTTATGGTAAAATATAGCGAAGAGTAATTATGTATGTAATTTAGCTGTAGAATATAATTATGCCTGAAAATCTGAATTACTGAACCAATTAATTTAATTAATAATCTGAAAAGTCTCAAAACGTTTTCGTAAAATATTTATGGTTTTGGTAAATATTGTAATATAAAACATCAACTCGATAAAGTAGTCAAATGAATTGTTACTAATTGAATTGAGGTATTAGCACCAGAGAAATAAAATCTGAAGAAAAGTTGACAGTCATTTTGCAATTTTTATTTTTTTTTAAATAATTCAACTTTTTTCCCCCTTCGCTTGAAAATCTTCAATATTAAGTCACTTTCCCGGGTTAGGAATTCATCCTGATTATATTTTTCTCGTGAATTAACAATTTTTCCATTAAATGAAATTACTCATCATATTACGTTAAGTTACTTATATTCTTAATAGAAAGTGAGAGAGAGGAAAATGCCTCGTGTGGAACAGAGTACATCAAATTATTCATTAAGAATTACCAATATACGAATTCATATCTTGTAAAATGAAGGGCGTACTCACAAAAAGTATAAGAGAGTGTATGGTACACTTAATTTTTTTATGGAGTATCAAGATCTTTTAGCACACCTGTACAACATGGTAACCAAGGAGGGGAAGAATTGCTTTTAGACTGACTGATTTAATAGTACGAAGAAGTCGTAGTCGATCAAACTGTTATTATTCCTTTTCTGGCATGTGTGAATAATTTGAAGCAAAATTATTCAATACACCATGTGAATTCAATTTTTGAAAACATTAAACCAAATTAGATACCTTTAGATAAAGTAAAAAATATACCTCTTCTATCAACGGAGTTTATTGGAAGGGCTATACTCAATTAAAAGGAAAAATGAGAACCCTTAAGAATACTTTGTAAAAGAGATTCCTTTTTAGCTTCTAATGATAATAATTTTGCATTTTTGGCCACCTTTGATTCTCAGAAGGCTGTGTAATTCAAATGTACCGTGGAATTAAATCAAGACTGTCATTCGCAAGGGAAGCGATATATCAAAGATTAAAGTACTGAGATCTTTTAGGCATGAAATTTGAAATATAAAGCAAAATATTCGGACAAGAATTTTGTTTTAGCAGATCTACTCGTGAATTTTGCGTCTTTTGCTAAAAAGCGCATCATTTCTAATAGCCGGAAATGTAATTTGAGTTTGATTAAAGCATTAGAGTAAAAAATGGCTTCTACGCTTTTCTTCTTTCGTCCCTTAGTCTACATCTTCTCCAGAAAATGACAAATCGGAAATATCTGATAGCTTTAGCGTATCCTTTGGCTCGTATAAACGCCAGATATTTTGTAAAATATTGAATAAAGGATGTTCACGAGACGTTTTAGCGAGACTTACTTCTTAAGTTAAATAGCGTACTCTTTATCCTAGACATGAGTGCATTGAAGATCGTGGCTTCATCATGCGTTTAAAAGATTGCTCTTTATAGAATTTCAAAGAATATGTCACTTTAGCACCCAAGTGGTATCTGCTGGCATAAGGGGCGGGCTAAAGGTTACCTAGCACGAAAATAGCACCAACCCTGATCCCTCAGAAATTACGTTAGCCTATTTTCCAATCCTCGTTTTCCTCCTCCATTGAGTATGAGGATATTTAGCAGAAGAGTATTACATGCGTAGGTGATCCAGCAGGAGGTCTTCACGTTACGCCCGAGGAGTTTCACTTAAGGTACGTTACATCCTGAAACACTACACCTACGGGTTTTTCACCCAAGATTAGATTCACCCAAGGTTCGGTACACCCAAGAAATGCTTCACTGAAAAATTATTTTGCTTCAGGATGTTTCGCCAAATTGTATTATGAAACGCGATTAATCTATAAGTCTACTTATAAATGCCGCAGAAAAAAATGTACGCTTGTTACCGGGAAAAATAACATTTTGCTTTAGTCCACAACCGTTGCCGGAACGACTGCTTGCGTTTTCAATTAAAGTTATAAGCACATTGGTGAGTTAACTTGTCGTTAGTTTTAAAGCGTAATTTGAAAATGACGTACCAAGGATAATTTAGCTCTTATTTTTTTCGATATTATCTTGTTTATTCCATATTTTTCAGTGTCATTTTGTAAAATGTCTCTTGGTAAAATGTCATTTGGATTAAGTGTCTATTGGGATAACTAATTATGGAGTGTTACACCATTGGGTGAAAAGTCTCGAGTGCAATATCTGTTAGTGAGAATTCTTCCTGGCGGACCGTATCTGGCCCAAGCGTCTCTTGGTTGAAATACCTTTAGATGGAACGTCCAATTAGCAGAAAGTTTTGGCTGAAGCGCCCTAAATCCCCGAATGAAATAACGAAATCCTTATTTAGTGTATGCTAAAATAATACAACAATTCCGCATTTTTCCACCTAATTGAAGTGGTGATCCAAGTCTTTGAAAAAAAATTCAGTTGTGTAATAATGTAGCCTATGTAGTTTTACTGTTGTATAAAATGATATGTCTGATGTTTGGAAGCAAATGAAGAGCTTATAGAAAATTCGATCGTAGGTTCAGCTATTTTTTTACACCTTATAACTTGAAGGATCTAATTCTAATAAAAAAATGGGTCTCGAAAACTGCAAACCCCTTCCATTTCAACAACTGTGTCGTATTACTTAAAAGTTATGTTAGAAGGACGTATTTTTAATGCATTATTGTAAGCTTACAAACAGTTTTCCAGCTAATAATAGTTAAAAGATTGAGTTGTATCAATTATTATGATGTATAAATTTAACGGGATAAATTCATATATTTGACATTCTGGAAATGAATTTTAATTATAGTTCCTTTAAAAGTTAAAGTTACTTGTAATAAAATGTATTTCCTCCGCGAAAAGAATATAATTTGAATTAGAAACATGGGTAAAATTAATGAACTAAAATAATGTTATTAGTTTTACACTCGGATCATCCCGATATAATTCCATACGTGACACGTAGCATGAGGTATGAAATTTGACCACAAAGATTATTCTTTTATATTTTAACTTTGGTTAAGGGTTTCTTGGTCTATTGAATGCATATAGTATAAAATATTTAAGGTTGAAACTGCGTCTCAACCCTAGATGACGGACCAATGAACCCGGTGATTTAAGATAATTTTTCCTGCTTTTATGTACAGAATGTTTCGGAAATTCGTGACTTTTCCGAAATATGTGTTTTCCATAACATATCCAAAAATCTAATGTGGCCAGCACATGACTTTCTCCATATATAAGATGTAAATATTTATCTACGACAGTATTTTCAGACTCTATATTCAATATAAACTTGGAAGATAAGTGATTAATTTATATCATATTATCTTTTACATCACAAACATTATAAATAATGTTTTTAGAGCGCCCAGAGCGCCACCAAAGTACATAACCAGAACTTCCAATTAGGTTTATTCCCAGGTTTATCAATATTTTAAGATAAATATTTTTACAAGCATTTTTCCAGCATTAGTCGTAGGTTCTATTAATCTATGTGGTACACAAGCATAAGGACCCAACAAAGTTGGACTTGACTACACAAAGAAAACCACTTCAGAGAATTCAAGTTCTGAAAATATTCAACTCCCTTCCTATGCAAGGCCTGGTTGAGGACGAAACGAGTAAATTGAAAACTGCTTTTGATTGTGAGTCGCGAACTTCCTTAACACTTTATCAAGAAATGGAGTTAAAAAGGTCGTTTGGGAGAGAGAAAAATGGGGGAGGAAGGTGAATCGGGGGAGGCTGAAGGTAGATTCCAATTGATATTCGCAAACAGGATGCTTCGCTATCTCCTACAACTGGGGGTGCATTTTTTCTTTCGCCTTAAAGGGCCGCTTCGTAAATCGCTCCCGCGTGAAGGCTACGTGAGTCGGAGGGGGAAAAGAGCTGCGGCGGCGGCAGCAAATCCTTTCTCGAAAGATACACGGTGATGTATGCGGCCAACCTGGCAACATTCGGAATCCGTTCGGCTACAAATGAGGCTGTAATATTGGTTACGGAGAGAAACGTACAGAATTAATCAGAAAAGTAGATGCTTACGGTCGCAGACGTTATCATACTTTTATTTTACAAACTTCAAGGATTTTATACTTATGTGCTAAATAATTGTAAGGAAATGATACAACATATCACTTCGAGGATAGGCCAAAAATATAATTTTCTGAAAAAATATAGGGGTAAAAACTTCAATCAATTCCGTTTTGATATTGAAGGCTTTACATCTCATATTTTTTGGGTGAAATGGAAGATTGTAATTAATATTTTATATTGCTGATAACTATTTCCCGCATTAAAAGTTGGTTATGACTTTAAAGTCTTTCATTAAGAACTTGCAGTGTATTGCAAATATAAGTCTTCCTAAAGTTTATCGTCAATCTCCAGCCGAGGTTAATTATATTACTACATAGCAGTAAATTTTTATTAATATTTTATAATATGCCATTGTAATCAGTAAAACACGAGATGAAAATGTACTTCGCAATTTTTTAATGTTTCATTGATATGATATTCACCCGAAGTTCGTGAAAACCTTGGTAAATATAGTAGATTGTATAATACGTGAATATCACTGTTGTTTTTTTCCGGAAATTTAGAGACATTTCTCTATGCTTCCTATAAGTTTATCAATATTTGGAAACAAACTAACTTGCTTCCGTTTTCGTCTAATAAGGTAATTATTAAATATAAATACCATAACACTATTCGATTTTGACTACTGCTGTTCTGTGCAAACGGAGTTATTTTTGTAGAGAACCTAACATTTATATATTCTAAATTTTAACAAAATATGCATACATTATCTTTACTTGCTAAAATGATAATAAATTACGAAAATTGTAACTCATCCTGTATTTTAAGAATATGTTTTCGTCATAAAAGCTGCTAGTTGTGACTGATGTCTTGTTAAATATTTGCAGAAACACAGTGAAACATCATTGAAGCAGTACTATACTATCCTACGTCATAAGAAGAAAACACTGCTTAAATAAGGCATATAGACGTAGTCATCCAGAAAAGTTGCTCGCACATTGAAAAGAATAGATAATAATTTTAAAAATAGCTTATTGTTTTCTGTTTTATTCAACATTTTTATAGCGTTTAATAATTTATTTTTTATCATCAAAAGCTTAGTTTTCTTTCCTACACCATTCTTTTCCTTTTTACATTTCTTATCGAAATGTTATCTTTCTCTCCTTGAACTTCATAATTTTTATCGTCGAAGCATTTTGGATTGGTGGATTTGTCGTAAAATGGATGTCGTTTTATTCTTATCTCGAAAAAGTATTTTTAAAGCTTCCCCAATACTTTTCCCCTAAATTCATGTCAAGATACCTAAGGATGTTCCGGAATAGATCAAGGAAGATGACTTTTAACATTTCGCTATTTCTTAAGCTATGAGCAAACAGTTTTATATTTTAGAGATTTATTATGACATTTGAAGCCCAAATCTCAGTTGTACTGTTCTTCCGAACAAAGAAAACTTAATCCCTGTTTTTGTTCCCCCTTAATACTCCTATTAACCTAATTAGTTCATTCTCTAAAGTATCTAGGGCTTACCTAGGGACCTCATGAGGATCATCCCTTCTCTACTATAAACAGAGTGAACTGTAAACTATAATCTAAATTTAGTACGAATTTTGAGCTGTTTGATTAAAAGCGTTTTTGCTAATTTCTAATTCGATGTGAATGTTTTGATCTGTTTAGTGTAAATAAAGTTAACACTATATTTATTTATATAATTCTGAATAATAATGAAGGTAATATTTTGATGATTTGATATTCAATCTTTAACTAAGTTACTATTGAAATGTAGAAAACTTTTATACATTTTGTAATTTTTCTAAATTTATTTATATACGGTAAGAATATTGGGATGATATTTTTTGCATTATTACTTTTTAAAACAATATTAATGCAACATTACGCTTTAAACAAGCATTGAAAGTGATTAAATATCTTTCAGAAATTTCCATTTAAATATTATATTTCACTCTTGGGCTTTTATCAATGATAGATTCACGTGTTTTAGAAGAGTTTCCTTCTAGATGAGTTACTACCTACAAAGAAAATCGTAGCTATAGTTCTCTAAATAAACATTATGTGGCTAATACACTGTGTATCTGTGAGTGAGATCTAAGTTAATATGATGTTTCATATTTCAAAAAGATTTAATTCCGAGATTATTGGAAGGAGAAATCGATGCTTCAACTTTAGAGCTAACAAGGCCAATCACAATTCCCGTTATAACTACGTTTGTGGGAGTACAGTACAAAGGGTAAATATTATATCAAGGTACATTACAAAAATATACCTTTGTACGAACTTTCAACGATGATATTTGTTCATAGGTCCAGCGATATCTCGTTTTCCAAGAAGTGGAAACTCAAACATGCGCATTTCATTTACTAAGCATCTTGGGATAAAAATGTTATGTTTAGTGCCTCCGTTTGCGTTAAACCATTGATTCCATATGAAGTAATTGAAAGGTATGACCAATCGTTCTTCGTAGTGAATATTCAATACCGTGATTGGTTGTTTCTCAGAATAAAATCATCATTTATGAGTCGCATTGATTCAACACCAGAACAGAGTGAACATGATATTACCATTGCTCATTTGGTTGTCTTATTGGGCGATTTTTAGGTATGAAATTATCCGTTTTTGGATCACTAATCATTGTTAAATTGGTAAATATAAGGTTTTGCTTTTGAAAATGAAAGATTGATTGCTGGTATTTTTTACAATCAATGAATTAGCGAAATTAATAACTTTTCATTAAAAATCTTTTTTAACAATTGTGCACGGTCTTCATTTTCATATTCAAAATGATTTTTCATTATATTTATTTCCCCTATTAATTTTTCAGCCGAAGCAGCAAAATTAACGAATAGTTAACATAATCAACGATGAATTCCGATAAATAGCTAAGGCGAGAAAATAGAACAGTTTCAATTGATAAATAATTATCATCACGATTAAATTAATAATTGAAAAAAGAGAAAGTAAATCCAGGATTGGCAGAGTAATTAAAGTTTTGTGGAGATAAGGCTGCGTCGATTAATAAATTCAAGGTGTTGATTTGCCGATGAAATCATTTGATTGACTATAACCAGTAGGGGAGACCGGGGTAAAGTGGCCTTAGGATATAAAGTGGTCATTCGCCTGTACTTGCTGGAAACTACTGCAATATGGTGGGAAAGGTTTTGAACTAACTTGTAAAAAAGCTATTAGTGTTGTGTTAAAGTGTTAGTGATCAGTTTGCCGAATTGTTTGAGTTACAACCGATTTTCTAATTTTTCCAGGATTGATCTAAGGTAATTGTTTAGTTTCATTTTTATGATTTTTTCATTTATTACTGATACAATTATTAAATTAACATAGCTAAAAACTCTGTCTAATTACCTTTAAAGTAATATTGTTAATGATAAACTAGAATGATTTAACTGCAAGGAGAGTTATTAAGCGATGAAGTTCATGAAGCGATTCCCCCTCCTTCTATTTAATATATATAAAAGTGAAGATCAGTCGTTAAGAATAATTATCAAAAATGATTTCTAAAATTTCAAAATATTTCATTTTCATGATCTTAATCTTCTTAACAGGTTATGAATATATTAATTTTTAATATGATTGCGATTCGGATAGAATTAAATGTGAAATAGCAATTAGAATCAAAAAGATTGTAAATGATATGGAAAATTTATAATTTTTCATGATTTCTGGGTAGTCAATCTGATATGATAAATGCAAGTCATGACTTTCATATTTGGAAGAGGGAATTATGAGGACGGGTAAGAATTGCCCCTTAATCTTATGCACTCAGTGATACTTTTAGTTCTCTACTTCTCCACTTCATAAAAATAACGCTGCGGTCAAATATTCAGGCAAAAAAGTGGGAGATACGGACTCTGCTACAGCAAATTTTCTCCTTCATTCCTTCTATAAATGATAATGATTTTTAGGAATAAACGACGCATTCAAGTTTAATCGTTTAAAAGGATATATTATTTTGGAGATATTGCAGTTCTATGCTATGTCTACAGATTAAATACTCAATATTGGCATCGTGACTGCATATCGGAGAAATTGATATATTTAAGCGAATATCGTATTTTGTGTTTTTTTATAGGCTGAAGGAATAATAATATTCCGATTACAAGATTTTGCTATTAAGGTTGAAAGCGTTGCTGCTATCAGTAAGTTCTCGAATTTAAGATCAGTTCCACTTGGATTATCTTCTTTTCCTTCTTAGGAGGTATTCTTAAGTTTGTGCTTCATATCAACAAGACATGTATGCGTCGCCTAAAGAGGCTTAGGTACTCCCATCTTTCATAAATATTTTATTTACCCTGTAAAAGTTGGTGGCTAGGACCCTAAGTGCATCACATTCATATCTCATGTCATTTCAGATGTGCAACTTATTCTGGATTTCAATAATCTAAAATTTTAAAAAATTTCTGAGTCATGAGCCCGTTAATTTATTCATGTACAACCTGGGGAAGGAAATAATAATCATAAAATATTGCTGTGACTAGATGCATGTGGAACGTTATTGTAATTAGCAGGAAACTTTAAGAAATAATAGGAATACATTCTATTTCTTTTTTAAATTTTCTCCGTGAAGTACATCATTAGATCCAAATGAGAGTGTGAATAGTTATGCGATGCTCACTGATTTCCAATTTACTTGCCCAAAATACCACTAATTAACTTTCAAAAATTGAATAATCACCCTCAAATAAATACATAAGCAGCAAGATGTAAATTAAGTGGATGAATGTGGTATAAAGCTTGCAATCAGTTCAGCTTAATATTTTCCGTTTTGGCGTTGAAAGATTTCCGGAATATTTTGCAAATATCCCAAAAAATGTTATTTTCCCGCTGATTAGAGTAATACCGAATGCTTTAATGTTAATGTAAGGTTTCCAGCTGTTGATAGTTCATTGTACTTCATATCATCTTGCACGCATTAGAGAGCATTTTTCCTTTTCTTTTGCAGATATAGTGCTGAAATCGTCAATGGAGGACGATATAAAAGGAGACTAATCGACGAGTGGGGAAGCGGCTGCCACTTAAGCGCTCAGCAATTCAACCGCAAATTCGGGATTCAGATCCAGAAGCAGTATAAGAGATCCTCTCAAACGCAATAAAGAGATTAATGCAGGGGTGTTCCACCACATTCGTCATTTGTCGAAACTTTTCCATTAACTAATTGTCAAATTCGGTCGTCATCGGAGGGAAGCCGCACCACCTCCTCGTATCGGGTCCTTACGAAAATATAATATTCGGCGCATAATCTAATTAATACCCTTTCGTTTATCTCGCGTGAAAAAGTTTCTCGGGAAAAATGACCTTTTTCGGCACGCGTGACTACATCGCACTCGTGCGTGGGAGAGGACGAGGCGGAGCCAAAGCTCTCGACGGTGGAGAAGGGGATATGTTCCAAGGGTGGATAACCCTAGGGTAGCGGAGAGGGGGGACGTGGAGTCGGAGAAAGGGGTAGCGAGCAAGTGCAGGGTGGGAGAGAGGGCTTTCGGCTTTCATCTGTCGCCTTCGGGAGAGTTCGGATCGCAGTGGCTGCAGCCCCGCCCCCTCCTTCCTCCGCCGACTCGGGATTCTCGGGCCGGCAAACGCCGTGCATCCTTCAAACCAGTCGGTCACGCTTCCCCAGTGGAAGAGAGTCGAAACTTCTCCGACAGACGAGAGGAAGCGGACATCCAACCAGGCCTGTGGGCAACCCAACACCGCTCGTCCTCGGACTAGGTCCGGGGACACCCGCGGCCTAAGCGGTGAGTGCAAAACATTCTTTCTTAAGCTTTTTCCGCGGTTACCGATAGTTTCTAAACTTTTCCGAAGGCCCGTCAGAAACTTTGCCGCAACTACTCCGCACCAACTCCCGGGACAGTTATTTGTCTTCTTAGGACAAAGGTGTTTAGATTTTAGTTTTTAGGCGAAGTTGGCTGTTTTTTCGGCTTCTGCTGGCCAAGTTCTGTGGTTTTTGTGTCTTCGCACTTTTGGCCACAAACTGTTCCGAGCTGAATCTCAGTCGAGGAGTTTGTCACTTCAGAGATGAATAGTTTAGAATTCGCTTTTCAGAAAATTTCAAACTTTACCTTCATTAACTTTTTGTTTATTTTTTTAAATATTAGTTTTGTATTCAAATTTAATTCAATTTTCTTTGCACGTTCATACGCCTTCTGTTTCGCGCTTGATGTTTTGTTCATCATTTTTTTTTGTTTCCCGATGGTTCCTTCCCGTAAAATTATCTTATGGGCATGTTAACTGGAATTTACTGTCGGGAATATAACTCTTTCGGGAAATGGCACTTTCCTGAATTCGAGTTGAAATTTGTAGATTTCCAACATCGAGGTATGTCGATGAAAGAAGACAGAACAGAGTTTCTCGGAAATTTCGCTGTATTAACATAGCATTAATGGCGAAATATATTCTTCCGTGAATCCGAAATGCAGAAGCGCGTCCTCGAGGATCCGGCGGTATTCAGATACGAGTTTTGGCGCGCATTGCTCACCGCTGGAGATGCCGATGCTTCCCGTTTTTTCCCTTCGCGGGGCAGCGATCAAAACGGAGAACTTGATAGACAAACGTTTCCTGTTCGTAGACTGCGTTTCAAACTTGACATCTCCTCCGCACGCACCGAGGAGCTTTCCTAACCCGATCTTTTATCATCTCGGCAAACTTTCGGAAGCGTTGGCGGGAAGGGCTCAGGATGAGCGCGGCAGATCCCTTCGACGCAAAGTTACTGCCGTTAAAAGCGAGATCTTTATTCATTCGGGATAAGTGAGATTTATGGTTCATTATTTTACCGAATCGCGCAATTTGGAATTCGGATGAAAATCCAGTCGCGGGTGGGGTTTTGATGAATCGAGTGATCGACTGAGAACGGAATTTAAGTTCCGATGAAGTTTGGCAAGCCATCCGAGCGCGCTGCTTTGGGATAACTGTCATTCGTTACTTGTTGTAGATTTTCGAGAAATACCTGGATATTTGTTCTCAGTTGAAGATGGAACGTGGGCCGTGTGAATTTATTGTGATAGTTATGCCAATGGTTACTAAAAATTCTGAACTTCCAGTATGGCAGTAGTTCTCACCGTAAAAGAGATAGTCGAACGCGATTTATCCGCGCGGTATTGGATCGTAACGTATGTATATATCGTGTAGTTATAACTTTATGGTAAACATTTCCGATAATTTGTGAGAGTTGATGTGAAAATAAATCAAAAATACCACTGAAAGGGTTAATTTTGATTTTTCTGCACTTTTCATCAGTTATCTTCTTTACTGAATGGCGTCGGATTTGTTCCTTCTCAATAGAGTATCAGTATTCTGGATTGTTTGTCTGTGAAGTATTTAGGCCAAAGGCCGATTGGCATATACTTTATCCCCTCTAAGATTATACACCGAGAGATAGTATGGGGAATGAAGCTTACTAGGCAGGGTGAGGAGTGAGGTGCTCTTGCTTTCCTCACCATGCCAAAATGATGCAAGCGGAACACTTTCACATAAGTGAAGCACAATCTACGATAAACACTTCTTGGAATTCCATAAGGAGAAAACTTAATTAGTGACACAATTCAGCTTACTCATACTACAGTAGTTTTCATTTCATCACAGCCATGAGCAAGACTGTGGACAAAGCAAATGAAAGTAACATTTGTCTCTATCCTGAACCAAATGTCGAATTAAAGGTATTGAATTCGTCAAAATATGGCAACAGGAACTCGAAATTGATTATCAAGGGAATTTATTATCCCTCCGGAATACCATACATGACTGTCAGTTGTTGTTTTATTTTTATTTCTGCGCTACGATTAACAGCGTATTTCATATTATATCTGTTTATGTTGTAGGGTTTTCAAAACTGATTTATGCTGCGTAATTTATTATACAATAAAATTGCATTTTTTTGCTCAAGTGGCACTCCTTAATAAGGCTTTTAATGAATGCCCTATATCATTAAGTATAGAGGAACATGCCCTAGTTGGGTAAATTTCGGAAGCTCTGGGATAAAGAATACATAAAATTCCTTTATACTGAATAGGACGTGTAAAAAGAAATTTCAATAAAATAGTTCCGCGATATTAAAAAAACGTAAATTCGCAAAAGTTTCTATTGAAAGTGTTCAAAAGTCATCTTTATGATATTATTTCATTCTATTTTGAATCAAATTATTCGGCGCTAACGCTTACTGCCACGCGCTGATAGAGCGAGAATTTGTATGTTGGAGTAGGACTCTCTAGCGATGCTATTATGTATCACCGTTCTAATTAGTATTACACAAATGTCCAGCACACTGTTTTATTACCCAAACGAGTCTTCTTGAGAATTCTTAAGCCTCGTTATCCGAGTGTGACCCAAAATTCAGTTATATGAGGAATAATTACCGACAATAGAAAGAGCATTGCTAAAATAGGATTAGTTTGTAAGTAAGTCAAGCGATGAGGCATGCTTCCACTCGATTTCATTACCTCCCTCCCGAGAAAGAAATTTTGGAGCCAGTTTATTCGCCATAGCCCATTATCCAATTAATTCCAGCATCACACGTAATATCATTGGGCCCGCTTTCATATTATAAGGACGATGAAAAGGGAAGCAAATCGGATCCGGGCAGAAAATTCTCTCAGACGACGCGAATTACGTTATTAAAGAGTATTAGAGCCCCTGAGGATCCCGTGAAGGAGGGCTGGCGAAAGAAACAAAGTGTCGAAAGACATTTGTAAAGCGATTCCGTTCCCCACGGAATATTCCCTTTCATTTAAATCTGCCAAGAAAAAAGGTGGATAAACGACATCGCGAGTTACCTCTCGGATAATGAATAGGAAGTCGCCTCAGGGGAGACTTTGGATGGAAATCCACTAGAACGTCTACAAAATAACCCCCGCTCGCGAAAACGGAACCAAGATACGACGCTTGAAGAAGGCTTCTTATAGTTTCTAGGAGGGCATTTTTTTGTCTCCAAAATGCACATGTTTCGCTTTTATTCGAAAATTTCCTTAGTTAATCGGATGCCTCGAAGAAAAGGGAGATCTTTGGTGGATATTAAATATCTCCCCTGGATGTCATCCAGAAGGAAGTTGTCGTCTCATTAGTAGTCCGGAAAAAGGGTGGGGATCGTATCGTGTTCTCGATCCGAAAAAAGTTTTCGAAAATCCCGTAAATGCGAAACGAGAATTCCCAAAAAACTGCGAGATCGTCGAATCTGGAAATGAAACGCTCGCTGTGACGTTATTTTTTAAGGCCGAACGAAGCCGATGTAGCAATAGAATAACGAGTCACATTTTTCTGTTTTGGCCGCATATTTGGAGAGTTTAATCATTATCTCGTCGCTTTGTTAGTTATCTCGTAGTATATTTCCCGCTGTATATTCCCGATGAAATGTTCAACGTCGAGCCGATCGCGATATCAAAGACTGCATCAGAGAATCCATTCTTTTACATTAGATGCCTTTCCTATCGGCGAAATCGCGAAGATGAGCATTAAAAACTATCGAATTCGGTTGAAAAAATGGAAACAAATTGGCGAAATTTACACTTCCATAACACGGCCTCGTATTTTTTGCTGGAACATCCCCGCTTAATCCCAGCAGAGGGGCATCGAAAACCTTTTCCTCGTGTAGCCTTTTTTATTCCAGAGCCTTAATGACCTTTGATACACATGCTTCTGTTATCCGCTTGGGGAAGGTGGTGAGATACGGATCGGTGTAATTTGCTTAAAACCCATTCCACGGTGTCAAAGATCCGAACGAATTACTATCGATTCGACGGTTGGACATTGGCCGACCGAAAATTTCCTTCCCCCCCGATTTTAAAGACGGTTTCGCCGCTCGCTCGAGGCACAAATCCCTGCGAAGCGGACGTTAGAGAAACAGCGATGCTTCCCGTCCTGTATCGAATTGACGGATAAAGGGGTTTGCTCGGTTCGATTCCCGCACCATCTACCGACAGCCGTTAGAACGGCCGAGGTTGGGTTAGTTATGGACGAGCTACCAGCACGCCTCGCTATGTGCACACGGTGTCCAAACAGCCGTCCATCGAACGGCGCAAGAGAATTCAACAGCGGCGATTAGAGAATTCCCCGATATTGCTCTTAGTTCTCCGCCCCCATTTGCCCCGCTTTGCCCCCGTTTGTCTCTCCTCCTCCCCGGTCCCCCGCAGACCCCAGGAAACCCTTCGAATTGTAGTAGGTACTATAATTCATCAAGCTTGAAAATTATCACGGGTTTCGGGATAATTTATACGTAAACGGATACCAGTTCTGATGCCTAATCTACGAAGTTCCCATGGTGACAATGATGGGATGTGTAAGAGGGGAATTGAAGAGAATTGCTTGAATAGGACATGAAGGCAATAGTGGGGAGGGAAATGGACAGAAATGTAAACATTTGTACCTTTCCTCTTTGTTTTCTCCTATTGTTTCTCTCCGGATAACTTTTCCTCGATCATTATTTTTCCCGGATAAGTTCGTAACTATTTTTTCGAAATTCATTCAGCTTACCCCATCTTCACTCTAATTCAATTTTGATTTTATCACTAAGTAGAATACCCTCGAATAAGGAAATATTATTCAAAAATGTTATTAAATTTTGATATCCCAAACTCCGACGGTAAATACATTATATTTTATTGTAACATTGCTATAGATTGTACGAGGAAAAGTTTGGGCAGGAGTAATAAAGGAAATACAATTAATGGAAGAATTATATATAAAATTCGAAACTCTAATTTGAGTTTACATATAACGAGTTAAATCGAGAAAAAATATTGAGGATAACAGGAAATTTCCAAGTATGTATTGAGGGATAATTTCTTTCGAAATCACCGACGAAAATAAATTAGTTTCAATAAAAATGCAATTTGATATTTTGGATTGCCAATTTACGAAGTAATGAAGATGTGCGATGATGAGAAATACAATATTATACATCGTCTCTCGAGATATCTTAATTATATTTTTTGATGAAATTTGGTAATTATTGCGCAAATATTTGTTTTATTAGTAATATTTGGGATAGGTTAACTCTGTAATCTGCCCGTAATTGGAGGATAGCAATGAGTAAATAATACGGAAATCATATTCCACTGATAATTTGCAAATATTCTTATTCAATTTCCATTAATCAAATCATGATTTAATTTTATACTCACTGAGCTCCAATTAAAAGGCATATGAACACTTGACCCATAAAAAATAATTCTTGTGAACTTGCCAGTGAATTACCCTCGTAATTGCCGTCATTTTTTATTATAACGACACCAGGAAATACATATGGAAAGTTAATTGAAGAATGATTTGTATTCTCAAAAGAAAAATGTTGGTAAGTATGTTACAATGGAAGATCAAGGAGTATAGAGTGAGATTAAATAAGACGGCAGATGATCATAATTTTCTATTTAAGTATTTCTTTCATGATAAAAACGTCGATGTTGTAATGAGAGAAAATGCCAAGATCCGTACAAAAGAATTAAATCCTACTCAATTAATACAGAGCCGGAATAAAAATTAGTCGTAACATATTTTCTTATTGGAGTGCTAAAATTCTACACGAAGATTTTTCTACTAGCTGTGTTTTTTAGAGTACTTAAAAAAATAACTCATGCATCACATGTCATTACAACTCATCCTACGAAGGTAGGGGATGTTTTATCGTAGAAAATGGAATATCGTGAAAAGTCTCAAATGATTAGCGCGACTTTGCTAAGACGAAGTTCAGTAGTCTTTAAATCATCAGCAAATTACATCGTTTGTATTTTTATGCACATCCGTGCGATTAACGTCGCAATAAATACTCGACAATGGAGATTTCATACTTCTCTCGTTGTTATGGCATTTGAGGTAAATGTTGATGAAAGGAAATGATTTGTAGAAAGACATAAAAATAGTCGGCTATTAATCATTAAAAAAAAATATGGTCCTGTTCGTTTAGATTATTGATAAAAGTGTTGATGGTTTAGAGAGAAGAAGGGAATGCAAGGTGAGAAAGGGAATGGAATATGTGAGAATAGAAAAGAAGAGGAAAAAAGGGAATGGGAGAGAAGGGAAGGCCATGTGGACGCTATCAAAGAGGCATTTTCACTGTATAAAAATTATGCGCACTTTGTATGTCGGAACTTTCTCTCCACGCTGCAGAAATTAAAACCGAGATGGGGAAGTAGCATCCTCTCCACGCATTCGTTAATGTATTTTTTATCTTTATAGTACACCTGTTGACACCTCTGGGCTTTCTGGCGTTCGCTGATACGCGACTTTCCTATTCTAGTTAAGGCATTTGCTATCGGAACAAACTGAAAGCACTTTTCTGACCCTACGTTTACTCAGTTTCTCTAGATACAAGTGCACGCTTTTCAGATTTTGTGTATCCAGTTTCATAATTACTGACCTCAAGTTATAAACTTAAAATAAATGGCTTATTTATGATGTTTTAAAGCTTTTTTATGTCACTTCCTTGATGAATGAATTCATCCGCTCCGTGAAAATCTAGGAGGTACGTGATAGAATTATGATATAGGATAGTTTAATTATCTCCTTTGTTATACTGGGAGAGCTAGATGGATGCAATGCTATTATTACCGAAATACTCGTATCCTCTTACGGTAACCTTGCGTGGGGTATTTATCTTTACTAGCCTTGTATATGAGAAGAAAGGGAAACCTTACGCCTGGCAACGTATCTATGAGGTTTGCCACAGTGAGCTAAATGCATCATAGTACTTCCTCAGAAATGTAATCCTCTTTCTATTGTGCCAACTTATGCCTCACAATAGGTGTGATGGACGTCGGATGAAGCCGTTGTTATTGTCCAAGTCAGAGCGATCTTGGGTATTAGCTGAAGTTTGAACACACCCTCAGAAAAATATGGCGTCAAAACATCGTGACAAAGTTCAGTTTTTTGGTTCACACTACTAGGTATTTTGGCATAGAGTAAGCTTCTGTGGTTCATGATGGATGGTGAAAGATTAAATTAATTTTTGCCATTGTGTTTTCCAATTGGGACAGTTACGTCGTATGAGCAATAGGGAAAAAAGAGTTTTTTCTATGGTTTCTTCGAAATTGTCATAAAAAAGCATAAGGTAATCATTAAATGAAAAATGTAACCATACAGTTAGTTGTTTTATTACAAATCGTGATTACTCTAGGAATAGTTTTTCCATTCCTAGAGTATCCAATCACAACATCCTAATTGCAAAGCTTATAATTTGATTAGGACAGAAATCATTCAATCACTTAAAAAACAAAAATTGGACATTATCATATAGTATTGCGAAATATGTGTTCAGAAAGTGATCGAACGCCCAGGATCCTAGGCCCAGTTACCTATCAAAATCGCTGTGCTACGAAAATGAAAATATTAAAATTCATAACAAATAAAATATCCTATCTAAATAGAAAAATTGAATTTTACATTTTTTGTACTTTTCATTTTTTTCTACTCTACCGTGTCGCGAGGAATATATCAAACGATACTTCTGTCTTGAGTTTCCCAGGATTTCCAGCTCCGAGGTTATTTGTTGCGAAATTCCGCCCACACTTTGCATATAGGTGTCTACCCTCGCTATACTAATGCCTCATTTAGACTCAATTCATGCGTGCCCACGGACGCATGTTCGTGGGCGTATGTTAGTTCTTGTGTTCTGAACCGATGGCATATCTTCTGCTTTTCCATCCCCAGAGCCAATGAATATTAAAACATAGCCAGATTCCCTCGGATCGCGGGGACGTGTTGATCGGCACTCTCTCCACTCTTCACCGACCACGTAACCAAGCGACGTCCACGTCTTTTAGGATGGCGTAGGGCAGGGTTTATATACGAAGGAGGGAAACCCCCGCTTCATTTCCATTTCGGGTCGAGAGGGGTACGCACCCCTTGATCCAATATAAAGCAATTGCTGGATGACGCCTATCTCAACATGCAGTCATTACCCTGTTGGAGGTTTAAAAGCTTGGGTGCCGTCGCTTTAAGCCTTTATCCGTTTTCCAAAGCTCCTTTTTAGGAGTGTCATCCGCTAGATGATTAATTTTAGATCTCAAGCACTTGGTCCAATTGGCTTTCGTAACAAAAAATACTATCTATGTTTGAACTTGTCATCGCTTTATGATTTTATTATTTTGCTAACAAGAAATTATACCCTATTTTTCTGAAAATGAGTTCAGCTTTCTAAAGTAGACTAATCAACATAAAAATATATTTTTCGCAAAACTGAAATCAAAAGTCTCTTCTCATGCAACTCTTCCGTTATTGCAAATAAATGAGGGAAGGAATGATTTTCTTTGCTTCAATCTTTAACTTAATTTCGGCAGACATACATTATTAACGAATTCTAAGTTCGACCTTTCCTTGGAGATTTCCTAATGTTATTTAATTACTTCTATAGATCTCCCGCGTTATTTCCATTGAGATTCCTTACCATCTAAACTCGAGTTATTTAGTGGATAGGAGAAAACTATTTATATCAAGAGCAGTTTAAAAGTGCTCTAAGCTTTCTTAAAACATACGCCGGTGAAAGAAATGTAAAATACGAATTTTATAAGCAAGAAATCTACTTCATATCTTGTAAAATTTGACTGCTCTTCTATTCACGAATGTTTTGACCAACATACTAACGTACTACTATAGCATGAATTTCGAAGTCATCCCGTGAAAACTCATTTTGGAGGATGTATAATGTCAGAACTTGTTACAGCAACTGTGGAATTTGCATCAAGCATACGCCAAGTTTACCGATCAGCTTCTAAAGTTGGCCTTAGAGTCTTCCGTCGTTAACCATGAGTTGTTTGCTAAATATTTTATTTTATGATGACGGAATGTTTCAGTAGCTGTATATCTATAGTTGATTTGTAATTGAATAGGAATCAGAGAGACTTGATAGGTTAACACGGTTCTACGTAAGGCGTTGTCGAATAAAAGTAGTTTTGGTTTGTTATGGAGATTAAATCTTGTCGGTGCGTTTCTATTCATTCTAAAAATGTTGAATTTGAGCGTATGCAAACAACGTTGTTTTCCTATCGTAACTAGTTTCAATATCTCAATGTATATTTAAGGGATTTATAGGCCCATTCATTATCTAATACGTTTGCACTAATGCATTTACTGAAAACAACTTTGCCCTTTTCTTAAATAAAACTAGAATTTTCCACTTAAAAAATCCTTTTACATGTATGCAAGAATAAGAGCATAAGAACTGTTATGTGCGATTGATTTGATAATTGGCAGGGTTTTCAAATTACACTAACCAATATGTTAATGAGCATAACGGGAATGTAAATTGGTCAGAAATAGTTTTTGGTTAACTCTTTGATTATTTCCCAAAATGATCGAGCATCTAGACAATAACATGCCGAGAATTCTCACGTTTACAGCTCGTTTGGAATAAACCGTCTAGTTCCTTCTCAAATACCAATTCTGAGTTTTTTCTTTTTTCTAATTCTTACGGCACACGTGTAACGGCAAAATATTTCGCACTTCCATGGAAGCCTTAGTTCGTGTCGTTCCGAACTGACTACTGGAATGCATTTTAAGCGCGAAAGTTTCTATAAAAATCTAGTTTCAACGTTTTGATGCGTGGCATTCAGATTTCGTATTTCAGAAAAATGTCATCGACAAATATTTGATCGCGGAAGGTTTTACCCGCGAAAAGAATCTCAGCGGGCGGGAATCGAAAAGGACAAATATTTTAGCGCATATTTCGGACTAAATTCCCCAAAGAAACATTGCTAACGATACCGGTTATGGAAACAGAATATTGGAACAACCCCGTTATCAACGTCCATTCTTCGGATTTTTCATTTTTTGTAATATCTGATGCACCCTGAACTCCATTTTTATACACAAAGAATGTCCGAAAAATAATTCCTGAATATATATTTTTGTGGCTACGGTGGAAATGAATGGAATATTTGTCATTGAATCAAAGAGAAAAATAAGTTTCAACAAACGAATATCATGATGTAATGCAGCACTCGACTAATGTTTTATTGCCAAAAAGGCATGGTCAAAGGATTTGACTTGACGATAGTTTTGTAGAATCTAAAAATTGTTAAATTAAAGAATATTAAAAAAACAACACAGCAACTTTTATTATTACGGCCGAACAACGACCTCATCCGTGAATTTTATAACACTATAGGATCGAAAACCGGGGCGTGTGTTATGATACATTTCGTTATTTATATAAATTAAACTATTTTACTCTTTCAGCATAAAGAAAAACCAATCTGAGACCACAGCGATCGAGATAAATGTATTGTTATTCTTTAAAAACTCACCGAATCAAAATAAAAAATATTTTTGTTGCGGAAGTGTGTGGGAAACGTCAGTTCACTCGGTTTCGCTTACTATCATCAATACCTTATCAAGCCTTTATATTTTTCTATAAGCTTATTAAGTGTTGAATTGATTATAACTTTCATTAAGTATAACTCCAAAATTTCGATATATTTTAATATACCAAATGTATGTCCGAACTTTGTATGCTCCCTCAATTAAAAACGTTAAAATTCTTATGGAAGGATCGCATTGTGACCTTTTTACGAGAAAACAGGACAGACTCGGGATTCATTTCGTTATAGTTTTATTTTATTCGAATTTTTTTATTGTGAATTTGTTCTTACGAGAAACTGAGGTGGAAATTCTTCGAAAGTTCAATTTAACAAATATTTTTTAGCATCAATAGGAAGATAATAATATAGATGATGTTATTTATTTGATCAATATAATCTAAAAAAAATAATTTAGAGTTTTAATTAGATATAATATTTGTTTACATGTAAAAAAATTATTTTTCTGTAAGGAACGCTTAAACCTTTGTCAAAGTCGTTTATAAAAACAATACTGACTTAAATGGGAAACGTATTAGAAGTGATGATTAACATGTTTTTATTGTTTCCTTTCAATCTCTCTTTATATTAGTAGCCGTTTCTAAGGACAAACCGAAAATATGAAAATATTGTATCCCTAGAGTGTGCCGTTACCTTCTAATCAATCCAGCGATAGTGGCCCCGGACTCCAGCGATAACCACAGTGATTCTGCGAACGTTTTTCACGCAAGATCGCCTTCATAATTCGTTCCCCTAAACTATCAGACGAAACCCTCTTAACCATACCGATTTCACTTACATCCGCTTCGCAAATTTTTTGGAAGCGCCTTCCACAAAGCTTTGTATAGACGTCATCGTTCGATCCTGTTTCTTTCTGACGAACACAAAGGCCAATTTTTTTTAAACGATTTAAGCCAATCATTTGAAATCGTCACCTACTTGTGTGTCGACGAAAACATTCGCCGCAGCTCCCAGTTTTTCGACCTTCTGTGTCAGTTGCACGGCAGCCCCAATCTCACCCCGAGCGCCAACCTCTTTTTATCCTTTTAAAGCAACCGCTGACATGAAATGTCTTCCCCCTATCTCCCTTCCTCGTTTACATCGCAATCATCTGCAGCTGACTTCCCTCCTAGCTATTGCCTCACGCCTTGCATAGGCTGAAAGAATGCGAAAATCCGCCCCTCTTCTCTAATGATGGCCGCGCGCGATCTCCCGATTAAAAAAATAAATAATAAAATAATTTGGGTATTAATTATTATTTTTTCGTTCGACAGGATCGGCTTACTCTTTTTTTTCGTCGGGATAATGGAAGCGAGGCCAAGAAGTTAGATTATCGGGGGTACTCTTCCGTGAAGGTCGTCATTATTTTTCACCTTTCCCTTTATAATCGGCGCTTACATTCCCTAGATGTCCAGAGGAAATTAAAAACTTAGGTCTACCGATGGTTCCTCTCGCTTTTGGGTGATTAATTTTTCAATCTCAATGTGAATTTTCTGGTGTAATTAAGGACTCATAATTAACCGCAGGTGTGTAGACTCATCGGGCTTCAGAATGGGCCTCAGGATATTCATAACACAAACTACGGAGTGGACCTCAGGGTAAGGGTTTATTGGAATCGTTATACGAAATTGGGTTAATTTGACAACACGATTTGGATAATTTAAGTCACAGAATTATTTTATATCAATTGAAATTTTAATCATACAACAGAGATGCTCTAACACTTTTCGGATACTCATCGAGATTCTTTTTGTTTTAAGAAGTTGCAGTATTATTAAAAGTACTTTAACAGCTTAAGTCATTTCGCTTATGAGCTCCCACCGGGAATCGAATCCGAGACCGCAGAGACGAACGCGCTGCTCACTTGGATACCTCACTTGATTTTGAATCAGATTCAAACTCCATTGAGTTTGAGAAAACCCGATTCATACGCATGAAATCTACACAAGGACTTTATTATTCCCGGTGGAGATAAAAAGATGTCTGTTTTTGAATTCGTATAAGCGAGGTCCTTAGTATTGTGATTCTGTAGTTGTTGGTTCGACATCATTGGTCATATCGCACTTAGACTTCCACCAGGAATCGAACTCAAGATCGCTTTCATCGAAGCCTAACCTATTCGAATGCTCCGTATTGTGGTTTCGTTGACAATCCCAATAAACTGCATGGTCATGATGGAAAGTCATTCTATTGTTGAAGCATGGATGACGTAAAATGTTTAAATGAATTACTGTCTCGCGACTTAACGATCACGTTCGAATGCGAATTTAGATAATGATTTGCTAGTCGGTATAAAATCGATATAACGCCAATCAGCAGTTTTAAAATTTAAATTCAAATAAAGATATTTAAATCCATAAACAATGCCTTTAAAATCTCTAATAAGGTCAATGATTAATTACGAAGGC
Organism: Sympetrum striolatum; assembly: GCA_947579665.1. NCBI lineage: Eukaryota > Metazoa > Arthropoda > Insecta > Odonata > Libellulidae > Sympetrum > Sympetrum striolatum. The sequence goes on from OX388352.1 coordinate 31,958,446, forward strand.
AAGCAGTCATATTATTCGCGGACAAGATCGATTTCACCGATTAATTCCCGAAAAAAAAATGAAACGGATACATAGGCGTGGTTTTCCTTATTCGGAATTTGAAATGGCCTAAGAGGTCCCTATTTCATGCATTCAATCCATCTATCATCCTTTGAAATGGGCGGAATATGCTACAAAGTGAAAGTCTTGCTCCAGAAAATCGGAACAAAGAGTCGTTTGTTTCGGTGGCAGGCAGCGGACTTCTCATATTGTTCACGGGCTCATCCTCCGCCTTCGGGGCTCCGTAAAAAAATTCCTTTCATTACCTCCCCTACGGATCAAACGTTTACCCCAAAATATTTAACCCTTCTTGGTCTAAAAAAACTGCCTTTCGCTCCGTGTACCCTCTGGAGGAATAAACTCCGGATCGAACCCTGCTTTTTTGCGTACACAAGCGATGGCCCGTAGACCACCAGGCGGACAAGAAGAGATGCCCACTTTCTTTTTATAGCTGTCTACTTTTTGCCTATCCAAACCATGGCCTATGGCTGCCTTCTTTACTCGCTAACCTTTTTCCTTCAAATGCTCGAAAGCTGCCATTCTATCGTCGCAGCTTCCTTCCCTACTCATCACTGTTTATTTGACTTATTTGCTTCATTATTTCGCCTTCTCTTTCACCGACTCTGTTTATTAACGTATATATTTACTTATATATTTTATTAAGGTTTTTTCCCGTTTCGTTTAAAATATTATGTGGAAATTTTTGCATTCCGTTGACTTTTCAAGGTGTTCTGAACATAAACATCCGAACCTGAATGTTTGAAATTCACGTTGGAAGACCTTTTTTATGCATGTATTTTAAAATATTTAAACCTTTAAGTTTCGCGTGTTTACAACCCCTTTCATTGAAAAACCCCCTGCATTGAAATTAGTGTAATCATTGTAACTCACGTAAAAAGCCAAGATTACGAGGAATTAAAAACGATGTAGAGTCAAGAATTTTATATGAAAAGAATAACAGTTGTGTGTAACTTCTACTATCCGCAGTTTAAATTAAATTAGTTTCTATTTAGACAAGTTAAAATAATTTATAATCCGAGGAAATATTGTAATTAACTACAGTAGCAATTTTGTTGAACTAAAATTGTTTATAATTATTCACCCTTGCTTTCAAAATCACCCATTCCAATTTCTTTTGTTTCCTGCATAATTTTCCCTGTAACTCTAAATGTTCTTTTGGTTTAATTTAACTAGCATAAACTGGTTGCCGTTGTAAATTATTTCATGAAATCTTGAATTAAATTAAATATTTTGTATGAATCAGTAGTTCTTCTTTGTAAGTAATTTTTAGTATTCAATTGGGCTCTTTCATAATTGAAAACAAATGATATATAGTAAAATGCAAGGGGAGACATCTTTAAGGCAATGTTGCCCAAAGAATTCTACATACCTTTTCAATCTTTGATCCTTCCCAATAATGTTTCCTTGAGTTTGCTTGATTGATCATCACTTAGGTTCAGATTCAAATTCTGCTTTTGGCTTTTCACACTCGAGGACCCATGTATGGATATACACAGCTTTATTACTTCCTAAGAAATAATGATGATCACATTTGGCGCGTCAAGACGATATTTCACGTTTTCTGCAGTTACGAAAACTACATATATCTAAGGAAGTGCTAGCAAATATTTAGAAGCAATGGAGATGAAGAAACGATTTCATCACCATCAAATCCAATTTCAAAGTCTCTAAGTGCTAATCCACTTTCGAATACAAATGGGGAAACTCCCATTCGGTCTTGATCACTTTGATAATAGTATAAAAAAGACACCTAAAAAATAATTTTCCGTATTCATCATACACCAGAAAAAGGTCAGCTTCAATTATTATCATTCCTTTATCTACGCATAGTTATCCAGTCTGAACGTACATACATATTAATCACTTAATTCTCTTTTGGGAGAAGCAAGTCTTTCGCCTGCATTATTCATTTTACTCCTACATACTTATCAATTCTAGAATACATCCATTGCTTCACAGCACGGCACACCGTAATTTTATTCCCTTTCTTTCTTTATGCTGCATTATCTTTGTTCACCTTCCTAGGCATTTCACCCTATCCTTTCTATATATCCATCCAACGTAAAACAGCATTCTTAGATATTATTTGTTTTAGTCTAGATCCATCCATTAACAGGAATCATTAACACCCCTTGTTGGTTCGCATGAATTAACTTTTACATTTCTTTATATCTCTTTATATCTCTATCATTATTCTCTTTCGGCGAGATTTTTAATTTATAATAATAAATAAGAGAATGTGTACTCCTGCGACGTATTCATCGGTTGCAGCCTGTTGTAAGAAGAATGCTTGAAACAATACTAATTTTAACTTTGTTTTCTGAAAGCTCCTTGTGAAAACGTAAGATTTTATGCCCACGCTTCTATTCTTCTCTAAAAACATCTCAGAAAATTTATTTCACCATGGTGGTCTTTTCGATGGATTTAACTTTGGTTTCTCCTTTTCAATTTCATGAATGAAATCATTGTTACTGATATTTTAAAACATCAAAGTGGTGGGTTTTCGGTAGGATTACTTTCTTTGTCAGCCTACATACGGCCACTATTATTTCCTTTTTCCTTTCGTGTGCGTACATTTTCATTGAGAACAATAATGTTTTTGCAAATACGACATGAAATAGAAAAATAATGAACCTTTTTTCGAAGCAAATCCTTTTAAGTTTGGGAACAAAATTTTGGTACGCAATAATCAAAACTAACGATGAAAGCAGAATTGAAGTTTGTATTTTAAGTTTTAAAGAAGAATTGAAGCATCGGATTCTCGAAGTAAACGTTAGTATACTAGAACAAATATAGATCATATCAGTTTTTCTGGATTTTCTGTGATTTTTATCTTTTCCTGGGATCTGTAGATACTTTTTGTTGCCTCAAATTTCTCGTTTTTTTGAAGAGTTTAATAGTTTTCACGTTGGATTATCCGATTTGGGCTTTCCTATGTACGGTTCGTTGTATATCTGTAATTGCGAAATGAACGGCATTGACTTTGAAATTAATTTTTCCGTTAAGTTCCAGAAATTTTTGTCTCGACTCTGTAAATATCCCCGGTTCGCACCATTTGTCTCTGGATTGAGCCGCAATTATATTTACTTTTTGGTGCTAGTTCAGTATATTTGTATAAGTATAAAATCCAAAAGCTTCATTTAATTTAATCTATCGGCTAAGTTACACTATAATTTGAAGCGGAGTTTTTGCGTCATGTTATTTCCATCCTCACTCTCTTATATTACTTTGGAGATTAAATTTTTCTTTTAATCAAGATAAGAGTTGGCGTTTGTTCGCAGTTAAGTAACTTGACGTTCTTATTGCGTTGGACACTTTGTGTCTCCTCCCAAGAAATGATAAATTGCCGTGCAGTTTTTGTGGCAGTGAATGCGACAACGTGAAAGTCTAGAAAATTTCTCTCTGAGCTCAAATTTCATAGATTCCGCTAAAGGAATGAGAAATTCTTTCGATGATTAATATGTCCCTTGGCTAATTTCTCAACTGCAACAGGTTAACTTAAAAGAAAGAAGAGTTTCTATTAACGGAGCTGAGTAATATCTTGGGCTTCAACCAAATTTCCTTCATTTATACTCTCCGAAAGTCAGTAAAAGCTAAACAAAAGTTTTCTAATACTCCGTCGTTGTTTGCTAATTTTTATTTGCTTCCTTCCATGAATCCATTTTCTGATCGCCTTCTGTGATACTTACTTCACTTTTTCGTTAAGCAATTCGAAAGTTTTGTATTTTTGAAGCAGTTAAAGTTGGACATTATTTTTTACGATTTGTTTTTAAATCTTAGTAAGTACTAGTGGTAGTAAACGCACTATTTTACATATTCTATTAATTGATTGATTCCAGTCGATTGCAAGTCTATATTATGAACATGGAAAATTATCGTATTATTTCTTTGAGGAAAATTTTGAATTCTTATGAAATCTCTTTACTAAAAGTTTTCTAAATTAGCGTAAAATATTTTTGAAAGCTTTTATATCGCCATTATTAACTTAAAATTTATACCATCCTAGAACCTGCTTAATCATTCATAATCAAAATCTGAGCTTTCTTTACGTACAATTTTATTCCTTTCTCCTGAAAAATGTAAACTATATCGAGCAGCTGACGAAGACGGATGCTCTATTCCTAAATATTAGGAAATCGTTTGATAAAGTGCTACACGGGAATTTGCAGCAAAAACTCGGCTATCATGCAATCGATGGCCAAATCATTCAGTTGATTAGGTCTTTCCTGACTGGCCGAAATCAATGCGTGGTTTTATCCTATGAAGTGTCTTTATAAGTTCTTCAGAGAAGTGTTTTCGGGTCGATCTTGTTTTAAATATACATAAACGATGTTACAAATGATGGAATGAAGTGTTAAAACTTCATCCCATCTTTTGTGACATTTCCTAGAGGGGATTTCCTTTAATATCGCTTTCTGTTTCGGTTGCCTCAGTGAGGACCTCTGGTGATGGTTGGTGGAGTTAAGTGGAGCACCATTACTTTGAACATATAAGCCCCGATTTACAGAAGGGAAAAGGACGTGGCTCGGTAGTTCAGTGATTAGAACACCTACCCGGAAAGTGGGGGACCTGGGTTCGAGTCCCAGCTAAGTAATATCGAAAGGATAGAAAAACTGAGCATAAACAAAAAAAATCAAGACATCTTTCAGTCGTACATCCCACTTTCAGCAAACGCGATTTTTGCAGTCACACGGGAAAGGGATTCCGCAAGATTATAGCGAGAAAAGATTGCCTGTCTATTATGTATTTTATTGGTATTATATTGGTATGGTATGCATTTTTGGGTAGTATACGGTCTGCTAATATGACAGTTATTTAAGTAAGCTTGGTGTTTCTCTCCCCCAACGTACGATTTATGGAGGATCACGGATTATCAATGCAATATTAAGTATAAGTTAAGTTTCTGGCTGAATTTTCCGAAGATGCTCTGCTAGGATATAAAGTAAAATTCTTGTAGGTGGCCAAAATGTTGTGGAAATCCATAATGTTATAAGAATATATAATTTTCCACATTATTTTATGAACTACCGGTTTCGATGTTCTCATGATGGCTACGTAACACTGAAGCTGATAGTTAATAAAATATTTTGGAAAGTTATATCCTTATTATTTATTTATCAATCTATACATCCTTATTATGTATAACGATATAAAGGTTAATAAAAACCATACTTCTTTGAACTTACTGGACCCTGAACAAAACCATAGTGAAATAAACAGATAAGAGGCGGAAATAATAGGAAATTTACTTCTGTCATCATTTTTAAATCACGGTGATGGTTTCCTTCAAATATGAGGAATATGTTAACGAAGAATTCAAACTAAAAATTGAAAATTAAGGCAAAATATATATTTTAACTAGTTGATTAAATAGTTCCCAACACTTCCTCCAAACCACCACTTATTGCTTTATTTTTATATGAACGTTGGGTTGTGTATCGAATACCGCGGATATCGCTCTTCCATGTGCATTTGGAAATATACTTGATGCGGGATTCAGGGCATTCAAAAGTCTAGTAGATTTTAATTAACCTTCATATCACTTTTCTTCATTTCCTTCTTCAATTAGCAGGTAAATATCAGGATATGGACTGTATGTGCTCCGTCTACGAATATACACCACAATCACAAAAGCTAGTGGTTCCGCGATCCGTAACTAACAATCCGAATTATTCCACCATTAAAACAACTTTTATTTTCTATTTCCGTATATGTCATCCATTTCTACATCAAACTGCATTCGCACCTCTTCGCTTCCTCACTCTACAGCGAAGGAATAGATGTTTTATTTGATGTCAAAATGTTCGACTAACCTTTCCATTTTGTTCTCCGTTTCCTTTTTCAACCCGAACAGCTACTACTCGCTGTTATAAAATAACATTTCCATATTGGAATTTTTTTTTCTCCTTTCATGTCATGTTGTCGTATAATCAAGGATAGTCTGATTGAATCCCACTTAGCATTTCTCTCATACCCTATATTTCTCCTAAACATATTCGTGCATGTCTAAAATTTCTGCAGTCAATAATCTGGCGATCTAAAGCAATTCTGTTATCAAATTTAATCAGGGGAATAGTGGATTCTCTTTGAGAATACCAAAATGAAAATTGTTTAAATTAATTGCTCTTATTATACCTTCCCATTGGCAAAACGGAAATCTTGGAAATAGGTTAAGGGTAATTGTTGGAATCAGAGTGAACGGCTTCGAGCTCAGCTCTCCACATTAGCACCTAAAATCGCTCAAAAGTTGGAAAGATTGCCTTTTAACCCGTTCCCTTTCTAACAAAGATCGTTGCACAGCACTTAAACTTACTTAAGCTCTAAGTTAAGCCGTTCTGGAAGTGTTCCAATGTAGCGCAGCTGCGCTAGACAACAGGTATTATGAGATAAAAGTAATTGGTTTCCTACGTTATCTGCGAGTAACTTTCCTTTGTGCCAGACTAGTATAATCAGCAATTATTCTAATTAATTAGTCTAACAATTAATGTAGATACTGAGAATTTAAACTCCCTTCGTGCGTTACAAACATCAATTAATATGTTAAACCTGTGATTAGATGATCACAAGTTGATTTGAACGAAAATAAAAAACGAAACGATTACTGTCCTATATCCTCTGACTGAAGATCCGGTCTGATCGAAACTGACGTTAAATAAACTTTTGATACATGGAAATTACGAAATTATATTCATTCTGTATTTTAAAAGACCACTCCATAATTTTAAACCACGTAACCCATAATCATCCAAAAATTGCTTGCATTTATTTTAAGCAATTACAGTCAAAGCCAGTAATTCAAATGCAATATCATCTATTCTAAAGGCGTTTATCGAGTTTAGAATTGAAAAGAAAGAAAATTTGGAACACGATTGTTAAAGAGTTAGAGTTTTAAAATCTCGAATAGCCTTCTTTGTCGGCGTTCCTCATCTCATTTACCGGCATTCGGAGAAAACAAAAAAGAACACTGAACTTTTTAAAAACACTCAATACATATTTCGAAAGCGATATTTCATATAGGTACCTAATTACTCCTAAGGATGAAATACCTAAATCAATAATATGAGGCAAGCAATAAAATTAGATACTGTTTGATATTAAGTCATGCGTTAAAATCACCACTGATTTGTTGCAGTTCTTTTATCTCATACATGATCATGATAATAATACTGATGACAGACATCAAATATCTCCCATACCGCTATAATTATAGAGAATTTGATTCATAATTTACTAATAAGTTAATAATTAACAACCTTTATTAACTTCATAGTATGCCTTATCTATAAACTTGCAATTAATATTTTTCGTTAAAAAGGATTTTACGGCCATTGTCAATCTTTGAAAAGAAAAACTGATTAATAAAGAAAAGGAAATATTAAGGCAAGAATATAAACTCAACCCATGTCAAATAATTTTATTCAGAGATAGATTTTGACAAATTTAACGCAGGAAAATGAGAATTGAATGTCGCTTGAAGATAAGATAAAGTTGCCTTAACCGATTGTCTTGTAAAATTCGGTTGTAAAGTTAAGCTTAGATAAATATTTATTATGCCGTCCACGTGGCGTTGGAGCTACTGTGATCTATTTGTATATATAATCTGTGTATTACTATGCTTCTACTATATACGGTGATATATTTGTATTTGTGATGTATAAAAGTATACATTTAAAAAAAATTATATGCCTCGACTTAAATCTGTCCGTTTATTTCAAATGGTGACACTCTGAGGAAGAATTCACACACAGCACGTATATGCACGCGTGAGATATGACTCATAGATTTATCGTGTGAAATCATTGTTGATAAGATATCGAGAAAGTTCTCCATATTCATGCCGTTTCATTTAGTGGAAGGATCAACTACATAAGGCATAGATGCGGAAGCGTATTTCGGGAAGGTTGCGTTCACTTCCTTCCAAAGAGAATGGTGTACGTGTTTGAGAAGACAATGAGGCAGTCTTCGAATTCCTAGCGGCTTCTCGACTAGAAAATTTAAGGAAGATAACAGAAGATGAGTAAATATGTTCCTACGTCGAAACGATGCTTCTTTTATTTAACGGAGTCAGTTCATAATCCTTTAATGAGCTTTGGTTGCGTCATCCTACGCTGCAGCTTATGATATTGAAATCGAGCTTAGAGGGAGTTCTATTCTGGTCATAGGTAGTTAATGAGGCTCTACTGTGCTAATCAGCATTAGGGTTTCCTAATTCGCTCCCTATTATCCATGGTTTACTTATATCATAGAACGATTGCATCCTTATAACATCTATATTTCCAAGAGCTGCCGTCGAGTCAAATTGATTGCATTGTTATTGTAATCATAGGATATCACGCTCAGGAAATATTGTCTCATATAGTAGATGAAAATATATTTACAAAAACCACTGTTTTAACCTTGAATTGCATTTCATATTTGAGAATTAAAAGCATAACTTTTATCCACTATCATAAATTTTAATTAAGTCATAAGAAATGTAATGTAATTATGTAAAAATTTAATTATAATAAATAGTTTTTATGTAATTCAATCCGTGTATATACCTAGGTTGTGTTTAATTAAAATTTGTGGTAATGTATAAAGGTTTTGCGTTCATCTATCTATGAAAATACTTTAATCAAAAATTAAAACAATAGAAGCAAGTACTTGTAAAGTTAAAAAATCGAATTGTAAGAATGTAAGTGCTGATGAAAGTGTATTGTTATTTTTTTCAAGTAAAACATAAGTTGTCTCCGGGAATATTTGCCGACAATATTTTGCGCTTCTCTACAAATAATTTGGCTTCATTCGTTCCTGCTTGGTTAATCGAAATCAAAAAGATCAAATTGCTTGTGATTGTAGGAACTTAACTAATATTTTCACATCAATGAAGCTAATGTAGTTAAAGAATGCATGTTATCAGAATTTACAATCCGTTCGATTGTCCACACTTTGGCAAGTAAATACTGTATACAATTAAAATTTGTTATTTTTTGTTAACGACTTGCTCTACGGCGACCCTCCGAATCGAATGGTCTCTCGGCCGAGCGCTGGATAAAAATAAGCGGTACTCTGAAACTGCAGAGGATCGGATCCATTTTAGGGATAATAGAATCTTGGCAATCGCCCAAACCTTACGAACTTGCTTTAATTCGCCAACATATCTTTGTATCCCAAATAGTGGGAGCATTAGGACCTTTTTGAGTGGTGGTTATTACATTAAGTTTGAAATATATTGTATATACTCTTTGTGTCAAAAATAGATGCTATCTTTCTCTTTTTAGATTAAAAATGTTCTTTTCGTTATTCCTTGTTGAAACTTATGTCTAGAAATTATACATTCTGATAACCGGAAATTTAGAATTTATATTCTCTTCAAAGTGTGAGCTGTGGTACATTTTGCATTTGTTCTTAAAAGCTACCGTCGTCATTGAGATTGAAACTCATATATTGTTAAAAAATGTAAAATAATTCTTTTGACCAAAAAGTTATTTTGCTTTATATCCCAATAAAATAGTTCAAAACAGGAAATTCCATTCCAAAGAACGTGGCTGCAATAATTAAAGTTAGATGTAAGACGTGACTCGCAAGCCTAAATATAGCCCTTGCATTCAGTGGTTACTATAATAGGACGTGGCTCGGTAGTTCATCGTTTAGAATACCTGCCCGGAAAGTGGGAGCCCTGGGTTCGAGCCCCAGAAAAGTCACTATTTTTCACTTCTGTATAACTTTTAATTAACTCCTCGAAAGTCCTCGAAAGGTTGAATGACCAATATTGATCATTGGAATTGCTTTTGAACATGTGGTAGTATGTTAACGAGAGGAAAACGATGTTTAAAAAAATAATGGAGCTTATGGTCTTCAACTTTCACCCTAAATTAGTTGATTGCTCCATTTCTGCCAAGAATCGTGCGGTAGAGATTCTTTTTGAGGTTTTCATCTATTAGCACATTCCCTTCTGCTGTAATTCATTTTCAGTTTTGCGCTCCTCTGCATGCGCTTGCTCGTGCTTTGTAGTGGGTTGCACCAATGGATGTGCATTCATGCTTATGAATTTGAATTGGAACATCCCTTTCTTTTCGTCCACGATACTTCTAACGGTTTTGGATGCGTTCACATACTCCATTTCAATGAGGCAAACGTTTTGCGATCATATTCCCCGTCTGTATGCATCGACACGGGAATGTGGGTTCATCCGTATTAGTTTGGGAGATTCTGATTAAAATAAAATTATCTGGACAACGTTCCTCTTTGTAACTCGGACACGAAGTTTATATTTGATTATATTTTTAGCGGCGAGTCGTAATGAAATCGTTGCGTGAGTGGAGTGTGAATTAGTGTCGTCGCGGCGCCTTCGGGGGAGGATTATCGGCGAATGGGAGAGGAAGCAAGTGAGGTGAACAGAAAGGGAAAGCAGGAGTTGCAACCTTGGGGCAAAGGATTGTTTCACGAAGCGCGACTACTAGAGGCAATGGAAGCAACGACATGGGAGGATACGTTAAACGAGACTCCGGAAAAAAACATGCGCAACTAGTTCGCTACGAATTGTATAGATTAATGAGTCTCTTGAGTCAGCCTCATTATTTTCAACAAGAGGTCATTTTATGCCCCGTTGCGTGACTTTGTCATCCATATAAAATATGATATGAAAACGTTTTTTGGGTAACTTCGTTGGCAGCGAGTAGATTTGATGAATTCACCCAGATTAGCTCGTTATGCGACGTTTCCGTTTCAAAGGAGAAATTTCGCGTTATTTCCCAAATTCATTTGAAGTATTCTCTTTGCCTCCAATCAGTTATGCCGGTTGCTAATATTATTGCAGAAAAGGGGTCAGCTCCAGACGACAATGCACTTTACGTCGTTTAATCTCGTTCGGAAAAATATTAATTCCTCTTAATTCCAATTTCCCTTTAGCGGTGCGGCGCTCGGTACGTAAACTCGCTTGAAAATTTCCGTTGTTGAAAATGAAACCTACAAACAAATTACCCGTGCGCTCAAACTTCCTAATTGAGTGTCGCAGTAAAGCTACCTCGTTAAAACGATGTAAACAACTGTGTAGCTCGAATTTCAATTCGTTCATAGTTTATCCGAGTGGTTAAACTCACCTTTCCTCCAACTGGTATTATCAACCTGGTAATCAATTATTAACTGAGCCGTACTTTGAAATAAGTGGAATTTCGCGCAACATTCATACCAAATTCTTTTTCAATAGATTGCTTCGTGGACAATGAAACTATATGGATTCTCTCCGATAAATTAGTTGCGATGAAATACGAGATGCCTCGTGGGGAACAGTTATAAATCTGGGACATTTCTCTGTTTAAGCGTCGAGGATTAGAAGGGTTTTGGGTGGAAGAAATCTATTTTTTCAAAGCAGGAAAAGCGCGTCTGAACAGAGATACACTAAGGCGCTTCCTTATAATTGGGTCACTGGGGAGAGGTACCCAGCTCTACCCCTCCGTGAGACATGCATTTTGCGGCTTGGTTTGCTCAGGATGATCCACATAATCCCAAAAGCGACGCGAAGTCATGGAGTAATGGTGACGGGGTCAGATACGGCTGTTATTCACCACATTCGAAGCATCCCTGGAGAGAGACGGGATGAAAGGTAGTTAGGATAAAGAAAGGAAATGAATGGAAGAAGACCATGAAAATAATGGAATGGCTAGGTTCTCGACCACCGTTTTGCTTTCATAATATCTATCGCTGAATTTTAGCGGGGAATTATTTTACCTTTTAACCGAGTTTTCAGTTAAAAGTGTTTTTGATTTGAAAGCTTCAGTTTTCTGACTTCATCTTGAAGCTTCAGTTCTGTTTATATTTAGATATATACCCTGCGAGCTGTCCGCGGCTTATGTCAGGGAGTGTAGTAACACCATCATTCCTACCTAATGTATCTCTATCAGCTTCTTTAATAGCTCAAGGAAAGAACGACCAAAAGTACTTAACTATTTTGTTTTTCAGATCGTATATTTAAATTCTAGACAAAAACTTATTGTTCTACTTCGTAATGCCAAATCCCCAAATTTTGGAGTAAATTATTTTACTAACATTCTCCCACAATATACATTTACATTTTTCAACTAATTTTGCAATATATATGTAGCGCTAATATAGGTCAAAGAAACCATTTTTTCGAGATTCTGGCAAAAATGCTATATAACAGAAAAGTATATCAACTTCTAGGTATCGAAAACATATTAAAAATCGATATGATGTGAATAATAGTTTTCTGTGAGCATAAAATTGGAGTCACTTTTTCTCTTTAAAAGTTATTGCAAAGGCTATGAAGGGAATTTTGTTTTGGACGTTCTGAGGGGTGAATAACAAACCTTACTGGAACGGAAAACGATGAAAGTATTTCGCAGGCCTAACACTTAGACAGTTGGTTAATTTGATAGGTGTAGAGAGTGATAAAGTTGATTGGAGTGGAATGCGAACAGCTGCCTTACGGCTAATTGCAATACTTCAGATGACGTAACCACTCGCAAAGGGAGTCTGGGTACCCTCTGCTACGGAATAACTTGCATTTCCAAATCAAGATTCTAGATGGACGTTGGAACGGTGAGATAGTGGATAAGAAGGGAGGCCAATTAGTGGGAGTAATGATGATCAGAAGAGGTTGGGATTAAGTGGTCGTTACCGGTAGGTTTCCGATAAACGAAAAAGGAAATCATGGGAATGGATATGGTAAGGTTGAACTCAAGGGAATTTATGTAATGGTTAGTTTGGAGTTCGCCTTTGAAATAAATGAAGGGATAAACTGAGGTTAGTAAGGTGAAGAATCGTGATAATTTCGTTTGAAAATAAGAACAACTATAACTTCACGGCTTACACGGTGCAAAAGCAAAAGTTGAGATTTTTTGGAGTTAAAGATGGACATCTGATCGAAAATTGATGCTTATTTACCATTTGCGATTAAGTATCTTGTTGACTTTCCGAAACTCACATGACTCATTAAAATTTTCTTGATTATGAGTAATAATAGTGCTAGATACATGTATATCAATCACTATGCACCCTTCCAATGAAGGTTTTTCTGTGGCCTTATCCATGTACGTAAGTCCCTTGCTATTTTTACTTACACCTCTCGCCTCTGACCCATCGATGAACCTTCCCATATATTTTCCTTATTCTTTAAGCTGGGGCTTTTGTTTCAGTCAGAATCCCACCCACCACATTCATTATATATCACTAACGGTATTTCTTTGCTTACCTACCTCATTCAATTAGGGCTTATCTATAATCAATAGCAGAAGTATTTGCTTGTTGGAATCCCATATTAATGGAAAATAAAAAACTCACATTGTAAAATTCCCTTTCATTTTACAAAGTTAGTTTTTATTTTTCTATTGAAGTGCTTTATCTCTCTTTAGGAATGAAAATTGCCGACCCCTTAGAAATAATCATAATATCGTGAAATATCTTCGTATTCTAAAACTAATCAATTGCTAATCTAAAACTAATCAAACTAATTAATTGCATGTTCATTTCTTACATTTATAATAAGCATACTTAAAGAAACTTTGCCTCCTAATATTAGAATGCAATACAACTGTCATACCATTGGAAAAAATGATTCCCTCAACCTTCTGTGAGGCTAGATTGCATCTTGTTTACCCTTATTTTTCAATAACTATAAAAGTTTTTGTAGGTACATACTATCAGAGAACACTGAAAATATAAAATTCAAAATTTCGTTACTTCCTCGTAGCTACATTCGCGTAGAATTGCGTCCTTTTTCGCCAAAAGAACCCTGCTCAGATTTTAGTCACGTGCAATTTTCCGTAAAGTTTCCATTTTTGGAGATAATGCGGATAGAAATTAAGTTCACAAGTCAGGCGTCCAATGCTAAAGCTCCTAAACGGCCTCGTCTAAAATACCATTTCCCCGTCCCGCTCCGCAGTAAAAGGCGACCATTTCCATATAGGTAAAAGTAGAGTTTCTGCAAGTTATAGAAGCGAGGAAAAGTTATTAGTGGTGCGGCGTGGGATGACCATTGGTGGTGGCGAAGAGAAGGAAGACAGAGGGGAGGGCTTTTGAAAGATTAGGGTGCAGGAGGGGAGGCAGGGATTGAGCAAAGCGCGGATGAGCAGGAGGAAAATGTAGATCTCACTTAAGCCTGGCTCCGCCTTGATTAACGGTTCCCGCCCTACGACTCGGCTATGGTGTCTGACAATCCGCGCACATTTGGGGTCAGGAAGTCGAGCCACAACAAAAATGAGTTTCAAATGGACATATAGCACTCGGTGGCGTTTTGTTTTAGGGTCGAGATGAGAGTCGGTTATTGGGTGAGTGGGGTGTTACTGGGTTGACCCTTGAACTTAAGGCTTTCGCTCACAGCAAAACGGTCCTCGCGGTAGCGTGGAAGGCGACTTGAATAATTTTATCCTCGGTCGGAGCCAACTTTCTTCATTTTTTGGGCGGAACGGAATCGTCTCCGTTTTACTTTTTGGGTCCGTTTCTCTTCAGCTCTTTCCAACTGGAGTCAAAGCAGATTTATGGCGATGGTAAGCGGCAATTGATCGACCGATACATTTTCGCCACCTCGTTAACAGCTCCAATTCTCTGACCCCGCGGCATAAATATGGCAGAATGCCCCCTTTATTAACGTTTCGATAAAAATTATCGTATAATTTTAATTTTTCCTAACTAAAATATATTTGTCGCATTTGGTTTTGTGGTTCGATAGCATTTTAGGGAAGTAACCAAGAACCCTTCCAAGTTACTCAGTAGCGAGGCATCCTCAAAAGACTTGTTCTTTTATCAAATTTATAATTTTTATAAGTTGAATAAACTAATATTCGTATAAAACGCATAAACGAGAGAAACTAATCAGGGAAAGAATTGCAACTGCCAAATTTGCAATATAAAATGAAAGAACAAATTTGTAGAGTTCACAATCTTTACTATTCTCAAGCAAGACCTAGGTTTCGTTACTGAGTAACATCTTCAAGTGAAAGGCCTTTCACTTGAAGATGTTACTCAGTAACGAAACCTAGGTCGTTCAGTGAAAGGCCTTTCACTTGAAGATGTTACTCAGTAACGAAACCTAGGTCGTGCTTGAGAATAGTAAAGATTGTGGACTCTACAAAGTTGTTCTTTCATTTTATATTATGAAGGTGTTCCACAGAATTACACCACAAACCGTCTCATTTTCCAAATATTTTTTATCATTTACTACCACCGTGACTTTTATGGTAACTACGCCATGCATTTGAACGTTTTTAAATCATGTTAAATTCACATTATAGTTATTTTCATAAAGAAATGCATCGTATATTTATAAATTGCCTATTTAGATTATTAGTGACTAGTGTTTTAGGCTACATGAGGACATTTTCGACGTTCAATGCGGTCTTTATTTCATTACTTCGAATAATTACATTATTTTCCATCTCTGTCTAATTCAGAAAAGTGAAAATAGCATTAAAAATAGCCTAATTTAAATTATTTTGGGATTAAATTCGTTCAATTTGACTTATGGATACTGCATTATAGAGAAAAGAGAATCTACGTGCGGTCTGATGCGTTCAGACACGGCCTTCCTATGGGAGAGGTACAGAATAAATGGAAATGCAAGGAGCCAGGAATTCCCAGCATTTTGCGGAGTGCTTCGCGAATATTTATCCTCTAAAAACATGGAGATAGGTAGCACTATTATTGTTTTATGTATCCGATTTGTCATTTCAATGCCAGCCTAAATCTACCCTCCAGACCCAGCGGTTGAATAATACTGCTGTTACAGTACATACATGTACTTTTTATTCGAGGGGTTAGAGATGATAATTTTATAAATAGAGCATGGACTTTTACTGTGTTACTTGGGATTTCTGACGATACTTAATTGCTCATTCACATGGAATTTTTAAAACTTCCAATTATTCTACCGAGTTCGTGGTGGTAATAAGGGTATTTCATTAATCGTTTAAGGTACAACGGTGCACCACAATTATATTACGAGTACCGCATGGTTTCCTTTAGTCCTGGATGTTTCTGATGCTGTATGATATACAGGCGGAAAATGTCAGGACATGTCACGGCTTATTTAGAACACGCAGTAGATTCTAGATAAGATGCCATTCTTACTAATCTGCTTTCCTTCGAAATAATCTTTTTCACACTTTATAAGACTGATTATGTATTATACGGCTGTTTTAGTCATCGCTTTAGTTTCCTGTGGAGTTTTAAGGGTTGAGGAGAATTGGAGTAAAGCTGTTTCGAAAACTAAAGAATTTGTTAATAAAATACTTTTCGGGGACAGGAAAGTATACGGCGTGGATCTAGGCTGGTTGGTTCAGATTGGATTAACTTCAGACCTCTCACGTGGTTACCGTGGAATGGATAAATTCTTAATTCTGTAAATATTTGGTTCCCCGCCTTTCAATACAGAGCGCAGAATACTTGACTGCATCCAATCTACGTGCGAAATTAGAATAAACAACTCTATTGCAAATGCCGCCTATTGAATCTGAAATAAAGGGGCGAACGAGGTGATTCCTCTTCTATAACGAACGGCAATGATTAGTAAACAATGCCCCGCACCGAGGTATGGACCTCCCTTAATGGGAGGGCTGGTCATTATTTTGAGAAATTTTATGCATGCTGCTTTCTATACACCTCATTAACATTCCAGAAAGAGTATTAGTTTTTGTTCGAAAGCAACCCCTCTAACAATGTCGAGACCACGACACACGATAACCGAATAGACAGAGACAGTGTTGCCAAATTTATTTCTCCTTGGCGAAGGAGGACGAGTGCCACGCTGAACAAACACGAAGGATAATGTATTGATCATTTAATTAACAAAGACATGGAATCTCGTGTATAGAGTGAACAAATATGGACTGTTTTGTCCTCTTCTAATTCGCAAATTCAAATCACCGTGTTTGCTGACTGCCATTTGAATAAGGATAAGATAGGTAAAATCGGGATTGATTTTTTAAATCGGTGATCCAAATTGTATGAGGCAGATTCACGTAGCGAAATCGGGGAAATTAAATGGATTGACAAAATATAGAGCACGGAACATGTTTTTGGTCCATTCGATTTCCACTAAATAAATTTCGAACCATCGAATCATTTATACGAGCTCGTAATCACCTCATGTGTTACATTGATATGCAATTCTGGTTTCAATATGTTATCCTGTTCGTGAGGAGAGAAAAGATTGTTTTCACTAAAACTTGCTGTTTTAGAAATTGCAGTTTTTAAGGTTTGGAATTAGATATATTAACTACTGACTAAAAAGTTTTAAATTTCGTTTGGTTTTTAGCCTGTTGAAAAAAGAAAACTATAGTACGTATTATATACTATATAATACATACATGTTATTCATCTCCGTGGAAAGTCTTTCTCATTAATGGTGGCTTTCCACCAAGTCTCGCCTTGAACTATCGATTCCATAGTCTTTCCTATTTTATGATTCTATTACCTACCATTCCTCTCGGAATTTTTGTTTTATTTTCTGTTCTTCATAATTAACAACGTTCAGATTCAGTATTCAGCAGAATTATTTCCATTATTTTATTAAAATATTTTCAAAATAAGAGGTAATTTTGCACCTTTGACGATCCCTACCGAAAATCGATTCCAAAACCGATTCGACAAAAGGCAAATGCGCAAATTATTTAGACCATTTGGATGTTCTTTTGATTTTTACTATAAATATCGAATATATATGATGATTTGATTATGAATCACAAGTATTGTATGCACGTCTGCTTAGAAAGGAAGCCTATTCTCATTTCACTATAATTATTAACAGTTGAGTAACTAATGGCTCCCTAAGATGTTTAATTTTTCTACAACGCTAAGAATAAGAAAATAAGGGTAATTTTTTGTAAAGTTGTCAATTTTGATAACGGAGATTCTTGTATTGGTATTCATAAGTTTGTAGTCTGAGCTGGATTATCAGGTTGGAACTTAGGTGGTTGTATGTAAGTAACACTTTCCTGTTTCTATACGACTTATTAAAGTTGTCTTAAAAATTAAAATGTATAAGAAGTCATACAGGAAAAATGTAAGGACTCCATTTTATAGAAATGTTGGAAATGAATAATCGTCAAAGCCTCTTATTTCCTGCTCCTTCTTTCTTCAATATGTTATTCGAATTGCGTTCGTAATATCCCGTTCGTATTTTTAACACCAGACCTTCTTCATCCCGGGAAGATTTTTACTATCACACATACATAGCTGACATTCATATCTTGGTGTTTAACGTAATTATGTATATTAAAAAGGCATATTACAAAGAGTTATTTAAGCATGCTACTTTCAATACGTTCTATGCTCGTTAAAGTGATATTTTGCAATCTGTTTTTCCGATACAGAAAGCAACCTACTTGAATGATGGAGTCGATATTAAATTAATCAATCTTAATCTTGATTAATTAATCTTGCCACAACTTCTTATCAATGTTTATTTAGAGAAGTCGATATGAATATTTTCCATTTACTTTTTGGCTTTTACAATTTTTACAAAAATGCCAATTATTTTACAACAAGGAGCCCGTCGATATACTTCGGTACTTAAAAGATAAAAACAACCTAGTATTCTGGAATAATTACGTATACCTTCCTTTTCAGCTGAAGAGATGGGCATTCCACCGTTAGAAGTGAAATGCTTAAAATGTTTTATCTTAAAAAGAAGTAAAATCCATTTCATGTTTCATAAGGAAAAATGTTACGAAGTAAAATAAATTGAAATAACTTGGTAATTTCCACAGGTAATTTTGCTTCACGATCGGTTTCAACTCTCACGAGTTATCTTCTTCGGTTATAACCTTTCGAAGTTACGAAGTAAATTAATAGTTACATCTTAAACTAATAATTTTGGAGAAATTATTTAGCTCTATTCATAACCCATCATCTCCAGGAAACTGTCAAATATTTATACAATCAGCGTAATAAATATTTCATGAAACGAAATAAAAGTTAATACTTAAGAAAATACAATATAGTATTCAGAGAAACGGATTATTTATTTCATGGCTAAATCTAGTGGTATCGTTCTTACAAAGAATTTCCAATCGCAATATATTAGCCTCTGTATACCTATAACATGTTTCGAGAATGGCTTGGCTCAAGATATTAACACTTGCAAATTGTGAAATCCAATATATGTATAAAAGGAAAAAATACTTATAAATAATTCATTATTAGCTTTTTGGTCAATTTTGGGAAACATTTTGCTGAAAATCATAACTTTCAAATCAATGGTTTGTTAGATTCTCGAGAGAACACTGTAGGAACTTGCTAATTCATAATTTATGAGCAACGGAAGAAAACAGCTTATCCTAAGGGATCGAATATACTCTGGTATTTGTAGGAATCTCGCGTAACTGATACGTCAAGGTAGATTCGAGCATGATATATTTGTAGAAGTGGGTCAAACATGCATTAAAAACGACAGCTAAGGGTGTGTGTAATAACGGAGGACATTTAACGCAGTGCAAACGTTCCGCTTTATATTGGCCGAGAGCTTCCGTCCTGCGGCATCAGATAAGTTAGGCGAGCCATCGCTTGCGAGCGCCGCGGATGTGACGGGAACGCATTCCCCTTCTAAAGGCAATCGCTTACTCGTTATCTCTTCCATCTTGTCCCCTCGTCCCATGTTTATTAAAACGCCCCGTGTCATTATCCAGAAGAAAAATGGATTATCGTACGGCATGAACGACTCGCTTCCACCGCTGGGTAGAAGGCCATCATTCGGTGTTATGTTGCGCCCCAAACCCAATTTCCCCACTCTCCACCTCATTCATTCTACTCACCCACACCGCAACCCATCATTTACCGAATTCCTCTGCCCAAACTGCTCCGTTCCCCGTAAACCCCCTCTCGGGGGACCCAACTCTTATTCCTCCGCCGGAGGAAAATCCGCGCGTTCGGGATAACCTCTTAAAAGTTAGTCAGAGTGGGTCCACATGAATATCCAACTAAATCCGTCGGAAGAGAGGGAATTCTCTTTATATGGAGCCAAGTGGATTTTGTAGGAAGGTTATTTTCCTCCGCCCACCCTCCACTTCCCTCCGTTTTCCCGTACAGAGAGAGAAAAACCTATTCTTTCCCTATTTCTTGTTGACTTACTCTCTCGGGTGATGTTGTGAGGGAATTCTATTTATACGAAGCTCTCAAAAATTTTCCCTCGGAAGATCATATACCCCGGGGCGGACGATTAAATTATCTTCGCTGGCATTAAGTTAAGAGCGTGGGACCTTCACAGAGGAGGGAAAATGAGCATGCGATCCGGATTTACAGGCTTCTATAAGATTTTTCTTTCTTCTGGATTGAGTTTTCTTGTGTATACTCGTATGTGTAGAGGCAAATACATTACTTCTAGTTGCAGAAACTACGCTCAGCAGTGACAGTAATCTTACTTCTGCTAAGATAACATGCAACTTACCATGGAAATTGAGAATATAACCTAAGAATACTAGTACCCATATTTCTACACACTCAATTGCAGAAATTCCATTTCTATCTAGTGTAACTTAAGTAAGTTCTGTTAAACTCCGTGTTTTTCCATAGATTTGTGATTTGGTTATTTTTTCCGTATTTTCTTCTTTCTTTTTTCAATCCTTTCTTCTTCTTCTTCTACCTTTTATGTCTCTTCGTTTTCCGTAAAAATGGAGCCCCGAGGTATCGTTACCTTTTTAAATCCTTCTTCGATCTTTGACTACCGCTTCATCTGATAGTGAAGGCAAATGAAATTTATAAAGTGATATCTTGGGAAGCACGATTGATTCTGTGAGATACACATTAGTAGCGTTGAAATAGTAATATTATTACGAAGGATCGTATTTAGGTCTACAGCTTAATCTGTCCAGTGAACGTGAGTTTGAGCTTCTCGTAAAACTATCCAGTCTCATCGAAATATATAAGAGTATTTTTAATAGAATATTATTATTATATGTAGTACAGAATTAGGACTTTAGTGGTGGGACGTTTTCCAAATTATTCATAACGATGTATTCTATGAGAAGGAAGTAGAGGCAGCTGACCTGATTTCTCCACAATTAATATATGTTCAACTTAATTTAGTGCAATATTTTCCGTTTTTGTGAGCAGAAATATAGTTCGCAATAATTTACTGCGATATTAAATGAACTCCATAGAAATAAAACGTTTTTTACGCTGCAATTTAGTCACAAATGTAAAATGGAGATCTGGAAGAAAGTTGTGAGTTTCAATAGTGTGCATCGACGCGACCGAGTTTCCTCTTACAGTGAGTAGGATTTGTTCCATCTTGAGAAGCTTACGTCCCAGAATGTCTGTCACAACCACTCCATTTGATAAGGATGAACAATTGAAGGTTAAGTACCCAATGTCGCTGCTTAATGCCGGAATAAATGGGAAGCTGAGACGAATTCATCCCATTTGCATAAAAAGGGCGAAGGAAGGCGATAAGAAATGTCACTTCAGTCGTAATACATGGAATTCCTGGGGTGTGTATTATGATTAAAATGCCATTGAATGCACGAACAAACAGCCTCACAGTAAAAGGTTTGGATGAGTAGTGTGGGATGAAGATTTCATTTTAAATGTAGCCGACATGCATCCGAGCGCCGTAAATATGACAGAAGGAAGGACTGTGGAAGATGGCGGAATAAAGTTGAGAAGACAAAGAAAAAAAAAGGATTTTATAGGATAGTTAAGTGTTTTCCGGGGGGAAAAGAGGAAGAAATCGGAGAAAATGTCTGAGGAAGCTCATAGTCTCATCCAAAATGGTTAACCATTCGGTTGAATGTGGTTCTTCCAAAAATGGCTCTACTGCTTCAGCATTTCTGGAAAAAAATTTTGTGGCTGTCGATTTCCGATTTAATAACTTCAAAGAAATTTTTTTACGTGACCTCTACGTCTTAATTGATTTATTTGGTCATAACTTCATTCAAAGGTAGATTACAACCTTTTCTATCGCAGAACTTAATTAGGAAACACAACTGTGATACTGAAAGTAAATGTACACGGGAAAACGTTAGTTCCATACGCACTGTTTTTATTTTCCAATTAATAATTATGAATTATCCTTTCCCTTTGAAGTTTAATTAATAGATATGAAAGGACTCCTTGCAGATTATTGATCTCTGAAAACCATTTTAAGTATTATCGTTTTACATTTTTGGGTTTTCATTGATTACTCTTTATTTCGCCATAAGAGGAAATTATACTTTATCACGTTTCTATGCACCTGGGATTTTGATAAAGATATTTTTTCAAATAGAGCAATTTTTATAATTGTCATACATGGATAAAAAATATCAGAGTTGAACCAGGCGTAAACATGAGTAAAGTTAAAACTTGCACTTAGCATGAGGAAATTCACTGGCCGCAAGTAATAGGCACTGTTCTTCTTTAATATTCACCAGCAGCATATGATCCAACTACTAACTTCTCCCATGCTTTTGAATCGGAAAAGGATAATTTGATTTCGAATCGGCTAACGCAGTTTTTACAAAGAAATAGCAATGCATCGAGCGAATATGGTGTTAGCTGAAATTGGGAGAGATGTCTGGAATAATTGGGGGATGCATCCTTTGTGTGAGTTTTTATGAGGGGGCACAGATTTGACGACCCTTTCCTAAATTTCCAATAATACGCACTCTAGTACGAATGTTCGGTACTGTCACCCAATCCAATATAGCGGATTTTAATTGACTGATACTAAATGAAAGGTTTGGGTTCACGTGGAGAAGCAAGAATGACTCTTACATTTTGGTGGGGTTGTGATGTTACAGATAAATTGAGATGACCTCCGGGAAACTACGATTTAGGAAGAAAGTAATTGGGTTATGCGACAAAGTGGTAAGGTTATTCATAGGGCTTCAGGATAGTCATGTGGACAGCGCGTTCGCCTTTGGTGACAGCGGTCCCGGGTTCAATACCCGGTGGGAGCCAATATGCAAAAGTACTTTTTCTCATTTTAGATACAGAAAAATTGAAGAAGTTGAATTTGAAGCCATGGGGATGGCAATTCAATAACGCCCAAAAAATTAAGAGGGCAAACAGATGTGCTGTTATTCATGATGAAGCAAAGAAAATGCCGAAGACTGTTCTTAAAACTTTAAAGAAATACTTTACGAGAAACAGATATATGTAGATATTTTCAGTATGCGTCGACATTCTACGGAAGCAGGATATAATGCTCTCGCACATACATCTAAAGATAAATGTATAACATGAACGAGTTAAAAGGATAGTTTCTCGCTGATTTAGAAGTTATACCTCGAATAATTCTCAAAATACCGAATTATAACACAATTCAAAAAGTATTAAACGAAAGTAAAAAAGAGACCGAAAAGAAAGTGTAGTTACAAGGTGTAACATCAGCATTTATATATAGAAGGTATTATTCAGGCCAAAATAAACCTCGCAGACGAATCCAACCATCGTCACCGTAAATAAAATAAGCAAAAAGTACACGGAGGACTTCAGAAATGTTTGCGCAGAAGTTTTTAAGGATGTGGTAGAATCCCCTGAGGGGCACAAAGCATGCGAGGGGAGAAAACTTTTTCATGTGAGAAAATCTTCGCTCCAGATTTGTTGTTAAGATCTCAGATAAGCATTTCCAGGGAATATCTACTATTTCCAGTCGAAGAAATACCTTCCCTCGTTACCTGCATAACGAGGAAAGTATAGCAACCAAATACTTATCGAAGGTTTGGGTTAGAGATACCTAGAAAGAAAGAAATGTCACTGACAGAAAAGTTTAGTGGTAAATACGTGTAAGAAGTCATGGTTAGAGAAAGACTAGCTAGCAAACTTTATATCATTTTATTATCATCGTGTATAAATATCTCCATTTATATTGTCTGTAAACTTAAATTTGAGTTTGCACATACACATGGCTGTTATTAATATTCACGACTACTTAGAGTTCTTTCTCAATAATTCAGAAATACAATTACATATCAGGAAACCTATAAATAAGCTGATATTGTTTCATTTTCAATATGATTGCTCTAAGTGCCATTTTCTCTGCTGTAATTGAAGTTAATATTTTCAAGTAGCAGATATCAATGGTCAGTAAGAGTTACATCTACTTCATTATCCATGATGGCATGGGTATATATCCCGAATGGAGAGGTATTGATACCATGCAGACTCTTTTATATAGAGTTAATTTAGTGCAATTCACGGCCAGGCTTTGGTCATCAAAGGATATTTCAAATCATTTATTTTAATTTCCTCATTTGCAATGTTTGGGCGATTTCATTAACAGTTTGGCGCAGTTTTAAGGTCTTCCGACAAATTTTCATTTGGCTCTGCTTATTTATTTACGATTAGATTGATTCTAAATTAACTCGTGAACCGGATATTCGATCCTTTCGACCGACAAATGGGTGCAACTACCCATGAATTTACTGCCACGGTGCCGTAAAACTTCAACTTTTCTATCCAAAACTGCTTTCCCTCCCGTTTCATTACCCATTGGAAAAGCTCTTTCAAACAGCGGAGCAATTTTCGATGAATTATTGGATGAAAGATGAGTAGGCAATCCCTTTGACTTGTTGAAAAGAACCCCTTAAAACTTCATTTCCTGTAACTGCTGTATCCTATATTCGTAGCGTTTATGTTTCTAACCCTTTGATCTCAAAGCGTCCCCTTGTGGAGATTTTGCTTTTTATGCAATTAAAAAAAGCACTATGATCCCTCGGATCCGTCCGTCTTTCCGCTAATTCAAATACACAGGACAGCTTTTCCCCGCCGACCTAAACTGCAATTTTGTGATAGATTCCTGTTCCAAATACTTAACATATTTTTCGTATTGATGTATAAAATTCATAAGTATGTGCGTGGTAATGGTAAATGAAAAACAGTGCGCGGATATTCAGACATGGTTTTATTAGCTAAAACTCTCCAAAAATATTTAATTTCCGATATTAATATACCTTTTAGGGGTTTAAATGGTATGGTTCAGTTAATTTTAGAAGAGGAATGTATTAAGCTCACAGAAACCTTGCTTCAAAAACGTGGGTATTTTAAGAACAAAGGCGGATTAGCGCTGAAATATTTTAATTTTCGCGTTGAATCGAGGTGTTTAGGTAAAATATCTAAATCATTGTAACATGTATGAATGTCCTTCGCCCTTTGGAAAGCCATGAAGGATAGCGCTGTCTCCTTCAGTGAAAGTGGACTTGGTTTCGATTCCGAATTGATTCAGCAGATTCTATCGCCGTGGATTACTTATGAAACTAGTGATATCGTTTTTCGTTCCCTATTCAATTTCTGATGGGAAGTCTTAAGATCGATCGTGTATCAGAAATGGTATCTTTTTTAAATTTTCTTAAAATGCATCCTTGCAAAATTTTCAATCTGTAATTCAGGAAATAAACTCACGAAAAATGCGCATGTTTGAAGTTTGAGCAATCGGGGCGTTCGGAAGTTTAATTTAAATTACTTAATTAAGGATAATTTGGTGAGGGTCACCGTTCGTTCAAGACTTACAGTAACTAGGAAAAAAAACAGTCTCCGATATTATAGTGATAAACGAGTCGATGATGTCTTGTGTCGATTGTCTTTTCAACTTCTGTAGTATATTTAGACCAATCTGAGCGTAAATCTGAATTATGATTAACTTTCAAATTTAAGACTTTCTTAGTCTAGACTGGTGTCTTCCCAAGGGTTTTGTTTCATGCCCTATAGGGAGGAAATTAGATATTTGAAATGGAAAATATTGGAAAATGGAAATGGAAAATGTTTAGAGTTTCTTGAAAATTCACTATTTTTCAACAAATTTTTGTGACCTGAGGCCTGTATTCTGAACAATTCTTATCGGATTCATTCCGTGAGTAATTAAATTTTTTAATATTAAAGATACGTAAGAGTAAAGATGTTACATGAGGGAATTAAAATTTTGAAAAGGCTTAGATGGGGCATAACGAGTAAAGGTTGGGAAAATAATACCATATTTTCCATCTTGGCTAATTGTGTACTTAATTTGGACGATCGTAGTCTTCAATGGTTGATTTGGATTCAGAAAATCAGCCCACCATACGGAGAAGATCCCTCGCATCTCAGTAGCAATCGATGTTAGAGCTCGTAGCTTTCCAGACATCTATAATCTCGATTTTTTCTCAACACCTCTCCAGAGAAGAATTGTTGAACCCCGCCGCACTGGATGGCGGTATGCTTATGCGGAGTAAATATTATACCGCGAGTCAAAGAGGTAGACGTTTGCCGTCCTTTAAAGCAACGCCGGCGGAATTGGTTGCGTCTGAGGCAGAATGAGTGAAAACCATATCTGATTACCGGCGCTCGACTAATTTATTCATTCCGCTCTCTTCCCTCTTTTTCCATCAACGGAATAGGACGAATGAGCCCTTTTTATCCCCGTGCGCTTCCCACGGGCGTCTACAATTTCTGCGAGGATCTCAAGGGCACTGCAGGAAGTATACGCGAGTGAATCGCATAGGGGAGTGTCTTTCACCAACGTCGTTTCGATGATCATAATGGCGCTCCTCGTCATATTCCAACCTCGTCTCCATCTCAGTTTTACTCTTTCCTCTCGTTCGCTTTCTCCCCGCCTCTTTTCCTTATTCTCCGTTTTCCCCGCGCTCTTTTCATCATCCCGCATGCCTTCCTTCGCTTCTTCGCCATATCATCAATTTCCCTTCATTCCGAATCTCCTCAAATCCCGAAATTTTCCTATCTCTGAAGCGTGCGCTTCTGAGAAGCGGTCTCCGACAAACATTTTATTCCGCCGTACTCCGAGGTAGAAGAATTAGTTTTGCGACGCGCTGAATTTAAGCTTATAAGCACTGTATAAGCTTATAGTAACATGATGTAAATATCGGTATAAGTATATAATTAATAAATAAGAAAGTTGTTATGAATATATTCACATAAAGATGGACGATATATATTTCGTTGAAAATTTTCAAGAGATAATTGTTGGAACTTCTTCGCGAAGAATAGAAGACAGAGTTTAATTGCTGTACTAAATTTTTGTATCTAAGAGTGTTTATAATTTGATGGTCCAATAAATTTGATTTTATGATATGTATTGATCGGAATATTATTTCGTTTTTATTTTTTTGGGAGTGCTATCTCAAGAACCAATATCCACTCCGACTATTAATCGAAGTTTAAGTAGGGATATGGGATAGAAGTGCTGGCATTTGCAAATCGAAATAATTTTGGGTGAAATTTGTGTTTTTGCTGTAAACTTCCGGGAACACAGTTTAAATACTCCCGAACACTCAGTTCTGCGCCCTACGAGTGATCAAAATTTTTGCGGTACACTAATAGCCTTTCCCGGAAAACTGATTTTCCGAGGCTCGTAGTTTGGAATACACTCCTTAAAACACACTTCCTTCGTCGTCAATTTCCCAGCCGCTCGTGCATTCCTCGCGTCCCTAAGTTCATTACTTCTTCCCCCGTATGCATCTCCCTTCATTCTTCACTTTGAACTACATCTACTATTTTCCATCTCCTCTCAATACGCCGTCCGCTTTCACAGCCTCATTCACCTCCCCTCTTTCCCTCTCATCACGTTCTTCTGTTTTATATTTTCTGCAACATCGTTCCCTTTTTAGTAGATTTTTCACCATTGTTTTTGTTTCCTCAATTTCCATAGCATCTTTCGTGTGAAATCGAGTATTTATACATATA
Organism: Sympetrum striolatum; assembly: GCA_947579665.1. Taxonomy (NCBI): domain Eukaryota; kingdom Metazoa; phylum Arthropoda; class Insecta; order Odonata; family Libellulidae; genus Sympetrum; species Sympetrum striolatum. Next base: position 31,986,097 of record OX388352.1, read on the forward strand.
TACTCTATGGCTCGATAACGTGATATGAGCATCTGGTCTCCGAACTTGGAATGGTTAATAAAAGGATAGATCTAGATTTTGCAGAAGCGGCTTTCTCATCCACTATTTAAACGCAAGGAACCTCTCGTTACCTCCGTAATCTGATTGTCTGTTGGAATTATCTTTCAACCGTAAGTTGGAAAATATTGAAGGACATACGACTAGAAATGCACCGATGAATCGTTAATTTTAAATTGGTTGCAATAGGTATGTATCCCAGCGACAAAATACACTTCTTTCGAATGTATCAGCACGTAACGCATATCGATGCATTTATGGAAATATTGACTAAGTATTTGATTAATCGCTTCAAATTGAAAAGAGAATTAAGCGTAGTCTTCTTCGCGGCAAGGATGAAGTATTTATCCCTTAACTCTCGCATGCCTTTCGCTCTTTTTCACTTAGACCACTTGCTCTTTATCTTCCTACGCTCATATATTCCCCACCAACCACTCTGCTCTTCACTCTTTCCACCTCTCTTTGCCAACCACTCTTATCCCCTCCCTTCCACCTCCTCTGTATCAAACCCTTTGATTTTGTACACCATAGCCGCCCTTCTGCGGGGATATGCATTCTATACTCGAATTTTCCGCACGCTTCTGCCAATCTCCCTGCGCCCCTCCCTCGCACTTTCGCCATTTCCCCTCTACGAATATCTTCATATCATTTTCCCCTTCTCCCTCTCAGGAGACGGACTCAAAAGGAATGCGATGTTTCGAACTGCTCTCGGTGGATATAGAGGGCTGGAATGGTGAATGTTGCGGAAAGGAAGGGGTTGGCAGCAAAGCTGGAGAACGGAAATGAATTTTGGATTGGTTCCATAGGTCAGCAGAAGTGGGGGAAATGGACGTTACGCTGCCGGCTTCTTATTTCCCAAACACGACTGCCGATTTTCATACTTCGGGAGTCACCGATATAGCAGATGGAATATTTAAAATAGCGCTAACTGGCTCGCAATGCTCGATTATTTCGAAGAGATTTCAACTTCGTGCCAAGTACGGAGATCGCAATGAACAAGCCTCCTCTTTGTGTCCAATATTTTCTCCTAAGGTGTCAAGCTTTAAATACGGAGATGAAAGGAGATGCTACTTAATTCTGAAAATGCTATGCCTCTTTGAAGCGACATTGCTACTCACATCTTCCTCCTTAGCGTTCATCACTTCCTCATTCAAGGTCTTTAATCCAACCTTTGATGCCCTTTCATGTTTTGAGGCTTTTTTCCGCTTTCTTCCGTTTTGTTGAAACTTACCTTTCTTTAACGAATTTTCTATTGTCCTCCATATAATTTCATTGCAATTTTACTTTTTGTATCACATCATTTAGAATTGAAAAATAAAAAATATCCCAGCCTTTAGAGAAATCTCAATTTTACCAAAAAAATTCTCGTAGATTTAAGAACTTCACCAAATATTTATTGTCTCAAGTAAAGAAAAATTCTTTCTGCAATATTTTAATTTCTTCAGAGATTATTTTCCTAGTAGTTAGTTGACATTTAATACTCATTAATTTTGTTCAGCAAAGTGAGACATAAAACCTCCAAATATATTTAGTAGCCAAATGTTACTCTATCATTGTTGATTCTATTGGATTGAAATTGATGAAGAAGATTCGTGTTCAGAATATTTCTTGGTGTCCATACTTTCCCTTTTCACACGTCCTGGAATGTAAGAATTTTCATCTTACCATAGCTTTGGTTTAACCTAAAAGAATTTTGGTTAATATCCCTTTAAAATGCGACGCAAAATATACTTGTTTTTTAATACATCTCACAATTATTAGGAGATAAATTCCCTATCTCGGCCTTTCTCATTTACGTTTCTCATCTCATTGTGAGAATACTTTTGCTACGGTTTGCAAACGATAAAGCGTATGCAGATGTAGCGAAATCAATTACAGAGGAACAGTGTTCTTCGCCCCAATGCCTCGGAAATTATTCTTTGATCTGTGTAGTCCTTTGGTTAAAAAATGTTATTTCTCGTTCCGTGAAAATCTGGGACACTTCATTTTAACGCCGCTTTCACAAACGAACTCACCTCAAAGCATCTGCAAGATCCCCTCAGCAACGCCTCGAGCCTCTCCCACCTCACACTCTCAAAAGGTTTATACACTGGATTTTCAGACTACTGATTTTAATTCCATTAGTAAAAACTGGCAATTGGGAACTTGGCCTGTACCCGACCGCGGGAGATTATGTCCCCAGCAAAACGGGAATCTCTTTCACTGAGCAAACGGTTGAATACTGCTCCTAAAGGAAAAAGGAAGAGATTGAGTCTTTGTTCCTCTTTTCGCATCTCTTTGTTTCGAAAGAAGCAAAGAAAATTGGACATTGTAATTGTGTTTAAATGCCTTCCTTGGTGCGATATGGTTCCTAAAATTTCGCCGCACCAGAATCCTTTCGCATTCTACGACATGAGCAACCTTTTCTGACATTCATTTCCGCTCCTTCTTACAGACGTCTCTTTATCTTCTTTGCTTGGAATTCCATTCGTACTTCCTGGTACAATAAACATCAAGATAAGGAAATGAAAAAGGGGGAACTTCAAAGGGAGACAAGCATACATACCATGAAATTTTTCACTCAGATCAGCTGTACCTGATGTTTATTATTCAATCTGACGTTAGTAGTAAGTGATGATGGAGTAGATTATTTCGGACGTAAGCGCATCAATACCATTGGCAATATTCTATGCTAGAAGCACTAGTACCACTAGCGGTGTGTAACTACCTCAACTCTCGTAGTTTTTTTAAATACCAAATACCATCATTATGCTAAATAAAGGAGACTTGACAAAATGTTCCCTACTTTCAATTAGCTTTATACTCAATAGTATGGCTAAGTTTTAAGGAAAATAATGTTACCAATTTTTTCATAGGAATACAAAAATTACCATCACATATAAAGGAAGTTACTTCGATTATCGGCATAAATGGATACTGTAACAGAGTGGAAATGAAGGTGTATTAGAGATAGCAGCGCTATCACATGAAAGAGAGACAGCTCGTCGAAGAGACGAGTCCCGTAAGAGAGGAATCAAAAAGAGCGATTGTTGAGATGAGCATTCCTTTGGATAGAAAAAGCGGAAGGATGGGCTGGGGAGGGAGTTCCAAGTGATAGCAGTTTAATATAAAGATTTTTTTGCGGGAGAAAGGAATTACAAATATTCCATGAAATTCTCACTTAGATAGAAACATCGTTTTGTACCGAATCCTTTCCTCAACTAAAGTCTATTTACAGTACGTAACAAAAAAACAAAAATCCTATGCTAGTAATTTATGTTAGTAAATAGTGGCGTTAATATCTCCTTTAGCTCTTAACCAAAGGAGGATAATCGATACACTTGTATTTTCACCCATTTGGCTATCCAACAGAACCACGCGTTTTTCATTGCCATCATTATTGCTACCTTTTGTGTCCAATGTATATGTATATATATTACTTAATTCGAGGATAAATGAACATCATTTTACATGTAAGCCGCTTAAATTAAGTATTGTTATTATTTGACAATTTATTAGGCGAGTGGTTTGACCATTTATTGGGCACAAGTGATATTCTGCTTTAATTCGATCATCAAATATGCGGGGTTGTTCTAAAGCTCTGTTTGTATAGATATATTAACTCTAAAACTGATTTTTTTTAAAAAGGAAGGGTTAATTGCACATTAGGGCGTGCACCCAGGAAAAATCCCAAGGAAAAACGGACTTGGAAAAAAAACGGCTTATTGTAATGTACTGTCTCGGTAGCGTAGTGGTTAAGGCAGGCTCCCGGATAGAGGAAGATCCCGGGTTCGTTTCCCGGCCAAGTCAGTCTTTTTTTTCAAGTCCGCTTTTCCTAATGATTTTTTTTTCTGACTCATCGAATTGCGGTAACGGTACTATCCTTTCAATAAAAACATTTAATCACTGTGAAATTTAGCAATATGGCATTTAGCGAACTTAGTAAATGAGAGAGACCTAGGCTTAAAAATATTCACCCTAAACACTGGAAGTTTCCTTCAATCTTAGCTCTCCGTTTTCGCTTAATCGCATCCTTTTGCTTCCCAACGTCTCATGTCGTTCCAATCTTCGTCATTTTTTATCCTTCAAGTATATTTTGAGAACACCTTTTTGGATAACCGGCCTTGCTTCCCGTCCTATCTTTTTCCCATTATTTTCTCTCGCGGCTATACCCTTTCCTCATCCCTCTGCAAAATTTCTCATTTCCCGATTCTTCAAGAAGGTTTATATAACATTATAGAAAAATATGGCACAAAGAGATGTTCTTAGGCGGACGTCAGGGAGGGTTTAAAAAGCCTTTTCCTCCGATCTCTATAGGAGCAGAGATATCGGATCTCTCGGCTTCTGTTCGAAAAAAATACGACGAAGTTTCAAAGTCTCAACAATCGTACATTAGCTGTGTCTTTTATCATCTGTACTTGTAATCGATAGTCTCTGTTATTGATTCTATCTTCCGTTCACCTTTCTCATCAGTTTTACTAACCTTAGACGTCGAGAAGTAGGTTTCACCTTCTCTGAAATAAGGTGAATGGGTTCCAAGGTCTAAAATTGATTCTCATTTTCAGTTTATTGATAGGAGTATTAAATTGGTAAGACGTTTAAATAAGAGTTATGTCATAAAAATATCATCATAGTATCAGAAGTTGAAGAGTGACATTGTGTAATTTGGGAGATTTACTCACACTGCAAACAGTATCCTTCTGTATATCACTCACAGTTCACTTGTATCCAGGAATGCTTCGCAAAGCTATTTCGAACCCTACGTGAGCGGCAGTTAGGATGAATCCCCATCGGATTAATTATTTATCTCTTGATTGACTTCATTAACTAATAACCAACCCGGAAATTGCTAAGATAACTAAAATCATGATAGCGATAGCTCGAAATTTCCCGCTAGAGAATACAGGAATTTCCGATCAAATACTCGCGATTTTATCCAATTATTCTTTCTCACAACCAGCGTTAGCTGTTGATTTTTCTACCATAATTGCTTAACGATTCAGCATGGGTTTCCAGAATTTAGGTCATGTAACGTTCTTTAAACGTTCATTGAGGGTAATTTCCTTACTTAGACGTGATTTGACATTTAGTTCGAAGAACGTTCTGAATGTAAAACCATGTAAGAAGCGGCACGCCGGAGAAAGCTTATATTTTACCTTTTTCTCTCACTCTTTTCAGTCTGTAGTCGTTTATTTTTCTTCCCCTGAATCATTCCACCTCTCTCTGGGAGCTAAATTGACCTTATTATTGCTTTTCCTATCAAACATTTTTCCCTCCCCAGCATCCGAAGGTGCCATTTACCTTCTTCATCGCCACATCGTGGAAGTTCGTCTTCCGCGCTTCTTCACAAGGTCTATTTCCTCCAGCTGCTCCCACTTTCAGTTTTGTAAGAGAGAGGAGAACGGGAGAGAGCGGTGTTAATTAACCTAGCAGGTCCGGAGGCAAATAAGCCCAGAGGCAAAGCTGACGCTCACACGTTTGCTAAAGATTCTAACTCTCGCTATAGTTGTAGATCGCAAGGTTCTCATCCATACTACATTAACCCTCACTTTCTTTAAAACAAACACGTTTGACGGCTTCGAATCCTGCGATTTCCTGCAACTATTCGCGAGAAACTCCTCCGGAAGCGTTTGAGGAAGTCAATGAAATTCAAGTTACTCTCCTCCCTCTTTCCATACTGTGATCATTTTCATTCAGTGTTTATTATAATTTATTTATTAGTAAAAACCTCTTTCAAGCATGATGGAACTTAACTTAATTAAATGGTATGATAGTTATGATAGTTGAATTCATGACTTATTTACATTCTAAACGTTTCATGTATCAAATATGATAGAATGTAGAGCTAGAAGTATTAGCAAAGCGCTTGAAAATAACGTAATGAACATTTTATGGAACATTATGCAGCACAAGAAAATTTTATGAATTCAAAGCGGAAACGCCTACACTTTTCATTAAAAATCCCGTTGTTTCCCAAAATGTTAACCTAATTTTCTGTCACAGTGAAAGTTTCTTCTCTTTTCTTTTCTGTGAAAGTTACCACCTTTACTGGTTAACTTTAATTTACAGTTATTATACTGTATTATCTAAATAAACATTTTTGTACTCTTCAAGTATGAGGTAATACGTTTTGGATGTTAATTTTTTACATCACTTCTCAGGATTGAAAAATGCACCTTTTTAGCACCTTTAAAATTATATATTTAGCCCTCCTTACTTAGTGAAGAATCGCAGACCGTATTTATCTGTGAGCCAATATAATTAGGTTAATCTTTAATATTCCATCAAAACATTTACGATTACGTCTTCGATCACGAAGGAATCACGTCCACTCGAGTGTAATCACTAAACTTTTTGGTCTTTTCTTATGCCCAAAACTTTAAAAATGATAAATTTCTCTTCATTCGTTTTACAATATTTTCTTCACTTCAAAAAATAAATACAAATGTGAGTCGATCGTTTTCGAAGAGCTGCTTTAGTAATAACACAGCCTATGTAGAAGAGAGTTAACATAAGCAGTAAGTACAGTCCTGGCCAAAATTAAGGCAGCCGTAAGGATCGCTAGGGAGGTGCTGCGTTAATTTTGGCCAGGAGTGTACATAATGTCGCGCGAGTGCTGTTACCTTTAACCTCTCACGTTTGCCAGCGAATCTTTTCCATCACCTGTATTCTTTTCATTTCCGACTCTAAAATCCGCTTTGTTTTTCCCTGGTACATAGTTATTCGCGCTATATGCCTTTCCGTGCTTAACCTTCCTTATTTGCAAATTCCCTTCAATACCTGCACTCACTTTTATCTTCCTCCACCTCCCCCATCTCATCCTGCAGCGAGCAGGAAATGAAAAATCCCGCACTTGCAACCATGCGAGCGGGCTGAGATTTTTATCGCACTTTGCTCCCCTCCTTCTCTAAAAGGGTGAAATTTCGCATTCATCTCGCCTCGTAGGCATACCAGTAGCGTGAAATGGGGTTTAATAACAGGCCTGCCGTGTCATCGTCGGGCTCACCGTGCCACGTCAAGATTGATTTTTCACTTTTCTTTCATTTCTATTTCCGCCGCTACCAATAAAGTTCTTGTATCGCGCAGACCTATTCCCCGAGTCTAATTGGCTGCGGTTCCGAAACTGCTGAAAATACGGAATTCCTTTACATTACTCTTCCATGCATATAATCCCAGTTCAATGGATGAATGGATTCAGTTGGCTGAAATGAGGCTAACCGAGACTGCGATTGAGATTAAAATGTGTTTTATTTTCGAAAATAACGATAAAAGAGGAGCTAGAGTAAGAGAGGAGGAAGTATATACTTTCCTCACTACCATGGCCGGATTAGCATTTTTCCCGTACAGCTGTTGAATTGAAGTCTATTCATCCGTAGAATACCTGAAACATAGATATAGGGATAAATAGCCGATTTCGATTATGGTGAGAGGAAAAGGAACCCGTAGATTATTTAGCTGAAAAGTGAGCGTAGTTATAGACTCAAAACTACTTTTCAGCTTAAATTTGTACCGATATACGATATTTCCGATTTAATAGGAAATTCATCTTCATTATTTAATTTCCATGGCATACTTCAAGTACACTGTCCAAAGAGCAGTAGAGTAGCACTATTGAAAAAGAGATATTTTTACTGACTCTTATCGAACGTGTTGTCCATAGCACTGTGTATGAGCAAATATTCAGACATCCATAGAGTTTTTGTTTTAATTACGTGAGTTTTATAAAATTTCCATTTAATTGGCCAAAATTATGATGTTACACTGCATCTTAAATCGAAAATATAATATATAAATCTCCCGTGCTATGGAGATATAAATGAATCGTAATATTTATGTTGCTTGTGTTTTCTTACTTTTAATCGACGAGGCAATCACCACAAATATATTTTACACATTTTTTCGACCTCATCTTTAAATACTGAGGGCATGGTCGTCTTTGGTATTCGCATTTTCTACGAAATTTAATGAAAGATATCATATGCAGAAAATGCTGTAAGAGATACTTGTGAGCATTCTCTTACTATCCTTCTAATGTATTGCCCACAAGACTCGATCGACGACCGCAAGATGCTCTACTTATCATCGGTGAAATGTCTCAAAAAAGGATGTCCGCTTCCTCTATATTCTGAAGCTTTAAAACTGCGCTCGGTCGTATCCCAACGCTACCCATCAGTAGGGCTATTAATTTTGAAGGGTGCGTTTTTTTCCCTTTGCCGGAAGCACTTTGTATGCAACGTATGTCTAGAAAGTCTCACGGAGTTCATGTCTGCGTCCAGATATCCATTCCGAGGGAAATAGCTATAAAAAGTTGCGTGGAGGGAGACTGTGGTCGTAGAAGATAAGATAGTTTTTGGGGATAAGGTTGGTCGGCGGAACGATGGAGTCATCAGCAGTGCCAGGGAAAAACGCGAATGGTTTTGAAAGCAAAGTGTGGGCGGGAGTAAGGGAACAAGGAATTTTGAAAGAAAAAATTTTTCCTTCTTGATGGAACTGTCCCCAACTGTTGGAGAGCCTCACGCGAGGAAATTTTTCGTTTTCCGTACTGATATTTGTTCTCGTGTTCCGAGAATCGTAGGTGAACTCTTACGAATGAGCGCGGGTTGATTTTATAGAGTTTTGAAATAGTTCTGAGTTGCACCTTATTGGTTTAGATCAGAGGTTCTCAAAGTGGGGTCCGCGACAATTTTGTTTTGGGTCCGCAGAAGCTTTAAAAAATATATAATTCACATTAAATGTCACATTGTGTTTGACAATTATATTATAATTTTGCTAATGAAATTCCTTTTTTTGAGCGAATGCCTGAAACTAATATTTTTTATTTTGAATTAAAAAACAATAAATATATGAGTATTTAATATTATTGTTTGATTCATGCCAAAAATGAGAAAGGATCCCTGAGTTTTTCTCCTCTTTCAACGGGTCCACGGACTGGAAAGTTTGGGAACCACTGGTGTAGATAATTCCGTTGATATTTTAGCTACGCATAAATCTTTAATGTCTTACTACGATACAGACTTTTAGAGGTCAGTTACTAAATGTGTTATTTTATCGGAGAACTTCTTCTTCAATATGATGTTCATGGTAAGAATCTTTTATGATCGATAAATAAAAATTTTACAAAGTTGAAAGTTGATAAAAGTATTTCCTTAATTATGCTCTTGCGGGGTGACATTTCATGAATAATTTCGATAAAAGCGATTCGAAACGATACGGAAAACGAAATTGAAAGTACATTTGATAAAGAGGCATCTGTATCTTTTCTAGTATAAGCAATCTCAAATATTTTGTAAAAATAAATTTTTAAGGCAATAGGGTTTGTTGAACATTTTTACACGCTGATTTATGGCTTCAGGAGTTGACTAAATATGTGTGAGAACGAAAATAAGGTTCCTTTGTATATTTTATGAGTTTCTTGTTAAAATCTGGAGTTAAAGTTTGTTTCGTGATTGATTTGGCCGTACGCGAACTTCGCAGTTTAGAACTTGTTTGAAGCGTATGGATGCAGAAGTTACTCCAGTTACGGCGATTGTTTTCCTGCATAAATGCGGCAACATAGATTTCCTGCCATATTAACCGTTATAGTTTATTCGCGAAGTCACCACTGTGTTCATATCTCATTGCCTTATTGTTATGCTCCATACTTGTAATGTATAAACATTCTTTTCATTGCTGTTCTTCATCATTGGAATTCATAATTTCTTTCTCATTATTTGCTTCAATATTTTCTGACGCATTCCACCATTTGAGATTTTCCCTTTTATGTACACTCGAGATTGAAAGTGGACTAACGGAAAGAAATTGGGGGATGAAACATGAGAATAAGAAATTTGAATCAGAGGTACTCATTTAAAATCAAAGCAATTTTCGAGGTGCTACAAAACACCTTAATTTTACAGAATTTGCCTCATTTTCTAGTCATATAGTAGGCGTCTCATTCACCTCCGGAGGCATTTAAATGGCATATTGAGACTTGATCATCAGTTTCCTTTTCAAGAGACATATTTTTACGCAAAAATATGGTCGTTTTAACCAATAAAACATTATGAAATTTTTTTTGTTTTCGTCGAAATGTTGAAAGTTCGAGGCAAAAGTTCTCACAGAAGATATTTTTTGATTTCGAAATAAAATTATATTTGTTATGTCCATACGGGTGGGCCACTTTTGTACGGTATTTTCGATCAGATAAACACATGGAAAAACGCTCAACCCTATATTTCCAATTCCCTAAGAAAATTCATAATTCTCAGATAAATGGCAGGAATATCCTTCCTAAGAATAGAAAGAAAGAACAACTTCTAACTGGCAATCGGGAGATCCGGGTTCTAGTCTCGGTCCTGGGAGACATTTTCCATACCTGTTCGTCCTTGGGATTTTTCCGAAGTTCATGCTTTTACGTGGAAAATCACCTATATATCATTCCATCAGAAGAAGATATTTGAGATGAGAATTTAGATAAAATTTATAGCTTCAGTCACGTAATTTGCAAAATTTTTGCATGCATGCCTTCTCATCGGAAACATTTGCTTCACCATATCTTTATTAAGTTATCTCATTGAAATAATAAACAAAAAATAGTTGATTCAGTATGATATCTAACGTTTCTTTATTATTAAGGTATGATGATATGTCTAGAATTGGAGGGAAGTCCTCGATGTATAATGCATAGATCATTGCCACCATCGTTACTTCCTTCGTTGATATTTCGTCAGGAGAATTTTATTTTCCTTGCATTCCACAGTTTTCCTCATAACATGACGGCTTTCTCCATACACCTCATTCTACTTAATACGCACAAAGCATAGTGAATACAACCGATTGAAATCCAAGAGGTGGAACACAACTTCTAACTCCATTTTCTCTTAATTAACCCCTTTTGCGGTATTACAATAGGTATTAATCTTTAAAGTGAAAGGATGACAGAACAAGGTGAGAGGGGGCCGTGAAGTTATTTTCATTGGTTGAGGAGCTGCGAAGCAAAAGTCAACTCTAGAAATTCAAAGGCGGCCATTGTCTTGCTTTTGCCTACTGTCTGTGTGAATGAGCTCGAATGGCCTCTGCAGTGGTGGGGAGGCGGGCGCCGTTGAGGGATTTCCCAAGCGGTACCGCTGGTGCTCGGTGCCACTGACTTTGAGGCCCCGGACAAACGTCGCAGCGCAACTCATATACCCTTGAGAGTGATGAGGCGTCCCATTTATCTTAAGCGAGGGACAGTGGCCTGGAGAGGATAGTGGGTGTGTGAAGAGAAGGCCTTAAATTGGGAGGAAGGAGACAGGAAATACTTCTTACCACGCTTGTTTCTCGAAATGGATGGAAAAGTATAAGCGAATATTTATTCATTTTTCTCAGTTCTGTAAACTGTTGTTCAGCCAGACAGAGGTGTAATAAAAGCATCCTATTAATTATAACATATGAATATATGGCGATGATGCGTATTTTACAACATATTTTGCAGCTAATATTTTTGATATGTTTTACAGCTGGTGTGTGTTTTTCAGAACAGAGCTAACGTTAAATATTAAGTTAATGAGTTTTATTTTGAGAGATGTTTCGAAGGTGCAAATGTTATTTTTATCGAACAGTGTTGTTGGTAATGTTGTTATGAGAGTTGTATAATTTACTACCAAGTTTCTGGTATTCAAGAAAAGCAAACCCTATCAACTTTCTTCTAGGGACGGTTATAGTTTGAGGTTTAGCATAGCAAAATTTATTTTTCTGCGAAATAGTAAAATTCGAATGATAAATTCTGTGTATGAGGTTAATGAAAGTCTGATTCAAATGCCTCTCTGTAATATACATGGGTGGTCTGAAAAGTTTCCGACATTTCGTCATTTCTCGACATGTTTTCTGAATATATCTGAAATTTTTCTGAAGATTTCTGAAAAATCTGGGTTCGGAAAATTTTCAGACCCCTTCGTACTTCACTGAAGCTTGATGTAAATGAAGGCTCACTAGTAATTTGGTAGTAAAATATTCACCGATACTAATTCTATGTACTGGTACAGTATGAACAGACATATAAATTATACCTTATTGCCATGTTAATTTGTTGATAATGAAAAAAAAGAAATTCACAAATAAGAAAATCGTGGAACTCTGTTTTCATTTTGAAATTATTTCTTTAGCCTCAAAACTGTCCCTCGTCGTCTTCACATCTTAGCGTTTGAAAAATGCAAAAAAATATTTAGAAATTTAATACTTTAGCCGATCAGAGTAGTATAAAAATGTTGAATCCGTATTGACGGCTATGTAAATCTTTCAGAATACGATGTTTTTTATATAATTCTTCATTTTATTCATAAATACATCTCTCATTCTCTTCCAAACCACCGAGAATAGCGGGTGTTTGGACATTTTGGCACATTCACTACATTTCTCTTCTAAAAAGCGAGAGCGCTGTATGAAGAGTGTTATTTGAAACAATTTTAGGAAGGTCCTCTCCGTTCCCTTCTCCATTCCCTTGAGAAGATCTCTAAAATCTTAACGTCATTAATCTTATTACATTATCTTTAAGAGGGATTCAAAACCATCGTAACGAGGAGGCAATTTTAAGCGGATGTAGAAAGGAAAAAGCTTTTGTCCCTATTATGATAAATTTCCAGTAATAAATGGTTTTAAGCCAGCCTTTTATAATACCGCAAGGCATACTCGAGTAAATAATTGAAAATAACAGTATCGAATCAATTTAAATAATTATCACCTTCATTTAATTAACATGCCCCTGAAAATAATTAATTAGTTAATGAGATTTCTCTATTTTACCTAAATTAAAATTTTATTTATCATCTTTAACTTTTTCTTTTTATACTGATGTATGTATGATAATTAACCGAATTTTTATTCACATAATTATTTTAGTACCTGATACGTATTAAAATTTATTTTGTGGGTAAAAGAGGCAAATATATGTGGGAAATCCTTTTTCAAGAGATTAAAACCAGGAAAATAAATATCACGGTAATACCTCAGTTATGTCTATCTCATCAATTTTATAAAATTTTCTCTTTAGTTTCTAATTATATGGATGTGTTAAAAACATGAAGCGTACTAGGTTTGTTTCAACGTTAATTAGCAGAATTTGGGTCTGTTTTAATCCGATTATAATTTGCGTCGTTTCCCTGAAGTAATATTTTCATTATATTTACGGGAACACAAAGGAACGCATCGCGAAAGCGGACTAAATTTAACCCAAAGAGAGAATTATCTTTATCCTTAATCCCATTGATGTTGCGGATGTTTATTATCTGTTGCTCAGTAGATATTTGTATAGGTATTTAGGCTTTTGGTCGATTTAACGCATACCGTTAGGTGTAAGAGGATCCTTTTGTGATAAAAACTGAAGATAATCCAGTTTGGTAGTTCAAGGGTAATTTAAATTTTGTTATTTATAGTTTCACTGTATTTTGCTGGACTCTATTTCAAGGGTTGTATATTAATTTGAAATCTTAAATAAAAATAAAGTCTTTAAAATTTCATTGGGATTTTTTCTATAGGATTTTTAATTTTGGGTTTAATAGGATTTTTAGGTAGGTAGCGTAGTTTATGTAAACACAAGATGTGAGATGAGGCAGACCATAAAATCCTATAAAGTATATGAGAAAAGGAATAAAACGAGGCTTTAATAAAAGAAATATTGCATTTCTTGTTGTGAGACGCGGGCTCTTTTAAAGAAGAATACGAAGAAATTCACTTCAGCTGAAAGTAGATTCCTAAGAGATGAATGAGATTACGTTAAAGAGTAGGATAAGAATGAAACGATTTCCGATATCTAAGTATTTGAAAAGATAATAGATTATGAAGATTAACCTTTTCATCGTGAAAAATGTTAATTCACTTACTTGTTAGAATATTTGCCTGCTCATCTTCGTAAAATAGGTCGTTCGAAAGTGATGTTTCTTTAGGAACAGGCTATATGTATTGATCCATGAAGTAAGGTGAAGGTATGGTAGCTGAATTAAGTGTACATAAAAAAATTAACTGATATCACGATTTTATGAAGGAAAATCAAACTTTTTTTAACATTTTACTTTGAATTGCACTATATAAGTTTCTTTAGTGTTTATAGACGTAGGGTAAGGTTTGCAGATGATGCATTTCTAATAAAAATTTGGACGATAAAACAGGCTTTTCACACTGTTTCAGTTTTTATCAATTTTATTTCCATTACCCAGTATTTATTTAACTTCAAGAATACGCAATTGCATTTTTGTCTTATCTGTACATTTTTAATAGAGAAAGGGCGCTTTCACTGCCAGATGTAACGGCATGAATATCACGGAAGCTATTCATTCACTTCCTTCCAAATAGACATCCTTTGGAATCGCAGGTCAATCGCCCGAGATTTCGTCCACCCTCTGATTCTAGCGCAATTAAAATGGACTGTTGTAGAGCTAGGGCGTGCGAAATCTGCAAAATGAACGATGCCACCAGTACGGGTCCAGGTAGAAGCCCCGTCAACCCAAACTTCGTCGGAATTAGGCCAGCGGTTTGAAAGTTAATAGAGGATGCCCTCACAGACACATTGCATAACGCCGCTACTCTAGGAAAAAATCGGCGTGAAAGCGGGGGAATAGCGCGCAGACACGAGGTAAGCGAGTGAAAGAGGCGCCACCTAGTTCTGGCGCGAGTATACAAGTATAAAAACTGTAGAGGGAGCGAGGGAAAAGAATGGGGCTGAAGAGCCGTTCCGCAGCAAATTATTCTGCTTCCCTCTCCACTGGAGCAGGATATTAGTACCATTACAAGGTCCCCATGGGTGGGCGAGCGGCATTTGGGGGAGGCTGACCCCATGAGCTCGGATTCTTCCGTCGCAGTCCTAAACTCCGCCGCCATTCTCACCCCCTTGCGCTTTCCCCTCCACCCATCTACTGAAATCAACCCTGCCGTAAATTCCTCTGCGAAACAGCTTCGCTTATCACCAAGAACCTTTCCATATGTATTGAGCTGTTGGCAGAGGAAGGAGAAGCTCCCCCTTGTACATCGGCAACGATTCGCGAATCCATTTTTATTGTCGCCATTTGCTAAGGGTTTTTATGGCTCGGCTGAGAAACTTAGATCTTCTAGTATTTATGGAGTGAGTGAGATACTTACCTTGCGTATTTGACTCCTTCCTGTTGTAGGTTTTGTATCGATTCCAGGTTTTCCTGCAAATACGAATGGAACTTTCCTGGATTTCATTCAGACATCTCATTTTACATCAATGTGAGCGCAAAAATGCCTTAGATCAGCCACTAAATAGCTTTTTCAGTTGGATATTATAGCACAAGTTATGGCTAGTAAGTATTTAACTGATATCTGATTCCGTAACTTTATCAAGACCATAGTAAAATCAAAGAATTGTGACCTTATATCTTTCAACATTAAATTTATTTACATTCTACGTAATCGGCAACAAAATGCTAGAGATTCTCTGATTTGATTCCAAGGTGGTTTTTCGTACCTTATTTTATATTTTTGAACCAAATCATAGCAATATATACCTTATTTATTTTCTAAAATGCCATATTTGTAATGAAAATTCATGGTGATGATAGAAAAAGTTCTCAGTTAAAATGGCGAGGCTATTGGCCGTACTAGAATAAAAAATATAGCTATTCTTGATCCTGTGGTGTTATTTCTCATCGATCTACTTAAAAAATACTGCATTACCAATCGAAAATATTTTTATCATACATATATCAAACCTAAGTGTTAATTTTAGAAACAAAAAGGGTAAAACCAAGATTAGAATATCCATGGAGCCACGTAGACAGAAGGAAAATTGTTATTATATATTATAAATCCATGTCCAACGGATAAGAAATGTAACAGCAATGGCCTGAAAGTATCCATCCTTATTGCCTATCTGTAAGTTTAGTCAGAACCAATCATTATCACATATCATTTGTGAAACCAGAAGCTATATCTGACAGTAGATAAATAACAACGTATAATTCGATGTTTTGGATGGCCAAGTGAGTAGCGCGTTCGCCTTTGGCGAAATCGGCCGGGTTCGATTCTCGCTGCGGGACCATCAATGAGATATAGCTTCAGCTGTCGAATAACAATATCATACCAATAAGGGAAGGATGTCCAAAGAAATGTGTGATTTCTAACAGCAAAATGTAAGCGAAAGGAAGAAGCATATAAAAATAGAGTGGCACAATGAAATTATACTGGAATACCTCTGAGGGAATAGAAAATTTTGGGGCAGGATTTTCAGTAAATGTCGCAAAAGCTGAAATAAGCCACTCGGGGCTCTTCAAAAGAAAATATATGTTTAAGGTAAATCAACTTAAACTCAGGGTAGAATAAATATTTTTAAAGGATTCTGTAAGGGTTCAATGGTAATGGAATGAAGGAATGGGGTTAACGTTTATTTTCGCTTAATAAATGATAGTGTTGGAATTTTGCCGTTGGAAGCTCAAAGAATTAGGCAGGTTTATTTACCGCTCTATATTTGTCGTTCGCTATTCTTTTTCAAGGGGAAAGTATCCAGAATTCGTTTCAATGGAGAAGTGTTTCTATTTCATCAGATATTGCCATCTTAAGAAGCTTAATTTCATTCCACAAATAGACCAGCAATATGCAGTAGGATAATCTAAAGATCCTTTTCCATAAATATCTCCTTATATACTTCAAACGGTTCAACCTCCATTTCAGTCTGCCACATTAGGTTTCTGTGATAATCACCTCCTGACTAAATCCACTCAGACTAGCTGAGCCGAGGATTTAAATTGAATCGACTCCTTGTACCGACTTCGGATTTGATTTTCATCCTATGCGTAAGTGCTTTTCCGCGATGTGATAATTGAGCGTATTTCCCTTGACGGAGTTCGTGCCCTACAATCTCTTACGTTGAAGATGTTTTTCTTTGATGAAATAATGGTAAACGTGTGTGAAATAGTTATACTTGGATATTCCGACGGATTTCTATATTCACAGAATCTAAATTAAAAGAAAATAATGTATTTTACGAATATAGTGAGTGTAACAAATGAGTCAACACGTCGATTATATTTTTAATGCATTACATGAGTTCTGAGATAAAGATTACCATTTTAATTCGGCATAGGGATTCTGCAAAGAGAAATACGTGGGCGAGATTTCCGAGTGTGGTGGGTGTCCGCCTGTGGTGAACCGTGCCTTAGGTAGGCGCGCCTCAGTCAAGAAAGATATTTTCTGAAACATTTTATTAACTGCTCCTTCTCTTTCAAGGTAGTGGTGGTATCCTCATTTTTATAACCTCCTATTTACCATCAGTTCGCTTTATAACTGAAATTTTCATTAAAGTATTTCTATTCTCTTTCTTCTCTCAAATATTCCCTATTCAGCGTTTGCGTATATTTTCTTCAGAATCTATTAAAGAAAGGTTAGTGTTTAATATGAATTTCCAAAAAAAATATTTACAGTAGAGAAAAGCTGTGTTAAATTAAATTAAAATTGACAAGCATTTAGACAAATGCTTTAGGAAGCATAATTTTTCTAATTTGAAAACTTTCATTCCGAAGGTATGAATATTTTGTGGGTAATTTTTTACGAAATGGAATGATAGGAGGCTATATGATCGTAGTTACCGATAATGATATGCTCTGTCATGCTCCTCTCAATTTAATTTGAAATTTCAAACATTTCTTCCTTCAGTTCCTTATTTCCTTTACACATTGAGGGGATGTATAATAATTTATGGTAAAAAATGACTGTAAATGTGTTATTCGATAACTATCAACAGAAGTCCTCCGCTACCATAAAAATGCCTTCAATACACCGATATTCTAGTGAATCAATTAATTCCTTTTCAAATTCTGTAAGAAATTCGATAAAATTGATCGATTTCTAATAGTACGAGATTTAAAAATTTTGAACATATAGTATTATTTCGTTTACATAATGTATTGAATTCATAAGAAAACGAGCTATGAACGAATGTGGACTAAAAGAATAGCTGCGTGACTTATATGAAAGGAATGCTTTGCACTAGTTGAGAAGTATGGTAAGTGTGGTTGATAGTGTAATGAATTGAATGACGTATGAGAATAGTGTGGCTGGCAGTGAAGGGAGAGGAAGAGTAAGGAGAAATTAGTTAGATCTGATGAACTAGATGCCTACGAGAAAGGGCAAGAAATGTTTGAATAACGCAAGAAATGGTACGAAAAGATGGATTGATATGTCAGCAGTGAAGGATGTAAAGAAAGGACGAGTAAAAAGATGATTAGGAAATATTTGAATAAACAAAACGTATTAATGAGTTGAAGTCAATTGATTAATATCTGCTAATAATCATTAGCTATTATACATAGCCATCGAAATTTAAAGTTTTTGGAGGCATGACTTAGTGTGATAAAGTATGAAATCCTGAAAGGGAAATTGATACAAGGATACGCAAATCCGCTTCGCCAGAATATATAGCTATGGTTACGCCTCAGAAGGGGTGTATGTCTAACGTTACCTCCGGAGAAGATATTATCTGCTTTGCACATTGTCGTGTAGTCGCCATCGCAACATCCCTTTCTCACAAGTCCTTATCCATTCCTCCGAGAAAGGGAAATATCACATGTCGTCACTCTCCACCCACTACTGTCAGGATCCCGAGACCCTGGGGAAGGAAGGCCAGTAATCCCCTTTCATCAGTCTCTGCACCCTCATGCACATCCACTCTTTCTACCGTTTCTCTTCTCTTTTCTACCTCTCTTTCATCTCCTCGAACCGAAGTTAACTCCTTTGCCTACCATTTCTTATTCGATTCAATTCTGTCTTTCCGCCACTCTTACCTCTACTCCAACTTGCGTTTTGTTTATTCATGTCTCTCAAACTGCTAGTAAGGACTTACCGTTAGATATGGAACGCAAAGGAATGATTTATCTGCGTTTTAGTGTGAGTGTACGGGGGTTAACCTTCTTTCAAGAGATAGGTGGTTATCTTTGTAGTTTATTTTACTAAGAACCATTGCATAAGAAGAAAAAGGTTAGAGGAAGTTATTTAGTGTACTTTTATATTAATTTGACGAATATTCTTATTATCTTTAATTTTATAATCAGCTCGTATATTTAAATTAAGTATGTTATCAACTGTATTACTTATAGAAATGATATTTGGAATTTTTGAAGGGTTCTTTGTAGTATATTTACTGGTAATATACGATGAATTCTTTAATTTCGTCTGCCTAAGTTCGCCGTAAAACCTACTTATTTTTAAAATTAGATGTATGTACCTAAACTTTTTCCCATTTGTTAACTCATTCATTATTTTCTCTTACGTGGAAATTTCGTGTTTCATTTCATCTTACTTCGTCATTGTGGAACGGTATTGAGGAGATCAAGTTACGATTTTGCTTATCTTCTGGAGTTAACATTCATGTAGACTAGGAATAGAATTGAAGGTAACTTTGGAGGTAAAGAAAATTCATCTAGACGTTAACTTGAGTACCTGCAGCGTGTCAGGAAAGTGGAAAGAATAAGGATTTTTTAAATTTTTATTGAAATGAAACAGGTCCCAAGCAAGCAAACTCAACGTACAAACGTGCGCTTAATATTCTAACATCTTTTTCGTTTCAATCGCATCTATTTCGATTTTATATGAAGATATTATTTTTGCTTTTTCCTAATGCATCGATATAAAATTTCAATTAAAATTAAGTCAATTATTTCTGAACAGAAACATGAGAGCAGAGTTCCTTTATTATATTCACCATAACAGTTCACCGTTGCCAATTGAAAGTTTCACTTTGGATTCGCATTCCTTCTATTCCTGTCACAAGTAATGTACCACATAATTTATCACGTTAAAAATGCTCGGTTATTCTAGCTTTGTTTTCGTGACATGTAAAGTAGGGTAATATCCGTACCCTTCTTCGTTGCTTCCCCATTTACGCTATTTGATATTGTTTCCTATCCACTTTTCCTCTTTCAATTCACAAAATCCGGGTTAAAACCCCTGACATCCTTCTTCATCCCCCATTTTCCTCTCCTGTCCCTTCATCTTACTGCTCGATTGCTTCTTTCCAATTCCTCTGCCCCTCGATCTCTGGCTGCTTTAGCCCTAAACCCTCGTGCGTGATCCTACGAATTCTTCAAATACATTTTTTTCTTTCTGCGAATGCTATCTTTTACGTTTTTTCACTTTTATTTTTTCCTTAGGGTGGACGACGTCTTTTTCCCTTCGCTGTGGCTTTTAGAGGGAGTAGCGTTCCTTGTTTTGTGGATCTCATTGCGAGGCGCTTTTGTACGTTATTCTCGAAGTGGAGTAATCGCCGAGGGTTTCTTCGGGAGTGGAATTTTCTTTATGTTTTACGTAGAGTAGGTATTGTGGCGAGAAAGAGGCGTGCAAAATTTTTGGGCTAGTATTCTCGTACCGTGTATCGGGTTTCGGATGTAGTTTCCTTTTCCCAGCATATGCCAAATAAAATTTTGCATGCCATCTGTGAGCATGAAGCATATTGAAGTTTTCGTAATACTCGAAAAGAATAATCATAAATCTTATGTCAAGAAAATAAGTACACTGGCGATTAATACAGAAATTAGTTATTTTTATAACTTATAAATATGATCGCCTATAATGCTGTCTCTCAGTATCGGATAATGGTTTTCCAATTCCAAAATGGTAATGTTTATCTACTCTCCGTTTCCATATATTGCTTCATTTTATTTTAAATTCTAAGCGGGTTCCAATATGCCTCTAGAAAAATCATCACGAACTTTCGTATGTATAAATCATATTAGCTCGCATTAAGTCTTATTACGTATTGTTACCCGAGAAAACTTTTCTTCATGGAAATACTATTCGCTGAATTATTTTTTGATAGTGAGATTCATCGCAGAAGCCTTCCTAAGGATCTTCATGATTTCTCTGTGGCATTACATGCGACTTTGTATTATTTTGTTATCGGAAAATGTAAGTTACCATTAAGATACAGCCTTATTCGTTGCTTGGGAGAGAGCTAAGATCATGAGCAAGACTTATTTTCCTGACTGCGTTAAAGAGATTTTTAAGGAAAATTTACTTTTTCAGCCCTGGAATAAAGTT
Organism: Sympetrum striolatum; assembly: GCA_947579665.1. NCBI lineage: Eukaryota > Metazoa > Arthropoda > Insecta > Odonata > Libellulidae > Sympetrum > Sympetrum striolatum. Next base: position 32,007,130 of record OX388352.1, read on the forward strand.
GGCTCCCTTCCATGAGTTCTGAAGAGAGGTGGCGTTATAAGCTTGGATTTTTTTTTACAAATATCTCAGTAATCTAAGATAATAGAGAATGAAGATTCTTTACTGAAGAAGCTTTTCATTTGGACCAAATTTCAAGTAGATAACGAGTAATTTCATCAGTGATTCAAGTATGCTGGAATTACTGACAAATAACTTTCAAGAGTTTCACAGCAAATAGGTGCATGGGAATACATGCATCCCCTGAGTTGTATGTGACTAAAATATTCTTTCAGAATCTTATCTTTCGTTAAGCAGTGATGTCAGAAACTGTTCGGAATAGATTTATTCTAATCGGGGAGGGTCAAAACCCCATTTACAAACTTAGAAAATTAATGTTTTATTGGTTGCTCTAAGGGAGAAAACCAATTCTTCACACATTTTATCATTCATTTGATTCTTAGTCGGTATCTTCCATAAATTGCGCACAAATAAGGAAATCGATTTAAGATATTATTAAGTTTTCATAGTCAATTTACTATGGAGTTTCTCCAATTTCGAAGTTATTTGGAAAAAGTTATTAATGAATTCAATTAGATGTGATTTTTTAGACCCGAATTTGAAGTGCAAACCATTATTTTCAAAGATTCATATAAAATTCAACTTTCTCAAAATTTTATAGGTGTATAAAATATTTATTTAATCTAGTTATTATTTAAAGTATTCTGGCGATATTTTTTGTGAGCGTAATCATATTGTGTCTTCATTGAAATAATTTGAATAAATAATCTGATTATTTTGATTCATCTCTTTTAAGAAATTTTACATCACCTTTATACACTGTTTTTCCTTTGGAGAAGCGCATACAAAAATGAAACAACTAAGGGAATATTATTGCGAATTCAATATTCGCTAATTTTATGAGGCTTCTTTTTCTCTTATTGTTTTATTAGATTAGATGTTTGGAATGGTGCCAGGGTGATGAAATATTACATGCAAATCTTTCGTAGCGGAAAGCCCTCATAATTCAAAGCAGCTTGCGACGTTCACTTTTAGTTCACTTCAATTTTGCTGATCTTTTCAATTCAATTCTTTTCTTTTTCTTTTTCAATGCTGATCGTTGATTATAATACCAGATAGATCAGTAATGAGTTATTATACTTTTAGGATTTTTAGAACTTTCTGTGGGACACATATTGTACCTCTTTTCAAGTTTCTAAGCTAAAACTGGAGTATGAAACCGAATGAATATCTGTTTAGATTTACAACCTGAAATAAAGATGGTAGAGTGCGACTCTTTAATGAATCATGTACCTACGTTTCATCATACATAAATTTGATATAATTTTATTTAATATCCATCGATATTGTGGATTTTTATAGAATTATTCTACCAATTAGAGATTAAACTCAATTAAAAAAGAAGTATGTGCAATCATTCTAAAGATTTTCGTTACTTCATCAGGGAAGGAATTATTTTTATAATTATATTTTCATTTCCATGTAAATAAGGTATAATGTTCTGGGTAATGCATAAGTTTAAGTTTCCCATATGTTTAATAATTTAGTATAAATGTTATATTCATGGTTTTTGGATTCTCTTCCACGTATTTTGTTTATGTCGGACGACGTTTCGGCCGCATTCCAGCAGTCGTCTTCAGAACCCAAAAACCATGAATATTTCACTTGAACGCCACGGAAATCTACGAAGTTATATAGTATAAATGTTCATTAACATATTTATGTTTCAACAATTATGTTTTTATTATATTTTTAAATTACTACTGTCTATTTATTGCTCATTACATCTCCAATCTATTTGTACCCTCTTAACTATGAATTCCCTTACTTTATATTGCACGGTCGCATTTTAATCAATTCGCTTTATAAATTCCGCGGCTTATAAAGATTCGAAGATAAAGTTAATATAATCTCCGTCTAAGATAAGAACTCGCACAAAGTCTCCAGCAATCAAGAGTTTCTCAGCTGGGGGAAAAATCATTCGGATCATCCCCTTTTCAATGCCATTGCTGTGCATTCAGCAAAAGATAGTGTTCCCCTTTGAAACGAAAATGGAGTTAAATCAACAGAATTTCCGAAAGAGAATGAGAGGGAAAGAGAGGAAAGGATGTGGGATTTCCTTAATGGATTGGCTGAGAATGAGAAGGCAGGGGTGTCATTTTTCAAAGTGGAAAACTTGTCGTCGGAGGATGGGATACGGGGAATTTGCTCCGAAGAACGGAGATGTTTGAGAGGTATGCTGGAGAGGGAGCAGTTGTGGATTTGGGGTGTGAGTGGCATGTCTGCGAAGGTTGTTTGTCTTGGACGCCGGAATGCGAGAAGGAATTGAATGGCTTGTAGGGATTTTTTGGTGTTATCTCTGCCCTCGGAAGCTTTCGCTGACCAATGCGACTTCGTTCATAAACTATCGCATCTGTGCTGTTGCGGTCACTGGGATTGCGTAGCATTTATGGAGTGGTTAGAATGTAGTGGACAGGTATTACGTAGACAACATACCGGATTATGTTTCAATTTCACAAAGGTGTACGAGATATTTTTAGGCTCATAAACTCTCGTTGAACAAGAGCCAGAGGAAAGTGTTATTATTTTCCGATCAGCACGACTTAGAACTTTAATACAAGCCGTACTTTAGTATAAATTTTCGAATTGAATTTTCTCGTGGTCTTTCATCATTGTAGTTTGTTTGCTAAGTTAAGAATTAATCTTTCTCAAATATTAGATTGATTTCCATTTTCTCCTCAATCCCTTCATTTTTCTAGATTAACAGATCAAATAAACCCCCAGTCCTTTCACCCTTGGCCAATTCTTTTCAGAAGGAATTTTTCTTTAAGGTACAGCCTCATAGGCTCCTCTTTCATCTCATTCTACTTTCTAATGGAGTATTGATATATTGTTTTCATAATCGAACGTATGGTTCATTTTTCAATATATTTTGTGTATCATCAACTTGAAGCAGCTTATACCTTAGTTCTATTTAAGATCCTATAAAAGAAAAATTCATAAAAGATGAGTTTTTAGCGCTTTCAAGTTATAAACTACCCAGCCTCATAGGACAGAAGGTGCTTTCAGGAATTTTTCGTAATGTCTATGGTCCTAAGGATTAATTTGTGACGTTGTTTAAGATTAACTGAGAAATTTACCGAACAATTTTATTCAATCCAAAATAATAATACAACTTTGAGCTATTCGATTATGAAGTAGATTTTACGAGAATGTTTTCATTTTTCTTTGATTTTGGTCCGATTTTGGAGTCCTCTTCATATTTGCATGACTACGTTATAAAACAACGATGTCTGGTCTAAGGCTCTCTTAAAAATTGTCAGCTATGTATTACGATGTTCAAATTAATTATAATTCACTCTACTGCAAGTTTTGGTGAATATTTTTATTCATAAATAACAAAAAAATGAAATTTTCAAAATTATCAATTCTTAAAACGTTCCCTGGCTAAAATGTACTTGAGAAAACGGATGATAAGTTGGAAAAGCCACCACTATGCAGTTCCTTCTTGCACTCGATGAAATGCCATTAAATTTTGATATTCTATTCAAAATACTACTAAATTTTAGCTTAGAATATTTTACGAACTCGAAACTCTCGTCGAAAAATACGTCGTTTCAAGGAGGGAACAAAAGGATTTTACTTCCGTATGTAGTGCACACGTTCCATCTTCCTCTTGCCACCACTTAGAATTTCCTCCAAATTTTCAATTCACGTTCGCTACAGGAAAACGAGCGACAGTGGGGACGTCTTCGCCCAGTCGCCGCCGTCCTAACGGAGTTTGGAGAGTTAGTTCGGAGTAGAGGAAAGAAAGAATCGAGGATAATTCAAGAGAGGAATGCATTCCGCGCCAATGCGACACCTTTTCAAGGAGTTACTTCCGAGCAGAATGCTACCAGCCGAAGGCAACATTCCTGCGAGTTTGCCAGATCGTTATGACTCCTCAAAATAAGGCTCGTCTAAACTCCACGGAAGAAACCCTTTTTACACGGCTGGCCCTCTTTCATTTTCTCACCTTCCCCAACTTTTATCTTCGTTCCCTTCCAATCCCACGAACCTCATTCCACCACTACTTCGTCTCTTCTTCCATTCCTTTCCGAATCGGATTAAGAAGTAGAGACAGGTTTTTGAGATGTTGGAGGTAGCGGAGAAGGGAAATATTTTCTCTAGGAAGATAAAAGATTTCCCCGGAAAAATGTTTTCCACGATACATGCGTGGTAGAAACGGGCGCTAATATCTGTCAGAGAATGTTGTGAATGTTTTCCTCAAAGCTGATGTTTCTCGCGAAACGCAGAGTTGAGAAAGTGTGTGAACGATTGTGCCTTTTTCGGTGGCGGAAGAGAGACCCACGTGAATATCTTGACACGTGGTACTCAGACGGCGCTGTCATTGAAATATATTCATCGCCTTAGAAATTGAATCTCTATAGTGCAACTATGGTAAAAAATTATTAATATTATCATCAGAATCATAGGTCCTTCATGTACACTCCTGGAAAAAATTAACGCAGCACCTCCCCAGCGATCCTTACGGCCGGTGCTGCGTTAATTTTGGCCAGGACTGTACGTGATGACATCGATATTGCTCTTAATTAACAATCCTAATCTTAATATATAATCCAGCATCTCATACTAATGTTTAGTACAGCTTTTGTATGGAATTCCTCTATATTTTCAGATATGGCACTGTCCCAACAGAAAGTTCGCCTTGCCGATAATTTATTATATATTACCAAAAATATTTGAATGACAAAATATTATCAATTTTTCTGCTAATTACTTATAACGCAATGTTTCTTATACTTCATCTCTGCCACTTTCAAATTGATGTTTATACCTCTACCTCACAAACTATCTCACTTCTCATCTTGCATCGTAGGCTTCATTCCCCTCTACTACCTCTTAGTAGCTAATGTTAAGAAGAGTGATTTTCTACCCCTATTTGGGCTGCATACTTCATACAATGATCTTTATGTAATTGAAAATTTCCTAGGACTTTATAATTTAGACTTTTCTTCTTCTTCATTTAAAGTATCGAAATACTGATGAGATTGTTGGTAAAGCGAGGTTACTGCGGAATGCGTGGATAATCACATGCAAAGAGAATATATTACTCTCATTATAACATTTTTAATGGTGCCATTATTGGGAATAAAGTTTCACAGTAGACCGACATCTGAAACTTAGGCGGATGGGCACTTAAGAGACAAACGAAACGCGATGCGACTATTCGTTCGACGAAGCGAACAGTCGCGTCGGTGGAAGCGAAAAATAGTGAACGTTGCTACATTGTGCTACTTAAAACCCATCTAGAGTCTATGTACAGTTTATGGGAATCAGAAAACAAGAGTTTATTTGTGAATTTTAAAAGGAACATCAAAAGGCGGCCTGCTACGTTCAGAATCGCTTCGAGAACTAGGTAAGCATTAGAGGTTTAAAATCTCCAAAAGCCGTCTTTATCGGCGTTCCTACTCTTACTTCCCGGTAGTCGGAGAAAGTAAGATAGGAATGCCGCAGCTTTCTTGCTTTCTCCGACTACCGGGAAGTAAGAGGAGGAACGCCGACAAAGACGGTTTTTGGAGATTTAAAAAATCTAATTCATTAACAGCCGTGTTCCAATATTTCTTTCTTTATAGGTAAGCATTCCCAAGATAATAATTGACAGAGGGCGGGAATTTTTGGATGATAGACGGCCCACCGGAGAATTAAGTAGCACGTTCGCCATTGCGAACGCCGTCTTGGGTTCGATTTCTGGAAGGAACACGTGTGAGATGACCTTTTTGTCGAATCTTTTTAAACAATACCAATTAGATAGGCGTACTAAGAGAATTATTTGCACTTGGAGATTCCACAATAAAACAATAAAATACGATAGACTGAGCTTGAATTTGCCTCAAAAAATCAGATATAATACCTCTTAAAAGACAGTAAGTATTATGTATCTATTCTGTTACATAGGAATATCAGATATCGTGAAAAAATATTCGGAAAACATGGTAGTAATATAATAATAGGAAATATTAGTCGGCGAATAAGGAATTCCTTTCTTCTAACAATTGGTTACGGTAACAGGGTAAAGAAATAATTTTCAAGGACATGCATCCCTTCCTACTCACAGAAAGGATATTAGATACCAATGCTGAAGATTCAAACTTTTTCTTAGAGCATCCCTGTGAAAAAAATAAAAAATTCTATCTACTAGAGGGTTTCAATGTTTCAAGCAATCATCGTAATACATTCTTATCCCTCAAGCTTAAGTGACTCCAAGTCACATATCCTTATGAAACTCAGACATGCACATGGTACGCGTATAAATGTCGTCTCTTCCTACGAAAAAAAACCTAAACTTTAAATATAGGTCGACCTCTCATTTTACTACCAATTTCTGAAAATTTTCAGGTCACGTTAAGAGCAGGAGGGCTATTGACATGGTTTCCTCTTTTCACAAAACCCTTCACATCCAAGAGAAAGAATATGTTGGATTAGTTCCCCTGAAGTATAGTGAGAGCAGAGATTTCATCATAATATTCACTAATTGTTTCCTATATAAATTTTATTGAGTAATGACTGTTGTATTAATTATGAATTTTAAAAGTATGGGTCGGAATTTAAGAGCGTAAAGGTATAAAGTCCATCGGAAACTAGGCTAGACCTGAAATGGTATTCGATAAGAAGTTGAGAATTCATTCTTAGAGCAAAAGACAATATGACTGAGATACGATATTGTCGTATTGTCTTCAAGTAGATTGTTGGATGTCATGGATGTCGAGTAGAGTTTTAGCTAAGTCGAATACGATTTTATATGTTAAATTGTGGGTTGAAATTTCTGGAGAAAAATATCGATCACTCTACTAAGCGACTGAAAGAAATATGTTAAAAGATAGGTGGATTACGTCTTTACAGTTAGTTAAAATTCTCATACATTTGAGGGAAATATGTTTTTTACATATTCAAATCACTTTTCTCGAAGGCAAGGTATACAAATTAAAGCTAATGGATTTTGTAAGATGATAGCGAAATAGAATGTCTTGTTAACGCTGAGCAGAAAGATTTAATCCAGAGATATTTCTTTCATTATCCACTGACATTACTATACTGTAACTGTATCCTTCATCCTACTTCTGCTTCTCTTGTCATACGCCTCTATTAGTGAGACTCTAATAGGAAGGAATTTTTGGATACATTACGAAATGATTTTCTCTGTCAATTTTAAATTAACTTGTTTTTAGAAAATCGAGTTGAAACTAATCTCCTCGCTTCTTTTCCGAATTAGAAGTAAATCTTTCCTTGTGATAGTAACTACATAACCTGACCTAACGATGATGCGACGCATCGAAACCATGGTTGTATAATAAATTTCATTTTGTGGTATTTGTAAAAGATAGTTTTCTTCACCCTGTTATTATGGAGCGATACCACCAAGTCAAGGCCGAAGTTGTTGATTCTATATATATATTATTTATAAAGTATACATGTATATATTGTAACACATGATACGTTTCCTTCGTGATTGTAAATATTGAATTTAATCCACCAGAAAATTACAGCTGAACATCCAGTAATTCCTTACGAAGCTTTCCTACAATCTTGCTTCTTACGCAGCTTTTTCGCGGAATATTTTCCTATTCTCAGTATTGTATTGTTATTTTTTTACAACCTCCTCTAGTTGTAATAAAAAATAGATATATTATGTTGCATTTAATTTTTATCACCTCCTAAAAGCAGCAACAAATTTTCCTCTCTCAAATTTTAAACTAATGGGGAAAACTCAATCACTTCTTCGATATTTTCGACGGCACGGTTTTTCGCATCGGAAGCGGAACAGTAGCGGAGCTCCCGATCCACTCTCGCATTTTTCCCGTCTCGCATTTCAAAGACAACGATAGATTAAGTCCTAGAGACGACACGAGCCGAGGGATCGATAGCGCGGGTAGAAATAACAAGCATCCGTAATGAATAAGTGTAAAGCCTTTTACGGGAAAGCACCCTATCATAACTCCCACGTTTTTTAGGGTAAAAACTCCTCTGACACATGCTTAAAAGACCTTAAACAACAGCCATCTCGAGAGACGGATGGAGGCAAAGGGAGACCCCCTCCGCAATCGAGGCGCCGCGCCTCCCACGCGGAAAAAATTCCAAAGCTCATTGGAGATGTTTATGCTGCGAAAATGTGAAGGAGATATCAGTTATACAATACTAACTCCACACGCAGCATTACGCTCCCTCCATCCGGGAGCTCACACATGAGAAAAGGCGGTGAGAATGCAGCGAAGAAAAGCTTGGTAAAACCCGATACTCTTCAAAGGACCTGGGATATTTGGGATGAAAGTGCGACTCGGGGTGGGGGCGTAAGGAAGACTGGAGAAAGGAAAGGATGAGAGGGAAAAAGAGGGATAGAGGAGACGACGTACGGTATAATCAAACTTGCTGAAGCAGATCCTCTGTATGTTTCAGGCATCGACTGTTCCTATGATCAAAGGAAATAGGGGTCCTCTGCCGTCACTCAGCGGTCTTCCTCACTCCCTATGATCCCTTCCATCGCACCCTTCCTTCTTTTCCTTTTTCTCCATCACGTTCCGCTCCTCCCCTTCCTCCATATTCTCTTTCTCTTCCCATCTTTCCTTGTTTTTCCATATCAGAGAGACACACATGCCGCAACTCTTGTTGGCTTTTGGGGACATCCGCTTCGTCCACATATATATCAAGAACAACGCGGACTTAAAGCAATTGATCGCATTTAGTTCTTCTTTAAGGAAAGGCGTCGTGTACTGTTCGCCGAAGGAGAGTAGTCGTGGATCATAAGATTGCTTTATCGTCGTTTTCGGTATCAGTTCCCTCAGTGAACTTCAGTTTCAATTATTAAAATTTAGGTTTACATATTCAGATTTTGTCATTTTAAAATTAATAGTTTCTGACGTTATTTGGTGGGAGTTTATCATGATAAGAGAATTAAAGTCGCTAGGTTACTTCTACATATACTTTACTATGTGCGGAAGTTACAAAGTGACTTCTGTTCTCATGATGTTTTAATTATTCGTTTTATAAAACGTGAAAGAAGTGAAAAGTATAATCTGGGAAGTAAAGAGAAAATAGGTCTACCAAGAGTGGATGTGAAAACTTTAAGAAAAAAATGGACGAAGTTGAAGAAGAGGATATTTGAATAGTACTGAAAGCCTCCTTAAACTAAGGAAATAGACGTTTTACAATCAAGAGCAAAGTAGCGAGGGTATATTTAGGCAAGATAAATACCTTACTGCGTAAATTAGTGTATTTTACTTCAATTTAAGAGTTAGAAAGACTTGCATCCTTTACAACAGAATACCAAAAATACCAAAGTCATAATTAATCCTTCATGTATCTACGTTGGTTACTTTCAATTAACCTATTTAAACTAGGAAATGTCTGAAAGAGGCCATTAACAAAGGCAAAGAATTAGGTAATCCGTCAACTTCCATGGAGCTCTAGTCATTAATACTTGAAGATGTATACGCATTTTAATATTCAATTACTCCTATGATTGTAGTTAAATTTTAAATTTATCATGCCTTAGTCTCGCTAAATGCTTCATTAAATGAAAAGAGGAAGCTACGTTTGTAAAGGCGAACGTCTATAAAATCCAAAGGATGAACTGGTATGAAAATTCTGACTAGATTGGTATCCGGGTTCATGTGCTTCATTAAAATGAGTACACATTATTCTATTTAAAATCTGGTGAATTTCGCCTTATGAAAAATCAATTACATTCACCATTGAGTATCGTAGAGAAGGATTTAGATTTCATTATTCATATCTCTCAAATTATACACGGATATTGTTTACGGTTTTCAAAATACTGCAAATTAATACATTTCTGGCTCCCTTTTAATTCAAATTACAATAGACATATAATATTACAAGTATATGAATGTTCAGCTGCAAATATGTGGACTTTTCTCTTAATGAGTGTTTATTTTGATTTGAATAATCCAACTTTTTCTATAAGATGCCTTTCTAAAGGAAGTTATTTTTATCTCGTGGCAGAATTATTTAATCGTAGATATTTTTTCCAAATAAATTACGTATATTTAGATATTGATAATAAAATTAAGTAATAGGTTTTATAATAAATAATATCAGAAATATTAAGGTGTTCAAATGAAAGGGTACGAAATGACACTGAAAATGCAAGTCTTTTTCCAAATTAATTACTAGAGGCCTAAGCACACTACTAAGTCTCAATCTCGCCCAAATAAAGACGATTTATTATTATTATTACTATGTCATTGTTTCACGAGTCGAAGGATACCATTTTCCCAGAACTCCTGTGGCTGTGACAAGACTAAGTCATTTACTGGTTCTCCTTCCAATTCCGTACAATGATTCCCTGTTTCCAGAATAAGAGCCAGTTTTTCACTATGTCCTTTAGGTCGTCATTTGAGACCCTTAAGGATGTATTTTAAGCAGACCAAACGGATGGAAGTTGCAGAGTGACATTTCTGGGCTATAGGGAGGATACTTAAGCTCTTCCTTCTTGAACTTGGCCAGTACACTTTGTGTGACCCTGAACGTGTGGACGCGCGTTATGGTGGAGCAGTGGACATGTCGGACACACCGTCTTCCCCGTATACGGCCACCATCTGGCAATGAATATTGGAGGGTTTAACACCTTCCGCAGTCACAAATCTGATCAATCTTCGAATTTTGCTACGTGAACGCGTTAATGTCCTTATACGCACTGCCATGTGAATTGGACGGAACTCACAATCAATCAGTAAAGGACTTACTCCCGTCATAGCGACAGAAATTCTGGAAACGGAATCCTTCTGCTCGTGAAACAGTGAGATGGCTGTGTTTAGGTCTCTGTGTTTAAGTTGGATAAAGACATCACTTATACCCACAGAGTCATTTCGTACCTTATCATTTGAACACTCAAATATATTTAAAACGATCTTATCTCATCCGAGATATTGTAGTTTTATAAACAAGGAAGGCGCCTGCATGGAAAACGTACGGAGTTCGTCTAAAACGAATCCATAGTAATTATCCGGCAATTCATCGCCAAAGCCAAGGAATATCGCACAATCTTTTCGACACCTACTTATCAACGGAATGGAGTCTGGATAAGAGCATGACATGCAATTTCTAGGTTTTTTCACTATGTTGCACGTACTTTGGAGTGAGTAGCTATCCCGAGAAGGAATATAATAGAAAGAATTTTTGGGAATCACGACGATTTCCCAATCTCATCTATCTGAGAACATACATGGAATAGAGCCAAATAGGAAAATGTTTATAGATTCCTCTTCTTGGCAATAACTGTTTCCATTTGGAACGCCGGAACAAAGAGACTTATCGCCTGTACCATATAGTCAGCTTCATTTCAAGACGTACATAAATTACACAAAGTTAGAAAGCTTCACAATTTTCTACAGGTGATTTTATTGCAGAGACATTTATTCAACGTTGGTTAAGGTTCTAGAGCCCTATGGTGGTTTCCGGAAGGAAAAATCCTGAGATTTATCACGAACTATTATTTTATTATTATTATTATTTATTGATATTCCTCTATGTTTTGTTTTCATAGATTATTTTTCTCTCCTATTTATGTGTTTTCATGCGGAACTACGATTTTTTCTTTAAGGAAGTTAAGTACGACTACCGTTAAAAGCACAGCGTGCGCCGAATTTGGAGTAACTTAGTAAAATAGATGTCACTTGGGCCCACGTTCGAATTGAAAATAGATGCGAACTTACGGTAGAGATTTCCGAAAAAATGTCTAGTATTTTCGCCATCAAATTATCGGAAGGAATATTCAGCAAATTACTGCCAGCGTTTGTTAGAGCCTATGGATAGGATTGCTTTTTTCTGTACCTTGCCGTCTCTTTAATTTACGGAAGTATATTTTATTTTCTACTGGTCTCTCCATAATACAATAGAAAATGCAAGAACAAAATTAAAAATCAAAAGTAAATTATGTAAATTCACATACATACATAAGGTACAAGGAGACAAAAATAAAAAATCTGATGTGGCCAGCACATGACTTTCTTCATATATAAGATGTAAATATTTATCTACGACAGTAATTTTTAACTCTATATTCCATCTAAACTTGGTAGATGAGTGATCAATTTATATATTATTATCTTTGACGTCACGATCATTATAAATAATGTTTTTTGGGGACATGATCGATGAAAAACGATGAAATTTGCCTTTCGCCCATAGAGCCCAGGGCGCCCACAAAGTACATAATTAGCAACTTCCGGTTTATCAGTATTTCATGAATAACTCCTAAACAATCAGTGATAAAAAAATATGTCTCAAGCAAAGGTTATAGTAAATTATATTTTATAAAACTTATATTTATAATAGTATATACCTAAATATCATATTTATGGAGATATTTTGAAAACCGGAAATGAGCTTTGAAGAATGAAGCTCAACTTCCGGTTAACCGATTTACTCCAAAAACTAATCAACTCTAACAAAATTAAGCAAGGTACTATATATGAAATTTGGTTTTGATAAAACCAATAGTTTTCATGTTAGAGCGCCCACAAAGTACATAATCAGCTACTTCCGGTTTATCGGTAATTCACGAATAACTCCTAATCAACCGGTGATACAAAAATATGTCAAATACAAAAGTTATAGTAAATTATATTATCTAAAACTTTTATAAGTAATACAATATACGTATATATCATATTTATGGAGATATTTTGACAACCGGAAATGAGCTTTGATGAATGAAGCTCGACTTCCGGTAAACCGATATACTCCAAAAACTAATCAACTCTGACAGCACACACCACAGTACTATATATGAAGTTTGATATTGATACGACTAATAGTTTTACGTTAGAGCGCCCACAAGCACACACACACACATACAGACACACACACACACACACACACACACACACACACATACACACAGACATCATTCCGAAAATAGTCAAAACGTGTTCTAGGGACCCCAAAACATGTATTTCCGTTGAAATCTCGAAGTCGAATTTTTTCATGAAATCAATACTTTCTCTATACTTCGTATATGAAGAAAGTAAAAATGGCAATAATGGTACATCGAAATTATCAGAGAATGTGAAAATGTATCATAGTATGATGCTATCGAAGATTATAATACTACATATTTGTAAAAAAAACAGTAGTTATAATTCACTGAATGAGTACATTATTAGAGATCAAATGCCTATCTTTAAAACCATTAGTGCGTTGGCTGATTGGATCCTCACCTCTGGTATTTGCTATAATAAACTTTGGATTTGCATTGAACCTTGCTGTGCAAGGAGGTTTGTATTTGATTTGCTCAATAAGGAAGAAACTTGAAATAGGAAACAGCCCAAGAAATATGCAGAATGTTGACCCTGTGAACAAAATGCATGTTTGAGAATGAGTAAAAGATAGTAAAAAGGAAGTAATTCTTTGATGGTCGCAGGTTAAAACTGTGATGAACATGTCAATTGGAAAAAATTGACACTCATGCGAAAATAGAGTGAATATGCGTAGAAGATCTACGTATATAGCTACGTTTAATTACTAATTGGATTTAAAAATATTCTTTAGGATAGAGTAACGAAGTGCTTGCTTGCTAGGATTTATAAACGTCATTGAAATATACTCCAATAATTTATGTAATCGATAAATTTTCCGAAATACTCGTAATATAAGAAATTGAATGATAGAAAACGAGTTATATTACGAATATTCTTTATTCACATTTCCGAAAAACTTTGCATCTTTCAGTTATCCAAGGGTAGACTCCAAATAAATAACTTTGGATGTTAATAGGATAAGTTTAAGTAGTTTTTCGTTTATATGAGTTCCGTACAAGTACGTTGTATATTTTAGACAATTTGACAGCCATTTCAGTATCATGAGCGTAAGATAAGAGAGCGGAAGGAATGAAAATGACAGTCATTCAAAATTCAAATTGACATGCAATTCGAAAGCTTGCCCTCTTCTACCTTATCAGCTCTCACCAGCGTCCTGAAATGCCCAACCATAACTATGTATTTTAGGGTATCATTACTGAAAGTTACGAGTGAATAAGTTCATATAGCACTGTTTGTACGGGCTTCATGATATTATGATTGATAGATTTAAAAAGGAATGCCTGAAGGTAGAGAACAATTTTGTCCAATCCCGTCTTGATATGTTGAATATTTTTCATAACTTATAAAACTTTAGAAGAGAAAAATTTTTCTTTTCTTAGCCTTCTTAGTATCTATGAAAATTTGAAAGCTACAAGTTTTAGGAATGCTAAATGATATATTTTGGTAGAGAATGATAGAGGGCTTGAAGTTAAAATCGGCCTACGGTCTGAATATTTAAACAACAGGCCACGTGTGTTGGATTGATTTTGAATGGAGTAAATAAACGCCGACTTGCTTACAGAATAGTATTGATTAAAATCCGAAATATTTGTTTTCCTTTAACTTTCGGCGGGAGTTATTTTGTTACTGCGATTGCCTGAAACGGCTGGAGGCCACGCGTCGAAGCAATTCTGCAAATAAAAGCTCTTAAATTTCCTGAATGGAATGAGTACGGCTCATTCACGGAATTTCGGTGCTCTTTTGATAGGAAATTGAAGATTAATCTTATTGGTTCACGTAGTTGATCATTTCCAATAAATCACTTGTTTATAAACCATAACTGAATATTAGCCAAAAAAGGATACTACTTTACTAGAAGAGTAAAACAAAGATTTAGGGAAAATCTAGCAAAGGGATGGAGAGCCTCTTTACAATGTAAAGCCGCATGTGCCTGCAAGCCCGTTTATGCAGTCTTGCATATGAAAGCGCTAAGCCACACTTGTGTAGCGTATTATTTTTATTATCATATTCAGATAGTCCAATATTAAATTGTACAAAGAAAAACAAATTTAATGCGTATGTCAACTTAGATATGTACATACATTTCTACTAATTTATTTTCACTTTGAGCTATGAGCGATATTAGAAGAGAAAATAAACTGGCATGTTTCCGGAAGTGGCGAGAAGGCCGCTTGAGCACCTTAAAAAGCCGCATGTGGCCTAAAAGCCGCATGTTCCCCACCTCTGGTCAAGCCCATTCACTATATCCCTCCGATTAAATGCGAACGCGGACCAACCTCTATTTCTCTTCCACTATACCACTGATCAAGGTTTCCAGTCTTTAAACGAGTGGATTCTCCTACCCTCGCATGCTGTCTGAATTCTATATTGAGACAGTCTTTTGAATTTGCTCCTTCTAGAAATTAAAAAATGTAAAAGTAAATGTTCCCTTTGAGTTCAATTTTCTACTTTATTCGTATCTTAGATAGCGAAAATATTTTTGCCTCACATGAATCTTTATAACTCTCAACATGACTTAAAACACCAAAAAGAAACGTTTTAAGGAAGATTAACTTTATACAATGGAAGCCTGAATCCATTTATTTTGAAATAATCCAGCTTAATTTTACGAATATAATATCTATCTACAATACCATACTTCAATTGAAGCTTTCCAAAATATTTATGAATTAATTCTATAAAAAAATCGATTCAAGACCTTTACATCGTGCACCGAGAATATCAGAGGAACCAACTCTTTAGTGTCAACTCATAAAATTTCATATTATTATTCTTTCCCCGAGATATATTTTTCAGATGCCTTTCTTGTAATATCATTCGTTTCCAAGCTTCAGTTTTCGATGTCATTATCCGAAAATTTCTCTTAAGTTCTCCGATTCAATACTCTTTGACTAAAATCGATGATAACTGTGGTATTCCATGAGGAATATACGTTTTTCATCATACGCTAACCTATTTCACTCATATCCACGTAAACGGACGTAGCTTTTGTTTTTTTTAATATAGCAATCGAAATACATTCTCAAAAGGCAGACTGACGCCTTTAACGATTGCTTCCGTTTTTCAGGATGAACAAATAAAAATCTCATCTCTGACAAAACGAATTCGTGCGGAATTGTTCTTGCGGAAACGCTTCCGCTATGATACGAAACGTTTCCGGTCATTTGATCCATAAGTAAGCAAGCACGTTTGAATAAGTGCTCGATATCCGCGTTCGGCAGAAGCCAAAGGAAACGCTACGACCGCAGACCGATCGCCAGGGCTCAGCCCTGGGAATCCGCATCCGTGACTTCCATCAAAATCATCGTGGACTAAAAATCGAAATTTTCGAAAAGCTGGAAACTTGTCAGTGATTTTTGAAACGCGTGGATTATCCAGCGCAATCCTTTTGACACACTCCCAACCACTCCAGTTAAAAGGTACTTTCCACATTATCCTGGACACAGCGCGAGCCTTGCGGTGCCCGTTGGTGGTGGCGTGGCTTCTGCACCTCTATACCCGCGGGGAACCGCTTTCGGGAGGCCAGATGTCGGCATGCGGAAGGGCAGACGGCACCACCGCGGCGAATGAAGGGGCAGAAGGCACCAGCGTGGCAACGGGGGGCAAAGGGCACCAGTTGGACGCGTGGTAGGGGCGCGGGCAACACGGCCTCGCATCGCGGCGACCTCAAAAACCTCTCTTGCTATAGTCTCGCGATCGGACGGCCGCAAAAAGCGTATCCGATCCACTCAACGGAAGGCTGCTCCTCTGGTGAGCGCCGACGCGGAGTTTTAATGGAAAATCTGGAAAAACGGAAGGCGGTGGATATTGGATTGGGTGATGAGAGCGTTGGTGTGAGACGATCGCGTAGGATGGAGAAGGGTAGTTGCTCGAAATAGGCTGTGTAAGGGAGTTGAAGGCCTGGGCGGAAACGGAGGCAAAACAAACGAAAACTACAATTGTTCGGCGTTTTTCATCCCGCCGGAGGATATGGGAATAACTGCCATTGCGCGCTCCCATCGCTGGTACAAGTCCGATTCTTCTTTCCGCTTGTAGAGCCTCTCAAACTCTCGCTGAGCGTTACTCTCAAAGTACGGGAAACTGGTTTGTGAGTTTGAATCGTCGAAGGTCGACAATAAGCCGGGGGAAGGAAATAGGGGAGGTTTTCCTTTTGCGTGATTTGTTTAACCTTCCGGGGAAATGCGACGGAACTAATTTTGTTTTCTATTCTTACGATAGCGCGAAAACTCTGAAAGTCACTCGGGGATGACATCTTGCGAATATACAGCTTTTCCATTACCGGTAGACGTGCGTGCGAATCTATACCCTTTCTCATCCCGAATCCACACAAGTGATTTCGAACCATTACTTTTTTCAGGATCACATCTCACAACAGATGTTACGTTAGATGTCTTCATTAATCGAAACGTTTCGTCGTTCCCTTTCCGCACTTTCGCTCTAAACAGGAACACGCAGAATTGCAAATGATGTGAAAATAGATTGCTGTCGGAGTTGATATGTCTCCTCTTAGCTGATTTGGGGGAAATATTAGTCGAGAAAAGGAGCACCGTTCTTTTACTATTCATATAATTTATCCAATTTTCTCAATGAGCAGCGTCATGACCCACGAGATGCTTGCAAATGAAGATTTTTAAAAATTATGGTAGAACTAGAAAGATCGATTCTGTACGCATTCTTGTTTCATTCCTGTTCTGTAAATATATAGCAAGTGAACCGGCAACTCCTAACATATGCTACACCGCGCCCCTTCGTGTCATGCCAAGGAAACCTTACGTATATCAAAACTGGGGGTTGACATAATCCTATTCGGAGAACGTTTACTTTGCATTCAAAACTTAAGTACACTTATTTGAAATATTCACTAATAATATTACTGAACATATGGACTACGGTCATAGGACGTAAGCATTCTTATCGTCGCAAGATTATGTTAATAGGATTACTCGGCAGCGTCTATTCAAAGTAACTTCAACATTCAAGTTTAAGACCAATTTATGTAATAATTTGAGATTTATTGAAACCCGGAAAGATAGATATATCATTAGAAGAATAATTTTCTGGCGATATTATTTTATCTTTTGGAAATTTCAAATTTGTATGACAAATGGTTAATTGGGCAGACGTTCCAAGCTATCATGTCATAAAAGTGACGCGTAGGCGTAAAGGAGAAACGATCCCTGACAAATTGGTCGTAAAGTAAGGCAAGAACGCACTGCTGAACATCTTACAATTTTGCGACAGTTGGAGTGAAGGAACCGAGAAAAATAAATACGCTATTATTTTGTAGAACCATTAAGTGAGAATTAATAAAACGTAGAGTTAGCCATTGAATTTTGGCTCAAATTATTCTCGAATTTAAAAGAATGATCAAAATCTTTATTTAATCTCAAAATAGCAGTTATGAAAGATATATTATCGTATTTTTCCTTTTTCAAACTTATGCAATGGATAAATATTCAGGCATACTTCCAAGGATATTTTATAGGGAGAGAAATCTTCAGTATAATATAAAATTTCAGAATCACCTTACAGGGAGTTTAGAACGTGTGGTTTAACTCTTCCCTAATTATAAACTCCATTTCAGTTTGTCATGCATTAAGGAATGTAACTTATTAATGAGTATTTTATAATTCAAGGCTCTGTTTATCGTCTTTATCTGTTAATCTGAGCGATTTTGGGTTACAGATGTAATGGGAGCCCATTTTCTAGTATAATGATGAAGTAAGATGTTTACTTTTAGAGAAGACTCCCTTAAAAAGTATAAGCCTGCGCACACAGCGACACGACTTTATATATAAGCGGGTGAAAGACGTGGGTAAATAAATTTAAGCCTTAATAATTCGATACTTTAAAATAGTAATTCATACGCTATTCAAAATTTCAAAGTTGAAGATCGTGAGAGACCGGTAAAATAAATGCTTAAACGGGTATATGGTAGTTGTGGAATTAACTCTATTGAGTTACTACATTTTCCATAGCATTTTAAAACGAAATATCAATAAAAGCGAACTTAAATTGCGGCAATAATCAGTTTATTGAAGTAAATTATATAAAGTGAAAACTTTTGCGTCAAATTTGGTAAGATTCGTTAAATATTTAATTAGTTGTTTTATTAGTTTTAGTAGAAAATACGAAGCATGGAGTAGAGGAAAGTTTCTTTTGAACTAAAACTGCAGTCTTGTTTTTGCATCTTTTCTTGGCTAAGCAAAAAAATCCAAACCGCATCGTCAGCTGAAATTGAGAGCCAAATAAATTCTCGGCGTCTGTAGTCAAGCACTAGAACAAAAATCGAGCTCCTCAGTCGGGATAAACTATGGCCGTAGACACGCATGTCAAAGAGAAGTAGTCTCACTCTGTCTTCGATGAAGTAATTCGCGCGCTTATCTCGCTCTACTCAAAGCAGACAATCTCACTCTGCAGAATATAATGTTCCGTGGGCGGAAGTAGTACGAGGAGAACAAGTCGGGAGGGGAGGAAGGACCCGTCGGAAGGGAAAGAAGCGGGATGAGGCGCGGGGGGTCGCCGCATTTGATTATGAGGCCAGGGATCTTGTAGGAGATTTAACCTCACGCTGCCTTTATGAGCCCTTAATGGTGCTCGGAGGCTGTAAGTGCGTCTCGCTCTGCAGCTAATAACGCCGTGAGCTTCATGGGTTATTGGTGAGGGGGAACTAGCTTCGCTCCTCTCCTCGTGACACTCCGAGATGCTCCATTTTACATTTTCATGATGAATGCCTCCAAGTGGAACCGTCCAAGCTGAGAATCACCATTAAACAGCTTTCCCGGTTCCTTCCTCAGCCCATCTACCTCTTTGCCTGGCTTAAAACTCTTTACCCTGTCCCATCTAAACCTACTCTTTACTCCCCTGCGTCCTCGACTTTCTGACTCCTCAAAGACTTTCAGGCTCTCGTACAGAATGGGGACACCCAAAGTGGTTTTTGGGTAATGCGAAGGAAAAAGGATATTACGGAACTGTAAATGTATCATTTCCTTTACACCATTTTGAAAGTCGTCGCTGAAGTTTAATTTTCGTCTTTTCGCCGCTTCGATCCTCGTTTCGGAAATGTATAATACGGCGCTTTCTTCTCTGAAATAACAGAAAATGAATGAGGATACCGTAATAAACATTTACTGCGCTCTAAAAGGAATAACGATGCTCAAAACAACCTTCGTAGCGAAGCTACATCATCGGGTAAAGGTAAGAAACCAGCTTTTCCATAATCATTTAAGATATTTTAAACCATTGTTATAAATACAGTCAACCCTCATTATTGTGCCCACCGGTTAAGTACCACCTTCGTTTAATGCTATAAAAGACCCGTGAACAAATCTTTCGCTATTCTATTCATATAGAAAACCTCGATTTTATGCCAATTCATTAAAAGCCAACGAGAATGTTCATGAAAAATGTCGTAAGTCACTTTCTGAAGGCCGTTTCACACTATGGGGACGGTCACGGTGCGGTCTCATGGCGGTGAGGTTACTAAAAAAATTGATAAAATGGAATTGAATCAGTTTGGTACGTAACCTTACGTGACACCGCACCGTGACCATCCTTACAGTACGAAACAGCATAAGTTCCTTTAAGGACGATAAAAGTGATGAATCACAAAACATTCTCCAAACAGGTCCGTTTAACTCTTGTGTTCATCAATTAAAGTGCCGTGCAGTGGGTAAAAGAGCGTGATCACGGGTAAAAGAGCTGTACTGTCTGTGAAAGAAAAGTACAAAAGTTGTTACATTATAAACTAAACAACTCTTTCCATCCTAACTTTAGTGATGCAGGCCTACTCTTGTTTTTATGTGCATCCTTCTTTTTGTAGCGTATGGTATGAGGAGTCGATGAGTTGTACACTGAAAGCAGATGACGTCTCTTCTGCTTCTTACATTAAATAACAGCCCTCAAACATTTGCTCTTTGCGTAGAAACAGGTCGTGTGTGATTAAAATTGCAGCTGCGGGTAAAAGTTGTGCATTTATTTCTCGATTACATAAAATTTTAGTTAAGTGAGCAGCTTTGGTTTAAATCGATTGCTAGGGAAGAATGTAATTGAGCGTAGATTAATCCCACCAAAGCATCGTTTAAAAGTTAGAACATTAAAGATCAATTAGTATCCAATTTCCTGCCAGTTTTTCATTAAATTCTACCGAAGAGTAAAATGGGCTCCAAAAGTATTTCTTTTTCCATGGTTCTTACGGTATACGCATTTGCCAAAGTTTTGTTAAAATCGAAGAAGCTTGTCTACTTGCTTAAGACTTTTTCTTGATCTTATTAACTTACTAAACATAAACAATATAATATATAGTTTAATGACTCTTTGAAGAGGAGCTAAAAAGAACAGTCCACAACTAATCATTAGAGTAGTTGTGGAAGTGGTTCACAGAAAAACATATCTAAGGGTTTATATTGCTTACTCATAAGTAAGTAATCACCTATATTCCAAATACCATCAAAATTGATATCCACCGATGTACATTTCGCTGTCCTAGCCAACAGCATCTTCAATGTGACAAAGGAGAATATTATATATATATATTATTAATATAATATAGTATTTCTCCTTTGTCACCTTGAAGATGCTGTTGGCTAGGACAGCGAAATGTACACTCCTGGCCAAAATTAACGCAGCACCTCCCTAGCGATCCTTACGGCCGGTGCTGCGTTAATTTTGGCCAGGACTGTACATGGGTGGATATCTATTTTGATGGTATTTGGAATATTGGTGATTACTTACTCATTTATAACCATCAGCGGAAATCCTCTTGTTACAGATATTATGGAAAATATTTGTACAAATTTTCAATACACTTTACGTATAAAAATTTAGTTTTCTATACTCTCGATTCTTTTGAAGATGATTCTAAGAAATTTTTCCCGCCATAACAACGTATAGCTGATTAACTAAAGTGATAGTAGTAATGTTGTCAAATGTGCTTCAACAGCTTAGGTCATTTTGCACATGGGCTCCCACCGGGAATAGAACCCGGGACCGTCTTCACCAAATCCGAGTGCGCTGTTCACGTGGCTATCCGGGAGCCCGATCAGATATATTGCTAACATTAATAATACATACTGATATGCATAAATTTCGAATTTAAGGAACTAGTCATTACAAATCAAAATTATGTATTGTAAAATAATTTAACATTGTATGTATGTAAAATTTTACATTTGCCTTTATTCAATGGAACCATGGGGTAAAGATACGCATGGTACGATCTAATTTACCATCCAGATATGTACTCAAGTGATTGTCATTTGTTTATTATTTTATTCATTCGAAAGAATGTTGAGCTACCGTAGATTTCTTAATCCAAAATTCAAGGAATGTGTTAAATATTTTCCACTCCTCGGGAGAAAATGAAACCTTAATTAAATATGCCTCATTTTCCTCGAAATTTTCATTTACCCGGCGGAAACGCTGATTCCGTTGAAAAGAGTCTTTGTTCTTTCGTATACAGAAAAGAAAAGATCGATGCTACCTTTTTAATATTAATTTTAATGCAAAACTCCTTTTCGTCTTCATGTAGCAGGTATCCGAGAGGGAGATTTTTTCTAGAACTACAGCTTGTTTTGTAAAGGGTGAACTGCTTCGTTAATTTTTCGTTTATTTTATCCTTGTCTAATGGTTCATTAAATATAACCATTGTTTGTTAACGTATGTAACATCATTATCTTTATATATATTATTATTAACATATTATCAGAAGTTTAAATTTGTTTTTATACCTCTGCAAACCCCCTCCGATACCATCGTTTTCCTTGTTTAACAGTTTTA
This sequence comes from Sympetrum striolatum, assembly GCA_947579665.1. Taxonomy (NCBI): domain Eukaryota; kingdom Metazoa; phylum Arthropoda; class Insecta; order Odonata; family Libellulidae; genus Sympetrum; species Sympetrum striolatum. Next base: position 32,029,743 of record OX388352.1, read on the forward strand.
TGATGAATCTGACTCTACGGGAAATGTTTTCTTCTTGATTTCCTGCATATACCAGTATGAAATTTTAACCATACTTTTTTATGTGAAGAGAACCCAAATATCAAAATAGGAAGGAGATTTAAAGTCGTGAAAGAATAAGTATAAAATCAGCAATTAATTAAATGTTAAATTATTTGTACAAGAATGGAGCCGAAATTTGGAAGGATACATAAGATATTCGTGTGTTTTATTTTTTTCAGCCAAACTGAAGCCTATTTTATTCTAATGTTCCTCGATGATATTGATTATGCATCGAAAAGATCTCTGAAAACCTGCAGAAAAAGTTCATTCTCTATCATTAGCCAAAATATACAAGTAAATTAGTAAGTGATTGATAATATTAAAAAATATTACGTGGATCATTTAAATAGTTGTTGCTTCTGTTGCAGCTAAATTGCCTCACCTATCGCATTACTGTTGTACCCATGCTCTTAGGGATAGGGCTCAAGTAAATTGTAGGTTATGTTTATGTATGATTGAATTATAACAATTTTCAATTTATTTGATTAGCCTGGAAAGTAAGAATGCTTTTTCATATTTCACAAACGTAAAATTATTAACTTTGAGGAGAATGTACTAATATGGAATGAGGATGATTTAATACTGCGTTAAAGCGGTGTAAAATACTGTGTGTGGGCAAATCAAGATAATTGCTCACATTTTTTATCGTACAAATTTTTATCATCTACAGAAAATTAGATAGTAAAAACACAAAATTATATCATCGTATCATGTTTATATACTTATTATATGAGGAATGAAGGAAAAATTACTGGTTGTTTCGCCAAGAGTAAACAGGGCTTAATTTGTCTCTCCGAACAACCTATAGAGAGACTTTAATAAAGGCCTTATTTTCTACTCATCTCTGTGAAATCATAATAGAAAGAATTATTTAAGGAATGCAAAATTGTGTTTCCAAAAATGGAAATAAGAGCATCAATTTCACCCATGATATTTTCACGCACGCTATCAGATCCGCTTTCACTCAATAGAATTCAAACTCTCATTAAAATTATTGTATTCGTATTTTCTTATTCATGCTTACATTATTTTTCTGGAGTCCCTTTTTCTCTCCCACTCTTGCGAATATTCCCTCTCCTTTCCTCTGCTCCCCGACCAAGGCAAACTTTGCTTCAAGTGTATCTTCCGATCTCTTTTTCGCCTCTCCGAAACAACAAACCAAAAAGAGACGTTGCTGTGCTCGTAAGCTTCTCAAACATTTGGTTTCACTTTGAAGCATTATTAACTACTCAAGAAATGACTTATAGGCTCCCCTTGCTGAAAAAGGCAATGTTAAAAATGGCCTTCTGAACTTGACGCTGAATGAGCTGAGAGATTAGGACAATAATTTTTTCTTGTATATTTCCATTACTAATAATTCAACCTCAAACTTTGATATTGTATAATATACCTCATAGTTTTCCCTTTCATCTGGTGATTTTATATTTGCAATATTTCACTCTTGAGATAAATTGAGGGGAAAAAACTGAACCATTGCTAATGATCCGAATTGGGAAACCGGTCGTCTAATTTGGACTCACAGTTTCCTAGGTTGGACCTGGTTGCCACTAAACCATCCTGCCCCCAATTATTAGAAAAGCGTTTGCAGTGAGGCGAATTACGTTGCGTGAGTCCAATATTTCGAAAAACGATTTATCTCACAGTGCTACTCTTCCCTTGCCAGTAAGGATAAGATGTTTTAATCCCCACTGTGTGTCTTTCCACTGGCCCATTACCTTCACACCACTCTTCCCAGAATGCAGCAAACTCCTCCCTCACCATACCACCAACCTTCCCTAACCCTTTCCCATCTCATTTTCCTGTCCCGTCTTAATTCGAGCATATATAACACTGCAAATGAATTCAAAATTTTGTACCTGGTGTCGCCTATGCCGCGAAACTAGTCGTACCTTCAACGGTCCAATATTGAAAACCCTACCCTACTTCTTTCACCAGTGATCTAAGGTCATTATCCGAGTTTTTAAAGGTGTATGTTTTTGAGAGGCGAGTAAAACGAAGAGCCTTGACATTGAGCAGGAACTCTCATCAACGCTCTCCAAGTTCGTTTCTGTTACGATGAATTAGGAATTGTGTAATTTCTGCTGTTTCTCACTGAAGGACTTTGCACGAATTCTTCTTTCGATATTTCAAGGTTTCCTTTCAAACTTTTTCAAAGTTTTATCCTTTATTATCGAAAGATTTCTTTAGATACAGAGTTGTTTAGCAAAGATGAGGTGGAAGAGGGTTCTTTAAAAGGCCACAATCAACCAGATGAATACCACTTTTTTCATTCATCTTTTAAATGTCTTTCTTTCCCTCGAAAAATAATTAAAAGTTTTAACTCTGAACTTGGACGGTAACTAATCGAGAGAATAGAGTTTGTGACTCAAGTTTCCTCCAATTAACGCAGCTGAAACGCATTATTTTCGAGTTATCGTAAGTACTTCAAGGAATAAAAATGAATCACATCATCCCCTTTCATTCAGGCCTAATTTTTTAGATTTTTTTGCTTTAAGTTATCAATCTGGGTCTAATTAACGAAGTTAAATTAAATAATAACGTGATTATTTTAATTATAATTGATTGGAATAGTTGTTAATGGGAATACTTCTGTCTTCTATGAATTAATTGTAGTATATTTGTTCGTCTAAGGTATGTTTTAATACATAGCAATCAATTATTATGATTTATATGAATTTGTAAATCATGTATTTATCTTTAATATCCACTAACTGAATTGAAGTACTTTTTATTAACAATTTTTGGTCGTAAATGGCGGGAAGTACAGCAATGCTTCAAGTATAGCTATAGTCCATCTAGAATCGTTATCAATATCATTTCTTCTTTCTACTTTCATTATGCTGTTTTTATGTTGTTTTAGCTTATAATATTAACACAAACTGCAAATTTTTCTGTTCTCAAACTGTTAATTTTCTGTGACATATTCCAATACTTCGTAATTTTTATCTTTGACGCTTAATATCATCGTTGAAGTCTACATCATATTTTCTTTTATACTTCTCTCATTAGGATTTCAGTATAAAAGGTCAATAAGAAATTATCTATCATGGACGAGCAAAATTTTTTCATTGAAATCATACCCCGGGCTGTTTGAGATTAAATATCCCAATCGTGAAACTCTATATGTGGCAACCTTCAACCTCCGCGTACTCATGAAGTACCTCACTTCACAATTAACGTCATGACAGTAAATAAACGTATTCAGGCGTATTTAGTTTTTTATTTGCTAAGCATTTGACCTCCAGTGGTGCGTAATGTAGCGTTAGAACAAAATGTTACACAAGAAATAATTTTCCTCTCTCAGCGGGGCAACGCGGAATTTGTCGACCAACGTTTAATTAAAAAATCGCTGCTACGACTTGGTTATTCTTCATTAAGCTCCACTCGTTAACTACAACAAAGCACTTCATGTTGAAGTCTTTGTGTAAATGGAAAACAGAAGCTGATTTATTTAGGGTCATGTTTGCCAGTGAGTGCAGGCATTTAAGAGTTAAAGAATTTTATAAATTTATTCTTAACGTTCCCAGAAACTATTCCTAACTATTTGAGAATTATCTATTGGAAAATATATCATGAGAGAATATCTAACAAGATGAGGCTTCATAACACTATTTAATCCAATTTACTATGTTCTAAAAGAACTGAAAGGGTAAAATAGTACGCTATCTTAGGTTTTTTCAGAATTTTACACACTATCTACAGATATATGTTTTCCTCAAATAAATTCTCTCCTGTTTTGCTCGCCAATGAAGTAATCTTCAGCTGGATGAAGAAGTTCTCAGTAAAATGTACGGAAGACAGTTTTCTTCCGAGTTGTTTGATAAAAAGTCACACTTGTCCGTTAGCATCCGCAGTTATTATTCATTTCCCAAAGGGGTCGACTTAGTTCCACTCGCTCATTGCAACCTTTCCTCTTTAATAAAACTTTAGACGTAGCGAAGAGTATCTATCAAAAAAACTCCTTGATACTTTCGGAGTCCGGAGTTAATCAAGACAAAATAAATAAAAACGCGCGGTCAGGAAGAGAGAATACATCCCAGTGATTATGTGAGGAAAGCACAACGGGAGAATATAAGTCCGAAAAAATGAACTTGCTCAATGGGTTTATGTTCTTCCTCGAGAAGCCTTCCACCACCACACCCTCCTTGGCCATTTGTCTTCCTTGCAGGAAACGCCTCCCACCTCTAACTCTTTGCTTCTCTTCCCTCTATCGCTAAACTTTATCCCGCCCTCTTATTCCCTTCTACTGTATCACCACGCTTCCAACCCACCGCCGTTCTTAAACGAGCTCTCTCAAACATTTTCCTCCAAAGCAGCATCCCATCTCCCTTTTCCACTGTCTCTCTCCATTTTCCTCTATGTACTCCTTTTCCTAACCTTTCCCGATCCCGCTATCCCCTTCCTCCATCCCCCAAACCGCGAGTTTTTCATCTCTAAAAAGTCGTGGACCTCGGGAAAGGCATTCAATTCACACTGTCCTCGGCACTTTGGATGCAGTTGCTTCTTCTGTGGCCATCCTTCACCAAATGCCGCTTCCCCTTTCATTTCAGCGGCCGATAACTTAGGCCGGAGGCGCCGAGGGATGAGTTGGGCGTGTCTTTTTGGCAGCGGCGCGCACTCTGACCCACTCCTCTCTCTTCATCAATTTGCGCGGAATAAATGACCTCAGACCTCACTCCGCTTACTCCACTTTTGTATGAAATGGGCTTCCCTGTTAGTCCCTTTTAGTTTCTTTTTTTGGGTTCGTGTTATTGGGCGAGAGAAGGTGGTGCGGGAGAAAGCGTTTAGGATGAGTTCTTGTGCCATTTAAGGATTACAGTATGCTCTATTCAGGGCGCCTGAAGATTAATTGTTCCTCTAAGAGATCAGGAGTAGCCTTCCAGAGGAGAAAAATAGGATGTAGGAGTAGGATGAGTTATTTGAATGTCAACGCGGATGTAGTTTTTTAGTCAAAAGCTCTCTTCTGAGTCGGGGAATTAAATTATTCAATTTCTTTCGAAATGAAGATAAAAATTGTAGGTTCGATTTATATTCGTTTACCAGCAAGTAGGGTTGATAACTGGGCTAATTATAAGGGGTTTGGAATATATTTCATTGACTTTTACAGTCCTTGTTTAAATAATTAAATAGAAATTTGCGCATTTAGGTTTCAGAATGGCAGGAATGTTAACGACGCTGACCCAACAAATTAAGTGTATATCTGACAATATGGAAGGCAAATTTAATATCGCCCTATATATTATCAGCTCAAATTTTATTTCATATACGAAATTGCTTACTTTATCCTTCTTATGCAAAAACTAGGAAATCGTATTCCTGACGAAAATAACCACAGCTATTATCGTTATTTTGGTGTAAATATCAGTCAAAGTTAGGTATTCAAAAAGTAAATTTAAGGATTTTAATATTCTTCCTGTTTTTATGTTTGCAATAATTTTATAATGAAGGTAATATTCTTTTAGACATATTTATCGAGATGAAGATATCGATTCAGAAATGGACCAATTCCGTGATGCTGCATCTGCCGGTTCCCAAGCAATGGTATAGGCAATATTTGAGAAGCGTTTGTTTTTTGCGGCTCCGCAAATAAAATAATTCAATACTTTTGATCGAGTTACAAGGTTTCATCTTCCTTTTTATCGTGACTGCATGCTCTGTTATTGTCCGCTACGGCGTTCGATTATCATGGAAAGCCCTCCTCTATTAGGAAGATGCATCACTTTAAGAAAAAGGAAGCATCTGGAGGAAACACACCAAGGTTTGGTTGACCCGTTTAAATAATTCAGTTCCATTCTGGAGAACATGACAGCCTCTCCATTTCACTTTCCCATTCATCTGCAAGGAGCCATCCATTTATGTGGGCTTGAAGTCCAGATCAAACAGAACGCCACTTTAGATGTTACTCCCAACGGTACTCCGTTTCCTACTTTTATTCACGGTTCCATTTATTACTCGCATCGTGATGATTCATCTATGCGTAGTTCATATACGAGTTTCTAGATATCCGAGCAAATTAGCATTACTAATGACTGAGACGATGACAAATACACATGTGTTGATGCAGTGTGTCTGTGATATGTTGATGTCTTTGCTCGCGTATCGTATAATTGTTTGGTCAAAGTAAGTCATCGGGCTGTTAGCTCCTATCCTAAATAGTTTGATATTAGTGTAATCAATTTAATTTCTATTCCAGCGCAATTTTGAGTAACAGTAAATCATATACTATTAAAATAATCAAAGAATTTACCTTGATATACGTTGTTCTCGTATTTTTTTAATGATAAAAGACACCTGAAATTTTAGTCGTAATATATACTTGTGATATTTTAAGTAATATATGAGCCTTATTCGTAGACAATTGACTAATTAAGAAATAAACACTAGTCTTATTTAAAATCTTGCAAGCAACCATGGACCAGTAATATAATAAATACCAATGGCATCTGAAAACTTTGCAAATGAATTTGATCAGTAGCAAGCATGATGTATTATTTGACACACCCATGATAACTGTATTATCAGGTAATGATTTAGTCGCAGGAACGGAATTATTTCGATGTATAAACACAGAAACTAATATTAAATTGTTTGAACAAATAGTTCTTAAATTTTTCCACACGCACGCAAATATTTATGCCAAAATCACTCGTTTTAAATATATTCCATGTAAATATTTTAAGTTAATTTTGATTCTCAATTTTTCCGTCTTTTATTAACTTCCAGTAAACCATTTCGCAATCGATTTCACCTGTAAAACATAAAATCCAGGGATACTATTCAGTTGTTTAGGAAAATAAGTGTTTGTCGTTGTATAATTTATCTCAAATGAATTTGCATACCTCGTTACGTCGTCATTAACCACATTTTTGGATATTTAACATATTTAACTTCATTTGACTTAAATTAATTTGACAAATTCCTCGAGTATTTCGCTCAGTGCATGCAGATTCACTGGCAGGCATATTTGCAGCTTGAGCAATCCATGGGCTAGTGAAATTTGCATATATGTTCAAATACTTCATTTAGATTTATTAGTTGAATAAATTTCCTGTGGGCGTGATCGGACAAAGTAAGCTGCATAAATAACCTATGATGTGGAATTTTCTGTTGCGAACCAGGATTAATCAAAACTCTCCTTTTTCGAAAGAAAAAATTGTGTAATACCGAAATGCGGTATTTTTAAATCTATTATTGCTGACACCTAAAACATCAGGTGATTTATAATTAGCCTGTAGTAAAATGAAATCGCATTTTCATTAAAACTTCCTATCTAATTCCCATGCAGTATAATTAATCACTGCGCAAAACTAGGGGATCACGCTGTGGTATGATGTAGGGATGAATGCGTATCTAACAATAATTTTAATTTTCTGCTGCAACTTTTCTTGCTCGCTATCGTTTTGTTTGAATTCCAGGAATCGAAATTTGTTCTGTAGAATACACCTGCTGTTTGGTTTTGCTGCGGTAGATTTAAATTCCTATAATATCCATATAGATAATAAGTCTCTTTTTTGCTCTCCATAAAGCTCAGATATATTCATCCACTTTTATCATCTTCTGATCATGTGAGTGCGTTCAGAATTGTATAATATGGCGATAATGAGGAATTGTATTCTAATATTGCGATGATGCGGTTAATGTTACTGTAGTGGCCTACGTTCGATGTGTGAAGTCTCTACAAATTGGGTTATTAGCTTTAAATGAGAAGAAATTTTCATAAAAATTAAAGAAAGACATTTCATCATTTACTCCTTTTTCTAAGGTTTCATTGATATTACTAGCATGCATTCTCGAGTATAGGTGAGTCAATTTAATTGGAAACTGAAGTTGGGTAAAGATTTCTTAACGTACGAATTAGAAAATGAAACGATGGCGTGGCTGCATTTGAGGTTCCAGGCCTATTCAGTTGTACTGATATTGCTGAATGTGCTTCGACAGTTTAGGTTATGTCGCACATTGGCTCCCACCGTGAATCGAACCCGGGACTGCTTTCACCAAAGCCGAAAGCGCTGCCCACTTGGCTATCCAGGAGCTCAAGGTCTTGGCAAAGTATCTTCAATGTTAGAGGGCGGGTTGTAATAATATTGCTCAAACACCGATTATTAATGGTTCTCCGAAAAAAAACTTGCCACCCTTACTCCCAATGTAGCCACTAAATGCAATGTGTTGATGAGTCAAAACCATGAATTAAATCCGTGATCACTCTCACTGATTTAAAGAGAAGGAGAGCCTCTAAGAACACCTACGATGGTGAAGACGGAACACGTTACTTTGAAAATGTTTCAGTTAAACTCAACCATTTATTTAAATTTGATGATAATCGCATTTCTCTGAACAGAGAAGGGTTTGGTAGATTAATCGAAGGTACCTGTATAATGGCGTACCATTTGTGAAGTTCAGCAAAAACAGATCGTAATAAATTTTTGTAATGGCATTTGCTTGTTATTTTTTCCATATATTGAAATCATAAATATCGTCCCCTTTTATTTTCCCTTTACTATATAGAGAAGCCCTTTACGGAAACCTTATTTTATTACACACGATTTTATTTAAAAAAATTTAATATCGCATGAAGGATAAAATTACATCAGTAAATTTAATTTCCGAGTCCCGACTGCGGTAAAATTATAAATATTTTGCGGATCAACGTGAAATGGAATAAATGCCTGCGGAATACCACCGCAGGTCGTGTAAAAAGGTAGTGTGGAATGCGATAGGAAGAAGCATTTATTAATTATTTCTTGAATTAAAACTGAATATATAGAGTCTATCAAATCCCAACATGTATTAATAATATATACTCTTATTTTTTAGAGATACATCTATTTATATTTCTCCTCTTTATATGACAACCGAAAGGTCATTAATTGGCCTTTATCAATGAAGAAATAGATTCGATTAGATTGACCCTTCATTCGGCGTGGTTAGGCCTGAGAGATTCTCTCGTTTACCATCCTCGTATCAATTTCATACTTCACAGAAAAAAAAACTATAGACTTTGGAGAAAAATCCTTGTAACTTGTAGTTGAAGTCGAAAAAAATCCAAATGTCGGAGAATACCAACAGGAAATAAGGGTGAAAAATCTGCGAAAAAAGCATTCACATAAAATAATAAATAATTGGTACAATAAGGTTAAATATAATAGAAAAATTATAAAATATAAATAATAAGTGGGAGAACGGAAGTCCTCGGAGGTAATCTTTAATACTTGTGTTCGTAGATATTACTCATTACAAACGCTTTAACACTGTTGTTTCCACAAAAGAAGTATCAGTCGATGCGCATGTGACGTTTCTTTGGTTTTGATCGTGCTGTTTTTGCGTTATTTGCGGGTAAAGAGAGCATGTAATTCTAACCATGGATTCCATCCAAACGAAATTAATTATGGAAATGATTAATGAGAGAGCACCGCATGTATTCGAATCTACAGTATTTTTTAGAATTACAGTCGTTTAAACTTTATCCCATCTCGATGAATATTTAATGGAATCATATGAAGTGTCCTCTGTAGACAGGCATTGAATATTGAAATGAGTTGCGATGAACTTCTATCACCCTAAATAAATAATACTAATTAACGCAATCTGAATGCCAGCTTACGTGTTTGTGGTGAAATCCTCAACAGCAGACAATGGTACTTGGTATAATCTTCAATGACAAGTGGAAGTATATTGTGCAGCGTACAAAACAGATACATTTATTATTATTTATAATGTCTATTGTGTCTGGACTCGAGTATGTTCTTGTATCTCATTTTCTCAAAAGTTATTTAATTTCCTATTATTTGGAATAAATATTTAGTTTGGTATGTATCAGGTGAAATACCTCACGGAAACTTAATATTGCTACAGTCTTCGTTTTTTCCAATCATCCCGTGACTCAGTTAGTTCCACTGATGCGTAAAACTCGGACGTTACAATTTTAAGCTTCGATTAAAAGATATATTTTATCTGCGATATATAGGCAGGATTCTGCCTAGATTGAAGCTTTCAGCGAGGATCATTTTTTATACGAACGCCAGAAACACCAATTAATCCCTCGACGAATTTATTCCTGACGAAAAAACTAGCAGTATGTTTTATAGGCGGGGATGTTATGGGTGGAGTATGCACTCACCCATATGGAGCCATCAGAATAGCGAGGCAAGCATTCGGGGAAAAACGTGGAGGAATAGGGGACAAAAAGGGATTTCCTGCGTTTTCGCCGTGCGATAACGATCGCATAAAACGCGGCGTATTCTTCTTTCCTACTTTCCCACTCTTTCGTTCTCTCGTGCTATTTGCCTATTGGAACAATGCGCCCTCAGTCCGACCCTTAACTCGCCCTCCAAATCCCAGGCCTTCTCCACATCATATCCGCCATCCGTTTTTTCACTCGGCCACTTCGGATTCTTCCTTCCTGTTACCAATTCCCCGCTCTGCATTCCTCTTCTCCACTCTGCCACTAATCTCCGGCTCGCCCGTAATCGCAACTCGGAGGTGGAATACACAGGTACAAACGCCCGTGTGGACAGTATGTTTGCGGTCGTCTGGGAGGGGGGAGGGAACAGTGCATGGGGGCGGAGTAGAATAAGGGGATTATGAGAGGATTAATAAATAAATGACGCGCATTTTAAGTAAATAAGAGAAAAGAAACTCTCGTTAGAGGAGTGAGGAACGGTACATAGCTGTTGTGGAATAGTATGCTAGGAATGTTTTCCCTAACTACTGATCTATCGGATGGCCGATCGTGATATTTGAACTGAATCAGATCATCGTACGTAACACTTATGACTTAAAAAATCCATAGCTTTAAGACTTATCGAAGCATCGCGTTTAAAACTCAACAATTCATAATAAATATGATATTAAAATACGTGGTGAAAGCTCGATCTAACTCAGTGCTGAAAAACTTAAAAACACGAGCACATAAATCGAGTCGTCTGGTAATGTCGACATATTCTGTCGTAAAATGCACTGCCTCACATGCTGTTTCATAGTTTTTTAACCTGGAATGAATTTGAAGAGGTTTGATCACATTTATGTTCTAATAATGCTCAGTGTAATTCAAGTGTTCAACCCGCTTTCTCTAATGCTGTGCGGAATAGTAGATTATTCTTGGCTAAAGAAGATTTTATACGTTTTCTATGCTTACCGTGGATAACCTTAGTGGAAAAGGTAAATACTGGTTGGAAAATATCCTGAAAAGTGTATTAGATACCATGGTAATATAGCTAACGATTATTGATGGATTATTGTAAATTTCCAACTACAAAAAGTTACATTGCTAATGAAGTATTTTATAAGCAAATTTGTCTTGCTATGGATAAAGCCCTGGACATCAAATTCATTATATTTTCATAAACTTATCCTTTCGGCATTTATGTTATGAATTTAGCTTTATTAACCTATTATCGGTCTTAGGATAAGCTCTCCACTGACAGTTACCAATATTGACGTTATAATTGGCTTATTGCTCTTTTTTGCCAAACGTATAGATATAGCAAAATTAAAAGAAGGAGATTATTCCTTCCTCATCTCTTCTCATAGTTAACACCTTGGCATTCATACCATTGGACCACCAGAGATGCTACTGTTGTAGAATATGGTCGGTTTATCGCAAAACCTTTGATGGATAACGGTCTCTGCTCCGAAATCCTGAAGCATGTAATGGATGCGATTTTGTACCCAACGTATCCTCACTTCTGAAGAATTTCCAAAGTTTTATGTACGACAAGGGAAGACCGCTATCCATCAACGGTGCTGGGATCATCCGGCCGATTCCTACTGCAATGGCATCACATATTTAGAGGGTAGCTGCAGATGAAACTGCCAGGTAGTAGAATTTAAAATAAACAATACCCGTAGTGCTAATATTTCTCCATGGTTATTACTTTAGCTAAATAGAATTGGAAATGACTTCGATTCATGTCGCAGATTATTATTTTAGCTAATCATAGGTGATGGGAAAATTAGCTCATTTATACGGCAAAGATACATTGAGAAAGGTGGAGTAAAGAAATATAATTTGGAACACTGCAGTTAAGGAGGTAGAGGTTTAACTCTTTAAAAGTGATGTATCATTTCTTGTTTTTCTTGGAAGACCAGTAAATGAGACGAAAACGCCGACAAAGACAGCTAATGGAGATTTTTAACCTCTAATTGAGAAAGGTGTCCTTAAATATTAAAATATTTATTCACGAGAGTTATTACAAAAATCAACTTACATGTTTGATTTTCGCATATAATGTTAGGAAATATTCGCTACTTAAACTACATTACAACTGAAATAAAATTATGTCATCAGCATGATTAACCGATCGCTGGGAATAGAATCATCGGGATGTCTCGAGATATATGAACTACTGTGACTTTACACTCAAGAAGAACTTCCAGAGGTATTTTCCAGAAATAAATCCTAAAAATAAAGTCATGCTTCCGCTTTCAGGCTTAGAACGATTGTTTATCTCAGGAAGTGAATTATTCTTCCGTAGTCTCTTCCTGTAAGATCCTTTTTCCTTCACCTTAAATGCTGTGAAGAGGAAAATAAATCGTTTCAGATCGTTGGTTTTTTAATGAAAGCATAAAACTCATTCTAAGCCCATGGAAATGGGAAACAGGGCCCCGTTTCTGCGGGTAAGGTAAAAGCGATAAAACGAAAAAATGTATAAAACCGCGAGGTTTCCTTGTTTTATTCCGGTGAAGCGGGTGAAATTTTTGAAACTTACGTTACTCTCTCGAGGGGTTTACGAGTTTTGGTGGACAAGAATAAGATCAGATGTATGAAAGAGTTTTAGGGAAATTTTTCCCTCCTTTAATATTCAAGGTATTGAATCACGCGCGGAGGTAGTGCCATACATCAAGTTTATTACGCGGGAAATTTTGTTGTAACTTGAAATGAGGACCTTCGCTTTTCATTTTTTTCGGACGTAAACGGCCCACATTTTCCACGCTTGTCGCGCGTGGTCTAATGAAAGTTTAACTCGATTAATGATACACTTTTCTTGTATGTTATTGAACTTCAGAGGAATAAAATTTCAGCTAGCGAATTGTAATGATAAAAAGAAATGATGTTGTTAAAACATAGGTGTATGATTAATGGAATAGGACTATTACTTGAAACAATACGGTAATCTGAAGATAATCTGTATGGCCTAAATCATTCCTTACTTTGAATTTTTGCAATAAAACTGCCACAAAATGGGTAGTAATCAAGGTGATTAGAAAGTAATACTAATAATAGTAATATTACTTTTATTATGATAAGACATACACATAAACTAATGAACCTCTTCTTCCGTTGAATTGAATTAGTTGTCTCATAAGCCTAAATAGAAAACAATTTAGAAATCACCAATGGTTATGTAGTCGCGAATATTTTTATGTATGTTTCATATTTTTGGCCGATAAAAACGGTAAGATGCGTAATAAAGAGCTAAAAAACCACGGAGGAAGGATTATTCTCCTATATGAGCTTACTGAGAAGTAGAAAACTAAAGAACGCAGTGCTCCGATTTCTGATTTCGATTGTTGATACTTCGAACAGATATGATATTAGCACAAATGGCCTCCCCAAAACAGATACTCAAGAGGAAATCTAAAGAAATGGCCGAAAGTGAATCCTAATGCTCCAATTTCAATAGGAAATAAATATTCCCCAAGAGAGGACAAGGCGACAATTAGGGATAAAGAAGTACGAGAGTAAAACAGAGGGAGGAAAGAACTCAGTCCGTATTTCTGGCCGTAAACGTCGATTTCCTCTCAACTCGTTCCGATAACGAGAAGGGCAGAAAAGGAAATGAGCAGGGAAAGGTGAAGGTGGTATGAGAATCGGGCGCTTTACTTTGCGCTCGCCCGTTCACCTCAAAACATCAAACGCCATCCAAAACTCGCGGTAGTCGTGCGCCGGGGTAATGTGGCCGGCACGCATCCTAAGCCCTCTCTCTTTATCTTTTATTTCCCGGCCCAATCTCGCGCGCCTGTTCTCCGGCCCACATCCAATGGCTATTTACTTTGTTCGCTCCATTCCGGAGAGAAGCTTAGGTGTGGACGGGCGTGCGTGAGTCCTGCCGTAGCTATCGGTCAATCCATTTCCTAGAGCTGGCAAACAAGCCGTCGTCATCCACGAACGGATTACATTCCATCCCTCCCTCTCATTCATTAATATAACTGAGATCCTTGTCATCGGTTCCTCGGATTCAGGAGATCTGCACTCGAGCGCGAAGCCTCGCCTAAGGGCTCGGGACAGTTTATATAGTTCCCTTTCGTTCGCTCTCCCCTTCCTTCCTCTGACGGTTTAAGTGCCGCTCTTTGCCTAACACTTTTGTCGCGCATTTTTCATTGGCGTGCTTTCCCCCTTTTGGCCGTCTCTCATCGATCTCTCGCATATCTCCGTCGCTTTCTCTCTTCGTTATCTTTTTTCCCGTTCGTTACACTCTCTCGAATGCTATGTTTCATGGTCGTCCTCGTAGTCGTTTGCATTCCACGTTTAAATTAGACGTCATTGATTGGCATTTCTAGAATATTTAGAGTATGCGCCAATTAATCCTTCATTGAATTTGAATGATTTTGAGAGATTAGGTGCCTTTTCCTCCTCCTATCGAATTTAGTTTCGATTAAAAGTATACTAAAATTTCCTTTCTCCTCATTGGTGCCTTAATCTATTGCCCTGCAATACACAAACTAAAATGGCTTTCCGGTGAATTTATATAATTATCGAAGAAAAGCGTATTTTTGCCTTCAAATGCTCTCTTCTGGAAAAATGCTTAAAATTTCGTAGAATCGTATGACTACGTAATGCTTTATTGGGCCAATTGAAAAGACAAATACAATTAAGCTGTCGTCAATACGTAGTTTTTAGTTAGGCTTTATAGAAAATGTCTTATAGGCGACTTAAAAGCATTTTAAGGAATCAAATAATAATTTATTTTTACATTCGATTATATTGATTACAAATTCAGTTTACATCAAATGTAATCAGTCTATCGTTCAGTTTGAACACCGAATAAAAACTTGCATTGAGTTTTGAGACATGTAGATGAAATCGATTTTATTTTCTATTAATTTACCAGAAAACAAATATCCGGGACACCTATAAAACCTTTTCGCTAGAATTTTCAATAAGTTGACGTAGAATTTACTATATATGGTAAACGGAGTTATTTCGAAATCGAATGACCCCGTGATATTCTTATTCTACTCTTTGCTCCGAAGGAAAAACGTGGGTTAAATCTGAGACAAAGTAGTTTTCTAGCGCCAGGACTCATCCATACTACGACGACTTCCGCAATATCCCCGACGAAAGTAAAAGGGGTAGTCACCAGCACGCAGCTGGAACAGCAAGGAATTTTATGGCCCAAACCCTTAACATGATGAGTTCTGTCAACAAAAGGC
This sequence comes from Sympetrum striolatum, assembly GCA_947579665.1. NCBI lineage: Eukaryota > Metazoa > Arthropoda > Insecta > Odonata > Libellulidae > Sympetrum > Sympetrum striolatum. Next base: position 32,045,175 of record OX388352.1, read on the forward strand.
CGGAGATTCGATATTCCCTGACTATGGCAGCTGTCAGGATCAGGTCACAAAGGCAGAGGGTGTTAGGGTTCCCTGTATTTAACTTCCACTGCCACTCTCCCATTTCTATTCGAATCTTTTAAATTCTAACTTTTACTTTCCGAGTGATGTCTATTAATGGAAAAATTAAAGAAAGTCGCCAGAAAGGGAGAAGATACGATATATTGAAAAAATTCGCTTATTTTGGAGCGTTTTTTCATTTATTTCCGTATCGAGATGTCATTTGATAATTGGGAAAGTAATAACTATAATTGGCAACAAATATAACCATAAACGTTTATAACTTGAAGTACTTCTAATATAGGAGTGATGGTAGCTTTTGATATACCAGCAAAGGAAAAATATTACGAAAATTTTCCTTGATTATACTAGATAAATTAAAATAGCCAATAAAAATGAATAAGGAATTAACGTCTGGATTATTTTAAGGAATCGACGTAATTGATTTTTTAAATCGAGATATATCACAAGGTCCTCAGAATTGATAAGCGAACACACAATTTTATCTATATAAAGAAATTGCTCTGATTTGAATTGGATGAAATGTAGAAAGAAAGGAAATGAAAAATAAAAGTAATAAAATCAGCAATGGTCTTAAACTTTTAAGGTTAGCAGAGTATATCATAAGTGAATATGTATTCGGGAGAATATTTCTATGTTCAACTATGTGAAATGAGTTTTAACTATGTGAAATGAATCATAAATAATTTAATGGATGTTACAAAGCATCCTTCCATCCACCGGAAAGAATTGTGTAATGTTTTAATTCATTTTTGTGTTAAACTTAAAAAAAACTTAAATGGTTTATGCATCCATAAAAGCAACATTTGCAATTTTCCTAGATAACGCACTTGCTATTACTAACTTTCTAACATCTTGGTATATTAAATGAAGTTATTTCGCATCGATTCAATATCTTTTTCTATTCTTTCCCTGGTGAACACCGACGAGGAAACCAACCAGTCTAATTTATAAATAATGCTTTTGATGAGATTACTTGAGAACAGTATCCGATGTAAGAAACTCGGAAATAACCTTTTTGGAATATAATTCCTTCATCCTCCATTCTTCTTTGATCAGCGAAGAGCAAATTGATCGAACCTAATAATGACTCGAATTTTGAGTCAGAAAATTCAGTAAACGCGTGAACTTTACGTAGCGTGCCAATTATAACACCTTCTGCCTCGAGCGAGAATTAAATGATTCTAAAGCTAGGGACGGAATGGAAATTCACTATGATTTAACTCTGTATCTCACACCCCGCATTCTTTGAGCCGAGGGCAATATCTGCCACCACACCAGGCTCACTCTCACTCTTAATCACGTTCCATGCCTCCCGTTTTTTCCCATTATATTTGTCCGTCCTCATTCCAGCGGCGTGTGTGAGCGAGCCACTGAGTGTGTTCCTACCGTTTCATTTCCTTCCCGAACGCCCTTTTGGCGGAATATTTCTCTGTGGCCGTGCATCCCGGCGTCGTTTGCACATGTACCTGAAAGAGAACGGGAGGAGGCAGCTTCATGAGTTTGATGGTGCACGGGGAGGGTGCGGCTGGGTGGGGTACGATAAGGGGTTGGGTGCGGGACGGGAATGGGTGGTGATTAGCCGAGGCCTTCGTGATTAGTCTGCGCAGCGATGTGAAGGAGACCCCTCCTCCCTCCATCCCTCTTCATCAACTTTGGTGAACCACGGCAATTATTTAACCGCTCGAGATGAAAAAAAATGTTCAGTCCGACGTCCATTTGACCATTGTCGGGGCGGAATGATTATTTTTTTCCTCGATAAAAAACTTCTGTTTGATCTCTTTTACCCGTGGGGTCGCCTGCCGAGGCCATTCACGAGGCTAACCTCTCCAGTGACCAGCTAACCAGTTGGACAGTAACGCGCACCAGGAAGAAAGTCACAATGAAGGCGGGTTTTGGATACTTTCTTTCATCCGCGGACGTTTTCAAATGCTACGGCTCTAATTGGCATTCAAAATGTCGCCGGTTGGAAATTATGGTCATTTGAAAGTGAGAGGTTTTTTCTCCAACATGTCTCTATATTGAGCGGTATTCAGAAATATGAGGGTTTATCCGTTTGATTGATTTTGATCGATTGAAAATATACTCATGGAATCCGGTAGGAGAGAAAGCAGCGGATTTACTCTATTCTCATGATTACTCGGAAGTATTCATATAATCCAGTGAAAAGTTGATTTCAACCTTTCATCTAAATATATAAAAGAAGGTATAAAAGTAGCAAAAGACTTTAACTACGTGTAAATCGGATATAAATTTATCTATCTATGAATTAACCTGTCTAGTTAATCAGTTTTCACCCGTAATCATCCAATATTTTAAAAGTCACTAATTAGTGATTAATGAGATAATGATTAGTTTGATATGGTGCATATGCATTAATTAGTAAAATGGTAAATCAATCCGAGATTATTTCAACACTTACTTAGCGTCATTGCAAAGCCGGAATCATCATTTAATTAGAATTTGTTCCCAGATTTGTATTTCAAATTCATGGAAACATATTTTTCCTACTCTTCTGTCACACAAGCCTTTTTAAAATTATTTTTATTAAAATTATTATTATTTCCATTATTTTTCTATAAAATATAGTTGTGGTTAAAATTAATTGGAATCTTTCCAAAAGTATGCAGTTTTCATCAAATTAGTCAAAATTTACTCTAAATTATCAATCTATTATCAGATAGCCATTAAAACGGCTTATGTAACACCTAATATTACGCAGAAAACTTTTTATATTAGAATATTTAGGTTTTCATTTTAAATTTATTTCAAACCTATTAATCATCATCAAAAGTCATAGTATTCGAGTTTAGCATGAATTATTTTTATTGAAATATATTTATTCAGCTGTTGATATAAAGCCTCTTTGATATAATACACCAAAACCAATTTCTCAATTGCACAAATTTTTACAAAACTTATTGATATCCCACCGCTGAAATATACACTTCCAAAAGTTCCCGTAGAGTAAAATACCGCTAACACGCGGTAAAATATAAAATTCTGGTAGTAAATAGCGGCACTTATTATGGGTACAGATACATACTTATCTACCTACGGAATCTTACATTGCTCCTGCTCGGCGTTTTCGCGTGAAAAAAATAATTTCGGGATCCTTTTCAACATAGTAGGACAAGTTCCAAGAGTGTTTCATTTTGGAGTGATAGATAACTTTAACCTATATAAACTACTTGTAAGGATACTGCACTGTTCATTAGATTTTTAAGAAATTTTTGACGGGCTGTTTTATGGTGTAAAGTTTCAAGTTGAATAATCTTTAAAGATTGGATCTCTTACGAAAGTGACCATTTCCGTGCGATATTTACGAAGAAAAATCGAGCTATAATAGTTGAAAAGGAATAACCACATCCTTCCTGCAGCAAATTATGAACTATGGAACAGTTCATAAACTTCAGATACAACAACACAAGAAGGCAGAGAAAGACAGCCTTCCATATTCACGATCTCGATTTTCTCCGAGAAACTCTCCATCGTGTCTCATTCTCTCCCAGCACAAGTTCGTCCATTTTCTCCTCCTTGCCTCTGACCCATCTTTGAGTCATTCCCTTAGGATCTAATTGTACTTCCCCTTTTAGAAACCGCAATTCGTACCTAACGACTCAAGTCCGTATACGGCCGCAACTCCCAACTTCTATCACACTCCGTCCGAATTCTCCCAGAGAGAGAGAGAGAAATCCGACATCCGCCCATATATTGGTCTGTCTATTCCATAATTCTGGTGATTTTTCGAAAAACCACAGACAGTGCTCCATGAAAGGATCATGCGTCAGTCACTTATTCATATCTTTGGATAATAGATTGAATATGCGAAGGAATATCCCACTGTGTAGCTAAAGAACTGAAGGTAGAATCTTTAGCTCGAAGCCTCTATATCGATGGCAATGCCACAATAGATAACCTGATGCAAGATAAAAATTCATATTCGGCTTCAAATATAAGTTATACTACATTTATCTACTTCTTACCAGTCAGCAGAAATAAACCATTCGAACAACCGCCAAGGTAAAAATATTTTATTTAGAAAAGAGACCTTAATTATTTTCTTCGTGAGGTTGCTTTATACTGTGTAGGATGCATTATTTGTCATCTAGCATTCAACACCAATTAAATTTGAATTAATGAATTCGAGAATAAAAGGTAAAGAGTAAAAAACTACCTATACGTGTGCTTACAAAGTCTACCATCATAGAAAACTAGGCGTTCTGGCTTAATAGCTTAATTGGGTATATATTTCATCTTCCCGGAAATTTAAATATCCGAGTTTGAGTCCCGGTTATTTCAGACTTAATTTCATACCGATTTTAAAATCAGAATATTTTCCGAAATGCGCGTGGATCATTTGGCGTAGAGACGATAGTATTTTATAATTCATTCATCTCCAGCATTTCTTTAAATCATTCACACAATTTTTTAGAGCCAGTATTTATTGTTAAATATCTGGGTAATAATAATAATAATAATAATTTTATTGCAATGTTCTGGGTACAATCACCCCTTAGAACAAAAAAACAAAAGTATTTTTAACAGAACTTAGGAATTACTTAACCAAATTTACATCAGGAAAAAGGTTACAATTAAAGATTAGAGATGCAGACAATTAAGTAAAATTAATAATAGGTAGTACATCAACGCATATATTTCATACAAAAGAAAATAGATATACAATATATACACAAGTATGGGATACTCATCACACACAAGTATGGGATCATTGCAAATTTTATCCTTGAACTTCGGTAATCATCTATACTAAGATGGCATGCTTTTTGCACTACTTATATGCATTTTGCTAGCATATACTCCAGGATACACGTATTACCTTCATGCTTCTGACGTTCTCGTCGGTTTGTTAGATACTAAGAGGACGATTTATTTGTTTTTTTTTTATAAATTTTAAATAATTATGAGTATTTCACCCAATATTGTCTCTTATGGACCGGATTCCCCATAGATTCACGTTAAAAATAATCTTAATGTAATTTAACTTCTACAATAAATCCACAACATCCCTTGAAATATATAGGAGGAGAGTTTAGATTGCTTTACTGATAAAAATAATCCACCCATAAGAAGGAATCGAGGAGCAAGTATATTGAATAATGGATTTCATAACTTCATTTAAAGGATAAATTCATGTCAAGGGGGAATTTTTTTAGAATATTTCTTCAAGAGGATTGATGAATACATAAATATGTAAGATTCATACCTCACCGTTCCAAGGATGGCACAGATAATTAAATAATCCACAGTACATCCGCTCTCAGAACGTCCCTTGAATCACAACATGGAAATAGGATCTCGTTTATTATTTTTTAAGTTTTGAGCCAAAAAGGTTGCAAGAATTAACGCTTGGTTGCAAAATCTTGATTAACATCAAAGTTTGAAAGTCTTTCTGGAAGTTGGTTTGGGATCGGACTTGTCTTCAGCCATATTTTCTTTTTTTCCTAAAATCACTTTTAATTTCTAATCATTAATGTGTAAAAAGTCGTATAATTTATTACAAATGTGAGTATTAACTGAATAATAGTACACCTTCATGTGGTGATAATTAACTTATTGTATAGCTGTTTTGATGAAAGAATGTATGTTAAAGGATCTAGATAGATCAGTTTCACTTTGTTTAAAATTTCGGGGGGGTTTGAATTTTTCATTACTTCCTATACGTCCATTTACTGTATTTATTTCGGGAAATCAGAGGGAGATCCCCTCTTCTTCGCAGAATTAATATTTGTATTGATCAGATAATCATCCAAAAGTCCACTGAAAAAATCCCGATATTTCTTTGCCGCCCAATTTCCACCTATTAATTAGCGCGAAAACAGATTTAAAGAAGGATTTCGTCCCCATTGTTTAATAGGACCCATCCAGATTTTTATTACGACCCACAACCCTTTTGACCTTTGTTATTTTCCTGAGTTACTCCCACGACCCTTTCCTAAGGCCAGCACCAAACGTGACCTCTTTTTCCGCCAACCCAACTCTCCATCCCCTCCGCCTAAAATACGCATGCCTTCCCACGACCCTCTTCAAATGCTTCTCCTTTATTCTCCTTCCTGGCCTTTTTCTATCTGCTTTAACCCACTGTTCTATCCTTTGGCTTCGCTCGAGCCCCTTAAAAACATCGCTCTCATTCTCCCCTTATTTCTAGCATCTCCAATTCTTTAATTTCGCACCGCTCATCTTGATCTTAGCCCGAGATTAAGATTTGGTAAAGCGTCTACATTAGCGATGTAATCTTCTTAGACTGAAAGGAATTATTTTTTGTATTTATCGATTAATCTATGTAGATTGTCTTCTTAACCGATTTAATCAGCCTGGTCTTGAACTCTAAAATTTCACGTCACAGATACGATTTCATTGTGCTTTTTAACTTTAGGTTTACATTGAGGTGTAACAAATAGTACCCAAAGCTTATAAATTAATTATTAAATATTATGTCACAAAAATATCATAAGTACCTTAGCAACACATATTTTCAATTAATTTCGAAAATCCTGGTTTTCATATAATTAAATCTCACTTAATATGCTTTAATGCATGATTCGTGGAACAGGCTAGAGAAAAATGTAACTTGAATTTAGTTTCTTCTCAGTTTTTTCATTCGATGGAGAAGCTAATTAGGTAATAGTAATGCTCATAAATGGCTTTTATCCTAGCCATCCCCCATCAAATGCTATAAAAATTGGTATTTATACAGTCATTGTGCTGCAGTTATGTGTATCTATTTCAGTCATAGCCTTTTGTTTCTGAAAGGAAAGCAAGGGCAAAGTACCTGATTCCTTATCTTGTTTAGTTAGCCACATTCTCTCTTAAAGCTTTCGGCAGTCAATACTAGAGAAGACGAGGATCCAACTAGTCTTAACCAACTTAGTCTTAAAAAAATATCTTTTATCAAATTTTTCAGGACTCATTACCTTTAAAATAGTGTATTATTTTTTTCCCTAAATAGGAGTATGTGTTCTCTCCAAGAGCATTATCGGCACTGCAAAATCTACTCTCTAGCAATTCCGTCGATTCCTTTCCAATACCATTAAATTCTCCTTCAAGAGGAGGGATTTATCCCTATATTTTCCATTAAAAGATCGTAACATTATTTTCATACCCTTTTAAACTCTCACCTTTGTCATCCTCGGCTCATCCACTTCTTCCTTCGAAATATCCCATTTTGCTTTCCTTTCTTTCTCCCCTTCCTCACTTCTCCTCCGCCTTGCTTTTCCTTTGTTCAGTATCACCAGTAACGTGATCGCGCGCCATTACGGACGAGACTTGGAGAGGCTTTCTCTCACCTGTAACCTCCGACTCGAGCCACCCCCTTCCCTTCCTATAGCCTTTTATCGTTCCTTGCCTCATCATTCGAAAGAGGATGAAAGGCAGATAGTGTACCCGTTCCATCTCGTAGGAGGGCAGCCTTCATTCCTTCCTAGTGGACGGTGCTTAGCCCCTCCGTGGGTGATTTTTATACCTTTCGACAACGAAGGTAATCCCCAAGTAACCCACATTTCCAATCTCGAACCATATACGTTGCGAGAATTCTCGAAGGAATAAGTACATTAGAAACTTAAAGTTCTAGAAGGAGACCTCAATCGAAAGGTTAGTTTTTCATTATGGATTGCCTTGTTAGTATTCATAACTAATCACTGGCACGTTAGCATATAAATGCGGCCCTATTTCGTTATTTTATCTAGCAATTGATGTAGAAGGCCAATAGAAATCTTTTTGAAAAACGTTGTTGCCTTAGTGGTGCACCTTGAGTATTTTTCCATTTTTTTAAACGAACAGAAAAGCTATTTCGAAATTTTCCATCCCCCGAGAATTATTTTGAGTGATAAGATTGAAAAACTAGGAAACTTAGGCAATCAATGCGTGCACAAACCAATTTCTCCACAAATACCGCTCCCGTGTGCTGAATAATGCATTTGAATTCACAACAGCTAAGAGCCCCTATAGAGTTAAAAAGTTGTTTAATCAAAGTGAATTAAATTAAAAAGCAGTTTGTCGATACTGGGGGCGATAGTTCATGCGTGTAAATAATTTTTGGGCAAATGATTGAGAACTCATGAACTCCTAAAATCTTTCATGATAGGTTTCTTAAGATTATGTAACACGGTTGATATTTGCATTTCTGCCCAACTCTTAGGGAAATTCTGATCTATTTCGCATTAGTCTTATATAATAGTTAATCTTCAGTAATACACCTTTTCATGAAAAAAGTAATCTTACCTCGTGAGACTATCTAAAAGATCTATAGTTTAAATGGGATGAAATCAAATATTTATAAGAGGAAAACTGTCAATGGTGTTTGAGAAAAGATGAACGATACTGTGACTCTTTCAATTACGAGAACAGAAATGTGAATTTAGAAATTAGCTTCCTTAAATGCACGTCGAATCCGAATCATAAAATCAGAGTCAAGATCTAATCGAATCTTGAAACTCCACTGTCCGTTTTGCATATTTTTTCACTTTTCTATCACACGGACGTTCTGTGCCCTTTAGCGGCATTTATAAGAGCTTAGTGTATGTTAGCTGAGGGAGAGAGACTATGTGGACCCATCTGGGTAGGCGGATTTCAGAGTAAGCCTTCAGCTTTGTTTACCGAGAGATTTATTTAACGTCGGTTCATACTTCCACCTTGCACGTCAATCCCCCGTTCCTTCGCGTTATTTTCCTTTAATAGAGGATGGGTCTATCACATAATTGACGTAGATATTTGTCGGGTAATTTTTTCTCATCGTCATCTTGTTAGTACATTTTCCTCAGCCCATCGAAAGCTTATCAATTTTCATTCTAAAACCACTGATAAGCTATAAATACGGCAAAGATTCACGCAAAATGGATGAGTTATGCGGTCGCTTTCCATTCCGGCGAAAATATCCACCCTTTCCATTTATAACCTTTTCCCCTCCCGCTTTTTCATCCTCTTTCTTTCGTCAAAAGGAAATAAAAGAGCATATCTCTCACTCACTTCTGTTTTTCTCTGGATCCCTCGATTCGGAGCCGCTTTTCTTTTCTTTCGATGGTGAAAGTGACCGGCGTATGCTTGTGACGCTGATTGATAGTGCACCCCACCGAAGTCTCCACCACCGCGGTGTTGCTCCTTTGGTTGGAGGTCGTCACGGTCGGAATCGAAGGACGCCAAAAGTAGGAGAGAGACAAGTTTCAAATCCGCAGATAACACGCCCTATAAGACCTCTTTTATCGCCAAAACTCTCAGCGGCCTCCTTCCTCTAAATCCATGTTTCAGCCGTGCATTTTATAAGCTTCTCGTAGATTTGAGTGCTGCCCGCACGTCATCTTCATTTTATTTGATTTTTAACACAACGGTAAAAATACGCTTATGTCTCTAATTTGTCCTCGTGAATTGGATTCGTTGTATAAATAAATTTACTTTAACGGAAAATATCAAACTATCAAATATTATGAGTGCAGTAAATTTGTTTTTCAAATATCATCAGTGTACCTAATTACACTTATGATAACCAAAATGAAATAGTACCCGATTTAATTAAACCATTACTTCTTAAAATAACCATTTCTATGTAATGGTAATTTAAAAAGTGAGAACACATGAAAATGAGAATGTTTATATTTCAACGAGTACTTTTTAAAAGTGACTGATTTCATTCAGTCAGGAAATTATCGATAAATGTAGATTTGGAACGAATAAATTTCCAAATACCTGTATGATGTACCAAAAACAAACCTACAAGTTTTACATTACGGGTGGTGAAGGAGATGTACTTGCAATCCGATGGAACATTTTAAAGATACGACAACGGAGCATTGAATATCGCTCTTTTATTTTGACTTCGAATTTTCAGAAGGAAGGGGTTCTGGAACAGGCCATAGATAAAAAGTAGTGCTTGTAAAAAGTATTTTTTTCCATTCTGAGAAAGATATTCTACGCAATCTCTACTGCCTTGACCTTCCACACAGCAAAGTCCGAGATAGGAAACTAAAGGGAAGATTCAATCGCAATGCATGATCACATTATGATAGGTTGAGCAAAAGATACTTGAAGCATGTGCTACGGGTCAGATGTTGACAATAATGAAGTGCCGCTCTGAGGAAATCTCTTTCACAACTAATTAATGCATGAATATTTATGCTCATCAACATAAAACTTTGGATCTAATGGAATTTTCCACTTATATGAGGAAATAACTTGATCGAAACGTGTCAGGCGCTTTCATATCAGTGTCAAAGGATGAATAATTAACAAGAACCGCAGAGAGTTATTTCAAGTGTGAAATCTCCTATGAAGATGCATCACTGGAATGGATCATGGGAGGCAATAAAAGGGAGAGTTTAAAGATATTTCGAAGGGCAATCTTCTAAAACAAATTAAATAATTGCTCCACACTTATAAATAACTTAGAATTTTTAGCTAAATTATAATATTTATACTGTTGTGAACATTTGAATCACATCAATTAAACATGTATATATTTTATGCATATATTTAAATATGCACTTGAATCTGCTTCTGTGCGATTAAAATATTTTTTACAGAGAGTTCATTTTCAGTTCAAGGTAAAATCAGCGTAATGTTTATAAGGGCAAATCAGCTACTTGTGAATAGCGATGTAATCACTCGTTCTTGAGAATCCATCCTAAAGTGGTTCTCTATTATGTATTACTTCCTTCATTTATATTTTTCCATTTCAATATAAGTACAACGACAATACCTCGGGTTTCCATCACATAATTAGGTAGAATATAAGATATGAATTAATATGCTAAATCGTTGAGCCTTTCGGAAATAAATTATGAAAAATTTAAAATAAATGTAAATATAGATAAAAATTGTAAAAAAATAACTATTCAACGAATATTTTTCGGCACTTACCGAAATAATTTCATCTTAAAACTCTAAATATAGTTCGAGGATATAGTACTTCCGCGAAGTAATTAGCAGTGGCAGCCCCTTATTTTTGCCGGCCGTGGTGGCGGAGTGGTTAACGTGCTAGCGCGTTCACGCTCCAACCTCACGGTACCGGGTTCGAATCCCGGCTAATCGGATTTTACCGGTTAGGGAATGGTTGTCTGTGTATGTTGTGTGTGTGTATGATATTAATAAAAAAATTAAAAAAATGCAAAAAAAAGGAATAAAATTAAGAAAAGGGGTTAATTGGAGGAATAGCCTTCCTAGGCTAAAATTCGCCAAAAAAACGGCATTATTATATGGTTTTAACGTATTAAAAATGACCTTAAGTTTGGCCATCTATCGCCCTAAATATTCATCCATCAGAAATGTATACCAAACTTGGAACGTGAGGGTCTAAGAGGTAAGTCATATCGGCTGCCATCTGTTATTGTGGGAATGAGTAATATAAGTCTTCTTCAATTTTCTCTTTACATTCGTATAAGGGCTCGATGAGGGCCTTCGTGGAATGTTGCCAACCTTTTAAGTGTCTTAAGGGAGAGATGATCGGCCATCCGGGATTTGCTTGGTTCTTGGGTCGTTTTTATTCGCGGCTTCTCTCTCTGCCGTCGTCAATTTACTTAGAGGTTTTTCCGAGACCTCAAAGTTTGGACTTTTTAAGTTTTAAAACGGTTATGTGGTAGGCTAAGGCATGTTCTTAAACCATAGGTTGGGTAGCTCAGTGGATCTCTGTATGTGTATTTGGGTATTGATATCGGAAAATTAGTGGTAATGTATCATTCATACGCAAATTTTATTCTTAACAAATATATATATATATAGGAAATTATTCTATTCAGGAATAATTTTACTCATTAACCAAATGATTCCTTCTATTCTTAACATTTATATCAATATACATCTAAGAAAATATAAAAAATAAAATAATTATTTGAAAAATAAAATCAAAATTCTCTTTGCTGTGTTATATTTCCTTTAAGAATGAATTTCGAAGCCATTCCATGAGTAGATCCGGTCAGTTTCCTCCTATAACGTTTTTAAGTTGTATTGTTATTAAGAGATGCCATCTTCATTTACAGCTTTAATCAATAGTCTTTCTCTATTTCAGGGGCTTAGATGGTTGATTTAAGGCGTATCGCCATGGAGAACGATGAAACAAGTGCATTCCTCACGCACCTTGAATGCCAACACGCACCAATGCGTTACTGAGAAATCTGCGCCGCCCCTGGTGCCCTTTCAACATGAAGGCTCTCCAAATCCTTTGTCTCATTCTACTCCTCGAGCCAGGTAAGGCGTAAACATTTTGTGAGTCTGCCGATTTTTGTTTTTTGGAAACATTCCCAAAGACGATCCTCCGTTTCGTTTAAAGGAAATGGCCACCATACGTTGTTTTAAGGGTCTAGGAAGGGAATATTTCCTGGAAAGTTTTTTTTTACTTCCTCCTCTTAACTTCGCAAACCGTAGAGGAAAAATAACATTATCGGTTTTGCCTCAATTTATTTTCGCTATTATTTTCAAATACTACTTTCTGTTTATTATTTACCTTAATATACTACGCTTATATTTACTTAATATAGTATATGTTGTGGTTTAGTAGCCTTATCACGGCATATATTCAGTATATACTACCATTTAACGATGTTATGTTATTTACATAGTATATAAAATTTACTCCTAAAACATTAGTATATATTGCAATATATTTTAACAAGTTAATGTCTATCATTAACGAGTACATTTTTATACTTTGTGTATGATATTTACTTTCTAAATTGTACACCTACATGTTTGTTAATACCATGCAAGCCGCCTTTTGAAAAGTTGTGGGGAGGGCACACTTCGTGCGTTCGAACTCAGTTTTTACTTATTGTTGTCACTTATCATTCGTGGAGAGGATGAAAGACTCTTAAAACGACTCGTCATTAAACCTTTTTCTATAATAAGACACTGTTTTATCGGTCTAAGTAGCAATCATAATACTGATTACATCTTCTTTAGAAGTACTTTATCTGTCATTTTAAAGCAATGTGGTAAGTACTTCGATTGTTGCGTGTAAGTTGCATAGTTGCATAAAGACAAAAATATATATATCTTGAAAATCAACATTGTAATAAACAACTTTTCAACGCTAAAAGTGGATTCAATTTTTCTGATATTTTTACTGCTTTGAGTGGACAGTTTACTTCTTTCAATGCAGAATGAATTTGTTTGAGGTCTTATGGGTGTATGTAAAAGATGAAAACGATTGCTGAGTTTTACGAATACTTATTACAATTTAAACAGCATGAAAAGCTTCAACCTAAAATGAACTTATTGCTTTGCAAAACTTTTCTATTCAAGTATTACACGCTACCCAACGCATTTACCACGAGGAAAGAGGCCAAACCTGCAAAAGGAACGGCAAAGCCAACATTTCTCGCATCATTTTCCCCTTAAATTCTTTGTATCTCTTTTACAGATAACAGCATTTGAATTGATAACATATTTTTGCATCGCATTCTTTCTGAAACATTACGCCTCGGGTGGAGCGCTTTCATGCGAATGTCAAGGATAGCGAGCTCGGCAACCAGAGACATCAGAGAGAGAGATCTCTTGAAAAACGTTGGTGGACGTCTGCCTCGAAGGAAGGCACGGGTCACTTTGACAGAGATAAGAAAATAAAACGTCTCGCTTTACGGAAACAAAGGCACGCGAGTAATCTCTCGGCCCGACGCAGTCACTTTAAATTATTCAAGTCGAGGTGAACGTTTGCGAAAACTGTTGAACAGAACGCTGCGGAGATCTAAAGCCTATAAATAGAGGCATTCTCTCTAATGGAAAAGTAAGGGTAACAAGAGGTTCTGAAGGAGATGCCCTCTGCGAAGCACGTCAAGACTTTTATTTCTCTCAGACGTCAAGCGTTTCTGCAGCCAGAATGGACGCGGATTATTTATGAGCCTCGTTCATCCCCGATTTCGCGATATTTCCGATCGGTTTGAACCAAAAGTGCCAGTCGCTTCCTCTCAAAACGTAAATTCATCTCTCTTCCGTTTTTTCACGTCGGAGTTGATTAACCAATTCAGGGGACGTCTCCACTCTTCTCGTGCGAAGAATCGAATCGGTGGAAAAACGCCTTGCTTCGGTGTTTGTAATCACTCGTGGTGACGTACGAATGGATGACTTTAAAGAAAGGGCGGTCGGCTCCTGCAGCTCTGTTTTGATGGGTGGTTAAGAAGAGGCTGTTGGAGTGGGGTGAAATTTGATGGAGTGGCTCGCAGTCATGAAGTGATGTTAAATTCAACGGCTGTTTCGGGAATAAGGCGGGAGATGGTGAGAGTTTGGGCATACGCTTGACTAGAGAAGAAAGGGGAGGCAGTAGGCGATGGTGGGGGTGTACTCCGGGGTTCAGGTTTAGGCCATTTTGGATGTAGGTTTGGATACGGGATGGAGTTTCAGACTTCATGAAAACTTGATCGCAATCCACTGTGCGCGGATGAATGGGTGAAGTGACACGGGACTGAGAAGTTTATTGCACGCCCCCTTGAAGGAATTTCAAAACATAATGACACGCATCAAGGATAACATGATCCATCTAAATTGGCATGAATAGGTAACGACTTTAGAGCTTTTGAAGTGGCACGTAAGACAGGAATGGTATCCGAAATTCCTTCCGCGGCTGGTGGCAAAGTCGGAAGTAAATTATAAATTTTACTCGATCCATTTTTATGCGATGCCGGCAAGTATTTTACGCTGAGGCAAACCTTCTCTCTTTCTAGTTTTATTTCCACTCCTCGGGCAGAAATGAATCCAAAAATGTGATTCTTTACAGAAATGAATTTAAGCTTTCTCTGACCCACTTAGTAAGCTATGCATAAGATTTTATCCTAATGGAATCCTTCTTTAATCAAATGAATTAAAATGCTCGCGAGTGTTTAAGTACAATTCTCAAAAAGAAGGATGACATTCATCGCTGGAATGAAATTTTCGTCAAAAGGAAAAGATCAATTTTGAATATTTGATGAGCGAGTTCTTACTTATAATTTAAGCCAGTGCTTCGTGTTTATTTTAATATGATAAGGAAATATCTAGTCGTTTGTCTTGTGAAAAACTCTAAAAGTTTGATTTTAATGATCAGATTTAATGGAGTCATATGGATAAGGTTTAATGTTATCTTTACTTTTTAAATAGACTCTTTGTTATCGGATAACTCTTACAGTCAAGGAGAACAATAATTATTCTAACCTTGATGTCCAAAAAGAGTTACAAAATGTAAGGCATCTACCGGAATATTTTCCTCTGCAATGAAAGAATCTGAATTGGTCTTGATTGGAAATGTCTATAGTTTGAATAGATCAGATGAGGCTTTTATGGCATTGATGTAGATGTAAATGAAGACCTTTTGTGTACAAAAACTGAATGGCTTTGAAATTTCATCCACTATGTATACAGATCGAACAAAACAAATTATCTTTAAAGATTCATGAACTATGATACAAGAATGAGTCAAAAATATATTTCAACCAAGATATTACTATTTTTTTACAAAATTGCTAAAACATTATTTGAATTGATATATATTGCATAACCGACAGAATATTTTTTATGTTAAATATTTATATTTCGCCGTTTTTTGCCTGAAAATGGCCCAGATAAATTGATCTGAAACCCCGAGGTCGAAGAAATATTATTTAGTTGTTTGGTTCCAATGCGGCAACCCCATGTCAAAATCGAACTCAATCAAAATGTCTCGGCCATCAAACCGATCCGATAGACTTTTTCCTCTCGTAACTTCACTTTCAAATTAAAGTTTGACGTGTTCCGAAAGGCATTAACGACGCTAATCCTACTCATTGCCACTCTATTCCCGAAGAGATGTCGAATTTACTTCGATTGGCCCGTTCTTTCGGCCGATCTAATCCCGATCGGTACGTTACGCCCACCCCTTATCCCTCTCGGGCCGATATCAAAATGCAAGTGTTTGAACAGACAAGAGCTGCCAGCATTGGGATCTTGCAGACGCAGAAGACGGGAAGCGGCGGAAGAAGGAGGAAAATTGACGTGCGGAAAAACCGGCAGGGGTTTTTGCTCGGAATTTCCATGAAGCGAGGAAATCCGGAACGATTTCTTTTTGTCTCGGGGATTACCCATCCCTTCGTCAACTCAACAATGGTAACCCCATCTCTTAACCCCTCCCATGGACGTCTACCTTCCTCTCCCATCACCTCTCAGCATCCCTAGTCTCTCCGTCAACCGACCCTAACTCTCCCCTCGGACTCCTTGTTTCCACGCAATTTCCGGACCAGTGATTACCACCTTCACTCCAGCACCTTGGTAGGAGGAGGTGGAAGATGGAAAATGGAGTTTGGCTGAAAGAGTAGAAGACTATGGTGCCTACGGAGAATTGGGCCTTGTACAGCCATCTCCGAGGGGCCTCGGAAGATCCCCGCTGTTGGAGGAGTAATATTGGAAGCTGTGAGGAGGATGGGGTAACGGGGGTAATTATAAAAGATAGGGAGATGAGCTATGGAAAATATGGGACAATTTTGGACACTGTTGAATAAGAAAGTTCATTATGCAGCGTGGTGAATTATCGATCGCTCAATTTTCCCTTACCTTTATAAGATGACCCTCCATCATCCGGTTTTTCTCTGAAAATGTCTTTTAAAAGAGGTTCCAAAGATGTCTAGCATAGAAATCTGAATGATTGAAATAGGATGAATCATAACGTTGTTGATAAATACTGAGGGTTGGAGGCTATGGGTTGCAATAATAAATAACGACTATATCTTAGTAACGACAGAATACGCTCACGATCTTAAATAATACCATCTACTAATCAATATCCTTATTTGGATAATTAGAAAATTAAATTCGTGCGACGAATTAATGGATAGTGTTTATTGATGATGACATTCAAGGATCACAAATTTATATCAGAAAGAAGTTGGAAGAGAACTATTTTAGCAGTTAAGTTTAATATGCCACTGTAGATGATTATCGAATAATATATTCATCGATTCGGAATCAAAGAAATTTTCAATGCACGATATTTTTACCTCCCATCTCCTATATAATGTAATATGTTAAGCGGAAATTTAATGATGATACTCTAGATATTCAGAAAGGTTTCGTAATGTTGAAGTTGCCTAACCAATCAACGCCGTAATATTTCCTCTTCCAGGTTAGGAAACCATAAAAATAAAGCTATTTTTAAGGAAATCATATTGTTAAAATTTATTACAAAGGAATTCTCTTGCCTCGGATTTTTCGAATTAGCCTACATTTTAGTAATGAAACTAATTACATATAACTTCCAATTTGAGATACCCGAGGTTATCATTGGATCTCACTAGTCGTTGATGGGATAGGGCCAATTTGCAGCTTGTTACGTGCGTAGCGGAAATTGTTAACGTTAGAATACAGTGGCTGCGGTGATCTATAAATTGAATTCGGAACATTCCAAATTGGGAAACCTAGAGGTGCCGCATTGGTCTATTATTGGATGAGAGAGCGCAAAAGGAAATCGAGTTTTTGCGACGCTTTCGAAAGATAATGAGATATTTGAGAGAGAGAAATCACAATACGAGAAGTTGATCGCTCAGCCCTCGCTTCCGGAGTGTGGGAAAGGGGAAGCGGTGTGTGAGGGTCGTTAAAAGATTTCCTCCGTCTCAGGACATTTCCATCGGTGCGTGTACAAGCGTGCGGGTTGAAAAGCAAACCTCTTGAGGCGAACGATAAGGAAGTGTGAGCATCTCTCATCATGCAGTTTAGCACCGAGTTGCGCTTCACTTGGCAATTGAAATTTCCGCCGTCTTTTTCCCTTCCTTTTGCAGGTAAGGAAAAGTATTTAGATGAACGGAGGCGTTAACAGATCGCTTTCATCGAAAACAAAAGCGTTTTGCGTTCGGCGGGCTCGAACGAATTTTCGCGTTGTCATTACTAAAAGTACTTTGAAAATCTTCGGAGTTGGAAATTCTTCTCGTTCTTCTCAAGGATCCACGAGCTCTTTATGTCTCTCTCGTTCCCAGAAGCAATTAATTCACTGGAGATTTTTCCTTTCTGCTCCCCGTATGGATTCACCTCCGGTTTGATTGTTTTTTCGTCTCTTTACCCACCACGCCATAAGGCTCTCGGACGCGGACAAAGTTTAGCCATTCTTTTATAATCTTTAAATATTGTTTAACGCGGATGCTTTTTCGTACCCGAAGGGAATTCCTTACCGAAGACGGAACAATTAAATCCTCCGGATGAGTGACTCGTAGAGTTGTATCGCAGGGAGCCGTGTTCAATGCATAGATCGATCCCGCATGCCGCGAGTGGAGCATTTGTGATGCAAGCACGTAGTGATCGAGATTCCTAGTGTTGGGATTCAACCGAGCGGGTTCATTCGGGATACGTAGGAGGGCGCTCAGTCATGCCTATCCTTGCTCCGCCTCGAATAAGACGAGAGATGCTGGGGAGGATTATCCACTCATCTCAATCTTTCATGCAATGTTTGGAGCATAAATTCCTCTCCTCTTTTCGGGCCCTACACTCAAATGCATCCGCGACGAGCGAAACGTATTCCTCATCTCGAGATGGACTCTGCACTGCGCGTACAGGCCTTCCTTCCATTATGCACGTTAACGCTTGTTTAGCGGTTCTCCCATTAGATAATTCCATCCCTCGGAGTTCGGCGATGCCTCGCGTTTTCGCGAAATGGGTCAATATTAACCGCTGTAGTTTTTGGTTGAATTTGGGCTAGCTTACGTTTCTCCAATGCCTAGTCGGAACGAAATCCAGCACTTTTCAGAAAAAGTTTAGAGAAACCTTATCTATGAATGCGAGGAAATTTCGATACTATCTGTGGCTAGTTTTCAATTTTTCCAAAAAAAACTTTTATCCCTGGTTTGATTGGATGAAACTATAGGAGGAATGTTTTTATTGATTTCCAGGTGAAAATTCGTAGCAGAGATCTAACTCGAAATTTAAGACCAAGCTTTTCGCTTATTGAGTAAGATAAGACTTATCAGATAATGTCACAGGTATATTTTTACTTATTGATAACTTCAACGCCTTAGTGTAACTGCGCCCTTCGCTGAGGTTTTTAAATGACATGCTACTGTTGATGAGGTATTACTTAATGTAAAAACCGCTCAATTCATACAGTCTCCTTAAGCAGTAAACGGTTGAAAATAATTCAGTAATAGAAACTGAAGGTGCCAAAAAATGGATGGACAAACGCTCCCACCCCTTAAATGGAAAATGTCTGTTAGCCAGATTCATATTTTATGCGAGTAAAATATATCGGTTAAGAATTCTTAGTTTACTAAAAATTTAAGAAGGGCTTACCAACAGGATTTCTAGCATAGCAATGAAAATCCATCTAAGAATATTGCAGATGATTTTTCCACATAAGTAATTTTTGAAAAGCGTAGAGTAGCTTTATCTTTGAAAGTTTCTGGAGCTACGTAAGGGCTTTTCCGGTCCTAAAGGATAAAACTTTTTAAACAAATAAGAATATGATGGTGAAAGTTCATTCCTTATGGATATTTACATTTTTTCGGTAGAGTACATCGTTCTTCATTTCCAAACTATGTGGGATTGTTGTGAAATTTTCTTTTCCCTACACTTTCTTCCCTCTTCTCATCGCTTCCTGTACCTTCTAAGCTAGTTTCACCCTCTGATAACCATTGATTTTAGTGGGCGAGTGTTTGTCTTGCAGACATTCTCCCGAACGCGAAACTTTCGCTGAATATAAAGTCCCTTCCGACCGAGACTATGGGTTAACCATGTAAATTTAAACATATACGCGGTTCATCACGTCTCCTTCCATTCCCGTTAAAAGAAACGTTTCCTTCGAATTCTTTCGGTATCTCGGAAATCGTCGAGACCAAAATCCCAGGGAGGATGTCAAGTCGCTATGTGAGGTCTTAATCGCGTACATTCCCTTTATACCCTAAGCTTCGAGGAATTCGTGTCATCGAAGAACAGCTACAAGAATTCCAACGCCATGTACCCTAATCTTCTCTCTTTATACGGGATTTTCGACTTATTTTCTCTATCATTTCTCTCGCGATGCCAATTTTCTGCTCTCGATTCCATAACGTTCTCACTACGTTTCCAAGAATGTAATCTGCCGCCTTCCCCCTCTGCCTCTCGCAATCTCCTCCTACCCTGTTGAGAGTGGAGGTGCGCTGCTTTCTAACCCGTGGGAATCCTCGTTAATAGGTAGGAAGGGATTAGCGTAAGAAAGGCCAGAGGGAATGGGGAACAGAAGAAGGGATTCCGTGATAAGGGAACGACGGCCAAGTTTCAGCCCAACGATCTTTGCAGTGACGTTTATCTTTCTAATTTTAATTAATTTTTTCCCTATCACTTTCGTTTCCTCTGTTTAGAGAGGAGGAGTTGCCGGAGGTGTATTGGCGTCCGAGGAAGGTGCCACTCGAGTGCGCTTTACATTTGAACACTTTCAAATTCATTTTATTCATGAATTGTCTACTTTTTGAGGGATTGTGTTTCATAGTAATTATTAAGAATCAAATATCTATACCGCGGAGAAAAATATACTGAGTGACATTCTTGTCACGATGAACGTTACAGTTAGGTTCTACGAGTAGAAACCAGTATTAGTCGATTATTTTTTTAAATACAATCACGAGATAGTTTCTTTATTATCGTGTTACCTACCTTCCATATAACTTGAAACGTTAAGAAGATGAATTGAGTTGCAATCAGCAAACATTCCGCAAGTATTTGACGTAATTTACAGTTAGATCTATTCAGTTAAATTTGTGTTCGGGATTAATTAATCAAGTTTACTAAATAATTCTTCCTGTTTATTGCTTGAACACTTTCACTGAGCATTAATTGTCAATTAATGAAGAAATTGGTGTTAGGAAGCCAATAATTATTTTTCCCTTGCTGAATTTGTGCGCGTCATGGAAGCTCCGTCGAACCAACAACATTATCCGCTCGAAAAACCTCTGCGCCTTGGGCGACCTCTCGTTTAGCCCTTTGGCTGCCTTGTTAGAGGGGTAAGATCGGTGGCATGCTGGCCAGGTAGTATTCTCCTCATATTTTTGCCTTTTTCTTTTGCTTTATCCACGTGCGACGCAATACATATTGGTTTAATGAGTGAAAAATGGTCTTGTCAGTAAAAATTAACGAAATGAGAGTCATAGTCATATTTTTCCAGCTTGATGGATTCACATCAAAAGTTAAACAAAATATATGAACTTAACGCTAAATGACACTATGTAGTATCTTTAATTTTATTGTTAAGCTAACTAGTTTGAATTTAAGAATATCCTTTGAAATTTTGGAAGATTAATAGGTATCTCTCCATAGAATTCCTGAATTCGTTGAATTAAACATTCGGAGCAATGAGCACTTTAGAGACGCGTGAAGTATTATTCTGTCATATCAGTACGTCCTTGCTCTTACTCGAAGTTACAGTCCAGTGAAGTATGATCTATGTCACTGATCGCCAACCGATGGTCCGCGGAACACTAATTGTCCGTAACAAGATTTTGGTGGTCCGTGGAGAAATATTGGCATTATTTGCAATTCTTACGTTTCTCATTATTTTTAATTTAGCTCGCGTTACCAACTTAGAGTAGAAGAGTTGGAACATGCATTTCATGTTAATTAAATGGCAATCATAGGCAATAGTTAACTTAAACATTTTTCCTTGGAATAAACTGTGTATCAGAGGTCCACGGGTTTCAAAATGGTCAATTTAGTGGTCCGTGCGGTTCGAATGGTTGGCGACCGCTGCTCTATGTGATTTGATCTAAAGCATTTTTTAGGTTCAGAGAAATGGGCAACAGTTGACTTTAAATAATCAAAATATAAAGATAAGGGGTAAAATTTGATAAAGAGATACATTTACTCGCTAAAATGAATAAGAGACGAGCCTTTTTAGAAAGATAAGGTGAAGTTATATCCGCATATTAGGGAGATGTTTGCCTGAAATTGCTTTCGTAAATACATATTGCCTTTTTGCTATATTTCGGTAAAAGATGTAAATTTGGAAGATACATAGCGATTACTCGGCTAAGAAAATGTGTAGCTCCTTATGTTATCACTGTTCCCTGGATTACGCGCGATGAATAAAATAAAAGTAGATAAGTCGCGTTTTGCTTAGGAATCGATAAAACTTTGGAAAATCCGTTGTTGCTAATGACTGGGGAATTCGAAATCGAATAAAATTTAAGGTATGACCGCACGAAACCTTAATTTTAAAATCTTAAAACTCGAGTATCGAGTTCCAGTAATTAATCACGCGGAGATTATAACTTTAAGGGTACCGATCGTCTCATACTTAGTCTCGAAATTTCAGTTCCTTAAAATATTCAGAAAATAGGTTATCAGTGTAGTTCCGAGGAAACGGACGAGGACTTCGGTGACCCAGAGAACAGAGCCTTCGGGCATCACTGCACCACGGTGGAGTTAGTTATCTCGAATCTTTTCTCGAGAAAACGTGTTTCTCTGAATTCAATAAAGTGGACGCTGCGCGACTTTTCGTCAGTCATTCAGCGAACGTACTGTAAATGAAAATCCATGGGAACAGTACCATTCGTGAAGAGACGTTTTGGAGCTTTTTATCCTCTCTCCTAAATGTGTTTGGTACGGGAGAAAAGTATCCTCTTCGCTACTTTCCTCTCGCATTCGGATGGGTGAAGATGCCTCCTCCCCAACTCCAACTGTCGCATATGCCATCTTCAGGGAAAGGGTGGCGTTAACGTCTCGCTGCGAATAGCTCAGCTTGAAGTCCTAGGGGAAGAATTGCTAATGTACGGAAGAGGTGTATCAGATTATTCCGAGGAAATGAAAATATAATCTCGGCCTCGTTAAGTATTTTTCTCGCTCCCTTAATCTCGGGCGTAATTCATGATTTCCGTCTCGTCTCTCTGGTAATTATCTCAGGGATTCATTAATTCTGGACGTGAAGTAATCGAAAACGGAGGTTTAATCGCTTTAGTTGTTCTAATTGTTTAATATTCATCAATGTTATCTCTTGGGGATAGCTTGGTGGTGGAATTGTCTGCGATAAGTAAAGGGTGAGTTCACTCGGGATGGCTTTAATATCCGCAGTGAATTCTAATTATTCGGCTATGAACAAGGAGAGGGATACGAAATTCTCTTTTCTAAATGCAAGTGGTATTCATCCATGATTTACTCATGGGTATGACATTTTATGTTCACTGAGTGGGCTAGAGCTTTGAAAATCTAGTTAACACTTACAAAATTGCCTTCAGAAGAAAATACCGTTCCAATGTAGAAATAGGAACAGCGTCTCTGTTCCAACAAAGAAAATTTTACTCCTACGTTTCAATTCTATTACCTACAGCGCTTGTTTCCAAGAAATCAAACCACTTACTTAGTTTTTCACTTACAATATTGCACTCACGTTCATTTGATTCTGGAAAAAAATTACTGAACATAAGACACGCTCTCGAAAAGTAAACGTCGACTCATTTTGTAATGAATAACTTAATTACACTGAAAAAGGTTCCTTGAATCTCTTAAATGTTTCCCAAACGCTAATGTTATGATACCGAACCGTAATTCTCCGTTTCGTATATGACATTTGTTATTTTCATTGCGTACAACCTCTGCGAGTAGATAGGTACGGGATCAGCATGGGAGTGGATGTTCATACGATGATTTACATATATTGTCGACCAATTACACCGATAAAGGAGAAATTTATTATGAAAATAATGTCTGAGTATAGATGAAAAAATAAAAGATAAATTGTAGAAGTTCTAAATTGGAATGCTTCTAGATTTGATTTAAATATAAAAATTATCTCTGAATTCAGTACGAATCAGTAGATAATGGCTAACGTGATATTGATATAGGTTACATATTTACGATTTTGCTATCATAACTTTCTAAGAAACGAGAAAGCAACTCATCATTAGGTACATAATTATGTTTCCCACATATCGAGGAGTGTCGCATAATCGTGGAAATTGCTGTAGTTTAGTTCCGCAAAAGTTAATAAATTTTAAAGATTTAACATAAAATCTTCTCTATTAAATCATACATTCATTCAAAATACTCATTAGTTTCACCCTACTGTTAAAAACTTTCTAAGTAATTCAGCTGCTTAGGTTATCAGCAGAATCCTAGTAAATGCATAACTTTATAACGTGATAATGTATATAAATATCCTAATTAATTTTTAAATTGATTTAATTTTACGTTGGAGAGGGTTTTATTTTTTTTATTTTTACTTAATTTTTAAAATTGCCTGGACTTCACCCAAAGACGGGAAGGACATCCCTCTTGTAAGCATTTCATATATACATTAAAAAATGAGCTCAGTAGTTATTGCGTAAACGTTTTGCATTCATCACACTTTCCAATGAGGCTACATTTTTTTGCTAAATAAGAAAACTGATCAGTAAATACACAAGAAGTATATATAGTCATAAAATATAAAATAATATTTTCATTACTACTGCTATGGAACACACATTCTGATTGTAAAGGGGAGCTACATTAAACTATTGTAATAAGATAAAAATAAAAAATATAAAAAAAAGAATTCTGCGCTAATATTCTACAGGCAAAATCATACCTTGCAATTCATAAAAAAATTGTTGCGCGTCAGTAGTTACTCAGTAACTGGAACAATAATTGAGAAAAATTAACCTTTTGGGGTGTAATCACAATTAAGATTCTTTGGTACTCTCTTTATTTCAAGCATAAAATGCGGAAGATATCGGACCTGCATGGTCCCGTAATTTTTAAATCATATTAGTAAGCCCACCGGACCACGTTCATTTTCCGATAACTATTTTTAGCGAAGCCCGGCGATGAAACTCGGCGTATCCCGTCAATCTCCTCGGATCCCATTTTACACCCTCCACGAAATCGCTTCAGTCAGGAAAAATTAAAGAAGATCCTCGTTGTTGAACGCGTCGCAGTATCACCATGGAGAGAGACGGGCTCAAACCCGGGCCGTGAAAACTCGAAAGACGACGGCGAGCGTGTGTGCA
Organism: Sympetrum striolatum; assembly: GCA_947579665.1. Classification (NCBI taxonomy): domain Eukaryota; kingdom Metazoa; phylum Arthropoda; class Insecta; order Odonata; family Libellulidae; genus Sympetrum; species Sympetrum striolatum. The sequence continues at coordinate 32,070,113 of OX388352.1, forward strand.
GCGCTGTTCCAAATCAAGCGTGTTTCGGGGACGAGGCGGTTTTAGCGTATGTGTCAGGGGAGAGGGGAACGGTAGGGACCCAGCAAAGCGTGAAACGGGAAGCACTGGACCGGATAATCCCGGCCCGACTCTAACGTTACTGTTTCTAACCCCTTCCCCTTAAAACCCTTGCCCCTCTCCCTAACCCCGTTTAATATGCTAGCTGCCGTAGGAATCTGCCTGTTTATGGGTTGGCTCTGATTGCTTGGAGGCGCCGTAGCGTCAGGGTAGCCTGCCCACCCACTTCCCCATTCCAAATCTCTTTTATCGCGCGCCTACTTTTCGCTCCACCCTCGCCTATCTCCGCCTGACCCGGCACCGATGTGTCTGATCGTCATTACAAGAGAGTGAAGGAGACTCAACAAAACTGCAATTGATGCGAGGACGGCTAATGGCGGCTTGTACTCGGTAATTCGAGGGAGGAAGCAAATGATTGTGCATATTTATGGGAAATGAATAGAGAGCTCATATAATAGGTTATGTAACGTAATCTAAGTATATGACTAACGTTATAATTCTGGTGTGTGATTCAAATTAATTAAATAGGAAGGAATTGGAAATACTATTTAAACTATCTGTATAATTTTATTAATTAGTCATATGGTAGCCTTATGAAGCAATATGAACACGTTCCTGCATATCCTTTAGAGGGAAATTAAATATAAATATACGCACGATATGTATATTATTTAATAAATTGGGAAAGATTTTAGAGCACAACTGTTTTTATGGATTACATGTTTAAAAACTAATAAAGCCGTCTTTCTCAACGTTCCCTAACCACATTGCAACCGGTATAGAAAACAAAAAAGTACCAGAAAACTGATATTTATATTTGATAAAACATCATTACATATTATTTAAATATATTAAGGTTTAACATGCAAACACGCCTATACAGAAGGAGATGATCGGTGTTTATCTAATGCTCAATGCAGCTTTTACCTAATTCTTCCAACGAAAAAGTTTTTCTTTTCCAATCTGCCATAGTATCTACATTTTTCTAACACTTATTTCTAGTAGGGATAAAATAATATGTATGCAGTAAAGTTAAGATTCGAGAACAATGTGAAGTGATTTTAATGAAAATAACTACCTTTTGTTTGCCCGATTATATGAATTTGACCAAAAATTAATTATTTCCAATGATGAGTCATTTGAATGGTACAAGTTCATAAAAATGATGCCCTTAACTTTACTGCAACCATAGTCTAATGCTCTGAACGAATATTAGATCATTATCCATTTACAAGAGTTATTTCTTATCCTAGCGTCCTCGAAAAGAAAGACGATCAGAAATTTTTATTATTGGTTTAATGCATTATTTCTACAGCATTATAAGTAACTCAGATTCAATTTTCTCTTATCATTGAACTACTAGGAAAAGGTTAAAGGTACTTAGCACATAAGGACGTGCACTCAGAAAATATCCCAAGGAAAAATGGCTAGTGAAAATGTTCTGGCCGGGTAGCTTAGATGGTTAAGGTAGCCCGATGCATAGAGGAAGATCCCGGGTTCAATTCCCGACCCTGTCAGACTTTTTTCAAGTCCGTTTTTCCTTGGGATTATTGAACTAATTTTAATAGAAGGGATGCAAATCAGAATAAGAGCGAGGTAGCATTTTGAAGAAAATGATGTCAGTGCCTTTTATTGTTGGGATTGCTAATGAAAATGATAGTAAAACAATGAATGATTAAGCGAAATAGGATAAATCCCTAGTAAGCATTCTTCAGGCATTTTTAGATTACGTGATTTATCAGTGCCTATGATTGTTAAAAGATAATCATTTTGTATTCATTCATATTATAAATTTAAGCATTTGATAATATATTTCAATGAAACGAGTAACGGGGAGGGAGTAAATTATTTTCGCTGATGCATAGTTGGTGAAAACGTGCTTATTCGTCAGGCGTGAGGGATTCGACGGAAGTCATGAAATGAAAAAAAACGGGTGGTTTTTGGTGGGGTTTCCCTACCGTCCTTGGGTGAATGCCGCACAGTAGTTTTATACACCCCTCAACCGTTGTCACCTGGTAATCATACCAAATTTCAGCGTTTGGATTAAGTGAATAAATAATGCTCTCACCCAATAATATTTACACTATTTCATATTTAGTATTGTATGCTTGAGTATTCTTCTAGAAGTAAATTGCTATTACTTCCCTCAGAAAATATATTTTTCTAAGTAAGAACTTCTTTGAAATATTACCCTTTTGAAATGACGTAGATAAAAAATGTAATAAAACTTTTCATCATGTTAGTTGACTTCCTTACCTGCTGTAATCAGTTGCATTTCTTTATTCACAAAAGTTCTTTCAAACCCTTACTTCTATGTGAACGGAGATATCTTGCTCCATTGGAACCAGATGAAGATATAATCTTCCTCAAGTTCGTTTAAAATGGCTTATAAGTTCGCAAAGAGACATACGGAAAGAGCTTTTTCCTCTTATTATTGGCATCTTTTACATCAACTTCCTGAGTTAGTTACAGAGACGCCCTTAGCCCACAGAAACTCCAACGTTGGACGTCACAGCGTACACTTTTGTATACTTACCCCAGATTTTAACATTTAGATATACACTTTTCCATTATCTTTCCACCATAATTTACAAACATTAAATGCGGGATCCCAAGCCCACTTTGCTCATTGCTGGGAGCTGCATACGAAAGCAAAATCACAAATACAGTCGGTTTTGGCCAATTGTAAGGTTATTTTTTTCAAAGGATCGCAGCCTAAAAACTTAGGCCATTATAATTTGGAATTCAATTACAGAATTGCCCTTTGCGCGCACATCCTCAGAGTTGGGTCTGGCAAAGGTTCAAATAAAGGAGAAGGGGAGGCATTGTCGTTGATAATTTATGGCACGAAGGATAGAGCGGAACGCAAAACTTTACTGCTATTTGCCCCGCAATACGCCCGTTATGCGAATTTCAGCTAGCAGTGAAATTTCGAAGCATCCATGATCAATGGAGAGTTAACCACCAGTGCTTCAATGTTAAAAATGGAATTCTTTTGGCTAATATGGAAGGAACACGCATAACTGAACTTGCCAGGATGCGCTACGATAATTTTATCTCGTAGCTTCTGAAAGGGTCTTTTCATTTTCTCATAAGACTTCTTCTATCCATTAGGTGCATTAAATATAAATGACTAAAATAGTCGATTTTACATGATAGAATTATTTTATTACTTTAAATATTTTAAAACAGCGTCCGTCGAACTTTTGAAACTTGCGGAATCTTTCAATTTTGAATCCCCCGTGCCACTATTAAAAAGTTTTTAAAGGGTATGATCGTACATAAAATATTTATGCTATCATTATTGTAATGCAATGATTGCCATACGTTAACTCGGAGCTGGTGAAATGCAAATGAAGCAGTATATGATTGCATGGTCTATCTTCCGGGATTCCACCGCGATTTACGTAGCAGCAGCGACGACGTTTCAGTAGCAGTATATAACTGAATTGTATAATAATCATAAATATTTAAAATAATGCCATATTTCTTCCCAAAACCAAAAGCTTTTCACAGACCGTCCATCACCGGTATGCGGAAAACAGGTTGGCTAACACTAATTTAGGATATGTATTTTTTACATTTTTGTTTCCTCCTTTATTTAACCTTTCTAAATACCCTTATATTGACCACAGTGTAGTACTCTTAATCTAATTTTAATTCATATTACCTATTTATTTGAAGGCTTGATTATTCATCATTTCAGATACAATAGCTGATCTTAGAAGGTCTTAATGTTATCTCCGGAATCGGTAGTGATGCGGTGCAGAACACCGACAAAGACGGCTTTTATAATTTATTAAACCTCTTATACCTGATTACCTAAATGATATTAAGGGTAACAGTGATCCTTTGTGAAGCAGCGTATGGTTTATTTTAAGAAGATTACTGAAATCGTTAAATTCCACTCAACCTAGTTACTCAGATGCCATTCACGTAATATTATTAATTATCCGGGTAAATTCTAGGAATTTTTAAGTACGAAAATGATGCTGAAATGAAGTTTGTGCCCATACAATCAAACTTACTATCAGAACTCATAAAATGTAGTCACTGGTTCCTTTTTCTGTCTCTCCTTGAGCTGGCACACTTTTCTCTTTTCGCAAAATAACAACGGCGCATCATATGATCTGCGGCCGAAGAGCTGCAAATCTTTTGATGTTCTTGCTTTATCCTTTGGATCGAGGCTTAAAAGTAAGGCTATGAAGAAGGCTCAGTCGCTTGTAATTGCGTCTCGCATTAAACTTCCATGAAAATCCCTCGGGGAAGACGATGCTCAATTTACAGATTTTATCTCTGCAAATATACCCCTTATATCCTCGCCGTATACAGCTTTCTGTACTATCACATAGTTTTACTAATATCGTAGGATTTTCTGGACTCCCTTTCCCTCCTTTGCTTTTAAGAATCGTTATCTCTCCTGGAAAAATTTTTGCAAAACTTCAAAACAAAGGAGTACAAGGTTATTTACCCGGAGTTCTTGGTAAATCCGATACCGTACGATTACGTGGCAATATGCTATGAGATTGGAGAGGCTCTTCCTTGCTGGTATACATTCATCATCATTTCCAAACACAGTGGTTTGGGTCGAATATTGCCCGTCAGAATAGGGATGTTGCTGATCCTCAATCTGAGAATTCTCTCACCTTAAATTGTTTTTAGATGAACTTGAAATCCCTTACGGCAGTGTTGTAGATTTTCACGCTGTTCATATCATATTACTGAGATATAACTCATTAAATTCCGTATAAATTTTACCATTTTAGACAACAAGTTCTTGTTTTTGTCGGACGTCCTAAACTCCCTGATCCATCCCGAATATCTCTTCTGTTATATTCTTTACTCATACCTGGCTCTGTGCTAGGTTTTTTGGAAAGGACGCAAAATTTCATATGTTCACAAAGAAGAGAATCCGTTTTACGTAGACGACAGGTCAATTAGCATTTATTGTTGGTGCTGTATTGTACTTAAATCAGTTGCATACAGATCCTTTACTCTGTGTAGATCTGTGACGTGAAAGAAAATCATTCCCATCTTCATTAATTAGCTCTCATAATAATAAGCTTATACTTACAACCACTATAATTGATATACGTTTTCAGGATATTTCTCTAATTTCTTGCAGAGTGATTAAGTGTTGCAAAATATGACTTAGAAATCATTTAAGTTCCCTTTGTTATTTAGCGTGATCATTTATTTTAATGCTAGAGAATATAAGCTTTGTCAAAAAACATGTGTCACACGTGGGTACGTATTCCGTATTTAACAGCCAGTGCTACAGCACAAACACAGAAGTCTTAACTAAAATATCGCAGTAATAAAAGTATGTTGAGTTAAATATTTTCCTTCCATGCTTCTGAAATTGTTAACATTCTTTAGTGTTGATGATTATTTAATGCCAATTTATTAAATCTAATAACGGGGGGCCTAAGTTACGCATCCCCAAAGTGGCACATGGAACGCTAATGGCACTATATTTATCATGCACTCCTCAATTGTAAAATAAAAATTAATAGTTTTTCTCGTAAATGAAGGCCTCTCAAATAGTAATTACCATTATGCAACAAGGTAGGTTTTTATCCAATACTATGATATACTATTTCAGTTACGCGCTCGCATGGCTCTTTTTCTACAAAATCCAGCACTTTTTCGACAAAGGATTAGAAGTCCCCGGAATAATGCAAGGGCTACCGATTTAGATTTTATCTAGCTCTCATTCTTTCGGAGAGAATATTCCTGTTGCAACTGCATCAATGACGACAAACAAACAGATGAGCATAAAAAGTTCCCAAACGTATATTTATTAGAAAGCAGGCTTTCCCTCCTCTAGTGACATCACTCAGAAGCCACTTCTCACCATCCGTAAAAGCAGCCCTCTTTCAAAAGTTGCTCGCATCCTCCCACCAGATGGCCCAGTTAACTTCTGTCTTAAGGGAGCTTCATTCTCTGGGCGACACATCTTTCGCATCATCCTTCCTCCATTCGCAGCCCTTCACGAGCCCTTTTTTCTGCTCCTTTCCCCCATTCATTAACTCTTCATCTCCTCCCTTCACTTTCCCAAACTTCTTATCTCATCGTCGTCATTTATGTCTTCATAATTTCTTCCGCAACTCTCAAGTAATTTTCCCTTTGCGTTTTTGAGTTATGCCCCGCTTTTTTCCATTTAATTCGCTACGTATCCTCGTATCTTTCGCCGGCTCTTGCCAATTGTTCACCTTCATCCATTACTTAAAACTTAACCACTTCGTTATCTGCCTCTTTCCACCCAGTCAGTTCATCTGTCCGCCACGTCTTTCAATAACTCTCGCTCCTCTCTGTTACTACTTTCTCGAGAAATCTCTTTCCCTTTTCTCTGCAAATCCACTCTCTATCCTACTTTCCTAGGTTTATCTCCAAATCTCCTTTTGCGTGCCCCTTTACGGCCGCCCTCTAACTTCCTCATCTCTGTCCAACTTTCCCTTTGGTCGTCGTTCCCTTAACCTCACCTTAGTCCTTTACTTAGTCATCTACTCATTTCTTCCTCTTCTTCATTTCTTTTTCCTACCCATTTCATCCTTATATATATAAGAAAAAGAACCTATGGTAAATGCATATATACATGTGTACACACACACACACACACACACAAACACACACACACACACACACACACACACACACACATATATATATATATATATATGCATTCGTAGAGGAAGGGCAGTGTTGCGTAACGTAGTAGGTAACCTGGGATACGGCGAGAGTAGAAAAAAAAGTCGCCAAAAGAAGTAAACAGTCACTTGGTCAAGCTAAATAATCGCTAAATTAATATTAATTATCATGAAAGGAATACGGATTTACAGTAGTACTTTACATTTATATTTCTTCTGTGTTTTCAAAATTTCATTTTCCTTAAGCTATTAGATATTTGTTGAACCTTTCGGCACTCGCATACTTTTACACCTTTCCTCTCAGTAAACTCTATACATATACGAGATACGATTCCTCTCAGTAAACTCATATAAATATATGAGATACGATAGTACAATTCTGTAAGATACAAACCGTGGTATTTAAGGGTTCAGATTCGAAGTTTTTCTGTATTTGCTGTATGAAGGAAATAAGGGATTGCGATAGTATTTGCTGAAAGCTTTGCTGTATAGGTGTAACAGTATAGAGGCACCCTAAGTTGCGACTAATAACGGACATCTTAAGGAAAATGAAGATTAAAACCCATGGAATATTTATCTCTGTTGAAAGGCAATCACTGAATATGGAGTCTTTTTAATTATCTCCGTCTGAAATTCGTTTTTCCGCCAGCTCCTTCCCTTCATAATGGAATCCCAAAAATTTACGGGCTCCTCAGTTAATTATTAATTTTCTTTTTATCCACCTCGGTCTATCTCTGCCAACCCCACCTTGCCTCATACTCTTTTCCGATTTCCTGCACCTTGTACTTCTTTTTCATTCTCTCATCCACTCCGCCTCGTTCAGCCCCCTAATCCCCCGCAGCCACCCCCATTCTTCTCAGCAATTCATTCTTTCTCCTCTTGTAGGACACTTATGACTGCTCAAGATGCGTCCTCGACGATTCTCGAAGGCCTTACAACGCAATCAAAATTTTTAAGGGGATACTTCCAAATATCTTCAACCCTGAGCAACCACGCAGCTCTAGTAAGCTTTATTAATCTCGGGAGTGCATTTGGACTCGGAAGAGAATTATTTAAATTACGACGTTTTAAATTTTCGCCGCAATCATTGTTAATCGTCCGTGGGAAGAAATTTATTGTTGCGCGTTTTTTGAATGCAGGCTTAAGTTAAGTTTGTGGCAATTTCGGGAACAAAGAAACTCCTCGAGTACCTAGTTTTTAAGTTGTCTCATAGCTGTATTTTATTTGTTTTGGAGGATATCACAGAATCTTAGGTATAATTTGCTCAGTGAATTCAGAGATAAAGATGTATATTGATACAAGAACAAAATTCTGAATAGCAATATCATAATGTAACGCTTTGATGTAATGCTTAAGTTGTCTTATAGCTGCATTTTATTTCTTCGGGAGGGTATGCTAATTTGTCCAATACATTAAGATATATTGAAATAAATACGTCATATAATACTAAAACACAATTCTATAAGGTAACATTATAATACAATCAATGTGAATTAGTGTTTCCAGTGTACTATTTGGCCTGCTTTGGAGCTATATAGGAACCAGCGTAACAGATGATAGAGAATTTCGCTTCAAATTTCATATTTTGCAAACATTTTATGATGTACCTATAATACCACGTTAGAGAATTATAGTGTGCATTTACCGAACTCCGAAATTAGGGTTTACATGGCAGCAGTTGTTTAATCTTTATAATGAATAGGCTAGGAAGATTTATTAACTAACCGTGGTTCCATGTGTGAGAATATAGTGTTTCATATATAAAGAAAACTTTTTAAATACTAATAGCATTTACATTATTCATGGGAATGAAACTCATTTTCCGCAAATTTGCGCCTCCAAATTGTGTATTTTCCAACTATTTTTAAGCCCTCTCGTTGAGGGTGTAATAAAAATAACCTTTGAATTACCCTTTAGATAGAGTCATTTGGTAACGAGTTTTTGGTCGATTCAGTGCTTTCAGAGCACTTGATTAATATCGCATGGCATTAAATTGTCAAAAATTGAGTACATCGCTTTCGTAAGAGTTATCTTCGTAGCTATTAATACGATATTTATCTTAAAAAATATGGGTTACGAAATTTTTCTCCGTATCAAAGTTTCCGCCTCGAAAACGGCCCATCCTTCAAAGGGAATCGAGTCAATATCTATGCAAATAAACCCGCAAGCCGGCGGAAATACTTGGGCAGCGGAAAGTATAAGATGTAACGAGAGAACATTCCCACAGAGCTTAGGGGAAGGAGCGAAAGCCTTTAGAAGCACGGCACACCGCTTTATTTCTCCATTTCCATTATAAACCTTGATAGGATTGCAAGCAAGTGCAATATAGCGTGTCCGAAGTAGATCGGCGTTCGAAAGAATGAAAAAAGGTCGAAATCCTGTTTCGCATTCCTCGAGGGAATAACCGGAAGCTTTATTATTCATTTTTGGGGCGGTGTCTTCGACGGGGATTCGCAGCTTAGAGGGACAAGTTGCTCCGGACGATGTCCGATGACCTGTAAAAGTGACCGCTGCCAGGGCTTCGCTTGCGGGATGAGTTAGACGGGGGACTGCCACACGACACAAACTGTTCACTATCCCCGATTACCACTACCATCATTTCACCCCCGTTACATTAGCTCACTCACGCACCTAGATTAATGCCGTGCAGTGCCTTTGCAGGTCCCTCGCTTGTCGCCCCTTCGCTTTTCATGGGACACTCCGTAAATCATGCTATCTGTCTCGCTGGTGGGCTGCTCGAAGATCGTTCAATTCAAGCTGAAATTGAAGAAGAGTCTATTTCATTTTTACCTTAACTCATTAAAGTTAGATATGATCTTAGAATTATGAGGAATGCGTGCGAAATAATAGCAAAAATTTTATATTTCAAATAATCGATTTTTCCGATATGTTCTCAGTATTGCCACAAGAATGAAAGAACGGATACGTTATTCCATTATTACTTATACGTCGTAAGGAAAAAATTCCTGCTTTAATCAATAAAGAATAATCAAAACTCCTCAAACATGACTTCTAATTTACCTGTGATCACTTTGTATTAATTCCAGGGTTAATCTTAAAAATGGAGCTGGTAGTATCATATTCATGCCTGTCTCAATCATTTGTATAAGAATGCAGGTGGGACCTCAAATTATCTAAAACATTATGTCAAGATCTTTCCTTTTAGATATCCAGCTACTGTATTCAAAACCTCTTTGAGAATACGACTACGGTGTGCAAAAATATTTTAATTAGGAAAATGAAATATCTATACTCACAAATGAAGAGTTAGTTTCGCTTGGTACACATTCCAAAAAATATTCTTTTCTCTGAAAAGAAAAGTTCCTTAACTTATACCTTTAGACGCTTTAAAATCTTTCATTACATTGTAATTCCATCATACATGATACGTATTGGCGAAAAAACTCATTACATGTTTGAGTAGCAATTGAAATTATTTTTATGCGGCTGTTTTGAAACATATAGGTCGATACGTTTCTGCAAGTAATTAGATCACCTATAAGTTCGAAATTAATAACACGAACATTCAAAGGGCTCCCGGATAGTCATGTGGACAGCGCGTTTGCCTTCGGTAAAAGCGGTCCCGGGTTCGATTCCCGGTGGGAGCCAATGTGCGAAATGACCTAAGCTGTCGAAGCACTTTTAATAATACTACTACTACTACGAACATTCAAAAACATCAAGAAATTTATGACATATTAAACAAGAATCATTCCCTTTTTAAGTTGCTGTAGAAATGAAGGTTAAAACGTGACTTTAAATTCGCTTCCAACCACTCATCCGTTTGTCAGAGTATGAGTAAATCGAGGGTATCTAGAAAGATGACAACCTCAAACAGAGCTATGCGTGAGCACCAAATGTTTGGTAATGAGTTATTGTTCTCGGGAGTATTGACGAAGAATGAAAGCCCTGGCCCAAGCCAATTGAGTCCAAACACATGTGACCTTTCTCGAAAGATCTTCCGGTATAACGTGAATTTTCCTCTATTCTTGATTAAAATTCATAATATCGGAAAAGTAATTATTCGAAACCTTGTGATATACTTTCCGGGTATTCATATTACATTTTTCACATATAATAATGAATTATCCTCCAATCAATATTATAATAAATTACGTTCCTTCATACCAGAAAGTGAAGTTCAATTATTTCAATAATGGTGAGAACAGTTTAATGGGATTCGAAGTAAAAGTTTAGGTCGTTACTATTGCTAACGTAGGTGACAATTCGTATCCAATTTTAGTCTACCGCAAAAAAATTGACCAAAAATGCTTCATTTTGTTGTAAGTAATGTTTAATAGAAACAGTAATTCCGAATTTCCGGATATTGTTATTTTTTAAAAATTAGATAGATCTTTAAAATAATTCAGTTCTTGGTTTGATTTCCGAGCAAATCCCAGATTTAGAGCTTTCTCACTTTGTGTTCTTATCCTCCGAAGTAAAATATCTCTTCTCAGATGTGCCATTCTCCCAAAATTGCGAGCAGCTCGAAGGCCTCTTATGACGTCTTTAGAAAAGTAGATAATGTTGATCGTTTTCCATGGCCGTTTCTAACGCTCTCCGTGAGACTGTTATTTGCCAGCGTCCTTCTTAGTAAATTGCTCAGCGTTCGGGCGAGAATTCATCGTCGACTACTTTGAAACGGAATGAATATTTAATGCTATCCTTTGCTTCTTTCTACAGCATAAAGCGAAGAAATAAAGTGATGGTGTTCGGTGTGATATTTAAACCGAGATCTTTACCTGCTTTATCAGGTTTTATTTGTTTCGATGATCTTGGAAGCTTTCTTCTGTAGCCCTCGTAATCTCAAACGATTTATCTTCTTCTGATGTACTACTGGATTCATCTTCGCTATCAAAGGCTTGTTCCATCCCCTTAAATACATTCATAAGCGATATCTCCCCGTCACCTTACGGGATATCTCATATCCACCAATGCTTTATCTAGATCTTCCCCTTCACGCCAAATTCACATTCCGCATCCAAATTTGTAACGCTTGCTCGAAGAACCTCCTCTCAACCTTTTCTTAATCCATTCCTTTTCACTCAATTCTACCGGGACTCTTTTTCCATCGAATCTCGCTCCACTCAGTATCCCTCGCCGAGCTTTGTAATCCTATCTCACGCACACTTATTCTATTGTCTACGTGATTTATCATCCAGATAATTCTTCCAGGATGGATTCAAAAAGATGTTTCCACCCTTATTAAATTCGACTTTCCTAAAAGCTCTTCGCTCTGCAAGGATTTTAGCTGCTGTCCATGAAGAAGATTCTAGGAAGGTCTTTTCAGTCAATCGTCGAATGAAGTTTTACAACTTCGAAAAGATGCAATTTTTTATATAGAACAAAACACTCAGGCTTTCAAACCATCGGCTGCGGTCATATTATTCTAATTAGGGCGAAGTCACTCAGAATCGCTGCAATTTTTATCTGAGATATAAATTATTATATTTTTGTGGATTTTTAATTGCTGCAAACAATTTTAATAATAGTATATTAAACTAATAGAATAAAATAAGTAACGTTATTTAATGGATTAGTTCAGCCTTCACTTTGTGGAACCTTCTAATATAAGTCGCCTTGATTAACAAGCAAGGTTACATTTTAATTCGGTAGAACTATCTTTGAACATAAGTGTGGTTTGAATGTAGTACTGCGAGTTCGGACAATTCACTTTCAGCGTTCACCGTGTTATATAGTTACTTTTAAGGGGTAACTACAAAGCATCCTCCTATATGTATTTGACTGTTGTATTATGTACGTATTAATAGCTCAATTACCTCGTTGGACTTTAAATACTCATTTTAATAAACTCTTTAACTTAAGGTACTCTAACCAGTGACTACTGTGGTGCATTCTGAGGAAATTCAAAGTTTTTGCAACAATTTACGAGAATAACATTCATCGGTGGAATTTGGAAAACCGAAAGGTCGCCTACGTGGGGTTCTTGCTCCCTTCGAAAATGTAATCTCAAAACCTCTTCTTTCACAAGAATTGACTTTTTGCTAAACTTTACCGTAATTGGTCGCCGAGAAATCGATTTCCGAAAAATTAGTATTCGGAAAGCGCACTGTTCGGGGGATTCAATTTTCGAAAAATCTGCTTTCGAAAATCTCACTCCTGAAAAATCCACTTCGGGGAAAATCCGTTTTCGAAAAACTCCCTCTCATTTAAAAAAATATCCCGGAGCCCAGTTTTCGCGGGAGAATTTTCGAAAAACTTTATCGATAAACTCCGTTCCGAAAAGTATTTGGCTCCCTGTATTCAATATCTCTCTCGGAAGCCAGCCGTTCTCGTCTCTTCCTAGTCTCTTTTCCTCGACAGCGCTTTCTCCCGACTATTCTTCCATTCCGACTCATCCTCGAACCGCTCGCTTCACTTCCTTGGAAATCCTTAAGCCCTTCCCACTTTTGCCGCATGTGATTCGGGAGGTGGTGGTAGTCGGAGATTGAGGAAGTGAGTCGGAGAGCAAAACGCTTTCACCCTCCGCGCGATCGGAATTCCCAAACGAAAGATGCCGGAGGAGTAAAAGAGATAAACTATTATTTCGCCGGGGATAAGTTTTGGATGCGATCCGGGCATGAGTGCTCTTTAGTATTGATCTGATGTTGGGTTTCGTGCATTGTCCGAAATGGGGATCACGCCGCCCTCCAATCTTATTCCCTAACGATTTGAATAAATTCCATTTCCCGTGTTCCTTTTCACGAGGGGTCCTTTCGCGACCTCCTAGTCATTCCTTCCCCCCGACGCGTGAATGAGGGAGTATCGAGAGCGGCGTTTAAGAGGGAAAGGCTGTTTGAAGAACGAATTCCCTTTCCCTCCTCACATATTCCCCTGATCCTTCTTTTCATCCATTCGGCTGCCTTTGAGATGGATTCGAGCCCTGAGATCTTATCTCACTTTTTCCGACCGCACCTCTGTAGATTTACACCGATTGAAGATGGATGAACATGCTGTGATTTGGAGAGTTTATTTCGGCACAAATATGCATATAGGAATGGAAAATCTCTAACCGTTACATGAAGAACTGAATTGTTTCATCATTATCTGTTTTCTACGACCATTCATTTTTTTATTCTAATTATTTATTATTGATCTACTATTTTTAATAGATCATGCACAGAAGATAGGTTCAAAACAGGATCTTAGAATCATGTTACCTTAGAAATTAATTTGCAGAGAATAATCGCGGTTTATTATATTTGTAAAAAATTACCACATATTTTTGAACCTAAGACGCACTCAATTTTGGAAGTCACATCAGGAAAAATCACGGAGATTGAATTTGAGCTTTTCCTAGCAATTTCTCTCTTCTATTAATGGACCTTAGATATTTTTATGAAAGCGAAATTCAAATCAAAAGGAATCAACCGATATCCATCTGTAGAAAGTTCCAGGTGTAAGGTAAAATTAAAGGAAAACATTTTATTTTGCTGACGAGGGATAACCGTTGAACTCATTTTAGGGTGAAAATAATCATGCCGAGAACTTTGGGGTTCTTTTCTTCCTTACGCCACCGGAATTTGTATCGGAAAAACATTTATTTCCTTTTTGGCGTTCAAAATTCTCATTTGCGTATTTTTCTTTTCTTTATCCTTTCTCATGTATCTATAAAATGAAAGTTCAAAATATTTCAGTGGATGTCAATAATTTTCCAAGATTTAGTTGGCCGAAGTGTCGAAAGCTTGATTTTAATATCTGGAAGATTTTTTTGTTTAATTTATTATTATTATTAACATTAGAATTTCCGCCGCAGTTAGACGTAAGTCTGGTGGCAGCGCAATGGTGAAATTACATTATATTACAATTTTACGTATGCAATTACATTTATATCACAGTTAAATTTAATAAACAATTTTATATCTATACAATTATGATAATATACAATAAAAAAGAAACAAGCAAAAAACACAGTCATTCATGCAAGATTTTTCAGGGTCCCTGCTTACTTTGCTTAACTATTCATACTATTTTAATTATAAAATTGAAAGCTCCATATATTAACGCGAATTGTCCGTTCAAATTTTAATTTGATCTCAGAAATGAATATATTGGATTCAGTAGAAGAATCTATCTTAACGTTATTTCAACAGCTTTGAAAAAGAAGGAAATCCATCGGCCTTTTATCGCCATACTGCCTTCTCGAACTTACTAGTCATTCTACATATGGAGTGTATAACATCTTTAATAAAAAGTGATCTGCATTTATGTGAACTTCAATGTGAAAAATTTAGGTTATATTTTCTATCTAGAATATGCATAGTAATATATTCCTGACGTATCTTTTCGGTAGCAAGGAGAAAGTCTGACTGTAAGAATGCTTTTGACTCACCATTCGGTGCAGATTCTCAGAGAACCGCAAGGCATTTTTCATCTCAGCAACCAAACACTATCATCGTTGAATTTGTCGAAACGTGATTATCTGAGACGTAATTTGCATGCATCCGGCGACAACGACTTTCCGTTACGCCAATAAAGAAGCCGTTGCCATTTTAATTTGGGACGCGACTCAAGTTTGAAGTATTTGCCCTAAATCCCTTTTGTCTATACTCCCAACTTCTCGTGGGTCTGCAGCTCCTTCCCCATTACTTCTTCCGTTTTAATCCTTGTAGCATCTCAATCAATCACGGACGAGCCATGCAATCGTTTCGGGCGCTTTCCCCTTATCTCCACTTTTCTCCTCATTATCTTTATTCCATCTTCCCTCCCATCGGTTTCTGTATGCCCCGAAACCCTTTCCGACGCACTAATTTTGCTCCTTTTCTCGTTTCATTTGCTTTAACTTAAGCCACCGCTTTTCTTACCGTCCCTCTTCTCGGTTCTGTCTTCCCTTTCTTCCTCTTTTGTGTGTATCTGAAAGCCATATGTCTCCTTTCCTTCTCTCTAAGCCCCAGTCTCCCTCTTCGGAGATAATTGACGCTTCTTCTTTGTGTTTCAAGAAAATGCTCGCTCCGTATGGTACTTGTCTTTTTGCGCTCGTTTGAGACAAATACGCCATCTCTAAATTGCTGGTTCGATGCAAAGGCACGGGCTGAAATGCACCCTGGGACGCTCAAGAAATAGGGTGATGCTTCGTTAAGTCTTGATTCATCGGATAAAACGTGTATTTTATTTGTTGAAAATATTGCCATATGCAATCATTACATGAATCCCGCGTAACCACTATCGCTTCTTTATTTGGTGCTGTCTGCGACCTCGTGATGAGAGATACGAGGATCACGTCTTTCTTCCAATGGAAAAGTCCTGTTGATGTTAGTGTCGCTTTCTCAGAAATTGAAATACGATGGATGTGTTTCAAGAAATTAGGTTTAAATTTCTTAGATAAATTTATGAGCAAATTTATGTTGGTGGGGAGAGATCCCGTAGGTTGGCTAAAATAAGCTGCCAATGGCCACACGACCTTGATCTCTGAGATATATTTGAGGATAGGACATTTTTTCTTTCGTTGTGGTCTGTGAAATCAATTTGTGTCTGTCATCCGATATCTGTAAGACTGAAAAAATTCATTCCAGTTATTTTTATTCTGAATTTGAGTGATGTATTTTGCAATGGATCTGTAGATTTTCTGATTGCATATTAACTGAGCGGTCTGAATGACTTCTAAATGGATGCCATTACATCCCATCTTTAGCAATAGCTTCAAGAAAATAGGAAAGTAAACTTTGCGTTACCTTATTTACTGCATGCTATTCTTCGGAATCCATTCTATGATTAGCAGGAGTAGTAACAGATCAGTAGATGAAATCAGGAAATGATTGTAAATGTAGGTACCCGCAAATAAGAATCGCATAATGAGCATTAGATGGATTTATTAAATATTTTGGAGACCAGGTAAATAATAAATTACATGGACGAAGTAGAAATTGGAGATAAGACGTGAGTGCATATAGAGAAGCTTCTTACCGATTTGAGATGAAGAGGAAGCGTACAGAATACGCATCAAGACCGCTAAAGTAAACTTAGTAAGCCAGGCAATGTAATATAGAGACGTGATTTGAATACACCCGAAAGAGGCTGTTTGCTAGCCATCCCTAAAGGTAAAAGCTTATATTTTATTGCGCATTGCATCACCATCCACAGCTCTTTTATCCAGAATCGATTTTTTGGGGTTATCCTTTCCCATCGACGTAAATGCGTATGAAGTATATGTTACGCTGGTCTTAATCAATAACGAAGTCAAACTAACCTTATTGAGACCATGCTTCCAGGTATCCGTGCCCGGAAAAAATGATGATGATATTACCTGAAGCAGTCAGTTTTGGGTTGACTGACCAGCACTTGAAGTTTGAAACCAAACGTTCTTTGATCGAAGGAAACTATGTTCCCTTGTCAAATGTTTGGAAAGTCTATGTATTTTACCAGTTTCGTGATTCTGGTTGGAGGTCAATATTTGGTTTTAAAATTAAGAATCTTTTTTTATGGTTTTATTTACGATGGTACTCCCTTAATTATCGGCGCTCATTATTTCGTATTTAATTTCCAAAAGGATAGGGATATGAATTGTAGAGAAAAATTAACTTTTCTTATATTTCTAACGTGAACTACTGATTTTAGAAACATAAAGAAATAAATTTTACCTTACGGTAATTATCATGGTACATATATTGCAGAGTTTTACAGGAGTGAAGATGTTTCGTAAGCTTATTAAAACAGATCGGAAGATACGTAAAGGCAAACTTTTCTCTTGGGTTTGAAAGCAAGGATCGGAGACTGTCGTGGGGGAATGAAAAGATATTATCTGAGTGACTATTCTTGAAATCACTCTGTCTCGGAGGGACGCGTCCTCCGGCGATACCTTTTTGAACACTCGGCATCCTTCGTCGGTGCAACGCTCCCACATTAATCTTCCGAGCGAACGAAAAAAAGAGGAAAGCGTTTCTAAGAGCATCTATCCGCTGGCGGACACGTACTTACCGGACCATCGACCACCAAAAAATTTCGCAGTGGCATTCCCTTTTCTTCTTCTAGGCCTTGTTTCGCCATCTCTCGCTTATCATCGGACGCCTTTGTTCGCCTCGGTTATTGTTTAGACCAAGAGTCGTCAATTTTGATGGCTGATACGCCACTCCGTGGTAGAAATTCGTTTTTTTCATCTTAGCCATTAACCGATGAGCTTCCCTTCTGAGCTGGGAAAAAATTCTTTCTGCAACGTTTTGTGTCTGCTGTTAATGATGTAGGAACGCAACGAACTCTCGTCTGTTTTCTTCACCTTCAGTATTCAGGCCTCGACTATGCAAGTATTGATATTCCCATGTCTGCATCTTGAACATTCACGGGTCTAATATCAATATTTCACCATTATTATTCATATTTTTCTGACCAATATTGCGGTATCCACAGGAAAGCATACAAAAATTGTGATACTTGGAGTTGGTGGGGTCATATTTCGAAATCTCCCTTATTTCTTTGTTTTTTTACTTTTATAAAAGTTTGTACGTCTATACCATTGGATCAACGTTAAAGTAGTCACTTTAGCAGAACATCTTTGAATCATAATAATATTCCTAAGGCAATTCTCACAAATAGCATTAACCATATCACGAATGTCACAAAAATCTTCGGGAATCAGTTATAAACACGGCTTTGTAAAGAATATTTTCCTTAGGTTCGGTGAGAAAGTAAGAGAGTGATGCCAGATCGCTTCAGTTAGATTTAATCTTGAAAAGGCGGTAGCATTTTTGGACTTAAATCTAACCCACAATTTGAATAGGCACTGCGTAAGATGATGCGTCTCGTAAATGTTACTGTTATAAAAATAAAACGATATAAACTTCTCTGAGGAAGATTTACAATTAGAGTTCTTGGAAGAAAGTTGGGTCGAACTATGTTTCGACAATTGATAATGTTCGAGAAATCACTTTTTCGGAAGATGAGGTATGAATATGGAAATTATGCACAATCATAAATTCTTTGGCACATCTAATAAGAGACGTAATATAAAAGAGAAGCTACAACTAAGTCCCAACAAATCTTCCTTTTCAAGAACTTCCTACAGAGAAAATAATATACTAATGAAATAAGTTTACAGCCCTTTCTAACTGCAAATTGCTTCCATAGTATAAATTGTATCTTTAGATGATTGGATGCAATAGGTCAGTTTGCCTTATTCGATGAGGATATTTGTTACTGCCTCTCTTTCAACCATCTTTGGGTTTAGAAACACTTAACCGTCTTAAGATAAACAACATAAGTGTGTATTGGACATATAACGGCTATAATTAAACGTATTATAATTACGTCATGATAGTTTAAAAAAGGAGCTTCCCCTTTTTTTTACTCTTCACCTAAAATTGCGAATTTTTCTAATCTTACATAAACACAGTAAATAAATAAATAAGCCAAAGAGTAGCTTACAACCAGAATATCACTTTTTTCAATTAGTGGTCTAATTTTTTTTATCTATTCAGCTCTGCATTTTGTTAAAAATATAGAAAGTTACTTCCAGAATTTTTAAATATAACAGATACGTAGAAAATGGCCTTTTTCAGCGGAATTGGAGGTGATAGAAACAGCTAATGCACCACCATCTGATAAAATAATGCAGACAAGCTAGTTCGTTAAGTGTTAAGAAAGGTCAAACAAAGTTTGATTCGCAGGCACAAAGAGAAAGCTATAATTCAATTCCTCGTCATATGTAGATATATCAGATAGAGGGGAATAACTTGATCGAAGTAGCTAATCTATCATGAAAGTGTGGAATGACTTTCGCCCTCGATTTTGGAATTAATAGTACATGTAGAGGAGATCTATAAATTCTTTAATTATTCGCGCAATTTCTTTCTAATATATTTCCGGTTGACGGCGTTTCTTGACCCTCAATTGTACCAGCATTCTCCCTCGTCGGGGTCACTCGTGAACTTTCCTTTTGAAGGCACTTTCCAAAGGCCCCCTCCACTCTTTCTCGCCCTTACCCTTTAAACCATACGCGCACAAAATGCCGTGCTGCCTTCTAGGAATGGTTTAAAAGCCGCTTCTTTCGCCTCGAAAATCTGAAGCAGTTGAGAGGGCGCTTATGGAAGAAATCTCTGCCTTTTCATCGGAGCATTTTGGTTTATTTTACGATAGGCTTCTAATACTTTGCCAAGATTCCCATCTCCTCTCCTCAAATTCTCATCCACGCTCCTTAATGTTTGGAGCAGTTCTTGATAGGCTTAACTTGGTCTCATAAAACAAGGAAAATATTACTTGTTTACTTGCCAATAAAGCACCCTTCCCCGCTCTTCTGACGTCCCAAGGATCAATTTTCTCACGTATTTTCCGAGGCATTCATCATTAGTCTTCGAGCATTAATGGATGTCCTTCGAGAAGCCCTCTTTTGCGTGCAATAATATGCCGCATCACTCCAAAATATCGCACGCATTAACTTATTAATTCTCTTCGAGAACGTCGTTCAAATAACCCAATTTTTAGATGACACATTTTACGAGTAGAGGAACGAGAGTGATTATCGTATTATTTCTGTCCTCTTTCTCCCTAGTTGGAGAGTCATTTGGAAATTTATTCCCGTCTCCAAATCGTGACCGAGTCGTCACGTTTCCGTTATAATCAGTGCGTGATAAATTGATGTTAAACAGGATCGAGGTCGAGCTCAATTCCGCGGCTCTCGCGCGCCCATGAATTTCCCCGTTTTGCCAAATAGCTCTGCCCCAAAATATTTTACGTTGAATGCTCTAAGGACAAACAGTCGGGGTATCCCAAGGTAGGACGATGGACACAGATTATACAGAGAGAGGGAACGGGTCAAAGGGCTGAGTATTAAATACACCATCCTGTGTACGCCTCGTCATCCTTTGGGGTTACATTGCACGGAAATACGGCGAAATCGTAAGAGCGTGCATATCTGCAGTGAGAATAAGAGACTAATTATACCATGTACTACCTCTCTCTACCGTAGATAGAGGTATATTTACTCTTTCGTTTTGTTCTGGAACTCTGTATCACTACGCACTTTCGGTCCGGGACTGAATTTTGAACGGAGAAACTATTCAGTTTAGAAAGTACTTACTCCCCTATGGTTGGACTCGTTTGTTATTACCCACAGTCCTAAAGCCGAGCTACACTTACTTATAACTCTTGACGTACCAGCTAAGAGAGAGATGTTACACAATTTACGTGACTGAGTTGCTGGAGTTGTAGAAGTAAATAAGCAGTTCTCAATTTAGGACTAAAATACTCAAGAAATTTGTAGTAAGTAAGTAGACATTAATGATAACTTTGACTCAATCTCTGATCATTAAACGCATATAACTAATTACATTGCTTAGTGTCTTTATGAACTATCTATATTTATTAACTTCGAACCTTGCTACGTCCGCTAGTTGCAGACCAAACTTGAGTCACTTTTAGTGTGGTTAGTGCATCTTTACCTCGGTATAATTAGAGTAGAGTATCTTTGCCTTTGCAAGTTAGAGGTAACTTTTAGTGTAGCAGTACAATGAATCATCTCATAACATTATAGATAAATGCTACAATTTATTCGGGCATAAGTTGAAAATAATTTATTTCAAGTATTCTCCTACAATATTTTAAAGCTATCAGCGCTTTATATGAATAAAATTAAGTTTTTAAACTTATCCTAAGAAAAATATCTAATTAGTGCAAAATAAACTTTATAATTTTCTAAAAGTTCTTTTAAGTCATAATATTGTATTCATATTAGTAATTAACTTGAGATTCCTGTGTAATATCTGTTGTATTGATGAGTTTCGGGAACTCCCGTAACCCTTATTAGTAGGATGTCATTTTCATTAAATCATAATTTAAGTCCTCTTTGAGCATATATTAAAATTATTATTACATTATTTCAGAAAAGTTCGGGCACAACGGCCTCTCTTTCAACTAATGTGATTACATAATAACGTAAAGCTATTATTAAAAAAAAATTACTACTATTTACTTACGTAGAGAAAATAAATCAGCATATGCAAAAAATACTAGATAAAACTAATGGATGCATAAAAATAGACAATAATAAGTAAAAATACAATAAAGTAGACAATAATTAGACAATATGTGCATAGAAACCCAGATAGATATATTATATTACATTCTGTCCATAGAAGGTCAACGTTTTGACCTAAAATTTCCATTCTAAGTACCTAAAAGTAGGAAAGATCTTCATGGCCTTGTGTTCATATAATGATCTGACCCGATTAGTTTTGTTTGAGCGCGCATTCTTAGATCCTCCTCTTCTTCTTTGCTCTAATCCCTTTAATTTCTCATGGATCACAATAGTCTTTTACTCCCTAAATTCGTATCTATTCTGTTCCCTTCTTTCTTCACTTCCGACACTTTTCAACTCTCTTTCCGCTCCTCTAATCAGAAATCGAGATTTGATATTTTTTCATTTTCTTTCCTCCGCCTTCCCTTCCCACCCTTTCCTTCAGGATTCTCGACAACCTGCTTCCTTCTCCATCTTCTTCCAATTCCTCAAATCCACCCCAAATCTTCACCCACGCTTCCCTCCCTCCATTTCAGGAACGTTTTATCAGTCATTTCTTTATCTGTCTCCCCGAATTTTCTTTTGCTAATTTTTTTCTATTCCCTCCGCTCACTTCCATTGTCTGAATCTTTTCCATCTGTCTCTACCAAGTCTGCTCTTTCCCCTTTCCTCGTCCGCTGCATTCTGCAATTTTTCATCCTTACCCTTTCTTTCCGTCGTTTCCATCGATCCTTGAATTAAAAAGATTAAGTGTATAAAAACAGCCTAATATCGCGATGGTAAGTGGCTTGAAATATGCAATGGATTAGAGTTTATTATTTTTTTGCATTCACTCCATGAAAAAGACGGGGAATGCCGCAGTACAGATGTAGGTACAAACCTACCTTGATGATAGATAATAATAATAATAATAATAATGATAATAAAGGACTTTATTCAGGGCGAGATTGAGACTATCAAGTCTCTTCTTACACCTAACCCTTTGTCATGTTGGAACAGAAAGAAATTGATATATTGCAAAAGTACAGAGAAGAAAACTACTATGTGGGTTTAAAAACCTAAGCTAAGAGCATAGGAAAAAACTTCCACTGCAGGAAAACACCCTCAAAAGAAGGGGGTGTGAAAAACCTGCGAAACCTACATATAGAAAACTAAATTTAAATATGGTAGTAGATAAAAGAGCTATATAAGACAAGAGAAAAGGAAGTCATTAGAATGTACAAAAAAGAGCAAGTTATAACATATTAACATAAAATTCTGACACAAAAGTATCAACATATAAGTAATAATGTATAGCTAATTTAGGATTGAGTTATAGAGTTCAAACTATCTTAAACTTTTGTCAATTACATGTTAAATTATATGAACATAATAGACGCACTGAACAAAATACATTATAAATATGATTTCGCTTGGTAAAAGCTCGTTAAGTATTTAGATTATATATAAGAAAAAACGGTTCAAAAACACTGAAAAAGACAAAGAAGAAAATACAATGAGAGTTATAGAGTAATGAATAAAAGAACATATTGCAAATAAAAAAACATTCATTTGGACGGTGGATAAGATAAGGAGGAGACATGTTCTGAAATTGAGGTGGAAAGGCCAAGAAATGTTGTGATCTCAATGAGTTGATTGAGTTGTGCGTTTCCGTGCGATTTAAGGTCTGCTTTGTATGATTAAGAGATGATTGTGGCATTTACTCTTGAAGCTGAAGGCGGAAGATAGGTTTTTTATCTCTTGGGGAAGTGTGTTCCAGAGGTTGCTAGCTGTGACTGTGAACGATTTATGGAACATTTCAGTTCTGTGCTGGAGAATCAAGAGTTTCTTGCAACCTCTCGTTTTGCGGTCATGAATGGAATCCAAAGATGTGAATAAAGAGTTAATATATTTAGGTGATCTTGTTGTTAAAAATCTATTGGTGCTAGACAAAATGTGATGCTTCCGACGCAAATCTAGTTTTAGCAAGGATAGCTTGGAGTAATATTCCGAAACGTGATCGTACTTTTTTAAGTTGAAAATAAACCTCACGGCAGAGTTTTACATGCGCTGTAATTTGATGGCTAGTTCCCCTGACAGATGACCTAGCTCGTATGAAATATATTCGAATGAAATAATGACCATGAGCAAACGTTGGTTACAGCCACAAAGTACTCCATAAGTATTTCAGGAGCCTAACGATCTTTAATGGAGCTCGCCATATGTACCTTTTGAGGTCATATAAATATAACTACGTCAACAAAATAGGCGTAACGCAAATTTTTCATTTCCTTTGGAGAACCGATTTCTAAGCTAGACTGTTGGCTGGTAAATTCTTACGAATAAATAACTAAACAAATTGCATTCTAAATATGGTTTTAGGCGTTGGATTATTACTACTCGCGTTAATTCATGATCACCAAAGTTGCTAGCAGTTAAATGAAAGAAGTCGCCAAGATCGAAGATAACACTTATTAAATGACCAAGCGGCGATTTCCGCGTTTGGCATGACCTCTATAACAAATGTTACCATTATTATTTTACTAATTTGAGGAAGTTAGGCGTAATGGTCACTCATCTGTCTAGTCTAACTCAACTAGTAAGATTAAATAATCCTAAAAAGAGGAGAAAAGAAAAACAAGAATATCAAACACCCATCCGGAATTTATGATAAGACCTAATGAATTTTAACCATTAACTCCTCACCTTAGTAAATATTCACAAATATTAATGTCTCAAACAAAGCCGAATATTTAAATAAATCGCTTCACCCTTTCAAAATCTTCCTTTTTCCGTTTTGATTTCAAAAAACTTATGCTCAAAACTTAATTTTTTTAAGAATTCATATGAATTTGATAATGTATTTATGGTATGTATGTATGTACGGTATTTTTCTGTAGCGAGACTAAAAAGGTGCTCCTAGAATTTGATAGTGGAATATTGTCAAACAGGATGATTTACTACAGATGATTTCAGAATTAAACCAATATGCTTTATACACATCTCATAAATTTTCATTCGTTCCGTTCTTTTATGAAGTTTTTGAAATAGGTATTTCTTTTATCTCTTACACTCTTATGAGCCTATCGGGGTAAATAGTTCATATTCATTGACATCTCTAGTCTTTTATGAACTTTTATTTTTTCGTAGACGATTACGCATTGATAATCTTAAAAGATATAGGAAATGGTCCGTGATATAACCATTCCATTACCGTTTGATTAGTTTTTGTTGAAAATCTCGTTTTACTAAGATTGCCAATTTCTTACCTCGCCTTCTAATCTCATTTTCCACTCTTGTTTCATATTTTTCGACCGTCGAAGTATTCGCAGCTGTTGTTTCGTCCACGTACAGTATTCGCAAGCTTATAATAGAAAATAAATGTGCTTTTCCCGAGGATTTTATATTTAAGCTAGTCGAGGAACGTGAATGGAATGAGTAGACAATGCCTTAAAGACTCCGAGTAATCCTCAATCCTTGTCTCCCGTAATCTTCCATTTTATATTTTTATCCTTGTCTCATAATTTCTATATTGTAAGCTTTTCCTTTGTTGATACCGTTCTTTCCTCACCTCCTCACAAATCCCTCTTTCTTCCATCTTCTTTCCTTGCTCACGCATGCCTCCATCTTCCCGTTTTCCCTCCCTCTTCCCACGCTATCATCTCTTCTAACATTCTTCCCCACCCTCGAATTACAATCGCCGCTTCTAACCGTTTCAACCCATCCTTTCTCTACTCAAACTTCGAGAACCCCTCCTCTCATCTTCTCCCATTCTCTTTTCATTTCTTTCTCTTTTGGTCTCTGCGTAGCTCTTTACGTAAAGCACGTCTTCGGTGGCCTAGGGGCGTCGCATCAATCAAAGCGCTATAAGCCTCCTTCCTCATTCTACGAAGATTCCTCGGCTGTCAGGACCTCTTCCATGCTTTTCACCGACTATTTTCGTCAGAATCGCCACCCGTAGAGTCGCTTTGACGTCTACCAAGTGCGCCATTTGGAACTCGGGGCGAATTTTTCCATGGGAAAGTTCATCATCCCTGCGATTCCTCCCACGCAACTCTGTCGCCTTTTTCGCACCCGTCTGTGCTGCGTCTCTTCGTTTTCCGACTCGACGGCGTTTGTTGACTTTGATCTCCGATATTTCTACGAAAAAGATGGATATCTTCGATTTTCGGTGGGTGTCTTTGTAAGCCATCCCCAGCTGAGCGTATTTACAGCGATTGAGAATGATTTTCGCGTTTTTTCCACGCGGGGGATTTTGTTTTGATTGACCTCTCTTTCAGTTGAAGTCGGTGTGATTGGGAGGAACACAATTTTAAGGCTTAAGCTTGATGTGACATCTACATCCATTACTTTCTGGACCTCTCAGAAAGACTTTTGTTATCTTTTTGTATGTCTGCGGCAGTTATCTGATCCGGCAATGGGAATTGTTCAGTTATCACAGACTTTTGAGTGATAGGAAGAGAATTTACTATTGGGACATTTTATCATGTTCAATTAATATATTTATTTTATTGGTGAGATAAGGACAATGAGAACCCATTTTATGGTGTGGGAGTCAGCTCAAAGAATAAGCAGGGTAAATAAACTGCGACAAAGTTATAAGAAGAGCCGTAAGCGAAAGCTACTGAATAGGTAGTCGTAGCCGTTTCAGTACCCAGTGATGTTTACAGTTCTAATTAACAAATAAACTAATAATTAAGCGTGGTTACCAAGGAACGTTTGGTGAGTGAACAAGAGGGTTTCCGGTTCCGGCCTATTTTTCAGTTCTCTTCAGCCACTAGAAATTACAACATAATTATCAAACTACATTACGTGAATAATTGGTCTATCTATGGAAATTCTCTTTTTCTATGGAACTTTTTTTCTCGCCAAATTCTACCCATGGTTTTTCTCTTATCGGCTTGCCCTTATTGCTTGAGCAGCTACTTCATTAAATATTTTGGCCGTAGCATTTATCGAAAAGTGTAGAGATCGAATGAAAGAACTGAAGATGAGTACATAATGAGGATTCCTCGGCTATTTAATATTTACCGATTATAGTAAATTAACTATCCTTCTATCTCAAAAACGTTTTGTGAGCGGAGCTTTGAAAGACCAAGGTTATCAAATGAAAACCTAAAAGGGCAAACATGGTATACCTCGATAAATCAATGAAAGAAGTAATGAAAGAGGATTTGGTATCGAGCAAAAGGCTGAGAAAATAACTCAAAATTTGTAATATTTAAAGGATCAAAAACTTTAGTGAAATTTTGTCTCATATCGAAGGCAAAATTAAATTAGAGCAAGAAATAATGAAATATATATCGTTGTAATTAGTTTTGGTTGCGAATAAACGCTAAAAGAAGTGTCCTTTGTAGAATATAGCTGATTAGCATAAGAAAGGAATAAAATTTAATGGTAAAAAGTAAGGAAGTACATTTCCGTGTTTTATTTTATTTTAAAGTATCCTGCTGGTATTTTGTCTCGTAAATATCGATGCTTAGTATAAAATATTCATTCTACTAAAGGGCAACGGGGCCCAATAGCTTGAGTGCATTAGTTAATCCTGCTTTTCTTATGATACAAAAATTAATCGTTTGGTATATTAGAGGAAAGTGAGACTTCATTCATCAATAATGGCAACATGCGAGAAAAAGATCCCTCAAACACGGAATCGGGGAAACCAAAGACGAATGGATGACCATAATATAGAAAGGAAATTTATTCTTCCTCGGAAGTACGTTTGATTTATTACCTCCCAAATCTAGGCTCTGTTTACCGAGCTTGCGATAAATTGCACTCCGGAACCTCATTTGTTCTACCCGAACCCAGATGTCCATGTATCTTCCGATTTAGCTCTTTGATATTTTGGGAACTGAGTAGCATAAGGACCGATTAATGAAACATTATATGCTCATAATTTCCTTTCGTGTACCTTTCATAGACAATTGGATGTCATTCTCGAATTTTAAATTGCACACAATTTTCCAAAAGTATATTAGCTCGAAGTTTTGTCGATTGATTACTTTTGGTATGCTCAAAAGACAACAACAACCATTGAAACTTTTTTCATACTAATTTCGTGCTTGATGCAATGTGAATCATATGGGACTGGGATACAGTAGGCAGTAAAAGCTCAGTATTCAAAGTGTATGATTAGCTACGTACATTACCAGAGATAAAATGGCTCGAATTAGAATCTCTACCCGATAGAAATAAATAGGTAGCTCAAAATGATTAATTACAAATTTGTAATCGATTACAAAGTCGATCGTAAACCTTGTGGGCACTATTTCCAACTGTGTGATATTTAAACGTTCTTAATTTTACAAATTTCTATATTTGGCCTGTAGAGCGAGCCTATATTGACCGATGGGCGATTTTTTAAATCTGTTACGAATGTTATAGCACTTTCGGTACTCCGGTATTTGTTACTCTAATTCCTTCGCCTGAAAGGTAAACAGATTCTCTTTGTTCCATTTTACGATAGAGAAATCAATGAGTATAACAAAAGCAAGCTTATATTTTTTTCGCTACCAAAATCGAGAATTAAGCGAATATCACTTTCTACATATATAGCCTGCTAGATGGCGTGTTGTAGGAAATGTGAACAACTAGCGACCGACCTATTTCTTTGGATGGTTAAACCCCCGGATTGTTAGAGGAAAAAATGCATTCCATAAACCATCTCCACTTAGACTTCTTTTATTTTACGCTCATTGCAATGTGTACACATACACGGAAAAAATAAATCACCCGTTATTGAAAAATTACGTTACAATTACTGATCCTTCTTTGTTTAAAGTGTGAATGATAGAAATAAAATGAAAAATAACAGCATTAATATTGCTTTACTGAACTTTAAATAGAATACTCTGTCATTTACGGG
Organism: Sympetrum striolatum; assembly: GCA_947579665.1. Taxonomy (NCBI): domain Eukaryota; kingdom Metazoa; phylum Arthropoda; class Insecta; order Odonata; family Libellulidae; genus Sympetrum; species Sympetrum striolatum. The sequence continues at coordinate 32,098,608 of OX388352.1, forward strand.
AGCAATACATGCATTCAATTGAAACCTGCCCAAGCAAAGTGGGCTGACTATCGTTCGTCCATGAAAATGGAATCAGGACGAGAAAAATTTAAATTCTTCAAATTGATGTTTATATTAATTAGAACACAAAATGTATGCAGAAAAATAGCGCAAACTGATATTTAAATTTCCGCAAAAGCTTTTTTGTGGAAAATTAAATATCTATTCATTATCTTTATGGTGGATCTCCACAATATATCGGCCTCCTCCGTCCGTATATATGAAGTAAGTTATTTACACGTTTTTAAAATTATTATATAAAAGATTCCTAAAATGAGTGTAGAATTTACTTTTTGATATTTCATCTAGAATTTTCGGCTTAATAAAGCATTGCGGTACTACTAAAATTAGTTAAAAATAAAAATATGTAAGATGCGGGTTCGTTGCACCTGATATTGGTGATCCTCGTAAGGGAACATTTGGGTTAAATGACGGGAAAGATGTAGATTTAAAGAGGTTTATTGTCCTCGGTAATGAACATGAGGATCTCTCGTTTCTGACGGTCGTCCTTCCTCCTTCACGTCCGCTGCCCGACTCCCCGAAAAAAGGACGCTTTTAAGCCCACCCTGGCCATAGGTCACATATGGTCATCCCCTCCCATAGACCACCAGCTCTGCAACGGTCTTTACGCATATGTGGGGCTAAGGAAAGAGCCGAAGACATAGACAAAGAAAGGGTTGAGGTCCTCCAAATAACCGAGGTCCTTGGAATGCGGCACACCCATATCTCCGACCATTGCAATTATAATGAAAGTACTTGCTATATTACTTACTCATGGAAAAGGCTGAGTACCAAAGTATTTGTTTTTCTCTTATTCCCGTATTTCCCGACTCATTTTAAGTCTACATCACAATGGGAACAGACCTAGAACAGTTTTCGTAGGCAAAGATAAATCTGTTCAATTAAAACTTCTAATGGTGATGGAATTGGATAAAATTGAAATTACTTTCATATAAATCTCGCATTGAATTAGATAGAACACTCTTAAGTCCAAAATTACATTTATGGATAAAGTTCCTTTCAATGAAAAAGTAATTAATGGCTTATAGATCATGAGGGGTTAATTAACTTAGTAATTTCACAGTTTCGATCAGGTGGGCATAATTTAGTAGTTAATTTGCACTGATGAATTAGTGAATTGTACAAACATCCAGTGATGCCTTTCTTTAGAATGTGAGTCTAATCAGACGGGAAATCCACACCACCCAATGCTCTCCCCTGCATTAGGAACTTATTTACATCTATTTTGTGTCTTTTAAACGCTTTATTTTTATCGCGAGCGAGATAAAGAGGAAAATCCCTACTGAAGTTAAATGGATTAAGCGGAGGTTTTAGATGTGGGACAACACCATGATGGATAGGTAATTACTCTCGCATTGACGGAAGCCATCCTTTGCAATCGTCCCTGCATTATATCCGCTCTTCGGTTGGGGAGTCGAGGGTTTGAGCACCGGAAGCCTATTCGACAGAAATTTAATTATCTCCAATTTTACTGGTATTCCCCTCTACTCTGATGGTAATGAACCAGACTGAAATTACGTTCATTGATTGAAATTGTTTCCTCCTGGATAATCGATGTGTCAATCAATGCTCTGCCGATGAACTTCGACTTTAAAATCGGCTTTAGAATTTTTTCTCGAATCAATTAGGTTATTTAGAAAAGGTGGATGCTGATAGCGTCGTGTAAACAGATTGAACGAATTTATGGATCGTTGGAATAATAAGATAATTGATTTTATCGTAAATGGAGATCTTCTGGCTTTCATCGAAAGGAATCGGATTTTCGCACGATAAATACTTTTCATTTTTATTAGCTTTAATGGAGTTATTTTTGATGTTCTTATCGGTTGAAATCTATCACTTGATCTAATAATTTGTGTTAATTTCTGGTGAAATATGATGAATTGTGACCGCTTCAAGCGATATCAGCAAGAATGTTTACCATCGATAATCTACAAGGAAAATAGAACCTCGTCAGTAGAAGTGAAAAAAAGAGAGTTCATCGGAAAATAGCCCTAGAAACTTCAACCCTGGGCTTCTTCTTTCGTGCTTTCTGAATATCTACAATGTGTCATATATTAATTAAATAATACCGAGATAATTAAGATTTTGCATGGAATGTAGTGCAATAAATATCTGGTATGCATACAAATTATCTTATAAGTATAATTATTAATTACTTTTCTTAACCCTTAAACAGAGTTCTAGATGGAGACTTCATCTCCTGCAGTTACCCAAAACATCGTTGTTGTTTTTGATTCTGAAACCTGATTCATAATTTATTTCCCTTAAATTATATATTTCTTCAAGCCAGCATTATTTTATTTACATTATTAATGTATGTATTTAATATCAAGTCTGGCTATTGGTGTCAGGAATATTCTGACTGTCAGAAGCTCAAGTTTTATGAGTTCTTTTGAAAGACTTAGGGCAATTAATACCTTTTTCCTACCTAAACATATATCGATTTATACTGATTCAGAAAATACAAAAGAAAGAGGCTTTTTATATATTTGAATATACTATACTTCAATTTTGTTTTATTTAGCAAATAGAATGTAATTGTATACTGTACTGTAGTTTAAACGGATATAAAAATGGCTTTGCAATGTTTATATATACCATAAAAAGAAAAAATTGCATTTCTGGAACGGTGAATGTAGTCAAAGGTAATATTGAGTAATTCAATTTGGCCACGGAATGCATTGAAATGTTATCTTCCATTATTAATTATCTAACATTAATATGGAATTGATATAGATTATAATTTTTTTTTTCAATCATATATTTCCATAAACAATGAATCCGCTATTTTTCAGGAAACTCAGCTAGAGGCTTAAGACGTAGAAAGAATTCAAGATACGGTAACTATGATTATATTCCTTTTGGTAGTATCTCAAAATTTCCGCATAGCATACCAAAAATTCTCATGCAACAATAGTCCGTATTTAATCTCAATCATTTTAATCAATTGAGAGTGCTCTATATTTTACAAAAAATCCCTAGATATTATGTGAAATGCATTGCAGTTAAATAATCGTTTCCTCATATCACTGATTACTTTTCATACCTTTCAATTAGATTTTCATTGTCGAGCTACTATTCAAAATGCGATATTTAATTGGATTTTTATTCCACCAAATTTCATTTCCAACCGTGTATACATCAAAATCCAAAAATAAAATGGAGGCCTTTTATCGCTTACTTAATTTGATTAAATTGCACGATTATTTATTGGTTATTCGATTATTCGATTTGTTTCTATAAAATCAATTTAAAAATGACAGAAAGTGAAGTGTCACCAATGAAAAGCTAATAGAAAAACGTGATATTCATTGAGCATTTCTGCAAAAAATTAAGAGGAGGAAAAAGCTGGATCCCGGCGCAATCAAAGCAAATGCATTTCACCCCATTTATTCGAAATAACTTTTTCCGTATATGATGTTAATTTTTTCTTTACTTCAAACGTAAGAGCTTCAGATATCAATCTGGAGTGACGAAAATTTGATTTGAAAACTAGGGACGAAAATTTGATTTACGAAAACTCAATCAAGCATAGGAAACAAAGCGCACGTGGAACCTGTAAGTGGCCACTAAGAAGCATTTTCGCCAATTTACTGGCCAACTGAATTTTAAATCCAACAAAGAGCAAAAATGTGTCAGAGCGATATGGAGACCCACCAAAAAAAGTAAACTAAATAAGCAGAATGAGCGTTTAGGATAGATTGGTCGCTTCAGTAACCCAAAGTGAAGTAATTGTTAAGGGCAATTGGTACAAAAAAGAACTGCGACAGTCCTGAACTAAACACTAGGGCTAATATTTGCTGCATATAATGTTTTACTTATATGTGATATTCCTCTGTTGAATCGATTCAGTAATGACATTGCTTCGAAGAATTGTGTAGGGGAAGCTTGCCAATATTGGACCGTTGCCTATATTGGACCGTTGCCTATATTGGACCGCACTTGTAATAACCCCCTTACGAGCATATCAAGCATTTGAGTTGGCATTACTAGGTGGTAACACCATCTAGAGCACGTGAATAGACGGCCAGACGGTTGGAGTAATTTTTCCGGCGTGGATGGTCGTTTGCATGATTTGATTGTTTGTGCTATAATTATTTACCCTCAGTACGTAAGCTACTGCTGTTACCCTTCACCGGTGAAGTCCTCCTAAGCTCTGATGAACTTATCAGGAGGTGCTTCAACGATGAAACAGTAGCAGCGAACACACACAACTATTCCCTGTTCGAAAAAATCCGATCAGCCGGGACTCGAAAACAAGACCTTGGGGAAGGAGCGATAGCTTAAATGGCATTCTATCCACTCTGCTGCCAAGGCCGGTAGTATATATATTATATATAATAATATTAGTAATAGAATAAAGGCCGGTATAGTAATAATTTTACTACCTCAATAAATATCTAACATATTTGGGTGTATATGTGTATAGGTTTTCATGATGGAAAAAAGGGGTTTATACGGGAAATAAGATGAAAAAAAATTCGGATAGCTATGGCAGCAATATTAAATATTATATGAAATATTTTACGCAATGAAAGAATAAATTAACTTTGTTTTAGTCCTCATTATTTTAATGGTACGACTAGTTTAAAGACATAGGCATCAGCATCAGGTACAACATTGGAATTCATTTCAGTGTTATTTATACACGAAATAAGGGGGGACAAGGAAGCTGGACAAAGGAAAGGTGATGGGAAAGGATTAGAAAATGGTGGGGAGGAATAAGTTTCATTCTGGGAATAATGGCGTGAGGGTGATGAGTCAATGGAAAGGCACACAGTGAGGATTAAACAATCTTTTCATTGCTGACTAGGGAAGAGTAGCAGTGTGGTGAGATAAATTGTTTTTCGAAATTTTGGACTCACGCAACGTAACTCGCCTCACTGCAAACGCTTCCCTAATAATCAGGAGCAGGATGGTTTAGGGGGAACCCGGTCCAAGCTAGGAAACTCTATGTCCAAATTTGGCAATTAGTCTCTCAATTTGGACCATTAGCATGAGTTTGATTTTTTCCGCTTAATTTATCTCAAAAGTGATATATTTCAAATATAAAACCAAAAAAATCAAAGGAGAGACTATGAAGTACATTAGACAGCATTAAAGTTTGAGATTGAATAATAAGTAATGGAAATATACAAGAAAATAAAAATAGTCCAAATTAGGCAACCTTTCCCTAACCCAATCTTAGGAGATCCTGCGCTCAGAGTCAATTGCAAGATTTTTGGACTTATAAAATAAAGGGTCCCTTAATTTTATCATACATGATAATAGACCAGTCATAATAACAGTAAACACTGTGGCTAAAACCATCAATTGCGATTTCAGTTTAATTGTTTCATTAGTACACAAAGCAATGTATTACCTTCGGAGATGTATTGATGAGGAATAAATCCCTTGCAACGGAAAAAATCAGTGAGTAATATATTCATTGGACTCTCTTGCGTTTGAAATTTTGTTTACCTCAATCCTACTCTGTCATTCTAATGATGACTCCTGTCGCTAGCGCAACATCTTATCATTGTAATACCTAAAAGAAATGAAGGAAATGTTAATAAAATTTAATTCATGACTTATGTGTGCTTCACCATTAATTGTTTACGGATAATGCTCTACAAACTTAAGGTAATTCTGGGAGAGATAACCCACCTAAGGAAATTACATCATAACGATGATTGAGTGATAACAAGAATGTGAAACTGCGTGCTATTATAGAAAATTTATTGATTATTAACAGGATGTAAACCAATTTTGTTTAAAAATATTTTCACACTATATATTAAAGTTTTTCTGCATCCATGCATTTGGCCATCCCTCCCGAGTGCCGGGTGAGTCGCCCCACCTCTGCGGGAGAGGTACCCCATTAGCTTAAACTGCATTTAATCTGGAAAGCGCTTGTTATATACAATATTGTTAAATATAGCCTAAGGTCAGGACCTAAGAAAAAGTTTATGTTAACTTTAAAACCTATTTAAAAGTTTCATATGCAAAAATTTTTGGAGGCATACAAATATCATATTGAGGCTTGGTCATCAGTTTTTTTGAAAGTGACATCTTCTCACGCAAATATACTGTCGATTCAACCGAAAAACAATTATGAAAATTTTGATGTTTTTGTCGAAACTTCAAATCAAAAATTCTCACAGAAGATGTTTTTTGATTTCGGAAAATATTATATTTGTAATTTCAATGTGGATGGGCAACCTTTTCCGGGTATTATATTTCGGTCAGAAAGAAAGTGGCAAAACGCACTACCCTAGTGCTTACTAAACACTACAACATCTTTTGATCGTGCATAAAATGCATTAGACCGAGGATTTAAATTTTAATTGAAATTTAAATGTAGATTACAAACGTTTTCTTGAAAAAAGGCTTAATCAGTATCGCCTTAAAGTTAAATTGATATTAATAGGGCACTTACACCTAAAGATAGCACTGGGGCATCCATCCCGAGAAGAGGTCTATCCTATATAGAGCTTATCCTTTCAGTACGGGAGAGATGCCCTTACAGCCAGTGGGGCTACACTTTGTCCAAGATGGCTAGTCACTGCACGTGGACTATAGCTACAAGTTTTCGCCCTTTAATTCGAAATATTCAAAGATTTAAACAGATGCCAACCAGCAACATTATACGCTATCTTATAACAGGGCGGAGAAAAACAGTGCCTACTTGAAATGATGTTATAAAACTGCGTAAAAAGAATTAATAGCCGTGAAACTCTTGCAGATAGACGGGTGCCTTCCAACTGACTGACGTACACCGTCGGTAGAGCAATCTTGTGGTTTTCCTTAAAAATACTGCGACTGGGGCTTCTCTTCCGGTGGGGCATCTCACCCGGATTTACCTTCTATATGTTTGCTATCGCACGTCAATTTTTATCAGTCCTACCGATTTCATAGTTTTTACCGATTTCAAATATTATCAATACCCACGAAGATCTACATGGTAGTATGCCTACTGATTCCTGTAAAATCCGTCACATTATCAATAGGACGCTCTTCATGCAGATTGATATTGACATTTTTGCACTTTAACGCCATAAAAACGATTCAGGTAACTACATATACATGTAATTTAGAGGTGCAGATTCAGGTATCGAAGAGCTGTCATAAGGAAATTGAATCTCATATTTCGGAATTCCTTTTCACCACTTAGTCATTAAGTACCTATTTCTGTCACTAGAAGCTCTAGAATTATATTTCAGGAATAGAATGTAGAACTGCGACAGTTTTCCTCATAAGCAAACTAAAACAAGTATTAGTGGAAGAGAAGGAATTTCAAGAATGCGAGATAAGATTCTAAAAATAAGGTAAAATGTTATATCTAGACATTTATCCAACGATTGAATTAGATAAGCTTCATTCACTCATAGATTTTTCAGTGATGAAGGAGGAAATTTTCTTATAAAATTTTCCACGTGCATCTTAATACAATTTTTCTACCTACAGGTCCCAAATTCCAAAAACTTGCTTTGCATAAAGATTCAAGTAGCGCATGTTTTTCATGAATAATTTGGAAAACGATTGGAAATTTGTGAATCAATTGAGGGATCTCAGGTTAAGGATGTAAATTTCACCTGAAGATAATGTCTCGACCTTGAATTATTAAACTGTAGGAACAGTTTTATATTATGAGGGTAATATGATGTCCCGATTACGGAGGAGCTTCTTGATTTTGCATTCTGATTTTCGCAATAGAAATGTCCCGCTGTTTTTAAGGCATAGAAAAAAGTAGGAATATAGCACAATTTCGATGACGGTGTTATTTAGTAAGCATGAAGATACTAATACTTATCTCTTCTTTAATCATCAAAGAATGCTACTAACCTCTTAATTGAAAGGTCAAACCATGAGAATCGGAAATGCATTAGCTATTATTTTCCTTCTGATCATCTTTGTATGTTTTGAAAGTAATGGAATTTTATTCATTCGATATGAAATTCTCTTTCGTGATTGAAATTCAGGAACAATTTCGGAAAATTAATAAAATAATTAACCTAATTAATAAGTGTTGCCATTTTCAACCTCGAAGTATGGCAGGATAAAATAAAAGTGGATAATAAACGATAAGGTTAAAAATTTTACAGGGCCCAGTGTCCTGTCAGACGAGTTATGACTGCTTTGTACATAGTTCCGTAAAATTTACCTGGGCACAAAATTCCATAAGCGATCCCAGCGAATTACTTATTCCCCAAAAGCTATTATACCTTTTCACCGCTTTTAAATCTGATTACCCACCCAATTGGCTTTCTTATCACGTCACATTGCTTATTCAGTCTATTATGCTAGATCTAAATGCGTATGGGAAGAATGACATTCTTCATCTATAATAGTATGTTGTGCACTTCAGATTACCCTGATATTTTTCTTCCCACACCTTCCTCTTTATTCCAAGGTTCCTCTTACGGAAACTCTTTCTTCTCTGCCTTTTCTCCCCTCAATTCCCATATTCTCGCTCCCCTTTGTTATCTCCCCATATTATTTTTCTCTCTCGTCTTCCCCCTTATTTCTGCTTTTCTTTAACCCTTCGCTCTCTAACTGCATCCGATGAGGCTCTCCCTTCTCTATTTATAGTTCCTCTATACTACAGCCCTGCCCTCCCACATACTAGTTGTACAATCAAAGCGGTAGAGGGGCGAGAAAAACTGCGAAGTTTTACAATATTTTCAGTTGCAAAAGTTTCTCTCTTGTCCTCGCTACTAGCATATCACCATTCTTATTCGGCCTTTCTATCTTCATTGGATATTCGTTGTTCCTCTCCATTCATTTTCATCTTTCTTGAGATTTATCTTTCATTCCCACATGCCAGGTTTTTAGTTTCTTCCGATATTTTCTCTAGCTACACATCTTTATTATTTACTTGAAATAATAACCACTAACTTACCCATTTCACCCCGTTGTATAGCTCTATGTCTCAAGACAAAAACAAATACACGACCTCCACGCAAGATATCTCATACTATCATATACTAGATTTTTGTCTGTTGAGAATAACTTAGGAGTTGTTTGCAAATGCAACCGATTTTTTCAAGATCCACTATAAAAGGAACATTTAATTCTATTTAATTATCTGTAACAAGGTTTTCGAGATCAAAATTGAAATCGGTAGAGGTTATTTCTTGTTCATACAATTCCTTCATAAGTAAAATCTTACGGCTTCTTCCTTGAAACGTTTTGACTTTTATTAAGATGATATAATATTTAAAACGAGTTTTAATTTTAATTTTCAACCGATGATTTTCCACAAATCCATGTTTCAGGATTGAGACGGAAGAAAATATTAGCGGAGTAGTAGTATTGTTAAAAGTGCTTCGACAGCTGAGGTCATTTCGCACATTGGCTCCCACCGGGAATCGAACCCGGGACCGCTTTCACCAAAGGCGAACGCGCTGTCCATATGACTATCCAGGAGCCCAATATTATCGGAAATTATTACATTCTCATGATGGGAATACTTCGTGAGATTCACCAATGTTAAATTGCTTTGCATCGAAGCAAGAGCTATCCCTCATATAAATTTTATAAGTGATATTTATGATGAGTTTTCCCTGTTCAGAATATATTTAGTCTCTCAAAGATAATTGCTCTAATCGGAATATTTTATAAGATTGTTGTCAATAAGTTACCTTGGATGCACCACGGAAACAAACATCAGAAAATGTTATCTCCATTTAATATTTCGGAATGAATTCCACCCGCGTTTTGAGAAAAATAATCATTTATTCCTCTTACTCATTTAGAAAGAAGGAAGAAGCGCTTTATTTGCCAAAAAAGCTATATCCAATCAAGAGAGTACAATACTAGCTGATATCAAGGGAGCACTTCCCTTATTCTCCCTCCAGAGCTTATTTACTCTCGTATCACATTGTTTTGTTGTTTTTGCATTTCTTCGATATCTCACAAAGAACTTCATCGCAATTTCAAAATAAATTCCTTCCCGCACAAACTCCCGCTCTATCTCCCTTTCGCTTCAATTCCCTTCTCCTCAAGAGAGGAGCTCCCTCTTTCCCGTACTCCCACGCTTCCTATTTAAGGCGGGGAATGGAAATTTCGGGAGCTGGACGCCCAAAATCCTGCCAAATGACAGTGCTACGCCATCCCGCATGTAACCCATTCCATCTCGCCTTCGCCACAACTCGGCATTCCCTAGCCAATTCTTACCCATATCCCGTCTACTCCCTTCCCTCGCCAACTCTACTGTTTACTCACACTTCTATCAGTTTATTTTTCTTCCTCTCGAAAACCTAGAGAATTTCATTCACCATCCCTTTAGATTCTCATCAGACTCCGACCAGGTCCTTAACATAGTTATTTCGAATCCAGCCCGAAACCGTTTTTCCATCTCAGTTTCCTTCTTATCTGTGCGTGACATGAGGATTTTTCATTCTTTAGAGATGATCAACACTTTAATCTTTTGCGCAAAAATCAAATCGTTCTAGTTATTTTCCATACCCATGATTTGGTATTGCAATTCTCATGGCAACAATGATAAAGTTGGCGTGGTGTTAGCGGAAATCATCGTGTTACTTGTTAGACTAATACTGTTGCTAATATTATTCTTTAGAGAGGTTTGTAGCTGTTTATAAGACTCTTAAGAAGGAAAATTAAAATAAGATCCAAGAAGCAAGTATGAGTTCATAGAGTAGATTAAAAGAAAGGGTGAATCTAAGTTTACCGGGTATAAAAAAAGATGTCCAGTTGTAATAATCAGAGAATGTAGTTTCAAATTCAGGTCGGGTTAAGCCTTTCCTTTTATAATTAAATTCAAAATTTCTAGTCTAGGTGGCGGATTGGTTAGAATGATGGCCTGCCTATACCGAGTTGGTGGATTCGAGTCTCGGGAAATCGGTTTTTTTAGCAATAAGGTTGGATGTTCATGTACGTCCTTCGTCACAGCTAATACATTATTCGTAAACAGGTGGCTTTACATACTATGAATATATGAATACACAAATAAATGGAATTGCGGGTGTATGTATAAAATATGCGTGTATGTATGATACTTTCAGCATTTATGGAGCATCGCTGTTCTCAATTTCACGTCCCTAAATTGGCTTCGTTCAACGGCAGGACATTTAATACGGCTTCTAATCGGCAAAAACCGAACCGAATTCAACAACGCCCGCGGAAAAGCAGTTAAGGCCCCTAAATACTGCCTTTTCCCTCACGCATCGCCGCTGCATCCTCCCGAACATTTGCTAATTCTTCTCGTTATTCTCTCTTTTGACTCATTTCTTCCGGAATCCACTCTAGATTTCCTCCTATCGTCGCAAAAATCCCCGCCTTTCATCCACCGTCATCCTCCAGCCGTGCCTTAATTTTCTCCGTTTTTATCCCTAGCAGCTCTTTCCCGACCATCTCCTCCGCTTTCTTTCGAACTCGGCCTCTTCTCTGTTCGCTTTCCCTCATTCAAGCCACCCCGTTCGTTTCTCCTCGTTCCCTAAACGTTCCGCCCGTCTGAGGAATTAGGAACTCGCCGAGTCTACTCCCTGCCTCGCATTATCGTCAATGGGAGAAATGAACTCAGGCCGGAACAAAGGGATGAATCTGGAACCTGAGTGCCTCCGGGGAGTGGGGAGGGCGAGGGGGAAGGAGAGGGGGGCTCGTAGGAGGGAAAGAATGGGAGAGAGAAAAAGGGAAGGATGGAGAAAGAAAGAGGAGTTGATACGTAGCTGGAAGAAGTGTAGGGAGAGGAAGAAACGGGAAAAATGGAAAGGGGAATGTAAGTTTGTGCGAGTGAAAGCGTTCTAAAGAAAGATTTATTTACAAATACGTACGTATCATTCCTGCTATTTTCTTTATGTTTAAGAACATCAATTGTCTCATCTATTCTGAACGGCCCATCCATTACTATCCTTGCATATATTTTGGTCTGATTTAAATCCTTACATATTTTCGTGTACTCCTACGTTCAAAAAGTTCCCGAACTTATTTATTCCCGCCTAAACGCCGAGCAGGAGAAATGTAAAATTCTGGTGGTAGATAGCGCCACATAATGTGGGTAAAACTACGGACCACCAATCAATTTCTCCCGCTCGGCGTTTTCGCGGGAAAAAGTAAGTCGCGAAATTTTTGAACGTAGTGGTATTAATTTCTATTGTGAAAGCTACGTAACTGTCTCCTCTTCGGTATCTCACTACCGTCATTCTATCTGATTTGTATCGTTTATTTCTTAAGTACTGCTCACATTTTTCTGTTACACCATCTCAGGCATTCGTTTCCATGCATCCTTCCATAAGTCCACACCAAATCCAAAGCAAGTTGAAACATTTACGGTGTAACGGTGAATCTTTAAAATGAGAAAGGAGGCACTAAAGATAGAGAAGATAGGTTACAAGGAGAGCAGTTATTAAAGCGGAATAGATATATAATAATGGAAAGTAAGGAGTGTAAGATTAAAAAAAAAAGAAATAAAGGGAAGTCAGATAGAAAAAGGAAGTAGTAAAAAATAAGGTAAAGTAAGGAGAGTGCGTGGGTAATAGGACATTTGAAATATAGTCGAAATACTATGGATTTATAGTCTAGAATAGTGAAATTAAAAATGAGAAACACGAGGGTTATGAAATGGACAGAAAGAGAGAAGGTAGAGATAAAGGGAGAACAAAATATGGAAAGAATGAATTGGTGAAACAGAAAACGACTGGGAAAGTGAAAAACAGTTAAGTGAGAAAATTGAGGAAGATAATCAAAAAGGAACTGAGAAAAAGGAAAAGAAGTATAGAATAAATAAGCTGAAGCAAAGGAATCAAATAGAAGGAAATTAGAGGATAAGCGAGAAACGGGACAAAGAAAGAGAGAAAGACTAAAGACTTGAAAAATAGTGTGCTGATAGAGACGGATGAGGAAGATGATAAATGAAAGGATGAATGAGGAAAGGTGTGTGAGATGAAAGAAGATGGAAGAATGAAGAGAAAAATTAGGAAGAGGCACAAAAGAAGAGGGCTGAGAGGAGGTGTGGGTGGAGAATCGTAGGGGAGAGATGGATGGTAGAAGTGGAGGGTGGAGAGGCAGAAGTTACATAATGAGACAGGGGTTGAAGGGAAGAGCAAGAATTGGAAGAGGTAAGCTCGAGAAGTGATCAAAGTGTGGGTCGGGAGGAGTTTGCAGAGCGTGCGGCTCTACAAGACGGAGACGCCTCCGCAGTTGGAGGTTAAAAATGATCCAACGTGTAGTGGAAAAAGGCAGCCAGTTAAGGAGAAAATGGGTTTAAGGAGTGATCTGGGCTTAGGAGGAGTAGAATTGAGTTTGGAGGAGTGAAACAGGGTCGAAGGCATCTCATGAACGAAGTAGGAGTTATACAAGGAAGGTTAGATTTGAATCGATGAGGTAGGATTTGCATTAGTGAGGTAAGGATCTTAGGAATGAGACAATATTTGGATTATTGAGGTAGGGAGGCAGGTAGCCTGAAATTTCTAGAGGGATTGGTCCGAATTTCTAGGAAATAATCTGGTTTGATTGGAGGTATTTAGCTGTGGATGCACGTGCCGGTTGAGATGTTAACGCTAGGTGCTGTGAAAAATGAGATGGCTTTTCGAAAGTGTTCTGAATCTCGACCCAGAAACCATTCATGTAGACCGAAACTTCTTCTCTCTAAATCATTAAAAATGTTCAATTTTATTTCGCTGAAAGAGGTGCGTGTTCGATAATTCGTATTCAATGAAGATACTTTTTCCAATAGTTTCGGGAAGATAACATACGTAGCAAACACAAATAGCTAAGAACCAAAAACATTTATAATATAGTAAAATGTTTTGAATTTGTTCACTTTTAACTATTCAAAACACGTGAGGATGTTTAAAGAAATTTCATTGGATTATATTCTTGTATTCATCATAGAAGGGAATATAATAGAGACGGTTGTTTTGAGACTTTATTTTTCAATTAAAAGCAAATAAAATTAAAGAACTCTTTAAATATTCGACGTTTATTCGAAATTACATGGACAAGGAAGTTCATATATCATGAGGAAATTTCGCTTTTAATAATGAGTTTCTTCAAGACAAGAAAACAAAACTTTTCCCTAACATTGCGGGAGCTTTCTTATTCAGATGGTGAATATAATAATACATAATTAATACAATTATGTTTTTATAACAAATATCTTATATTTAACTTAAGACATCTTCTTTGTTCTTTATATCTCTAAATTAAATGAAATTTTATGGGGTATCTACAAAAAGGATCGATGGAAATAATTTCTAAAACAATTTATTGATGGATGATAAGTAAACTTTTTGACGAATTGAGCGTGAAGATATAATTAACGGGTGGTTAAATGCTAGGAAATTATATTTCTTTCTATATTAAAACTAGGTTGAACCTCTACGTAAGAGATGTTAGAATATGTGACATATATGTGCTTATTTTGTTTCTATACAAAAATTCGTACAAAAACTAAACCTATGTATCTTACGGAGCAAGATACATAGGTACACTCCTGACCAAAATTAACGCAGCACCGGCCGTAAGGATCGCTAGGGAGGTGCTGCGTTAATTTTGGCCAGGAGTGTACAACATTTCTTACTCTGCATTTACGGGAAGCATTTCCCGGAACCTCGAAGCGTAGTATCAGTAACGCAGCTATAAACGTTTATCTAGTAATAATTCCTTTGAAAATTTGAATCTTTGAAACTCCTCCACGAAACACTTTTAAATGGAGAAGCTCTCATTTTATACGGGAGTCGTTGGAAATGAACAGCTGCGCTGGATATAGAGCGCCGATGCCAATTTGTTTTGAGGTTAAATTCGCTCCATATATTTGTCCTTTTTGCTACTCCTCCTCCAACCCTTATTCCGGTTCCGCCTTTTTTAGATCCACAGATTCCTCTCGCTCCCATTCCCATTCGTGTATCCCTTTTTGGGCGAATCGATGCCCGCGGTTTCTTGGTCCGACGATAAAACGGCCAGTCGTCACAATGCTTCTTCCCGCCCCTCCCTATGATTGAGCCAACAGATCCGGCAGACGAAAATCCTCCCCACGTTGGGGTTGAGCGGGAGTCAATCTTGGGAGGGACCACCCGCAAGCTCTCTTCTGCGATCGCCTCAAAAGGGCCGACACTCGGATAATCGTCTCTCGCCCCTCGGTCTCCGAGTTGTTATTCGCGGTTTCGACACCTTTGATCTTCGCATCGCTCACCGCTGCTTTCGGTGCAAATCGTGCGGATTTCTCGCTCAGATGCCGCACGAGTCGTCTTCATTTCCCCGAGCATCGGATTTCGATGCCGAGATGTTTATTGTACTTGATTCCGAAATTCTTTCCCAACTGAATCTTCTCCGCGGCGTTCTTAGTTTGAGATAACATAAGACAGTTTAAATATTCCACAAATGGTGTACCAAGCTCCGTTTATGAATTGCGAGGGATTGCAATTTTTTCATAGGATTAGAATTGGGCTTTCGATGATAACCTCCCACCACTTCTTGAATTATATTTTTCCTACGAAAAAAGCTCAGACTTACATTAAAAGATTCCCATGTTTCAAATAGTATGGATAAGATAAAACTTTTCTGTTTAAGTTCAGCTTTGTGAATGGCAGCCATTCCTCAATATCCTCCTCCATTCCTCCATAAAACACGCCTAGTAATATCCACTAAATATATATATTTTTAAAGCTCTAATCTCCTATATAAATTTACCTCGTCGGGAAACAAATATATCGAAAGTATTCTCCCCGTCACCCCGCACCAAAAAATATATTCATAAATGTACAAAAATTTAGACATATTTGTTGACTGAAGACGTCTACTTGTTGACAGATCTGGTAGTATTTTAAAAAATTATAAGAAAATTGCCAAGTTGGTTCTACTTCTTTAATTTATACAAGCATGAGGTACGACTATCCTGTGGGATATCCATCAAGCGCCGTTTGTATCTCAAGCAATTAATGTGTTTCCCATAATTCGCACGAATCCCTCTGTATGTGTTACACCGCAGGTCCAATTTAGAACCTGATAATAGAGTTAAAATTGATCATACAAAATGAGATGATACCCACCATGCTATAGGGAAATTAAGGAACGGATACTGTAACGGCCTTTTGTTTTATGCTCATCGAAACCTGCTTTGGTAAAACAGCAGTCATTTCCTCTCCAGCATAGGCTAAAAGCACCCTTTCATACAATTAATTTGATCATTAAATGGAATCGCTGCAAAAGGTCAAATCCCAGCAGGAAAAGGATGAAAATGGCCGTTAAAAATTATTCAGTTCATTTAACTGATTAACTCTAGTGATATTTATCAAGCTATGACCTTGGCGGGTCATGCGTAAAATTATTTTAAACTTTTTGCGGAGGAAATAACGGGCGGTAGTACTAATTATTTCCTGGTTCAAATTAACAGGAAGTTGACGCTTATTTTTAACGTAACTTATATAAATTACCCAAAAATTAATTATATCTTTTTCATAAAGCTCCTTGAAATTCTTTAATTTTAAATAGAAAGAGTATTAGATGTATTATTACCATCATTAACAAATTCTTACAACAAAAATAAGCGACAGTTAAAGTATTGATCGCCATTTTTATTTTCCTTATGTTTGAAAAAATTATTTGCTTGAGAGTCAAGAAAAAATTGTCTATGGAACATTCAAAATGCCGACATTTTATGATACACGTTTAAAATAATATAATATAATGTATGCTTTTCTTTCCAAAAATTATTTCAGAATATTAAGTTCAAAACCTCATTAAATTTATGGCGCACCGTTAATAATCTACTGTGTAACTTCCGACATTAACGCTGTTTGGCGTTTCCTATTTGCATGATACATCAGCGCGGATGAATATCACTTTTTTGATGAGAAAGGACGTAGGATCTAGCATGACAAAGAACACAAAGCAGTATCAGGTTCATTAATTGCCTGGTGCTTTGGAAACCTTTACGGAAAACCTCGCTCTATGCATAATTCATAGATGCTTAAATTCATACATACTGTATGATTGCACATCGGATTATCTAAATTAGGTTGAATAAACAAATTATACTTCAAGATAATAAAAATTAGTATTTATATTTAGTTAATGGAGACATATATGCCTATTTAATGCCAAGTAGCAATCAATAAAGATCCGTGGAATCCTTTTAATGGGATTCATAAATATTACCTTCCAAGAGAGAAGAGCTGTAAGCTCAACAGTACGAAAACGCATTGGTCAATATCCATGTCCCATTATAATGTAAGGACTATAATTGCAGATATATGCATCAAAATTTTAATTATCACGTTTAAAATGTTAATAACTGAAATTCGCAGATTTATTCATGCATTAAAATGATATACTTATCATTTTAACGCATCATAATAACGCATTTAAAATGATAAGAATATCATTTTAATGCATCACGTAACCTGTTATGCGTAAATTATTTTTTGTATATTTTAATATTGACTCATCGTCTTGCGCTACTTCGGATAATCAGCCAACTCACTGAAATATTCAAAAATGCTAGTTCCAGCTTCAATATATCTCAGTTGGGCTTCGCATTTTTCCAAGATGTAATTTTTCATAATCACATCCTTAAAAACACCTATTGGGTCATGAGGAAATCAAGTCGCTCATTTTCCAACGAACATGACCTCAGCTGGCTCAAACACGGTAGGGAAAATAGTGTAACCTTGGACCTTCCCACTCAACCCTTAAAATCTTGTAATATAGCACTCTCGAAGGAACAAATTTCTGCCAGAACGGCGAAGATGAGCAGTCGAAGTCTCCCCTTACTTGGAACCACTTTATTCTGACCTATTGACTTCCTTCGACACCACTGATAAATGAGCAGGGTCAGGGGATACGAGGAAATTGTTCGTGTGACGTGAGCTGAATGAGAGGGGAGGTCGAGGGACCAAATGAGTGGGAGAGAGTGGAGGGGACTTCCTCGTCTCTCCCCCATATATGCGGGAGAGACGAGGAAGACGTTGAGGGAAGTAGCCAGCGGTGTTGCACTCTGTGGAAAGGCTCGAAGAAGGCACAGAAATCCAAATCATTTCGAGCGGGAAGGATGGGTCTAAGAAAAAGTGACGTCTGGAAAGTGTTTTTAGAGGGTTGGTTTGGCGAGACAGGTTGGCTATTGCGATTCCGGGAAGGAAATGCCGGGAAATAAGGTGAATATGAGGATCTGAAGGATTCCCTCGGGTGGAATTCCGTCTAGGAAGGGTTAATGAAAGAAGGTTTTCATTGTTGAACGCCGGGAAATTTTCATTTATTAAAGGGAACGACGAATTAAGTTCATCTTGATCCAATTTTTCAACTGTTATTTGCTCATCTTCCTTTACCTAATTCATTCTTTAACTAATCATGTACTCTACATGACATTTCACAATTTTAATATTTTCTTTCGAATGACCGTTTGGTTAAAAGAAATGACAAAAATTAATGTTTGTGTAAAAATAGAAGAGCATATTTTGGAAGTGTTTTGATTGACTAAATCCTATCAGGGATGTGTGTTACATGGAAAATTCATTAAACATTTTATTGACACATACTAATATTAATGGTAAATAAATTCATGTAAATTTTCCCGCAAAAGATAGTCTGCCCAGCTATTCAACCTTAGTTGGCGATAATACCAGAGAATTCCATCACGTCGGAAGAAGAGGTTAATATTTATTTCTCACGGTAGAATGATATACAATTTTCCTTATAATTTTCCCTTTCTTGACCGCTTTCTTAGGTGGTATAGTTTGAAGGTTGGTCTCAATATGGCGTCTTATTATTATAAAAACGTAACTGATAAGTTTCGAGTTATTGACATTGATTTAATAAGGAATACTGAGAACTGCTCGCAAACTTAGCACGAAACCCAAAAGATAAAGTATCGAGGGTGAACTTTGACTACGATGGTCTACTTGAACATAAGGTGAGCCTTGAGAAAAATTAAAAATACTGATTGCAACAAAATGTGAATTGCGAGTGAGTGCTCGTCGGCAGATTAAAATTCACGGCCGGTTAAGAGCATGTGTATAGAGTATATTAATATTCGTATGTGGGAGGGAAGCTCGGACATAAATCACTTCATTCAATGTTTTACAAAGGGGACCGAACGAAAAGAGGGACGAAGAGTAAAGGATAACAAAAAGAGAAGGCGGAGAATGGAAAAAGGAGATGAGTCGGGGTTCCGCGTTCATTATTCCGCCCCGCGCCCATTGTGGTGACTGTCCCTTCCAGATTCACCGGTGCCTTCCGGCCCCCGCGGAGACAGCGTGGCGGCGGCCGTGGCAGCGGTTTCCACTGCAATGGCCATTCGACGATGAGCAAAAGAGGACTTTTAGCGACCCCATCCTCCGCCATTTTTACCCTAGACTCTGTGACGCCGGTGTCGGAATCATTCCCAGTTTGTGGCTCCGAAAAGGAAGTCACTCTTCTCGCGTTCTTCCCCATTTCTCCCATCAGATCTCTCCGAAGCAATCAAAGCGACAATAATGCTTCCCCTCGCTGCTTCGTCCCCTATTCCGTCTATCTCTGTCTTCGTTGATCCCTATATCTCTAGCGTGATTACCTATTGTGTTCCGTACTTTCATTTTGGGAGCATTTTATGATTCCAGATTCGCTTCTATTTTGGTTTCAAAAATAATTGT
Organism: Sympetrum striolatum; assembly: GCA_947579665.1. NCBI lineage: Eukaryota > Metazoa > Arthropoda > Insecta > Odonata > Libellulidae > Sympetrum > Sympetrum striolatum. Next base: position 32,118,236 of record OX388352.1, read on the forward strand.
TCTATTTAAGAATGGTTCCATGTAAACTATCTCAAATTCAATTCATACGCCAAGCTTCAAGTGATTTCTTGTAGAAGAATAATTCAATTCCCTGGTTTTGCTCCTTAAATATCAAAACTGGAATGAAGTTACCATATTTATATTTCTCTTAATTTCGCTTTGTGGTTCGGTTGCCTCAATGAGGACCTCTGGTGGTGGTTGGTGCCACTACGTGGAGCACCATCACCTTGATCATAAAAGCCCCCAGTTACAGAAGGGAAAGGACGTGGCTCGGTAGTTTAGTGGTTAGAACAACCGCCCGGAAAGTGGGACACCTGGGTTCGAGTCCCAGCCAAGTCACTAATTTTCTCTTCTCGTACAACCTTTGGGTAAGTCGCGCGCTTTAAAGTGCTAACTCCATTTACATCATTTGTAAGTTACCATATCTTTGAGAGCTTTTGTATTGACCATCTCAATCAGTGCAGTTAAGCTATATATTACTACAATACAAATACTTTTTTTGACTTAGGATATACCTTCTTCATTCAGCAGCCTATCACTGACAGAAAAACATATCCTTACCCTGGCTCCCTAAACTTGAAATGACAAGCGTACTAAACATCGAAGAAAAGGATTTCACTTCATTATATATCTAAAATTTGGCGGAATTATTATGATTTCTGTGAGGTAAAATTGTAGATATGATTTTTCCTTTGTGATTTCCGCATCGGTACTTCAACCAGACTTCTCAGGGCTTTTTTATCGTTTACCTTAAAATCCTTTGATAATTGGTGCAGCATTTGGCTGAGACATCTCTTAGAGTTATTTCCTGTGCAAGTTCTTTGGAATTTACGTAACAAAGGAAGTTCTCAAATAAAATGTGTAGCCAAGTTATGCACATTAAATATGTTTCTGAGGTATAAGAACTCTGATTCAACGTATATTAATTAAAATGGTATTTGACTTTTCAGTTAAGCAATAGATTTTAATTGATCGACTTCATAGTAAAAAGGAAACAAATATTATTTATTATTTTTTCTTGATCTTAAGCAGCAACATAATTCCTTTAGAAAATGTCTTTTTCTTCTCCTTTGTTCAATGAAAATGTTCGGATTGAAAAAAAAGATACCTTACCAAATATTTTCTTTTAGTTCTGTGATGAGGAATTCAAATTTCGATAGCAGTTTGCCTCATCAGGAAAAATTTCTATACCCTTATATACCATTTCTTTACGTTGAATGGACTTTTGGTTTTCTTGCTACTTTTTTCTCAGTAACATTCCCCAGAATGTTTACAAATCTCCCTCCATCTTTATACTCCAAACCTTTTCTTTAATCTGGGAATTTTCGGAAAAATAATGGTTCCATGACTTATAATTACCACGTATTAAGACTAAGACGACTGCATCTTCATTCCAATTTCGGCAACAATGAACTCCTCCGTCTCCGTCTGTTCTCCCATTCATTCTTCGTTCTGTCTCTTCCCCTATTTCTTCCCTTTCACTATCTTCCCCTTTATTCTTTCCCATTACTCACCCTTTCAGACTTACTCCCCAGGGTATGCTAGACTCTAGCGAAGGACGCAGATGTCTCTTCAAGACTTTCTATGAGATATTCTCTACCGCGCCGAAGCAGACAAAACCAACAATAAAAGCGGGAAAAGGCTAAAATTTTCCTGTTTAGCATCTGGGAACAGAGAATGGGTCTTCATCTACGTATTTTTCTTACATATTCTATCATCTTTTGGTATCTAGCAGGTGGTACATGCTCCTCAAGCCTATTTTCCTAATCGGTTACTGTCACATATTCAAAGCGAAAAATTGATGTCTTTAATAGATAGCCGATTTATATTATTTAGATCCCTGATGAAAAGAGCGTAAACTAATGTGTGATAAGTTAAGTAAAATTTCAATTTTTATGATTAATCATCTACCAACGTGTGTGATGGGACATTTCTATGAACTTAAAAGTACGAAATTCGATACATGTGCGATGCTAAGGGAATCGATATCGTGTGCCTAGCCATCCTGCGAAATTAAAATTTTTGTCTTTCTCAAATTTCTGGTTACGGTTCATTAATTATTTTAATTAAAATTCCCTGCAAACGAATTGCCCCTCGGTTTATAGCCTTTGCTCGTCGGCATAAGAATATGCACGTTCGAATGCATTTGTCAGGGCTCGTTTATAATTAAATTCGCCTCTTTCAATGATTTTGCGCTTCTCTTTACGTTTCAATTTTTTTCATTTCGTATGCACAGCTGATGGGGCTTCATAAGTCTGAAAAACGTATTTGATGCGAACTGCTTATCAGATAACTCTGAAAAATCTTAACTAGCTTCAAATTTGAAAATCTGTAGAACCGCGTGTTAATATGTGAACGTGAACTTTGAATTAATCGAGTTCAAACCTTATTCGTTTCATGAGATGCAGCTTAAAGTTCACTTATGTCACATTGAAATTCACATTCGTGGCATTTACTGAGCGTTTACTTCATGAGTACCAAGTTATGAAATTGATGAATCTAGGAGCAGAATTTCCCTGAGGTCGTGTGTCAAAATTGCCAAACTCTGGCACATTTCCAACAGCAGGTAATAGTTTCATATTCACGAGGATCAAACGCAAACATTAATATATACATCCATCCAAACTCAACCTCTTACCTATCAATGCGTGTCATTGGTGATGGCATAGTTGGCAAGAGGTATCGTCGTAATATATTTTTCTAACCGGATTCTCACGTTTGGTATTCCGTATCACATTACGCTGAAAGCTCAAAAACAAGACGAAATAGAGAATTTTGTTGCTAGAAAAATACTGTGCTCCCAAAGAATTCGGAGTGAATGTATTCCCTAACTGAATTATAATGAATAACTGAAATTAATTCCACTATTGAAAGCATGGTCGTCGAAGGTTAGCAAAATGATATGCCTGAGATTTTTTGGATTAGGATCCTAAGCAGTCGAGGCCAGCGTTTCTGAATAACAACATAATCGTGACTTGGGATGATTTCCTTTCATAATTCCAGTGCGTGTGTGAGCCAAGCACATAAAAGGATGAGTGAAATTTTGCCGCAAGATGTCATTTAAGGGTAAAAATTTACTGTGGGCTTTTACTACACAACAAAAAGGTCGTTACTGCGTATATGAGTAATATTGTACGACGTTGTAAAAGTTTACGAAGAATTTTAGTCAAGCGACACCACATCAATAACCCTAATTTAGTGTATAATATACAAATAAATCACAATGAAGATGAGTGGACCCTCAGTATATGATACAGAACACAAAGAGAGGTTATTATAGTTAAAAGTTGTTTAAAAAACTAAAAAGATGAGAAGAGGGATATGGACCCGTTGCTATATTTTAGATAATATTTTTTAGGCTAAGATCATTTGGTAGATAGATTACATTGTAAAAGATGTAGTTAGAATAAAATTACCCAAGATATATGACATAAAAGAAGTTGATGTGTTCACTAAAAGCGGCGAGCAGATAACAGCGAGTGAAATAGGATCTGCTAACGGGACACGTATGTGTCCATAAAACGTGTAATGGCGAGATATTATTTTCTCATAATACTCCCGAGATGCATTATATTCTTCAGCATCAGAATAATACCCTCGTTGGAATTAAATTAAGTCACTTCGCATAACATCTCGCATACAGCAGCGTATACGTTATTTTTGGGCCTCGCGAAAAATTGCGCACACGGACAAACTTCCTCCAGGCATCGTTTACTTCATTCCACCAACACCGTCTTGGTTTCGTGGAAACGTCGAAGAGAAGACATAATTTCTGACCCCTCTCCGAAACGTCTGTATGCGCCACGCGTGTAATTGAGGGTTAATAACCTCTTTTAAAAATGTGACTTCCATAATCAAGTCACCCAACAACGTGATTAAGGAATAATTTAATTCCCCTCCCGCTGAGTCCTGTCTCTCAGGTTGTTAAAACCATCTTTATCCTCACAATCGCCATTCGTTATTTTTTCCCCTTCGTCCACTTTTCCCTTAACAAACCGCCCCCGAAACTTTTTTGCCATTTCATGACAACTCATAGGGACTCTAAGCAGCTGGAGGGAGCGACTCTCAAATCTTCGCTTCTTTTCTCCTCTTCCCTTAGCCTTTCCTCGCAACTCCTCCCCTCCTCGACTAATGGACGCATGCCTTTTTCGTCCTCTTTCCCGTCCCCTACTCTTCCTTTTCTCTCTCGCTTCATCTCTCGCTCCTTTCCTCGTCCCTACTTTAATTTCTCTTCTTCCACCTTAAAACGAAAGAGATGAGGGTGAAGTGCCCCGGCGTTTTTTCATTAGTGACGCTAAGGCCGTGCGGAGAACCTTGCCTTAAAAACTAAATAAAACAAACGGAAACGCCACCGTCAATTATTTAACCTCTAATTAGTGAAGCGAGCCGGATTGGTCGGGTGGAAAATTTTGAGAGCCACCGCCTTAGAAAAAAGGGTTGAGAGCGCTTTTCTTCCGGGCTGCGTACGCCTCTGTGCGAGACAACTTGGACTTTTCAGAGGCGTTAAAGTGCAGTTGCTGAATTGCAAGCGAGGCAGATCGTTTTGTTCGGTTGCTGCATCCGATTATTTGTCAGCCTCCCTTGTACTCCAGAAATGTCTGTCCCTTTTAATTTACTCTTCCGGGGCATCAGCCAACAATAAACAGCTCGGAATGTTTTTTTGCCGAAGCCTTTAAGGCCTCCGAAAAACAATGTAGCGTTTGATCGTCGCTTTGCTAGTCAGACTGGGAAATGTTCAAGTCGTTTGATTGTTCTCTTCAATTTCTTCCTTGCCGTAAATTTTTTGAAAGTGATGATCGGGAATTTGCAAAATTTCTTTTGCGATATTTCTTTCTCTCCGAACAATTACTCTTAAGTTTATTTTTCTGAATGATATTCGGCTGAGTTTATTTAATGCTGAAATTCGTCTTAAAACGAATGCACGCGTTCAAGAATACGATAATCGTAGAACGAGTAATAAAACAATATTTGATTGCTGGATTTTGTTTGAATAGCTGTTCTAATCACGAGTTATTTTAGTATTATTTCATTTGATAAAGAACGCGAAGAAACTTTAAAAAATGTGAGTGAATTTTATATTTGAGTAATTTTGAAGAAATAGTGATTTGAAAGTTCCATTTATGGAAATGGATTTCAATGAATTTCGCTCTGACGGTTACTGATACATTTTTTATATTGATTCAGATGCATTACATTTATACTCTATATTTTTGGGTATATTTTAAATAATTAAGATTTTGAAAGGCTATTATAAATATAATGTATGAATTCAAGTCTTTCTTTCGGTAGACTTTACTTCTATGAGCATTCTTAAAACAGCAACATATGATTTTTTAAAAGTAAAATTAACAATTAAAAAAAGTATTTATTTAGGGATGTAATATGAGTGCAAAATTTTTCCTTTTTACTAAATGCTATTTACTAGTATCTTAGTGAAGTAGTTAAGTGGGTCGTTATTGTAAGACTTCTATCTTTTAATAGGTTCATATACTCCAGAATTCCTTTTTCAACACCATTTCCTGTATTTCTATTTAGACTATCTTCCTTTTGAATCCCCAGCAAGTGTTTGTCTCTTCCTCCCTTTTGTCCTTCTCATATACTCAATTTTTACTATTCTATCTCCATATTTTTCTTACTTAATCATTCTTCCGTCAATATTTGACTCACTAATATCCTTTTCCGTAGCTTTTCACTTTGGGTAAGTTTTCTTTGCAACTAATATTCTTTCTATAGTCTCATTTGTGCACCTTCCGACTCAAAGAAAGAACGTTACCAAAGTAAGGGATTCGATTCACCTGTTCTAGTTTTTATTTCATCAACCTTGTTTGGTAACATAGCTTTCTTCCCCTCGATCCATCTTTTTATTTTAGTTTTTTTTTCTGGCGTTTATTTATGTTATAAGTTCCCTTGCTTTAACATTAAGTGATTGTGCTAGTAATTCTGAAACTATTTCAGAATCATATGCAAATGATTTTCTGCCTATATAATTTACTAACGTTACTATAACTCCACCAATATTCACTCCTTTATTTGTGCGTAGGAATCGTTTCATGAGCTTATACTGGAAATTTCCAGACTAATAATAATAATCACTATAATTATAATAATATTATATTGACGTGAAAAAAATTTTTAGCCTAAGAAAATAAGTAAACATCTAAAATTATAAATAAATAAATATTTAGCAATTAGCGCTTTCCGTTTTGGCTTACATTGAAGAAAAGAATAACTGGTTGAGGAATTATTCATATAGAAAAAATTGCAATTAACACTATTAAAATGAAACAGCTCTCCCTAATTCATAATTTGGTATATTAAACATATGGGATTCACTGAGAAACAATGCTTATTTCCACATGCATAGCCATAATGACTGTAAAAGTTTCAAACGTTTTCGACAACAAAGCTCCAGGCATTCCGCTCACGAGACAACGTTTCAAGAAGTATACGGAATATAATTGGCATTGAAACCCCGAGAGTTCCGTTTCAACTCTAATTTGCGATTCATTATAAAGAAAGAACTTTTGCAGGCCTTATTAATTTTATGTTGTTTGGAAAAAGTCACGCGTGGATGGTCTTTCAGCGTTCATTTCATGGGCAAAGGGGAATATTTCGCTAAGGATCAATGGCGGAGGAAAAGACCTGTTGGAAGACTGAGAACAAAACACGAGTCCAAAGTGAATAATGCGGCGGGAAATGGAAGCAGTCTCAGTGGAAAATATATGTGGCTGCGGAAAGAAGCGTAGACTCCTGTCATCCCCGCTCTTAATGAAAACAATGCATTGTGTATGGCATGAATAAAACGTACATCCTGATAATTTAACGAGCTATTTAGGGAAATCGTGTACTGTGAACGTAGTATCCCCATTAACAATGTTAATGCGATACTCATAAATCTCGACGTTTTTCGGTTTTTCTCCGTAGCTTCTGATATTATTCAGCCGCGATTCTTTCCTTCCTCAGTATAGCTCTTGTATTCTCTGCGCCCGCTTTTTCATAATTATAAAAATGTCTTGGATTGATTCAGATGCTAAATAATTTTGCTAATGGAGCATTTGAATCGAAAGTTATATTTTTGTCCTGATCTCCCTTCGTTTCTTGTGTCCATGATGATCAATTTGAGAGTATCTTCCTCGAATAAAATAAACAAACCTGAAAAAAACAGCCTTTCGGAGATGTGTTACAGTTATGGATGTGTGTTTTCATTCGCAAAAAATGTATTCTCTTAGTTATTTAGTTTCAGTCAATATGTCATAACTTTCAATACATTAAAGTTTCAATAGCATGACGTGAACTTCAATAGAGTAACGTTTATTATTGTGTATAGCTCTTGAATTATGTATGAATCTCAAATGGAAAAAGTGCGTAAATGATTTATTTAAATGACTAGATTTGCTGCATTACATTTTTTAAACAATAAAATAGCTAGGAGTTCTTGATAAGTGGACCCCGTCTTGCGAACGGGTGATTTTTTGATACTCATATGATTTAACTTACAAATATTATAAAATATTAACTGATGTACAGTTAGTTTTGTGAGCTCAAAAGTACAATCGACACTCAACGGAAGCCCAACCTTCAACAAATTCCTCCAGAAGGTGACCAGTTTTAGTAACACAACTTTACTTGATTTAAAATTACAATGATTTAAATATTATATCAGTAATTAGTCATGTATAACTCTAAGGAGTAGTATACAAGTTTAAAGAAAAATTACGATTGTGAACTACCAGGTAAATGCATCAAATTCTATCTTAATGGGTTAACTTCTTCGCATTAAGTATCTATCTGTCATTACTTACGGTTACTTCAACTGAAGGTGTAAACGTATTGAGGATACCGATCGAATAAAATTTCCCTCGAAGGAAGTTAAGAAGCATTCTTTTATAATTTATACAGTTTATTTATTAGCTCAAAACGTCTGTCGATGGATATATGTCCTGAATTAATGTACACCTTTTTCCCGTGTCTCGCCTCCCTCTGCGACAGCGATGCTGGAAGGGTCGCATTAAAATTGACTCGTTTGCGACTTCCTCTGTGGGAAGATCCGACGCATTACCAATTCCCATTCGATAATCCAGGGACCTGAGTTTTCCCGATCATTTATCGGTGTTGTGATGAGGCGATGAAGGGATGGGAGTCGATATCGACCGGCTCGAACTGCGCTTTGGGGGCACTAAGTTGAGAATCGCCTCGGGGAAACCTGCCCAAGTTGCTTGTGTTTGAGCAAAGGGGTGTAGAGTTAGGCCTTACCAGAAGTTGATGGATAGAGAAGGGAAATATGGAAGCCCTTCCCACATGCCCAGCTTTTTATTTCTTTTTATACCTCCATCTTCCGGCACCGATTTTTCTTCTGCCTATAAAGCGGGATTTTAATACACCCTTCCTGCAGACGTGATTCAAATCGACCCAAGACTCTGCGTAAATGAACGGAGTGGACAATGGGCTCGGTCGAATGCCTTCACTGCCCCTTGGGGACGACGCAATACACATTTTCTTGTTGAGATGGCCTTGAGCGCTCCCTTGTCGAATAATAACGGAGTATTTGGAGCGATGAGACTTCTACGAAGGTGTTTTGTGACTTTTTTCCTACGAAGCGCGTCTCCCTTCAGTCTATGAGGCGTTAGAAATCACGCTCTTTTACGTTTTGGCGACTTCCGTTCGGTTCGTATGTTTGAACTACAAGGTTGAATCGTTGTGCTTGAGTGAAGAAATGTTAAATTATTGTTGCAAAATTGCATTTATTGCTGGTGACTTTCAAGTAAAGGTGTTTATTTTTCTGTTTTCGACACATTCGTCAGACATTCTATTTCGCGTAGTACAGAATCCGATCTATGTAAATAATTTTAGCGAATTCTTCTTAGGCGGTTATTACTGTTTTATAGTATTTCGTGTAACTTTTTTCCTTGCATAGGTTTTCTTCCCTAAATAACAATTTTATTGAGATATAACGTAATTGGTATAATAAATCCTATTATACTGTTGATGTACGATAAGGGTACTGTAACCCTATATGATAATTGCACGTAAGATAAAGTCGCAGTTAAATGATTACAGGTTTCCGTTAACTAAATGTAGATTGTGATTCTCTGCAGTTTTATTTTCTTACATTAATCAGTAGAAGTTTTGAGCTCGATAATGTAATATTAACTTTTCATAAATTGTTATGAAAAAATAATAAAGTCAAATTTCCGTAGAAAGCTAGATGTACTTTTTTGTAAAAGTTCAACAGGCTGATTTTTAACTTTGAATTTAAAGACTTACAACAAACTTTCGCGAATGCTACGCACACCTCCTAGTTTGCTGCCATACATCAACTGAAATCGATCAACGCATCGAATTAAAGTGCTGGTATTCATCCATCGGAAATTTAAGGTCATTGCCCTCTTCCAAAAGAACACAGCTGCCAGATTCTGTTGATTCTGATACGTACGCACACTTTCACTCGATGAGAGTAGATTCCAAGATAAATCTAGGAGAAGCCTCCAGTTCTTAAACTTTCCTCAGATAAGTGCTTAAGGAGTTTTCCCTTCGATCGAAGCGAAACGAATATCACTTTCCGTCGAAAACTTACGATTTAGCGTGGGAGCATGTCGGTTGAGGTGCTCATCCACACAGATCTGTTCTCATATTTCTCTCCCCCGATGTCATACTTTCCTTCTTTTCTTCTCCAACTGAAGCAATCGGAGTGAAAGAGGCTCTTAAAATCTCGTCACTGGAAAAGAGATAGAGCGCTCCCATATCAAGAGACTGACTTAATGCTACCTGGATCCTCGAGAAGTTCCACTCTCTCCTCTCAGTTTTCTGGGATTAATGCTTTCTCTAACCCTTTTCCCTCCCACTCTGTTCTCCTCGCCTCCGCGCAAATTGAATCATTTCCACATGGTAGCGATCAGACTTCTGCCTCTAAAGAATCCCCATCTCTCACTCAGAACGCATTTCCTATTTTCGGAATTGCTGAGGATTTTTTCTCCTCGGCTGCCCTTTGATCTGTTACTTCTCGGCGCAGTCTGATGAAGCGTCTGAATAATCGTCAATCAATTAGGCGCGTTGGGCGGAAATGGAAGTTGAGTAAATAGACCATTTCATCGTAGATAATGAAATGTGACGGTGTATGAAGAAGTGATTGAAATCGATAAAATCTTCATAAATCTCCATAAACTTAATCTTCGAAAATGTGGGAGATGAACTGCTCTCGAGGATATGGTGCGAGCTAAGAAGAAGATTGATCTCGACTTAACTGTCGGGACTTGATTGCCTTAATACAGATTGACGATTATTTTGCTATTACAGACTGATTTTAATGAAATGATATAAATTCGAAATTCATTAGGATGAATGAAGTTTTGTAGAAGTTTTTAATTTACTGCCAGTGTCGTCATACATTTGTTTCGCGATATCTCAACAAGAATATTAATTACATTAATAGACATTTCTAAGTATAAAATAGTAATTTTGCATCGGTTTAAATGTAATTTAGAAAATTATAAAATGAGTTAAAAGGTTATAACACCAAAAAACTTCGAAGATGACATGTTCTTAGCGTAAATATCTTGAGTGTTTTATCCTGATAAATCTTTGATGGTATTGCATTTATAAATCTTGTCATAAAACATGCAGCACCATAATTAAAGAGAAGAGCAGTTATACATTTACCACTACAATGGCACATTTAAATACAGATTATACGCAGAAGTGAAACCATAAATTATGCAGTTGAGTTCTGTTTACCGTTTTCCATTAAGTGGTATTAAAGACATTAAGATTGGAATACGTTTGTAAATATAAATGAACTATGTAAATATGAATTAAATGACTTTAAATAGTATAAAGAAACATTTGAGGAATTGTCGCCATAAAAATAAACGTTTATATTTAAAAAAGAAATAGCGTTGAAATATCTTATAAAATTGTTATCTTTTTCATCGTTACGAAATATAAATCGTATTAATCGTCACTCCTATTGAAACATACAATCAACATAAGCTCTTTAAGTGAGGCGAAGGTTTTGAACAAAGCGAAATGTTGACATTCTTTCTATCCTTCATCTTCCTCGAAGCCTTTCGAATGTTCTCCTCAACTTTGGCTTTAAGTACGTAGAGGGTTCTTCAAGGAAGTTGAGCGTGTCCTTTCTCTCCCTTAATAAGATGGCATATGTTACTAAGCTACACTCCCGTTAATTGTTCAATCTTACGGTGTTATTTTTCTCAAATACTGAATAAATTGTGTTTATATTACTTATCAAAATAAATGAACCGAAACAAAATGCTCCGTGACAATTACGTTAGTAATTGATTATTACGTACCCTAGTAGATATCTTGCAGTTCTAATGAAGATAATTTATTTTAGTATGCAGAAGTTAATGTTTATATGAATTGAAGGGATAGACAGTGAGAGTAATGTACTTTTCTTTATCACTATTCAATAATTCTGTGTTTTAAAAGTCAAATTTGATTACTTGATATCTACGCTGATTTTCCTTCACCGATACTCCTGGTACAAACATTACTAAGTAATTAATTCACGTCGCTGAAATGGTGGCTCTATTAATTTAAACCTCTCAGAAGTGGTATGGATCCTATGGTAAGTATCCCAGATCGTATACAACGATTCCGAGGCTTAAGCGCTTACGCATTATCGTGCCTACAACATTATATTCACTCTTCGCAATTACTTCTCTCAAAATGGAGCCCCGTACTTAGGGGTCTCCCTCCTACAATCTCTCCCGTCTGCTCATCTGGCGTGGCGCTCTTCTCGCCTTTTCCCACCTTCTCCAAATCCTTCATCCCTTATTCCGCCTCCCATTTTCTTTCATACCTCACCCTTCCAGCCAACCTGCGTCTCCCACCACAGATCCTCATTTTCATCCTCCGGACTCATTTTCAACACGGCCAGGATCTTTCAACAAACCCCAAGGCTCTTGCGGATTTTCGTGGGAAAGAAAGACAAAAACCTTGGCCGTAGAATCATCCCTTCGTTGGCTACGCGTGCCATCGTACGGGAGATTCCCAGCGGACGTTCTAAGGTGGAGCTGCAGAATATTGCTTGCAACCGTTCCTCGGTCCCCATCTCCCACGGATTCGGTATACTGGAGGGACCCAAGTTTCTTTCTTTCCCCTTTCTTCCATCTTTTGATGCCTACCACGGATTTTCTCCGATGAACTCGACCTGAAAGTAATACTCTTTCCCGGCAGATTGGATGAAATCTCCTTATAATCCCATTTGAAAAGACCCTCTACTTATTTTTTTTCCTAGCCGTAGATTAATACCGGAAGAAACTGTGTTAAATTCGTTTTCGTGGGTAAGAGGAAACCTCATTATTATTTTTCATCTAAACGGTCTTCTAGTTTGAGCATATGGTATTAACTGTTAACAGACTTTGGTTATCTTTTTGATGAACGACGCACCGGTTTTTTTATTATGTATGTCTGATATTGCATTTAAAGAGCAGGAGTCGTATATTTTGAATTTAGTGAGCTTAATTTTGTAACAGAATCTTCCTCTGGTGAAAAAAACTTATAATGGCAATTTATTTTCAGCTGTAAGTTTTTTTCAAGATAGGGGCTTTTCTCGTGCAGCAGCTCAAGCTATAAAAATAAGTAATCCAATTACAATGACAGTAAAAGATTATCAGCATTACTTAGATTTTAATCCGTAGATACAGATAAGTTTAAGTTTATTGCGGCTTAGATGTTACCTTCTTTTTTGTGAACATATTTGAGGGTTGGTCGTATTTGAATTTTGTCATGATAAGCCATTGGATTCAAACATAATGGAAGACTTCTTAACATTATTAAGGTCTCATCTAAGGCTAGCCTAATGCTAAATAATTATCAATTTAGATATTTTGGGAAGAAATATGATTTTGATGATGCACAATAACATTATATAAAACTATATTATAATTTGAAACGTATATAAAGCTAAGGGAATATGATATTCATATTCACATCTTCTCAGCAACAACGCGAGTATCGGGGTGACACTCTGACCCACGTTATAAGTGGACCGCGGTATATAACCATGAAGTCTAATACCCGTTTCATATCCATATCCACGGTATCAACAACGACAATATAACCAAGGAGCAATGATTTATACAGGTCAACCAATACTTATATATATATAATTCCTATGCGCTGGCAACATTATGATGACCCATTAAAACATAATTGGACCCAAAATATGATGAAATGTATATTTGCTCGTCCCCTATTAAACGAGGCTTCCACCAAGCACTTACTAATGCTATACACATATTCACTGCAGGCTGTAATCCATGCGCGCGAGGTTCCGCTTGAAACTTTCATCATTCACGAAAAGGTGTCGTATATACTCGACCATAAATAGACTTGAATAAATGATGCGGTAAAAAATTTAGTCAACCTATACCCGAAAGAGGTTTTGATTAATCATCCAAAATACGTATCACTTGGGGTAAGAGAAGATTTTCCCAAGTATCTCAATTAATTGAAACGGCAGGTCTAAATGAATTTCGCTGTAATGTACTAACTCAATAACTGATCTTAATTGTAAAGATAACGGATAGTTCAAGAGAAATTTGAAGGACACATTAAACACGAGATTAGCAGACGAGAATATACGGAATTCCTTGCTAGATATGAGATGGAGTAGAGCGAATAAAAAATTCACAAACGCGAAAGTACGTCCGCCCTAATTTGTAAACACGTTTAATAACGTCACAAGAGTTTCACGCCCACATGTCGAAAACCCTATCTTTTTTGCAGGATATATTTCAGTCTTTCCGCGTGTGATTTCTGCCTCCAAAATGCCAGATTCACTCTGCTATGATTTTCAAGGTAATCAGATAATTTGCTAGAAAATGGAAGCTTTGTGACTCCCGTGCTCTTTTATTTTCGACCGGTTTCGCTAGCACGCTATCATCGTCAGGCAACAGAGGATGGAGAGCTTAAATAGGTGGTCTCCGAGTGAGCTTGGAGTGGGGGAGAAGGAATTAGGGGTGGAGGAAGTACGGTAAGGCCATAAGAGGAATGGAAAAAGCATACGAGGTACAAATTTTCCTTTTATGCCGTCAGCGACGCTTCAGAAAATCCTTTCTTTGATACCGTTCTTCCCTATTCAAAATGCGCCGTGAAAACTTACAAGACGATTATAATGAAGCTCTGTCATTTGAACATCGCTTTAAATATTTTAACCTTTACTCTTAATTCTTTTAATTACCTTTTATGAGAGGTAAGCACTACGCCGTCCATACAACATCGCTTTTAACGTTTAAAAAGTCTGTAGATCTCGGCTAAAATAATTATATTCAAAGCTTATTAAAAGGAAACGAGTAAGACGTGGTGTGATAAAATGTTTCGCAATGATATGTTCGCGTTTATTTTGAAGCGAAATATTTTCTTCCGTATCCAGTAACGGTGCATCCTAAAGCTTACATTCATGCAAGACTTTGGGTCATAAATATTAATGCATCACGTATGGACATCCTTCACACTTGAATTTTTTCTGAGATTTAACGGAGTGCGCTTTACAAATCCAGGTTTATAAAATATTCAAACGAGATTGCGTCCGAGCTAGTAAATGCAGACAAATTACATTTCCAGGGGAAAAATTCTATCAAAATATTTTTATATTTAGATCTCATTTCCGAGAAAATTTAATATCGTATCAGCTTACGGTCTTCTTCTGTAATTTGATAAGTTATGAATTACCTATACTTATTAGAGAACACCCCTTTATTAACAAAATCTTTAAATAGAACTCAATGATACTGAAAAGAAACAGGAATCTTCATGCGAACTGATGCCAAGTACTGAATTATAGATCGGACAAACTAGAAATGATATGATAAAGACTGAAAAACCTCTTACCAAATGAAAACTACAGAGTTGTGGAAGTTGATAACGAAAGAGGAAACCAACCAGAACATAAAAATGGCTGACGCGATGAGGGAAAATAGAGATAGAGTTTGAAAAGCCTTATGGCAGGAATACCTATAAATAAACAAAACAGTGTTTGAAAGAGTATTTCTAATACTTTTCGTAGCATAAGTAAACAACAAGTTGTTTCAATAGGTCAAGAAAGATTTGAAAATTAAAAATATATAGAGAATACTAGCAATAGGGAGAAATGTTTTAGAAAGATTTTAAAGATAAGAGGACTCCAAGGCAAGAAGGGAAAGAAAAGAGGTTTAAGGTTTCAAGAGGAGGGATGGTAAAAAAGGTAAAAGAATGAACAAATATTTATGAGGAGGAACAGACAATAATAGAGGACTAGGAATTGCAGATTTTCCCTGACCTATCTATTAATAAAGGTCACACTTCTTATTTTTCTGTCAATATACAGAGATATAGTGTGGTCCCGAGAGTAGTTCGCTATGTATGATTGTTATTATGCTTACTTTCTCTGCCGCAGTCAGAGAATAGTCCTGATTATCGTGTTATAAATTGCAGTTCATTTAAAAAATGGTATTTATTAACAACTTTAGATAAGGCGATCAGATTGTACAGAAATTTAATAAGAAGAGCATTACGGTATCCTATATAATTTTATTTGTTATACAATAACCTGAGAACTCTTGCAAGATTATTCAGGGTTCATGAAATGCCCTCGCGTAGCGTCCCCAGTTTTACAAGAATCTTCATAACTATAAAATTCCCAATACTATATCCTATATGAATAGAGACGCGCGCAAGGATGGAAAATCTTATTCCGCGGAGCAAGGTATCGTCTTGATCGTAAAGGGACCAGATGAAATTTTCAGTGGACGCACAAATTGTGTTTCGCATAATGGAACTCCTTCATCAGAAGGAGTACTCAACTCAATGGCTCCGCAAAGAATACCTCACTTGTTTATTTCCCTTAAATACATTTCCATTCGGATTTTTTCTCTTGTCTTCGCGACTCCGGCATCATCTCTGCGCCATCTATTCTTCCGTCCCTATTATACCTGCGGAGGATTCCGGGACAGCGTTCGATGCGAAAATTGAATGACATGAGAGGCGTGGAAAGAAAAAGAGAGGACAGAGGGGAAGGAGGAATGGTATGGGAAGAAACCCATGTTACCCTCCCTTTTATGAGAGCCCGCGCACCATTCTTCACGGCGGACGAATCGTGATCGCCGGCCTGGAAACACATATTTTATACTCCGCCTCCACCGACAGACAACCTCTCATCTCTCCTCTCTCACTCCAGCTTCTTACCTCATTTTCCGTTTTGGCATCATTACTTTTTATCCTTGCTTGACTTCCCTCTTCCTTCCCTCCTTCACCCATTTCCTAACCGCCATTTGACGTAATTTCAATTTCCCCTCCATTTCATGTACGACTTCCCCTAAAATTCCCATCGCTATTTCCATTATTGAATACTCGAGTAACTCTGACTCGTTAGGCATGCCATAGTCAAGGGAAAGGCGTAACTTAGAATTGTTATTCTGTGCGAATACCAGTTATACATAGCCAGAGATGATAGATCTACCCGTATGGCCTATGTGCGCTACGGCTATTACTGGAAACCACATGTTGAAGAAATTCATGACTCTCCTATGGTTTTGATACAGGAGGGAATAAATTTAATTCTCATCTACTCATCTTTTCATATTATAAATGCACTTTTCATAATTTTTCTCAATTTTGCTTATGACAATGATAAAATAGAAGCTGTTTTATGAGTGATTCCGAATAATGGCATCCACCTATTAATCATTGAAGGCTTTTAAAATTACTACTCATGAGTAGCACTTTTAAAGCATATTATACTTACAGTACATAGAGTGCTACTTACCGGAAGTTTTTTACTTATAGTACTCATTATTATTGAGGATAACGAAGACAGTCTACCTCACTCCTCATCTTGCAAGCTCTCGTTCTTTGTGGGTTTTTCTGTAGTGGATGAATTTTTCCCTAAGAATATCTTAGATATTTACATCCACAATTTTTCTAATTTTTTCACATTATAGTCACATTAATCAAATTAGTTGATAATAAATGACGTTAGGCTGGATGCAAGAAGAAACTTTTAGTCTCAATCTCGCCCAAATAAAGACGATTATTATTTTTATTATTATTTTGCAAGTATGCCTGTCCTTCCAAGGAATGTTCGTAGGTAACGGTGAAATGATTTCGGCCTCCTACCTAATACTACACAAAGACATAAGGTCTTATCGTATTATTATAACGTAGGAGCTATCTAGCTTCTCTTACGACTTTCTTTTCTCTCAATACTTCGCTCGTCTGTTCTTCCTCATTCAGCATCATCCATTCGATATCTATCCTCCTACGGTTTATCTTTGGGTTTCCTCCGCACCCTCACTTCTTCCCACCTTAACGCCTTTTTTCTTTCCTTCGTATGACCAGGTCTCTTTCGCCCAAACCCCCGTTACATCTCCATTATTCACATTATGTGCGCCTGAGTGAGCTATCTTCGCCTCATTGGTATGGCGATGAGCAAGTGAACGCCTGTGTGTGCTCAAGTGGATATCACAGCTGTCACTTGTGGGTGCCTCCTCTTGTAAAAATTGAGGAACACCCGAGTAAATAAAAGTACGAGTCATGAATCACGCGATTTATCACTCCATTTTTTATTAATAGAACCGCTTCTCGCGGAAAAGTGTTACGTCCCACTCATCTTTTTGATATTTTTATGATTGGAAATATAGTTTTGGCTCTAATATGCTCGCGCTTATTAGGTAATTAAGTGGAACAAGTTTACCGATATGAATAGAGGAGAATTTCTACCTCGTAGGGTAGGGATACCCCGGAAGGATTATTGGATAATTCCGCGGTTTAGAGACTACAAGCTTTTGGGTTTTCGGGCTTCGAGATTTTTTTGTCGAGACTAGTTATTAAGAAACGCTAAATAATAGTGCTGGAAATTTCTTATACCAACGATATTTTTCCGAAATGCATTTATCTACGTTGCGATTCTTGTGAATTCCTTCTTGGCCCTATGAAATCTTTACCTTAAACAAATTTGAGAAGCACAGCAAACTGATACCAATTCTTGCACTAAATATGGGAAATATTGGCCCATCTTCAAACGCAACAGCTAGTAGACTTTTTTCCCATTCATTCCTAAATTATGCCCATCATTAACGTTGTTCAGTATCATGGATTTCAAGCTATACATTTCAAGAATACAATGATTAAAATTACTATTCAATTAAACTACGAATGTTCAGATATAAATAGCTCGCATATGTATGACGATAGTTGACGTTGACGTTGACGATAGTTGATAGATAAGGGTTGACTGTACCTGTGAGTTTTATTTAATATTTTGGTTCATAAATTAAATGCTTGCTTGAATTTTTGCAAGGTTTCAAGTGTTGGAAGAGAAATTATTGTATTAAAAATGAGAAAATGAGGTTTAAGTATTTTGTGTCACAATCGTATAAACGTATTCATTGATCTAAAGTTTAGTAATATTTGCTTAGTTATCAATTTAAAATTTTGATCAGCCTATATGAAAATTGCTAGTTCACAGTGGCTATCGCAATGGATGAAAATATGAATTTTTAACGTAAAACTACTCAACAACGACAAAATTAATGAAATTATAATTGATTTTTTTTTATTTTGATTTAATAAAAATAAAAAGATAAGAATATTAAATAGTGCAAGTGATAGGAATTGCCTTACATTGCAGCGTATGTCTGCCTGCATGTCTATAAAAGTCTCCCCAGCTGCGCAAGATTCCTCTCGGAGCAGTCGCTCGTTTCACACAGATTATCGAAGAAGCGTGGGAGGAGAGTATATTCTTGTTACGAAGGGAGCCATTCATTTGCTAGAAATATGATATGGACAGGTTGTGTCCTAAGCGAGGAGAGAGAATTTATAGGAAAGCAACTGAGCGTAACAGTGGAGTTTCAGCATTGGAAGAAAGAGGCAGACGTGGGGTGTGAGGGAGGGGGCGAAAGGAAAAATTCGCGAATCGCAAGGATAGCTCGGACTCGTTTACTGACCGCTGAAGCGGTACAACATTCCTTCTCCTTGGGTGGCACCAAGAGAAATCACTGAGCAAATGCCTCCGCAGGAAGCTCACACGGTTGGATTTTATTTTCTGGCCAGAATTACTTTTCATTCGTATCTGGAGTGGCACGGAGAGGAGAAAAGAGGGTTCTAGAAAAATAAATAAATATTATTCTTCGTCCCCTGAATCTATTTGAAGCATTTCCTTGCGGTGAGCCTCATTACCTCCAGGGTATCGGTTACTCTCCTTCCATCATTTTTTCATCGCCGTTTTCGTTCCGTTTGGATGGAGCTGTCGTTGAGCTCGCCGTCGGAATTTGTGCCCAAGTCCTGAAAATGTAAGCCTGCTCCAGTCTCTAATTTATTTGAGGAATTTTGTTGTAATGTAATGAAAACGCTCTCAGGGAAATTGTTTGCTACCTGAATTTCGTTTGAAGGAAATGGTAGAGGAATACTGAACATTTAAACATGTATTTTCTGGGGCCTTTCCAGCAATGAATATTAGTACCTTACTAACTCAGTAAATAAATCAAGTCCGTCACCTTCTTGATAATAATAAAGTCGTTACAGTAGCATTTCTCCATTGGTAGTTTTAAATGAGTATGTTCTTAAGCAATTTCTAAAGTAAAACTGCGTATTGATACATTTATAATGATATAAATAAGTATGTGTATATATATTTGTTTGTATTACTCAAGGTGCTTCATTGAGAACAAACGTAATAATAATTATGAATATTTATATAGAAAAAAATACTTATTATTTATGAAACATTATAAATTTTAGATATTGATGGAAATTTTTTGCAGCCAAAATTATTTTTTTCGGACTTAACCATTGAAATCAAATCATGGAAGAAATTTTCAACTCTCAGAAAAAATTATTCCAACAATAATCAAATTTCAAAACAATTTTGCTTTAAATCATATTGCTTCTGTGGGGATCTATCCTCATGTTGACTTACCTCAGGGCAAGCTCAGTTTAGCGCAGGGGGTAGAGAATGAGAACCCTTTATTAATGAAGCTGGTCTCATTTTCAAGCCATTCATCAAGTAATATGAAAGATGTGCATCGAGCATTTCTCTCCTCGACAAGGACTAATAATTTTTAACACAGTCCCTCCTTGGGGTACACAATGTCCATATCTCACCGTTAGCAGAGGCAAAACCTTCGCATCACGAAGCATAAGTTCTGCGGAGGCCCAAACCACAATCCTCCCTCACCCCTCGGTCTTCTAACCATCAGTCCTATCGACGCCACCTGCCTCACCGCAGCTTGGCTCAGCCCTTCGCCCCTTCCTCATCTCCTATATCCTTCCTCGCCCTACAATGCATCCTTATTCGCCACAGCGTCGAAGCTTCCCTGCCGACCTCTCCCGACACATCCCTCCTTGCGGACATCGCCGCCATGCTCCCTACCGTTGACCTACCGTCTCCACCGTCCTCTAACATGCCCTGTATCTGCCCTCACCCGTCCTAGAGTAGGCTGCAAAATACACCTCCACCCTTTCCTCTTTGCCTCGCTTATTCTCGGAAATCGTCACTTCTTGCCCCGGTCCCTTGTTCTTATTCTGTTTAAGCTTTCGGAGTAGTGGGGGCGCGCAGCAAACGCACGGTCCACGAGAAAGGCCATATTTTACAGCAACGTTAAGAAGTTGGAGAAGCATAAAATGGGAGACAAAATCCCTATCATAAGCGCAAATAGTCTTATCCTTATTTTGTAGCAGCGTATCTCAATTCAACTTGGTACGGAACATCGAAATTATAAGGAGTAGTTGAGGAAACAAAAGCGACAATTTTCTTCTAAATTGACGAAGAACTAATAAATAAAGGCAATGATACGCTCGTATACAAGATCATCTTACTGGCTGTTCTCATTCTTTGATAATAGAATCCAGTTAATTGTTTCCCCCTCAAAAGACAGTTCTGAGTGTGCAACTTGGTTTTAGTAATACTTTGAGAAACTCTTTAGCACGTGAAAACTCTCATGTATTCATCATCGTATTTTCTGAGTGTGCATCGATATAATCTGCTTCGGAGATGATTAATTTAATCAATTAAGCACAAATTCATGTCAATGAATTATCCACGTTCATCGTGCTAATCAAGCAGCGGGAAATGTATGAAATGAGAACGATATCTGATCAACATAGGTCTACTTAGAATGTTTTATTAAAATACAGAATTAAAAATCTAGGAGTCAAAAGCGCGGAATAAAAGATGCAATTTACTCTCGTAATATTTAAACGTGGATCAATTTATCTTAGACCTTAATCATCCATCTCGTAAGAAATTTAAATCCTTAACTCATACAGCGCTTCTGAAGTAATCTGAGTGGCACCGGATCAAATCATCGAAAGCAACAAACGGAAAGGTTGTGAATCTTATTTTGTGACTTATCCGCTAGTGTCAACAAATTTATCTCACTTAAACTTTTTTTAACGAACTTCAGTAATTTTTCTTAGATTACAGCCTATAGAAAATGTTTCGTAATGAAAAATTTACCAATGTAGTCTTGGTAATACAAATAATAATGAAAGCCAATCACAAAAGATAGTAAGGCCATCTAATCTAAGCAAATAGATACAAATAAGGAAAGGGTAAAGGTGACTTTGCACATAAGGGCGTGCACCCAGGAAAATTCCCAAGGAAAAACGGACTTGAAAAAATTTCGGCCCTTGCGCACAAAGTCCCCAAAACGGCTTGTTGAAATGTTCTGGTCGGGTAGCCTAGATGGTTAAGGCAGCTCTCGGTTAGAGGAAGATCCCGGGTTCGATTCCCGGCCCTGTCAGACTTTTTTCAAGTCCGTTTTTCCTTGGGCAAATAGATACATTTTATTACCTTAAATTTGTTACGGTTCTTTACGCACTGATAGATGTTATGTAACATGTGTAGTTTTAGCGTTGACATACTCCTGTGAATAAATAAATGATTTATAAAAATTATCTATAACTTTGGCAATCTGGTATTTCGCAAATTTAATATGAATGTAACAAATCAGATGAAGTGAAAAGCAGTTATAAAGGTTGCTATAATTGATCATAGCTACCACAAGTAAATAAAACAAAATTTTATCCAAAGTTAACTTTTGAGACTCCGAGAATATTTTCGTGGTTTTTTTTTGGCACATATTTTATAATTCCGGGAAAATAGTGGATTCTGAGGAAAAATATCAATTTGTCTCAGTCACATAGCCTTACAAAGCTAAGGCTCATCCATCGCCATCTGCAAGCCGTCCCCTTCAATGAAGCCTGTTTTGGGGGAGGAAGACAACACATGACTGCAATAATCAATCATTCTTTGAATAGTGCGGATAATAAGTTCTGGAGGGAATCTCTCCATGTTAAATAAAGCGTGAGACGCACACAAAGGGGCCGAAGTGGCTCTTTTAGGGCGTGGATGCCAAGGGGGAAAGTATAGTTAGGATAGGGACGCGTGTGGCCATTTCTTCGAAGGTCATCCAATTCATTGCCCTTTTTATGCGTAGGTGAGAAGGCGAGTGACCCGCTTAGCACTCCTGCCCTAAAAAATCCCCTTTCTGCTAGTCTGTCACTCGTAAACGAGATCATGGCGGTCATTACTCAAGACTGACCGCCATACCGGAGGATGAACGGAGAGATGGAAGAGTTTAGGCTTTGGACCGTTTTAACAGCCTCCCAACTTCAATCTTTGAGTGGGAATGGCATTCATTTTGTCGCAAAAAGCGGTAGGAAGGGATTTAAGGGGACTGGGTAAACTCACGACAGGCCGTACAATGAACCAATGTACACTCCTGGCCAAAATTAACGCAGCACCTCCCTAGCGATGCTGGTTGGCTGGTGCTGCGTTAATTTTGGCCAGGAGTGTACATCATTCTTATTTCACAGCGAATAGTGAACATTTGTTGTTTCTTCAATCAATAGAATTCTCAATAAAAAGAGCGGGAATTTCCTATAAAAAATTTACTAATGTATTAGCATTATATCTATTCACATTTCAGAATATATGTAGGTTCTTCTTAGCTGATAATGCACCACCCCTATCCTTTCTGGTATACTTCTTGAGGCTTATTTTCTTAGATGACGCGTAAATTCTGATTTGCCGAGACCTGAAAATGATATTCTTTTCTCATAGATTTTTTAATTAAAATATTTGTAGGACAAAATTATAGAGAATGTAAAATCTTTAAATGAAGTTTGTTTCTCAAGTGGACAAAAATTGTTCTGAAACTTCCCATTTTTTTGCGATGCGTCTTAAATTTTTCGATCAAAATTTATCTGTTAACACCTATTATAGCTGTTTTTTTCTTCCTCAAGAACCTTTTACACTATTAAACGACGATTTTTACGAATCTCAGAATAATGGGCATAGAATTGCTAGTCTTTTCTTGGCGCTGTTTATCGTTCTAATCTTTGTTTCTTTTCAATGGATGTTCTTCCAGATAGAAATCATTAAACTATTCCTTGTGTCTGAGTAGACTAATATAATCCATATGTGGTCTAACAAAGTAAGTAAAATCTATTGAAGTTGGTTTTTTACCCATTTAATTGAAATTTCACGCAAAAACATAACTCCATAAGGTCCCTGACCATCTCTCATAGTAGTGGTTGCATTTTGTTACTAAGGCAGCGAAAGATCGCTAATAAATTACTACACTAACAACTAACCATTTAAACAAAGCGAATATATGGAATTCAGGCATGGCTTCAAACCGGCTTTGGCGGCCGAGAGGAGAGCGTTCCAGCTATGCTATCGTTCCTACCCCAAAGGCTCCTGTTCAAATCCCTGCTGACCGGACTTTTCCGTTCACGGAATGGTTGTATGAGTTCGCTGTTGCTGTTGTCTCGGTGAAGCACATCCTGACAAGTTCAATAGAGAGCTTAGGAAGATTTTACCGATATGAGGCAGCAATAGCTCAGCCAAAAAGAAGTTGTTACATTTACGCACTGTTGCCTGACTTCAATCGGTGATTAGAGTCATGAGAAGATTCCGGTTTCCAGACCAATCAAAAAGATAAGTTCCGATGAAGGCAATGAATCTGAAGGAAAACACGACCTTATTTTATGATGTATTGTAAGCATTGGCTGATTCGTGTAAAATATTCATAATCTCTGAATTCCATAAATCTAGAGCGTGTTCCGAAAATCATAGCTATAATGTAGAATAACTTAGGATGAGCTTAAAAAGGAATTAAAGAAATGCTAAGAAAAATAATAATAATATTACTAAATCGTATTTTATTTGGGCGAGATTGAGACTAAAAAGTCTCTTCTTCCATCCAACCCATAAATATCCTCTCCGGCGGGGAAACAAACCCCGGTCTCCCACGTGACAGGCGGGGATACGGACCACTATACTACCAAGCAAAAGTAAGGTGACGAGTTAATACTGTTAATCCCTGTTAAATAAGAAGCTCTTAAGTAAGAGATAAATAACTTTAAATAAATGAAAGAGCGATTAAAATGAACTTTTTCCATAAAACATTTTATTTTTTAATCAAAAGACACTTAATTGATTCATAAATACTATCATTCGATTTATTGAGCTATTTTTTACATCAGAATATGCTAGTATCGAATCAAATTTTGATATTTTATATAGTATAATAATGACATAGTTTTATTCCACCTGAGGTGATATGGGAAACACCCTACTTCGATTTTATTTTTAAAATATTTTCTTGTATTTATCTAAATAAATTAGGCAAGGAAATAGAGCAATGAGCCTCAACTTGGTGCCCCCTGAGATGGATTCCCATCTGCACGTCTATGCGTCTCCATATATGTATGTTTGTGGATCCACAATCAGAGTCGATAGCAATGCAAAAAATGTTTGCGTTGATCATCAAATCAGCATTCTCGTATTTCTAGTTTCGGAAAAGTTACTCATTCTCATATAACTGCATCTCCGTGCGTAGTATCTGAATAGCCAGCTCGGCTTATCACCGGACAATAGTCATTTTTCATTAGGCGCCTCGGAACAAATCACGTTGGCGTCCCAATAAATTCCAACAAATCCGTATCATTGTTTCACCTTCCTCCGCTCAACGTCGTCAGCACACCCAATTTCGCCGGTTCCAACGGTTGGCCGCCGCTATATACGTAAACATTTTTTCATACATCAGCCGTTGTCACTTTATGGATTTAATAGGTTTTTTAGCTCTCTCCTCGTGCGGTCAGATCTCGTCCACACCTCCGTCCCACTCAGTCCGGCGATGATGGATGGTCGCCCGCCCTATTTCCTCTCACGGTGGACAAACGGGCCCGATTGTCTAGCTTGTGATTAACGGGGCATCGGAGGCCGTGTGGCACCGCGGTCGGAGGCCGCTCCCGGGCGCCGCGGTGGAAAGAATGCCACCCTTCTGCACCCACACCCATTTCGACCTGCCCCACACCACATCCATATGAACCACTCGCCATTATTCACGCGCAGTTTCAGTAGCGACTAATCCGGAGCAGGGGAGGAAAGGAACGGAGGCGAATAGACCCATTAAGGCTGAGGTCGGATTGACGATATTTATCTGGGGGTACGGTGGAGGCTGAATTCCGAATAGCATACCTCTTCCCTAAACCAACTATGCCTCGCCGATCCATTTTTGCTACCCAGGGGTAGAAATGTGGGGTGATACGGGGGACAATTTTATGCGGCATTGATCGGGCACCGAGATAAAGCTGGTGTGTTTTGGTTCGCGAATTTCTCCCGAGGCGGTGCCAAAAAGTTGTTGCTTCTTCGCTTAGATCAGATGGTTTTACTCGAAATTTGCAGCTGATGTATTTCCAATGCGATTGCTTGAAGCTTGTAGCATCTCATTTTTAACATTTTAAAATCAGCAGGAAGGGGTGACATTTTGTGGTACAAGATGCGCTGGAGTACTCAGTTATGTACAAATGGTTAGGAAATTAGAGGTAAGGTAAGTAAGGCTTAGAATGAGTTTTTAGACACATTGTTGTAGTGGAACTGCAACTACTCCAATAAGTTTCCATTCACTCTCTAAATTGCTTGATCCAAAAGTTAATGATTATTTCTAGATAGGAGATTTTTAAGTATTATATTTGGCTGATAATGCAAGAACTATACTTGTTGCATTTTTCCAATTTAAAATTATACATTAAAGTTTTCTGAGTATGAATTTACGTATGTTCAAACTGTAAACGTGCAGAGATTAGAAACCAGGAAATAAGGTGATCTTTTAAATTGTCACTATATCCTAAATTACTATACATATTAAGATAATTAACGTTACTAAGTACACCTAGCATAAACCAGACTGGAAAACCGGAACACAATGTTTTTAAAATCTTACATAAATTTAGCTGTTACAGAGCATTTAATGGTTTAGAGAGCAATTTGGTAAATTCAAGAATATTAGAATCATGTATGAACTTCTATAAAATTAAAAGCATAGTTCAAGATAGAGGGAAGAATATTCAGACGATGGACGAATCCGTCTGCATACAAAAGATGAATGGAAAAAGTCGAGAGGATTTCCTGTTATACGTGCTGTCGCTCTGTTGTGATAGAATTTGATTGCTGATAGCCTGCTCACATCTTTGCACATTCGAGATGCCATTTTCCACACACGTCCTGTCAGAGGCTCCACTGACACGGTTACCGAATGATATATTGTGATTTCCAATTTCGTTCAATATCTGCCCCTCTAGGATGCTGTGAATCACTCAGTGCGGTGATGCTGCCTAAGACGGGACCATTCATTAATTACGATTTCGGCAGAGTTAATGCATTATTCGAAGTTGGAATGTTTTCAATGTATAAAAGTTATGAATATTTGAAGTTTTTTATTGGAAACTGAGTCTAGAAGAAAATAATAATATATTAATATACGATTAGAAAAATGTTATTTTCAATTACAACGTTTCACACTTTAATCTATATATTATTGATAATAGTTTAAACACTTTCCTTTATTAGAAGAATACTTTAGTAAGGTTCAATCTTAAAAAAGTATTACTTTGGATTGGCAGATCGATTGAATTTTGGCTTGAGAATATCATCTAAAATCTATGAATTATTTTTCCTGGATCTTCTCTTCCATCCAGCCCATCGTCATACAATATATAAATAATCAATTTAAAGAGATAGTATAAAAAAGATATGAGAAGAATTGTGGATGTAAAAAACCTAAGAAATTATTAGAAAAAAATTATCCACTGCAGAAAACAATGTTTGCTTGGATGCATGATAATTTACTGACCAGTCTGCATTATCGAGCCCGGAAGCCGATTCAAACGTGAAGCCCTCCATTATACGATCAAAAATAACGGAAAAGATATATGGCTTACTCGGTGTGACGGGTTCATTACTTTTCTCCTGCTGTTTTCTCTGAACGGTAATGCTTTGAATAGAAAATTTTCGCGTTTTTGTTGCATAGTGAAAATATTAATAACAAATTTCATTATATTCAATAAGGAACCAAATTGAGAGCCATTATTAAGCATTTTTCTTACTTGTGGCACTTTTGAGTTAATTATTTTACCACCGAGAATGAGACAAATAAATGAAGTATTCAGTTTTCTCTATTTCGTTGCTAAATTAAAATGAAAAGTATGTCAATCATCAAGACATAATGTTAGAAAGAAACATACTTAAAATCGAAAATTTATTGATAATCGAATACGAATAAAACAGACAGGAAGCAGATGCTGCTGCGGATATTCTTTTACAAGGAAAATTTAGTGTAGTTTCTGAGCTATGCTTCTATTGTGGTACGTTTATAGCACTGCTCCACAGTTGTTCGGAAAAGCGACTCGGCACAAGCGCAGCTCGCTTTAATTCAAATTCATTGTCGCTCTGGTAGGGTGGCGATTATTTAGAACCCATCGTCCTGACGCTGATGGACGAAAAATTCATTTGGCTGCTCACTTTTCTCCCCTCTCAATTCGCGATGATTTCCACGCTTTTCCCTCCGGAGGCACTTTAACACGCGAGCCGTGGGTGAGCGATGCGAAGCGCGTGTCGACCGTTTCGTACATTTTCCGCTAAACTACCAACATTTCGCTCAATGACAGCTGATGCGATTTTGTTGCCGATTCCGCAGATCATGTTCAATCTTCCTTCTTGTTAGACAACGCTAGCCGTACACCCTTTCACAGCGTCCGATCGACGTGGAGCGCGGAATGTTTAACGGCCGGAAAAAAAACTTTCATGCACTTCCGAATCCCACCGTGACTAATGGGGATGTTTTTCGGGTGAAAATACTCCCGCCGGAGATAACGCTAAATAATAAGAAAACGAATTAATTAAAATGGCGATAATTGACGCTGCGAGGGCTTATATTTTTTGATTAAATGAAGGGTGACGTTATTAATGGCGGCGCGCAAACCGTATAAAACAAGGAGTAGTTTTTTATCGCCGTGAATTGGATATGAGGAGCTGCATTTACGCGCGATGGAATTATAACTCTATCAATAGTCATTCGAAGGTATTTCCTGCCACGTATTTGCGCTCCTCGTAAATTGCCGCTTTCATTTGACTAAAGAGAGGAAATTATCAACCCTTTCGCATTAAGTGAGATATTTTTTAAGCGGAAAATTTTCGCCGTGAAAAAAGAGCGTTCATAAAGCAAGGGAATGATTGTAACAAAATTTGCCGCTGGTGGAAATGTTTTATCGCTCCGACTGTCAGGTCGATATCGGAAATTATTTGAATGCATAATTGAAAGAGAAAGGTGCATAAGTAATTTAATTTGTCAGTCGGGATGTTTCCCGCTTTTTTCTTTGGCACTGTTAAGGGAAATCAATGCATTGTCGATAGATGAGGGAAAAAATGGGAATCATGAGCTGTATTCAAACCGACGTTACATGCGTCATCAGTTAACATTAATAACATTTAATTTTTAGGACGCTTATAAATTTGCCCTTGAATTCGTTCATATAACGTAGTTTTTCTATTTATACAAGTCTAAAAGCAGGTCGTCATTATTGAGGTGAAATAAAACTTACTCGTAAACTAATGGTAGGGAACCGCTCTATGAGATCCTGGAAATTACAGCTAACGTAGAAAGTAAGCAAACCAACGTGCTCTCTAGTTCTTTCCCTTCTAGAAATGTTGTCGACTGTTCACTCTATTGACTTTATAATGTCTTTGTTTTATCCGTCCTTTGGTCTTCTTCTTGATCTCTTCACGTCCATGCTGTTCCAAATTTAGCAATGCTAATGGTCAACGTTTGTCGTTTCTTCTGTTGTCCGTACATGTTGTCCGTACATGTTGTCCGTACATGTTGTCCGTAAGTATCTTATTTTGTGATATTATGTTATCTGCAGGATCCCTCACTCTATTTTGAGCATTACGCGGGAGTGTTATTTTCTGTCTTTCCTTTTTCCATAAATTTCAATGATTTTCTTCGTTTCTTTGCGTTAGATCCTTGTATTTGTCCGGACTAAATCCAACACTCATTCTTAAATATGATGGTATGACACACAAACCTACAATTTTTATTATTATTACATATTAAATGTAGTGTGGATATTCTTAAAATTTCTGCTTTGAATTAGGAAGGATTCTCCTAAACAGGGGAATATTTCTCTCGCTACGTCAGTGAAAAAAACGTGTTTCCGAAAACTATTTTGCTCCTATAAGAATTTTTGTCCCTATGTATATGCCTAATTTGCCCTTCTGCCTCTACGGCCATGCAAATATGTAGCCTTGATGTTGACATGCATCAAGCGGCCAACGAAGCCAATTTTTTGCTCCGCCTTTTAGTTATTAATAGGTTTCATTGCAGTGAAATGTGCCCAAAGCGCTTAACGTTCCTCACTCGTAAGAAATAAAAGCTAACCGAGCGTAGGCTGTATTTTGGAATACGTACCTTCTACTTAATTTCGTAAAAGCATATTATTTCTTATTGCGCGCTAGGTTTCCAAAAGTAAAACAAAACTTAGGCTCACCAGATGCGGTCGATTTGGTTACTTCCTCATTGTATAGAAATGCGCAAACGTAGAGGCGCTCGCAAATAGTTGCGCGTGTACTCCAAAAGTCAACAACAACTTCATCACGAGGACACGGTAATGGTCTCCTACGCGAACCATCGCAGACGGAGTGGTTTCTTTCTCCTCGAACGGAACAAACTTCTTGCGCTTTTTCCAAATCATCTCGCGAGGAGGAGCAAGCGCTGCATTAACAGTTGGCAAGGGAGAGAAAAAGAGTATTATGAAGACCCCTGGGATGCGACTGAAGGGGAATGGGTCTCCTCGTCCCACTCAACACGGGGGAGGCGGAACTCATATCATTATGCAAATGGCGGCAGAGGTGGGAGTCAAGGGAACGGTGTCGGCCAGAAGTGGAAGGGCAGGAAGGAAAGAAAAGTGCGAGGAGGCGGTTAAATCATTGCCTCCGTCACATGCAAAACTTGCGAGAGGGTTTAGTTGAAGATAGTGGTCTGGAGTGCGAAGTAGCATGTGAGGACGATGGTGGCCGAGGTATACGGGAGGGATAGTGCGAAAGCGATGTACGGGAGGGAGAAAGTTATCAGATGTGATGCTAGATTTTACCGCGTAAAAGTTCAGATTCTTCCGCAGGGTTAATGGAAGATAAAATGGAATGTTTTTAATGCGAGAGATACGGAGTGGCGCGAGGAGAATCTAGATTGACCAACGGACTGCAATTTTTTTAAAGCGGCAATTCTTTAAAACGTTATGTAGTTTATTTTTCTGCAAAAAGAAATAAAAATAGTGCACTGAATGTATGAGTAACTCTTCAAATAAATGCCATGATTATTGATATGAAGAACGAGTAGTAACGTGTGAGAGTGAAATAGATATTTTGGACGTAAAGGAGTTGGGGTCATTAGTAAGATAAACGTGAAAAAATAACTAATTCCGTTCTGTGAGGCATTTTATATTAAGCGATAACTCTAGAATCATTATTCTTAATAAATCATATTTCAAAATTAAAAAATACTAAGTGAAATCTGGTGGATTTTTTTTATCGAAGAAGAACTCAGATATATATTATCCACGGAAATTTATGAGAGCGAACATGGTTTCGGTGCAAGTTTACACCATCATTAAGCATAGAGGGTTTGATACAACAGCTTAAATACTAACTAGAGAGGGGATACGAGTTACAAAAGGGAGCCAAGGAAAATTCAAAACAAATTTCTGTGGAAAGTAAACATCTGAGTTGTTGTTCGATATTTTAAGCCATATTTAAATTTCTTAACTCGTAGCTTATTTATACCCAACTATCTTCTCATTACGATATCTATTTCACAGTCATAATGATAATCATAATATCAATCATAAATATAATTAACAATCATTAGCGCATAAGCAACTGTAAATTATATAACGCATAAAGGATAAATTACCAACAATATGCCATTTCTATGATGAGTTTATCTTTTCGTAATCTTTTAAAATTAAGAGTAAACTTTTGAATCTTTGCAGAAGTTAGGTGGATGGAATCGTACGTTAAAATCAAAATTTAAGTTAACATGCTTGTAAAAATTGACAAAAATATGAAATATTTTCCAAAGTCAATGGTTAATCCTTTTTTTTCAAGATAACATTTGAAAAGGGTGGAGAATCGAGCGGGAAATTTGTATTACTTACTCATAAAATGAAAATGCAACAACAAAATGCAAAAGAAATGCATGGGTGACTACTTTAAGAATAATTTACCATTAAAAATCAAGTATAATCGCTATTGAAAGCGTTTCTGAGACATACCAAGCTCTATGGAATTTTGCATCTTCAATCCTACTATTTTCTTTGCCTTCCTGCTTGATAACTCTTTGTAAGATTTGCATTCCATCTTAATCGTCACATTGTCCACATCTTCGTTTTTAGACTCTTTTCGACTTAACATTTTCATTCAGAAATATTCATGAGGAAGTCGTTGTCTTAAAGGGTGACGTATCAACCCCATTTTTCTGAATTCCCTCCTCTTGGACAAATTCATTCGTCCTTCCCTTACAACTTCCTTGTCCGCCTTCCTGTCAACTCGCTTGTTTCTCGTCAGTTTCCATTGTGAAGTAACTCTGCTGTTTCCTTGAGGTTTCTGCTCTGTTCCTAAGTGCCCAGCGTCACTTGCTATTAAGGAAATTCCCCATACAAAAGTTCGAGAGAAATTCCTTTCTTATTCAATTTTTTACGCTTATACGTCACTGGCTGTTTTTACTTCGAACGCCCACTTTTCAGGGGCCATTCTTCTCCGACTGAAATACATCAGTTGTGTTCCGTAATCTTGCTCCGTGAGTAGCCGGAGTTACTTGTACAATGATTTGAATTCTGGGGTACGGGGGAGGAAACTTAGGCATTCTCTCGAGTCAGACGTGGACAATCTCGTAATCTTCGGTCATGAAACACCAAAGTTCTTATAGCACAAAAACGGGGAGCAAAGTTTTGAAGAAAAAGCATGGGCGAAGCTCGATTTAGTGGAAGCATTTGTACAAGCCTCTGCTCTAAGCGGGTGTGGAGCCAAATCGATCAACTTTCACAAACAAGAATCGGTCGCGGTAATTACCGTAATTGGACGAGTCTATCACGAAGCCAACTCCAAGAGGAGCGATTTCTTCGGAAATTTTAAGTCAATATCTATGAAAGTTGTAGGGGAAAACGCCTAAGATACCAATTTATGAAAGTTATCTCCACGTATGTAGAAAAATACAAAAAATAGTAAATGAATGATGGACTACTTTGGTGAATTATGGAAAATCAGCCTGAAAAACTCGACGTATTCTTGTGATAAAAGCGGCTTGGCTACGTAATTTCAGTCATGATTTACATAACCTAGATACATCATCACGATTGAGCAAGGTCAACATATAATAAAAAGAAATATAATAACGCATATGATAACATCAGAAATGCAAATATTCAGTTTATGAAATTCCATTGAAATTGAGAAACTTGTATGCACTCGTAAGACAAGCTCTCTTTTCTTCGAAACTCCTGAAGGGAAACAATGTTTTGTATTCGTACAAACACGGTATCTTTACTTTCAATACATTTTTGAAAACCTCCACTTGGTATTAAAGAATATCTTCATCTTCCTTTCTTTTCATTATATTTTGGCATCAATAAACGAAGAATATTTTTTCGCTGTTTTTATGCCAAAAATTACATAATGAAGGTATATTGTTTGATAAGAATTGAGTATGTGTTTCAGTAATGAAAATGATTAATTCTCATAAGATGGTTCCCGACAAGACCCTGAGAGGAATAGAAATGTCGAAAATCGAGTTTCACGAGTATATTTATGGAGCTAGGTAAAGAGAGGTAATTAGAGTTATCTGATAGAGATTTTATTATTAAGAGAGCGCTTGATAGAGGTTTAAATGCGTCAGTAATGAAAGCATGAAGAAACTGCTAAAGCAACACTTATTTATGGACTCGATCTAAGATTATGGATCGACAAATAAATAAAATTATCAGTTTAGATAAAAAATTGATAGCAACTACTAGATATTATTGATATAATGATTTCGTATCAAATCAATGGTTTTCTATGAAACTATTATAAAGTTATTGGAGGTATTTTTTATTTCTTCGCAATTCTAGGAAAACTTGTCCAAAAATATGGAGGTATATATTTCTACCAATTAAAATACAATCCATCGGTAAAGATGATTTAACGTTTATTAAATCCCTTTTCACTTATTCACTTGTTTTATAAGAATTTATGTACAGTCCTGGCCAAAATTAACGCACCACATTCCTAGCGATCCTAACGACCGGTGGTGCATTAATTTTGGCCAGGAGTGTACATTACTTTACAAGCAAATCGCTAAATACAAAATAAAGTCAAATCTCTTTGAATTTCCATGGTAAATATGCAATCTCGAGTTAACTATTCGTCCTCTATTCATTTAATCACTTACTTATTCAATTTTTCTGGCATATTTTTTCGATCGAGACTTTCTTTCTTATCCTCATTTATCGCTTTCATCAGTTTCCGCCACCCACGCCTTTTATGCCGGACCGTGCAAAACCGTTCGCTCGGAGATCTGCCGTATTTGTAGTATAGACTAAACTAATGCTAGGAGTTTAAGTAAACGTCGGAGGCCCTCGGGGAAGAATCCGAAACAGGATCATTTCGGTGGTTTATTGTGAGACAAAAGGAAAAAGAGGGAGTGGCAGAGCGGGCGTGGGGTAAGTGGAGACGATGAGGATAGTCTAGAGAGCGTCGGAAAGCGAGACGAGGCGGAAAGAAGGAGTCTTTGGGTTGGAGATTAGAGAAGGAGAAAGGAAGAGAAGGGAAATAGCGGCGTCGGAGTATAGGAAGAATGATGACACTGGGGTGTTTGGGCGAGTGCTAATTGCAAGAGGCTGATGGAAAGGTGCGAGACGCCGCGGTGTCCCCGAGTACACCCCCGATCTGATTAAATAATTGGAAAAGCAGTATCATGATCATAGCACAAAGGGGAGATTTATTTTGAGGACCCCATTTAGTAGGCTTGGTTTGACTGGCAGGAGCTTTGTAATTGCGTCTTTGCTATTATATAACATGCTGCCAAATGAGCTGAAAGAAATTAAGGGTGCGCATTTCCAAAAAAGTCTACAAAAACACTTGCCTTGAAAGAAATTTTATATTGTTGATGAATTTCTCAATGAAAGAAATAGGTGATTGCATATCTGTATGTATATAAGTGTATACTGATTTAACCACTACATTGCAAGTATCTTAGGTGGTGTGTGTGTATAACATTACGTTAAAAAAGTTCCCGAAATTATTTATTTTGGTAGATAGGTAGGTAGTTGTACCCACAATATGTGACGCTATCTACTTCCAGAATATTACATTTCTCCTGCTCGGTGTATTTGCGGGGAAAATAAGATGCGAATCCGAAAAATCGGCTGTGATAAGCCTAATTAATATAGTAATTTGTATAACTAATTAGTACATGTATTAACTATGTAGTAAACAGTGTGACTTATGCTTCACATACTCTGTATGCCCTATACATACTTTGTTCTTCGTTGGATCAATAAAATTATTATTATTATTATTAGAAGTTTTTCCTCGCCGGCGTCAAGAGATTTTTGCGCCGGGATTTGAACGTATCGAGAGAATTTAGTGGGGGACGAAAGATGAGTGAAAATTGGGCGGAAGGGTAGTTTCGGGAGCCGTTGGGTCCCTTTTTTCGGGAGAGATATTGCTGTGGAGGAATCGGTGGAATGGGAGCGAGTGGGCCGTTGAGACGGGAAGTCGGGGAAGAGGTAGTTAGCGAAGCGCACGGTCTAATCCTCTCTCACACCCCCTTATAATTAGCTCCGGGTGGAAGAGTCCTCAGTTGAGAAGGGATGCGATAAGTGTGATTTAGTGTGAGGAGTGAAAGTGGGAGACACTGGAGGAGCCCATTGTACCTTTCCCGAGGAGAAAAATTTGCATCCCAGAACTCTAGCACTAGAATCGCTCCCACGGAGGTAAAAACGTGAGTCCGACGCGTTTTATTAGCATCAAAACGGAGGCAGCGAAAAATGTGCATCTTCGGGGAGGAGATTTGTATCACTCCCTCGGTGCTGAATAAATGTACCTCCGGAACTTTGGACTGCAATGGCTTCCGAGATGGGGAAAAATAGCGCCCGTGTTTAAGATGAAATCTGAAATATATTTCTGTGTATATCTAGATGATTATAAATTAATTAATGATTAGTATTTTCCAGCATCGAGTAATACCTTCTGCATTCTCTGTCACCTTCAACATTGTTTTCAAGGTTTCGTTGTTAAATATAAAATTTGAATTTTACAATTACAATTCAGTGTTGATAAAAAACATGTACCTTTTGGAGCTTATAGAAGTACGGATGAGTACAGCTTGGTGCAGGTATTAAAATATGAGTTATTATAATACTAGATCACAATTTTACATTAAATTCAATATCAGTTTGTATTTAAGAATTTATGATGCAATATCAAGAATCTATGTTACAATTATCATCTAATATATGACATTATTAAGGTCAATCCGATCCTACTAAGACTGATACATCAGAGAATCCTAAATTGTCATAAATAACGTCATTGATTTCATGCTTCACAAGTGAAACTTAACTCAAATTTCATATATCTTCATTATACTAACATCATTCATGGCTATATTTTTGACCTCTAACTTAACTTTATGAAATTCATATTCTTACATTAACTAATCGCATCGACCCTGGTAATATACTTTAACAGATACACAGAGACCGTAATAACTAAACTTCCAAATAATTTATATCTATTAAAATATTTTACTGCATTATATATTATATTTGGATTCAATTGCGTAATGAAGCATCATAAATCAGGTAAAGAATCACTTTGTACACACCCACAAATTTTATTGATGCGACATACGTCATCGGGCCTGATAATGATAGTCTGCTAGCGAATTATGTCGCACCAATAAATTCTGCGGGTAATTACAGGTCATTTATTTCTTTCGAAAATTCTTTTCCATTATTATGACCTTCCGCACAATAGAACCTTCTCATATAGAGTTTATGTAGTAAAGAAATCACAGAAAGGGAATTTAGCCGAATACATTAACCATACTTGAATAAATCTTTACTATTGGACATTCACATATCTGAAGCTTCTTTTAAATAGTGTGGTGGTAGAAAAGAGGATCTCAGGAAATACGGCATAGTGCAACGGCGCCGTAACATAAACCTTGCGTCTCCAGATGAGGAGATTTTCGGCACTTCCTCCGCAGGTGAATTTCCGCGACTTCCTCGGCAACAAAAAGAATCTGCACCTCACTGCATCGCTTTCATTCGCATCCTCATCCGTCGGACCAGGGAACTCTCGTTTCAAAATGTAATCGACCCCAAAACAGATATTTGGAAGAAGGGTCGTGACGGGTGTCTGCTTGCCTCTACTACCGTTTCCCTAAAGGATTTTTGGGCACAGAAACACGATGCAGGCGCGGTGGGTGAATGTGAGAGTCCTCGTTAGGGACACGTCGACTCGTATTCTTTCACCCGTCACACCTAGAAGCATCGTTAACCTCCGTGGTAAGAGGGGCATTCCTAATGCACGCAATGGCCAATCAGGGTGCGCGAAATCCGAGCGGGTCGATTACTCTCTCTAGGGCATATTCTTCGCGTGTGGTGGTCCGTTTGTCTGTTCGGGGATCTCTGTCTTCAGCATGTGAAAAGTCAGATCGAAAATTTTAAAGCAATGGCTTTGTATCGCGAAGGGTCATGGTTCGTGGAGTTTACGTTGGATAGGAGATTCTAAAGCAAACATTTACCTCGTTGGTACTATGTACGAATAAGATTCATACGTTTCGTGATGAAGCTAAACTATCATGTGAAGAAAGCTGAGGTCCCAATAAAATGTTTTATGCCTGCTTTTATGATGGGTACGATATGATGGACTTGTTAGAGGATTCTAAATTACACTCGAAAGAAGAATATTATATCTGCTGTTGTATTTTGTAACTTAATCTTCAGAATGGTGTATTGTCTCAATAATGATACAGACTATGAATTTTCCGTATTCAAGTAATTATAAAAGCCCTAGAATCAAAGGTTTTGTTTGTGAGCATTCAAATTTATTGTCGATTAATGTGTGTAAGATATTTTTTCTTAAGTATTTTATTATGTGCCAACAAAATTTTCATAAAATATATATATTACGATGAACAACAAAAAAACGTAAAGCTCGCTTAAAATCAATTTAATCCTACATTAACTAATCGTGAGTAGTTTGACGTAGGATGTGTGCAATTTATGACTCAATAGTCTTAAGTGTGGTTTAGTATTTTATTTTAGATACTAGCTTCGAGGATTCTCTTCACGGAGGAAGTAGTAAAGATTATTTATTAATACAACTATGTAAAGCGAATGTAAATTAAATATCATATGCAAAGAACAGCAATTTCACCTTATTTTGTGTACTAGTTAAAGCATTCATACAATTTTGCCTCGAACTACTAGTAAAAGATTTTCGAGTTTTGAGCAAAAAACGCTAACTAATAGAGTC
Organism: Sympetrum striolatum; assembly: GCA_947579665.1. NCBI lineage: Eukaryota > Metazoa > Arthropoda > Insecta > Odonata > Libellulidae > Sympetrum > Sympetrum striolatum. The sequence goes on from OX388352.1 coordinate 32,156,100, forward strand.
TGTTGCTGTCATTATAGAAAGATGGTGGAGAATCACAAGTGAGCACCATTTTTGTGAATAATTTGCTCCTTTCAAGTGGTATGCTTCACTTGTTGGTGGGTTTGGGCTAACATTACAGTACTTGAGTTGATTTCTCGGAGCCGCCTTAACAGCCTGACTCTTGGAATGGAAAACTTTCCAATTTGACTCCCTTAGAATTGGCAAATCGAAGTCTTGCTATTGCCATTCGATTCGGAATTGGATACTTTACCTATCAATTGAATGAGCTCCACTATTTTCTAGAGCTGAGTTCAGAACTTTTTCCCCTTTCGGGAATCAATTCCATGAACGACTCAACATTCTGAAAAACAAAAATATGACGTATTTGAGTAATTTCCCCATTTTGTTTATCAAAATTAAGTATTTATCAAATCGTATGCTTATTTTTATGATTCAAAACGGTTATGAAAAAATTAACTTTTGAGAGTTACCACATTTATTGAACACTCGCACATTAATGAATACATCAAAAGAGAAAACCAAGTTAGCAGTATTTTATTAGTAAAGTTATTCAATTTTGGTAAACCACAGTGTTTATTTCAAAATAAAACAGGAATCGCTACATTATTTAATTAAAACTCTTTACATAAAGTTTATGACGATTATATAAAAATTGAATATCGCACGCTATAAATATCTTCATATGTTTTATTTCACATAACAAACCGCGACACATAGAGACTTTCTCTTAATGATATAAATTTGATGTTGAAGAGATCGATTCTTCAAACCTGGTCATCTGGCGATATTAATTTTTATATGAATTCCGCCACTTGCACCTCATTCGCATTTTAATTTTTTATAGCTACTTATAAGAGATGACATTCTAAATATGTATGCATATTTTTCTCTATTTGCTCTATTATTGCAAATATTATTGGGTCATTCCACGACAATTCGACAAGAAATACGGCACGCGAGCCGGGCGGCGTGGCGCCGCGGCGTGCGTCACGCCTACACTCAAAATTTGTTTTCTTTCTTAAATGAATTATAACCCTCACCCAATTTTTTAACTTGTAGAGGAGGGTTGTGTGTACAACATAAAAATATGACATAGGTACATCGTCAAAAATTGTTATATACTTTATTAAATTGTTGAAATTTTATACAAATTTCTTATATTTATCTTTTTTAATATAAGACCTTTAAATTAAACCATATTGTGGATTTTTAGCTTCTATATTACCAAAGATATGACCTCAAATGAGAAGGCAATTTCATAAAATTTTAATTTTTAAACATTGATATATTTCGTAAACAATTTTTTAAATTACAAAACAGCTCGGGGGTTTTCATTTTTTATCAAATCAAAGCGATTTGCGTAATTTGGTCAAAACCGGTTTCTTCGAGGGCCATCACCTTGTCGAATTGCCATGGAATGACCCTATTATATAAAAATGGTAAATATTGTTAGAAGTTCTTGCAAACTTAAACACTATCTTTTCGTCGGTATCAAAATAAGTGAGGTAAAGCTGATGGGCAGTTCTTACTCCGAAAATATCGTTCCGCGAACATTTTCGCGAAGGAGCGAACCCAGGAAGAATATATTCAAAGATGTGATTTGTAAAATATTCATTGCCATTTTTGATAGATACTCAGACTTAAGGAGTCGTAAGCAAGATGATGCAAAAATTTTAAGCCATATCCTTACCTCCACTTACTGAACTTTTGATTGAAAAAAAATTATTCTTAAACATTTTAGTGTTTTAGGTTTACTCACAACGCTAGAGCAGAAGTCGCATTTCTTCTTTGTCTATGAGGCTTATTTCCGTCCATATAGTCATACAAATAGAGGACATATTTTGGGAAGTTTTACAGTTATCATTCATTCCTTTTAGTTGATTGATTGATTGAATTCCCCCGAAAAATACGTGAAATGAATGATCCATTAACGAATAATATCGGTAGCAAACATCTTCTTCGAACGGATTAAATCCGTTAATCGATAGCCCACCGCGTCCTCGATATTAAGCAGTTTCCACTCGTCTCTCATATGAGCGAAATTCGAGAAATGAGCTGACATTTGCGATTCAGTAACTATGCATTTTATTCTTAAATTAAAAGTTTAATCAATTAGGAACAGTTGACATAAGATAGGAAAGGTAGGAGCGTAAGTAATCCTTATCACTTTCAAACAAATTCCTAAATCCCTAAATCTACTTGTATTACAGATAAAATGAATTCGCTTTACCTCGAAAATTCAAAAGTACTTTTAACAATTGTTGTAGGTAGTTTTCTTAATAATTTAATAAGGAAATGAATGATCTATGTGCATTCATCATGCATTCTTATAATCGTAACTTTCACGTTACTCTAACAGTAAAACCTTTAAATTGAGTCAGCTTGATGAAGTAATTGAGTAATTAATCACTAATTATAATAAAACAATGTTTCAAGATTTATTCCTCATTCGTATTACTCATTAGTAATTATCACCAATAGAATATTTATCGAGAAAGAAATAGATATTTGGAGGGATTACAAACAAGTTTATGAATTATTTTCTCAAGTGTTTAAAGGGAAATTAAATTTTGTATTGGAAATCGGCTTTAGTTCACTTCTTGCGAAATTAATCTGCTTCCACTTCTTCCTTCATTCACAATCCTTTCACCTCGAAGTATTTAGACGAGTCTAGACTGAAATAATATCCATTAATAGCGTATTACGCCTCAATTAGTACCCTCATTCCGATTCATCCAATCAAAGCGTATCCACTTACACTCCGTCTGATCCCTGTTTGGGCCACGGTATCTGCTTATCTTAGTCATTGGAAGCCTTCGGGGTCGAGAATAGCCAGATAGCCTGAAACATAAATATACAGCAGGCCATTATCGATATTTGCTCAGCGCTCCTTCCACCCTGTATTTCTTAACAAAGAGCGGAAGTAAAAAGTTTCATCGACCTTTCATCCCTTCTCATCTACAATTATTTTTACGGAAATCTTAAAAGTGATCATAACTATCTATTGACAGTTATCACAAAAAATATTTCGAGGAACAGAGGATTTGAAAACATTTTCTAAATATTTATTTATCTTTTTTGAAAAATGGTTTTACGAAAGTCTACGCGATACAGAATTCCGAAATATCTTGATCATTAATGCAATAAATACACAAATCCATCATATTGCGTGCATCCACTTTCGATTAAACAATTCATTGCATTAAAACAGTAATTTTAAAATAATTTTAAGATTAATTAAATAACATTTATATTTTACGCGATCCGTGAAAATATAGCTAAAACTTATAGAACCATTAAATCTATTGAAAATGCACGATCGTATTCAATACCTCACTTAATATACTGCAAACTGAAATTTTCTTGTTGGGTGTCCTCTTTCGCATAGTTTACATTTAAGTATTGCGTCCAAACATTTCAGATATATTTCCGCTGGAATAGTTGGCAGTTCTTCTAAATGGAGATCAATCTTGAATAAATATTCCCCACTCCCTTTCATCAAATTTATGTATCACCCACAATTCATGTGACCCAAAATACCTCTTTTTAAAACGGACTTTTTGAGGAGGAAAATTTCTCAGATAGACTCCTTTTGTAGCTTAATGATACCTTGTATCTTCTAAGCATTCACATTGCTGAATTATTTCGTAACTATGTAATTTATATCGTATTTGTTCACTCTTTTTTCTTCACACCTTTCATAGAAATGCTACTTTGAGTCTTAAATTTTCCTTCTAATTTTTTTGAGATCTATAAACTTAAATTTCTTATTTCTCGAGCACCTTCCTTGACTGAGATAAAGTAAATTATCGTAGTTTTCCACTAATTCAAAAAAGTTAGTGAGGTGAGGAAGGAGTTTGTTCTCTCGGTCTTTTCTCGGTGATTCTCTTTTTACAATCACAGTTTGCATTTGAAGTAAATACATCGAAATTTCCAAAGAAATCATCTTCTTTTAGCTTTTGTCAACGCGTTTCCAAGATCGTTTTTGCAACAATGTATTTTACAAGTGCTGTATCGCAGTTTATGCATGGATTGATCTCTCATACTTCTTTCATTTTCTTTTGCAAACCTTTTTGTAAATAAATTTACAAGCGTTCGAAAAACAATGACTAACTCAAATCTTAAGTACTCTTGAAAAGCAGATGATCATTCTTATGTAAACGATTTTATGTAACAAAGAAGACATCGATTGGAAGTATGAAAAAGACTGTTCTTCATAACTACATTCTTTCAGCTAGTAATAAAATAATGGGCGTTTTAAGTAGGAAAATATATCTCACAGGTATCTATTGCATAGAAGTATCTTCTTAATAAAATCACCAAAATATTCTGTAAAATTGTGTCAACAAGTTGTCTAAAATGTTAGTTTTATCGGTAATTTTGCATTCCAATCACAGCGTGTTTTAATTACTTTAGTACTCAATTAAGGCTGGCAATAGGATATTACAAGCAAATGAATTAGAGTGATGCCTCCAAGATCTTGAGTTAGCTGTGTCGAAGGTGCAGCTTCGCAAACTCCCTGAAATTGTTTTGTCCTCCTTTAACCTTTTCCCTGTGATCTTTTAATGTCTAAAGATGGAGGCGGCAAGTAAAACAGCACAAAGCTACGCTGCTCGAGTCTATTATGTGAGGGAACTCGGAGAATTATTCATGAGCGTAAGGGCGGAGAGTCCTCAAAGTTTACAAAAAGATTTGCTAAAATACCTCTGGAAAGGAGGCAAAAATACTCTTATAGCACTATATTCAGAGTATATACGTAACAATAAGAGCTGTATTACTATTTTAATTATTGTTATTACTTGTACCTACTATTAACTAGATCTCATGATTGATTGATCGGATTTCTTAAGTAAAGTTACGGTACATGGTGATAAACTTCATTTAAAGCGTTTGAACTGGACTTAAAGTATCTACTCGTTAGTTAACTTTTAAAATAAATAATTAATATCCTCTAAAATTCCAAAACCTATCATTTGGATTTTTATTATACTTATTGGTAAATAAATTCGATATTTCATCATACAATGAACGTAAAACAATTTCGAAGCAATAAAGAGTAACATTTTATCCATTGAAAAAATCCTGTGATAAAACATCGATTTAGTAAATATCGTTTTGAAAATTGTATCTGCCTCCTTTTTACAAAGCTATCATAGAAAAACTGAATGTGTTTTGTTCAAAATAGTTGATTGAAATCCAAATCAATTCTGTTTTCAGAGTAATGAATTCTGGTAATGAGAATCTCGTAACGAACAACTGCGTGCATTGTGTGCCTCTCAATTCGGAAAGCAATGCTTGGTTGGAAATAAATAAAAGGTTAATCCATTTAATTATTCTGCATCGCACCTTTCCCTTGTTGAATATTTTATCTCTTTTTTAGTATTTCACGTTACGTGTTGGTATATTTACATTCATTAGCGAGCGATACTGATGAAACCAGTTATTTTCCAAAATTATCTCGTGATTTTCATAATTAAGGTAATATATGTAAAGAAAGGAAAGTTGGGACACAGCTGTTAAGGAATTCGAGGTTTAAAATCTTCAGTAGCCGTTTTTGTCGGCCTTCCTCTTCTCATACCCCGGTATTCCGAGAAAGCAAGAAAAGACGCCGTACTTTTTGATAGTACTCAATGCGTATTTCGAATGCGATGCATCCTTCTTCAGGAGTAATTATTTAGATTAGTAGTATCTTGTTGGCTACAAAAACGGCCATTGGAGATTTTAATCCTCTAAAACTCTATAGTATTATATGCTCACCACCTATCGTCATGGCTTTTATTTTTAAGTAAACGTATGAAAAAATCCACGTCTTCTCTATAGTGAGTATTTTTCCATCATTATCTCAAAGGAAAAGGTGTCTACAGAATTGAAATTATATCACTATCTTTCCTCATATTTTCTAATCATGTGTGAAAATGAACCAAACAGAATTATCCTCAAACAAAATGAATAAATAATTATTGCCTGTGTTTGTCTCTCCAAGAATTATCAAGAGCAGAAGCTCGAAACATTTACAATCAAATACCTAAATGTCCATCCATCTCAATGACTGAGATTACTTAGTCTATAGCCTTATACTCATCATATAGTGTCATCAGTGCCACGATTTGTAATGCAATATCGTTAAATATTTTTAGAAGTAGAACTTCATATTTTCTAGTGACCGTATCTCCTCGTCAGTATTTTCCATATTTAATGACAAGGTTTGAGGCTATAACCAGACGATGAATATTTTAGAACCAGATTTTATCATATCTTTCACAGAGTACTTTTATCCGGCGGTAATTCTTACGGGTTTTGATATTGTGATAGACTTTAAATTGTAAGTTCTATGCGCAATATATTATTTACTCGATTAAGGCTAATTTTTTTTAATATTAACTCCTGCAGTGACCGATACCTCATTATGAGCGATTGATAATTTAGATGATAGTTACTCGATATAACAGCGGTATTATGTTATTCATCTTATCAAGTTTTTACTTCAGGAAGATTAATTAGAGAATTCATTTATTATGGAGAGATTGTGACTAGAAAAAATGCTTGTATATCTAACCGATTGTCATTCTAAGTTCAGAGTATGGAGAAAGTCGGTAAGATAAGAGACTAGAAGAAGAAAATACAGTGTGGATGTAAAATTTATATGCTGAACTTTCATGTAAATTCTTATTGCGTTTATATAAAATACTCATGAAAAAGGAGGCATGAATGAATTCGAAGTATGTCGTTGAAACATAAAATTTAATTTTAAAAGTAATAATATTATAGTCCGAAAAAGAGATAAAAGAAAATTTAAACAAGTTTAATATCCGTACCATTTAGTATCAAATCTTCACATTGATTAATCAAAGTGTAGGATGCTGTTAGTGCGAATAGCTTTACAAATTTTTTCGAAGGTAACAAATATTTCGTGAACGATGGCCCACATCCACTGAATAGTATCTCACTTTCTCTCGATATGAATTTCTAATTGTTCAGCATTAAAAAGGATATGATTAATCTATTTAGTCTTTTATATTACTGGTTGTTTAATGTATCGTTATACTATACCATTTGATTACAATTATTTTCGTTGGCTCAGTAAAGTTTTTTATCTGACTTTTATAATTACTCTATAATATTACTCTAATTCACAGTAAATTCAATAAGAAAAATATTCTAATTTGAGTGGGTTATAAATAGTCTCTCAAGTAGGCAATGCATATTAAAATCACTGCGTTAATGATACGGAAAGGGCGGATTCAAACGCAGCGAAGTCAGAGGTTGGGAGTTGAAATCTCCGCTCTCGGGGCTGGATTTACAGCCAGTACCGTGCCGGTAATTTATAGGTATACACATAATCTACAAGTAAGCATCCCTCTCGAGAAAGGATTCCGCTAAGCCGAAAGGCATACATCACCGGAAAAGATGCTCACATTGGGCATTATTTCCAGAGCGGGCGAGTACATCCTCCACGACCATTACAACGTGTAGGTTCTAGGTTGCGCAGAATGGCGTACTTTGTCACGGAGAACCTCTTGAAGCATCCGGAGCGGATAATAACATCCCTCAATCACAATGCGGCAGAGGCGGTGTCGGCCGATGGGAAAGCGGCAGGTGGAGAAACAATGGGCGGGAGGCAAACGCTAAAGAGAGACGGGAGTGATTCTATGGCTCGCTGCGCGCCGCCCGGCGCATTGTCCGCCGACCGGACTCTCTCCCTCGCACTCCCGATTACGCTAGCAATCCGAGGTAAGGAGTCCCGCGTCAACCACCAAGAAAGGATTAAACAGAGCTCCTCTTCGCATAACAATTGAATGCGGTGGGTCCTTACATTTGCCTCCTTCCTATTCCGCATCCTTAGCACTTAATCCTCCCCGTCCTCGGGAGTATTTTCATGATTCCTTTGCGGAGGCACGAGTTAAAAATCGTCTGTTTGAATTCCCGAAGATCGGCTGTGGTCATTAGAATGGAATCGCTCTCCGTATCGCTCTCCAATATATTTCGCGCCGTCCGTACAGCGAGCGAGGGTTTAGGGAGATCTCATTTACCTGCTGTTTATCTATCCTAAATGGACAAATTGCTCTCCATAAAGCGGTTTTCGTTCGAGCGGGACATTACGGATGATGATTGAATTGCAACGTAGAGGCTCGGCTTTTTCTGATGACACCTAATGGCTGTTTTGATACCGAAGCAGTCATGATTGATTTTGGTAGAAAGGAGACTGCATCTGCGGGCTAAATAACGCGGCGATTTAGTCTTCGAGCGACAATTTTAACCGGCTTTCATGCGGTATTTTCGTAGTATTGCAGATATGACGAAAAGGGAAACTTAGAAACATTTTACCAACTGATTCTCTAAATGTTTTCTTTAATAATAATCTAATCTCAAATGGAAACAGGGAGAATCCCAATTACATCCATTTCAATAATTATTACTATTTACAAAGACACACAACTATTCCCTAGCCAGAAAAATCCGGGATTCGAACCCGAGACCTTGGTGTTGGAGCGTTATCACGTAGACATGCTAACCAGTCCGCCACCACGGCCGGTAAAAATTTGACATTGATTATGCCCTTGGTATAAATGTTTTTAACCTCAAAACAAGTGGAATGACTTATTTATTTATACATATACCATACTTAAGACAACGAAAGAATAACCATGGATCCGATAATTCGCATCGATCGATGTTACCAAATAACTGCAATGCTCTTTGAATTAACAAAAAATATAGCATCACGCTCAAAACCACGTGCAATAAATAAATATACTGGTAAATTATATAGATATATGATATTGGTACATTTAAATAATCTGTTCCTACCTAAACTACCAAATACATTATAAGCATTATCTACATATTGTAATTAAAATCAATACATTTACACGGATATTTTAAAGACATTTAAATTTTCGGAGACATTGAATGATGGCATATTTACGCTCTATGGCAATAATTTATTCTTTTAATAAGGACAAGTCGACTTCATTAGCCTAATAAAAAATTAAAGATAATTTTTTATGAGTTAATTTAATTGCGGAATATTTGATAGAGATAGGATTTTTTTATCATTCTATAATTTCGTCAATTTGGATTTTGTGGCTCACATTCATTTCAAAACGAATCAAAATATTTGAATATCCGATATTATCCGTAGAGCAATTAACTAAAGCTGATTTCGTTATCTCTCAGCGATAAAACGCTATCAATAAATATTTTTGGTCTGAGATAATTTCATTTAGCCGATGTTTTTCCCACGAAATTAAAGCATTATAATATAATATCGGAAATTCTATATTTAAAACATTTATATTTTTGAAAAAGGATATTTGATCATTTTTGAGGCGACAAACTTAATTCATTAATATTCAAACTAAAGTTTTATTCTATCTTTTAATTGACTGAAAATGAAGTTCGCCATTATTTTAATGGTTTTGAAAGATTTCAAGGAAATTAATATTATAGAAAAAGAAAGTTTATGTAAAATAAAAGTGTCAGTGAATAATGCAATTTTAATATTTTTAAATTGGCTAGTTCCTGTGCCTAAATGAAACGTTAAATGAGTTCTTCCTGCGGAAAGTGTTAATATCTTAAACCCTCATTTCGTAACATGCAAACTCTTTGCAAAAGTTACATAAAGTAATATAATATATACTCCTCTCTATAATGAAGTAACTTTTTCAATTATGATTCAATATTGTTTTAAGCCATGCTTTACTAATTTACCAAATACGTTTCGGTGCTATATAATCTACCATTGTTTTAAATTAGATGTAAACTTCGCATTTCAAACCATCCTTCAATTCGCAATTCTTAAGAACGAAGAATCAACGTCAACTAACTTCCGAATACTTATAACGTCGAGCTAATCATGCGGAATAACGTCTTCCGTTCGATCTACTCCACTTTATTTCCGAGAATCTAATATTCAAGTTATTTTCTCACAGTTTGAGGACGTGCGAGCTTTTCACGACGCTTAAAAGAACGCTCGGAGTAAATATAAGCAGGATATCCGTTTATTAATGTCTTTCGCAGCGAAAGGATTTCCATCTCTATTCCTACTCGGGCTCTTTGTTTTTATATCCTATTTCTCATCATTTAATCCACGTAATCTGTAGGCGCTTTCATAGGTGAGATTCCTCCCTCAGGCTCTTTCGCTACAGTTCACTCATTTCACTTAACTCGTCCCTTCATTTCACATTCTCTTTCTCTTTGCCACGTTCTTCTGCTCCACCATTTTCCCTTTGTCTGATTCCGACTGCTTCCAATATTGCACCCTCACTCCAATGCTTTCTTTTTAACACCAAATTCCAACTCGATAAATACACATTTCCCATTCCGTTCATTTTTTCCTCGCCGTTCACCAGTGCGCCGTATTATTTCGTTCAGAATTCCTTTTGAGCTCTCTTTTTTCTGCCTCTCTTCGCCGATATATCACTATTTCCGATCGATTTCTTCTTTTTACATCCCAAATATTTAAGTAGGATTCCCCGCTGTGAGGCCGAAGGATGTTTTCTTAATTTTTTCTTTAGTATAGTATTAGTCGATTTTCCTTTGATCCAACAACTGATTATTTGAGTAATTGATCTATCTGTGGGATTGGGGATTGAAACGTACATTGTGTTGTGAGCTTTGATGACAGTCAGACAGTAAAAAATTATACCGTAACAGTTATTTCACCCTCAGTTTTTTCCATAATATATTTTCTACACTAAAAATATATGTGACACCGTATCTATTGCTTATAAAGTTTAAATATCAATGCAACTAGGGTTAAGAAATTAACGAGTGTAGCAGTGTGGCTGTCCTTTGTTTATGTTTTGTGTACTGGCCGCAAGAGGGACGAGAGACGGTGTGCAACGAGTGTGTCCCAAGCTTAAGTTAGTGCAGTTTGAAGTTTTTGTAGCGTGTTCTGTTCATGGGAATAAAAGGTTTTGTTTCTTTTGAATTGGGAAATGTTTAGTTCTTTCTTAGACCCCAAAAATATCCTCGCTACACGAGTGTGTTACATAGTGTTAAAACGATTTGATGTTAAATAGAGTTTTAATACGTATAAAACAGCTAACAGCATTATAATTCCTCTAAACATATATGATATTAGATTTTTTATCAAAATTAAATTGTTAACAGGCCTTTGACATTATTTTGTGCTGTTTCGCAACTAAAAATTCAATCCGATACTGATAAATTTGTGGCATATTTTTCTTTGATATGCCACAGTCTATTGTTATATATTTGTTATTTTTGTAGACGATTTCACGAACCAGGAAAATGGAATCCGTATTTAATCGCTTTACCACACAAATTTAATGTATTTTAATGAAAATTTTCAATCGCTAAAATTAACAAAAGGGTCACAAGGGATTTGCAATTGAACATTCTGTTTTCACAAAGGAAATCCGAAAGTCGAGTTTTTATCTAGATCTCTCAGAATACAAATCACACAAAACATTTTAACAAGAATTTCATTTCCGGGCTCATTGATGTTATAAAAAACTACGTTTAATTTTATACAGTGTGCTGACTGGAAGAAGAGTTTCCTGTAATATTTTCGGAATTAATACATTTCTATTCTTTAGTGAAGAAATGTTCATCAGTGGTTGTTTTTCAAACACCCCAGATAGTAGTGTGTCATTTATTTAGAAAAGTACTTCCAGAGAATTTAAAGTAGTGAATTATCTGTAGTATTTTTAAATATGATTTATTTTTTACGAAAATTTTCCTTGCAAAAGAGGAAATTTACTCCTGCTATCCTCGAAGTTTGAAAAAACATTTCTTTAATAGAGAACAGGGAGTAAGATCTCTTTTGATGCTCTTTTCAAAATGTGAGTTCACTGCAAGTACTTTTTTTATTTTTAGTGCATATGACTTCTTATTATTAAATCACAGCATATGTTATTGAATTATATGAAAATTAATTCCCTGTCTTTTCCTTCTTACAGGTAAGTGGATATTTCAACATAAGGATGGTGTTTTCGGTGGTCTTTCGTATCCGTAAGTCAAAGAGATCTAATAATAATTGTAAATTAAGTTCCGTTATAGAACATGTATAATGACAAATAATTCCAAGTTTCATTCACTCGTTCATTAGCTCGACTTTGTTGCAAACATTCGACCTTTTTTGTAATCTACTCGGGATTGCGAACAGATTGTCTTTCTCGGTCAATTTCTGAATTAATATACGACTTGCACCCATAGCTACACTTTCAGATTCAATCAAAATCGGTAACGTCCCGTAATCTAAGTTGAATTTTTTTCTGAGACTGGAAAGGCAAAAATGAACGTACAAAAGGTCATCCCTCTGCCTTCCATCCACATTCGGACCCCATCCCATCCGAAATTTCTTTTTCCATTACTTCTGCGAACCCGTTCATATGGTTCCTATTTACTCTCCTTGTGTACCCCAACTTCTCCAGCTCTCCCTTTCCTAACTTTAACGTCGCTTATATTTCTCGCCCCCCAGGGCCATCAACGCGAGGGAATTCCATGGAGTGGAAGGGCCGAAATCGCCGTGTTATGCCGTCCCATCATAATTCATGGATATATGCCACTCCTATCATTTACATTAATTACCGTTTCCGCTCATAGTTTTTCCCTCCCCAGCTTGATGACACATCTGCCGCGCTAACTCTATCTTTCAGGTCTAAAGCAAACTACCGCACCCATGCGTATGAACGCTAAACTCTACCCTTCCACCCGAGAGTTCTGGGTAATTAAGTGTAATTTGATTTTGTCGGCGCGTCGGAATTTTGCCGATTTTCCCTTCATTCGGTCACAATATTCCCTCCCTTCCATAATCGATGATTTTGGGGCGTAAAAGTGTTGGAGGCCATAACGAGGTGGAGGCGGGAGGAGGGAAAGGGATGGAGAAGTATAGCGTTGCGACACGCGGTATAAACTCTCAAGAAAAAATAACGGATCACTTTTCACAATTTGTTTCGAATTACCCTGTTTATTCGGGCCCTTTTTTGCATATGCGAGCAATGGCTCTTCCCCCGTTTTATTTTTCCCCGACCAATCATCCCCATCGTCAGTAGCTATCTGGCGCCTTTAGAGGCATCGTTTAATTGAGAGAGTAATTCCGAAACTTTACCTGCGGTCTTTCCCGCTTTGTATTTTACGGCGTATCGCACGGTTCGCCTCGCTTAATAACCGCATAAAATGCGCTTACTTTTAAAGCTAACGAAGCGCGGCAAAATAATTGAATCGTTAATACGTTACGAGTATTTCCGTCCTTCCGAATTAATAATTAAACTCGCATTGAGAGAATTAGAGAATATTTACCGCTAACTGGCGCGTAACATTTGCTGGCACGTTTTGAAAACGGATTTTCTAGTTTGCTGAACACGCGGGTCGATAAAATATTTCCGCTTAAATTACGGACGTTAATAATCAAATATGCAACAAACCGCCGCTGAACTAATAAAATGTAATCTGCTTTCCTTTTTTGCGAGCTTAAATTATTCCGAACGATATTGATACTTCATTGCTTTTAACGAACGGACAGCAGTCATCCGCAACATTATGGTTCGAATAGACAAAAATCCAAATCAAGCTTGATGAAAAACTAATATGTCGTACACTATTGACTATGAATAGTATTCCATGCGGTTATCAAACATCAGGACCAATTAGAAATTATAAATGTGGTGCGTTACGAATTAATGTCGAACTATTGCCGATGCTACGCACTTATAAATTTTAAATACTATTTTCAAATATACTCCAATAGTTTATTGCTGCCTTAAGGAAAGCCACCGACACCGGTGAATGACTTCAAGTAACTCTTTTATTCTTGAAGTCTTTCTTTTATAACCCAACGTCATCTTGATTCACATTAATTACAGTAAAAGATGACATTATTATAGCACCAACTGCAGGTAAGCTGTAAGCCTGGTGGAAGTTTTTTCCTATATACATACATTTGTACCAGTTATAACATAATTATTATAAAATACATACATAGTATACTTAAATGCCGAGAGAATGATTAAATGCATGTATAATATTAATTTAAAACTAAGTAATACATGAATAATAACTAATATTTGTAACTGTTTTACTGGATATTTTCGGGGTTCATGACAGGTCTTTTCGGCTACCGTAGCGGTAACATCACCCTGTCAAGCAATCCCTTACTTTTCCAGAAGTCCCTAAAATACTTCTACACAATACACAGCATTACACAACATTACTATAACATATTAAAACATTTCTTTTTGAAAGATTTTTTTATTTTCAGACAAGGGCCTTAAGAGTGATCCAGGTAATTTATTCCACTCAGAAATACCTCTATTGATAAAAGAATACTTAGCTATGTCCGTTCTTTGTCTTCTAGGTTTTATTTTAAATTCATGGCAACCTTTCCCGAGGAATTCCGGTTTTTCTATTGAATTTTTAAAACCATCCCACCCATCAGTACCTGGCAATTGTGTTGTAAACGCAACTTAGTCAATTTATTTTTCTTCTTATTTTCTAATTTATCCCATCCAAGAATCTTTAACATATCAGTGACACTGTCCGTTTTTCTGAATCTACCCATTACGTATAGAGCTGCTTTTCTCTGGACTTTTTCTATCTTCTTTATTCGGCAACATTTATACGGATCCCACACGGTGGTTGCATATTCAATATTATTCAATGTATACTTGCAATGAAAGAGTTTAATGTAGTTAAAATCTGACGCTGATCCAATTACATTCACCTTTCCAAAGAAAGGAATAAAAGCATTCTTCAGCAGCCAATACGAGCTGAAAGTCAACTTACGTATATCCTTCACGCAAACTACAACATCGTCAAAAAGCCAATTCTTATGATGCAATATCTTTTGAGTTATTTATTTGCATGATAATGTTAATAAAATGTAATGTTTCGCGTAATTGTTAATTTGCATGAATGATTGTCCTTACTTTTATTATAGTTAATGGATAATTATTTTATTTTTCTCCCAATTCAAAGAAAATTTCGAAAACTTAACTCTTCAGGAATAGTTTTTTGCTTATGAGATTTATTACTATTGGGTCGCATATTTCTAACCTTGTGGTTAGTGCTTCTGTCACTTGAAATTGAATTTTTATTACAGCTACATTTTTATTTTTATTTGTGCCATTTATATAATTTTAGTGTGAAGAAACTATCCCATGAAATAGGAGTAATTTCACAATTTTCTTTAATGCGCAAATTGTAGTTTTCTTGCTCTATAGGGTTATCTCTGCGAAATGAGCTCGGTAAGAAACAATTCCATCAGAGTTGAAAGAAATACTGAAAATTTTTTATCACAATCATACAACGTAGGAAATAAATGTATAATGCAAACGTAACAGGATCATCATCAATCACAACTTTGAAAGTGATATAATTATACGATAGACAACTAAGAAAACAACTGGGTCGAATATGGTTTGATTGGGTTGGCTAGAGTGGGGATTATCCGTTCGGTTATGTAGAATTAACCTAAATAGTCATTTAAATAGTGAAGCTTAATAACATTTGGATTAGTTATCATTTCACAGGTTAAAATTTGTAAATTATTATTTTTCCTTTATTTTGCCAATTCGACTATTTTCGAGTTGTCGACCAGTTGACCATTGCGCAATCGCCACCGAATCATTCATATCCAAAGAAACTACTCCCTTGCAAAATCAACACCTTCCTTTCTCGAGTAATGAAAACTAAATGGAAATCAATTTCCTGAAGCGAATGACACAATATATACAGCGAGAGGTGGAAACGACGTCGTATTCCTTCACAGCGTACCTAAGAGATTACCTCTTTTATTAAGAATGCCAAATGGATCGTCAACGCCTCACCAGAAGACTTTGATCTTTATCGCTAACAGCTATAGCGTGGGAGCTGCATGTATTCCGCTAGCCCCTCCACGAGGAATTTAACTTAGGGAAGGGAATAAAAAGAAATAAGGTTGATTTAGGGATGAATAGTCACTGGAAGGAGAAGCAATACGATGAAAGAAAAAGGGTCTCAATAAAAGTGTCGCAATTTGTTTCTCCAGCTAGAGGTGACGATAAGGCATCAACAGGAGCGCGCGGAAAGGAAAAGAAGAGGGAAATGCGGAGAGAATAATCTGCTAACAAAACGGAACGAGGATCTGCAAGGGTTAAAGCAGCAATTTCCTATGTGGACGGGTCCGCTCTTCTCTTTAAGGCAGACAGGCCCCAATTTCAAAAAATTACGTTCCAAAAAGGTCCGCTTTATGGATGGGTTTATTTCCATAATGGCTACTTACCCGAACGGATGCTGGTTCTTGTTTTCCCTCTTATTGGTACCAATTGAAGAATACGTTGGCGAGAGAAAATTTTCCTTATCCGATGAAATCCGATTTCCGCATACGGTATCCTAATTTAGTTTAGTAGTACAGCCAAAGGGAGCGTAAAATTTCGAAACTTGTAAAAAGTAAACAAACAAGTAAAATGTGGATCACTTGCATTAAAACACAACTATTAAAATGGTTAGTATATCGAGACCATCTGGTACTTGTATATTTTTCGAATTAAATCATCCCACCCAAGTAGCATTTGTAGATAAGAGGTATAAGTTTCTCTTTTGAAGCGCTACTCTAAAATAATCCTCTGCAATAATTCATCGCTTTCGCTTTAATGGTGCTTTCTTATGAATAAAGTGATTAACATTTAATGACGGTTATATGGTGCTAAAGTTGCAATTCAATTCGTCAGAGGAAATTTGAGCTAAATACATAGTCAGTTAGGATATATCTGCATCTCTATGAACATCATACATTTATATCTCTATAATGTGGCTTTAGTTTGAAGGAAGGCATTCTAGAATAAATTGGCTGCATTGCCACCCGTGGAATAGACAGGGTATTTGAGCACCATAACTTAATTTGATTTCAAAATTATGGATAATGAAGGTTATCATATTGGGGTTTAGGTAAAGGACGGGAATAGAAAGTTTAACAAAGCTGTATAGGAAATTAGATTGAAGTGATGAAGGGAATGCCATGATAAAGGAAGGAATATGGAAATACAGGAGGAGCTAATACAGAAACTGAATTTATGAAAACATTTATGTTCGAAGAGGTTCATGGAAGATTAAAAAGCATGAAAAATAAACGAAAAGGATGCATAAAGAATACATGATAAATAGACAATGATTTATCTACTTGAACTTCTTGAAGACATAAAATCTTCTAAAACTGACCAAAAGAAAGAAGGATATTTACATAATGAAGTGATCAGTCTTGTTTAGTTTGGAAGGTAGGCTGATATTAGTTTGCAGATTTAACTTTAATTCGATATTACTTACGTTCAGTATCTGAAATATTAAAAAAACGGAAGTGCGAAGCAGAATACTACAGAAACAATTATTAATATTTATGTATTTAACAGATTAAAGTCTTTTATTGTAATACATTCTGTTAATATGCTTCATTATCTAGGTCAGTTGCCTCAAGAATAATAGTTGGTATAAGTCACTAAATTTATGTGAAAACCGTCGAGTAGTTTCCAATTTAAACTGATCAAATAGAAGAATATTATATTTTTATAACTTTTGTCTTGATTGGTCATTTAGATTCTCGTCTTCATAGAATAACAATAAAAATATATATATTCACAAAAAAAACTTATTGCTTCTCTTCATTACTAATTCTATGACTCTTATACCTTAATTTTTGCATTTCCTTCTTTGTTAGATAAATGTAAATACCTCAGTAAATTTTGTGCAGTAAATAATTAATTTTGTGCAAGTCAACTTGAGCAGAAAACAGTCGCACACGAAATGTGAAAACATTAACTGCCCCTGAAACTTATGTTAAGTGCACGACAATTGTGTGCCGCGAAATGTATAAGATTAAGAGGCACTCTCTAAACCCGTCCTAAGTGAGCACAAATTTAAAAGTTCAGCTGTCTTTCTTCCGCAAGCAATAAATGACTGCATTTACGTATTTATGAAGCACATGACTGAAACTACTATGCCTATGTGATTCATTTTTTAAATTGTAAGTGGCTCTTATATTACGCGGGAAGAATATGGGCGTCTGTAATCGACATAGCTGTTTATTGATTACTACTGCGCTCTATCCAAGTAAATGAAACGACAACGTATCAAGTATTACACTGTAGTTTATTGGTACCTTTAGAGATTATTAGTGGCTTACGGACAGAAAATAAAGAAAACGACCTTTATGAAGAAAGTTTATATATTTCAGAAAATATATAAACTTTCCCGCCAGTTATTGTATGGTTTGGATACATACATTCTCATGAATTTTTAGACACACAAGCAACACATATAAGTTGTTACCGCTTTTGACGATCAATGGCAAAACTCTGGGTCTTTAACTCATTATCTACTGACACCTATATTATCGCGTAAATATTTTTCTTTTGTTAGCTCGAACGCTTCGCCTTTAATTCTTTCCATTTGGTTATATCATGCCACAGGTATAGAAAATGCAGTAATAGCTCACAAAATACAGTAAAGATGTGATATTCTTCACTTGTGAGTAATAGATTCTTGATAGGTGCTAGTCAAGAAAACTTCGGTGAAGAATAGGCATATATAACAGTGTTGGATGCCGTGATATAGATGGAAGAGGATGTGAGTGTGACAAGGGAAATAGAGGTGTATGAGGTTGTGAACTGCGACGGGGATGTATATAAGGGTCAGAATAAAAGAAAAGAACCCCTGTGGGTGAAAATATTCCAGGAGTAGGGTGTACATTAAACTCCATTCTCATGTGAGCACATGTGCCCTGAAAGATGTTTCTTTCCCGAGATAGTCGAGCGGGTGATTCGATTTCCCTTCGCCGAAAACGAGAAAGAAAATGGCACAAAAAGAGAGAAATAGAATGGAAAGAGGAATAGAAAGAGGAAGATACGAGTGGTGGTGAAAGAGAGAAGAAAATTACTAACCGATTCCGCTACTGGGTAGGAATTCCCTGTCGGCGTCTGTTTTGGGCCCCTGTGATAAATTGACCCGGTTCGTTGTAGATGGGGCGCCGCGACCACGGGCACTGGAGAAAGGGCGGGGGAAGGCAATACGCTTGTTGAAGAACGTATGGATAAATTGCTTTTATTTGAATGGAGGAGAGAAACAGGCCTGCCTCTTCCATATGCCACAGTGTTTACGGCAAGAATAAGGAGAGCCGGTTCAATTCAATCACGGCTCTCTCGCTCCGTGTTTATACTATTCATTTGAAACGCCTTTGTCCCATTCCTCTATCCTTTCACTCCATTTCGACGCCTAGTGCCCCCAAACCCTTTCTCCGCGTTTCCTCTTTGAAAATTTTCTTCATTTCTCCTCAGTTTCAAATTCACAACCTCTCTTTATCTACGCGGAAGTGATTTTCCTGGCAATCGATGTATTTTCAAATTGAGTTCACATCCCCATTTCGTGTTTGAATAATATCAAATGGATTTCAATTCATTATTCACGTTTTAGACAAATCCCTCGTTTTAGAACCACTATTCCTGAATTATTGAAAATGCACTGGCGTTTTTGCAGATATCTCTTGAACCAAGATATATGTCTAATAAGAATCCTCCAGGAGGGCATAAACTCACAGACTTACATATATGTAAGTTTTTGACCTTAGGTGAAAGGTTCCAGGTTCTATTCATGTAGGTGGCTCACATGCTCGAAATAACCACAGCTTTCGATACACCTTCAAATGGACTAATACTACTCTATATATATTACATCTGAATTTACACTTCCTGGGCAAGGTTCAGTAGAAATTTTTGAGAACATCTTTACCAAGTAAGAGTCAAAATCAACTAATTTGTGTGAACAGTAAAAATCCAACTAACTATATGCATATGAGTTGCACTTCTTGGAAATTTAGAAATGTTACATAGGAGGTAATATTGAATAATTAGTATCTGATATGCTTCCTCGCTGTGCTTTACTATACATGTGCATATTGATCGTCGAGCTCCCTTTTGAGGTTGGCACGCCAATGGCCTCATTCGTACATGGTACTCCAATCCATACCATCCTATCTTCTCATAGGTTTCCCACTTTAATCACATCCATTCATCCACATTCTATTGCATAAATGTCATAAATCCTCTTAAATCATTAAATCGGGTTTTTCCTACTTCTTAAAAACATGATCACAACATCCGAACAGAATTTTTCTCGTCCTTCATCTCCCTTATTACTACCACTCGTATTCATATCGTACCATCTTTGTCGTTGTATTTCCACAGCTTCTTTCTGCACGTACAAAACAACGAATAGAAAAATCTAATATGCTCACACGGTACGTACACTTCCTTTAATTCTGATTAATTTGCTAACCACACTAACGTAGTCTCTTCCATGTTCAGTTTATATATTCCTCGTGCATTTTAGCATTGAGCAATTAAAATTTTATTCCTTGTATCTCCTACTGTATGATATAAATTATACCGTTATTAAATTATTTTTGAACAAAAAATAATATACAATCATTTCGCATAGACAACTATGATTTGATTGTGGATCAGCTTTGTTTATACGTGAAATAATAAAACATAAAAACATATAAACACACACATATACAAGCCCGTAGAATTTTTGCTTTATATTTATAGATTCACTTAATAATTTGGACAATCACCATCCGTTGCCTTTTAATTGCCCGATAAAAGACGCAAAAGTCAATATAACGGTACGATAATATGAGAACCAATAAAGCTTCGGAGTGGAGCCTAAAATGAAAATGAAAAACATTTAATTGATAGTTAAAAACCAATATATCAATTAGTTAACATATTCCCTTTCTGCGTGAATTAAAGAACTAGCATTATTAATCTAAACTATATTAAAAAAATTAAATTATATATATTCTCCTAATAAACTATCCTTATTTTCTCGGTATGAATTAGAATTTGCTTCAGTTATCTTCACATGATTGTAATTTATTTCAGAGCCCATCGCATTTCTGAATCAATCATATTATCCCAAGACGCATTTAAAGAGAAAATGCGGATGCATCCACGAGCCAAAAATGCTTTTTGTATATTACATAAAGACACCCATCTCACCCTTAACAATTTCAAACTTCCCGAGATCTTCCCGCAAAAAACTTCTTGCCTTCCCTTATTCTGATACCTCGCATAACGTCTTCTTTAATTTGCCTTGAAATATATTCCTTCCGAATCCACGTCTCTACTCCTGTCACTTTTGTTCTCCCTCCTCCCACGCTCATATCACTCTTCCTTCTCCCCCCGCTCTTCATCGGCTTGTCTCGCTTCCGCCTTTCCTCCAAGATTTTGGCATCGGTCCCAAATAGTATTTGTAAAGCTCCATTACCGAAGCGGCGTACAGTGCTGTATGTTTTTCCCCATCCTTTGACTCGCCAGGATTTACGTCAAACTTTTTATACATCTTGGTAAAATTCATCCCTCCCGAGAGCTACACTTCCGAGCAGAATGCTCCTTATAACTGTCTTTCATTTATCATCATTACAGATAAAAGTATTGATTCCAGCGAGGAAAATTTCCATCTCGCATCCCTAGACGTATCATGCATACACGTAGATATCCATCACTTTTTTCCGGGAAGTCTCTAGAAATAATTCTCCGGAGAGATTGACATGTACTCCACGTTTAATTAAATCTGATGGATCGCAGTCATAAAAAGTAAATACATGCATAAAATGCACGCGGTTTCTGAAAGAGACGAGGGGTTCGAAAAAATTCAAACTCTTGTCCAATCTGTAAGATTCTGTCGTATATTCTTACTATAGGTTTTATCATAATTAAATGACATATTGGAGAATATTTCTCGATCTCGGAATTCCTTCCCGACGGAAATTCATCTTTATTTGCCCCGTCGGCTTAAAAAACGACTCTTCATCATGCCCACGCATTCGTTTATTAGCATTCGCATTTTTATTGTTATTTCAGATGATTCGCTCAGCATCCCAAATTAATTTATTGGCTTTCCCCTCCATTTGGCCCAGTATCCCCAGTTTTTATATCCCTTTTCTCTTCCGATTCTTAACCCCGAAAGGAAATGAAAAAAGTCCTCGGTTCTAAGAAAATTAATCTTATTCCCTCTCCACCCCTCTTCCTCCACCCGGAGCCATATTGGCTGAATTTCTATTCCAATCCTTCTACTCTCTCTTTATCTTCTTTTTTATATACACTTCTATTTACTTACGAGTACTTTATCACCTCCCTCACTCTCACCCGTTCCAACCGAAAATTCGTCCATCAAATACCCTTGAAATAAACCCTTAAAACCCTTTGTTCCTAACCCCTTCCCATCTCCCCCGAACAAGACCACTGCGACCGGGATATCTCCGGTAACACAACGAAATAAACGAAACTTACGCATGAGGATACTTCCTTGGGGTCCCCATTTGGCCGGCCGTCCGCCTTCTTCCGACACCCTTTCGACGGCCCCTTCCCTCTCCCAAAAGCACCCCGACACTTCCCCGGGCTAGCGCACGCTATAAATTTTCATCCATGTCAAAATGAACGATAAAGCTAAAAGAGAGGTGGGGGCGGGCGCAGACGTCGGACGAATCGTTTTTGGATGCAGAAAAGGGTTTTATTAGTTGCCTCGGTCGTTTCAGAATCTGCGGGGATGGCGGGGACGGATGGAAACAGCATTTAGACAAGGTAGAGGAGGCGGCGTTGAATGTCGAGAGAAGGACGGATGAGAGAGGCCGCTCCAAGTGGGGCGGAGATACGGACGAACCTCTCGGTAAATTAACCCGGGGTTATTCATTTGCGCGGTCCGTACAGCAGTGACGGCTTCAATTATTCCGGCAACGAACGCGACCTAAAAGCGTAGGCCCGCTTGCCCTCTCCCATCGACCCTTTTCCTTGTATCCCCTTTCTGGTCTTCCCACTTCGCATCTTCGATCGGATGAATGGACGGAATCTCGCCCTCGACGCTACTTGCGGCCCACGGCCACTCTTCTTGGGTCCTAGTAGCAGTTGTCTTCGCCTCTGGTCCTCCCCATATTTCCGGTCTTTGCCCGGGGAAGACATAGCCGGACCCCGTAGTGACCCTTGTTCTTCTTCTGGGAGAAAAAGGGTGCCCCATGAAAGTACATACGTAAATGACAATGGACGGGATATCCCCTGGACGGAGGCCAGATAGCGGCAATCGGGGCCCGTAGCCAAGGCTAAACGTCAAAGAGAAATCGCTCACAGGTGACCTACGTCGTCCCGTGGCGCTTATTCCCTATTCATATTTGTCAGGATTAGGAGCTGATCTGTGAATGCTTAATGGTAATCGCCTGAATTGCGATTTGTTTATTAAACGTGATTGATGTTCATGTGTTCCTCTATGGAGCTTAACCCAAATACGCGCAACCGCTGGAAAATTGTTTCGTCGGAACGGCTGTCGTTGGCGGTGTATAGTTGCGTATTTGATCTTCCATGGATTAACACTTCGTAGGATTTATGCCAATAGACTAATGTATGCGGATTATGTTGGAAATTTTGTCATGAGCGGCGTATGAGAGAGATTGTCTCTGGTAGGTCTTTGCTAGATGATGTAACAGGGGTGATTCAAAGAATGAGCAAAAATATGTATATTTATAAATAAAATTAAATGTCTTTCAATGAATTATATTATTCACTGCACCATTCACAAAGTGTTTACGTTGTCTTGATCTCACACATTTTTCGGGAAAGATAAATGTATTAACTTCTAATAAACTACCTAGTCCATTAAAAAAAAATACCAACAAAAATTTTCATTCATAAGTACCGGCATATTATGCTTATTGTGTAAAATTAAGTATCCTTTCTTTTCAGTGCTTCGTTAGTGCAGTTCGTTTCATTTTTTCATATAGATATTCTTAATTAGTTAAAATATAGCTGAATTACTAAAAATTATGAATTAGTGTTCTGGTGGTGGTCGGTGCCACTGTGTGGAGCGTCATTACTTTACTACAGAAGTGAGAAGGAAGTGACTCGGTATTTCAGAGGTTAGAATACCTGTTCGGAAAGCGGGAGACCTGGGTTAGAGTCCCAGCCAGGTCACTATTTTTCACTTCTGTATTACGTTGGGCTTAGTCGCACACTTTCAAGTGCGAAGTTCAAATTTACTTTCTATCCTTTATTATGAAAATAAGTAGTTTTTGTGTTCTTTCTTTCCGTTTTCATTTTCTGTTATTGGATTTAATATAAATGTTACTTAAGGTGAAGTCTGAATTTATATTTTTGGTGTGAAATTTGTTTACCGAATAAACTCTTGTTATTTATCATTTTAAATCATACTGATTCAAATTATTATGACTCTCATAATGCTTTTATGACAAATTTTCACTATCGTTCACGCGGAAATATATAGCTTTTCTTTTCAAAATAGAATCAAAATCTTTAGAGCTATATATTGAAATATATGCCTATGAAATACAAACGGAGTAAATAGCATGGCACAAATTTAAACGTACGTAAACTGAATTCAAATCAATATTCCATCCAACCCGGCAATCAGTATGATTCGTATATTTCCCCAAATATTTCATATTCCTTTATTCAAATGCTAAAAGTTTACTACCCTCAGGCTATATGAAGATTCGTTACGAATTTTATATCCGAAAGGAATATTGGAACGGAATGCCACGCTCACTTCGTTATATATATTCTTTAATACGTCTCATCTTCTACGACGATGCGTTCCGCGAGTCTGGGATAAAAATATTTCTGTGCAACAAATTCGACGGAATATTTCGGAAGGGAAGAAATTCATAAAATTGAAGACGTTCCCGATCGTAAAGTATATGAGATCCTCGCGCCTTTATGTATCAACCGCGTCCAAGTCCTCCCAATTTTTCACCCAACGGCGGCGTATTACGTGCGATCCTTCTTCGCACCTCCGAAACGCGCTTCGTTCGGTGGGGACGGCGGTCCATTGAAAGCCATGGGAAGGGAAAGGATCTGTTGTTTGTGGCCTCCTATTCGTCTCGAAACATTGGTCGTGGGCAATGGCGTGCCCTCCTTCCCGCCCGCTCCAATACCTCCCCAGTGCCCCATTTCCTGAAGGAAAGAGTTCGGAATGACGTGAGGAAGAGAAGAGAAGCTAGGGCCTATTCCCCGAGTGTGCAATATCTATCCAAGTGCTAACACAGATCCCTGGATTCCGCGTGATCACCCGGTCACGAATACCATCTACTGTAGCCAATAAATGCCTAACTCCTTTCCCCTCGCTTTCTTCCCTCCACTCATTCCTTCCCCACGGTCCTATCTCCCTTTCTTTAGAACTTGCTCCATGTGTTGCGAACGTTCATCCGCGTTCATTGACTCACATCCCTTTCCAGCATCAGTATCATTCTGTCTTTCCCTCATCCGTATCTACTTCATAGTTTCGTACCATCCAAAAACAAACTTTTCGTCTTATTTACGTATTCCGTCTGTACTAATTCAAAATGCTCATCGTCTCGTAGCTCGTAATTCATAGATGTTACATTTCTACATATATGTTCATGGATACATTCTCCTAGAGGGAGTCATTACCAGCCTCAAAGTTGGTCCTCAATGTGCGACATTCTTTCAGTCTTGTAGTTTTTAAGTACCAATTATGCATGATATTAGGGATGACATTACTCTGTAGTAAAATACGGGTTCAATAATAAGGATGAAAAAGCACGAAACGTACTTCGAAAACTACTTTCTTAACAACCTTTACAAAAAGAGCGGATTATAGTATTTTTAAACTTAATCTTTTCATTGAAGTGTACTAATCTATTAACTATTTCCAACTTCAAAAAGAGTAATTTTCATGGTAAAATTTAGAAATCAAAATAAATTTTAAAAGCGGTGCCTTTACCGAATCAATGTATTAAGGTAACGACCAAATGCAACGATGAACTCACAACTATTCGAATTTTTCGTTTACGTCAACCACCTGCCACATTCTTGCACAATCAATAGTAAATCCTTATGGAATCTAGATGAGTAATAATTTTGGAAATTAAATTGGGATGGTTTCAAAGGCTTAGTAATCATATCAATGCTCGTATAACTAATGAAACTTGAACTGCTAAAATGACATAATTTCAGATATTAACTACTTGCAATCATCAATATGTGTTCTAAGACTTGGAAAAAGATTAGTTGTTTGTATTTTAATATTTCCCTTAGCAAATCCATTCTCTATATTCATATCGAAAAGTAACAATTTCTAGGGCTGTCCCATTTTCAATTCTACTATCCGTGGCACAAAGTTTGAAGAAGCATTTATATTCATACGGGTAGAGAAAGAGTACTTATTCCGATATTTCTTTTACTCAGTTACTTTTTATCAATCATTAAATCTTATTTCAGCTAATCTCTCAAATTGCCATAGCCGTAAAATTGCAAAAAATCATTAACCGAAAAGAAAGTTGGGACACGGCCGTTGTAGAATTAGAGGTTTAAAATCTCCAGTAGCCTCTTAATTTTAAACCTCTATATCATTAACCCATTAATAAAATATGGAATTAATCCCAGTTGAGGTAACGTGATGCCATGTCTTTCCTTATTAACTTTACTTTCGAAATTATAAATTTAAAACTCTTCTAAAGAATAAAAACATATTTTATGGGTAACTTTGGAATTGTGGCTCATTTTGTTTTGTCTCTTACTTAATTTACCTTTGCAATACTCTATAGCAGTCCACGACACTTAAATATCTCTGTTTCCCCTATTTTCAATTCAGTTAAGTTTTTAAAATGAAGGGATTGTTATACTTTTAAGTTGGCTAAAAATGCATATGTTGGCCATTGAATGTTTCCATAAAGCGATTATTTTCCCTCTTTTCTCTTAGCAGCTCTTTGCTATACCTCTTTGTAATGGTATGCCTCTTTAGTCGCTGTTTTTGCACACTCCCCTGCAAGTATCTTTGATGATGGATTCGCTCAAGAGAGTGGGCCAAGTAGACTCAACTCGAGCCAGAAGAAAGACAATCATCTATCATTCCATTCTCTCTTGCCTCTTTACCTGCCCAACTAGTTTCTCTTTTTGCGTCCGTCGCCTTTCACATGTCATCCCGCTCTCGCCCTCTCTAGGGATGAAATGCTCAGTCCACCCTTCCGTTCAGAAAATAGCCCCAGCGGCGAGGAATAGTCCAACGAGTGCATCTCGTCTTTCGTCTCGCATGGAAATCTAATTCTCGTTAGCCACGTGTTCCTCAGATCGAAACGGTTCACCTAATGGCGTAGAGTTGGAGAAGAAATGGAATGTTAAATGGTTGTTATTGGGGATGGTGGTATGCAGACGGAAATTTGGTTCCACCGGATACCGGTTAGATTATCATTAAATGAGCGGCATTCGTGTTTACCTCTCCCTTGATGGGATGTACTGGAATAAACAGAGTAGCGCTTCGACCTAGCGGGTTTCTCTATTTTGCCCTACAAAGGCCTCGTTACACGATTTAGTAGCCGAGCCTTTTGTTCTTCTCGAATTTGAAATCCGACCAGTGGCGGGGCATTGCGCCTAATGCGGAAGACCTTTCGTTTGAGATTTCCGGCGAGTTTTCCAAGGCATTTGTTTGCTACTCTATTTGATTTGGAATCGATGCAGTGTCGATACTCAGTCCCACAGAACAAAGACACCCAACGGGTATGTTTTACGATTGATTTTCGGCTTTCAGTTCGATTATTGTTGTTCTTGCGGTAATCAGCGCGTCCACTCAATTTATCTTTTCCAGGAACGATGACTGAATAAGCGTTGACTTAGGGGAAACACGTTATTTCCATTAATGATTTTCACTCTCAATACGTATTTATTGATGAATAGAAAAACGGCTGTTAAAATCACAGAGATAAAATTTAACTATAATACTTCTGCTAAATTCGTTATTTTAATTTAATTTGTTCTGTCATTTATCTGAATCAATTATTAATAATTACCAAAATATCTGAGTCCAACGAAATCTTTCAAAGAGAATAATTCAGGCTCTCTAAATTTTATTATCTGGTCAGTATTACGGTAGACTAGAGTTGTATGCGAGTTTATTAATTTGTAAAATAATAATTAATAAACTCAGAGATCTGAGGAATCTCCAAAAATCGTTCGGCTGAGTCTTTAAGTATATTTATATAAAGATAAAATTTATTTTGACTTTAGATGAAATTACAATGAATCCTTCTTTATATTTTTCCTCACAAAGTTATAAAGGGCTTCTTTCGAGATGTTTCGTCGTATCTTCAAAGGAACGCGGATTTCTGTGAAAACGAAAATATAAAATTCCCTTTTTAGTTCGTAAACGTTTCTAGCTGATTAAAGATGGAGCTATTATCCAAATACTTTTGCACAAGAGTCGCTTCCAATTATAATCGATAGTTTGAGCTTAAATTTCTAATGTTACCTCCTTTTGAAAACTAATTAGCTAAGAATGTCATAAAAGCAGCTCGTTTGAATTAAGCATCCTTGCGAAGAGAAAATTTAATTTCCTCATTTAAGGGTAACATAAAATCCGTTCAAGTATTCCTTTGTGTCTTGGATGGATGTGAAATACAACTTACGGGTAAGCTCTTCTTCATCTAAGAGGTCTCTGTGAAATTGTATCTCGATAAAGAGTATTTTTCTTTGAAACTGCGCTAGATAAGAATGCAACGGACGGAGATATTTTTAGGTAGTATATCCGCCAATAGCAAAAAACAGAAGATTTCAAAGCCCTTTAAAGGAAAACAGCAACATTGTTAAACAAATATTTTATCTGCTTCTGTTAACTCATCCAAAGGTCAAAAATCGTCTTTTGAAATCGCGTATACTTTTATAGAAAACTAGAATCGAAGATATCTTTTAACTATGGGTTTTTAGGGGTTAAGTTCGATGTTTGATCTGGGAAACACGGGAATAAATTGGGAATACAATTCCAACAATAAGATCTTCACGTATACATACATCTTCACGCAATCATTGAGATTCAAATAAGTAAATTAAATTCCGCAAAGGCATCGATATCACAATTTTAATCCTTTCTTTCTTACATATGCCTTTTCTATCAATTCCAGATATTTTATACTTTTACATTTTATAAATATAAAAATAACTCCCTGGTTGTATGCAAACCTCTGCTCTAGATATATGATTACATAGGGATCTGAATGATAATACGAGTAATAAATTATCTAACTGGATCGATTTTTTAGTCAACGAACTACTTATACAGTCCTTTGATACCTTCAGTTTTTGAACATAGAAAAGCGAAAAGATTGATGCTCAATTTACTTTTCTGCCACTCGTTTGAAAGAGTTCCGGCATTGCATCTTTCATCGGGATAACTTAGATGAAAAATTCGACGCTAGAAAACGCTCGTCTCTTCATCGCGAATCACTTTGCCGTTCGATAAAATCGAAGCCAGACAATAAAGTTACGATTCCTGTTCCCGGCTTCGATGTTTATTTAAGCGCTTAGGTACACTGTAGCGGTGCTCTCGTCAGATCCGAGTGCATCTCGGGTTTCCGTTGGTGCTCATCGGCTTCGCACTAACCCCACTCCTTGCGTCTCCCTAAGCCCTTCTCCCAGCGACCCCTACTGATCAGTTCCGCAAATAAGCGGCCGTAGTACATGCGGATCCACACATACTACGAAGTTGCAAATAAATCATTGTACTCACCGTTACTCGTCCAACCACTACAAACATTGTGGACCTCGGCTAGTACTTCGTTCCGATTAGCAAAATCCTGCAGTGAAAGGTGCGAGCCGCAATGTGATCAGTGCGGCATTTGGTATGCACGTAATCTCAAATCACCAAAATATTCCAATTTTGTACACACCGTAGCAGCTAACGAGAGCTTTATCAGGACAGGAGTGTGAAAATGCCTATTTTTTGCACCCAATGAAGGTTTGTTTTTCAGTCTATACGCCAAGAAGATACGTGATTTTCACTCGCTCAGTTATCACATGTACAAGATTGCCATCCTAAAATGCTCGCTACCTTAAAGATTTTCGATTTCATCGATATCCCTTTAAATTAAAATATTTTCGATTTCATCGATATTCTTTTAGGTATTCAAAGAATGATATCCTCACCAAGTGTGATTGGATACAGGATAATTTTTTCCATTTAGTAAACATGCGTTCCGAATGATTTTTGACCGCTGCCAAAATATTATAAAATTGCTGCAGTAGTTGCTGTATAAACTCCTCCGATAAAGTAAACAGTTTGTAAAATAAAATTATTTGAAAAATATTTAATTTAGGATTTATAAATGTAAATATTCATTTAAACAACTAATACGTGATTTATTATGAAAAATGATAATCATCAGCCAAAGAAACCTTTTGTTCTAGTCCCTGAGGTCGTAAAACGAGACGTCAGTTGTGGCTTTGAGCTCTCTATTCGGTTCTGCTTTCTCGAATGGTGAGGGAGTTAGTGTTGACTGCTTTCTATGGTTAGCATATTTAACTTTTTAGTGACATTCTAGTAACATATTCTTCATATATTGCTTCCTCGATTCTCACCCAAGAAATATATGGAATTTCTTTATTCATATACAAACAATTAGAAAATGTTCTAATGATGGAAATTCATTACAATTGATAAATTTATTTTACGTTTAATGAGTATATTACAAGGTAATTTCTATATTTAATGATTCTTTTACGTTTCTGTGTGCGATATTAGGTAGCAATTATCGTTTTACTTGTTACTATTATTATCAATGATTGATTCTTTTTACTCCGTTTCTTCCTTTTAAGTCAAAGTAATTGTCGAAAGAGTCCAGATTAATGTACGTGGAAATCTTGAGCGTAAGCTTTGCGTTTACACTACCACAAAGTACGCACTTAAATTGTGCAATGTCTCAAAGCATAGGTACAATTAATATAAGAGAAACACCCGAGACAAATGATGGATTGAACTAGTAAATCAGGGGATCATTTTCCCCAGAGAGGCTACGTCAGATTTTAATGTCCCTATCTTGACTTGAGGAAACCCCTCGTGACGCGGAAACGTCATTAGTAGATGTAAATTGAAATTTGTGTCAGTGGAGAGGGAGGCAGATGGCACCATGAAAGCTTACGTGAGCGTTGAAAGTAAGAGAGAGTTTCCCTCCATTTTGGAGAGATTAATTTCCCCGACATGTCTGAGCCTTCCGACTTTATGGTTAGCGATTGTGATTCTTAATTTTAAGAGCGAGCTGAGCTCTGGGAGACTCTCGACACTGAAAAATCATTGGGCAAAATACCAAAAAGGATGATGACGGTTTTGACGACCCGGTATTTATATCTTCACGATATTTAAAACAGGCTATGGAAATTGGCTGTTTAGTGGCTTTGAAGACATGCATATTTATGAACTCCGGATGAGGAGATTAAATAAAAATTAAAGAAGAATCCAAATTTTTTGTTAATATTTGAGTAAGATGGGAGGAATCATTCATCATTTCATTATCACTTCGAAAAACTGAATTTATCAACTTTCGAAGAAAATGATTGATTGCTTTTAAGACGAGTGTATTACCGATACTGCATCTGAATATGAAGCGAATATCTGAATATGTTATGTTGACTTTCCCAGATACGTATTGCTTTTCATTGGGTAACACAGTTATTGTATTAGCTTTATTTTTATTATTTATTTATTACATACGACCGCCGCAGATTCGGCATTAATCTGCACCACAATCAATTAAAACAATATTTTAAAGTTCTATGTAAACAAATACACAATAAAATACAACTAAAATAATTTTCAATTTCACCTTAGTTTAAGTAAAATGGATAAAATAAACAATACATACAGCATATATAGGTAAATTTAACAGTCAACTTAAGAATTCATAAAAGCTTCAAATTTATATATACAAATACAGAAAACTAACCAGCTACATAAAATAGAATCATACATAAATATAAAATAAAAAACATACATACATTTATATAAAAAATAAACAGCGCTTTGATGTGTAAGAATTTATAATATAAATAACCCTGAATTAGCATCCACATGGCTTGTCAAGTACTTATCATTCAAGATTTTTCGGGATTCCTGATGGACCTTTACGGATACCATAGTGGTCACGAAGCCTATTAAGTCCCCATTATTATCAATGATTAAGTATTATTATTAATTAATTAATTATTATAAGAATAAATATTTCCATTAGGTGCAATTTACCGTTTCTAGCGACGTACTCGCGTTCATGTTATACAAAGTTGAAGCAAGTTCTATTTTACCGATTTGTGATGCGTTTATTGGCTGAATCCTTTCTAGACTTTGAGTTGGCAACGAAGGATACGGATGGAGAAATATAACGTCCTTAGGAATATACGATAGCTGTTTTATTGACAGAACCCGGGTGAAGGTATTAGCGAACGTGATATATAACTGTTTGAAACGCAAATCGATAAACCAGTTTATTTCTGTGGTCGCGGTTTCATTCGCTCACGAGATATTCACTAAATTGGATTATTTACTCCGCCGACGTGAAATCCCTTTCATGGGCGCAAAATTGAGAAACTCGGAAAGCAAAACACCTACGATTGGGTTTATAATACACGGCAACTTTCAATTTAAGGGTATACTATTGTTTTTCTTCATTTGGTTTCCGCACTTATATAGATCGAGCTTAATATTATATCCGCAGAACGAACTTTTTATTGCATTTTTCTAGCTTTGTCGCAGTATGACTGGCGTCAGCGATAACAACCATTTTGGATTAAGCAGACTATCTAGAGCCATATTTCGAGAAATTACGACATCAAGTTGTAAAATTAGTCAATAGCTACATAAACATGATAGTGTGCAGTATACAATAATACATTATATATATACAAAATATATATAGTAATGCTTATTGCTTCCACCTATGTAGTCCATAGCCGTCTACTTGAATATCGACGGAAGCTATTTGATAAATTTATCTCTACCGATTTCGGGGAGGAGATAACAGATATTGTCATCCCAGTTATATTCCTACGCGACCTTCGAGAGAAAACAAAAAAGCGATACAGGGAAGTAGTTGCCAGGACAGATAGCTACTTTTGGTCATTTTTTCCGCGAAGTATTAGAGAAGCAAATAGCTCTCCAGATTAGATAGGTATATTGGTGTCTTACACTCCCTGCCACGCGCCACTGGTAGATTGCAGGGTTTAAATGTAAATGTACTTTATTAGATAAATCTTTACCATAACATGCAGTACCATTTTAACGTGTTCTTAACGTGAAAAAAGTAACATTTGAAATAATTAGCAAATATAAATTTTCCATTATCAATTTAGAAAATTTTCAATACATGCATGGGTTCGTCAAAGCCCCCTTTACCTTTCTCTAAACTGTTTGTTTATTTTCAACATAAGGTGAAACATACCATACTTATAACTTTCTTTTAATAAAGAAGTGTTAAAAATATTCGATTTCATCCATCCTCCGAATAGGATTCAAAATGTGCACGTTACAAGATATGTAAAAATAAGAACTTCAGTGAGCATATTTCTTCCTGAGTTTAGCTTTTATTGGACGGAAGAAACGAAATTATATAGGGCCATAGTTTCCGCGTTCCTCAATGATCATCGAGATACAATATAAATTTAGATATCTCGTACTGCATCCCTCAAATGGAATTCAACGACAGAACTCAACTAAGGATTTATGGTCATCATCGGTGCATGGCTCGTTTCTTACGATGTATTTTGTGAAAAAATTCCTTATTCATCAATGATTTTCTTACACTATCTTCACCTGCTTTGATTTTTCTTTCTGGTGCAGGATTACTATTCACTCTTGCAAATGGATGGTATTTGTTAATATTTGGCCAGATTTAGAGATTTTTAACTTATAAAGATTCGTGTACGATTTCATTTCTTTCATTTTCTTTTTTCCATGGGCTTACAGCAACAAATATAGTTAGATATTACTAAAGAAAATTTGATGCCACGTTGGAAATTGGCTTATTTATTCACTCATTTGTCCACAGAGAGCTAGTTATAGGATGTATTCCGCTGCATGTTGTGTAACAAAATTACTATTTAAAGCGCGTTATTATGAAAATTAATATTAATTATTATGGAAATTCCGTATTATCTAGGTACGTATGTGCGATAATCGTATTTAGCAGTGAATACCGCAACATTTATTACCAAATGTTTTCCGAAATCTCCGCACTTGACAATTAAAAAAGCAGAGGGAGCACGAAGAAAGCTGTTAGGCGGTATGTAAAAATAAATTGGCCGCCTGTTTAAGTGCAGATTCAGGTTTAGAAATCAAATTCAACTTCGGTGAGGAATTCAGATTGCATTAGAAAAGGAATACTTTTGACTATCTTCTGGCTACTATTGCTATGAATGTCAGACACCTATAGTTCGCCAAACTTTGGTTTCTCGATTTCCATTTACATTATGCTCATAGGAATGAATTAAATGTTTGCATACTATTACCAGTTACATCCCAGTTGTTCATGCTATCCGATAATATATAGACAGAGCAACATTAATATTTATAAAGTATTATTTTAATTGTACCCTTAACAAAATATATTTATTTAATTTTGTATTTTATGTTCACAATTTTGAGCTAATGAGTAGTAAACTACCCTAGTTATTTATCCAAGGAATAGTTACAATAAAAAATACAGTAAAAAAATACAGTAAAAAAATACAGTAAAAAAACGCTAGTAATAATTTATTTGATTCAAGGAACTGTTAAATTCTTTCAAAGATAATATGGAGAGAACTTCTGAAAAATAATGATTACATTTAATTGACCAGATAAGAGATTAGCAAGTAAAGCAATATGTATGTAATATAAACAAATAAATAACCCGCCCTTAATCTTACCAGAACCTAAAACTATTTCAAAATTAAATTATATTTTGAAAAATTAATTCAGTTATCAATAATTACGATTAAATTGCAATAAAATTGATTAAACAATTGATTAAATCGAACGATTAAAACAATCAATTAACCTGAGGTTTACCTTACCAGAACCTACTATTTAAAACTATTTATTGTTTAAATGGTTTAGAAATGAAATGTAAATACATCAGCAATGATTTTGGATAATGAAGTAATAGAGTAAATACAATTTAGTATTCAACCGGATTTAGTGATTAAGAGTATTTACTAATTTTATACTATTCCAATTGAATATTAAATGGTTATTGTGGTCGTTACTGCAATGAAATAAGTCCAAAAGTCGTCTACAGCGCGAATGTAATCGATAGAAATTTTAATCATGTTTCTGTGTTCGCGAATGAGGTCATTTATGTATGTGTTATACCTCATTAATATGAAATTTTCCTAAATATGTTTGTCGTCTCCATGTGTGCGTAATTAATTTGTAAGGCAACTAACTGCCCGGGCCTTCCCTCCAGGAATATATTACGCCGCGGATCCAACAATGCATTCAAAGGATGCCTTTACCAGCCTGCACTAAAGCTGCCTAATCCATTTGATTTCTGTCCTTCTATGTTATTGTTATTCCCATCTCTTTGTACTTTAGAGTAACTGTCTCAACGCGTTATAAATTATGGAATGATGTTCGGTATGTACCAATAAATATGCGCATGCATTTAAATAAATGGACATCTGGTTTTATCTGCAAACGAACATGCACAAATCTTGCTGAGGTCGCATACAATTTTACGACTATTTTTTCCGTTTTCACCGCCGAAATGCAATTTTCCTCTCTTTCTCTCTTTCGATTGCTCGGATAATAATTAGGATGTTACCTAAGACTGTCATTCGTGTAAAGTATTCAAATTTATGTAATTAATTTCAAGAGCTAAGTAACCATCGAAAGCGTCCAGTGTTTTAACTAACCTATATCTGTTAATAACGGCTATTGATTTTATAGAAACCTATTCACATTGCACATAGATAAATAATCTATATCAATGGTTCAGAGAGGTATTACGGAAGAAATTGACGCAATTTTGCTTAATTTTCTTGACATTCATGGTATTAATAACGATCACTTGGAGGTGAACTATTAGCGTGAGGTGCTAATATACCTATGTGGTTACAAAATAGTTTATGGTGTTATTACTAGAGATTATATCATATACTTTAGTGCAATTCATGGCAAGCTTTAAGGATGTAGCTCAATCTTCAATGGCTTCGTTTTTTGAGCGATTTTGACCGACATCGCTTAAATTTATTCGTAAATAGCCGTGTCAAAAAAACGTTAACAAAGTAAGTTAATAAGTTTATCCTTAATTGTAATTCAGAAATTTAGGAGTAGAGTTATTTTAGTAATTGAGTAAAACCTGTATTAATATTACTTACCATTGGTAAAAGAAATTCAGGTTAATGGTAGTTATGCGGGGGTTATACCGTTACTTTTTTCAAGTAGACATTTCGAGGGTCGCCGTCCTAATCCGGACCCTTAGCTCCGCTTCCCAGCTCGGGAGCGCCCGGCAGCCACATTAGGGGGGACCATAAATAAACTGACCGCGTGGAATACGATTTTAAAAGTTATAAACAATTCAAATGAGCAACAATTTATTATCTTTGTCGTCTCACTCGTCTTAAGAGCTCCGCATGAAACCATGAAAATTAAGATTTTTTGTGATTTTGCAAGAAATTACCCGTTTACACACGGCAAAGTAGCCGTTGAGTTGGGGTAGGGGGGAGGGATTTCCATCAAAAATCTATAAATCCTCTCCCCAACCCAACCAAACCCCCGTTGAGATATTTAAAACACCCGCCTATCTGACTGAGCAACGTTTCCCTGTGTAAACGGGTAATTTCTTACAAAATCACAAAAAATCTTAATTTTCATGGTTTCATGCGGAGCTAAGGGTCCGGATTAGGATGGCGACCCTCGAAATTTCTACCTGAAAAAAAGGAACGGTATAACCCCCGCCTAACCATCATCAACCGAAATTCAAATTAAAATTTACCAAATGAAAAATTGGATTTTCAAATCTATTTTACTTGCGGGGTTCATGCAGATTTCACAGATACTCCTTATCTTACACGGATT
Organism: Sympetrum striolatum; assembly: GCA_947579665.1. Lineage (NCBI taxonomy): Eukaryota > Metazoa > Arthropoda > Insecta > Odonata > Libellulidae > Sympetrum > Sympetrum striolatum. Next base: position 32,192,934 of record OX388352.1, read on the forward strand.
TTAATCCCGTCGTCATCTGTTCGTGATTTTCCTAAACGATACGTATCCCTTTAGATAATCAGATCTGATTCGAGACGCCGTAAAAACTCCACACCGGTTGCCTTATTAGGAAACCGAAGAAAGGGGGGAAACCTTCTTAATGAGCGAGTAATTTTGTTTTGATCCGCGTTTTCTCCTCATTAAGCCTGAAAAAATGGAGGTTCAGCGGTATTAATTGGCTCTCAATATAATTTCATCCGGAAGCGGACGACGCCTTGCTTTTCCTTTAAATTTTCGCGTTCCAGCAACGCACTTTTCGAGACCATATCCTGCCAAAAGGGAAATTAAAACCCAGGTCCTCAAGCCCTGCTTCCGACCCTGTTTTTATATCCTTTTTATTTTTTGCTATATCCTTCCAACCCTTCTTACCCGGGGTACTTCACCTATGTCGCCTATTCATCCAAATTCAATCGATAACTCAAATGAAGCTTGAATTGGCTTACGCTCGAACCCTATGGCCATTTAAAAATAAAACTTGAGTAGAAGCATCGTCCTTGGAGGTACTTGAGCGGATCAAGTGGGCGAGGGAGGGATCAGGAGTTCTCGAGCGTACCAGGGGTTCATTTCGTTTCGTCACTGTACTCCATCCGATCGCATATCTATTCCGCCCTGACCTCTCATAGAGAATTCTCTACTCTAGAACTTTCCCGTCTGCGGAAATTATATTCGCAGCCTCTCTACCTCGTCTCAATCGAAGGGTGCTTAGAATTTTCCCATCGAATGCCACTTCCGAAACATTTCTTTCGAGAGCGTCAACTAATTAAAATTTGCGCCGTTGAAACTCAGGTGGTTGAATGTTAAAGTTCGCGCAAAGAATTTTCTTTTCATTGATAAACTATTGTCTGCTAAATTAATAATTTCTTGAAGAATAATAACCTAAAAATGAAGAAGTAACGAAATGGAAAATATAAATTATGAGTGCATCAATTTATTTTAAATGTTAAAAATCAGTTTCAAGATATTGCATACACCTTTATTAAGAACTGTACCATCTGTACCTTAAGAATGCTACCCTCTATAAATGTTTTATATTTAACAAGAAAATATCCATAACACCAATTTTTTATATTTGGTTGCTAGTATGGATCAGTAGTGAGATTAACTATCCTCTAGCAATAATCATCAGCAATAAACTGATTATTTATCTCTAATGCTCTAGAGTGTCCTCAATCATCAGCATATTATCATCATAATCATATTTCATTGACAATTACACCAATAAAGTACAGTTAATATTTCACTCAATTTTATCTAGAAAGAGAAAAATTCACCTGTGATCAAGTTAAGAAGTTCTTCCCTTCTGCAAACTGGACTTTATACGGAAAGTGAATCCCATCATAAGTTTGAAATTGTGACATAAGAATGGTCAGAATTGCAATACAGAAAATAATAGGCTCCTCGTCATCTTTTATACAAACTTTCAGTCGATTACATACCTTAACTCTTTGTATTTCGGAAGCTAAAAATTTTCCGAGCCAATTTTCCGTCAGCTGAGGAGGGACATCTTCCTCCAGCGTGATTTTCCAACTTAACTCTTCACATTTTTCGATTATCTTGAACTTCAAACACAAATAGGCTATCATACGGTAACAGGGAAAAAATAATCCCCCGAGCATTACGAATCCTAACCGTCTGTCCTTTATGCCGGATCTTTCTCACCAGTCATGTGTATTCAATAATGATATTTACCAGCTCACTCCAAACCACTTCCTCCCTTTGGAGAATATATTTTCCTCTACACCTCCTTAAAATCTCCTTTATTTAATGTTTGCCTACCTTTCGCCCACCTCTTGTACGCCTGTTCCTCCCACGCTAGTCTTCTAAATCCCATTCCATCGCCGCTTCCCTTTGCCGTCTCGTAATACACCTTTATTCCTCTTTTAAAACTACAATTCGCCATCCTCCGCGTCTTACGCCAAAGACCCCCTCTTCCCTCACACTCTTTTATTATTCATCGTCTCCTCGGCGTGCAGTCTGTCTTTGCCTCCCACACACACACCCACAAACCTCTCTTATCTCTTCTCTAAAATTGCTCCGCTCGATCCTTCCGAACATCTTTTCCTTGTTTCGCTTAATCCACTCTCCGCCTTTCCTCTTTTACTTCTTTTACGCGTCTACTTCTCATCCATCTTTACTTCGCGTTTGTCACTTCTCATTATTTTAAGCTTTCGCAGGAAGTATGGAAGACGGTGTAGGAGGAACGGGTATCGATTGAGGAATAAAGAAGCAGAGAAAGTGGGTAAGAAAAATCTTGAAAGAGGGATTACTAAATAATAATAATAATAATAATAAAGGACTTTATTCAGGGCTAGATTGAGTTTATCGAGTCTCTTCTTACACCTAACCCTTTTTAAACTTTTAAACCCAAACCCTTTTAACTAAAGAGAGTAATATAGGGAAAAGTATGGGAGTAAGGCGCAGAAAGGTTTTTTATGGAATTATAGATGGTTAAATCTGACCTTAGCAACAAAGTGCTGGGAGACTTGAACTCATCTCAATGGGTAATATAAAAAGATGAAAAACGAAAATAAGTATATGTCTTAAGAGGTATTGGTAACTTGATATTAATTAGTGGAGCTATTATCTCTTCTTTACTCATTAATACGTTATTTTAGCAAAGGTTGTACAGTATCCCATGTTCAATTCTAGGAAAAAATTTAAATAAAATGTATTTGTTTGATACTTCACCTGATATCAATCAAATCGATGGATTTTACGATTGATCCGCTATTTTTCCTGATTTTTTTCTCAATCGTATTCCAATTAGGACAGTTAAACGATAATTGGAACTAAGACTGAACTTCGTCTCTAAAATGTGAAATAAAATGAAAATTATCGTAAAGAGACGAATAATGTCTATCAGCACTCATATTTTAGGTGAGACTGTTTCTAGGAGTACTTATATTCACTGTGCTTACCTACATTTCATCGTTAGCTCAAAGAAACAAACTTCAAAACTCTCGCTGTCACGTCAAATTAGCTACACCCGACCATGACTTGATATCTGTATCACTTTTGATAATTATTTTCCCGTTTAGTTGCATCATTCATCATCTTAACGGACATTCAATAATTTGTTGATAAATCAGGTGAAACCTCAGCGCCCGACTTTATTTACTGAAGATGTTTAGACTTAATAGTTAGCGTATTGATCTATATCTACTTCATTATATCTTATTTATACACTTCAAAAGGACTTATGGCATAGGATAGTGGGTGTACCCTCATATACGTCATATACCGTCTATTCCCTAATTCACTATTTTCACGTATCGTTCGTGTGATACATAAGAAATATTACGTCTTTGCAAAACGTATTATCTCTGAAATTATGGTGAAAATTTTATGTAACTGAATGAGGAAAGAAGACTTTTGTATGCTCCACAGCATATTTTAATTTGGTAGGTTCCGGCCAACGAATCCCATCATTAGGTAAATATCAGCAAAACTACAACATATTGTTTACATATTAATTTTATTATTTATTAATTATAACATATCAATTTTAAATTAATCAAAGTTTCCATTTTCTTTCGTCGAAAGATTTTCACCCCACATCATTGATGTTCGATGTATAAATAAATCGATGTATAAATATTCCCTTTTATTCAAGCTCGCTATAAACTCGTACAGGAACAGCTAAATTACAGTTCACTGTTTTTAAAGAATCTCAGCTGTTTTATTTACCTCGAATCCAGAGGAAGACGATTGTAAAGCGATGTGATTGTAACTGCCGCGAAGTTTAACCGTCTTGAATCTCTAATTCGTATCCAATCCGGTGACACAATTCCTCCAGCTGCGATTACCTAAGGGAAGCTCGATGATTGCGTGAGCTACAACCACTCAGACGCACAGGCTTTCGAGAATGTCCATTTGGTCGGAAACCGTTTCCCTCTTTATCCCCACTTCCGCCCTTTCCCGCAATCATCCGCTGTTTTTGCCATTCGGCGACACAATTGAGAGGGATGTGCTGGAAAGGGTAGTCGGGGAAAATTGTCGCCTCTTCAGCCGAAGGTAAAGCGCGGGGCTTCGTAAGAAAAAGTTTCTCTTACGAGTCGGAGCGACCGAAGTTTATTTCCAGGAATGAGAGTTGCCCATCAAGTGCCTCATCTACGGACTAAATCGACCAGCACGCGGAATCACTTCCGTGGGTGAAGTGTGCTGGAAGCAGGAGGATGGGAAACTGCGTCCGGAGGATTAGACCGATTGACTAGAGAGAGCAAAAAACAGTTGGCTTTCGAACATTTTTTCAACCTTCTCGTCGAAATTTTCTTAACGGACTTTTGGAGCGGTAGGAAACAAAATTTTGCGGCAATTCGTCGAGGGGTGCGGTATCAGAACGGCTACCAATTAACCGGCTTTAATTCTCCGCCGGAATCGGGTTGTTAGGTCTTGGGCGACTGCTCAATTTCCTGCTAACGACAGTCGGAGTGCATTTAAAAGTCTTTTACGCCACTGCTGTTAAATTACTCTCGGAGATGTCCAAATTGTCCCCGACGCTGCTGTCGTCGATATCTCAGAAATTTTTGTTGCTTCTGTTTGATTAGGCGGTAGCACGACAGTGACACTTGGGAATATTCTTTAAAATCGATTTCCTTTCCGAGAGAATGTTTGCCTCGATAAAGTTAAAATATTATAAAGCTCATTGAATGATATTTTACGTTTCTGCATCTTGAAGATCTCTCTGTTCAAAATAAGGGTTTTTCTCCTTTGGTTTCTTCAATGAGGACCTCTGGAGGTCTTTGCCTTAAGTGGAGTCGATACTCGCTTCGATTTCAAAGTAACCCGAAACCGAAGTGAGATCGACTGAACGTTGCAGTTCAAAGGTGAGGACCTCTGACCAGAAATGGGAGAACCAAGATTCTCCGATGTTCCAGTTACGTCGTTGATTTTCAGCTCTAATTGTCCAGAAATATTTTTGTTTTACGATAGCTTTCTTCTTCTTAATTAAATTAATTGCAATTTATTTCTCTATCCAAGTATTTGTTTTCTATGATATGGCACCCTTTCAAAATTAATGTTTTTATCTGTTAAACGGAGTCAGCCATTCATTTAATTTTGAATTTTGGAGAATATCTGAAATGAGTGTTACTGAGCTCTTGTAAGGTTTTTAACATCATATTAATGTAATAATAATATTAAAATAATGAATAAATAAGAAAAAAATACTTCTTAATTTTCTTGATTTACACATTTGACATACTTATTTGTGATAAGTAATAACGAGAAGATATGAACCTCTGACATTCCGCACATGACTCTCACGTGGCAGCTGATTATGAGATACTCTTCAACTCAATAACATTGAGCAATTTATTATTAGGAAATTACTATATAAGGAATTAACCGTATTAGAATATTTCTTCAATTCATTCAAGAATAATTGAGCATTTATGCATTCAAACCTCAAAAACAATATTATTTCAGTGAAGCAACAGATTTCACTGTCGCTATCGAAGTAGAAATGTCAAGCAATTTATCACTTGCTTTGCAAATTATTGCTGAAGCTATGCTAAGCCCCATAAACACAAATTTACCATGCAGAGGCAACGCGGGACAAAGAGCAAGCGCTGAGGAACAATGAGGGTCGGAGTCGTGCATGAGCCGTGCCTAGGGTACGAAGCGAGAAGTGTAGCAACATAGGGGCAGGTTCTCTTGATTCTCGTACTAACGAGGTGGCTCAGTAAAGTACCCCAATGGAGGCACAGACAATGGGTGACTTATCAGCGTGGGACATCCTTGATGGCGAGGAGCCCCACAAGGGCGAGATTTGAAATCCTACCGAAGGGAGTGAGGATAGGGTAATAAATTCTAATTATTGACAATATGTTTTGCGTTCGGAGGTCATTTATCTATCTATTTAAGTCGACGTTGAGGCGTACGCAGGAGGCACGACGGATTAGGGGAGCGATCGTTGAAAGACAAAAGGGATTCTCCCGTCCTCTCCTCCACCTTCACATTTCCTTTTCTTTGCATTTATTTTCTCTCCCTCATCCGATGAACCTTTCGTTAAGCTTTGTTTTCTCATTCGTTTTTGTCTTCCACTCCGCGTCACGATTCTCACCTTTTGCGCACCTTTTAATCCAACTTTAATATATCTATATGAATGTCTCTCTTTCAGGCAATTTTCCTCATTAGAATCTCTTGTTTACCTTTCTCCTCGGTACGAAATCTCTCCGCAGGTTTTTTCAACAGTCTTTCTTCATCTTAATGCCCTAACAAGCTATTCTCTTTCTTCATCTTAACTAACATGCATATTTATTTTTCACTACCTCCTTGTTTTCTCCTTTCTCCATCCCCTCTATTGGAATCCCTCTTTCCTTTTGTCGGCTCGACTTTTGTCTCTAACCTTCTCAAAAGCAACGTAAATGAAATTTTTCGTCTCTTGGGCTTTTCCCTTGGGGTCACATCCGTCTACAATTTCATCACTCCCCCAAGCAATTTTCAGTTTTTTGTTCTCTCTCGTTCATTTCGCTCAAATGTATTCATAATCGATAAAAATGTATGTCAAAAGAGTAATATGCTTTGCTTCACCTCCCCATTTAGAATGTATCTTCCTCCCCTTTGTATCATCTCAAGACGATTTTCTTTGGAATTGTTCCTCTACCGTATGGTTTACTTTATTATTTTCTCTCAATAAGTTCATTTTGGTTGTCTTTGCGTAGAATTTGCTGAATTCCCACCCTTGTGTTCCTTGGTTGCTTGCCTGTATCTAGTTAAACCAATAATAAACTTGATAAAATAATAACTATATGAGATGCATACAATTTCTATAACCATTTCCACATGTAGATTTAACGGATTAGCTATAGAACTATATCGTAGGCAGTCTAGAAAATCCTTAAAAGCCTCAACTCCTACTCTCTACACTACTCACACGAATCAAAATACCACATAGTAATATATTATTTTCTGATATTATCCTCAGTGACAGAAAAAGTTAGAAGAATTATCTATTTTGTAGTAATTTTGCTCGCTTTGTGCTTAATTTCCATACAGTAGTCTATGCAAAGAGTTAAAATAGTATAACAAATAACTATCTCAGTCAAAACAATTCTCTTAGAGGGATGATACGCTAAATGTAGCTAGAATTCTGCATTTTTAGATTGCTATTATTTCGTTACGGTAGTATCCATGACTTAAACTACAACACAACTATATTGACGACGTAAATATTTTTATTCGGTATGTCTAAAGCGAAGCAATGATGCAACTCCGTGGTCAGGTAAAATGTTCCTATGTGTATCGCTAACTTTTAGGAAAATAGTCATGATCATGATGATGAGTCATGATTAACTAAAAAGTATACTATTATAATTTTTGATAAAAATCATATCTCATACGAGTCTCTTTCTTAATTTTAGTGAAATGATAGCTAAAGCTATCTGCCTCTGTGGGGACCTTTAGCGGTTGTTGGTTCCTTAAGTTTAGCAGCATTTGCTTAGGCTTACAAAGCACTGCTTTGGCCGCTCTAGGCGCTTAGCTTACCAAGTGGCATGCAAATGGGATGAATCATGGTGGTTCATTGGTTGGAAAACAAAAAGCAAAAGACCTGAATGCAAGTTTAAATTCTAGGATATTTTTCACAGCTGTAAATATTTCGGTTTTCACGGATTCGGCGTAATCGTCATTCCACATAGTTGTGCTAATAGTTACAAAATATCACATAAAAAGTTTTAAACAAAATTTTAGTTCATAAAAATAGCCAACATTGAAATAAGTAAATTCCTGGAATCATTTAAGGTAATTCAATTGGAGACTTCCTTCTGATCGCAAGTTTGTTACTAGCGTTCGCGTAATTTACATTTGTTGGATAAATTGCGTAATAACGCAAATTAATTGATCAAAGGTACCATTTGGGCTCTAAAGCAGGCACCGCAAAATAGCACAATTTACTAAGAAACCTCGCTCCGACACCTGTTTATTTCCGACGAAATGGGAGCGCACATTGAATAAAATCACGCGGTGAAAGCGATCTCCAACTGCAAAGATGAAATCGTAACCCATTTCTCGCAACAATAATATCCGTATGGTCGATGTTATCCCGCGTGCGAACTCTAATTAATTTCCCCACCGAAAATGTAGCGTTAAGTTCAGTTGATACGGGGAACTCACGGCTTCAGGTATTCAGAAAATGCGAGTAGCATCCAGATCTAGCTAGTTATTTCACTTCCTACCGCACCCTCTCCACAGCCTTCTCGGTTCCCATCCAACGCTGGATAAATTTCGCTTGTTTCCTCTTTATTCCCCCACTCTCATTGGATCCCACTTCCAAACCCGAACCCAATTCTCTAAACATTAATCAACTCGATCTTTTCCTACTTTCCTCCCCTCTCAGGCCCATTACTCCCCACTTCATCCTACCCCTAATTTGCTCTCCCCTTCCATCGCATCCATCTCACCTCTGAGAGAGAGGATGGACCAGCGTTAATGAGAGCCTCACGGAGCCTCGCCATTCCGAACCCATCCCAGCCGCTGTTTGTTCATAGCTGTACACATCCCAGCCCCTAGGAACTCGCACAAGGCACCTATTTGCAAGGCCGGGTCACAGGGAGGCGTTTCTTCTTCCTACGATTCGACTATTCTGCCTTCTGTACCCGGGTGATTGCCCTACGCAATTTAACCTAACCCTCCCTCTCTCTAGAGATTCGCTGTTTCAACTCTGCCCTCGCTTTTCGGTCGCAACGCGTCAAGGGAAGGGGAAAAGTTGCCCAATTAGAAGCCCGTGTTTACAAAGTAAATTGGAGTAAGAAATGACGGAGTGATTAAGGTCTTTCTTCTTTTTTACCTCTCGGAAATTTTTAATCCGTATTCGCGGATGTTGAATTTTTTCCGCCCGCTTTTGTCCAACTCAGCCTTGCTGCATCTCTTGTAACGAACGCAGTTTCCGTATCCATTCGGGTTTGGGAACGATGTCGCAGAAAAAGTTGCTTTGATGCATTATTCGATGGAGGAAATTGGATGGCGTGAACGTAACGATTTCGAGATTCCCAGCCGCAAATGCGAATTAAATCTTTCAACCAGATGCGTCATTCTCCTCACCTCGGCTGCTCTTGACGTCTTGCTTTTGATACCTCCAAGATATGTTTCAATTTCCCTCTAGGGCACGCTTGCCAGTTATGTTTTTCTACTGATTGAGACATCATTTACTATATCCTTGGGTTCCAAAGCTGTTGCTCTGCCATTTGCCTAGATTTTGCTCGTATACGCGCTTTTGGAGTGTAATTTAGTTTGCAAGATGCCAATTTCTCAGATTTTGTTTTTAATCCTGCTTTCCGTGGAAAATTTATTTTTCAAGTTTTTTAAAGGTTAAACGATCCATATCGCTTATCTTTACCGTATGTCGCTTGATTATATCTGAGAGTATGACGTGATTTTAATTCCAGGTTTTACGGGCGTTTTATCTCTTTCAGTATGATGTCGTTGAATTAGGCTCACGTAAATGGGTTATTCTAAACAATAATTTCTTATGATTTGATAATTTTCCTTCGCAAATATGAATTCAGACTAATACTAAAATATTAGCGATTAAATATGGCGGTCAATACCCGAAAATGTTTGTGTCATTGCAGAAAAAAACATTTTTGAAAATCACAGCATTCAATTTTCCAGTAATTTGATATTACGATTTAGGCATTAAAGGGAAAAAGGTTATAAAAACATAAACGTAAACTGTCAAAGGGAGTCCATAAAAATACGAAATTATCAATCGCAAAATGTTTGCCGGTTTGCATTAAATTAGCGCTGAATGAAATTAAATGCTTTACATTAGATTTTATAAAAAATTTTAAAATTCGGAAAGGAAGAAATAATGCCAAATCATTCAGCAGAACGACCGCAAATCCCCATTTTTCTTTTACAAATTCAGCTACCTACGCCACCAAAAAGCGTGCTTTTATAGAATCAATTTCATATCATTTTATTGTATGCTTAATCTAAATTTTACATTTTATAATGATAAATTTCAGTTATCGTTAGTTTTGGGTACGCCTATCTTATCGCATTTTGAGTTGATCATTAATTCATCTCATTTACTTATCTTAGCTCCCTTAATACTCATTCACTTATCTCGGGTAATTTTAAATCGTTCTCTTGATGAACGTTCATGATGCGCCATCCGGATTACACGTCCCATTGCTTTTCCAAAATATCCTCAGCGGAATTTAATTAGGAATCTCGTATCGCAAGCAACTCTTCCATTCCTGATTTTTTTTACCTCCATTTGGTAAAATCCAGTCGCATCCGAGCAGACTCTGCGCCACGTCGCATTCCTCCGCGCTAGCTTCAAATATTATCTTCGAAGAGAATAAGGAAGAGATATTAATTAAGGGAGCAAAAACCTCGCGTGGGAACGCTTTAATTCTTTCCGCCAAGAAGTCGGGCGCATCAGTTAGCGAACGCCCCCGACATTCATTTTTATCATCCACGGAGGCGTGCAAATTTAAACACGGGATTACTTTGTTCCGAGTAAATTATCCCCTTCCAGTCCTCGCTTACGAGATTAAGGCTTTTCAATTGCCGGATGAGCGACATTGGACCGCGACCAGGTGGAAAAATAGAGGGAAAACCACAGGCTTTTATGTCGCAGGGTCGACGAGATTGTTCGGAATAAAATAAAAGAAGCGAGGAGGATGAAAGAGGCATGTTAGTTAAAGCGCGCGGACAAAATAATAGCGAGAGATGTTCCTTCCTGCGAATCTCATCCGTACTCGCGACTCCACTTCCTGTTTGTCGCCAACACATGTCCCCCCGCGCGACCGTGTCTTTTTATTTACAAAACATCGGAGAAGCGAGGGACCTCTCCGAATGGCCCCAAAAGTCAATACTTTTCGCATACACTGACGCGGACTCTCTCCGTGTGTGTGTGCTCGTAAGAGAGAGAGAGGAAGGAAGTAAGGATTCCCCGCTATTCCCACTGAGGTCTGACTCTCTCCGCCAGCGAAACCATTTCTAAGTTCACGCACTAACAGCCAAAGACCTCCGCAAACTACCCAGAAGCCTTTTCTCCCAACGACTCTCATTTACCTATTCCCTTTCTACTCTCCCACCTTAATGTGCAGTGAAAGCTTCCAGCTCTTTATTAGCCGGAAAATCCCACTGATGCGAATTATCAAATTTCGAACGTTTCGTATTTCTAGAGAAGAGACAACGGGGTCGTGTTAACTACCTTAGAAGACTGCTGCAGTCCACCGGAAATAAGGGTTATACCAATACTACGTCAACATCTTCATTCACAATTAATTAGGCGTAATTGGTGTTTTCTTTAGATGGAATTCCAGGAAAAAACTTCCCCACCCCTGAAGAGAATAGCGATTTATTTTCCTGTATATGTAAGTAATTAATCTCAATTTATAGATTGCAACATGAAATATATATTGAAAAATAATTATTTGGTGAAAATAGCGCTCTTTTGGTATCCAGGCAACTATTGTATTCCAATTAATTATCTGAAGAGCGTTAAAATTGTAGTAGTACGTAGGAATGGGAATGCGAACATACTCTTCAGGAATGGTGCTGTAAAAATATTTTAAGTTACATTACGGAATTTAATGCTGCAATAAAATTGTATGCAACTATAACAGTACTGGACTCAGCGTTAATACGTATTCAGCTGAGGGTGAAATATTCTATTAATACTGCATTTCCATTTTCTTAGCATAATTTAAACATACACTCAGCTATTTTCAAGTCTGGCAGTGATTCCGCTTTCACATAAGTGGTTGAATTCTAAAACTCTTGGTGCCTGATTCCATAAAGTAAGGTCTCCATATCCCCGTTCTCTAATTTTAATTTCATTTGCGTGTACTCTATTATTTCCTTACTTGGCTTATTTCCCATAACAAGGGATCAATAAAATTAATAAATAATTTCCAATTGTAAGTATTTGTGCTTTAAAAGTAAATGGTGTATATTTAGCATTGAGAGCACCTTGCTTAACACCATGTTTGATATAGTTATCCAATGCAAAAATAACGCTTTAGCTAGCGTGAATACTCATATAACAGTTTAGACATATCATTGAATCTAGATCCAGTTCAAAATTTTCTCATTCACCTCTTTGCATCACGGTTCGTGTTTTCCTAGACTGGCGAAATCTGTTCCTAGCACAGGGAAAACTTGGCGATTCACTCTACTCACCCGAGTGACGACTCACAAAGCACGACACTGGACTGAAATATTGAATATTTAATCGGGCCGCATTAAGGTAAATGATTAGTGCGATGATACCCTTTCAGTTTCGCGAACTTGAATATTTTACTATCCGATTCCCCGCGGTGTCCCCATAGTCATGCCACTCCCGTATATCGGCCTCCCCGCAACCCCTCGCCTCACTTTTATCTTCTTTCCCCTCCTTACACCGCCCTCCCGCTGCAAGGAACCTTCCCTGTTTCCTCCACCCAACTCCGTGGTTCTAATTAAGCAGATGTCGGCTGCCCCATAATGACGACAGGTGACACACGAGGGCCACGCCTCTTCGGTTTCATTACGTGGAGTGACACGCCTGGGAGTCACCGACGGTTCTTTCTCAGCAAAGACCGACTATGGCTTTCACACTCCAGACCCTTTTCCCGTAGGGAACCTCCGTCCCGCCTTCCTTCCCTTCTGTCTTATTCCCTCAAACCACCTCGCTCCACATCCGCGCACTACTCTCCTCGTAAACTACACTCCTTCGCAGCCATTGCTTCCTATGCCCAAGTCTCTCAAATCGGTGCCTCACGACCCAACTGCTACTCGCGGCATTTCCCCAGAAACCCTCCAAATGTGACTTTCCGTCCGTAATGACGCCCACGCTAGCTGAAAGGTTGTTGACTGGAAAATTATCCGAGGAAAGTTTTTTTTAATCTAGGGGGTAAAACTGGAACAGTTGATCGGAGCTCGGGGCTGGGAGATTTATATGGAGGCGTCGACCCGTGCGCGTCGCTTGTTTATGGAACTTATTTAACTGATTGGAGGGACGAGGGAATGAGGCTATATTAACGCCGCCGATATAATCTCATTAGGAATCATTAATTGCGATTGGAAATCAGGGGTAACCGTTTGAGAAAACACGGCCCCGCCGGCTATTTTCGTCGATTTTTACCCAATCCTTAATGACATTCCGCGTCGAATAAACGGTGCAAACGAGTTAGGCAAAATAGTGAAACTGGGAAAGGGGCCGATTTTAATTTTAGTTTTCACTAATTTTGTGAAATTAGCTTCGCCTTAAGGAAAGGCGAAGTCTATTGTATAATTTAACGCCTTTCAAAAGGTCAACTTTTGGCTCAGGGGTATCTGAACAGCACTTGCAGCCTTTAATAAGGAGTTGTATTTGTTAATTCGATTGTCGTTAATGGAGATATTTTATGTTTACTTAAGTTTTCTTCCTTCTGCTAAAGTTTAAGTCTTTTGTTCTTGGTATTTCATACCATTTGGATCCTAACAGAACATTTGAAATCCGTTGAGTTTTTGAAAAACAGAAAATTAGTAAAATACGTGAAAATACATGAGAATATGTACTCAAGAAATATATTAATACCCATTAAATATGAGTTATAGGAAATATAGAATAAAAAATTAAATAAGGATAAGTAAAAAATAACTTTGGCGAAAATAAATAGAATATAAGATTAATTATCTCTAAGTAGACTAAAATGATTTAATAAATGTAACCTGTTATTCGCCATATTTTTAATAGCAAACATACATAGAAAAATACTGCGAACGAAAAGTAGATTGATTTAAGATATTCATTATTCAGTGATATTAGGTAGCGATCGTAGATATTCATAATATACAGCGGTAAAAGAAAATAAAATTGAATACTGATATGAGATAGCGATAGTAGATTTTTATTTTAGGTATTGGTAATAGTAATAATAATTGCATATTGGTAGCAGATACGCGTAAGATTTATAAAATAAATTGCTATCGTCTGAATTCCAAAGAGGGAGTAGTGTTCTAAATCCATCTTAGAGGAAAAAACGAAGGAAAAAAATTAAAGACGTATCTGTGAAACGTGATGAGAGAGTCATCAAGTTGGTCCCTTTCCAATGTCCTTTTGGTCCCATCCGAACATTTCTTGTCGCAAACATTAGGGAAGTGAAAGCGGCTGCTAAAAAGAGGCGTGAGAAGGAATCTGCTACGAGTTAAGCATTTACTCGCAGTGTATGTCGTTAAGGGTATCTTACGACGGAGATGCCGTGCGTTACTCCGTTACTCTGTCTTCGTCCAAAACGTCGATGGCAAGAGGCCGTAAGTTCCTTAATGAAGATATCATAAAGAGAATGTACCATCCTCAAGATACTGCGTGACCAAGTCATTCGAAAATGTTATTCGTGAAGATATAAACCGTTTAAATATCATTCTACGGTCATCTTCATCGATTTTAGTGCATTTAAAAGCACTGGTCAATCATTGTCGGAAGTTTGGATGACCTTTGCAAATTCTTTCGAGGATAGAGAAGAATTATTTACTTTTACATAAAATCATACAAGAATCAGGAATTACCGTTGAACTTGACGCTCGTAGTTCTCCGAAAAAATGGCAGAAATTCTACCATTCTTGTTTACAATCCGTTTGCAGCAAGTCTCTTATGCTTAAAAAAGAATTCCTCGGAAGGCAGGAATAATGTTGAAGATTTCACTGTGATACTCTTTTATATTATTTGTTTTTCTCCTCTTTCTCCAGACCTCTGCCTTTTTACCGAGGGAGTAAATCCCTCGTGCCTCTCCTCAGACATTTTAGAATTTTCTATGATCTAGAGTTATTTCTCTTGTTCATATAAGAGGGAATACTAGTGAATAAATATTTGTCTGAAATTTATGATAGAAAAAAATGTCAGCACCGTAGTTCTAACTTCTATCCTCTGTTGACCATTAAAGCATATTTTCCCTCGTTGAGAGTGCTTCGTGAAAGGCGGATTCTCTATTATTGCGTCCCTAGAAGAGAGTATGCTCCGTTTATTTTTCACTCATCAAGCCTTATTTTTCTCACTGTGAAGGATTTTGGGTTGTAAATTTTGCTAAGAACAGCGGTTAGAAAATGTTATAAAAGATAAAAATTTCTTCCATTCCGTCCTATTACCCGATGTTTCCCGGTTTCAACCAAACATGATACGCATAAATAATTTGCATTGATGGATACTTAATTACTGATATTATGTTATAATTATTTGCATGATAATTATTTATTTATTAATCATAGCTATCGTTTTCCATTTTTAAACCAGCATTGGATTTAGGATTCCGGAAACATTTTCCGATTCCCATTTAGAGCTTTTTGTTGCCACGATACCTGATACACGATACAGTAATTGATGATGTCTCAGTTCCATCAAACATTATATGCCTTATGGTATATCTTACATTAACACACGCATATATTTGATACGTACATCCTTACTACTTACTGTTTTATATTTCACGAGACAGACATAAAAGATAGTTAGCTTATATTTTAAAAATCAATAATTCATCGTAATTCATAAGAAACTGTAACTAAAATTTTTTAAGTCTTTCTAGAATCATATTCATAAGACACTTTGCTTTTTAACCTATATATGAAAAAATCTGATGTTGCCAACACATGACATTCTTCATTAGTTATTGAAAACAGAAGCCGGTAATATACAAATAACTCCAAAACAATGAAAGTTACAGAAAAATGTTTCAAACAAAAGTTGTAGTAATGTACATTATCTATACCTTTTGTATGTCGTTGTATATACCTACATTGCATTCTGACAGAGATATGTATGAAAAACTTCCATTTCTGGATAAAGAACAACTTCCGGTTAACCGTTGTTCAAGAATAATTCCTAAACAGTGTTCAGTGTATTCAGTGTTACGAAAAATTGTTTCAAACAAAAGTTGTATTATTGTATATTATCTATAACTTTTGTGTGTAATTGTATATGCCTATCTTGCATTCTAACAGAGATATTTAAGAAACAAAATTTTGTTCCGGATAAACAACAACTTCCGATCAACCATTGTTCAAGAATAACTCCTAAACAATCAGTGTTACGAAAATATCTGATTTGGCCAGCACATGACTTGCTCCATATATAAAATGTAGATATTTATCTACGACAGTATTAATCAATCAAAACTTGGAAGATATATAAGTGATTAATTTACATCATATTAACTTTTACGTCACAAACATTATAAATAATGTTTCTCGGGACATTTTCGATGAAAAACGGTAAAATTGTCCTTTTGAGTCTACTACAAGCACCGCTATAGGATGAATCACAAAACTGATTATATATCCAACTCAATATAATGGGCGATGGAAACGAAATCAAAATACGAACGAAGAGCAAAATAACACACGACCGACACAAACTATTAACAAACATAAAGACTACATATTTAAACAGTAGAAACTTAAAAAGTAACAGTGAATGACGAAAATTGTTAATATATCGTACATAAAAGAAAGCAAATAAGGAAGACAAATGGAGTAAAAAAACAAAGAAGAAAACCTTTTAATTATTTTCAATCAGCCAGAGCTCAATCTATAGCAAGAGATTGAGCGATAGACGCATTGCATTGCATTGTTTGCCATGTAAACAAACCCATAGTAAAGAACTTTATTGCTATTGCGAAGAGTAATTAATAACGGAAAGAAACCATTATAACTGAATAATTATTTTGTAATAAATACGAGTGTTTTAAATTCCAAAACAACTTCCGATTAAAACTTTGAAGAAATATAGTAACCATCTTGAATATAACATTATAATGAAATGGTATAAATGAAAACGACATTTTAACGTAAACATGTCACAATAACCAGAAAATTGTTTTCTTGTGATATGACTCCTAAACAGTGGTGATATCGATAATTTTTTCAAATAAAACTTATATAAATACATATTTTGTAACTTTTGTAGATAACTGTATGTACCTAAGTATCAGATTAATGGAGGAATTTTGCAAAAACGGAAACGAGCTTCGAAAAATAAAGCTCGACTTCCGGTCAAATTTACTCCAAAAACTAATGAATTCTAACGACACCAACCAAAGTTATATATATGAAATTTGGTGTTGATACAACAAATAGTTTTCATGTTAGAGCGCCCACAAAGTACATAATCAGCAACTTCCGGTTTATCGGTATTTCACGAATAACTCCTAAACAATCAGTGATAAAAAAATATGTTTCATACAAAAGTTATAGTAATTTACATTCTCTAAAGCTTTTACAAATAACAGAACATACCTATATATCATATTTATGGAGATATTTTGTGAAAACGGAAATTTGCTTCGAAGAATAAAGCTCGACTTCCGGTTAACCGGTTTACTCCAAAAACTAATCAACTCTGACAGCACCCACCATAGTGCTATATATGAAGTTTGGTATTGATACGGCTAATAGTTTTTACGTTAGAGCGCCCACAAGCACACACACACACACACACATATATACACATACACACAGACATTAGTCCGAAAATGGCAAAACGTGTTCTAGGTACCCCAAAAGATGTATTTCCGTTGAAATCTCGGAGTCGGTTTTTTCATGAAAACAATACTTTCTCTATACTACGTATACGGAGAAAGTAATAATCGTATATACCTACATTGTATTCTGACAGAGATTTTTAAGAAATAAAATTTTGCTTCGGATAGACCGATAGACAAACTTTTTTACCACAGACACACACACAGAAACTTTCGGGAAAATAGCGAAAACGAACTCTATGGGCCTCAAAACATCTATTTCCGTTTAAAGCTGGAGGTCGATTTGTTTTGCGAGTACAATACTTTCTCTGTACTTCATATATGGAGAAAGTAAAAATGCTTCTAATTAGTAGGATTAGAAGGCATATTGATTCTTTGTTTATTTAAATTTTTAAAAAATTCTTTATTATTCTCCGTTATTAAATTATAGTTTCGATAATAGCCTGAATCTTTCATGAATGAACTACCCTTTGAGCCGGACTGAATTGATTAAATTACAACTTAGCTAACCTAAAGAGCTTAAGTTAGGATTAAATGTTCTTCGCTTTAAGCATACACATCCTCGCTTTTTGAAGGGAAAGGCACTTGATGGAAGTAGGGGAAGCGATGCCCTAACCTGTGCTCTGCTTTACGTCTCTCATATGTAATGAAAACTTCCCGAGACATATGGGAAACATGTTTTCCTTTGCCTACTTCCAAGAAAAGGTGTTCCCAATTCGTGACGCCTCTTCCTCCATCCCTTCTCACTCCTCCCACACCATCTCCTACGCCTACAATTTATTTTCATTCTATTTCCTCTCATTCCCTTTAACTTTTTCGCTCTTCCAATTCCTCCGCGATGCCATTTTTCATTTACAACCAAAATGAAGAAAAATTTTGCGCTCCTTCCGCCCACTTTAATTCTGTCGACTTGTTTTGGAGAAGAATCGCCATCATCTCTCTTCATTACGTTCGAAAGTGGATTCCTACTGAATCTCCTCTCTGCTCTTTATTGTTTCCCATTTCGGTTTCGCTATTTCATTGCATTAAGTACGACGAGACTGTCGATAGCGTTGATTACAACCCGATCCATTGCCAATTATTCTTCCCTCCGTCTTTCCTTATAATTATAGCTAACTACCATGTCCTTTTTCGTCCATTTCATTTGAAGAAGTTCGAGGTAGAAATACAGTTAAAAGCAGAGAACTAAATAAAATTTCACCATATCAATATGCCATTAAATGATTGATTCATTAAATCATTTCCAATATAAAGTAATTATAATAATTTTCAGGTGAAGTATTAAGAACAAAGTTCGGTGTGTGCCTTAAGCTTACTTTCTAAACTAAGTCATAGCAACATTTTTCATTATATGCATTATAAGTGAGCAAAATTAATGCCGTAAGTCAACATCATTCATATGTGGCTTTCATATAATCGCATTTATGAGAAAATCTAAAACAAAAGCAAATTAAAGATACGTTTTTCTCCATCTCTTATCAAGAAACATTGTGGAATACTCCATCCATCAAGACAAGATTGCGGGACCATTAGTGTTATGATGTGGAAGTATGACTTTAAAATCATGATGGGGTTAGGGAAGTGCGTTTGGAAAGAAATCGTGGAAAGAAGCTATCAATTAACAATAGCGGGAAGTGGTGAAGGTCCTTCGGATTATAATTACATTGATTTTGATGAATCATTCCTAACTCCTCTAGGATATTTAACTTCTTTAAAATAACAGCAGCCAGTTAGTAGAAGTAGTTCAAAATAAATATACCGCTAACGCTGTGGGTCTGTTTCATCATTCCGCTTCGTTGATGGGGATAATTAAAATGTATGTCCCCGTAAGTCATTAATTGGAATTTGAATGATATTTCTGAAGAATCTTATTTGAGATCCTTTAAAGAATACTTCATTGTTACACCTCCCAAAGTTAAAGCCTGAGGAAGAATTTGTTAAGACCAAATTATTTCATCAAATAGTGAACCTGTTGAGGGCACTTAATCATCAGACATTTATTTTCAATTTTAATATTTGCTAGTTCGGCAATATTTTGGTCGATATTCGTGAAGCGATATTAAATATGACTGACTAATGAAATATTCTAAATGCCTTCCGAATTTCTTATCTTATTAGCAAGTCCATAAGGATTTATTTTCCTATATCTTACCTTGTGCAGTCATGCACATAATTTAAAGGTATAACTGCACAATATCACGTCATCGAATTCCTCATAATCTAATTAACAATTTATTGGGAACGTTTACCAGTGCTGTAGTGAGTATTAAGTTCTCTTGGGCCATTGCAAGTAACTCAGTGTGCAGTCTTCCCTTGCAAAGTAACACTCTCGAAAGGGCTCGAGTTAAGAACGTTCCTGGAAAGGGATAGTTTAAGCATCGTAAAGTACAAGTGGCGGCAAAGAGACTTAGGTAGCATGCTGGGTACAATCTACTCAGACGAAGGCACGTAAGCACCAAGATAGTAAACATCTTCCCTCACGGCCACGATGCAGTAAGAGTAGGACCGAGAGAATGCAGAGGAAGCTAGAGGAAGAGTATAAAGATTTCATGTGGGATGTTTCGATAGGAATGGAGAAATTGTCTGCATGAATATATCAGCAACTTGCACATAATTGGATAGGGAAAATACAGCCCCGGAGAGAAATTTGATTAATGCATGGCATATATATGTTATTACGGACATTTGGGTACCGAATTTCTATTTGCTGAAGTACTTTCTGATGAGAAACCAAACCAAAATTGAGAAAAAACTGTCAATATGTATATAATGAGGTAACGGTTTGAAATGGCTCTTATCTTCTGTTTCAACTGTAATCGTTAGAAGTGTGTTCTACATAACCTGGGATAATATTTTCAAAAATTGATTTATGTTATGAGTCATGAGATTGGAATCCATAAATTTTCGATCAGTAATTGCTTAACTGTAATTCAGAGATCAGTAGTTCTGGAATATAACGAAGGAAAACTAAAATTTTAAAACAGTTGAACTGTAAAATCATTTTAAAAATAGTTAGCAACGCTTTTATTACTAAAATGTGATTGAATGATATAAATATACCATTATTCTTCCATTTTAGTGCATATAGAAGGATATTTTTAGATGTCAGCTTTCTAAGTTCACCAAGGGATTTCCTTCCTTAAAATATGAATGACATTTTCTTAATCCATATCCTTCAATAAAGTACTTAAGAGTGGAATTCAAGCTGTAGATTAATTCTTAGGCTTCAGGGTAATAAATAAGGAAAGGGTTAAGGTGACTTTGCACATAAGGGCATGCACCCAGGAAAATTCCCAACTTAATAATGTTAAGCTTTTTGAAGAAAATAAGTAGTGTATGTATAGTGTACGTTGGAAACCGTATTTTACAAATACTCCTCTTGTGATTCTGCGTTACGAATCTCTTTTTAAATATATATAATTCCTAACTTATGATATGCAACTCGTCTGAAGTTTCTGATTCTCTCTCATAATATTGGTGGCAAGGATGTGGTTCACATATAATATATCCTCCTTTCTTTTATGAAAGAGTCGTTTCATGGCCTCTCCTACCCACCGTCGAATCTCCTCCTATTCATTACCGCAAATTTTATTTCCTCTAATATCTCTCTCCTTTCTTCGCTGCCCTCATTTTATCCTTTCACCTTCTCTTCATAGCACCCCATCAATTTTTGACCGATACACAGGCCTCCCTTTTTTGTCAGCTGCCCTAGAAAATGATTGCCAACTAGCCGCTCCCTCAACACTTTTTCCCTGATTCGTCCACGCTTTCCTCGTACCCCTCACAAAATATTGATGAACCAATGGCAGCTCCGAAACCAGCAGATTCTGCCTTTCTCTCTTGCTTCCCACTCCTTGTTTACCCACTGAATATTTGGATTTTCTCCTCTTTTTTCTAATGAAAGGAATCCTGATATCTCTCAATACGTTCTCGCATGCCATATATAATGAATGATAGAGAATTTATTTCCGAATACGTGGACTGCTAAATCGTCACTTCACCAGTGTTCAGTCGCTGTAGATTTCTTTCGAGGGGTAGCTAAAATCGTGTGATTACCATTGTAATACAAAACCTATGTATGTCACGTTACATACAAATATACTGAGAAATAATTAAACTATGACCGACAAAATGTATTTTGGGTCATTATTAAACTGCTGATCTCAGTTCTTCGGAAGCACTTCTTTTGTTCTGAAATAACTAATCAATTTAATTTTTATGGGTATTGCCCAATCGCCAATACCAAAAAAGTATCAGTAATTTTAGCACAGAAGTATGCAAGAAATAAGAACAAAATCATTGACAGTGCATAGAAATGAGAATTTTTAACATACAATGAAAATTGAACATACACATAGGAAATCGTTAATATAAAGGATATGTCAAACTTTAGTGAAGGAGTTCATGGTTGACATATAGTTTACATAAAAATATTTTTTAAGCCTTCAGAAAAGTTCTTAGGTAGGTCAATAGCGTCACATATTGCAATTGCACTCATCAACAGTGTGTATATCTGCATGAAGTAGGTACAACTTTTGTTGAGATAAGGAATTGAAAAAACATCAGATTGAATTATCATATTTGAAGTAAAACTATTCTTTATATCCTGAAGTCTAGATTTATTACAAGGAAAGAGTAGAGGTGACTTTGCACATAAGGGCGTACACCCAGGACTTGCACACAAAGTCCCCAAAATGGCTTGTAAGAATGTTCTGGCCGGGTAGCTTAGATAGTTAGCACAGTTTCCCGGATAGAAGAAGATCCCGGGTTCGATTCCCGGCCCCGTCAGACTTTTTAAAGTCCGTTTTTCCTGGGGAATCTGGATTTATTGTTTCTTTCCCATCGTGTTTGGACCATTATCAAATAAATAGTACATAGCTAGGGGGTATCTTTATTTTGTGTTCTGAAAGAACGATTTGATTAATTTTCATGTATGTAATACGATCCAAGTTGAACTCCTTCCACAAATTGTGTGCTTACTCGATCCACTCGTGCAACTAAAAAGTAGCGTTGAATATTCTGCGAAGTAGCTCGAAAGACTCTATAATGAGTTGCAAACCTCAGAACGTAGTTGTGAGGAAATTCTTATTTTAACGGAATACTTTTGTAAAGAGTTCTCTATGGCGTGATAACACAAAATTGAAAATAAAAATATTGAAATAAAACAGCAATAATACTTAAGAGCTAGAAATATCGCGTGTGAGCGGTAGCAGAAAAGCCATTTAAAAAATAATAATACGGCAACAACAAATCTTTTTATTCACCTAGCCAGTTAAGGTAGATTTTCCCAAGTAATATTAAGAGAAGTGTTTTCTATGTTGTCGTTTTTCCCTCAGTAAAAAATTTCTCGCTTATAATTTTTAAAAGCCGTATATTTTACTAAAATGACTCTCTCTCTCTCTCTCTTTCTGATACAATCGTAGAATCCTGCGACCAAAGGATTTACATAAAAGAATCGGATGCTTTAAATATTCACAATATCCAAAGAGAAGTATACTGTATTATATTTGCTCTCATATGAATATTTCTTTCTTTCAATTGGTTTTATTATTTGTTTAAAATGGGCCGGTTATCATTTCTTATCTTTCTGTCTTGATGTTTGTATTTGTTAGAAGATACTGTTAAAAATTAAGAACCGTAGAACTTAGAATGGTGACCTGGATCAAATATGTGACCAGCGTAAGTTTTTAATTCAAACGGGGAACAGGAGCATGGATGCCATTTATGAATTCAATTTTGCAAATATTTCCGGAGAGGTAATGGGAAATTTGCCTTGATTATGCTAAATTAAATCTTATTGAATAGAAATAGACTATTGTAGGTTTCAAGTGTGGAAAAGTATTTCATTTAACTTAAATCTGATATGTTTTTGAATAACCATGTTTTTAATACTAAGTTCTTTACAATGAATAAATTTCCTCTCCGGCGTACATTTGAGTATGAATGAAATACTTAATTTTTTTTCGCGCTTAAAATGTGTTTAATCGGATAGCCGCAGAAATTTTCCAACGAAACTTCATATTCTTATGAACGGTTATAACGGAATTTACGGAGTTAGATGCGAAACATATCCGTAAAAACTGGGAGTATTTGTTCGGTGGTTTGGACAATGGAACACTCTATGTCCTGTTTCTTTGTTGTTTTCTAGAACGAAGTTTGAAAGGCCAATGGGCTGAGCCAAAAACTAATAATGAAAGCGCCCTTACGGATAAGGAAAAAATTACTCGGGTGCAATTTTTACCCGAGAATGACCGTTGTTAGTTCCGAAATATCCATTTATGCGGGAAATTCCGGAATTGAGCCATTCGGCCGAACTTGGCGATAAAAATAGACTTGGAATTAGTATATAATTACTCTCTCCGAGGCAATTCCGGCAAAAAAAAACTTAATGACGAAACAATCCAATTTCTCGACCCCAACTACAATAGCATTTAGGGAGGTAATTTTAGGTTGTCAAAAGCAGATCGCGTGATCGATAAAGCAGGCGGCTAATCTCCTATTAATTCGTTTTGACTCGTGTCACCATCAGTGTGAATTTCAAGAACGATATGGCGCCCTTCATAACGGCTGCCTTTTTCATTACGAGAGCTGCCTTCACGCCTGACCTTTTGTCACCACGGCCTAACTCCTTCAACGCCCAACCCAGGATATCACAAAAATTTCCATTCAAACTCAAACCACTGCCGTATTAAAAACCCATCCTCTGTCGTCTTTCCATCCGTAATATCCGAATTTACTTTGGAGTAGTTACTCAAGAGGTTGGATCGATATGGGGCAACCTTAGCCAAACTCATTGCCGGCATACTCCCATGAATGGGCCCACTCCCGTAATATCGCTGGCTTTCATGGTGCTCGGGTCCAAAAGCCTTGAGCGCAATGGGGTGTAGTGAGGTATACGGCGGTCGAAATGAAGGGAAAGTTAGGGTTTGCAACGAGCTAAGGAGGCGCCGGTGGACATCTTCTGGAAAAGTCTCAACCCTTTTCCCGCTCCCTCCACCAGGGGAATGTTTGAACGCTCCGATGATGAAGTCCCTGCTCAGATATTTATGGAAACTCGGGGCGCCTCTTTCTTTTTCCTCATCACTTGCAGCCCCCACCTCCCTGTTTCCTCTCATCATCTGCTCCCCCTCCCTCGCCTTCTTTTTTCCACCCTCGGCTACCTCTAGCGAAATCTCTGCCCAAAGGTGGTCGCATGTGTGCCGAGGGGAGGGCACAGTTCTCGGAAAGCGACTCCGCCGCCCAAAAAATACTCCCAAGGGAGAACGGAATTGAATAAATTGTAGACCTGTGCCGGATGCTACAGCCTAGTCAATAAAATGTGCCGTTATGCCTGTGTGTGTTTGTGCTCCGAAATGCTTTCTAAAACAGTTGGCGTCTTGATTATTCCACTCCCTCGGCTCGTTTTTAGGAGCTTCGTGTAATCTAATAAACGTAATTTTCTTTTCGTTCCCCGGGTAAACTTTTTGCTGCGGTTGATATGATCCCCCGATTTTTTTGGAATTTTGAATGGAAAAGTGGTTGAGGTATTTAATTTATCGAGTTTAATGCTTTGCGTCTGTAGCAAACTCTGGTTACCGAGGGTTAACCAATTGATAGTTTATCCAACCAAAAATAATTGGATAAAGAATTCGAGGAAATGACAGTGTAGCTCACTAATTCAAGGTGACTTTTCGAAGAGAGTGCCACAATACTCTTTCAAGACCGCAAGCTATAGCATGAGTTTAGCATTAAATAAATCCAATACAATAAAGTATTCCCTCGTAAAATCTGAGGAAATTGGCGGTTTTGAAAGTAGTTTAAAAATTTCTTCTGAAGTCTCGTGTTTGCACAATATTTCCTCAATTGAAACATTTGTCTTATCCAAACCTTACCACTGTTTGACTATAATCCAACCATATAAGAATATGTAACTCTACTTTTAGCTCCAGGAATCCTGGGAATTAGAATTAATTCTAGTGAGATAGTTGTGCTCAGGACTATGGTGATTAATTTGAATAAAGACTTCAATCATACACACAGTATCATTTAGTACAATTTCATTTGAACACCCTAATCATCTCCTCACGATACTAAAATTTAATTTCTTGTCCCAAAGATGTTATAATGAATGTGTTATTAACTTTAAACCATTTATTTCACAAAATCGTTCAAGATATCTCAGCTTCCACTCATTAGTATTTTGGGGAAAAACCTTGAACAATATTTATAAAAAATGTTATAGACGACGTTAGAGTACTTTAAGTCAAATAAATAATGAGGCAAAACATTTTTATAGGAAAAGTGATGGATATTCCTTTGAAGAAAATAGTCTGGTTCCTAACGTTTGATAAAGCCGGAGGTACGAGTGGAATATTTTACTTCATTACTTACTGCTCTCAAAGAATGATGGTAAACCAGAGGTAAAATTGGATGCAGTGCAGGGCATAAAGATCAATTGAGAGGAAGATCCTGTGGCTTCGAGGGTCCAACCACGGCGGAAAATTCCTCCGTAATTTTGGCTACTGAGGTATGTTTCGCTCCGAGATAATTTACTTTAGATCTAGGTTGAGTACATTTCCCGTTGCGGGAAAACATCAATTTTAGTTAAGTGCACGTATTTTTGTCGAAAAGGTTGTTTTCATGGGGTGAGTACACACTGGTTATCATTGCATCAATTGGCCGAACCTCATGAAACGATACCTATACAACCATAGTGACGGATAGTTCAGAGGGTTAATTAATTAGAGTAAGAGATAGAATGCCCACTGATTGAGATCGAAAATTGAGAGATCGTTAGAAAATTAAATTACTTTAGTTCATTTGTGGAGGGTTTCTCTTATCAGAGTGAATCTTTGAAAATATAATAATAATGTGTGGACTTTCATTTAAATCCTTGATTATGTCAAGGCATAATTCGAAACCCTGCTATGTTTTATGGAAAACCGAGATTTTTTTCATCTTAGTTTCACTACTATAAATTTCTTTAGAATTACAAACTTTTAGCTTTAGAGGATTAAAAAGGTATTTTAAGGCTTTAGGTGGCTGTGTTTTATCCAGTTTTTGAAACGCTTAAAGACCCCTGTAAGTGACCCTCTTAGAAACCCAATGCGCATTTCAACAGCTAAGCTAAGCTAATCTTTAAGTATTTTTGTACTCTTTAAGATGAAGGCCCAGCTATTGAAGAGCATCGGGTTTATTAAACGTTTGGTCACCAGAGGTTTCGGAATTTTCAGAACTTGTCATGTTTCAACCACGTGGGAGCATTTTCTAAGAACTTCCAATTCATATAAATCCGTGCTCGAATGTATCTCTTATCTATGTAATCTTACATTTTACTTTGCTCGATGCTAGTTTGATCAAAATAGACAAACATTTTTACGCCGTGATAAAAATTATAGAAAGACCAGTAAACTGTACCTACTACTGATAAGCTTTGATGCGCAGGTGACTAAAACTGTAGCATGTAGTGTGAAATTATCGATTTTAAGTTTTAGGAAATAATTGATACGCAGAATGATTTTTGGTATTGCAATTGAAACATTCGTAACTTCAATTCTTCTTTTGTAATCACTACCCGTTATTTATCTTCTCTCTTATCTATACCACGTATATTTATATTATAATTTTGCAAGTGAATCATTTATTTGTATTTTCAATTTAATCCCCAACCAATCCATTTGGTTCGCAGTTTTAAATTCACTCTTTGTGACTGTTTTCCAGCAATATTTTTTATAGTGCTCTCTGAACACGCAATATTTTTTAACGTCACTTTCCATTTTGAAGTTGCTTTATTCTAACTTGACTTTTGATCCATTTAGCATTAAATGGGGACTTTTAAGGCAAATGATCCAACCGAAAGGTAGATTATTCAATATAGGTTATTCAACACGAGAACCGAATCAAGGTCGCCTGCTTCTAAGTAACACACCATCGCATGAATGCTTTAACAAAGCGCGCTTGTTCTCTTGATCGAGCTCTTCATTTTGATCCTTACGGGACGCAACAGCCGCTTCACGCAATCCCGAAAATCTCACTTGCTCAATCCGCAGCGTATAAAAATATGATTAACCTCCCGCTGGGTAACTTCCCAACTTCGCCGGTAACGAGGATTACGGAAGTATGGCGCAAAACTTTCCACGGCGTAACGATTGGATTATTGCACACAGCCCGGCAACCTGGATGAAATTCGAAGCGACTGCACCATTTACTACGGCCCGAGAATTAAATCCGAAGCATTGGCTCGGAGTAAAGGAGAAAATGTCGGCGCGGTTTCATGAGGGAGTCCCACGGGGAAGGGGGAGTATATCCCAACGGCCGAAATACCCCCCCCCCTGCCCGAAATTCCCCTCTACCCGAAATTCCCCCGCATGGACGAAGAGGATTTGCCACGAAAGAGAAGCCACTGGTGTGGAGGTCCGTGGAGGAATAAAGCGGGAAGAGAAGAATGCAATGGTGCCGTTAGGAAGGGCGGCCTATTTGATTATCGACTCCGTTCCTCCCTAACATGCCTCGGGAGTCCTCTAGGACGATTCTTCCAAACCTTCTTGACGAAGAGCAAATAATAGGAGAGAAGAAGCGAATAGAGGAAGAGACGAGTCAAGGAGTAAAGTTCCAAATAACGGGCCTCCCTCTCGGACGGAAGGGGTCCAAGTTAGGGAAACTACTTTTATTCATCTTTCGAGCGATAAAAATATTTGGCCCTCTGCCACATGGAGCCGGGTTCGAGCTTCGCATTATTTTCTTTTCCAAAATATTCCCCAACTGGTCTTCCGACTTAATCTTTATACGTTACTTTTTTTCCGGCTACTCGTGCCTCGGCAGCAACGCCTTATTGAAAAAGGGTATACGTCGTTAATCATTGTGCCATGCAAAATACGAAAAGGGAGCGGATAAAAAATTAGGGGCGTTCGATGGCGCATTACATAGCAGCTCTTTCCTCCGCGGGAACTATCATTAAATTCAATCCCGCGTAAATTTAATTACGCGGAGTTCGGGAAGTTCGCGCGGAAGTTTAATTTTGAAAAGGGAACAAGAGTAAGTAATAAATGATTCTGACGCAACTGTTTGCCGGCAACAACTACTTGTCGAAATATCTTTCATTGACAGTGATGAGTGTTGAACGGTGTTTCCTCACTTAGAAATATATCATTAAGTTTAGAAGGGGAAGTGAAGTGAAACTCTGTAAATAAAAATGCGAATACATCTTCAATTTACGTTACACGCAGTAGCAGCGAGGGAAGGTCTATGCAAACATGCCCTTCCTTGCGGACGCAGATGAAATTGACAAGCGTACTGTCTTGGTAGAGTTGTCTCAATTCCGAGGATGGCAGTCTCGTGGAATAACCCGAACAAGTTTACTCCGGTCTCCTTATATGAAGCCAGTTTTTCATTTACCCAGCGAGTATTTTATTTTCTATCTTACCGCTCACTTTTATTCTTCACTGCCTCTGCGAACCACTTATCTCCGTCTACCGACTTCCTTCAAAAATTCCCCACCCGAGTTTCCCTTTGCCATCCTCATACTTCGCTTTCCCTCCTCACACCTTCAACCTTCACCTCTCGCATTTTATTTATTTACCGCTCTACGCAGCCAAAGCAAAGAAAGGAAATGACAGTAATCATATAAAACGGTCAAAAGCTTATCCACAATAAATTCTACATCAAATATAAAACAATTTACCCGACCTCACATTTACATTCATGAACGCAAGTACATATATAAAAACGTAGCTTCATACGCTGTCGGTTGTAGCTAAGGAAATATCCGTATATGACGATAAGTTAATGTATTCGGATATGTGAGGATTCAGAAAGTATTTAATGGGAATGAGGAAGGAGTTACTATTGGAGAGAGGAAGATAAGAAATATAAGATTTGCAGATGATATAGTAATCTTGGCTGATAACACGCAAGCACTGCAAAGGCTGATAAAGGATCTGGAAGAAGGAATGAAAGAATACGGGATGAAAATAAACGTAACAAAGACAAAGGTGATGCAAGTAAACATTGAAGAGCAAACACATGTGGAAGCAAATGAAGGCATATTAGAAAAAGTAGAAAGATATAGATACTTATGAACCATGATAAGTGATGATTGGAGGAGTAAGGAAGAAATAAAAGCAAGAATAGCGATGGCAAAAGAGGCCTTCAGCCAAAAGAGAAACTTATTATGCAGTAATAATCTAGATCTGGGGCTGAGAAAAAGATTGACAAAGTGCTATGTATGGAGCATAGCAATGTATGGATGTGAGGCATGGACGCTAAGGAAGTGGGAAAGAAAGAGAATTGAGGCATTTGAAATGTGGGTGTGGAGAAGGATGGAGAAGGTGAGATGGATGAATATGGTGAGGAATGAGGAGATCCCGGATAAAGTGAAGGAAGAAAGAAGGATGGTGATGGAAATAAGAAAAAGGGAAGCTAACTGGTTGGGCCACATAATTAGAGGGAATAGAGTACCGAAAGTGGCATTAGAAGGTGCAGTGAAAGGAAAGAATAAGAGAGGAAGAAGAAGAATAAAGATGGTGGATGAGGTTAAAATAAAGAACTATAGAAATACTAAGGAGAAGGCAATGGACAGAGAAGAATGGATACGGCAGTGGCGTGCGGGACCTGCTTCAGGGCAGAACACCATATGATGATGATGATGATGTGAGGATTCATCCTTTTAACAAAAGATTCTATATGCTCATAAATAGCTTATAAATTTTTTATCTAGAACTAAACTCCACCTACGATAAAATTCCTGAGTGAAGTAGACATTTTAAATGAAGTCTAATCCGTAAATCCGTATTTTCCCTTTCTTGTAGAGTAAAGAAGAGTTTATACTGCTTTCTTACCTTTAATTTATATTACAGAGTTGAACATACTATTTGCCTTATTTAGCTGCACTGTAATTGAAATAAAAGTAATGCAGTAGGGTTTATGGAACCAACCATAAAACGTTTTTACATGCAAAGTGTAGTTATTTCCTTCCTAACACAGTGAGATTCAAAGTTTAGTGATATGGTATTGTTAATTATACCAAAAATAATCATTAATCGTTAAAACACAGTAACTTAGTGTTACAGTTGATATAGCGTAATATAAACCCTGGGTAACAAACACACAGAGTCAAAGTAGAATTAATATAGGTTTTCTTTCGTGGCTAAACGGCTGACCAGTCATCAAATCCCCACGGTGACATAAATTAGTCGCGAAACTAAAAACTCCCGATATTTGCGGCGAAAATAAAAAATGAGAAATGACAACATTGCCCAAAATTTATAAGATTCCGCATTCGTGGGGGGATGTCTCCAATATCTTATCTCCCCCGCAGCTTACTTTTCCTGCACCTTACCACCCCTGCATATTCCTTCCCCATTCCATGGCCCTCCGCCCTGCTCTTGTGCCTGGTGTTCATCCTATTTCCGGGCGATACTCCTCCCCCGCCTCCCCATTATCCCCTTCCTTCCCTTTCAACTCTTCTTCTACATCTCTATAAATCCCCTCTCCTTCTGCACATTTTCAATTCTCTCCCGCTTCCGAGTGCCATTTCTTCCTCACACTCTCTCTGCAACATGGCCTCGGGCTTTTCTCCCTTGTTGAACTGCGTTCAATCGTCGGATCCGCATTGACGAAGGTTTCACTCGTTTTTTTATAGCTCTCGTGGCTTCCGAGACCCGGGGGCACCCGATGCTCTTTCTCACAACGAAATAAAAGCAAGAAGAAATGCGGTGGAAAGTTGGGGAGAGCGAGGGCGGACCCAAGAGGGCGCTCGGAAGAAGAGTACAGATGAGGAAATATTTTATCTCCGGTGGTTGATGTCGGCGGCGCATTCGATTCGCTCAAGTGCGCGCTCACGTAGAAATATTACGTGTGCTCATGCTTAAACGCGCATTTATAAATAACTGAGTTGTGGAATGTCGCTTTGTCAAAGGGGTGAATGGTGGGGGTGGGGTGGGGGGAGGGGGAAAAGAGGAGATTAACGTAAGGAGCTTTCAGGAGAGGAGTGAAGATTTTTGCTGTGGATTCACTCTTTAAACTTTCACATTTTGATTTGTTTATGCGTAATTAATTTTAAATTCCTATAACTGTTCCCAATAGGCGGAAAATTCAATAAATATCAAAAAACTAAACTTCAATTTATATTTCAAAAGGTTCTGACCTTAAAGATGTAGATTTGCTACGACATTATGGTCGTTCCTTTCTTGCAATCCTTTGGCATGGTAAAAGTTTACGATCATGAAGTTTTTGCATGTTAATAATCACCATAAAGATACTCGTGGTACTTCATAATAAAAAGTTGAATGTTTAGTTTCCATGCGTATTTTGCCAAAAATTATTTCCATTGTTTCAATGCGTATGCTCAAATAGTATATCTCGAAATCTTTTTCCAACCAAAATGATGCATAATTTGCAGTGCAAAATGTGAATTTCATGTAAGAATAAGAGGAACAAGATATGTATTAATATGATAAATGATTAACGTTAATAACTGCTAAATTCTCAATATCAGAATAAGTATATTAATCGGAAAATTTAGTTTTAATTTATTCCCAGCAGGGTTAATGATGTTGGTCGATCTGTGCCGAAAACGTTCGGTATTTAAATACATTTGTAAATTATATAGAAAAGCATCATTTTACTCTTACATATTATATTTCCAAATGGTGATACACTCATTTTAGAGGAATATAAACACCAAACTAACACAGTAATTCCTGGAGCATTACACTCGTGGAGTACTATGTCCGTGAATGCACTTACCGTGTTCCATTCTAATAGATTTCCCCTATATCTCGTTTCATTTCTATATTTCACCGTTAAATACCTTTATAATCGCGATGCCTTTATTAACCAAGCATTCCTTGATTGTGATACGTTAAGGGTATAAAGGAAGAGCTTACGCGGATGCAAATGTTTAGGGCTCTAAGTAAAATGGCACACAGGAAGTCTTCGCTGGAGATTCCTAGCGCCGTAATTCTTCTGGAATGAATGAGTTTTCTGATTCGATTGTCGCAAAGCCGTTTTGCCGTATTCAGGAAGTTCCGGGAGCGGAGATGAATGGATTCTGAGAATCTGATGAGGGAAAAACTCTAATCTTCTTAACCTTATGGAAAAGTTAGGGGATGGCATCTATGAATATTCTCGACTGCCTAGAATTGCTTACTTCTTCAGAAATTTATGTTTAAAAATGACAATCAACTGTTTTATTCTTAAAACGTATCGTACGTATGTACAGAAGACCATCATATCCTCTGAAGAAAAATTTTTGTGTATCTTCATATCACAGAAAGGTCTTCTCATATTATTAATTATTACATCTGATACAGTTTTTATCTAGCTTCTTTTATCAAATTAATTTAAGGATTCAACATACGAATCTTCCAGTCATGTAGCTATCTCAGATTTTTTAAAATAAATAGAAGTAAAATCAAATATGACAATATTCATAAGCATTTAAATATTTATTCTTGTTTTTGCTTGCCTGACAACTGTATTATCTAAGATTTTAGTATATTAATAATATAAAAGTACATTAAAATATAAATAAATATAAAATAAAAATAAAACAAAAATATAAAATATAAAATGAAAATAAAAACAGGAACAATATAAAATGGTTATTCCATTGATGGAACAACCTCTTCATTCAATCTTTAATATTTATGGCATTAGAAAATGTTATATTCTTTTAAAGAAATTACTTATTGTTTTACAGTTAAGAACAATCTATCTGTTAAATTCCTAAAATAAGGGATACTTTGTTTTATCCTTTTAAATTGAAGCGTATGAGTTTCCATTGGAAAAGAAATAATATGTGTACCCAAAATGAAAGATAATTGTGAAGTAAAATTTCCATTTCTGTATTCGTGCCTATAAAAAAACGTTTACAATAACGACTCTAACGATGTCTTTCCTAAATGTCTCAATATGTGAGCAATGAGTACTTGTATGAAAATTATATACCGAGCATTGAAGTTTATTAAAGATACTTATTGAGAGCTGAACTTTTATAGTCTAAGTCATCTAACGCATCAAGCCTTTATATTATTTTTATTCCGAGGTAATGAAACTATAGAGAAAGATATTGATTGCTTAGTATACAGATTTTCTATCGCCTCCGCATGATAGATATGTCTGTAATTAATTTCTAACAACGCAATATCGGGAAACGTTGATGTTCTTATCACTAATTATTGCATTTTAATCCTATCCATAGAAATTATTTCAGGTAGTCACGTTTTCACTTTTCGAGGCGATGAAAAGAAATAGTGGAGTAATAACTTCCTCATCTCTTTTGGAAGCAGAGCCGCTGTGTCAGAGGCAGGAACTTAATAGCACGTGATGGGGTTGAAGATTTTCTCTGCGCCTTGGGACTTCAGCCCATTCCACATCCACTTTCTCCTTTCTCTCCCATTCACGCTCGTTTTCTTCCTTAACTTCTTCCTTTCTCCTCCAGTTCGTCCTCTTCCGCGATAATCACCAATGAATACGCCCGGCTTCTGGGTCAGCAGTCTCCATCGCTTTGTATCCGAGACTCAAAAGACTTTGTGGCTTATTATAAATTTTCCGCTCATTAGAATCGCGGACTGCCTTTCTACATGGGTGACATTGAACGATCGTGCGCAGTTTTCCCTTTCTCCCACCGTCCAAGAATCTCACTTCGCAGACTTTCCCGGTCCACTCGAGTTCTTCCCATTCCACCGTTCTTCTCCCTATTTCCTCTTTTGCGACCCTTTTTATCTCATCCTTCCCGTCCCATACCCTCGCGATCCCCGAAAGATCGTTCAGAAACACTCCGGCGATTTCCCTCCATAATTAGCTCCAATCGCTTCACTTAAATTATTTCCTTATGCTGCTCTTCACGCCCCCAAATGGGAATTCCCTCGCGAAGTTTTCTCTTCTTTCTCCGCAAAATGAGATGAATTGAAGTTTTTGTCGAGGACTGGGTCGTGGTGTGGGGCAGGTCATTCAAAAATTGGCGATTATCTTACGAGGGAAGCGAAATTGTCGCCCAAATTTCATATTAAAAGATTAGGAAGATGTGATTAAACACTTTTATCACGGAGTACTTTTTCTGAAGGTTTTCTCTTCTTCGTAATAAAGAGTCGTTAGGGAAGTTCTTGAAATACTTTTTGCTCATTTTTTACTTCCTTCCGACTTAGGTTGACCTTTCCAAAAATTGAGAAAAATCTTTATTTCAAATTCACGCCGGAGAGCCTCGGTTAAGTCAATAGGAATTGGGCCATTTTGAAAATAAATACTTCTAAAATTAGCTAACCCATATAAATAGATATATATATATATATATATATATATATATATATATATATATATATATATATGTCACTCGCCCACATGTAATTGGATCATGCAATCATTGGGTAATAGTGTTTGAAGTGAGCTGCATGATATACACTCTTGGGTTCCATCTCTGCTTTATAGTTATTTACAATCACATGCTCAATATCACTTCTGATAGTTAATTGAGTATGTGATTACACTCAATTAACTATAAGAACCATGAACTAACATCTCATTTCCTTAAATTTAATTTAGTACGAAATATGTACTCATATGACGTCATACGAAATAAATACTCACACAACCGCTTTGTACATAAATTTCCAAGATTATTTGCCCCTTAAGTACTAATTTTACACTATTTTTAGATTTTTTTCCTTCTGAAGCGAAGATTACATTCAATTATAGTTTTAAATTATCAAGAAAGTTGCCTTTCTATTATACAAATGATTTCTTTAAAAAATGAGTTACAATCATTAAGTCTTTTTCCAGTCTCATATCCTTGCGGCAGATATGATTTTATTCATCGACCAACAAAATTTTTAGGAAACTTCACCAAATGAAGTATTGGCATATCTGCCTTTTTTATTTTCCCAAAAGTACTTTTTTATAGAATTCAATAAGCTCTAATTAACACCAGTAAACCATTTTAAGTAATTTCTGCAAGTTATGCAATTGTCACATAATATTCCAGTATTCTTGAAGGTTTCGGTGATTTAAGATTATAAAAGTAATTATATACAATAATGATAATATAGAATATTTGTCATATTCTTTCAAACTTCTCATAAAGTTTTAAGGATTTGTAATTGATTATTATTGTAATGGTATTGTACATTTAAAGATTTTTAATGGCTTTTCTTAAGCCTTAGTAAAATGTTTTAAATGATATTGCCTCACCTTTTCAAAGTTAAATATTATTGGAAATAACAATTGATAAATATTAAGTTTTACTAATTTAAGTTTTAATAGTTACAAAAATCAGCTTTAGAGGCACTTTCAACTCACTAATTCATCGACCCTTTCAATTCTCCTGAAAATAATCAAACTGATTTATCTTTAAGTGAGACACCTATCATTTTGAGTTCTTTTTATATTCATAAAAGGGATTCCTCTTTTTACAGTATGGATAAAAGCTATATGCCTCGCGTGTCAATTTACTCCATTGCAGTTATTGCGAGAACGGAAACAGAGAATTTGCTTCAGTGAGTTGGAGCTAAGGGAGGGTAGAAAGCGCCATGCAGACGATGCTATTGGTTTCGCATCCTTTGCGTGCGAACACGATCGCACTTAATTTCTCGTATATTTCCCGATTTCCACTTACGGAAATTTAACGACAAGCGCCGTTTCATTGGATGTCAGCGGCAATCCTTTTTATACTTCCCTAAAACACAAGTGGTTCCTTTCTCCTCCCCGCCCATAAACACACCTCTCCCCAATATCTGCTCTCTTTCTCAAAGGGACTGCGATACAGGGGGAATACCAAGGTCTTTGAGCTGGGATCCGCGCGCTCTCTAGCGGAGGCAAGTTGAATTTTCAAAGAGGCGTACCCCTCCCCACGACACGACGTCGACAGATTGCCTCAGGGATACCGGAATCATCTCCGGTCCCTTCAACCTTAACTCCAATCCCTTCGCCACCCAAGTCTCGCACCCCCGTGCGTCCCTTTTCCCTTAAAACCCCTCATTCCCTTACATTCTACCCACTTCTCTACAGTTCCCTTAAGGACATTCCAGCCTATGCACGTCTCATCCCTTCCAACCTTGGGACCATTCGCATCTTCTCACTTTTTTCCTTTCTCTGTCCGGGAGTAGGAATCGATCACTCAAAGAGAGGATCGACCAATTTATCTTGTTCTCCAGTTATTCCCGTGCCCCCGATTTCTCTCCAAACTTATTGTCTCGAGAAGGGAACAGTGGTCTTGAGAGGCGGAAGTAACACTAAGAGGGCCAAGATGTTCCATTCAAAGAATGAAAGTTACTGCAAATGCCGAACAACCGGATTTGTTTTAGTTGAGGGGAAAAACATACCGGCGCGTTCTATTATGTGAAATGCTATAACTCTCCACGGATTTGAATAATTCTCGTCGAGAGATTTACGGCATGTTTGGAATTTTCACAAAAAAATACGTTATAAATTCTAAAACGATGTTCGTATTCCTCTATATCTCCTGTAGAAATCGAAGCATCTAGTTTGAAGAAATAAACCACTTTTCACAAAGGAACCTCATTACGATTTATTAAAAAAAAACTTTACATAATACCATAGAAACACAAGGAACCAAAACAACAGCAAATTTCGACATATAAATGTAATTTTCAAGCTTGAGCATTGAAGTTTGACAAATAAACATTTAAAATCCTATTTAGCATTCTCTACGGAATTTCACATACAATGGCATGAAATATGATTTGAGTAATTGATGAATCTTTTCCTTCCCAGAATGCAAATTACCGGTATTTTTCTAGAAAATAGTAAAAACAATCTACTGCACTGCGTAGTTGGAATGATTTTTCCCGATTTTTAACATAACATATCCCTAAATACTTAACTTTGCAGAGTCTGCTTTCATTATAATGACTTCAGTGGTACATCAAGTTTAAATTCTGCGTGATCCTTCGATTTAAATGGGGAAAGAGGCTCGTGCTAGCAATTCATCAACAGGTTCGTCCAGTCAATCATTTTGAGTTCTTTTAGATGACCTTTTACTTTCTATGGGAGCAGATTCCATCACCCTTGTCGCTCTTCTCCCCTGTCGTTTACTCTGACGGCAGTCTCATATTTCAAGCACGAATTCAAATACAACTCAAACTCTCACCGGATATTGTTGAAAATATAAAAGTCCGCATCATCGGCAAAGTCGTATCTATTGTCACAGTTGCTAAATCTCGTGGGAAAATTGAAGGTAACCCAAAATTCCCTCATCTCTTGTTGAAACTTGTTTAAGAAATTCGTGTGTTAAAACTACATTAATAGGAAGGGTCTGAGAGAACCAGAATTTATCCATTTGCACATTTATGAACCATAACGAAGTAGCTTATCATCGTTTTGCCGTGTTTAGAGAGTATGCACTTGATAGTCTTCTTTCGTAGAAGGCATATGTTTAATCATAGATTCCATTTTGACAATACATACACAAATACTATTCCTAAGTACGATGTCATATGTGCCATCACACGTATACATTTATAAAAAAATCTTTGTTTAGTGAAATCTTTTCTTGTTGGGGGCAATATAAGTGTCATTGGTTGAAATTTTAAATCATTAAGAGTATAATTCAGCTTTGATTAATCTTACTCTAATCGATTAAATGTCAGTTATCGTGTAATTTTTCAAATTTAGTTAACATTCTCAAGAATTTTTAATTTTGATTTTCTTAGAAATGCCTCATATTTAAAAAAAATATTACTTGGTATAATATGAAATATAAACGTCAGCTACAGGAAGGTTTCAAAAATGAGTTATTTATAGTACTATCATATACTTTATCTTCTTTAAGAAAATAACTCGTCATCTTCGATATGACATGCATGATACCACTTGGTATCAATTGAACGAGAAAATCTTTTTATACACTCCGCCAGCTTGAATTCGTGCCAAAATAC
Organism: Sympetrum striolatum; assembly: GCA_947579665.1. Classification (NCBI taxonomy): domain Eukaryota; kingdom Metazoa; phylum Arthropoda; class Insecta; order Odonata; family Libellulidae; genus Sympetrum; species Sympetrum striolatum. The sequence goes on from OX388352.1 coordinate 32,231,296, forward strand.
CGTAGCTCAATTTTCACTCGACTGGTTAGAAGCTCCACGCCGCCCCTTCATCTCTTACAGGTATTCCCTTGGAGGAAAATGAATGATGACAGCCGGTAACCTCCAAGTGTCATCTATACCAAAGACACTTTACTGCCACAACACGTTTTCTCTTTGCCGAGGAGGCAAGAAATAAAATAATGTAAAAATGGAACATATCCTATGGAAACTCCTGTAGTTCGCTCTCCGATTTCAAGCGTCGCATTCGAAGGTTAGAGGAGCAGTCACGGGTATCTTTCGGTCTCATTATTCATCCACATCGAACACCTCGGAAGTGAAACAAGGCAATAAATGCTACAATCAATAATCGAATGGATTTATCGTCCGAGTATCCATCTTACCGAAGGAAAATAGCATTTGAGGGAGTTGACATCGCCATTTTTTAGCCTTAAATCTTATATCAATGGTGATATTCTCTATAAAAGACGACCCCATGAAAAACTTATTCTCGTATGGGATTCTCTGCCCTTCTGTGTCCACGCACGTCAAAATTTATCACCGTAATATTCTCTGTTTGTATTTCCTTGCGTACCACAGTTTCAGCCAAGATACTCGTATTTATCTTATCAATGTCAAAATAGCCAAATTCCCTCTATTTATCTAAATTTCTATGCATATATTATTCTGACAAAGCATAATGTTTATACTTATACTATTCCTATTGATGATGTGCGGTGGTTGAGTTTATTGGGTTAAATAATAAAATTTGTGTTCTATGGGGAAGTAAACTACTGATTCTTAATTTATAAATAAGTGAAATAGCATTTCTATCACAAATAAAAAATACGCAATGGTAATCTGAAAACAATTGATGACACGCTATTTGAATGTTTACTGCCATTCTCAATCATATAAGTACTTTATCCTCACTCCACCAAATAGGATTAATCTTCTAATTAAAATAGACGCATCCCCATTTAGATAGACTAGAGGTACATTATCAACGAGAGAAAGAAATTTTAAATAAAAAATAGCTGTATATAGAAAATATTTATTTTTAATTTGAGTGTGATTGACATGTAGATTTTTTAATGATTTCTTCATTATTTATTGGCAGATGTTGTCCACGCAGGGCGTGTTTCTTTAAAAAACATCGATTAAGTTAACTGAGACTATCCATGAGGTTAATCAGCTAACATATGCGTTTCGTAAATCCCGATAGTACTACTTAGAGATGTTGAAATAATTTAAATCTCTTCGTTTGACTTGGGAGAAATGGTGGTTAAATTAATTTTGATTCCTTTGAAGAAAATAGTACAAAATTCCTCGTTCGTACTCAGTTTCATATTAAATGCAGCCCACGTTAATTAAGGGTTCTCAATAGAACACTGGCGCACGAATTAAAGGGGTATATTTATGAAAAACAGTCTGACATTCTGAAAGGATAGCACAAAAGGAGGCCATCGAAGCAGTAAGGGCATAAATAGAGGGACATTTTGAAAATAAGAAAGAGGTTTCGGCCTCTTTCATATATTTGAAAAGGCTTTGGAGTGAGCTCAATAGCCCGTATTAATGGGGATATTAAAGGATATAGGAATAGAGTAGGAGGAAGGCTCTTGATATAGAATTTGTGTCTAAATCAAAAAAGATTGAGTAGAGGGCGACCAAAGGCATTTGGAATGGCCACTGCTGCTAAAAAGAGAAAATAACTGTCCAATAGCTCAATTTCCACTGCTGATGCTCTTAGAAAATACGAATAGCAAATGGTGCCCGTGCAGTTGTAATTAAATATACGAGTCTTTGAGTACAGGTTATTTGCCAAAAATTCTTCCACTCGATCCTCTTAACGAAAAGGCTATATACTTGTAGTTAAATGAAAACTGCTACAGCGCGGAAAATTGTATAGAATTTATTTTCTGACTGTATAAATCTCGGATTATATAGCTGCGCAAAGTGATGATATGTATCTGCATCATTCCTCCAATATCGATTATAGAAATAATATACAGAGAATAAATTAGCCACGCGGCTATCCAGGCCATTTGACAATTTTATTTTGAATAAAACAAGCTATTCAAGTTAGTACTTGATACACCATTTCATAGATGAAGGATTTTATTCATCATTTATTTTCTTAAACTGATAAAGAGCATTATGATACTTTAGAGAATGGGTATGGCAAACTAAATTTTAAAGATTAATTTTCTATGGTGGTTTAAAAAAAGGATAACAATTATGATGTTTATTTGAAAAAAGTAAATCATCGATACACATCGCGAGATTAAAAAATTACAAACTTTTACTAGAAGAACTCCAATGCGATCTTCTTCAGACCATTTTACTCTAAATATATAAATATATATAAATGTATATAAATTAACATAAATATCTACAATGTATGGTAGAATAACCATATTGTCCCAAAAATATCAGGTTTTTCAAATACAGTTGAAGCAATCTTATCGTAGAGTCACGATGTGCTAAGCTGTAAGTTTTAGTGTTTGTTGCCACATAGGTGAACAGAATGGATGCATTGAAGAATTGTTGCTGAATGCTACGATATTAATCCCAAACAATATTCAGAATGGATGTTGGAAGAGACAAAAGAGAAGACCCTAAATAATAACAATCTAATATTCTCGTTGACAGCAAAGCCATTTTTCGTTTAAGTTAAAATGGCAAGCTTTGACTAATTTGTAAATATCTCGATTACTTATAGAGAAGCTCCATTTGAACTCGTATAAAACGGCCCGAAAGTCTCTCTCTAATTTCTATTCAACCTCTCTCTTTAACTCCTACCTTTGATCATACTTCATGTAGTACTGGCGTGCAGCGCTTATTTCCTTTCCATCTCATCTCCAGCTTCATATCTCTTTCCCAGAATCCTATCTCCGTCTGTATCATTTCTCTCAGACCTTCGTAAACGATTTCTTACGAACTGATTTCACATTTTCGTTTCTGCTGGTTTATACTTGTTTGCCTCATGATATTTCGCCTTAGTGAATCTCTTTGGAAATTATTTCGCTCTGAAATACCCTTACTTCTGAATTTCTGCATTTAGTGACACAAACGTTAGTGATCACTTAAGAGTCTGAAGATTTGAGAAATCGAAAGCGAAAATGAGACCTTGTTTGAAAATAGGGCTCAGCCAAGTATTCAGTTCTACTGATTAAGTTTAAATTAATAAAATGATTGACTTACTCATAAAAATATAATATCAGATAGGAATTCTATTTTGTGGTACACCCAACTCGTTTTTCTATGTACTACAGTGCAATATTATCTGTTTTTGGAAGCAAAACTTACCTTTGTAGCTCATAAAAAGGAATAAAGTTAAACATTTTTTAGTTCAATGGATATTTACATTGCTTGATTTGTCATGTCCTCATTTCCTTTAGCAGAACCTTCACTGAAAAGTTTTCCTTAAAAATATTTTGGTTACTACATTTTATTTAATCTCTGTAAACAGATATGTTTACAAATAGCTATTTGGAAGAACAGAGGAAAGCCATGAACCACCTAAGTTAAATTAGTGGATCTATTTTAAGTAGAGGGTAACGGGTAATAGAATTTGACTAAAATGAACAATAATCCTTCAGAGATTTTCCTGTATTCTTCCAAACATTATCTAGTTGAATGAAAGTATCTTTTTGATATAGAAAACGTGCGCATTTTTATTTTATATATTTATAATTAAAACCGAAAATAAGTTAGCGATCTCACGCATGAATACATTAATTGTTGGAGATATTCAATTCACACCCGTTTGTCTCTTATACACCGAATTTGCTGTAACTGTGTTGTCATTAATTGGTATTACCTCGCATTTTGTTTATTTATACTTAATTATTTCCACTTTCTGAATCGAGGTATGTGCTGGTTCAGTCACAAGATTTTCGAAAACTCAAAGATTAGTCGTAAGTTACTTCTTTTTAGAGATGCATTGCGTACCTGGATTATAAATTACAGTGTCGATTGACATTTTGTTGGCTGGATTCAAATCGATAACTGAAATCGTTATTAAGAATGGAGTTGTTTTCCAGCAGAATAATCTAGAAGTAGAGTAACTGTAGAGCTCAAAAGTTATTAACTGAGCTCTATGTATAAAACTTCTATTTCTTTCCTTGTTATATTCAATTTTTGTTCCATTATCTGAAGGTTATCACAATTTATAGCGACAATATTGGAAGTCTTCTAGTCATAGTTCCCGTATTTTCCCAGACGTTTTCCTTATTTTCTGATCCCCTTAAGCTCGGGAAGGTTCAAACTTGTTTATTTCCCTTTGTCTAGCGTTGCTTTTCTCCATCCCAATCTTATCCTCTTTCCACTTCGGTCCCTGTTTTTCCTATTCTAGTGCCTTCTCCTCACAGACTGTTTGGCTGCGAGTGGAGCTTCGGTGCTATGTTCATGGAAGCGAAAGAAGGCATTGGGTGGGCATGGTCGCTTCCCTGGAAAGGGGGTTGAGGCAAAGAGGAAGTAGAGGGCGGCCGACCGGTTTCGTTTGGCCTCCGGCCGATTGGTGAAGGGACCCCTACGGCAAGAAGGGCGGACTTAGGTGTAGATGTTACGAGGGAATGGCTTTGACCGTAACTTCGGTGACGCCTCCACCCCTTTTTTGTCTTCTTCAGTTTAAGTAGCGGAAGAATGCCCCCGATGGCCGCATATTGTCAATAGCATGCTGTTTCTCCGAAGATCGTCCGTTAATAATTTGGTGAGGAACTCTATTATTCGCTAATGCACGTCCGGTTTGCCTTGAATGGAAGTGAGTGCCTAGCTATTAGTGAAAGGTCAGAAATAGAATAGAGTGTTGTTAGAACTGCTTTAAGTTTTATTATTAAGTCGTATCGTGTACGTCATTACGAAAATAATGATAACTACAATGCATCACTATACTTATTTTAATACACAGTAGTTATTTCTTCGTCAAAACTTCTGTAAGAAAGTTATAGCTCCTCAAAATCCGACCACTTACATATGCTTTTTTGTTTATTTGTCATCTTTTTCTTTACTTTTTAATACAAAAGTTCACTCGATTGATAGCTGCTCACGTTTTATTTGCGTGTTTCTTTTTTCTTCCATTTTCTGAATGAAATCTTACTTAATGTATGAAATGACTGTTTTACACTGAGGTAAATACTATCAGAAGTCGAAGATAATCCCCCTGTCAAACAACAATTAGATGCAAGTACACACTGCTTAAACAAAATATAACATTTTTCTGTCGCTCTATATTTGCGTTGGTTTCATTTAGTTCTTAATAATTTTTGTTTAAGCCCGCCAGTTTTGTTTATTTTTTAATTAAAGGAAAGGATAATTTTAAATACTCATTTACTCTGTTGCCATATTATAAGTACCCTGACGTTTGCTAGAATATGAGGATTGAAGGCTGATATACGGAGACACCAATCACTTCTTTTTTTCCTCCTCCAAAAATTGGCTGAACATACCATGGAGGTGGAAAATCTACGACAGGACCTGGAAGAAAAACCTTGGACTATTTCAAGTGAAGTGTGAAATGTCAGAAGGCCATGGATATACGAATTGGAGAGTTAAATTGATATAGGGGTGGAGAAAAACGAGAAGCAAAGAGAAAGAAATCAGAAGAAAGGGATCCGTAAGGAATGGAAGGAAGTGAAATATGAGAAAGAGAAAAAGTCTGACAAAGAAGAGGGTACGGATATATTGGATTGGAAAAAGAATTTCAAAATTCATGTAGAAAGACTAAGAAAAGATATTCTAAAACAAGCTATAATGAAATGGCAAGCTAATTTTCTGTGATGGTACCTGTTAAAATCCCTCTCTATATAGTTATCGAAGGAACTAAATGAATTCTAAGTCCACAATACACAGATTCCGCTACCATTCTCCTATCAATATATTTACACAGTATCCACCAGGAATCAGGGATAAATTAATACTTCAATTATTTCCCAAAGGTTTAATGGTACATCTGAAGTCACATTGTTTTCTTGGCGAGTTTCAAGACATTGATTGAAAAATTTCTCTGTATTTAGAGATATTTGTCTACTTTAAAAATATTTTAATTTTTATAAGGTACTCTTTCTTTTATTTATTCGTAACATCATCCTAAATAATTTTATTTCCATGACTTATTTTTGTAATTAATTTGTGTTACTCCCAAGAATTGACTAAAGTCTATCTTTATCTTCAATATGTAATATTATTGATACTAATTATGTGACAATTCAAAACACGATATTTTTAGTTCAATGGAAGATTTTTTATAACCAAAAAATGAAATTTTTTCCAAACTGACATTGAGTTCCTAAACAATTCCCTAGGACGTCGAGTCATACATACTCAATAGTTCCCGATAGAAGTTATTGACCAGAAATGCCTTATTGGTGATACGTATGAAGGAAATTAATAATTATCATGAACTCTTACTTTTGCTTCATGAGCATCCGCTTATGTATGCATCACTAAAACGACACCGTTTATGTAAATTCTTACAGAGAAAATACTACCAATGGCTGAAGTTCAATTCACATAGAATATTATTTACCGCTTGGAAAAAGTGCTTTGTAGGAATAAGATGTAATGTCGTTTAATTTTATATTTAAGTTAAAGAAGCTGCAATAGTTTTGACTCGTAAATTATCAAGCATTGTGGCGATGTAAAATTTTGAGAGCGCTTAAGAATAATCTTTTCAACGAATCCCACAAACGTTTTTGTGAATATTGAAAGAATGGTAAAACTTCTCATGAAACGAGTTTACCTTTGCTATCGGACGCGTGAAAATACATTAATATTGTTGTATAAAGTTAATGTGACAATTTATCACGTTCTCCTTTTCACTGTAAAGGGTATGAGAGCAACGAAATCCTCCGTCTTCTTGTAGTTTCTGCCCACATTTTGTTTACTTAACCTCCCGCGCTTTCCTTTATTCAACGCCCAAATCTCTGCCCCCACAGCTGCCACCCACTTAGATAAACTTCGAAGAAAAGCCTCGTTGCAAACTCAATTTAATTTATTGCTACCAAATCCACTCCCTAACGTAGCCGGCGTTAATTTGTCATCGCGAGGTAATTAACGATATAACAGGCGTTCATACTAATGGACCATTAAAACAGTTGTTCGCAGCCATTTAATATTTGCCTCGGCAATGCGAGTTAAAATTCGGTTTGATCGATCTCTCTCGAAAATAAAATTACTATCGTTGATAACCAATAAAATGAAAGAAATGCGCCTGCACAATGCTCGCTCTAATTCAGTGCTATGCATTTAATGACCTGTGTACCGTATGCGGCTTCGCAATTAATGCTCAAATTCCTATATCCGGCGATACCTATTATTTTATTGTTAAATAATCTATTAAATCGGAATTGTAAGAATTTATATCCGTTCGTTAATGAAGTTAACGCTCTGACAAATTTATTTCGCTATTTTCCACCGGTGGCATTAATGTCGTTAATTACACTACTTATGCGTAAAAATATACTAAGCACATACACATTCTGTTCTAAATCCATAGAATATCGTTTTAATTCCATCTCATTTAAAAGTATATGCATCAATCAAACCCTATAAAATTCTTCGAAGCTTCCAGGGTTTTGGGAACAATTCTTAATAGGTGACTATTTGAACTGAATTCCAAAATGATTCGTAACCTTACCCCAAATTACTTGCATCATATTAAGTAACATATGACTATAAGAAGAGATCCCAAGATGTGTCACTGATATAATATATATTTAACTCTAACAGGACCAGCAATGTTTCTCTAATTGTAAGACTCAGACATTTTTCCACCTTATTTCTAGAATCTGCGGAGAATAGCGACTTTTGAACGGTTTTGTAAGTATTAAACGGCGCTCTGTTGGTTTCGTGTCAATTACGAGTTGATATCTCTCCTCGAGAATCTTCTTAGAAGCAGTTTATTATAAGTATGTATCTTTTACCTTAAACCGAATAAGTCGGGATTTGCGAAGCCTTTGAAAGTCAGGAAGGCACAATAATCCGAACGTTGGGACCTCGGAAACCGGGTAGGTTTCACTTAAATGTTTTCGACCGGAGGAAAATCAGCACTCCGCTCGATTTCGCCTCTTATGCTTTCAACCAGCTTTCCATTTTATGTCTTAAAAAAACTGGATTCAGCATGAATATATGCGTAATATACTTATAAATATATGATTTTGAATATATTCGTTAAATATACAAGATTACCATAATATAGATTAGATTTACAAGAGCCAGTTTCTTCGGTTTTTGTTAGTTGCCTTGAGACTTGTAAATAGACTATTGCCTTGAGACTATTGTAAATTCTTTTATGAAATATCAACCTATAAAAGAGTTAGCAAGATTGAACATGTAATATTCTGTTTGAATGACAACTCAATATCTCGAGAATTCCACAGAATCTATTCTTTTTTCTACAGTAAGACGTTTCGTAGCCTAACTACCACACATCTTGTAACATATTAGGGAGTCCAACAGGGAAAGATGATTGAAGATTATTCAAAATAAAGCATCGTCATTTCATTCAACCATGAATTAATATGGAATCTATAGGGTGTGAATATATTATGCCGAGTGAAAGTCGGCCTAGGCTTAGAGCTTGGCCAAGAAAGAGCGGTAGGTTTTTACTTCGCGCCTGTAAGTTACACAGCGTCGCATTACTTTCCTGCCTTGCGTGCTGATAGTATTTACGGGGAGACCATCGATTGCAATCACCGAGCGTATTATAATAATCTCTATTCTTCGGATGAAGCTCCTCGAACATTCTCTTGCCTTTTCGGAGGCACAGATTTTTCTCTCAGGCTCATTAAATGTTAGTACTAGTTACATTAATTCGCAAATTTTAATTTTTATAGGCATTATATCCTTAAGAACATAACACTAATGCAACAGCTCATATTACAATCCGAAGAAAATTGAATGGAAATTTGTACATACGCATTCTTGTAGTTACACAAATTTTATACTTTACATCTCAACTGTTCATTATTGATTCTCTTATAAAATATTTTTTCACTTGTAAGTACTCATTGCGATAATATTTTCACCTAACTCTTGAATTACTTTCATCAAACGAAAGTACCTAAAATTGGTGTGGAGTAATATTTAAGAAAATTATTTATCAATTCCATTTAACAACCAAACTACCTGGAATTATGCTTTTATTTGCTTGTAAGGCAATATTTTGAGGAGTTTTTTTTTCTAGTTTACAGGAGCATAACTGTACCCTAGCTTATATTATAGTGCCCTGAGTATGATAAAGCACAAGTGAGTTTTTTCTGTTACCATTGCCTCTTGAGATAAAAATTTAGGATTGCAATTGATTAATGTCATCCGGTTAATTAAATTATTAATTAATTGATTAATCTTGATCCGGTAGGTTAATTGGGGCTCTAATTTACTAATATATATTGAAATGAGGTAATAGTCAGTCATCTATGAAGTCTGATTCATAACATAGGGGAATACTCACGACTGACTTTTATATTTTCATGAATTTCTAGGCTGATATTCCGCAAATTAATTACTCTGTCAATCACATAATTCATCTACTTGCAGTAATTTTATGATGATAAGAAATTCCTCAACTCTCACTATTTCTAAAATAATAGATCGCCCAAGCAACACATTATCTGAATCGGAAGACGTAACCTCATTTGCACCCACCTCATTCCATTCCACTATTAACACTTTTGTTTGCTTTTACCATGGCTACGGATTTTGCTCCAAATTCGGCATTAGAATACATAAATTATTGCCCGCTAATGCATGTTGTGGACCATCTCCGACACGTATATTCCCTATGCACCACTTCTCTTTATCCCTCTTACTGGAGCCTCGTATTACCAACCCTCATTCGCCGAGAAGAAATGAACAAAATCACCTCTTTTCCATCCTCCTTTACCAGCCGAGTCTTCTTAGGAATCCAGGTTTAGTGGCGTGCCCTTGTGGATAGCCACAGCATTCCTAACCCTCCCCACTCATTCCCCAAGAGCAAGCGGCTAGCTAGCTCGGCCATGTAGGTGAAATGTTCTTTGCGCCCAGCTCTGAGGAATGTCATCTTCATGGTGGCTCTTGGTAGGGAGAACGCGGAAGGTGACGCTGGCGGCTTATCGCAAGTCTCATCCGAGAGAGAGCTTCTGGGTATGCATGTCTTGTTTTCCGGGAAAGGACCGAGAGAGGGATTGTAAGGAGATAACTCGTGCGTGTATTTTCTTCGGGAAGGAATGTAAAATGCGCTCGGTCTCTTTTCTCGGAGTCGCTTTGGAATGGGAGGCAGCGTAAATTGTTTTCCCGCTGATTTCAACAGTTAAGAGGATTTTCGCTGGTGGAAAGGGAAAGGGAGAGAATAAGATGGGAGGGAATTCGAAAATTGATTTCGCGGAATTTCGTGTACTACGAGGAAAATTAATTCTGTCCTCGGGTATAATGACCTCGCCCTTTTGAGAGGAACATAATATAAGACATAGTTGCGAAATAAATATACATAAACATTCAACCTGGAAGAAAAGTTTGAAACTTGTTCATGATGAAAATGAATGCGGAGGAGACGTTGGATTAGAAAGTTTTTACATCTTACCTTCGGTATTCAATTCTTGGTTCTCTTTTAAAGTTATCTTATACACGTTCTGATAACAATGAGATTCCGTCTTTTGTAATAATCGCTCCGTCTTCCCTTCTTTTTATCGCAGACGGTTTCCTGGAAATGAAAATAAGGAAATTTGATTAACGAGACGAGTTTGAAACTAATTTCCTCCTGCCAAAACGTTACAAACGTTTTTCGGTTTCGCGACTGGGCCAGGGCTTTTCAATTTGTTAATAATCTGGGTTTGTATCGGTAGCCTGATAGTTAAGGCACAATTATTTATTAGCGTGATAAAATGAATGAATGACCGTTTCATTTCGTTGCGAGTTTGGTTGATCGAATTTCAAGAGGGAAAGGCAATACACGAGGTAGTTCCGCTCATTTGGACACCCAATATGAAAAAGTTTAGGTATTTTTGTGCGCACATAAACTTTCAAGCTTATATATAATAAATAATTAATATATAATCTATTTTGATAGAATACTTCAAATTTGAAGTGATAATTGGCTTACTTAATTATTTTCTCATTTCTGTCTTATTCAACCATTTTTTTTCTTTGGGGTCTCTATTTTACTCTATCTACCATTATAAGTCACGTGCTTTTAAACTTTGACATGTGTGAACCAACTTGGCATTTATTATTCATCTACTGATCTATTGGATGCGCTAATAAAAGGCTTGGCTATTATTTCATTAGAAAATTTTCATATGTAGGTTGGTGCAGGATCTCTTGACAAGAGATAGAGTTCAAGAAGTGAATAAATAGAAATAACAATTCGCACTAAACTTTAAATTACTTAAAAAATAATAAAAATGCCATTTCAGGCATCTAATAGCATAACTCCCTGAATCTCGACCATCAATACCAGCATTACCCTCCAAATCTCGACCATCAATACCTCAGTTGCTCACAGACCGCCGATGATCTATTTATTTTTTCTGATGTTGCTGATTTATTCGCCATATTTATATTCCCAAAAACATATATAATGTCTCGATTCTAGACAGTTATGTAGAAAATTTACTATGAGTAGGACTTAAAGGATTTCATGGTAACAAGTGAGTAAATTTTTTTCCAAAGCCTCAAACAGAGTTGCTCTTTTCCCGGCGCTATTTATTTTCCCCTTCTTTTAAAAAGCGCGACCCAAGATCGGGGTGACGAAGTGGTTTAATAGAGCGCATCCGGAGAGATGTTTGGAGCAGCGCCCAAGTCCCCTGAAGGACCCTCGGCAGGGGACAAGGGGGCGGTCAGCAGCCCCACTGACCGCTCCAACTCCAAAGGTGTGAAAGGGTGACCGCTGCGCCGCATGAACGGTGCGATGCAGCGCCATGGAGTTAAACCCCCTCACCTTACTGCTCCCTGCTCTTTCTCCGCCCCACTCCCTACAAATACACACGTGGGTGCATGAGTGGTCGCTTAATTAGGTTGGGGTCGAGGGCACACTCATTCCTCCGAGCCAGTCATTAATTATTTGGCGCGGCCTCCAGCGGGCAGACGCCGGAACAGCCTCTTCTCGGAGGGCGTACGGAGGCGATCGCGTTAAATAGGCCCCCTTATGGATGGCAATCAGCCTCAGGGGGAAGACTGGACATGACGGCTAATCGATCCACCTCTGCCTGCGCACGACGCTTTTCAATTCATTCCCTACCCCACGTTCTTGCGAATCTAAGCCACCCCTTTAGACCCCCGAAGGCCTAAGCCCTTCCATGTCCTACCGAAGCTCCCCGTCAACACACTTGAACCATTCGAAGATCGACGGATGCTATGGGAATCCATCCGGGGTAGATTAGGGATTCCGGCACACTAGTGTTTTCCCGTTCTCTTTCCTCGTCCCGCCTTCTCTGCCTTTCAAAGTCTTTCTGCTCGCTTCGAGGATCCGCAATCCATCCACCGCTTGGATCAGCCCTACGCTCCAGGGGCAGCGGCTTTAACCCCTTCCCACTTCTCTAAATCCTCCATTTCTCTCTTCTGCTTGCCCCTTCCCCGGTCCTTCCCCCGGTATACTTCTACCGTACTTTTCCAACTTTATCCATTTGGTCCAATCCCTTAGCCTAAAACGCTGATTTTTCCACTTTTCACCGGCCATTTTCGGCACGATTTTCAATTTTTTTATGCTTCTCTCATCTTCATCTCATCCTTTTTTCGAGCTTTGTTTTTCATTTTCTTTCCTTCGTTTCTGGAACTTATTTGAGAAACGATTGATTTATAATGGCATATTAAGATATGATTAGTGCTGCATTTAACTACATCTTATTTTGTAGCTAAGAATTTCACGCTCAGCTACTTTTATCTAGTGTTGAATGATATAATCAGGCAGACTACAAAAATAATAATCGTCTTCATTTGGACTAGATTGAGACTAAAAGCCTCTTCTTCCATCCAATATTGCACTCTGCATATCTTAATTTGCTAATTAAATCAAACTCATCTTAATAAAGAGCGCAAACAGAAGTATCTTACCAAAAACATATTTTTTGATTAACTAAAACTTTGTAACGAATTCAAATAACAAGAAATTATCGTAAAATTTTAATTATATACTTTACCTATGCTTAATCTATAATTTGAATTATTCATGATGGATCTCGTTGATTTCAAATATTATTCTACCGCATATATTCTGGCAATAAACTTATAAATAAAACACTTCTTCTAGAATATTAAGTGAACAGATGAAACTTTAAATTTTAATTGATTTAAAGTTCGTTAATTTTTTTTCGGGTGAGATGAAGAGTTTCATTTTGATCAGTAAGAATTTTCAATAATTAACGGCCGATTTCATTCTTCTCTTTGATTTTCTTCCTCAAATAAGCTTCCACTGAAATCTGCCGTTTTATATAGTTTGCTGCTATCAAAATGTAATCCTAGAACCTTTAAAATTTATGCCCAGTATATTCTCCCTTTAATCTTCACTCTCATCGCAATTTACCAGATTTGCCCTTTTCCGCACCTCCCTACCGTCTGTTCTTTCCCTCTTTACGACTCTGCAAAATTTTCAAACTCAAATGTTTCTCGCTCGCAAAAAGAACGCAGGGACAAGGCTCAGTAGCGCGAGGTATCTCGCAAAACTTTGGGGAAATAACGTCCCAGAGTATATTTCCTCACTCTCTCTTCTGTGGCAATATTTTCTCGTTCCTGTGGTCACGTGCCCTCTGCCCCTCCGGCTTAATTTTCCACCGGGAAGTTAGTGAATGTGTTAGAAATTTAGCGTAAAGGAGGAAGGACCCATTAAGGTACCTTAAATGTTTCTCTTATCGTTCAGAAATCCTAGCTAGAATTTATAGCCTCTTTTACATGTATGCCCTATGGTGAGTATTTGTGTCGGTATTTTCGTCTTAAACTCAAAGATTAGAGCTTGTAGTGCTTTGAAAGTTTGGACATTATTAGCTGATGATATCCTGCAGATAACACAATACACTGTATTCTCCACATTTCAACGGATTCGATATCAAGATGATTATAAGATCTGCCATTATAAATACTCGTAAAATCTTTTATAATTACTTTTAGGGTTATTGCTTTTATAAATATATCAATTCTAGCGAATACCCGTGAAGGTTTTAAATCAATATTCTTAGAAAGGTTTTCCTTTTATTTCCTAGCTGTATCGTAAAAAATATACTCTTTTAAATCGTGGCAATTGTTTCAACTATTTAATAATTTTGTCAATGATTATTACCGTCAGGCACCTTCTTTTTGACGTCCAATGTCAGTTTCAAATTCGATTTCATATTTCCTTTAAAATTAATTTAAAATATTATTTGTGCCGGGTAGGAATTAACGGTGATACTGTGATAGATATGCAAATTTTTACTATCGAATATCCATTCAGGAGATCATTACTTTATTTTACACTTGTGAATGACAAAATATGGTGTAAATTTCAATAATCGCTTATTATAAAATATCTTTAATCTACATATGACGTTATTAAATTATTCGACTCCCTTAAAAACAAATAGAACAGTTCGCTTTTTGTAAGCATTCATTATGGAAGTTCGTATTTAGGCGTTAGACTAAGATTTTATTTCACAGAAATGTACAACTTCTCTGATCCAGTTGTTATTTTCACTTTCAAATATCTTCAAATCATAAAAAATACCGTAATTGTAATATTGTTATTATTATGTTACTGAAATTTTTAAATGTTTGATCTTGTTCCGTGTTTAATCCAGGTTTAAAACTACATTTTGATAAATAGAAAAGAACATTCAATTTGACATTTATTGTTAAGGTACTACGTCGCTAAAGCATCCTAGTTCCTGATTAAATACGACTTTACTATCAGCCAAATGGTTAGGGCATCCATTTTACGGTATTCGGAAAAGATTTCAGTAGGAATGAGATTTCGTCTCACTGTGCTTATGGAGATCGCGGATTTCATCTGCGCAGATAACGTTTATCTTAGAGATTTGCATGAATGGACATATGGAGACCCTTGGAAGCCACTCGATTCATGGCTCGTCTTCTCCAATCCATCGAATAGAAATCCTATCGGAAGAGACGGAAGAACTGTGGGACAACAATGTTACATTGAGTAGAGCATCCATAGAAAATATTCAAATGGGAATCCGAGGATGCAGTTGAATACCAACCTAGCCATACATGCATAAATATTTCCATTACTTTCATGCATCCCTACGAATGCCAATCATGAAAAGTAAAAATTTTATTTTCTACCGGAGTTCATTCCCTCAGAATGGATAAATTTCTGTTCCTCCGTGTTTGCATTTCCTATTTTTTATCTAAAGTGATCTTTCTCTAGATGAAGATGACCGATCCGCGTGACCACTTCCTAGGAAACCATCATCCTGGGTTGTCCAAACTGATTCGATTATTCATTAGAGCTAAAGCTACATATCCTTTATTTATCAACTATTGATCTTGTCTCCGCTCTTTGAAATTAAAAGGTATTACAATTTTACAGGGTAGCGAAACATTTCGTCTTTCGTAGTTGTCTATAAAACTCTAGAAAAAAAATTAAAAAATTAATTCATGAGAACTAGTGAAAATCGCTCATTCGCAATTTTAAGTCATAGAAAGGCAGAAATTCAGTTCAAGGTTCAATACATAACTAAAGAGTTATGTATGTGAATGACACATATTACTCGAGCAGAAAAAAGAAAATTGTCATAATTTACATGCAAATGTAGGTAACAAAGAATATTAAAGTAAATTAACATCCACACATTTTCTAGCGCTAATTACCAACTCAGTACGTTGTGCAACGGACTTCAAATATTCAAATTTAGAGTACATAACTTGTTATTAAAAAAAGGAACTTAATATACCTTTAGAGAAGTATCCGAGTTAATGAAATGAAATATAATTCTCGATGGACCCGAGCATTTCAGATTTGTAAGATCTAATAGCTCTTTATAAAGGCGAGATACAGACTGAAAATCTCATATTTCATCTAACCTGTCGGCAATGTTATTAATAAAAAATATAATTAATGTATAGGTAAATAGATATAGAGAGTTAACTTTAAAAGAGGTGGCTGTAAAAATGTAATGTAATATTTTAAGAAAAAAGACATAATGCAGGAAAACTCTCAGAGTGTTAAACCAATGCAAAAGTCCTGGTAATACATACAAATATTTGAATCGTTATCTTTATATCTTCATTGTTATTTTTATTTATATCTTATATTTTAATTATTTTATATATTTTATTGTCATTATAATTCATTATTTTATTTATATATTCACTGAAATGCAATTTCAAATACAACGATAATTGATTCACTATTTCTAGAAAGATGGAAGCGATAGCGAGGAAATTGAAAACCTCTCCCTTATCAGGCGTCGAAATCGAAATAAATTAAAGGATATTCCAGCCCATAATAATTCATTTACACTCACCAGCCCCTGTCCGATTCCTCCCCCGCCATCCGCCCCATTTTCTCTTCCTAAAAAAGCCCTCTTTTCGACCGTCACTGCCCACTCCACTCCTTGCTTCCCCGCCATTATCCCATCTCGTTCTCGCCAAGGCGTCTCGCAGATTTGCATGTGAAATTAGCCCAATCCCTTTTTCGTCGTAGAGGGAAATATAATGCGATCCATTTACAGACGCGTTGATGGTATTAGGATTCGATTCGAGGCAGATTCCTTGGAAGCACTCACATGGAATGGGTTTTTTCCACTTGATCACTGCTCCTCCGCATAACCCAGTCTCGCACCGCGTTTGGGTGGAATCCTGTGATATGACAATGCCAACAAGCCGCGTCTCATGCATTTGGACCATTAATGCAGAGCCTAGAAGCTATTTCCGTCAAATTCTCTAGCGCATATTCATATATAATACTCTTGCAAGATTGCCAATTATATAGAGATTTTATTTAAGAGATTATGACTAATGAGTCGCTTCTTTTATCTGATTCACAATCATTGAGGATCTAGTATATAAAAGTAATCAAATAAACTCCCTTAAATTTTACGCTCCCTATCCTATAACCACTAAGTTGAATAATTCTTTTAATCGAGGAATTTATTTTCCGGAATCGTTTATTCACCTTCAACTAAAATGCATCTTTTCAAAACTTATAAATACTTGTTCTATTACACTGTGAGTTCTATTATTACAAATTAGTTTTAATTATTTGCTGATAAATTTAATATACTATAACCATTAATAATCCATTTACAAAATCATTAGCACTCTATTAATGAGTTCAAATTAATGCTTGACGAATATATTTCTTATATTCGAATATTTACTATTCAGTGCGTAATTTACCAAATAATATTTTTCATTTTTAGAACCACTCCAGCCTTATGTAATAAATATTTAAACAGTATAACTTATAGTTAAATAAAAACAATATAAACTCATTATATATTGAAAATTTTGGTTGCAATTATTGGAAGGCAATATTTCTCGAAACAAAGAAAAAGAATCAGCGGATGTAAATTTTAGAATAGGACGGATTAGGTGAAGATTATCTATTACTATAAAGTAACATGCATCAGTCGAAGGTAAATGAGTTTCGAATTCTAATTAGAGTTGGAAACGAAACGCTTCCCGTCTTTACACAAAAGCTAGGAACGTAGGCCAATAGTCCGATACTGTTATTCTAACAAGAACTTTAAGAGAAACTAATGAAGTACAGGAAAATTGCAAAGAGGCCTTGAAAGTAAACAATTTTTGAGCTGGTTTCTCGCTTACGTTTATTTCAATATTATTATTTATTTTTCCTTATTTTATGTTTGAAGAAACTAACTTCGTTCCAACTGCTTCGATATATTTTTTCCGAGTTCCTTTTGAAACGCCATTTGTCTCACGAAATGTATTTTTATCATTGACATGAATATTGCCAATTGTAAATTTGACACGCTTGAATCCAACGGGGTTCGGGGAATTTTGGAGACTCTCTTTACCGAGCGCAGTGGCATACGCTATCCATCATTTGCATACCTAATGACAATTTTTGCAGTAAATAACGCCCTAAACGTGATAGAAGTCGTATTTTCGTCGGCTCGCGCGGGCGAAAATTGAAATTTCGTCGCATCATCCCAAATCGATACATTTGCCACGACACCTATTGCATTCGAATAGATGAACCCATCGGTCAGGGATGCAACGAATGCACCCGGCGCACTTTTTTCTCTGAATCAAATGATTCGCGAGGGAACCCTTTTCCGCTCCACTTTCGTCGAGAGAGCGGCAGTTTGAGCGGAATTTAAATCTCGCTCTCATCGGTCGAGGATTTGTCCCTTGTCCATGACGAGTATTGCTTTTCAATCCTCTAATTTGGATGTAATTTTGTCTTCCCTTTGGAAGGATTTGCGTTGTAACAAGGACCGAGCGTGCCATAGCGACCAATGCCTCATCTCGCTCGATCGAGCAATAGCTATTTCAAAGCGCGAGTCTCAACTAACCTAGCGTGAAGTGGATGTGTAGGCTGTCTCATTTATTAATGCATCGTTAAGGGTGCTTACGCCGCGCTCCGCCGCCTATCTAGGGAATAAATTGCTTAACGGCCGAAAGGGCACGGCACTATCTGCTCCAAAACATTCACGCGAATTGCTCAGCTCTCTCCGTCTACTCCTTTCGCTCCTCTCCTATAACACTCCAATCTGCATATTTACCTATCCTTATCGCGCGCGTGGGGCAAAAAAGTTTTGACTCTGTCCAAAAGAGAATATATGTTCGACTACAAAGGTAAACACGGGCTTTTATTTCGGACGCTAAGAGACGGGGCGAGAAAAAACACCAAGGCGCTAACATTGCGAAGTAATCTCTGAGTAAACAATGGCGTACAATACGAGCGGTAAATTCGTAGTGGTGGAAGAGATTCTGTTTCTCGCGCGTGCTGAGCGCAAGGGGAGTACCGAAGAAGTTGGATATCCGCGCTATTTATTTATATTTACCGGGAGACAACATCAAAGTGGGATATCTCCTTTGTGGGCAAATACGCACGCTTCATTTGGGAGGGATTCGGTGCACGCTCGCGTTCTCCGGGATAACTTTCCAGGACAATTTATTTGTGAATTTTAGAGTGCGAGCGATCGCGTTTCAACGCCCAATTCTTACGATAAGCGATTGGGGGCTGCAAATGTATGATTGTAGATGAAAATAGAATTACTTAATAAACGTACGAAAATTCTACAATTCACTTCAAATTTGTTTGCTTTCCATTTTACTTTTACATACTACGAAAATCGGTGGTTTTAGGACATGGGGATCAACCTTTTTCATTGAAAGTGTGCAAGTAAATCTCAGACGTTATATGAAAGCACTGTTGTTATGTTATGTTCAGTATTGTATGGAAGCGTGTTGTTAAAAATGCTTCGACTGGTCAAATCATACCATGTCGCAAATGGGCTCCCGCCGGTAATCGAACCCATATCTATAATATTTCTATAGTTTCTGTTTCTGCGTTGCAAAAATGAATTTTTTTATTGGTTAAAAAAATAAAATAAACTTCGTATGATTTTTAAGTGGGAAACGCACATAAAACATTCATACTTTAAGATAGTCGATACATTTACCTTACTGCTCTTCACTACGCTTTAAACAAAAACAACATAAAGAATGAATTGGTCAAAATAAGGTAGTAGGTAGCATTTTTTTGTCGTGCTAGGTGAATTTTTTAAGGTAAGTAAAAAACGCAAGAAATGAAAGCAAATTTGAATGTTTAAATACTATCGAAATAGAACGGTAATATTCTGACACCAGTAGCCAAACTAACGAGTTCTTGACCTAAAATGAGTGCTATCGGCATTAGTAGTATTAACCGATACTGATATTAAAGAAACAAAAAGAAGAAACTGAAAGAGTAGAAAGTGCACCTCCGTACGCTTACGGTACATACGTATTCGAATTACCCCGTAGCTGCGAAATTTCCTCTCTTTCAGGAAGCCCGAAGCTGTGAGGAAAAATCGGAATAGAGAAACAACGAAAAGAATTTCCTTAAAGCTAATTGGGTTCCGTGCGCATTTTTCCGATTCTGGGACTCTGTGGGTGCTCTTAGTTGGACATTTATATTCTTAAAGAACGTTTGCCCTTTAAATTTAAAAATTTTCATTCCTCTGAAGTTTTATCGCTAAAATAATTATATATTCTACTTGAAAACGTTTTGTCCACATTGACTTTTTAGTTGATATTCTCTTTTTTCCTCCAGACATGGACAAATACACGCTAATGTTATAAGAAATAGGTTTTGCAGTTTGCTTTCTAGTTCAGAGTGGAGAATATTTTAACAAAAAGAGGTATATTACGTAAATGTTATTAATTTTAAATGGGTATTTACCACCGTTACAATTAAACTAAGTTCGATTGTGAGAGGTTAAATGCTTTAGAGGTTTAAAATCTCCAATGGCCGTTTTTGTCGGCGCTCTTCTTCTAATTCCTCGATATTCCAAGAAAGTGCTCTAAAAAGTGCAGTGACCTGTCTTGTTTTCTCGGAATACCGGGGAATGAGAAGAGAGACGCCAACAAAAACGGCTATTGGAGATTTTAAACCTCTAATTCCTTAACAACCGTGTCCCAACTTTCTTTCCAGGTCGAATTCCCTTAACTTTTCCGCGAATTTTGATTGATATTTGATTGTTCGAAGCTGAAATGTTAATAAAATAATAGATTGTAATCTTATTTCTTCCATCTTCTTTATATTTCTTTTTAGCAACCGATTTGCACTAGGAATGTTTAAGATATTAAGGCATTTAAAATAATGGTTGATATTTACGGTTGAGTGAACGAAATAAAGCATTCCAATGCTTGCTGTAACTTAACTTGCCAAGAGAGATTCTTTAGAACTAGGAAAAGTAGTGACGAACACGGTAGACTCTCAGTGCAATTTATGTACACCATAAAGAGCAGGAATAATTCCACTTTGAATTAATTTTACAGAATTTTAACGCCAAAGAATATCGCATTCTCGGAAAAAGGCATCTCTTAAAAACTCCTTGGAACAATTATAAATCCTGAAAAACGTGGCAATATCGCATTCTTTGCATCTTTTCTTTTGATTCCTTTCAACATATTTACATCCTTCGATTACTCACCTTTCAGATAGTATAATTTTATGCAGAACAGACAAAACTGTTGAAAAAAACATTTAGAGACGACAGGCAAATGTTACGTAATAATTCTAAAAAAGGTGAATTACGCAGCATATCTCCGACCTGTTCGAAGAACTTAATTTTATGAAAACGGAGTGGAATTTGTTATTCAATTTAAATTAAACTTTCTCGTTTTTAAGGTATTTCATTTTATAGTTAACACGGTACAAAGAACAAAATTAAACTCTTTTACTAGTTATTCATTGATGTTTTCTTCCGTTTATTCATACGCGAAGAGACGGATCTACCTCGTATTTTATATTTTAATTCCCTCATCTTTATGAGATCAATATGAATTTAATCACGGCATATCTTAAACAAACATCCCGTAAACCGCCGTGATCCAGGAAGAGAAAAACTTCTCGTTCCTTATTTGATTTAGAGATTAGCGCGGCGGAGTTCGTTAAAATCATTATTTACGTTGGGTATCTGAGGTACAGTCTTTCCATAAGTTCCGAAAAAAGCCACCATACATCTCTGGCCAAAACCGAAATTTCTCCGGCCTCAACTTTAATCCACCTCACCGTCTCCCTTATGTATTTTCCCCTTTTAAATTCACTCGCCATTCGACTGACCGCACGCATTATCCCACTCGAGCTACCCTTTTCCAATTCCCCTCGCTTCCAATATGCCTCCCCTCCAATTTCCCATTCTATTCAACATCCTCTCTTTCGCTCAAGCCTTCCTCTCACTTTCTATCAAACTCGCTATCTCTCTCCTCTTATCTTCCTAATTCTTTCGCAATTTCCTACCTTCGCCTCATTTTTATCCGTCGAACAATTCTTTTCGCTTCATTCTTTCTCACGTCTATTCCCATCTGATATCCTTTCCGCATTCTACGCCCATTTATCTTCTGTTCAGAACTTCTGGCTTTGAAAAACTAATTATCTATTGATATGCTCAAAGACAATCACTTTCGTAGCGTTTGTTCTACCTAGTCTTTCATTCCTAGCTGACCATGACTAGACTCCCTTCTAGTTCACATGCCATTTGATAAAATAAGCATTTCCGGTACAGCTTTCATCTGCAAGGAAGCATAGCGAATCAATACCATCCTAATGGATGTATTGAATTTTATGGCGCATTCGATATACAAGTCCTAATTTTATGGCGCATTCGATACATAAGCCAATTAAAAAATATTTATAAAAATACTTGAAGTCGCAAGCCGATTATTAGTTGTTAGAAAGAAGTAGTGGATAAAATTACGAACACTATCGAGAGAAAAAGGTCTAAAGAGCATCCCTTACATACTCACTGAGTTATGGAGAACTTGCTTGATGCATTTACTGAACCTAGTAAAAGATTTAGCCCATCAATGGTGGATTACCTTCCTCTACTTTAAAGAGATCAATCCATCCTTAGACCTATCGTTATTAAATGTCTGCCTTTTGGAAGAGCTTTTAAAGAGCGATTTCCTTCGGAAAAGTATACATCCTGAGGGTGAATAGTCAATCTCAAAGGATTTTTATGTAATCCTCAGGAAATTTGCCGTAAAATTAGATTTATCAGGTTCAAAAGAATTTGAAATGAAGTAATGACATGAAATGGTGGATTACACGGAGAAAGAATGAATGTCAATGCTCTGACATATAATGGGAATCTAAATATTGGGCAAAATGGCACGTTATATTAACATGAATTATGCTTTTTATTTTTATTACGTAATCGCAGTTGTTACTAGTAATAATTTAGTACGATCATAGTCATGTAGTTAACATTCATGCTGGGATTGCCCAAGGACATCGAGTTATTCTCCGGAGTGCAAATTCAATTAAGTAGAAAGCAGAGGCAATCATCGCTCCCTCAGATACGCCTTGGTACGATTCTTTCCCATCGCAGCATCCTTCCACATTCACCCTTGTAGCATTCACTCACACTCTTTCTTTTCTTCCCAAAAATGCCTTTCCGCCCAACTAATCCTTTCTAACCGACCGTCCTCTTTCCATACAAAATCTTCTTTTCCATCCAACACCCCGCATTTCATCGATCAAATCGTTTCCAGCCAACGTTCAACATCACTCCCAATCCGTTACAACCCCTTTCCCAAACCTCGGACATTCGGATCGAAAGTGGCGTAGGCGAGCCAGGTGAGTGGATGGCTGCAGTCGTAGCGGCCACACGTGAGTGTGTGCGTCCAAAATGGAGCGGTCATTTGAATTGTGCGCGTTTCACAAACTCCATCCGCTTCTCCCTCGGCGGTGGAAACGGGACAAACGGGCTTTAAAAATCTCTATCAACGGGGAGATAAAGGGGCGGGGTGCAGTGACGGAGGAATTGAATGCTAGCCGCCATTTAAAACGCACTCCGTATGGGCTCGAGGCTTTGGTAATTGTGGGAGGTCGTCATTCGACTCTGGATAGCCGCAAATGGAATACGAGCCATAATTCCACGACCCGTGACCCAAAGCAAATTAAAGTGCCGGTGGTCGTGTCTCGCTGAAGTAGTCTCCGTCTAGTTGATTTTTTTCCCTTTTATTTCCGGCGGCCTCCCCGTGATGGATAATTCTCGTCTAGTGGCATCTGTAAAAGCGATAAACGCTTCTCGCGGATGGGGAGTAATGCGGATTTATCGAAGGATTTTTCGACTCGCTCCTCCGCTCGATTGTTTTACTAGATGGATGATTGAGGTAATTTTCGGCTGGGAGTGGTGACGAGAAAAATGGGTCAGCCCCTCCTCGACTAGTTCTCGCCGATGAGAGATACTCTCGCTAACAAGTGCGCGACTCGCTGCACTGAGATTTAATTTGTCGCCGAGGCATATCGTCACGCAGGATCCATTCAGGATTGAATCTTTACAAATTTCCATGGGAATCACCGGATTCGGCGATTTTTGAGACGGGATAAGCCGTTTGCTTCTGAATTCCAGATACTCCGATCAAATTGGATATTCTCTACGTTATATAGCTTAAAAGGATAGAGAAATTGAATCAGCTTTGATTTAAAAAGTGAGGGATTGGACGGTGAGAATTTTAACTTATCTCTACCCGTAATAAAGTCTTGATTCCCAGACATCCGATAGATAAGAAAATGACAAACGTCTTTGACGGGTGCTTAACTTACGATACTGGATCCGAAGTTAAGTCATCATTCATTGTACATTCCTATTTGGCAATGTACGGATGATTGATAATTTTTATTCATATCGATCTTAGACTTTCCTGGTAAATAATGAGTAAAACGGATGCTCGGGTTACCAACCAGGTTAGATTTGGTGACTATGAAGTGGACGTGAATATTTTTTATTCGTTTGTTTTCACGGGTATTTTATTGCTTCCTCCTTCTTTTTTCCCATAACGAGATGTTTTCCTCAATGTAGTATAGTATATATGTAGTATATATATAGATTACAAAACTTTCTTCTTGTATATCATATCTTCGGTTTGAAATGTTTCACAATCGAGAAGTTTTATCAATGAAAGAACCGCGTTGGTAGAACAGATATATAAAATCTTATATAATACATTCCCGTATAAAATCGCCAAGTAAGTGGAGTGGAATAAAACTAGCAGCTTAATTAAGAAGTTATGTTTGCAACAAGGATATCATTGTGATCTTAATATAGAACTTATGAATACAAACGAGCAGAAGTTAATGGTTACTTCCTAAGACTGCTATCCTTCATATTTTATCGCATTCTTACCTCCAAAATACCAGTCTACCTACGAAATCTGTGTATTTTTAGATTGATTTTTCCTATGGATTTATCGAACCTACTATCTCCATTCCATTCATCTTTTTCAAAAGAGTTTATACACTCAGACTACTAAGCTTTCATGTGGATGATTTGATCCCTAGAAGACTTGGGCTTACCCACTGACTTTAAACTAACGATTGAAATAGTTACAGGCAGAAGAGATTCGTTATTTTAACGAACGACAAGCGATACAACCTCGGCCGATCTGCTTTACCCGCAGTACTAATGATTGGATTTGAAAAGTTGAAAGACTTAATCGGAACATTTTCCTGAAGAAAGTTACCGGTGAGCTGGGATCACCGGCTAAAAAAAAACAGATTTTTAAGGACATAACTTGAAATTATTTTTTTGAAGTTCCCATCGGATGATACCTTCCCGTTTTTTGTCTAAAACTTTAACAAAGGTCAACATCGCTGAGTGACGGATCGAAAAACCAAGGTTTAGTTTGACCCTTTATTGGAGAGACTAAGTCCATGTGGGCCTCTCTTTCACCGTACATTGTACGTCGGCATACTTTGAAAGGATATAAATTAAAACAAAAGACAGTAGAGTGAGGGGCAAAATCTTTGCAACTGAAGGTTGACAAAGAAATAACCCACGTTGCGGGAAAACACCCACAGAGAAGGGGAGTGAAAATCCCGCGAAAACACAGTAAAAATAACAATACAGTGATGAGTGATAAAATTGCGTAAATTAGCTATAAATAAATTTAAATAAAAAATATCAATTAAAGGATTTTAAAAAACATTTCCGAATCCTAAGTGGGAAGGAAGATGAAAAACAATCATATACTAAAAATGAAATTTTTGCTAGTTAATATTTATCATAAATAAATGTCAGCCAGCGGAATCCATCGATTGCTTGGTGTTTATGAGATGTGTAATTTTTTCATTTATCTCACAAGGAAGAAAGTGAGATGAACCTGAAAATGAAGAGAGACAAAAGGAGACTTAGGTGAATTTCATTCTAGTTTATTTCGATTGCAAACGAAAAGATTAAATCCTGGATCAATAAATGGCAGGGGTAGAAATACTGTAATTCAACGACGACCCCTTCTGCATTTCCGTTAAAATTTTACACTCGTTGAAACAAATGTCCCGCCGATTATGCTGGATGCTGTGAGCCGATTTTAAGGCTCACCATGAAACGCGGCGTCTTTAAGCTTTCACGGCTTCAATCCAATTAATTCCATCAAATCAGCCCAAAATTGGTTTGGGAGTGAAGTTATTTCACGGTTTGGGTCGGACTGATAATGGTTCGAGTGTTTCACAGTTAGGGAATCCCCGTCGCGCCAATGGCGTGAATTGAAAGAAAATGATCAGGAATGGGCTCACCAAACCATTTAACGGCCGCGCTTTTTAATGTCCTCCGCAAGGAATTCAAGTTCAGTGGACTAAACTGGAGAATTTAACGAGCTCAACGGGATTGTCTTTGGGAAATTGAATTCTCACAATACCCCACCGAATAATCATGATTTAAACTTATTATGCCCTCTTTTCTCTCCTCGGTTCAGCACTAGGTGCTCATTTTTCTCTTCTAAATTCTCTGTATTGCGTTCACTTTTTTTTAGAAATCCTCTCTCAAATTATTTTCGACTATGCGGTTTCGAAACAAAAGCGCACATACGGCGCTGTTGATTTGAATTTCGACGAATTAAACAATAGAATTTATTTTTTTTACTTTTTGGTCTTTGTTTAAGCTTCTAGGATGATTCACTTAGGCATTTTTCTGGTTTTCCGTTTGATCGTAATCGAGCTTATGGCTATCGATATTAGTACTATCAATACGGAGCTCAATTTTCCTCGATATGTGCTTTAGGTCTATTTGAACTAGAAAAGGAAACAAGCGAGTGAGTACCAATTGATGAAAATTTCGATGCAACTTTACTAATGGCACAAAAATTCTTTTTACGGAAAATTATTGGCATTAGGAGAAACTAGAACTGTTTGCTTAACATACGAAAAAAGGTTCAATATGTTAAACGAATGAGGAAAATGTCCATAAATGTCGTATATGAACACCATTTCCTATGTCTGGAACCTAAAACATCAAAATCAATCACTAAATAAATTTTGTCCCCATTTATCCTTTTCAACTTGATGTTGAGGATAATCCCTCAAGATTAACGCCATCAATAGCCTATTTCCCCATTAGGCCTTGCAGTGGAGTGAAAAATGCTGCACTTGCAAACACAGATCGAATCGAGTGGCAAATCCCCGGTCCAGATTAGATTAAACGAGCGATATCCTTTTAACTTTAATCGGTTGAACGAGTCCATCAAACGCTCAGAATATCTTCTGATTAATCCCTGGTGAAAGCCCTCCGCTGGGCGCATAAACCTCTTTCGTAGCATTTAAATATCAGATTTATTTGGATAATCTCCCTTCGTAATGCTCACATCGGGAATTGTAAATTCCACCATTTCTCAATAGCGTATCTTTCCGTCTCGTTACCGGATTTCGAAGGATCTTTCTTCTCAGTGAGCTGATGGTCCTCCTTGAAGTAACCCACGGAAGGAAGAGAGGGTTCTTGGGCCGAGTAATTTGATATGGCGATGGATGAATGCCATTCCGACGGGATTTTGTAGATAAGAAACGTTGACGAACCGGCAAGGTAGAGAAGGATCAGAATCAGATAGGACGCGGTTAAGGGAAGCCGGCTGAGGATGCGAAATTACACCTCTTAAATTAATCACCTTAATGGGGCGTCCAGGGAAGGGGAAGCTCTGGAAACTGGAATCCGTGGATTTAACGGCTTCTCAAACGTTTCGTAGGACGGTGCGTAATGTTACTGAACCAGGGATTGAAGAGGAAATTCACGGAGAAGTTGTTGACTCAGGCATACAGCGTGGATATTTATACGTCTAATCGCTCGGATCGGATTTCACACGGACTGTTGTTGTGGATTGTTCGGTTGGAAGATGGAGGGTGAAGTTAGCGAGAAAATTGCTGCAACTATTACGTTAAACGTGTAACTGATGTATCAGGGTTAACAGAATATAAGACGCCTGGGCAGTGGCCCAATACTTTCTTGAATGCCGCCCAAGCGTTCCGAGCGCCAAGTAACGTATTGCCTGAGAAATTTGAAAGCCTTAACGCTGTACTTCTTATAAACACATTCATGGTATTGCTCATTGCGAGTAATATGTCGGTTTGGGGCATTTTTCCATATTTTATTATAAGAATATAGATATAAAAACAAATTATACAATCTAAAGCTCGAATATAACTAATAATCTAACCAATCAAATTAATCATGAGTTTGCAAACTGTTTACCCACCTGATAAGCACCGTTCACTTCCATTATCCAGGCGCCCGCAGTAATTTTCTCTCTCATCATACGAATAAAAGCAGTGGGAACTATAATCACCGAGTTAATTAGTTTTGGGGGGGAACGTGCGTGTCTGCGTGGGATTTAGGTTTAAAATCCAGTCTTTAAAAGCCGGTGGAAGTTTTTTTCAAATATTTCCTCGCGGTGGTGAAGATAGCGTCGAAAAGCTTCATTTAAAGTTTGGTTCGTAACTTTTTATGGACTTCATTTTCAGCCATTGAAAACTGTTATTATTTACTAATTTAGAAAATTTTGCTCTTGCCAGCTTATCTGCATTTGGCTCCTTACCTCACCCACAAAAATACCGTGTAGTAGGAAAAGAATGAGAATTTTGAAAATAATAATTATTGGTGATTGTAGCATTTGGAACTTTACTTACATAAACATTTTCCTGAAATGTTGTTTCTCTTTATAGAAAAAGTACACTATATGTTGCGAATGAATTTTTCGTCACCAAACGTAGAGAAATTTTTAGCAGTCTAGTTCCCTTCTGCCTTCGTTTCCCTATTGTATTTTGATTTGAAAGTAACTGTAGTAGTTACAACCTATTCGTTTTCCATTTCAAGAAGAAACTAACATTCCCGTAATGAAGGACTTGATTCTGAAAATGTTAGAGTGCGCCATTATCTCACTCATGGACAGACAGCATGAGTAACTTAATTGGTAAAAATTCACTCAGTGCAGGGAGCATCGCTTAAAAAGGACCATGTATAACGCCAGAAAGGCTTGAGCCTGACACGTGTCGCCTCTTGTCATGGGCTAATAGAATTGATGGCAAATGGAGAGCTATACAGTTTAATAAAATGTTTACGAGCTTTTAGTGGTATCTCTGCTGTTACATTTCATGATTATAGATTGAGAATTATATTGGATGTAACTGCATGACTTCAAAGTTGCATTATACTACTCAGTTTTATCACATAGAATTCCTTTAAAAATAAACAGTTCACAGTTGAACTAACAAATTTTAATCTTCATTTCTTTACCTACTGTTATCTTCTTTATTTGAATCATCAATAACATTACCATATAGCATGAAATATCCATATCTTACTGATTTTTAAAATAAAAATGAACCCATAAAACGACCAAACGCCATAATCGTTCCGCTTCCTCGTGCTCTTGGATGAGTAACCTTCAAATTACTTCATAATCTTCTATTCATTTATGTAAAATATTTACGAATACATCAATATTTAAGTTATCAATTGCAAAATACTTCATAATATTCGAATCAGCTGTGGCCTCATTAAAACCCACATACTTGCAATCTAGCGTCATCTAAAGAATATATCTAAGTTGAAAATTTCATGCTGGTTCGAAGACAATTTGCCTTCTTTCCAATAATTCTATTTAGAAAATGGTGAAACATGTTATAATTTAAATGAAACATGTTCAGAAAATCCGTAATTTTTGTCCTATAACTAGGAAACTTAAAATACCTTTTGGTTACAAAAGCAAGAAATACCCCTGTATTATTTCCATCAAATTCAAAATAAAATTCACGGAGGAGGCCGAAATATCGTGGAATTCCGACGTATAATACACTGTGTGTATATTAGTAAAATTTGCTTCGTTGTTTTGTAAAACTTGTTTTATTAAACACTTCTTTCGATTATTTCCATTAAATCATTGAGTCTCATGCAATTGGTGAGGGAATCGGTATTCTGCATATCAACAAATCCTTCATTCTTAAAATAAAACATGACACATTTGTATCCGACTTGCTTTGAATAGAAATCATAATTGGTTCTTTCCGTTATACTTTATCATCATATTAATTTTACAATACAGTAGATTTCCGATTAATAAAAGGATTACCTTGGCTGCAAATTGACCTTGGTACGCAAGAGCTTGATCGTTAATTTACTTTCAAGGCATTAAATATAATTGTTTCCAAGATCCGTCCACTCGAATCTTAAATGTACATTGATCTCTTTGGCTTTATGGATACGACCAATCAATATTGAGGTTGCATGCATCCTCTGGTTGATCTGTTATAGCCATCGATGCTAGAAATCGTAATGAAGGGAGTGTTAGTAAACCCAAATCCTTGAAAGGTGTATTTTCATCATTTATCTTCAATCTCATGTTTTCTGTCTCGTTAATAAAAATCGTTGTTTGATCCTACTTTCTTTCAGTGAGGAAAACTGTTCACTATCAGATAAGCTTAATTTGTACATTATTTTGGAAATTGCAATCTCCTCCATCTTTTGTCATCGTCTGTTTTTTGCTTGTTTTCTTTTGAGTCTGCCAGTCTCATAAATGTCTACGAAAGGCCATTTAATTATATGTATTCAATTAATTACGCATGTATATATCATACTGTACATGCTGAATAATGTTATATATATAAATATGATTAAACTGCTTTTTGAAATACTCTTATCAATAAAACAGTAAAATATATACCCGTAACTAATTGAATTATATTTTATAATTAACCCTGATTACATCCCGGAAAGTCTGTTATCCACCTAATTTTACCTTCTAATCTCTCAGGAGATAATGGGTAGTCCTCTTAAGCTCTTCCCTTCCCTCAGATGAAATTGTATTGTTGATAGTAACGGCCTATATTCGAGCATAGTTGAAAAACCCTTTCTACCAAGAAAACTTGTCCATAAATTGCGTAAACAATTGCCACTAAAAATTCGGAACGAGTTAATGCGTACAAATAATGAGACGCAGTGCGGAAAGTGAAAGAGGGTCGATGAAGGGCAGTGCGTGATTTATCAAAAGCAGCCCGATCGAGACGATCCTCTCGCATCATTAAATCAACTCGTGTCGGCCTCCCATCTCCGGCAAGATTCATGGCTCTGATTACGCCGTTTATTGTTGTAGGATACTAGCGAGTGGGATTGGGAGGAGAGGCAAACAGAGAGAGAGAGAGGGAGATGGATTATAAAGCCGATCAAAGGCCCATTCCATTTTGATCCTATCAGATTTCCTCATTTGACTGCGAAAAATATGAGTAACGCTCCGAGCCTCCGTTTCGATTATTCGCCGCTGATTTGCAACTATATAACCTCTTTCCTTCTCAGCCAATCTTAGCCTCTTTTCATCCTTTAATTCCCGATGATTCATATGTGCGTGGAAATTCATCATCCCATTGATTATTCATATTCTGTGGATCCCCGTGGTGAGGTGGATGGCGTGCCAGCCTGACAAAACCGAAGCCTCAGTTTCACTCCTTTTTGGATATTCAAGTCCTATTAATTTGATGGATTAGTCGTAAGAATAAACCGGACTTACAGGACCATTATTTTTTCTTCTATTACGAAAATTACGATAGAACCCCAAAAATACTTCAAATATAAAAAATCTACCGCTACGTTAAAACCAAAAAGTCCGCTATCGGTGACTGTAGGCTGTGAACACTATATAAAAAACATACCTTATACATTCGTGCATAACCCGAGTTTTTAAGCACTTTTTTGTAAAAAAAGCCCTCCCATGCTAGTACTCGATTTCGGGTCCCGCTTACCTGTTCTTCAATGGAAAAGTCTGCCGTAGACGGAAATCTGGGTGTAAATTCCTCACTTGCTCAATTAGCAATTCTTTTTCAGTTTTCTCCTGCTAACCTAGTGATGCCTCAATCATTGAAATTTTATTGGTATCTATATTTATTTTAAAATTTACCAGTAGCGTCTGCATTTTCCACCCTAGGCTTATACCCGAGTAAATTAGGCATATACTCGAGTAAATTTCGGTACCTCGGCTTATGTCCTAGTCGGCGTATACACGAGTACAACGGTATTTCTTTTTTATTAACATCACGGATCGTCCCAGGAGTGATGTAGGTTTTTAAAAACGATTTCTCTTTTCGTTTAATAATAATAATAATAATAATAATAATAATGACTTCCCTAATGGAAACAGGAACATCCCAATTACATCCATTACAATAATTTCAATAATCGTTTCTCTTATTTATCGCCTATTGCTGTATAGGCCTAGGTTTCAGGTCAATAGCGTAATTCCTATGTCTTTCGTATACATATTTCCTCCAGATG
Organism: Sympetrum striolatum; assembly: GCA_947579665.1. NCBI lineage: Eukaryota > Metazoa > Arthropoda > Insecta > Odonata > Libellulidae > Sympetrum > Sympetrum striolatum. Next base: position 32,263,446 of record OX388352.1, read on the forward strand.
CCTTTATTAAGGTCATAGGTTTTACCATGTCACCCAGCTGGAACTACATCGAGTGCCCTATTTGGAAACACTAGTATTGTGGTTAGGGAAGAGCTTAACCATGTTGCGGTATTACTACTAAGGGGTTTGGCAGTCTATAGACAATATTGCTTCAATTCCGAATCTTAGGCGAAATTAATTCATAAGCTTAACTGGAAAATCAAGCAAATTCTGGCACTAAAAAAACTAAAAGCTGATTAAAAATTGCAATAACACGGATTAAATCCGCTATCTTCAGCTACCCGAAAAAAGTTACCACAAAATCACAGCTGCTCTCTTAAATATTGGGAAACAAAATATCCCTGCTCTTAATTATTCTCGGTGCTCATACGAAACTCTAAATCACAGCATCAATTTAAATTCACGCTCTGTAATCAATTTCATTTTCACCTCGCTAATTAAGGTCGAAATTCCTCGCAGTTTTACCCATTTATGTAATATCGATGATTTTGGGTCCGATGAATTATAAATTTAGAATCAGTGATGGAATTCTCAGTTAGGATGTGAGGGAGATCTTCCAATTAAATTTGATATAAACTGATTTCCGATTGCGGGCCGCTTATGTAATTTCATCCCGTGATGTTATTGCTTTAATTATTATTTTTGCTTATTTATCATATTACAGCCAGTGGTGATGGATAAAAATGTAAGAATGATATGCCAATTTATTGAACAAAAACTAATTTTCTGTAAGTAATATAGAAAGGGAAATATATCATGAATTTGCATCACCGTAAATTTTTCATATAAGGCTGAATTAAAGAATTTAGTCTTCTAATCTATCAACTGTAGAGATATAATATTGACAGAGGTGGTATCATTAGAGATATATTAACATGAAACTTTAAGGTATATTTTTAACAAATATGAAAAGAATTCATTAACCTTTATGGTCATACTGATTTTTATTTCCTCTTTCACAATAAATATCACGTTTGTATTTTAGTGATTGTATTCTCCTGACAATATTTTCTGGGTTTTATTTTCTTGATTATATTTCATAGACTGTATTTCTTTACAGATTTTTTATTTTCATAAAGATATTTATTTATCTATGTATATTCAAAGTCAATTAGGTACATCAGACAAAATTGAACAAAAAATTGCACTTGAAGATATCGGTTTCCCTTCTGGTCCTCCTGAGCCAATAATTGGCTCATCAGGAGGTGCACAAATAAACAGACAACCAGAAAATATAAAATACTAAAGCATTACAGAAATATAACTTACTTCTAAAAACTTTAGGAATACTCGGTCATTAACAATCATAATTTTTACATAAAACAACACGTTATATCTATATACACATCTTATCAAAAATAGATTATAAAATAATAATTTAAAAATTTACGGTTTCATTGTGTAGTAGGAAGTTTTTCATACTTTATTAACGTCGCTTAATGATGTTAAATATAACAGATGTGTTGGCAATTTATTAAAGACATTCGGTGCAACAATTTTGAACCTATGAGCACCACAATTATTATAATTCTTTGGAACAATATAATTTATCATTCTCCTTGTCTCAATACTGTGTTATTTTAATTTTATTCTTTTATTCTTATCCGTGAAATAGTTTTCTGTTATGAGGACATAGTTTAAGAGTTTATCAACTGGCAGTATCTCTAGATTAGTATAAATGTGTTTAATTTCAATCTTTTCCTTCAAGGAAGTATCATCTACATTTTCATGTATTTTCTAATAGCCTTCCTGGTTGTATTTTATTCATAGTATTTTCTTGATTATATCTTAGTGATTGCATTTTCTAGATTATATTTTATTGATTGTATTTATTTTTCCTGAGTATATTTCTTATTGCGATAAAATGATATAATACTGTGTTTTTATTGTAAACTGTCAATGAGATAAAACCTGTAATAAACATATTATTATTGTTATATCCGAGTATTGACCAGCAGGAAATACTTGAAATTTTAATCAATATCGAATAAAATATTGTTAATGTAAATATGAAAAAGAATGTCAAAGTAAGGAAGTTGGAAAACGTCTACATGCACAGAATATCATTTTCGAATCTCCAGTTTTCTATAGAAATATTCGTAGATGCTCCACTCAGTTAAAGTACAAAAATTTAGATATTTTGTTATTCATCTCGAAGGATATCGTTTCTCTTGATCTGTGTTTTAGTTCCTTCATTGAAGGCCTTCCTATAATATTGTTTCACACAAATTTAAAATCACGGTGTTCATCACATGAAGTCTAGTCATTAAGAAGTTAAGCTTCATACTTGACGATCACCTGTTGAAATGAAAATTTTAGAAAAAGCAGGACATTCCAGGAGAATGAAGTAGCTCTCAGATAATTTCGAGAAATTTTCCGACAACCGCGATTTTGAATGGCCTTCGAAAGAGCTAACGTCTGTTGGTGGTGATTCGGGATTTTAAGTCCATCGAAGCGACGCTCTCGGTCATGCACAATTTTCGTTTACTTTGGAGCATGCTCACGAACAAAGAGATCGCCGCCTCTCCTGGCCACCTCTCGTAAAAATAAATACGTACGGTGCTTGAGCCACGGCTTTCGAGATCTTCCCAAAGACATGTCGGTGACGTCAGCTGGCCGACCCTGCTTCCACCTTCATTTTACACCCCACACTTCCCAGCTAACGTTAAAAAAGTTATTTTTTTTTCATTCTGCCTCACTCCCTTCACTAAGAGAAAGCGATGTCCTCTTTTCCTGGTGTATTGAAAGAGTCACGTACGCTATCATCGAAGTGGACACACACCTCTCATCTCCCTCTCCCTCCGATAAAACGTCCTTATGGGAAATGGCATTTAGCGTCTATATCACAGCGAGTACGTTTCGAGCGTTTTCTACCCACAAAGGATATTAGTTGGCAGTATTTCGAAATTTGTTCTTTCTTTCTTTATTGCACGTGAAATGTTTCCTGAATTTTGTGTATTTAAGGTACTGAAAGTTGCGTTTGGAGAGTATCACACTTAGAGGCAGAAGGAAACAAGTGGATACATCCTTAAGTAAATATTATCCGTCCGCAGCATTGATCTCTCTGTTAGTGCTGTAAGCCTCTAAATATTCCCCATAAAATTATCACGAAACCCTTTGACACTTTTTCAATTCATGTAGATAACGATACGAATTAATACATTTTCACTAATATTTTTCCATTTAATGACATTTGACTGCGATTTTGCGGATTTTTTATTGTCTAGCAAAACTTTTTATCTTAAAAGAATGAATATTTTGAACGTGTCACCGCAAAACTTAATCTTTCCCTTAGTGCAGAAAATTTCCTTTCTTTAAAGCATATTTTGATAAATATATAGCCTTACTTTTCAATCCTTTGAGATTACAGCTCGTTAAGCTTACATGATCTGACAGAAAAAATCTTCAGCCCAATAACTACAACCATCATATTTTTCTTAATAATGTATGCCTTTATTATTTTCAAGATTTTACGTTCAACCTGATGCTCTCGCAATCTGTATTTTGTTTGAATTGATGTATTTAGATTTAATCTCTTAACAAAAAGAGAAAACAAATCTTTGTTGAATTTTGTTGCGGCACAAACATTTTACCCTCAGCTCAGCCACAGTTATAACCACTTTTATATCGTATGAATCTTTCACAGTCCTTTGTAATAAACCCACCCCGTTATTTCAAAGTAGCATATCTAATTCATTTTACCATCCTTACTTCTGTAAAACATTTCTACCTTAACCCTTTCCTGATCCATCATTCAATGCCATTACCGCAATTCACCCTTACCCCAGTATTTATTCATTTTCATAGCCTACATCCATTCGTTGTTATTATTTCAACCGTGACTGGATCTCACATACATATTCTTCTGTTTAAGTATCCCTTATATTATATTTTTCCTATATAATCAATATGTCCTGGCTGTACTTCGTGGAACGACATCTTAAGTTGAAAGAAAAAACTGAGTAATTTCCACAATAAATTTTTAATCTTAACGACCGGTTTCGGCATTGACAGCCATCCTCAGGTCTGAGGATGGCTGTCAATGCCGAAACCGGTCGTTAAAATTAAAAATTTATTGTGGAAATTACTCAGTTTTTTCTTTCAACTTATATTTTTCCTATTTCCCCATGTATCCCCTTCATATATTTACCAACGTCTTCTCAAGGTTCCAAAACTAAAATATATTAGTTCTACTCCGAGAATGCTCTTAAATTTCCAATGTAACAGGCTAGATGAAGAGATAGGTAGTTTGCCTTTTATGTTCTCACCGAGGAGAGATTCTATATTGAAAAAGTGTACACCTGTGATTTAGTTAACATTCCATAAGGAGCAATAAAAAATTGATTCCATTAAAAAGCATGATCCCTACCTCTGTAGTTGTTATGTTATTTCGATCGTGAACTGAGACTTAAGTAAATGAAAGATACAGTTTTGTATCCTGTAGTGAAGATAATCTGAAAAATCTTAATCCATATTTATTTATTTTTATTTATTTATTTGACCCTTTATTGGCGAGGTTAGGCCCAAGTGGGCCTCTCTTCCACCTAACCTCGTATGTCGTCATAATATGAATAATTATAAATTAAATTAAAACAAAAAGACAGAGTAGATTGTGGGGAAAAATCTTTGCAACTGAAGGTTGCTAAAGAAAAACCCACGTTGCGGGAAAACACCCACAGAGAAGGGAGGTGAAAAAAACCCGCGAAAACACAGTAAAAATGACAATTAAAAACAGACAATAATAAAATTACATACAGAAAATACATAAATCAATGAATTTACAGAAGAAAGAAAAAAATAAAAACATTAACAATTTCCTACTAAATAGTATTTGTCAGAGAAAAAATAATAAATAAATAAAGGTCAGCCAGCGGCGTCCGTCCACTTTTTCAAATTTATCTCAGCAGAAAGAGGGTGAGATGAACCTGAAAATGAAGAGAGAAATAAAGGGCAGATGAGATGTATAGAGGTATGATAAAAGAAGGAGTCATATGGATAGCTGCAAACATTTATAATAAATATTTAATATGATAATATTTGGGACCGCAATATGATTGGAATGACATTCTATTGCTTTTAAGAACCGTAAAATGTATATTAACATTAGTCGTGGTCAAATATAAGACAAGTATAAGACATTCGCATTTCTTACAGAGTTTGAAAAATATTCGGGGGATTTTTTCTCTCAAACATATTCTCGGGCCTACATCTCCTTTATTCTCCATACTCAATTTCCCTGAATGTTTCAGCAAAACATTTTGCAGTTTGCCTTTCCTTTTAATCTAGCATTCGGAGCTCCATTTTATTGCCAAACATTCCATTCCAACTCAATTGATCGATTTGTAATACAACTCATGATAGACCTCGGTAAGAATCCCGTCAAACTCTGCCGTGACATCCGTTTTTGCATCCTGCTTGCTATCTCCCTACTATTTAATCTTCACTTGCTATCTCCCGACTGTTTACAACGCAGCAATTCCCATTATCGTTCGTTATACTCCGCAAAATCCAATTTTTCCCCATCTTCAGTTCCGCCCCACATGTTCCTTCTGACATTTCCGGGAATGCAACCCTAAATCCTCTATTTCCGATTCGCCCTCTTTTTTCCTTAGTCTCTGCGTTGGGGATTTTGCCGCATGACGAGCGAGATGAGCTCACTTCCGTTTTCACCGCGATAGACACACAGCCTTAGTCACGTTTCAGCTATTGATCACATATATAACGGAATCCGCGATGTTGTAGTTCAGATTTCCGCTTGCCATCCTCAGTTCCAACGCGGCACTATTATTTTGGGTTAGTCGTTTCATATAGTGGCTTCGGTAACTAGCTATTGTTCGCTCGGACTTTCTGACTTTCCGGACGAAAATGGACTCAGTCCGTGGTGCCTCCACCGTCTTTCACCTCTTCTAAATGATAATCTATAAAATATTACACATCGTCAGTTAATTCGTGTGCTAATAGAATATGTATTTTATCGAGTCTCTAATTGTTTATATTTTTATTTTTCATCCTGATGGTCTCCCCACTTAAACTATTAAAATTTCTATCTAATTATATTCTGCTTATGGATTTCAGAGAGTCGAGTCAAGCCAAGTCCTTAAATAAATATTTTCTTGCGTAACTTGGTGGAATTTGTCATTAAAGTTTTTACAAGTATTTAAATTTGATCAATGTTCATTCGTACCGGAAATACAACAAATTAAAAACACAGCGAAAAACTCACACAACAAGTCACTCTAATCAAACAGTTACAACTACAAGTTATTTGTGTTAATTTTTTTTGAAACCTTAGAATCAAGGGTATTTACCAACAGGAGATCACATTGGAAGGATGTTATAATAATAATAATAATAATAAAACGGATGAAATCAAGATGTTCAGGCGTTACTTTGTGGAAAGCCATTTGAAAATGAAAAAAAAAACACTGTAAATTTTCCACACTATTTTATTTTAAAGTACGACCGGTTTCGCTACCGGAGTAGGGTACCACTCCGGTAGCGAAACCGGTCGTACTTTAAAATAAAATAGTGTGGAAAATTTACAGTGTTTTTTTTCATTTTCATAATAAAACGGCTTTATTCGGGCGAGATTGAGACTAAAAGTCTCCTCTTCCATCTAACCCATCGTCATACAATACATAAATAATGAATTTAAAGAGATAGTATGAAAAAGATATGAGAAGAAATTGTGGATGTAAAAAACCTAAGAAATTCTTAGGAAAAAAATGTATCCACTGCAGGAAAACACCCACTAAGAAGGGGGTGTGAAAAACCTGCGCAAACCTACCGATAGTATTAACTAAAAATCTGATGTGGCCAGCACATGACTTTCTCCATATGTAAGATGTAAATATTTATCTACGACAGTATTTTCAAACTCTGTATTCAATCTAAACTTGGAAGTTGAGTGATTAATTTATATCATATTATATTTTACTTCACAAACATTATAAATAATGTTTTTCGGGACATGTTCGATGAAAAACGATGAAATGGCCTTTCACCCCAGCTCCCAGTGCGCCCACCGCGTACATAATCTGCAACTTCCGGTTTATCAGTATTTCACAAATAACTCCTACACAATCAGTGATACAGAAATATGTTTCATACAAAAGTCATAGTATATTACATTTTATAAAACTTTTATAAGAGATAGTATATTCATAAATATCATTATTTATGGAGATATTTTGAAAACCGGAAATGAGCTTTGAAGAATGAAGCTCGACTTCCGTTCAACCGATTTACTTTAAAATCTAATCAACTCTAACGACATCAACCAAAATACTATATATGAAATTTGGTGGTGATCCGACAAACAGTTTTTATGTTAGAGCGCCCACAAAGTACATAATCAGCTACTTCCGGTTGATCAGTATTTCACGAATAACTCCTAATCAACCGGTGATACAAAAATATGTTAAATTCAAAAATTATAGTAAAAGTCATTATCTAAAACTTTTATAGGGTATACAATATACCTATATATCATATTTATGGAGATATTTTGAAAACCGGAAATGAGCTTTGATGAATGAAACTCGACTTCCGGTTTACCGATTTACTTGAAAAACTAATCAACTCTGACAGCACACACCACAGTACTATATATGAATTTTGGTATTGATACGACTAATAGTTTTCACGTTAGAGCGCCCACTGTCACACACACACATACACACACACACACACACACACACACACACACACACACACACATACACACAGACATCATTCCGAAAATGGTCAAGACGTGTTCTAGGGACCCCAAAACATGTATTTCCGTTGAAATCTCGAAGTCGATTTTTTTCATGAAAACAATACTTTCTCTATACTTCGTATATGGAGAAAGTAAAAAGATGGTAAGAAACATGATTACATTTTATAAATACAATATCAATAGTTACATAAATAGGATACATCAATAAACATAGTCATGTTGACATTTAAATAAATGCCAACCATTTACAGGATACATTTTTAAAGGATCAGGTACTAGATAACATATTTATTTGCGGTTGAGATATTCTAATTTTTATATCACATCCGAAGTGATTAAGATATGTTCAAGAAAGTCTTTGTACCGATCGAATCCGATCCCTTGCCACCGATTCGAAATGGAATCGAATAATGAGAACTTTATTAATTTTAAGGAAAATTATGCTAATAACACACTAATGAGGCGCTTAGATACATAGGTGACGAAGTAACTAGAAAAGTTAGTCAAATTCTTAAAATATTGTGGCATTAATGAAATTTCAAATCAGTTTTCTCCCACAAACTTCTTATAGGCATCAAAAAAAAACGAATTTACTATTTCTTATACCAAAATCATTGAATATGACATACTTTTTCAACTACAACATAACCATTCTAATGTTAGTAACAACTAAAACTTGATTACCTCTATCACTCCTGTTTTACATGTACTCATGAATACTTCAAATAATATAAGAGTAATTTTCTACTCAATGATCACCAAATTGACACGGTATCTGGGAGCTTTATGTAAATTCAATTTATAGTTTTCTAGATCTATTTTAAACCTCGGACCTTAACTTTTAGATGGATCGGTGCTTAGCCTATAAGTATAATTTAAGGATTGAATTACAAAGCATATCCTTTATCCTTTACAATCGGAAACATATAATTTAAACAAATATTGATAGCGGTTATTGGGACAAACTTATCAGAGCATGCGCTTTCCTTGCGTTTTTAATTATGTTTTTGTTTTTTTGTTGAAGCGTTTCAAAAAATAACCTTCTCAAGAAAATATTTGTTGCTCTAGGATATGAATTATGGGTACTAATCAATAATAACTACATTTCTTGTCTTAAAATCACACGGAAATGGCAGATGTTCGTAATGGTTGAACAATTTGAATCTTGGCTCCTCGAAAATCACTCTAGGGAGACCAACTTCGCTACTTTGACGACAGACCGATAAACCCCGCTAGGCCACGTAAGGCTGGATTACCACGTCTAAACTTTCCACATGAACCTATTTCATATTTCCTCGTCTATGGCAACTCCTTAGACGTCACCACCTACATGTAACGCGAAATGGAATTATGTCACAGTTTCGCCCGCTAAACCTGTCCTCAACTGTTAAGCTAAGCATCTTAGCGTTAAGGTGCGGCGACCCGTGGCATTATCGACGGTAACAGGCACGGTTGGAGCGTGGCAGGGACTCTTACAATCGCCGCAAAGTCAGATGCGAGGTGCAAGGAAGAGTGACAAAGAGGGGAGACAGCTTGAAGGAGATTCAGAGGCACCGCTGGCCTTTCCACCCCAACATGCAACGCTCTCAGGCGTCCGTGATCTCGCTCGGGGGCAGAATGCCGACGGTCCAAGGAGCGTTCTCTACGTTCCATTTTCCGCTCGACTTGCCCCCTTTCGCCTTCATTCCATACAGTTCATTCCTCGCTCCATTCTTCAATCCGCTTCTAGCCACCCCTTCTCTGCCCACTCCCTCCGCGTCCATTTCCTGCTCTCGGGAAGTATTTAAACACGAGAAACCCGTGGAAGCCCCGCAAGGTAACATTTTCTTGAGCCGTTTACCCCAAAATGGAGGGTAACATTAGCAAATAGCCAACAGACGCTTGTAGGAAATCCAGCGTGGCGTTTTTTCTCCCTCCGCACCTGGTAAGAAGAGCTGTTTTGTAGGGGTTTGGGAGGTTGTTGTAAACGTCTTATGGCCGTATGAGATATTGAACCTTCCAAGTTCTTTGGTCTTTCACCGATGGTAATGCCTCAGATACCATGACTAAATGGATTTACTTCGCTCGAATAATGTAGCAATAATCCCGGAAAAGATGGTAAAAATACTCTTGTGAGTATCCGGGTCACTAACCACCGATTACTCTTGAGAATTAAAGAGAAGTTGCCGTTAAAACACTTAAAGGGAATATGATGCTAAGATAATCTTGATTTAATACTCAAAGGATCGCACTAAAAATACTTTCCAGGAAGTTAACACTGGAGTAATGGTCGTAAATATATACTGCTAAACGTCACATCGAGAATCTAATTAAAGTTAGTAATTTTGTGTTTTATATATTTAATTTGCCGCATTTTATGCATTGAATTTTGTGTATTTATTTTACTGCATATTTTGATGTACGTAATATTTAAATTACTACACGTACTTGCATTCTGATCATGCTTATTTCATATTTTATACATATCACTATAGGCTGGATTGCGCAGGTTTTTCACGCAGTCCTCCTTATCGAGTATTTTCATACTAATGATATATTTTTCATTATCGTATCTCTGTTTCTCATATCCTATTTCTTCTATTTATTTTCGGAATAACTCTCAAATCAATACTTGTGTTTACGATGGGTTACATGGAAGAAGATCATTTTAGTCTTACTCTCGCCGAAAGAAATATGACGCTTTGAAGAAAGGAAATTCAACTTTATTCCGTTCTTTTGCTTGTTAATTAGATTTTTTACAATAAATTCAATCATTTATTCAATTTTACTTTCTAATTAGTAATTAAAACAATTATACGTTTATATATATTTAGTAAATTTAACTTAATTTTATATAGGGTATATTAGCCAAAAATTGAACCTATGAACAAATTAAATGACTTGGACAAAAAATACATTTTTCAGAATGTGCGGAGTTAGTAACAAATGATTGATAACTTATGTTTATACTGTTTAATTTTTTACGAAATTATCTACTCGCAATGCAGATCTTGGGAGCGCAGCTTCTTCAATATTTATTAAAAAGTGATAAAAGGTTATATATGATGCTGTTGCGAGATCCAATCAAATATTATTTTCCTTTATTTGTATACTGTTAAAATTAAAAATATGTAGAATGGTCAAAAAAGAGGAATTTTTCATCTTGCCTCTTAGATCCACAGCAGGTCCTGACATTTTCTTGTTGTTACTAGTAGATTTTTTTTGAAGTATCCGATTAGTTCGAGGACCCGGTTACGATTCGCTGTTTTTGCATTGTGGTTGTAAAAGGACCTCTTTCCTGCATGGCACTTTTTCAGCGAAGTAAACAGATGATACGGTCAGGAGTATATGGTGCATGCTCTAAATTCTCCCACCGGAACGATCGAAGTCTGTAGGTAATTTTGTCTACTACGTGAAGGTGTTTTCCTTTAGGCCAACCATGTTGCTCGTTTCGAGAATCTCTACGTACTTTTCCTTGGCGGCAATTCGTAGAAAGAAAAATTCCCGTTGTGAATACATAAATTTTCTGACAGAGCTTTATTCGCAACAATGAAGCGAATAATACCTTTATGGAAGTGGCTCCACGGTAAGAAAAAACTTAGCATCTTTTGAATAAACGAAGCACCAAAAATCATCAAAGAACGTTCTTCGATGGTTTTTGGTGCTTTGTTTATTTTATATTTGAACCATCAGCGGCCTTCGATTATTATATAGCATCTTTAGTTAATAAGAGAGAAAAAACGTTTCCTGAGAAATAGAAGAAAATATCTGATAGTAATTTTAATAATGATGCATAAGAAAAACAGAGGAAATTACTTTTAGGCCACCCTTTTACAAGAGAAACAGATAATTTTTCATAAGAGCGATTATGCTATCTCAACACAGATTAGATTACATTTGTAGATTGTTGTCTCTTATTTCTAGATTTCTATACTACTAAAATCTATCATTAGAGCGACTAACTTTTTGAAACACCGTAGGTTTCTTTATCTCTTCTCTAATTATTTATCCGTGAACGTCAGACGCCAACAATAAAATAGCCTAACAATATTTCTCTCCAGAGCCTCCGTTCTGTCCAGTGTCACTTTAACGGAAAAAACGTTACTGCAAAATGATAAATGGGCCAAAAGGAAAAAAAAATTCGCTAATAAGAAAAGTTCTCGATTTGCGTCATTTATTTCGGAAGCCAAATTTCCGCCACACTACGCACACGCACTCCGGTGCCTTGATGATGCGAAATATTATATCTTGTTAGCAGCCTTTTCGTGGATGATGATTAAAAATACCGCGCTGATATTAATGAAATCAGACACGCTCTCTTTCCAAACTGCCACGTGCCCCTCACCGACGTAATTTATCACTCTCCTTTTATGTTTTCAAGGCTCCGAGCAGGGAGACGAAGCGGAAATATATTAAATGAGTTTTGGAGTGCCTCTCTCCCTTAAGTAAGAGACCGTCACATGATGACTCCATGAGATGGCTGAAGCTTTTAACTCAATTTAAATCCTCAACTCCCGGTGAAAAGTGTGCGTTTGGGAGGGGATTATAATTTCTGCTCCATTTGACTCGGGCTGGAGTTTGTCCCGAGCATTTTTTTGATCGCGGTGAAAATATTTCTCTTTCTATCCTGGCGTACATGATCCGGGGAGTTTTTCGAGAAGAGGAATGGAAAGTTGTTTGGAATATTTGGAGTGTGCGGGCAGATCAACGGAAAATTATGGAGGCCTCTCGAAGATCCCAAAGTGACTCTCTCTTTTTCCTAGAGGATAATAATAATAATACATGACATACCTACTTGTGCTACGCTCGATATATTTTTTATTTCGAAGTCTCGAGATTTATAGATAGGAGCATGCATGGAATATTTGTAAGATTTCGTCAAAGCTCGGCAGACGAATGCGATGGCTTTAGCTGCAGAAAGAATGAAGAAAGCACGTTAGGCTATACTCGAAGCATGGTTATACCAGTTCAAAAGCAGGAAAGAGGAAACTTCTGGAAAGAAATCTGAATTCAAATATATAGTGAAATAATGAAATAGTTCTGTAAAATTAGATTTGAAAGGGAATTCAGGAAATAGAAACGAAAGCAATAGGCTACTTCACGAGGTCCAGAGATAGTTAAGAAGTCTGAAAGAAGAAATGTTACATGGTTTAAATAGAGATATATTTAAAACAAAGTTGTACTGTTACATTTAATAGGAATACTTACAATTAGTTGAGATACATTTTGTAACAATTAACGTTCTTCCTCAGAATAATCCATAAAGGGGCTTAAGTATTCATAAATAATAAATTAGGATTTAGTAATCAAGTATGCTATTCCTAAATCCATTTGATGTATAGCATATGAGATTCACTGTTTATGTAAGCTTTTGGCCTGAATTTATTAAAATGGTGTTTATTGATTAAATTAATTAGTAATAATTGATGTAAAAGATAATAAGAAATAAATAGAGGCGCAATGTACTATAATTCAATTTACACAGCTTTATTGCATAAAAAAGAGACTAAAGTTCAATGTTATACTTTAATCAGTATCACAATTCAACTGCAATGTAATAGATAGTTGAATATAAATTTCAGTTATCAATTACCATAACAGTTTAAGTATATTAGCATTCACCAAAATGCCTCTCCGAATTTTTTCATGGAGTAGTACCTTAACCTTTACTTCCTTACTTCTTCAGTCAATTTTCTATCAATATTTTTCTCTCTTCAGTATATATTCTCCCTTTTAGCGACCTTATCACCATTCTATTTTACGTTTTATTCTATCATTTACAAAGACAAACTTTTTGCTTCCTTTTAGAGTTATAAGAGTCGATTTTTTTATTTTAAGCGTATAGTTGTTACTTTGAATACAATTCTGAATGTGCGCATACTTTCGAGTTCATGATAGAATTCCGATTTTATAATCTATCGCTTTCATCTTATCTTCATTGAAACGAAGCACTGTGTTCCATCGATTCTCCATTCCATTTTCCTACCATTTCTTGCCTCTCCTTCACATTTCCTTTATCTTGCCATTCGTGTTTCGGCCTCACCGCGACCTTCTTGAGATAAAGGAAGAGGCGATGCCACCGTCGACGCCAATCCTTAAGTATCAGAGAGGATCTGTTCCCTAAGGCAGCAAGAAAATGATGAACGAGAGGAAATTAAAATAGTTTTCCTCAGTTTTGTGCGGTTGCCGCAGAAGGAGTGATCTAAGCTTTTGTTGGCAAAATAACGTGCGCTGCAGGATATTAACCGCTATTTTCCTCCTTTTGCATGAAATTAAGGAGAGAAGCGTAAATTACTGATCAGTTGGTGATTTTTTACTTTTGCGGACCAAGCCTTGGTTGCTAATACCTTTTTAATTGAAAATTCCTCCCATTAGGAATCGAGATACGGAATGGAATTTTTTATGCTATCGAGATTCCAGTCCAACGTTACACTCGATTATAGTTACTCCACTGTTTGATTGGAGTTTTAGCACAATTGCGATATCAATTTTTCCTCGTTTTTCGCCTTTTCCATTTGCAACGAAAATACCACCGTCAAAGTATAATAGAGAGGATCATTCTGATTTCCAACTAGATAATAGTAATAATATGTTTATTACGAGTTTTATCCCTTTAACAATGTACATTAAGGGTATGTGCAGAGTTATTAACCACTGTAAGAATTACAATCAAAATTCAAAATATATCAATATTAATAGAATAATTTGCCAATGGAATAGAATTTTTGGGTTATAACTACGTATGAGAATTCCGTGAAAGTTTAAACATCTACAATATGGGGCAGACAAACTTATCTCTTATCTTAACTCTTATCGTTACTCGTACTTGATTTATGTAAATTTAAAGTTCAATATGAGGTGGTAAAGAGATTTTCTATTTCTGCGACATAGGATCAAAGGTGAACTCAAATTATCGAAGCTTAAAAGAACAATAGGAAACAACCGTACGAATAACATCTTCCATTAAAACTGTTTTTTTATATTTACCCCTGACACTAGTTCATGTTGTTCAAAGTTGTAAGATTTTTTCAATTGAATTTCCTTCATTTTAATGTAGGCTCTTTCTAAGCGTTTCACGCTTCTGGGAGTTAGCGGGTTAAGGCTGCCAATACATAGCCTAACGGTACGAATGAAGGTAGTGTGGCCGGTGCAGGAATCGAGAAGCAACAACCTTTAAACAGTTTACAAAATTAAGGGTATGATAAATCTTAGACTCTACTCTTTATTTTGGATAGGTTAAACAAATTACATTTGTATTTAAGGGATGTAAACATTCAAAGAACTTTGGGGTAATATCGACCTCAAAAAACTAATTTAGGAACTTTAATAACGTTTTTATTAAAGGGTTGCTTATCATGTTTAGTCAAAAATGAATATTACGATAGAAGCAGAGGTTTTATGAGTTTATCTGACTAGTTTAGTTTAGCTGAGTTTATTACAGCTTTTTCTTCTCGTATTAAAATCTGAGTATTTACTTCAATTTTCTCGTATACGTATATTCATATGGTATAATGTCTTAAACTTTCATGCTATTAAAATGGTATTCGGTTATTATTTCTTGATTATTTTAAAAATATAAATTTTAAGTGACTCCCGCCCAGGTCAAGTGTGCCTCGCCCAAGGAAGGAAGCAATGTACAGTGTCCGCCACCTAGGAGACACTCACTGTACAGTGAACGCCGCCTTAGGCGAGGCCAACTGTACAGTGCACCCCGCCCGTTAAGTGCTCCTCGACTCCTACAGCGGCACTACGCTTTTCCCGCCTACTATTACCCGGAGTTTTATCTACGGTACTCATTTTTAAACCTTTACAGGCTGAGTCGACCTGTGGTCCCCCTGAAAAATGCCAGCAGGTAATTTGCCGTGGCTGAGGATTGAACCTATGCGTGGCAGGCGAGTGCCTTAACCGCTACGCCGCCGAGGCACACCTCATATTTAAAACTTTACTTAATTTCCTGTATTTTAATTCTCAGCACGATCCTGCATACGCTTTAACTTAGTAATATCGTGTTCATTGTCAGTCAATAATAGTAATTTAATGTAGAATTCAATTATCGTATTCTGCAATAGACCTTGTAATTATGTTGATGTAATTACTTTCAAAATTGGGATTTGCTGAGACGATATAATTTCAGTTTCTGTTGTTGTGCAACATTATTAGGTCTTTGTGCTCTCTTATCAATTGAGTTGTATATTTATATTGAAAGCATGGCATTTTTAAATTAATACTTAGTTCACTGAGTAATTCATGAACATATCAATTCACAGTCGCAATAGACCAAATGCTCACTGGGATGGATCCATCAACTCGTGGGTCAAGGTGCGAACTTAGTAACCGAAACATTCGAGTTATTTAGTCAAGAAATTAAGTACTTGATAGGGAGATGAACTTTTGCAAAGTCTTTAACTAAAGCAATAGAAAGCTTAATAACTAATCCTTTCCTTCACCGAGAAGTTCAAAGACATATCAATATTCCTGCGCGATTGACCATTAGCTCGTAAAAAAGTCGATATACCGATCGCAATCGACTGCTTACCCAAGCCTGAAGAATGGTGACTGAAACATCGAAGTTATTCACCCGATAAATTACGGATTTACGAGAAAGAGAACACTTTCCTCGAAGTCCTTACTTAAAGCGATAGAAAAGCTAGCAAATTTATTCCCGGAGCCTTATCCGCCTTCGAAAGATATTTCACGACAGGTTTAACTAGTCGAAGACAAATATCCGCTCACGGCTATAATCCAATGAATCGATCTCCATTTTCTCCCCATCCGAACGGGGGACCGCAATATGACACATCCGATTGAAACTCGAAGCTCTTTTCAACTCATTGTTTCAGAAATTTTCAGGCAACCTCCCATTAAATTCGAGCTCGGCGTATGTTCACACTCCTCTTGCAGCCATTATCCTCTCAGACGGATGTGTTCCGTGTCAAAACCACCAACATAACCCCTTCTCCCACTTTCCTTCCATTCTTTCTGCTCCATTTACCGGGAGTTATATATATAAACGCTCTCCCTCTTCATTCCTCTTCGTATCCTTTCTCTCGCCCACTTCATTCCTCTTCCCTTCCATTTCTTGAGCCTATCTAATCCCTTCCCCATATGCATTACTTACTTCGCGCGCCTCCTCTCGAAACATCTCTATATCCTCTGCTTCTGTATCTCCTTCCGCCGCCCCCTGTCACTTCAACCCCACTCAATACCTAAAATGCCTGCACTCGCCTATTTCATTCTCCTGTCTCTGCTGACGTGCCCCTAAATCACTCCCTCCCTCTACGCCTATATCTTTCCCTTCGATTTTTTATCCGTCTTCCTACATATCTCCCAGAACGTTTTAATTCTGTTCTACGAAACATATGAAATTTCCCGGAAAGAGATAACGGAGAACGATTTAAATTAATTAACTGAAACGATGTAAATGTAATTAATTATTGTTTCAATTAATTATTGAGAATCGAACTAATTTTTATCTCTACTCTATGCTCAGTAGTAAAAAAACATTAGCACGAGTAGTAATTTATGATAACGTTCAAATCTAACATACATTCATTGACGATAGACTTATCTCCATTTATTTATTTAGTTAGATTTCTAAATTGGCATTTTTATAATTATTACTAATGAATTACTTGAAATTTCAATAACTCATAATGATATTCTAATGTTGATTAACCATGCCTTTCACTTCTCTGATTGCTTCGATGCTAATTACATGCAAGCTTTTATCGAATACCGATTAATTACAAAATACCTTGCCTCAGATATAATTCCATTCACAATCGTGAGCAACATTGATCGTTGAATATTGAATTAAGGATTTCATCTTTCAAACTTATACCGTTGGTAGTTAAAGTGTACGTAAGAAATATTTATCGAATATTCACTCGAAGTAAAAAAAAACTTACGGAGGAAGTCGCAAAAATAAGGTGCCCTACAGGTTACTTCTATCAAATAAATTAATGCTATACATTATGGAATTTATTCAAGCGTCATTTGCTTAGAAACTTATTGTTTTATGCAAAGTTTAGCGGAAGATGTTTACAAAGGCCGAAACTTTTAAAATTATCCATTCATCCCATAGTATAAGTTGTGAGGATGTTTTAACGTATCCTCTCATGAATATAGCTTTAAATATAGCATTTGAATTTTACGGATTTACGGTAATATTATCATATCGTGATGATGGAATGCGTCTGTGTCATTGGAAGAAATGAATTTCGGAATTGACTGGCCTCTTTTATTGTTATTTCATGATTTAATGTAGCAAGGGAATGTCTACTATTTCTTCCGAACAAAAAGGCTCTCTAAAATAATGAATCGTAAATAATCCGGAGGAATGATTCATTAATTAACTATTTACCTCCGTGATCTCAATAAAATTGTCTTCTAACTCAATGTATTTTCTTTAACTTCATTGAATAATTTTAGCCTTAAATTTGATCCTTCCATCCAAAATTAATCCCCAGCTTTTGTTGGCAAATCCTGCTAATTAATTGTAATCAGCTTTTGATGTATTTTCCAACTATCTATAGACATCCTATTTTCATTTTCTTCTATCGTAGAATCGCAACGCCTTTAATATCCCCGGAGAAGAAATCCTCCCCTTCAAGTTGGTCACCTTCCACTCTAGATTTAGTGTTTACAATTCTGCCCTAAAACTTTCCCTCGTAGATCTCTTTCGGAATCTCTTCCTTACTTTCAATTTCTCTGGTAAACCTAGTGGTTCGTAGAGAAGAAAGCGAACGCTATCTTTTACTAGCTCAATGCCTTTTCCCGCGAACCACGCCACCGCCTACGTCTGCTCGGCTTGCACTATCCATTTGAAAGGAATTGCGAGGCGTTTAGAGCGGGGGAAGGGTCGTGGTTTCAATGAATGCACCCTATTGGGCTGAGTAGAAAGATTGAAGCGACTCAGGGACTCGGGGGAAACATAACTCATTCATTTAAGGGAGACGCATCCGTGCTGCCAACTGCGGCTGGGGCGCATATTGACGCAATATCAAAGATGCGAAGGAATGCCTCCCCATCTATAGCCCATCTCTTTCTCGTTGCATCTTCCTATCGTTATTTACATCTCCCTCTCCCCCAACTCACATTCATTACCTCCGTGTCTCCTTCCGATCTCATTAGTATTACTTCTATTCGCGTGTTTACGTCGACGTCCCACAGGCACTACTTTATCTCCCTTCCCTGTGGTCGGTGTGCTTTCACATCGGAATCCCTCGACTTTTTCCTCTCTGCCGGTTCCCCTTTACTTCATCTTTCCGCCACCGAAACCCCAACATCACACCTGCACTTTCCTCCATGATTCTCGAATAGCCTTCTGGCTTTGGATTTTACCCTTAACTCCAATACATAAGTAATTTTTCGCTCCGCAATGATAAATGTATGATTAAGGATAGTAAGTAAATGCACTAGGCAAAAATCTCACATAGAGGTTTTTATCACTGCGAACGGTTTTTGGCAACAGAACAATTAAGTTCGATACCTATGTGTGGAATTTTTTCCTAGTCATTTTACTCCTAGTATGGAGTTCTACCAAGTGAAGGCTTCCTCGATAGATGTTCAATCTATAATTAAAACGTTTAAATTCACAAATTTTATGATGCAGGAAAATTCTAAAATATTACTTCCCTTATTTAATGATGCGGTAGGTTGACTCGATGATCAGTGAATAGAGTAAAATTATAGTTATACGTACAGATTTTGCAAGAATACCTTGATATGCCGTTGATAGATGTAAAAAGTGCATTATAGCTCGTGCAAAGCTTACAAAAATTCATTAAAAACAGTTTTATCTGTGAAGAGTTTACAAAAGTTCAAGATCCATGTACGTTTCACAGGAAATTTAGAAAGTTTATCGATTTAAACGAATTTATCTCCTTCTCTACATGGTGATTCTATCACGATTTTAATCCTTTGGAAAAGTAAACTATTCTATTCTTTTCAGCTCTTTGTATTCATGCAAAGTATTTTTATTATTTTTCAAATTTAAATACTTATGTGAAGCAGTAGAATTTGCAGTTATGTTCACCTACCGTCTTGTAATTTTTCTGTTGAGTTGAAACGTATCTGTTCGTAAGTGTAAATGTATTTAACACGAGTTCCTAATCTATACTATTCTAGCCTTCCCTTTTTCCGTCTAAATTGCTGCGGTAAAACTTTACATGGAAAAGCTTACATTGAGTTGCATTAAGAGAGACAGTAAACCGTCAAAGTTATGGTCAGAAATTTTGATGTAATGAGATGATTTACTGTAAAAGCAATGTTTTACTTTTGACGATACGTATAATTATTTTTCGAAGATTGGTAAAGTTAAATATGGAATTCTTACCCATTTTATCAACCTTGAAGGCGTTATCCCACATTTCCCCCACTAACTAGTCCCGCCCCAGTCTGTTTGGCTTTGTTTGACCCTGTCTGTCTGTCTAATCCTGTCTGGGTTTTCTCACTCTTCCCTCTCAACCTTCTTTCCTTTCCTTATCTTCTTTGCCTAAGGCCTCTCCCCCACACTCCCTCGCTCTACCCTTTCTAAAATTTCTTTTCCCCTTTTCATCTTCTTTTCCAATTGCAGTTTTTCCCATCACCTCCCATTCCTCCGCCATATTCCACGTCGTAACAAGGAGGTGCATATCTCCCTTTCCTGATCCTAGCAGTATACAAACACAAATTTCGTCGTCGAATCCTTCCTTTTGCACCTCTCTTTCATCCCGTATTCCCGCGGGCTTTTCCTCGCCGCCTTCCCGTAGATCGCTCACTTCCCTTTCCGAAGGGAACGCGGAGGGGATATATTACCACGCTATTTTCTGTAAACGATTGTGACTGAATTTCTAACTTGTTTCGACACCGCTAATTACAGTGGCGAAGAGAAATAATATATTATCTTCTTATAGGTTATACGTGCTTGATAAGAATTCTTGTGTGTATAAATAGTTATATATGTTGCACCCCAAACGTGTGATTGCCCATTTCATGAAATGGGCAATCACACGTTTGAAATTTCATGAAATGGGCAAAAAGGTTGCCCAATTCATGAAATGGGCAATTACACGTTTGGGGTGCAACATATATATAGAGGGGGCGGAAAGCGGAAATTTTGACCTATTGAAATAAGAACGTCCTTAGGTTTTCTCGCAAGTTTTTATTGTCACTTATGAATTTTTAACATTTACCTTGTTTAATATTTCATAACTAGTGGTAATCCATGACATTTGAGTTTAGATTCAACACCCACGTTCGGTTAAATGAGTAAATAGAGATAAACTTGAGAAACTCCAACGGTAACTAGTCTAAAAAAATCCATTTTTCCTCTTTCTAATGCCTTTTTGAAATTCACGTGCTTGTTTTGTATCAAATTATCTCGGGACGACTGTGACTTTTCTGTACAAGCAAACAAAAGTTGTCACTAGAACTGTTTATGTATTGCATACACACATACAACGCTGTTTTCAACCGAAGTTAAAATTATTATGTCGTCATCTATTTACAGTACCTTTCCCTCTCTCCACTTATCTTTTATGTCTCTGACATATCCGTGCACCTTCTACACGACGTATTTTTCATTTACGTCTTCCGATTGCTTCCTTGGGCTATGTAAATTCAGTTTCTTCACATATTATTTAAGATATTTAATGTGTAAAAATTGCGTTCTAAGTAATAAGTGATTCTTAAATACAACATTCTGTCACAATGTGTACATTTTCTATATATTCGTGATGCTTCGAGTTCTTAATAGGTATTGATTTATACTTTTCAACGGAATAATATTATGGTAATTTAATGAGGAAAAGACGTTTAACGCTCGACGTTAACTAATCGCAGATAAAAGCGACGAATGATTTGGCGCCAACACAGTGAAACGGTCGCTCTCGAGAATCTCCATTCCGTAGCTCTAAGTAACTTATCCCACACTGGAGTACGTACGCTTAAATAGGAGTCAGTTTACGTTAATCCAATTCATTTGGAGTCGACGTTCTTCAAGCGATGACCCCTCCGCGACTCAGCCCCGTCTTTGAAACCTCTCGCCCTTCTCCCGCCGTCTCCTCACTCTCCAAACGAAGAAAAAACGAAAATCCCCTCGTGCCATCCTCTCCTTTACTCGTAAACCCATTTAGAGTCTTTTACATAACCTTGTATTCTCTTCAAGATGGCATCTTCTCTTATCCTTTCCTCCGTGCTAAACTCTGACACACTCTTTCCTCGCACGCACTGCTAATCCTCCTTTCGCTCCGTTACGTCCATCACGATCCTGCTCACGCCAACCTTTTCTTTTGACTCTCACCTTAACGAGTGACAGATTAGCGCCGTGCTCCTCACGACTCCGCGCCTAGTTCTCATTCGAATCCAAACCACCGCGTGATTCGCCGCACTGTGCACCCAAGTCATTATTTCGACGGAGAACTTCGTAGAAGTAATTTGTCAAATCACTTCCTCCACCTGCATTACGAGCTTAGATGACTGCTCATCTCCTCGCACTGAATTTGCTGAGCGTAAAGTAGCATCCCATCGGTACTAATAAGTTAACAGTGAGCATTAGTGACAAACAGTCTGAACTGTTATCGTTCGCATAGATGATTTTTGCCTCACGAGTCCTTTCGGATGCAAATTGCGGATTGCAATTTTCACTTTATAAGTTGATTAATTGTTTTTCTCTTACTTAGTCTGATCAAGCGTTTTTCGGTGAAATTTATGAAATTTAATGTAAAAAAAGCTCAAATTGTTGAGTTCTTGCTGCCCAATTCTGACGAAAGGTATTGGATCCTATTTTTTTTTGATGTAGAATGAAAAAGTGCATCTTTTATTTACTTTTTCGCTGATCTTCTTTATAGCTGCGGCTGCTAGTTAGGTGTGAATGCTAATATTAAGACCATTCATTTAGATCTCTCATTGTTGAATGCTATAAAAATGGTATTTATGTTGTGATAGTGCTCTAATTACGTTAATGTTTTCCTTTCATATCATTACAGCTGATTGAGACAAGGATAATAAAACTATCAAATACCTCATCATGCCTAAAGAGTCTCATTCGCTCTGAAGCGTTAAGAGTGGTTGAAGTGTTATCTGGCATTGTTGTGTACATTAAAACATATTTTAAATTTCCCTATATTGTTGTTTATAAGCATTATGCTGGATATGTAATACCTAGGTATTACATTTTCTAATTTAGACGTGATTCACTTCACAAATCATTCTAATCCATGTGAATTCAGGGCATGGCTGTCCATTAGTTAATCGGATTATTGAATGAATAGATGTAAAAGCCGTCCCTCGTGAACGGATTACAAATTCACCACTACATACAGAGACTAAGCAAAGCAATGCGATAGATGTCTATAGGAAAATTACGATTAACCGAATCCTTATTTGTGAAGGTGGTCTCCATATCAAAGCTTGCATTTGGTATGAATATGACGCTAAGATTTAAGGCTGAAAATTAGATCATTAAAGGCCTCTTTGCTTTCGAACTAGGAAACTTGAGTATGAAACTAATTTCGTACCAGCTAAACTGCTGTCAAAAAATGTTAACCTTAATTGCATTCGTGCAATAGCAAATTAAATTGATTTTTCGCGGTATT
Source organism: Sympetrum striolatum (assembly GCA_947579665.1). NCBI lineage: Eukaryota > Metazoa > Arthropoda > Insecta > Odonata > Libellulidae > Sympetrum > Sympetrum striolatum. Next base: position 32,286,723 of record OX388352.1, read on the forward strand.
TTCATCGTTTCTGTTTGCAAAAATAATTTGGAGAACCTATTTCCAAAGAGCAGGTAGTCTTTCCTCCACATAATCCGTAAATCCGTCGATCGCAAAATTCCATTTGATAAAATTTGAGATTTGATTGATAGACCTTTTAAGAGAATCAAACCACATGCGCATGTGTGCACAATCGGGGATTAGCTTTCACTGAGCAAAAGTACTACAATTTCGGTGATTATTGTCCCTCAGGGGTTTCGGGGGAAAATATTGCGGTCGCAGCAATATAATGCTTCCACATTTCTCTGAACGACTGTTTGACTAATTGGATACAGGAATCAAAACGGTCAAGGGGGAGAGAGAGATCATGTTGTGCCCATGTCAATGTATCTCATTAAATCAACGCTATTGCATGGAAACAAAAGTCATTACCTTAAAAATTTGTTGTTTATCATTCTCGGAAAGTCAAATTGTCATCCCGTACCCGAAACTCTATAAATACGTATAAACCACATGTATTTACGTGCATGCATTTATGTGAATGTAATTGCAAGCATTCCATTTTCCAATTTTGATGAGTTGTTCATATTTATTTCTTCATCCAGACTTAATCCCCATCAAGTTAATAAGTATATTTTTATAATTACGAAATTTGAATGGTCGCTACCAGGAAGTGCTTTTCGTGTTTTCTAATCCGTAATTGGGATTATTAGTTTTTGTAGGTTCGTATTCACTAATCGCTAATGACGACTCAATAAGTCTTTCCTCAGCGTTTTTGTCATGTCGAACGAGAATTTTATTCAAATTAATCCCGGAAGTGGAAATCAAAAAGATCAGCTATATCAATGAAAAAAATGTTTTAATCCACCGGAAAGAATCCCACACCACGGCCGATATTTCCTCTTTAGGCTGATTCTATCTTTGTTACGAATCCTTTGATTGACATGAGCATACTCTCTTCAACAAAGTTCTTCTCTATAAAATGACCATAATTTTTGCTTCTAATGGAATCACTTTAGACTGCCATATCATGCTGCCAGCTTTAAAATAATAGACATGTGTACGACCGTTCAACTCAACTGATCTTTTTTAATACAAAATTAGTAATTAAACTCAGACATGGACAACCACGCCATACACGTACAATACCATGTAAGTCATGGAATTTTCTATTTAGGAAAATATTTTCTTCCAATATTTTGGCAAACAACTCACTTTTTCACCATAAACCTTGAGCTTATTTCATAACAGACATTCTTTACTGTTTTCTTTAAAAAAATTCGAATATAGGAAAGGCTGAACTTCGAGTATTAGATATGTAGTGATGCTTCCTAGTCTCACGATAAGTATGGTAACAGTATTTGAGTCGATAATAAATATTTTGGATGACTCATCTTTAACTCGATTCAAAAATCCTTACAAAACAAACACTAAAAGAGAAGTAGAACTCAGTTTGCTTCAAATAGTTGTTTTGAAGACTCACATATTTATTAAAGGTGCGCAAAGTATATTACGGTAGTGAAAAATGAAAATAGTGTAACATCATTGACCTAGCTTTTCGCTTGTCTTGGAAACATTAAAATCGTCTGTAGTATAAAATGTACAAGTAAAATTCTGATGAGCTACCATTGCTATATCATTAATAAAAGTCAGGCTGGATCCCCCTTAAAACAATGCCTGAACATCTAGGAAATAAATCTTACAAATAAATAAAATTTTGGATTGCGGCTATTGTAGATGAGTCCTCTCTAATTCCATGTGTTACCTCAATAATACTTTCATCGTTAGCTTGCGGATAAATACTAAAATTTTTATCTATAAGAGTGCCTTTCCCATCTAAACTTGCCCTTCAAAATCCCATTCAAACGAATAAAAAAGATGAAGGGGGTCTGTGATACATCACCTGTTTCATATAACTAGGGAAGTGGGAATGCGAATTTAAAAGATTTTTGCAAGGCAGCCCGTTAAGCATTCAGACTCAAATGTACGTTTCCCGCCCCTTTCCCGGCCCTTTCTTTGGCTTTTACTCCCTCGCACGTTGAAATCCTCTTTCCCCAAAAACACATCCTTGCCCGTGCCACCCGACCGTAAAACTGAAAACTTTCTTCTCTTCGTCGCTTTTTTCTGTCTCCTTTTACTACTATCTCCTCCCATAACCTCTCTCCTCCCATAAGAACCCATTCTTTCCTCTCTTCTATCACCAACCTCTTCTTCTCTGTTCAACCTTCTAGTCTCTCAACACTATCTCTCGTCCTTACTCATTGACGCCCTAAAATGTCTCTTACGAAACCACGAAAAAGAACATCTAAGCACTGGAGACCTGTGAATCACAGATTAAACATCCAGCTGAATTAAATCGTATCTTGAATCGAAAAGAAGTCGATCTTATATCGAACAGAAACGATCGATACAAATTTCAGGCATAGTTCGCATCGATTTAAGGAGTCTCCTAATTCGTGCAAAGGCACACTAGCAAGATTACACATAAATGGCAATCTTTGAATAAAATCAAATCATGTTTTCAACTCAAGTCGGTTAGAAACCAAATCGTGAGTCGAATCAGATTAAAGTCGATCTTAGATTGCGTTGAAACAATGGATGCAATTCAGTCGTGATTCAAATCTAAATAAGGAGTCAGCAGTGGAGGAAACAAACATGTATTTACGCGAACTAGCACTTACGCGTAACGCATACGCTGGTGTAACGGGTCCATCTCGCATCTGACAGCGTCAGAGTAGTGGCGACCAAATCCGTGTAAACTTTGAATCCTCTGAGCTTCCTAATATATTCACGCGGATTGTGCAAAATCTACAAATCTGTCCTCAGCAAACCGATTTTTTGTTCGTATCGAAACAAAAGCCTAATTTCGAATCTTTGGGTGTCTTTACTGCGCACAGCAACTTTACTCGTCGCATTCTAATCTCGACTACCCCGTAGCCCTAGGTTTATACCTAGGAGAATCGTATTGCCTTTGGGCTTGTCCCTTTCATATGTTTGACCCCTCCAAGCTCCTCCACCGTTACCCTATTTTTTAGGATCAACCTTCCCAGCGATATTTCATTGCATTACATTCGCTGCTAAAATAAACTGTAGAGACTTCCTTCTCAACACCTTACCTCTTCCATAGAGAGACATCCATACCCTCTTCCTCTTCGCCTCTTTTCCGGATTTTTAATCTCATTTTTCCTTTTCCAACTCTCCTTCCTCCCTTTCTCATTTTTCCTTTCTTTTCCATCTCTTTATCTCCCTACACCTCCCATTCGCTTTAACTAAGCCTTTCTTTCCCCAGCATCCCTATGCACCTTTCATAGCCTCTACCCTTCCGCACAATTCCTCTTCCCACCCTCTGCTGCGTCTCAACACGTCAACTTTTATTACCTTTCCATCTCTCTCCTTTTCCCCTTTCCTATCGTGAACTTCTTTTCCTTCCATCCATCTCCTTCTCATCCCCCCGCCACGCCTCCTATCCCTATCTTTCTTTCTTCTATTTATCTTCGTTTCTATAGTAGTCCTTTCTCTCTTTCTCCCCTCATCACGAAGACTATTTCTCTTTCGCTATCTCCTTTAATCCATCACCCCTTCTCTAGTGCTATTTTATTACAACCCCGTCTCTCTTCCTCTTAATTCTTGATTCCTCTTACTCTCAATTCCCACTCTCGCGTTCTTCTTACACTTCTTCGCCGTTACTGTCCTTACGCATTTTCTTCTTATGGATATGTAATATTTAGTTCAAATCAAAAATGTTCTCATGTCCTCTTGCAGTCTCATGCTACCAAATGCGACCCTTAAAGATGGGAAGAGAAAATTTTTTGCAACTATTTCTCATCTTTTAACAAATTTTTACCTTTGAGCAGCATTACTTAACGTTATTCCGCTATCTTTATTTGAAATATACTGATTTTTTGTTTTCGGATACTACTGTCTGCTATAGTAGACATCAATACAACAGAGTAAAACAAACTCATTTCACGATGACAATAGTTGTACTGAGTTTTACTAATAATGCTACCGAGTAAGTTTTGCATGATTAGAGAAGGATCTCTATAGACCAGCCCTTATCTAGCCACAACGCTTTAAATAATTTGAACCAAGTCTGCAATACATGAATAGAATATAGTTTTATTGTGTTGCATTTCATAATACTCTACTACCTTTTAAATATAGTACATCTCAACGTGTTTCATCCCACCACCCTTTATTATTAAGCCATGTCCTTAGTTATTCATGCAGTTTTTCAAATAATTTTAAGGCTCCTGCTTAGTTTTAATGAATCCATATTAGCCAAATATGAATTAATTTATGTTGATTCATTTAATCGCACAATTCATCCAAGATTACTACGCTTTCTAAACCGATTTTCCGCGTTAATGCACCTTAATATGTAAAAATTTGACCCCATTTACTATAAGTAGTAGTACTATAACTCTAGATTATCTCTATTTGAGTAGACTCGTGCATATAATACTCCTCACCGTAAAGACGCAACAACTGATCATTTTAGCTGTGAATCATTTCATAGATTCTTTCTTAAAGTTAGGTTCTTTCGCAATTCCTCCATCCATAACATTTTTCATTGAATATATTCCCAGCACCATTATGTCGCATTCTTTTTTCACCTCCATTTTCCGCGACATAGCTACGTCATCCTCCATCCCCGTTCTATTTCTTTTCATCTTCGTTCCCTTTCTTCGCTCGTATTTTCTATTCCTGCATCGCCTTCTTCTCTGCGTTCTTTATACAGCGCCGCCTCCTGAGCCCTTTTTTGTTGTTTCATGTCGTCCACCTCCGCCCCTACTTTAACTTTACGCTCCAAGCTCTTTCCCTCCCACACAACCTCCCGATCCTGTCTCCGATTTAGGTTTATCCCGTCTCCAGCTCGTCCTTCTTTCTCACGTTGGAGAGTCACTCGCGTGGAAGGTAGTCTTCCTCTTGCCGAGGAGAGTAAAACACCTTTCCCTGCGAGGAAGACGGAAGCGCGCCGAGACACAAAAGATCCTAATACATTGATGTTGCTCGCGTACATGGCGAGGCGTCTTTGACAAATATGTATGATGAACGATTGCGAGGGGAGGGTAAGAAGGAAAAAAGATTACTGATTGAGGCGATGGAGGTCTTTAAGGTAGCCGAGGTTACAAAATTGCTTAATTATTCCCTTGCATGGCGATTTAACTGCAAACAGCCTGAAAGTGGATTTCAGGCTCGGTAATTATTCCCCAAGAAAAATGTATCTTTCGTTTTCTTTTCTCCCAGTCTTGATCATGGCTGTGATGAAATGGAAGCTACCGAGGTATGAGTGAATAATTGCACTAATCAAGGTCTCTCCTTATGGGATGACAAGAAAATTGATACTCGTAGAGTCACTCTGCTTCACTTACGTGGACATGTTTTGCTTATAGCATTCTGGCTCTGTGAGGAAGGCAAGGGCGATGTACCTCATTCCTCATCCTGCCTAGTAAACCTCATTCCTCTCTGCAAGCTCTTAGTAGCTTATGGTAGAGGGGGTGAGGTGATCACCAACCGGCCTCCAGGCTGAATACTTTACAGACAGTTTCATTCCCCTTAAGAATAAAACGGTATGTATGAAAATATGTGGTGAAATATAAGGTCTATAAGGTCTCTATGGAAACGAGATTGAGACTGAAAAGTCTCTAACCATTTGCCAATGATATTGAAAACATAAGTAAAACGTGGGTGAATAGAGATTGAGAAGAAAACTTTAAAAGGAGTAGGTATAAAAAACCTAAGATAATATTTTAGGAAAAAGATCCATTAGAGGAAAACACCCGCAACCAACTTGTAGTGCAAGCTAAAAGATGCAAATGAAAGCTGTTCTTATCATGTAAATCACAAAAGCAGCACAATACAAAATTACACATATAATGTGTGCAGTTATGGCAAATAATGGAAGTGTATCGTTTGTAAACGAGATAAACAGCTCAGAAGGGATGGTTTGACTTTCACTTTTCATTTTAGTGGCTGAAGTAATCTAAAGTTGGCTAAGAATCGGAATTAGAATAAATGGACCATGACCACCCAATCATATGGAACATAGTTTATTCTCTACTTAGCCTACCCAGTTATCTGCTCTAACTCAAAGATGGATTTTGGAAGAAATATCTATTCAACTCTCATTAAACATATTCATATAGAAATCGTAGATATCAAAACTTTGAAAATCAATAAGCTAAAAGGCAAAATCGAGGTAAATACATTAATGTTGTTATTTAGTCCAAAGTAGGAACATCTAAATGTAGGAGGTATACAATGAAAGAATAATGACATTTAAAAGCAATCAAAAGGGAAAGTAATGAAATCTTGATTTATTGTTAAGTTTAATATTAAGATAAAAATTTATAAATTAAATTTATAATAAAACTTCACTTGCATACTATCTAATGCATAAGTACAGTAAATAAGTGTAATAATTGAATACAAACTCCATATATTTAGTATAATTTGAGTCAATATTACATATATAGTATATTAAAATGTAGTCCATAGTTATTAGGTAAAATATTTATTTACTGCACATAGAACACAGAAGAAGTTTAACAGAAATGCTAACCAAATTACCAAAGGCAAGTCAAGTGCAATTATAGGTCACAATGCATAGGCCAGCTGTTTCTGTCGCTTATCAATCAGCATCGGACTGATACTATGATCCTAATTCGCCGTTAAAACCTCACAATGCGAGGCTAGGACTGGAGTGACCCGCTTTTTCCGCTCGTTGCCTTCAACTGAACGGTAAGCAGCAGGCGTCAAGTTTGACACGGGGCCGATTAGCTCGTATGGCTCAACCACGTAATCAAGATAATAGCGCTTTTGAGTGTTCTATCGAGCGTCTCAAGGTAGAGGGAAGCGACACCAATCCGGACAGCGTTAATTCAGAGCTAGACATTTCAAATCCGAACATCACAAAGCTAAAACGTCATCGAACCACAAACGATTAAATCGAATGATGCAACTGGGATGATAAACTACAACACTATTCCATAGCACACCGAATTGACTCGTTTTTGGCTATAATCGAGCAGTCATAATGTCTCTGATTATTAAAATTAATTTAAATTCTCCTTTTGTTTTGGTTAAAGGGAATTATGCTACACACTCCGTTGTTTTGAGCATGTATTCAGGAGATAGGCACTTCGTGGTTGACGTTTGTTCCTTACCACAGATTTTTGGTACTCATAGAGGTATAAGAAGAAATTATATAAACTAACAGCACAATACAAATATACTAAAAAGGATACAAGTCGCTGATCTTAGTTTCTCCCAATATTTCGTAGAATTTTAAGTTTACGTACTTACACAGGTAATGATGAAATTTTCAAATTAAGTCGCATCTTAAGCTTATTTAGTTTATAAAACTCTACGTTTTCCCTAGAAATGTTGGTAGCTTAGAGGATGGAATATAAATTACAACACTGATTATCGAAAAAGTCATGGAACATTCATTCCCATATGTATGATTGAAAGAAAGCTAAAGACCGTGGTGAAACTAACACTATGGCACGGAGACGTAGAGATATATGTCAAGGATTAACACGAGCGAACTTTGAATACAGCAGGAATATTCCGAGGTTCGTAAAATATGAGAAAATATTTTGGATCGAGCCCGAAATAATATCAGTTCTTCTCTATCGATTCCAACCATTATTTACTGTTTAACACAGCCACGTGAACACGTAATATACGCAAGTGCATCTTAATCAAAAGCTGCGCCTATTTACCGTCTCGAAATTTTTATCCCCGTTTGATTCTGATCCGTTCACATTTCTCGAAATCCCACTTCAGTCGGGATTAAAATCGAAACGCGTTTTATTTAGTCATCTCTCTCTGATGAAACAAGCGTGCTTCGCCTCATAAAGAAGCTCTATATAGGGACCTCCATCAGTCGAGTGCTACGTTTCAAATAGTCACGGTAGGCGAGTTCCCTACTTGCGCCCTCTCTTGATTAAACAGAAATCTTGAAGAGATAGAGGCGGCATTATTCCATCCAAAAAATATGGTTTTCCGCATCTGAAAGGATCTTCGCCCTCCTCTGACTCCCACTCGCATCTCTCTCATATTTTATTTCAATTTATCTCCCATCTTTCTACTGTGCCTATTACCCTGTATCTTCCGGTTGAATGCCAAGCCCTCTCCACTTAACCCCGGCGCGTGTGTTAGTCAGAAACCCAGTGTGCATTGAGGTTGTGATATTTTAAGAGAGGGTCGAGGCTTGCGCTCATTCCGTGTTCGTATTGTCGAGGCATAAAGGGCGCGCACGGCGGGTGAACAGATTTTTCACTCTTTAGTTGCAGGAGGGGAAGACAGGGATAAGGTGAGCGGGAAAGTAGGTGGGAACGGGACGTAGAGAAATGTTAAATAAGGCCCGGGAAGCGCGAGTGGATGGGAAAGAAAGGCGGGGATGAGCGTAGGTGGAGAAAAGATGAAGATACGTGGAGGGACGGAATGAGTTAATGGGGAGAGGAGGCATTTATGAAGAGAGCCCTTTTGAGGAATGTACGCTGACGAGGAGGATGGGAAATTGTCGAGCGTAGAAGCAATTCGCAAAGGAATGTGTAAATGAACTTGATAAGGGGCCCCGCTTGAAATAAACCACCCACCGTTTTCATTTTTCCGCGATATTTTCGCCTCGTTTTTGCGGGTCGTCCTTGAAAGGACGAACTGGTCTATTTGGCCTCCCTAGAGACTCATTTTCCGTAAAATGATTTTGCGTCCCGTGAAAATAATTAATGGATCCTTTAGGGGCTAATTGTGAGAGGAGTCAGCCTTCAAATACCAATCGGGAGAAGAGGTTAATTTTGTAACTGGAATGAAATGCGGAAGAAGTGGAAGAAAATGTCACTTAAAGACGAAATGACATTACATGAAATGCTACTTCATTTCTGCTCCTGTTCTTGTTCCACATCTCCGATAATAACGTATTTCCCCACTCATTCGATGCGTTATTAATTTATAAATGTCTTCCAGGCTCCATAATTTGGATAATAAATATCAGGACTCTGAATAATCCTTTTCTGCGAATTATTTATTACAGTGAATGATGATGTAGTGTATATATGGTGTAGTATAATTACCCAATGTTTGTTACAGTCATGGAAGTTCTCAAAAAGAAAGCTACTTATATACCAATACCTTATAGCTAATATTGTTTATTTCCGCTAACAAATCAAATATTTCGTTCTATATATAAATAGTCGTTGAATTTATTTTTTAAGCATTATAATTATGATTACACAGATTTTTTGACATAGTACAAAGTATAACAACTCTAACGGCGCCTTGAGTATTTATCTTCTTGTACGGTGGCTGCTCTCTACTTTTATGCGGTCGGAAATAATAATTTCCTAAATTACAACAAACTTGAATAATTAGTTTAATTAATGTTTAGTTTCAAATTTGAGGAGCTGAGAAATATTTGTAGTAATTTAATCAAGCCTTCTTCATATTCTTAAAAATAATTACTTGCAATAACTCACACTTCACTTATTACTTGCCACACTTCAGTGTTAATCTAGGATCTTTTGTGAACATAAGAACGGTGTTTGAGAATATTTCGACTCCGTAATATATATGATACCCTTGATTATGCTAAATAAAATTATTCTCATATATTTCACGTACAGTCTGCAAAGGTTAAGCCCAAAGTTAGGGAAACTACTAATTAAAAAATGGCTTGTAACATAACTGCAGCAGAATCAAGCTCTCATTTTTAGTCACAGTGATGGAAATACGACTTTGACCTCTATATCCAATGGGTAGAAATGGATCGATAGAGAAATAGAACATAGAAATACAAAATTACTGTATAATATTCATAGGAATTTCAGCAATTTTCTATGGTTACTCATCATGAAGCATTTTTACTTTCTCCATATACGAAGTATAGAGAAAGTATTGTTTTCATGAAAAAATCGACTTCGAGATTTCAACGGAAATACATGTTTTGGGGTCCCTAGAACACGTTTTGACCATTTTTGGAATGCTGTCTGTGTGTATGTGTGTGTGTGTGTGTGTGTGTATGTGTGTGTGTGACAGTGGGCGCTCTAACGTAAAAACTATTAGTCGTATCAATACCAATCTTCATATATAGTACTGTGGTGTGTGCTGTCAGAGTTGATTAGTTTTTGGAGTATATCGATCAACCGGAAGTCGAGCTTCATTCATCAAAGCTCATTTCCGGTTTTCAAAATATCTCTATAAATATGATATATAGGTATATTGTATACCTTATAAAAGTTTTAGATAATGTGTTTTACTATAACTTTTGTATTTAACGTATTTTTGTATCACCGGTTGATTAGGAGTTATTCGTGAAATACTGATAAACCGGAAGTTGCTGATTATGTACGTTGTGGGCGCTCTGGGCGCTGGGGCGAAAGGCCACTTCATCGTTTTTCATCGAACATGTCCCGAAAAGCATTATTTATAATGGTTGGGACGTAAAATATTATAATATATAAATTAATCACTCATCTTCAAAGTTTATATGGAATATAGAGTTCGAAATTACTGTCGTAGATAAATATTTAAATCTTTTATATGGAGAAAGTCATGTATTGGCCACATCAGATTTTTTAAAATAGTTCTGCGATACATTTCCTTGGAAGCAAATAAGAAGAATTTGTCATTTTTGCGAACATAATTTTCTTATTTATATATATGGTCTTTATTAATTTACTGATATTTCACCGCATTAGGACCGAAGTCTGGTGGCAGCGTTTTTGAATTAATACAGAAAAATAAATATAATAACAATAAAAATGGCAAGATATTATTCAAAATACGCCTTAGAACAGAATAACTAGAGAAGATATGATTTTACAATATAAATTAAAATGAATTACCAACGCAGTGAGTTCGAATTGGCATCATATACACAGGGCAATACGTGCAAGATTTTTCTTTTTCTTATTCCCATTGCACTTATCATAATTACGAGATATTGGGAGTCAAGGACAGGCAGATTAATAATTAATGGATAAAATTAACCAGAAATTTTAATGATGACAAAAGCGGAGAAGGACATTGGCTTCTCTCACGAATATTTTTAATCGGAAATCTCGACAATTTTGATCTTCGTCTATATAGAGAGAAATATAGGATGCTCGACACAAACCGCGCCTCAATTGTTTTCCTTCCAACATGGCTTCGAGGGTCGTAAAAATTCCCATCGTTCTTTTCCGTTCGGCTCTTTGTCGCCATGTTGCGTTTCTTTTTTATTTTACTCCCAACCGTTGCGTCCTTTAATGCTTCGTCACAAACTCTTGTGGTACTTAAAAGTGTAGCCCTCGAGAGATTACGATGCTGTATATCTGCCGTCATAAATGGTGACCATATGTTTCATTTCGTTGTAATAATGCAGGGCGATCATTCTCTGTATCAGCCTCGCTGAAATATTAATGCGAGATCCTTTTATTAGTGAGGAATAGTCGGCGTAGATTTGCATGGCATTCCATGGCACGGCATTAATGAAACATAATGAGTGCTGGAGGAAGTGAAATACGATCGGTCTTAAATTGAGGACAAATTTCCGATTATCAACAGAATGATATTGGGAGAGATTCTGACTAATAACTTTCGAATCTTTCAGTTATCAGATTAAGATATATGGAGAGACTTTTAAATTACAAAAAAATAATTGTAAGGCTAACGAAAAATTCCTCTTCCGCTAGAAAAAATCACCGGAGAAATGTCTTAAGTCTTCATAAACAGATGAATATGCGTAGCGAGTTATATTGCTTTTTATTTCCGTTCAAATCAAAGAACATTTTTATGTTCATTAATTTATAAAAATTTGGTCGCTCGCACCATTATGATCACTGTGTACCGTATGATGTTTTTGTACAATCATAGCCAAACAATTAAATTATAAATTTATGACAAATGAGAAACTTGTTGTGAAATATATCATAAGATGTCACGTTGCGGTATAATAAGATCGGAACAAGTTTAGTTATGTGATTTTAAAAATGATAGGCACGAAAAGGCATTGGCAATATACTACAGCAGTTTACCTTCAGTTTTTCTTCGGTATCTGACCGTGTATTTTGTCGATCCTTGCAAATCCATGTGAGACTTTTTATTGTGCTTTTAACAATTTAGAGCGGGATAATAGAAAAAATTAGATAATAGAATGATATAATAAAAATTTAGAAGGGCGTTTTGAAGGGAATCTTATAACACAAGAACCCGCCTTCGTATCTCGTTACTGGCAAGTAAACTTGCAAGCAAACAATAATTTGTGATCATTTTAACTCGCTTCCAAGGAAGAAAATACGTATTAGGGAATTTATAACAAATTCTGTCTTGTTGCATCAGAGGTGGTCTGTTGTAATATCCCCAGTTCCCTACTTATAATTCTCGATGTCATCTATCTGTTATACCGAAAAGAACGATGATAAATTAAATACATTTAATCTGCTAAACTGTATTTCTAGTATTATATCAAAGGAATAACCTACCCATTAACTGATTTCCAGCCATAATCATTCGTAATACACAAAAGCAAAATTCCTCAAAGAAGGTCACAATTTCATTTGGAGCACCTCGCATTTTGAAGGGCATTCTCTCATATCACCGCCAAGGAATGCACTCTAATCTAGCACTAACAGTTGCTTAAATTCCTTCTCTCTTTATTGCCGAGTTATGTAGAATGCTATATAAATTTTGCAATACAGTTCACAGGATCATCGTTCATGAAGGAACGGCATTAATGTGACCTAGTTTTAAGTCACAACCGCCGTACATTCAAATGATTTCACACTTGGAAAAGCACATCAAATTCGTTCATGTTTGATCGCTTTCATTTGCGGGGGAAACTGCAGTATACTTTTGTATTTTCAAAGGTTTTCTTTTCAAACGAAATAAACCTCAAATAAAATACTAAATCTTAGAAGAGCTATACATGTATTTACTTGTTTATCGTGTTTAAAACTAAATTAAACGACTTTCTCCGGAAAAATTATGGAAAAATGCACAATATTTACAATAACAATGAAAAACAGAGAGGATTGGCTGACACCTTTGAAAAGTTTTTGCTCTCACTGAATCCTCAAAATTTACATGAATTAATAACTGGAATTTGAAAATTACTCTTTACTTTACCTACATTTAACTGGAGCAATATTCATCTCTTGTAGTATTTATAAGAATATTTTTATTTAGGTTACCATATTGTTTTCATACTAGTTTTGAGTATGTTCAAATTGTAATTTGAGCAATTCTGAGAATTATTAGAAATTGAAATGCAATATTTGAGCATTCCTTTACGTTTTAGTCTCTATTGGGTTAGACTCATTCGCGTGGAACAGATTACAGATATTCGTTGTAATTGTTCTCTTGAGGCTAATTGAATGGCTTTCATCATAGGTGCATTCATTCAGAATTTCGTTCTTTAGTGTTTTCTGATTCATTCCGAATGGCTTCATCTTTTACTTTACCCTTTGAAAAAATATAGGCTTTCATGATTCGAAGAAGAAAAAGCATGGAATCGATTGATAATAAGTTTACTTTGTATCGATACACCGCAATCTCTTCTAGATCGACTCTTGTCAAAATTGAAGTTACGAAAAACTTACACTTTCTCTGTTTCTTAATTTATGAATTCGATTTCCGACAGAGAATACTTTTTATGTTTCTTTTATACGGAGAGGAATGAAGATAATAGAAGATGGCAAAACAATGAATACGGTGAGAAATATTATTGAAAATCAACAAACTTAAATTGATAAGTTAGCTATGTTCCCAGTATGCTACCATGTTCTTATTTTAACTACTAACATTATACAAAGATAGAAATTTTGCGGTAAAACATTATTGCAATATTTTGTTTACAATAGACCGTTTTCGTAAATTATTTCCAATAAGTAAGTTGTTAATCTTTTGTTTGGCACTTCAAATTTTGATATAAAATGTTTTTTTTCAACATGACTGATTTCCAATTGATTTGATTCGTAGCAAAAAGTTTTCTGAGCTCCCTTCCATCATATTTTATTATTCGAAAGTATAATTAGAACGCAACCGAATGTCTTTTTTATTGTTCGATCCAGATTCAATGGAGCTAATCGAAAAACAATTCATCACTGTCAGGTTACTCAAAATAGATGTAATATGGTTGGAAATACATACGCAATTGAATGGAGGTGTATGCTCAAACTTTGGATGTAAAAGAGATACAGATAATAAGGAACCACTTCCTAACCTTCAAGTTAGGTACTCTAAAATTTGAAAAGCTGCGATCAAACAGTTTCTCTTGAATTTCAAAAAAATTCGGATCCCGGTATTCGCACGTATTGCACAAGCGAACGATATCTTCCTCTACATAAAATTCCTTATTTCATACTCATTCCTATGTTTTCCACTATTTTTCTTTTCTGTCACCTTTTTATCTCCCCTTCTTTTGACATATGCAGCCCTTTTCACTTTCACGGGATCTCCGCCTCCACATTCGGCCTTTTCGAATGACCAGAGTTTGAGACTTCTCATTTATCTGCCTTGTCACTTTCCGAGTGCTAAAGAGCCTCTCCTCTTTTCTTCCACCTCCTCCAAAGCTATTTGTCAATTCTCACATAACACTCCGTGTGTCCCTTTTCATCGCCACTATCTCTTCACACGTCAAAAGGCAGTTCCAGCGGAGGCTTCAACAGAATGGTAGTTCCAAAAGAAGAATGATAGGGTGTACATTAAGAAAGTACTCGATATGTTACGCAAACTTCCTCAAAGTCTCAGCAGTAAAAAGCAAGACCATAGGTTTTATGTTATGTCCCCGATATATTTTTACTAGACAAATCTGAAGTTTGGATAGACGGGTCTTTTGAAAAGTATCTGTAACTCGAGTGCCAACTTTTTGGCATGAAGAAGATCTCGCGTGTTGAGAGAAAATTTCTTGAAAAAGAATCTCATATCCTCTAATGAATATTTATTGTACATTATCACTCAAACCAAATAAATTAATATAATAGTCATATAATAACACAAGAGACATATTCCTAAAATAGACCGTCTGAAAACAAGATTTGAATGAAAAACTTATTTAATATCTCCGATGATTTTAAGTCAAGGTTTTGACACTTTTGGACAATGAATTTATCTCGATTTAATAGCTTTTTACTGTATATTTATAGAAGCCATTTTTAACTCGAGTTCATTAACGTACGAGACACTGACACTAATGCTAGGTTTCCATTAATCTCATTATTTATTATTTAGTCTAAGTTAAAGTGGCCGTTGCATCCAATGAACTCTACGTTTGTTTAATAAGACTCCTACTTAATCACTCATAAGAGAAGAAAGTATCCTAATATTATCACAAACTCATACCCTACCCTAATGGAACATATATGCATAGAAGTAAAACTTACATAATTAGGTGAAAACTGGATGCAAGAATTAACAATGTCGTTCGTCGTGTTTTTACTTAAACGATCAAAATTATAATTATATATGAAAAACTTCGTCGTTTGATTTTAAAATAATCAGAGCATTAGTGACGTCAATCCTCGGTAAGTTTAATAAACAATAAAATAGGAAAATTTAGTATAGCCTCGCTGAAAAACGTTTGGCAAATTTTGTATACCTCTTGAGGCTTGACCAATGGAACATAGTATTTTTTCAACACGATTGTGACAAATATATTTTCACTTTGGTTTCAGTCCTGTTTATGGCTGTTATTAAACGAAAACTGCTGAGGTATGAGAAATGCTGAGTTATTGCATTTATCTCTTCACTTCTTATTAAATTCTAGACAAAGGGTCATTGTGTGCACTTACCTTGACTTCACTTAAAACATTCTAGATCAGAGAGAAAACCAAGAGAGACGACCTCACTCTATATCCACCCGAGTTGCCTCATTCCCTCTCCAAAGCTTTTATAGCCACTGAAGTAAGGGATGAGGACCCAACAGGAATTTAGGCTGATGACTTTACAGACATCCTCTCTTGATGGAATAAAGGGCAACACCGTCAAGCTATAAGCAGTGGCCATAGAACGTTTACCATTAAATTACTATATAAACCCTACGCTTTTCTATTTAACAGTTAGGAGATGACACATGATAATAATCGCCAAAACAGGAATATAGATCTAATGAAATTTAAATGCACCTATCCAAAACGGAGAATTTTTTCTCTTTGTTTAACTAACGTGGGCGGGTTCGCACTTGATACCTTAGAGACGGTTCATTAACTAGATGAAATGCCCATTTCGCCGGCTTAAGAGATGGGAAAACGAACATATCAATTCCACCGGTAAACTGCCAGAGTTGAGTGCATTCATACGTTATATTAGGGGAAATGAAGCTGCCACGGCGCGTAAACTGGAGTGACAGTTTAATTGGTAACCGCACCGAACGGTATCCCACTGGCTTTATAAATACCCTCAGATGCGCAAATGGTACATATCTGATAGAAAATTCAACCTTGAGAGATGAATTGGACGTCTGAAAATGAATTACTGATTCGTGTAAGTACTGTTCGAGGAAAGTATTGGAGATTAGAAGCTGATTTTGAGTGTGGTGTTAGCCGTCCAGATAGTTATAAATTCAGATAGAACATTCCCTTTATTTAAGCTTTTGGCTTAAGATAACAAATCTGCCTTGAAGTAAATTTGCCCCTTCGTTCTTCACTTCTGAATTACCAGTTGGAAATTACATATGATAATTGTATTTTCTTATTGATGAATCCTAATGAAGTCTAAATAAATATGGAACCAAATTTTTTGTTTTTATGAGTTTCCCAGATGTACTTCCCTTCCTTTTTTATTAAAACGAGTTTCAAAAAATGAAAGTACACACTATTTAATAATTTTTGATGACATTTAAACGTAATAGACCCATCGACGTTGAAGCCATTACTACAAAAGTTGAGGGATTTATACAATAAAATGAGATTAGAAAGATGAATATAATAATTTAGCATGGGACGTCGTTTTAAAGTTGAAAAAGTATAGTGCATCAAAACAGGTTGATTAATGATTTTTTATTGGAAATGATATCCAGTCATAAATAAAAGAGGTGCTAAAAATATACTTAAAAAACAAAATAGAAAACTAAATGCATGTTCAAATAAAATATTTTCAATAATTGAATGCAGCAAATAAAATATCACTGATTGTAGTTGTATATGGCATCACAAAATTTGCAACAAAATATATCATGAAAAAAGATAATTTAAAAAGTCCATGTAGAGTAAATATATAAGAATATATAATCCAAATTACCTATGAATGAATCCTTTCTCTACTTTCTTTCGTTATATGTTGATATTGATATATTTGATAAGTGATGAACTTGTTTCCGTTTTACGGGGAAACCAGAAACCATTGCATGTGATTATGGAAAATAGTTCGACTTTATCTACTTTCATTTTTTTGTAAAAATGTACTGCTATTTATTTAAAACACGCACTGTTTGGTTTTACGATGAACTTCACATGATCTCCATGGGAAGTTCAAAGTAAATAGTTCATAGGCTTGGACGTTTATTAATCCGAGCAAGAAAATCAAGAAGGAATAATACATAAGAGGTAAAATCTCCCGTAGTAAATACCATATTTATATGCATTTGATATAAATTTGTGATAAGTTCTTAGTTATATATTGTACTTTCTAATAATTCATGTTTTCCTTCTTATTTTGCGTCATAGATACATAATTATCAATCACAAAAATTAGTGCCTTATCCATCAAACGTAACTCGCGTAAGTAGCCACTACTGATACATTCGTAGACATAACTTATCCTAAAAATCGATGCTCTTCTCAGGCGATTGTTTCTCAGCCCCACAATTTCCCTATAACTCAAGCAGAACCTTCCGTGATTCCTTCGAGAATCCGATAACATTACTATCCCTCGTCGTCTCCTGGAAAGAAATACGACTCGAGATCCTTAAATCATCTCCGGGAAAATGTATCGACGCCACGCTAAAGCAACAAAATTATCGTTTGAAGAACGGCATCCCGGACGTGATGGGAATGTTTTCGAGAATGCTTTGTCCTTCCTGAATATATTTTCGGCCCCTAATGCTTCCACACGCGATTACTCTTATCCCCCTTCGCCATACTCTTCCACTTGAGCACGGAATGAAAAACGTAATATCTTTCCCAACGCCCACGAACTTTCTCCCGCAATTAGTTGTCGACAGCAGCAAAAGTGAAACTACTCCGCAGCACTCGGAAGGGGAAAATGCGGGGAAAGAAACGGTCCGAAGACGAGCGGTAGTCAGCGGGGATACGTCGACAATTGCTTCCATTTCCCTTCCATATCGCTAGCATGGCGGAATTACCCCTTTTCTCAGGTTCATTTTCATGTCGGTTATTATGCGATGAAGAGAGGAGAAAGAGGCGTTCTGAGGAGAGAAGGTAGGAAGGAATATGGGTGGCGTTTGGTTGGATTTTCCCTGTTTCCGGAATGCGGTTATTCCCGGAAAACAATGGGACGCCAGCGAGCTGAATTTGTCAACAACGATGGAATTTCAAAATTACGCATCTCGATTGTAATTTTGATGCTTTTCGAAACAAATTACAGTTTATACGTGGCAGAGGGCGTTGAACCGTGTTTTTTTTTCGGTTAAACGCTCCGTTTCGATAAAAACACTTAATTTTGGTTCACTACTAGTTTCCCTCCGTTAGAAGACAAAGAACCGGTAAGAACTGTTTATTTTTCCCTGTAAATCAAATTTCATCCCTCCTTAAGTTTTCAAATATCATTATATTAAATGTTATTAATATAGGATCTATACTTTTGGACTGAGCTTTAGTCTTTTCTGGGAAATATAAATCCTTTAAATAAAACTGTAATTTCTGTGTTGCGTCGACAGGTCTAATTGAGCTGTAATGCTCGATATTGCCATAAAATAAAAAATAAAATTAATTTGTTATTTTAACTATAATACTATTATGAAATCGATGGTCGAAGGCGTCACTTGGTGGAAAGATATTATTAAAATGAAATACTTAGTACTATCCACAGAAAATGCATCTAAAATCCAAATCCAGTTTCTGTGGGTAGTACTACGTATTTCATTTTAACAAATTTTAATAATGCTATTACTAAACTATTGGGGCCATTTGGGGGCACACTAGTAAGGTACTTAAAAACAAGCTCTATTCTTAGCTAAATAGAATTATAAGATTAGTTTACGACAGCAATAGAATTCATGAAAATGTAGATGATACTTCCTCTAAGGAAAAGATTCAAATTAAACACATTTATGCTAATCTAGAGATACTGCCAGTTGATAAACTCTTAAATTATGTCTCAATAAGAGAAAACTATTTCACGGATAAGAATAAAAGAATAAAATTAAAAGAACACAGTATGGAGACAAGGAGAATGATAAATTATGATGTTCCTAAGAATTATAATAATTATGGTGCTCATAGGTTAAACATCGTTGTACCGAATGTCTTTAATAAATTGCCAACACATCTGTTGTATTAAACATCATTAAGCGACGTTAACGATGGTATGAAAATCTTCCTACTACACAATGAGACAATATAATATTTAAATTATTATTTTATTACCTATTTTTTATGAGATGTGTATATAGATATAAGGTGTTGTTTTATGTAAAACTTATGATTGTTAATGACTGAGTATTCCTAAAGTTTTTAGAATTAATTTATATTTCTGTAATTCTTTAATATTTTATATTTTCTGGTTATCTGTTTATTTGTGCACCTCCTGATGAGCCAATTATTGGCTCAGGAGGACCAGAAGAGAAACCAATTGAAATTGCAAGGGCAATTTTTTGTTCAATTTTGTCTGATGTACCTAATTGACTTTGCACATACATAGATGAATAAATATCTTTATATTACTGCTAAACTATTATATTTTCATTACTATTTAGCTATTTAATTTTATATAACTTTCAATTGAATTAATTTAGGTAGTCTTTTGAGCAAAAATTAAGATGTAAAATAAATAAACGAAGTATTGATTAAGGAAAAGGGTTAGGGTATATTTGCACATACGTATCAAGTAGGATATTCAAATTTTGTTTTTTGTTAGTGTTAATGAGGTAACTCATGACAAATGCAATAAACTACTGTTACTCTTAACCACGGCCTAATTATAACCGATAATCGGACGGTATAAATTTAATTTTCATAGCTCTTTTTTCACTCTGGTAAAAATAACGAAATATTTTCGATCTCGGTTTGCTTCCAGTTCGATGCCACTGTGTGGCGCTGGTGTGAACTGATGAAGAGGCACCAAACATATTACTCTGGTCCTAAAATCCATATGAGATATTTCTCTCCGGAATAAAGTTATTTTCTCTAGCTGGCTTTTATTTGAGCCTTATCTCCTCTTGCTCTTTTTGTATTTGATACAGGGTTAGCATTTTACTTCACCGCCACGTACCGCTTCAGTCACCTGCGCGGACCGTTTCTGTTTCGGGCTTCAAAATCGCTACGATGAGAAAGCACTCACGGTCTTTTCCTGTTCTCCATTATTACCTATAAATAATACGCTGCCTCTCTTTGTGAATGCGAGCCCTTGTGCCGGGTCGAGATATCAGTGAGGAATACAGAGAGAGAAATATCTCCAGAGAGAGAAAGTAGCGGCGGCGGAATGGAATGCAAGGAAATAGCGAAGAAAATGAAAGGGATAATTGGATGTGAAAATACACAAATTAGCCGACTGCGGCACGGTGAGAAAGATCTTGTTCGCCATTTCTTCCACCAAAAAAGGCCCAGATACAGTATTGAGTGAAGATAAAGTATTCACGGTGGGTAAATGTGCCGTACGCTCAATATGGCAAGGGGGCAGTAAAAAAGGTCTTGTAAACGGAACAATTTAGGGAAAGTGAGAGTTTTTGATCGAAGAAGCGCCTCAACGTACGGAAACTTGGAAAGGGAATGCCAAAGAAAGGGGTGCCAAAGGGAGGAGGGTGACAAAGGAGGAGGGGGTGAGAATGAAGAATAATGATGCGTGGAGGAACAATTGGGAAATGGGGAAAAATTAATGGACGATAATAATAAGTTGAATGAAGAGAAAGTGGGGCCGAGGGAATCTAAAGAGAGGATTATATCGCAGAAAGGGATGAGATGATCTGAATTGTTCAATTCTATTCCATTCAATTGTACAGATTCTACGAAGTGAAAAAGGAATCTCAGATATGAACAAACAATAAACAGCGGTATGCGGGCGATTTGTTGGAACTTAAAACATAATAATCCGGACACATCTCATACAATTAAAGATATATTTATATGATTCAACGGACAGAGACTTCTCCCCACATTTATACAGCGCGTTTTATTTTGATAGAAAATGCTTCGGTGTTAGCCCACCAAAATGATTGTTCATCAGCGGCTGTACTTTTATGATTAAACTGTGATTTGATTTTTGGCTTCTTTTAGTGCGTTAATTGGAACACGTTATGTTAGATTTGATTTCCTGAGCATTTCTCCTGACAAAATTTGATGATTGCAGAATACAACTTCACTTGGTAATACATCTTAATGGGTGGTCTTTTCGAAAAATGGTGTTGGCTATAAGGATATATATGTAAAATTATTCACAAGAAGAGTAGATGAATCATGAAACCCAATACCATTACCTAATAAAAGGTGAGGGAATGAGACTAAATAGGAAAGATAAAGAGTGAGGTAGTTTCCGTTTCTTTTCTTACTAAGCGAGAATGCTATGAGATGCAAAAATATATTGGCATGCATTGGGGGCCGAGTGGATAGTATGCCATCTACGATGTCACTCCTTCCCCCAAGGTCCCGGGTTCCCGGCTCATCGGATTTTTTCCGATTCAGAGAATGGTTATGTGTGTTCGTTGTGTGTTTGTATGTAAAGGATTAATTGTAAGAGTGGTCTGTTTGACTAAAATCCTCTCCAATAAAGTCGTCATTAGTATTATTATTATTAATATATGCAGTGTAGTTATTAATATATACAATAAGTGCAGCATAAAAACCGTGAGAAAAGTTACTTTTATATCATTCATTAAGGAATTGCCTAGACAAATCTATTGCTGTGCATTGCTCAGTGAATTATGTTCTATTCATTTATATAAAGCAGAAATAGAAAGGTAAATATTAGTTATAATTATTAAAGAAACGCTGAATGCTAAGATAACATTTAGATACGCTCTCGTATTACATCGCAATTGCATAAAACCCTTGCAAAGAAAGGAGCGTACGGAATCCTACCAAAGATAAGTCTAAACTCACATAAACAGCGCTCGAGATTTCCCTCTTAACTCCAGCATCAGAGGAAAAACTAGGAATCCATAGACAAAGAACGAACGGGGAAGATAGGAGCCATCCATACGAAATGAAGGGTCGGAGAGGGGAGGCAGAAGAGAGTCAAAATAAGAGGTAACATTTCAGACTCCAACGGAATGACTTTATGAAAGCAGATGAGAGAGAATATTAAGAAGACGGCGAAAAAGAGAATGGATCGGAAGAGGGTTTAGGAAGGAAATGAAGAGGGAAGGGAAAGCAGGAATCAAAAGAAGTTGAGAACAAATCAAAGGAGGTTTTGGAAACGGGAATCAGGCAGTGGCAAGATCAGGGAAGCAGAAGGCGATAGGAATGGAGTGGAGGATCCGAGAGAGGAATATGGAAGAGAAGGTAAGAAAAGGGGATGACGAGAGAGATGAAAAAGAAATGGGATCTCGACTGGAGAGGATAGGAGATTTCCTTTCCTCCTAGCTCTTGGCAGTGCCATGAATTCTGAGTTCGGAATATGTTTGTGTGTGAGAGAGATTCTGGGATAAGATGCAAGTTTAGTGTCGACGAGAGTGGTTCAGAGGCTGGTTTAGCTGGTTAACGGTGAGATACGACACAGTAGAAGTGTTGAGAGGGGGAAGAGGTCGCTCCATGGTCGCGTCGAGAGAGGATTCCGCTTCGAAATACATCACAATGACGCGGCGACGAATAAAATTACCTGACCTGTTTTCCGCACCGTTTGAAATAAGTACTTTTGAGGAAAAATCTCGACATACTGTATTTCCTCGGCGTTCCGGGATAAAAAAATCCTGTTACAAATCAGCGATTTTTGAGCCCCATTTAGGTAATTTTTGTATCATAAGCCAGCTCGTTTTATTTAAATGCTACGAGAAGCTATTATGGGTAAGGAGGAATTATGCAAAGTAGGCTTGATGATAATATGGTGGATATGTTGAAGCCGGATTAAAAATGAATTAGATATCACCCAAAAACTGAATATCTTTCATACCTTTATCGTTGTCTTGGTGAATTACGAAGTATACATTTTAAATATACATTCTAATTTGAATTGCATATTATTAAATAATTGCATATTATTACTTAATTGCATATTATTGCATATTACATTTTAAATATACATTCTAATTCAATTGCATATTATTACATAACAAGGATTTCAGGAGGTGATGTGATTTAGTTTCATTGCAAAGATAAATCTTGCAATCAAATATATTTCTCATTAATGATTTTCCGATAAAATTCAAATGGGGAAAGCATTGATTAAATATGCCTCTTAAGCTTTTTTCGAATTAAAAAACATAACTAGAGAGAGAATCAGCCATTATACATAAAATTTATTTATATAGTAACTTCCATCAGTTAGAGGCAGTGAGCAAAAAAAACAGTGATTTAGCAATACTTCAGGTCAAAAATCCAAATTTTGAATCACTTTAACTTAATGGACCTCGAAAACGTGATTTATTATATTTATATTATTATAATTGCTTGTGATGAAAAGTAACTCTTGAGGGTGAAGCTAAAATATTACTTTGGATGAAAGAGTTTTGTCGAAATTTGGCCAAGATAAAGATTGCTTTTGATTTGCAAAAGGAATTATTCTGTTAATAAATTCGAAATTTTATTCCTTGCATCAAATTCCTATACAAGAATCGAAAAGATTTGTTGAAAGAATGATAAAATGTATCCGAGAATCTCAGCCATACATTTAAGTCTTTAAAATAGCTCCGGTGGATTGAAACTATCGACAGATAAAGAAAATGGATGAAGTCTGAACAGGAAGAGGTCACGGGAGAAAGGATCAAGAAGGATAAAAGGAACTTAAGGGCACTTATAATAATTACTTACTGTGTTGAATACAAAGAATTCACGAAAGGATGATTGGAAGCGCTAACAAATGTATCTCAACGTAAAGAATATAATAATTCGACTGTTATTAATATTTTCTTAAGTAGTGCAGGATTCATTTGTGATTTCATTTTTGCCTTAGAGAAAATGAAGCAATTATTGTGGATAAAATCCATGGAGGAATCCAAAATTTTGTGGAATCTCAACATAATCGAAGAATTGCTAAATAAAACAAGGTTTAAAAAAATCAGCACAGTAATTATTGCGGACTCGAACTTAATATATCTATATCATTGCGCGGAAACACTACTTCAATTTCGGTGTCCACATAGTAGAACTTACACACTAAATAATAAGGGAAAAACTTAAATTTACGATTGTAATAAATGTAAGAAATTATAATTATCGGAATAAGCCTTTTCTTATTTATGGATAACTTTTTATTTCGTAAATTGGTAGGAATATCACTATTAATTTCCTTATCTCTGAGTTCATTAGTCAGCGCTTTCGTACTCAGCTATCTCTCATTACCTTAACAAAAGGCAGTTTTAAATTATTACTGTTTTAACTCCTTGACTTTATCGATTACCAGTCGTTGATCGTTTTTCTGGAATTGTCACTTTACGCTCAGCTGCGAGGACTATGCTAAATTTACACGAGCGAGCATTTTAGTTAATACGATTATGGGCAGGCTTGTCTTACCTACATAACTATGTGTAAACTTGATCTATGCCTGATTTGTAACCCTCCTGATGAGACTACTTATTTACACAAATTGTAATTTCACGGGAAACGAGGCCTCTCCTCTTCATTGGATTCTAATGAAAACCAATCATTTGGCATAAGTGGTCATCACCTGAATCGATTCAGCGAAAATGTGGCTTAGAATTCTCATTCATTTGCTCATTCCATCAAGGGTAATTGCGTTCAAATGATTTTCCGATTGTTTCAGCAGCGCAAAGAGGAAGATAGTTTTGCGCCGTTCGGGACTCCATCAGCATTTGTCGAATGACTTCAACGTAGTAGCTGAAATCTCAAGTCATAAGTTTCGCTAAAATGTTTTGTACTAAAATTTCATCTTTTCGGGAAGACCTCATAAATTATTCCACGTATTATTACGATTGTATTGGATGAGTCTAAATAAAACGCCACTTACGAATTTTTTTTAAATCAATAACAAGTAAAATAGAGTAACTAATTGAGAATGAATCACTTAAGTATCGTCACCATATTCTCGAAAAAGTTTTTTTCACAAAACCAAAATGAAAAGCAAATATGAGAGTCAAACAGTGTCTCTATTTCCGGAAATAAGAAATATGAAGGGTGGAAAATTTCCCAGGGATATTGGGACCAATCCTGCGAAAATGTGATCTCTATCCAATATTTCCTTATTTTCTCCGATTGGAATAGGCTTGGGCGAATAATAACTCCTTCCTTGAGTGAAAGCTAGAAACTGTGATACAACATGAGATTACGGTATATACTTACAAAATCGACGAGAATGATCATCAATAACTGCTGAGGAAACGAATTGCTCCTCCATGTGCTATAAGTGGATTTGCGGGAATGATGTAGCTCGTTGGGGTCTTTTATATGCTGCTGCCACTAGTTTAGTCATGAAGACTAATCTGAGACCCTGAAAATTCTTAAAATTCTTACATTATGTTTCTACCAGAATAGTGTAAGAATAATCAATCGCTGATAAGAACGATACGTAAGCACTGCAGCGGCTACTCTAACTTCATAACATTAACAAAGATAAGAAAATGGAGATTAAATAACATCTAACTTGTTACTATCGACAAACTTTCTCCGATGCTAAAGGTTAAATTGAATGATATCGAAGGATTTGTAGGAGTCGTGTATAACAGGTACAGGGCATTTGAAAATTCAAGTATATTATTATTATTAACATAATGTAAAACTAAACGATGGCAGAACAAGTAATAGATGATTAAAAAAACTTAAGATGAAATAAGCTAGTAGCTCAGCTCCTCCAGGAAGTAATTATTTGTTTTAATCTTTGATAATCTCTGAGGAAACCATACTTTCTGTCATCTGAAGGTTTAAACCATACGATCAGCTTAAGAAAGAGGCAAAATCTTAATCATGTTTGTCGATAATATTGTTGCGTGAGATGTGCAGGACGGTATAGACTTTGAAATGGGCAATTAATAGAATAGAAGATAGAACAGCCCCTACTTGGGTTCCCAGAGATTTAAGTGGTCAGCGCGTTCGGCGTTGTTGAAAGCGGTCTTAGGTTCGATTCTAGAAGGGAACCCAAATGTGACGGGACCTATGATGTCGAGGCTCTTGTAATAGCAGTAATAAAACTATACTTCAAAATTTTATTTTGCATTTATAACTTTCTGTATCACATCAAATTGGTATTGTGTATAGAATGGAATTACAAAAACTCTACTTATATTTGTTAATATATTTGTATGCATAAAATACAATGGAATAATGCGTGATCTTTATTTGCACGTAAATATGGTTATGGAAGATTTTTCGGGATGAGCAGGTGCCTAAATGCAAAATTCCTAACCATGATAATAACTTTCATCTAGTTCATACGTAGCATTACGTTATATATGAGAAGACAAGCTTTCTCCGAAAGGAAATGATGGAAATCGGGGCAGTTAACCAATTAAAAGTTGGCGTATGGTGGCAAGGATGGGACATTAATTTCGGATTCTACCAGTAGAGGAGCTGTTCAGCCTTGTTTTGACGGGATTCACAGCTTTCTTCTTTACCCTTCCGAGACACGATAACACGTTTAGGGTTTGGCTGATGACGCATTCGCGTTGAGGGGTCATGTGCTGCCTTCGTGATCCCAGCGAGGAAAACTTTTACGCAGTTAATTGAATCTTGGAAGGGTGAGGTAAATAAGATACCATCTGGTAATGATATAATAAATCAAATTCATATGGTTTCTGAATGATTAAAACGTTTCGCTCGGAAACTCCTAGTCATTTACATTAAGAAATGAGGATGCCACGAAGACAATATATGACTGTTAAGGCAAACTTGGGGAACTAATGCAGCTGTAGTAATTTATTATACATTCCTCAAAGGAGTTCACTGTTTTATGAGCGTAATTTATTCTAGAAATTGACCTCGCGCTCACTTCTTTCATAATAGAACTTAAGCTATGATGGACGATAATAATTCGGGTCAATGGTGCTAAGAGCCCTTCTTTGACCGATGTGAATCTTTTTTCAATTTTCTTCTCTAAATTGATTCATGCTTTCATTAAAATATCATGGTTTTAGAATTTTTAGTGAAAATTAACCAGAAAAGCTATCTTTAGGGAAGAAAAATCACCTTACCAGGAAATTGTAGTTCTTTTTTCCATTTTTGTGGGGGATTGTGGGGGAAAAAAATAATCGCTAGTATGATTAAGTATTATATTTTGAAAGAAACGATAATTTTTATAATTGATGATCATCTTCTTTTTAATTCATTTAAATACACCATAAAATATCCAATAAGATTAATCTATTTTTTTAAATATTTTTACTGCGAGAAAGAAAGAACTCTGTAAATGAAGTTTAGTTCACATTGGATATCATCCCTTCCGAAGCCTACAAAAGGAGAAAATGATATGAAAAACCGAACGATTTATGTTGCGTTACGAAAGGTTATGGGAGGAATCGAGAATCTTTTTGTTCTTTCTCGAAAGAATAATTTTAAATATTCTTAAAAAAGACTAGTCCCGCATTCTAACACGAAGAAACTTCCCACGCAAAATTCATTCCGCATCCAGTCATATTCCTTCTTTTTGAAGCTAGGTTAGGAGGGCTGCCAGTATTGTTAAGCACGTGTGAAGTGTCAACAGCTTCGAATTCCATTACCAGTACCATTTATCTCTGGAATCGTTGATAATGAATCCTCGTAAACAAAGAGTACAAAGAAAAAGTATGATAGTTAAGACAGCGTAAGAATTTTTTATATTATTGCATATTTACATACATACAAAGTGTTCCAGGAAGTAGACTATATATTTGCAACAATTTTTTGTATTTAAATTTTTATTAGAAGTTTTAGACAGTTTCATCATTTCAACTTTATAGGAAGGATGAATGTATTTAATATAATAGAAAAAGAAAAACTTTAGTATTGATTGTAAGTAAATACATGTTGTACTTTTATAACAACAATAATTTAACAACAATTTTTTATGTTTATAATTGGAGTAATAATTTATCTTCAATAAAATACGCGGTCCTAATAATGAGTGGCCTTGAAAGCGGAAGTTTTAAATCCCGATTTTAGTGTATAATTGTTTACATCGTAAAAAATATGGTTTCCCAACATAAAAAGCACTTTTTTAAACATTTCATATTGTAAATAGCAAATTCATGACATTTTGAGTGGTTTTCTCCCCCCTGCTGCTACGCACAATGATTTAGCCCTAACGTACGGCCAACGCCTCGGCGCCATCCTTCTTTCCCATCCAAAAATGAACCATTTCCATTCATAATTTCCACCACGATATGTTCATAGCTACCTGGTGAATCCCCGGGCAAAAAAAAAACTCGAGATTTATTTTATTTAATTTGAAAGCAACTTCTCTTTACGATTTCCATTACTTTAGCTCCTTCGGGCCCCAAAGCCCACCTTACGCGGAAACGTATCTCACTCCAGCGTGAAATATTCCCCGCTGTCGGTGTAGATATGAAAGGAGTCGGGGCAGGGTAACGATTGAAAAGTAGAGGGACCCAGGGGAACGGAGTGGAATATGAAAGGAAGAAGGAGGGAGGAAGAAAGAACGCGGGGTTGAGTGGGAAGGGTTGAGAGTGGCGCTTGAGTGACAAAGGGAAGAATGGAAAGTAGAACGTGGGTGGAGAGGATTGATAGCATTAAAAGCGGGAGGGAAAGAAAGATGGCGAAAGAGGAAGCGGAGGGTTCGGAGAGGAGAAGAAAGGGATTTGCGATGGAGGAGGTTATGATTGAAGTATGAAAAAAGCTCGAGAGATAAGATTATCAAGATATGTTTACACGATGGTGGAGGACGACATGTTTGGGGGGCGGATGCCAAATGGCTACGAAGTGGAGATTCGCAAACATAAAAAAGATGGGAGATACGGAGGAGATATTCGGAGAGATATGGAGGTGTGGGGGAAGCGGGCAGCAAAGGAGAAATGCAATAAAGATGGAAGGGAAAACGTGTGCAGAGGGAGACGTGGAGGGGATCGGAAGCGACCGAGCAAAGTATTCGGAATGGAAATGATAGGTAAGGAGGGTGTTCGAGGGGAGAATGGAAACTATAGCCCGAGGAGGGCTGAGCGATCGGGAGGAAAGGAAAACTTGAAATTATATTGTCAGGGTGGGCGGAAAAAATGAACGGAAATAAAATTTTTCCTTTCTCCGGGAAAGGGGTGGCGGATGATTACGTCGGGAAAGTGGGGATGCCGGGAAAGAAAGATCCCAAAGGTATTACTTCCACGAAACCTGTAATCAAATGGAACACTTCCTTTAGCAGAGTTGATATCGGCTAATGAATAAAAGGAAAATCGGTGCCTTCGATTCCGTACGCACGTGCCCTGGCGCTTTATTTACCCAGAATAACCTCCACAATACAATAGTTTCATCTTTTGCTCAAAAATTAGGTAAAGGGGAAAAACAGACAACGTGTGGGTTGCTTCCGGCGCGAAATGTAAATCCTACTTAAGGTCAATCGATTTTTTTCCTGGTATTCATTAAGCAGGATTCTTAGAGATTTGCAGAATTCATTCCATTACTTTATCTAAATCCTAAAACGAAAATTTGACTCAGTCTACGCAAAGCAACGTTGCTTGAATCGAGCAATATGATATTGCTCTCTGAGTTCAAACGAAGCGAACTACGCTGAGTTCTCTGAATTCTCCTCTTTAGACCCATGGAGTTTTTTCGTGCACAAATGGCGAGCTTCAAAACCGTAATGTTAGTCTTTAGCAATGTTATGTGGAGCATTTTCCTAGCCTCAGTTGTGCGAGATTGAGTGGTGTTGGAGCGAAAAACATGTGAAAGGAAGCGAGGGAAGAAATAATGTCACGAATAGATATAGAAATAAAGAGGAACGATATCTGTTGAGGAAGATTGGTTCTAGAAAGCTTTGACTACATTTTATGCTCGCTTGGATATTTGGATAAGTAATATGATCAAACGAATGCAGGATTGCTTTTTGTGAATCGAAGGCGTGATAGAAGATCATATTCATGTTACAGGACTGCTACGGTTGCACTGTTTATTCTCTTCCCTTATTTCGAGAATTGTCATCTGATCTAGAGTAGTACTATATTGGAAATACGCCTTTGGTAATAAAACAGCATTATCTGAATCGGGATGAGATAGGATGAACGGAGCATTTAATTATAAATTACAATCATCCAATGAAAATTGTACAAATTCTAATCCTTGGACGAGTTAGAAGTAAATTTAATCCTCAGCATTTTATTAAGTCTACTCTCATCCCAACTCGCATTTGGAAAATGAATGCCTGCTTATTCTTTCTGAAATCGATTTTTGTTTTCATATGTCTACAAATTGTATTTCCCCCACACTTGAATGTCCCGAATAACATTTATACCATACATCATTAGTATTACGAATTTCCCAAACAGTAGTGAATAAGATAATGGAAAAAAGAAAAACTATGTTTAGAGCTTATAATATAGGAATCTGAAAATAAAAACGAAGAAGCTGATTCAAAAGGGACTAATGAGTTAGTATATATGTGGAACTATAAAGCAAAAATTTATAAATAATCTCTCAAGTTTCGATTCTGCAGCAGTTGGTAGTAACAATTGGCCAAGAAACGAACTCGGCGATGAAAGAGCAGGTTACAATATGGGCAAACATTTAATTTTCAAACAAAACCCCCAAAGAGATGTATTCATGGTGTTTAAATGGCTATCCATGCTGCATTCACGAAAATGAATGAGGAAATACACTTGAATTGATTAGATTCGGTCCAATGATTTGATGAGATATCTGCAACAAAATATTTAGTAGCTAAACATGATGTTGGCCATAATAATTCTATTCTATTAGTGTAGAGACGTAAATACTTCCATCGTGTAACTATCACATAAATTCCGATTAAACGGATTACATTCCATTGTTTTATTTCAATTTCTCCGAGTTGACCATTCCCGATGTTCTGGGGGAATTTCCATAGTATGTACATACAACTTGAAATAAAATTTTGCAAGGATGTGGTAGTAGCGAGCTTTTATAGTGAGTGAATTTTAGCCTGCTGGGGACACTTGACGCAAAACAGAATAAAACGTGTGACAGTCGTAAAAAATTTAAGCGGAGCGTACGAATAGAATAAAGGTCGAAAAGCGGAGAGTATTTTCAATTCTACTTTTTCGCCTGTTCCTGTTTGACTGGCTTTGCTACCGTCCTCCGCATTTTTCGTTTCATTATATGTATATAGTGATTGATTGATTCAGAGGGCTCTTTGAGCTAATCTGTACCCTTTAAAATTCTTATTTATATTTTTTTTATTCCAAAAAGTAGCTGATACTCTTTGACTTCTTCAATAGTTACTAAATATTTCGGTCGACAAAGACATATTTACCCACTTTTCTACTCTTGTTACTTTTAAAATGTTCCTAAATGATTTTAACTTGAATACATTAATATTATGATGTGATTTTTATTGATTAATTACTTATGGCACAATTTATTCGCATGTTATTTTTCGCATTATTTTAGGATGAATTTTCATTTAATCTCAAAATTCACATCCATTTACTCAAAATCCATCCATGTGGAACGTAGTGTCTTCTTAGTTATTTGTTGCTTAAGTCGATATAATAATAAAAATAAAGGTTTTGAAGGCAAAAATGTAGAAAGGAAATGCATTTAGCATCATGGTACATACATTAATTGTGTAACGGGTAGCCACAATGTGGTGAGGATTCTTAGCTGCTGCTCAGAGTCATTTTAATAGTAACGGTTCCCGACTCCGGGATAACATCCTGACCCCCACCTCGCGGCAGGGCAAAACTTGTACTCATGGCCCCATCCCCAAAAGAATACTAGATGCCCTTTAAACCATAAAGTTCGTATGTAAAGGGGACCCCAAAGCCATACAAGGCAGATCGCTTTTAGATCCCGTCGGATTGTCTTAATCAGACACCAGCCGCCTGATCGTCCCGGATCTATTCGGATTGTCTAAGCAGACACCGAGCGCTAGTTCCCGCAGTTAAGACCCGCCAGCCAGTCGAGCCACTATAGTTAAGATAATAAAATCTTTTGGTGAAAATCTTAGTTTTATCAATCAACCCCGTAAATTTTACTACGACAGCAACACCAAATTTCCTGATCACTGTGATGTACATGTTATGAATTTTAGTGCTCCGCCGTTGCTCTCATTAAAGATATAGAGAGTTGCAAATAATATTCTATGATGTTTATTCAATTCTTCGTTAACCTTTGGTGATATTGTTTCATTGCAGTTGTAATAAAATGAGGTTAATCTTTGACTGAATTTCAACTAATCTTTCTCTTTTGTACCATTATTATATTTTATACTCTTAATAATATAATTTATTTTTTACAATTTTACAATATTATTTATCAATCCTTAAGAAAGAATATAACATTCCCTGGAGAAATACTGCTCCCAGGCCCCCAAAACTGTTTAAGGGTCGCAGATAGACACCCTTAGTTAAAAACGTAGCAAACAAACGATGATAGGTGTATTATGCGATGATTGAGCGTATTTAATAAATCAGCGCAATTTATTTCCCGTGCGTTTTCATTTCCGCGACTGGCGTATCAGCGGTGATAATATTTTCGCAAGTCGGTCCTCATCCACTTGACGCACGTTTGATATTCCGAGGTGCGTCTCCCAGAGCTCATTGCATCGAAGCTAATCCCAAATGGGAAAATTTGAACAGGGAAGAGGCGGCAGGAGGGCGAACGTGACGGCGTACTCCATCTCAACTATGGGACGGAGTAAAAAAGGATTACGCGAATATGACTTCCTACGTCCGTAACTCGAAGTATTCGTTAAAGCGACACCACTCCCAGAACTAGATCTCCTTCAAAATAGACGACCACGTTGCGAGTATCCCCACGCGACGCACGATGTTGGCAAGTGCTACGCGCGCCCTCAAATTCATGATTCAGGACGGATATGAAGATCTATACAGTTCGAAGCCAATCCCCATACTCCATTAGGCAAATTGCATTTGAGATGGTGAAAGGGAGAGGTCGCTGTGATCGAGTTCGTGATTTGAGTAGCAAGAATGGGAGCCATATATTGGCGGGGGGCTCGAGAGATTAGATAGCTACGGGAATCGATTAAAAATCATATTTCTTCTTCATCAGAGCGGCGAATGGACATCTTTATATTCATGACCGCACTTGTCGGATGCATGCTGCGACCATTGCGTATTGTTTGGTAGCCGGGTTTAATCACCGAAAACGTTTTGCGGTATCTCAATTCGGGATAATGGCAATTTAAATCAACCAAGCGCTCGTGCCGTCTCTGTGGAATAAATCTTCACAAAACTTCGTGCAAAAACTAGTTTTCTCTCTAATAATAATTATTTCCACTGAAAACTGAATAAAATTGAAGAAAGCAAAAAAATGAAAGAATGGATCTTTCCATTCTGTTTTTTTATGATCTCTTTATCATCCCTAAGGATGCTTGGATCCTCAAATAATACCTTGATGAATAGAATATTTTTGTTCTTTTAATATAGAACATGTGAAAATCTAACTATTGTTTACTTTGTCTTGGTCTATCGATAGCTGTAGTTATATGATAATAGGTCATTATAAGCCAATTAGGTATCAGCAGTGCTGAGAAATTGCATTAATCTTCGTCACTATTCCACTATTGCTCCGAAAACTAATTTTCATTATGCAGTTTCTTGCCTTATGTGGATTTTTCTGCTTATAGCTTGGTGGTGAGGCTATTGGCTTGGTGAGTTAATCTATAGCAAAATATTCACTCCTCATATTACGTATTTACTACCTCTTTCTAAAGCTTTACTACGTCAGGTAGATCCAGCAAGCTTGGGGTGATATCTGTACCAAGAGAAATCTCCATTGTTGTGAAATCTTCCATTGATTTAGTTCCCAACACTTTTACAGACATTCAGGCGTAACTAAACAGAAATTTATTGTTTGACAGACCATTGAAACTTCCTTTAAGCACGATTTCATGCCCTTATAGTGCTCATTGTTAACCCAGACCCAAGTAGAGAAAATTTTACCATCTGATATTTTTACGAAGAAAATGTTTAACATTGATTCACTTCCCTACTATTTTTTAAGTCTAAAACTTTCCGAGTGATGTAAAGATATTCAGAATTCATTAAAAGAAAGTTCAGCACTGAGATATTTGTAAAGACATGCAAAAAGGTTATTTTGTGAAAATAATGAGACTTGAACGGTATACTAGATAATATTATTTTTATGCAAAAATTCGTATTACATCAAAGATGATACCTGCATAAAGCTGTTTATAAGGTTAATACAAATTTTAAATCCATTTCGTGCCTAATAGCCTGTCTTCAAACTGCTTTTCACGCACAAAATTTAATTTCATTACTTCTGGTATCCCTTTTTAAAGGAAATCATTTTGAACGAAATCAGATAAATAAAATTACCAAGGAAATAAGGACTTGAAGAAAGTCTGACAGAGCTGGAAATAGAACCCGGGATCTTCCTCTATCCGGAAAGCTGCTTTAACCATCTAAAGCTAAATTGCTCTAGCATCATACCACATCATCATCATGCTCTACAGCGCGACAATAGAAACTATCTTACTATCTAATTATAATATAAATCTTAATAAATAACTCTTATCATCCGATAACATTGATATAATTCATATGTATTCAGCCTTCGTCAAATGAAAATTATGCTATAGAAGGTACTTCATAAAAATCGTAAAATATTTTTGATTGGCTAAAACACTGCACGATACTCCAATGAAACTGAATCCTCCATAACTGAGTCTGACTGTGCGCCATTAATTCCTTATGCAAGTTCTTCCGCTATAATAATATCTAAAATAATTGAGGAGATATATTTCTCAGCCTCGAGCCAGATTACATGTCAATGCGTAATAATTAAGCGCTGCACTATTAGGCGTGTCTAAAACTCCACAGATAATTAGAATGGAAAAAGTCGACGTGACTGGAACATACGCGGAAATTACTGAAAATATAAATTTAATTACGAAAGCCCGCGTGAAATTCGAAAGAGTTCAATAAAGTAATATATCATATATGCAGTTATTGAAGTTGAGTTCAATTAAAATTAACTTCTGCTCGAACAATAACTAAAATTTAATTAATTTATTAGAAGTAAGGTTCACGAAATTTCATTAAATTTGGATGAATATCGGATAGCAAAATAATATTAGTTTGCTACAGTTAATTTTTTAATATTAATATTTTTATAAACTGTTGAGATTTTATATACCAAATTCCCCAGAATTAGATAAATATTACTGGAATAAATATTTCTCCAGCGTACTCTCATCAGGAAATACCTACCAAATTCCCAGCTGTATGGCGTTCATCCTGAATCCTGAACATTTTATCATTGATTGCAACTCTTATAAAATATTCGAAATAAATTGAATTTTGGCGGGCCTGTTCTACAGACAAATCCGTGAAATTGAGATGTGACGCGCTAGAATTGCTTCCAACACATCTAGCTTTGCTAAAAGCTCGCCAACAGCTCCCAAATTTATTACGACTTACTCGATTCTTTCCGAAGGAAGGCTACCTAAAATAGGGCTAGAAATATCCTCCCGGTTTTATTTGTGTCTGGCTCCATCTCCAATTGATACGTGCTATTTCCTAAATCTCTTTTGTCGGCCGTGTTACGGATATTTTCGGAAACCCATTCGTTACTATAAAACATCCTCCGTGGTGAGAAAACTGTTCTTTCTCGTGGCCTCTATCTGCACAACATCCTGACAACTCTCACGGTCACTTCCTTCCCATAGCTCTTCCAAATTCACATTTCCTCCCCTTCCCGCAAGATATCCTCACTCGTGGCGACCCATAAATGCGGGAAATGTATTTCTTCCCAATCCTCCGATCTCTATCGCATTTATATCCTGTTTAGAGTAGCACTCCACCGCCGTAAAAACAGAATAAATTTTGTAGATTCGTGAACGAAAGTTGCTCGTCGACGGATGCATTTTTTATTCGTCTCTCTCATAGCCGCTGATATTGAATCATAACTTATCCATACTGAGCGTTTATTCTCGTAAAATGCTCGACTTCTCTCGTAAATTAATTTACTCCGACGTTTCTGCTGCGTATCCTAGAACGTTGCAGTCACTTCCACTTTTTCCATTCCACTGAAAGTTGAGTTTCTGATTACTGCGCGATCTCATGGAATAAGTAGAAATGTTGTATCTAGACCGTTTGAATCTCCTATATCAATCTGCTAATGGTGTACCAGTCCTTGGCTTAATTGGCATATTTTCCTTTAAAAATAAGCGTTAACATCGGTTTCTCAACGTTAAGCGTAATTTTTCCCAACTTGAATTTTATTCTCCATCTAATCTCTTAAGACGTAGAACATAGGAAAGATAATTTTATAAACAATCCACTTTTACTCGCAAAATACCTTGTAATGTTAAAAAATTTGTAAAAATAATTGATGTTTTTGTCAATTTTTTACCTTCGTAAAAGTGCCTTTTTAGCAAACAGAAGCATTGTTGAAGTCAGTATAAGAAATACATGGAAAATGTAGAACTATTACGAATTCATTGTGTTACATTTTACAGTATCCGTATCCGTAGTTAATGCAGAATTCATATATCGTCGCATTTATTACCGTAAGATTTCACCAGGAACAAATGGGGAGTCTGTAAGTACGGTTAGGTATTTGCTGACAAATTGCATCCTGGGATGTATATGCGAGTGTCAGATCAACGTTCTATTTGAAATTTTTTTTACTGTAAATCCAGAAAAAGCCGCACAATTTAGCTCGTTCCAAATAATAGAAAGAAAACTGCCAAAGTGGTAATTTCTCACATTCTTCGATTCCATCGCCGTTTGAAAAGATACTAAGGCAATGAGATTTCTTGGAATGCATTGCTTTTCTTAAAACCTCAAAGTTAAACGCTGAGAAGCGCAATTTTGAATCCGTTCGATGACTCCTGAGGGCGAAGGCATTGCCATTGAAAAGCGCTTTGGGTATCTTAAAAGTGCGGCATTCCTGTTTTGCTTTCTCCGACTACCGGGAAGTAAGAGTAGGAACGCCGACAAAGACGTCTTTTGGAGATTTTAAACATCTTATTCATTAACATCCGTGTTCCAATATTTCTTTCTTTACATCTCATTTCATAGTGATTTTTTACATTCGAAGAAATGCACGATGTGGATTGCATTTTATTTTCTCCCCAAACCTCGCCTTTTCTTTATTTTACTTATCAAACAGATGTAATCCCTAATAATAGCTTTCAATGAAGGATTAGATGACGTCACATAATTGAATGGATTAGTCTAGTCGGCTCTGTTTCCGCCAGTTCCACTTATTCAAGCCTCAGACCTCACAACCGCATCCCTCTCTTGCTAAACCTGAAGCAATGATTGCCAAGCTGGATTACCGATCCTATGTCTCGTGCTTTTTGAGGTGTACATAAATTAAGTGCGTTACCACGTTTGCAGAGAGTAACTCATCCATTCGCACACGGATATGTCACGTTGCGCATGTCGAAAAGGATTAGTGATTAAAATGGAAGAGACGGCAATACAGGACTTTTGGGAGGTTTTAAATCGCTGAAAATAACAAACACGTTGCGATGTAATGATTAGCAGGGAACTGGGCAAATAAAGAAAGACGAGGGATTAATGTATTGTAAATGCTAGGTAGGTATTTCTGTAATAGTGCGGTGCCACCCGAATTAGTTTATTGAATTCCTTACCTAGTCAATACTTTTATTTTCTAGGAAGAGAGAAAAGGCTGTGCATTAGATAATGGAATGAATTTTTTTACAATAGGGATGGGTCCGTAAACAGCGTTACTTACAGTTTAGCTCAACTCGTTAACTGTGGTTACCTCAGCAATACGTAGAAAGCTATCTTCTTTTGTCAACTTAAGAGTACCTTTGTTAATTAAAGTTGAACCAATACGGAAGGAAAGATAACGCAACAGGAGTAATATTGTCCGCAAAAAATCTTACTTTATGGTTAATTATTGGAATTTCTTAGTGGACCTAAGTTCATCAGTGTTATTCGACTGAAGAAGGTTTGTCTTTGATAAGTGAGACCTTTCCCCGCGACAAGTTTGTTACAAAAAGGTGTACAAGCAAAACTTACAACTTTCTTTTCCATGCATATATACGCTAATGATTGCTTAACTAAAAATCGGTAATTTTTACGACTGTAGTTGTTTGATTTTTTCCTTTTACATAAATTATTTTAACACAATTTTGTGTCAGCTGCTTGATTTTGTATATTTTGAAAACGATCTGCTTTAACACATTTTCCCGTAAGAGTTGATAAAATGCAGTTTAATCATAATTATTCCATTCCATCACTTCCCGGGAAACTAATAACATCTACATCTACATTAATACCTTACAAGCCACCTTTCGGCGTGTGGCAGGGGGTGTAAACACCATTTGAATCTATCTAATCTAATCTAACATATATATGAATGACTGCTAATGGAAGACTTGTGAGTATTATTTGATGAGAACTACCCATATCTAACACAATTAGTTCTTCTCTATGTTGACATCTTTGTGTTGACACGTTTGCGTAGACTTAAAGAGAATTTGCGGCGGACAGTGGGGGCCTTATTCTTTAAATATATTCAAGCGTTAAAATTACTTTTCCTTCAGTCTCATCTATCACGCGAAGTGAAACTAAAACAAAATATTTTATCATTTTCTTTATTCAGCCATCAAATTCATGAGTATATTATCATATTTGAAGCATTTTAAGCCGGACAACAAGCAGCTCAAGTACGGCCTTTCTATAGAAATATTGGAAGATTCTACACTCCTATCTTAGAGCTGTATTCCGGTTTGAATCACATTAGAGCTACATCTTCTGCTTTAATGTGATCAAATATGAATAAACTTGCTTCTAATGCGCTTCCTAATAGTGCGGCTTGGTTATTAAATTCCACTGCAAAGAAACACAAATCAAATTCGATACTTGTCTAATTAATTTTTTTCTGCATTTCTTCTTAACGGTACGTAACGGTGTAAGGAGTTGTTCATTCGGAATTGATGCCCCAACTTCTACTGTCGTACGAAATAATGCATATTTTATGGCCTGACTTACTTTAGTGAGCATATATAAAGAAAATGAAGAACTCTCTGAAGAAAATTAAATGAATTAGTATTATTTAAAAAAAAGAACTGATAAGTATTCTTAATCTTTAAATATGTTCACTGCTGCACCTGTACCGACTACCATATATGAATCAAAGGAATATTTTTCACCGCTATATTGGAATAGAATTGAAAAATATCTTTCATTTACTCTAGTCAATATTTATACTAAGATAATATAAAAGCGACAGATTTATGAGTCATACTGGATTCACCTTGACCAACTTTTAATGAATGCTATACAATTTTTATTCACTGGGCCATAGTGCTACTCTTACATGGACGTTTTCCACTTATACTGGCTCACGAAATATTGTGATTTGTGATCACTTATAAGGGGAGAGAGCAAAGGAAATCACAAGCCAAGTCACAGGAAATCAGATTCATAGAGTCTTCGCTGAAAAGTAAAAAGAGCAAGGGAAAACAACCTCACGCTGCATTTAAAATGAGAAAATTGAATAAGAGATTGAAATGGATATTTAATCTATTGAAATGATGACTACTGAACGAAAATGAATACTCTAGACCCTATCTGCGGCCCTCGAAGCCCATTCGTGCGGCCCAAGTCGCATAACTGGAAAATAATCGGTAGTGGTATCGAAAAACAGGATCGTAGTCTACATTAAAAATTTTACGTCCTTTTTTTGTGAAATAAACGTTGTTTGAGTAAGCTCATTTATACTTGGGTTATATTGTAAATAAATATTGTATTATATATTCTTCTAAACTGAAGAATAAGTATATAAAAAGGTTTTTCTTTAGTTATATAAGTTTACAAGTTATAAGTTATATAAGTTTTCTTTAGTTATATAGTTTAATATAAGGGTTGCCTGAATCAAAGGGTCCTTGCTGGCCCGCGCGCCTGAGAAAATTTGTAAAGCGGCCACCAAAAGGTTGGACACCCCTGCTCTAGACTATCGTGTCTGCAGAATGTCTCACGGAAGGGAATTCAAAATTTTTTCAACCGAGATGTATGTGTCTCTGTTTCGATCAAATTTGTAATACCTATTATACTCATTTCAGGATTGGGCATCATTTTGGACAGCCAGGGGCCTATGTTGATCAATGAGCCCCGCGGCGTAGTGGAATTCGGCAATGACACAGGTGCCGTGATCGCATGCGGGGCGCGTGGAAGTCCCACTCCCAAAGTGGAGTGGGTGATGGCGGGGGACGGCTCACTTGCCGGTCCCGTCCCACACATCAGGGAGCCACTTCCCAACGGCTCCCTGTATTTCCCGCCATTTCCGGCCGAGGCATATCGCCACGACATCCATTCTGCCGTTTACAGATGCGAGGCGTCAAATTCAGCCGGCAGAATCCTAAGCCGAGAGGTGAACGTGAGAGCAGGTAAGATATTTCAATCAAATTTAGGGAAATTCAAAAGGGAAGGGTAATGGAGAGAGCCGTGTTTTATTAGCTCTCAATGACGATGCATTTACATTCATATAATGACCCTGCAAATCTCTAGTGGCGTAAGGCTGAGGGGTAAAACACCAATCTTCCAAACCCTAATTGACTTAATCCTATTGTCTTCTCTAATGTTCCTCACGCAGAGCGACCAGAAGTAACTATTTTTGCTGCAAATGCAATCAGTTGGAGTAACAAAATAACTAATATCGTCTTCGAGATCTTTAATGAGAAATTTTTCATATAGCTTTTGCCGTGTAGATTCGATAACTTCGGATAATTTCAATTCTATGGCTGTGGTATAAAGAGCTTCCTGATTTTATTATGTAATTGATAACTAGACCTATTACCTAGACTTTTCTCGTTCAGTACGTTTTGTAGGACTGAAGCCCATATCATTGACCGGAAACAATATCAGATTAGTCACGCCGCTAAGCAAGGTTTCAACACGCCAATCCCACTCTCATTGGTCCAACTTTTTCTCACGACAACAATTTTGATGACATCTTTACGCCAAAAATCTGCATGGAAACAATTATCAAAATTCATATTTCTATCTATGCATTTAAATCCTCATCGAGACTATTCCACCCGCCTTCTATTTCTCGGCAAGGGGGTGTCAGCACCGTTTAACTCGATTTTATCCTAGGTTACTACCACCCTCGTTCAAAGATATGAATTTTTAATTTTTAAAACGACTATTTTTAGAACCAATTTCTTCATTTTTTATCGCGGTGCGTGATCAAGAGTACGTTTGGAAAGGTAGACCTATAATTAATATTTACAGTCTCCAAAAAACCAGCTCTGAATGTATTGACCGATTTTTATCTAGATTCTTGCAAATACTATTCTATGTTCGGAATTCTCGCTATTTCATTCATTGCTCAGTCGCTTAGTTAGTTTTAGTAGTATTTTGTTAGAGTCATTCAAAATTGCTGTCGAGTTTAACGAGATGTATAGGAAATGGGCTCTTTGAAATTTACATCTGAGCTTTATCAAACAAAACCAGAAATTAGATACTGATTTGTAAAAAATTGCGAGAATGCGAGAGTATTGCGTAAATACCAGTAGCTATTTCTTGGGAAAGTTACATCTGGAGACCAGTCATTTACGTTAGAGGGATCTTTGGAATACATGATATATTTTTCCATAGCGAAAGAAATCACTTATTACGTGAGATCCCTGAATAATTGGGGATGAAGGCATCGAGTTTCTGAGAATTTCCAAGGGTATTTTGATAAAGAAAATTTTACATGGGATGCTCCCCCCAGCGCTGTTTCCTCGCAAAAAATTATTTACCGCAATTTTGTTTACAACGCCTTCATTTTTCATATTCTTGCTATGAGAGGTATTCTAGAGGCTTTAGTTTTTTTCGTCCTTTAAGATTTTTCTATTTTTGTGGTTCCCGATCGACAGTCTATTAGATTGGAAAAAAAAAAACAGAACAAAGCTTCTACTCCCATTCACGTGCTTATGCGTATGAAGATTTCAATATGTGTCTTACATAAACTTCTTGTATTAAAAAAAAAACCGCAAAAATTGTGTTTTCCAC
The DNA here is from genome assembly GCA_947579665.1 of Sympetrum striolatum. Taxonomy (NCBI): domain Eukaryota; kingdom Metazoa; phylum Arthropoda; class Insecta; order Odonata; family Libellulidae; genus Sympetrum; species Sympetrum striolatum. Next base: position 32,329,048 of record OX388352.1, read on the forward strand.
AATATTTCTGAAAATAGGAAGTACTGTTAATTGAGTTGATTGATATGACTGTGTTTTTTGAATTGTGAATCCAAACACACTTAAATGAATGTATCTGGGATTAATATGTTTAAGTCGGGGATGACAATGTAACAACGTATGATTTGCCATGAGGAATAATTGTTGTAAATTAATATATCAGACGACAAATAATTGGTCATATTACGATAATTACCGCAATCTATGATCTTTTATTATACGTGATGTGACTGAATTGTAACATTGTATCCTTCACTCGGAGAGGTTTAATATTCAGGGTTGAGAATTAAGGGTGTAAGGTTCTGTATTGTAGTTTAGCATTATTATCTCTGCCAATCTGAAGGCAACGATCTCGAGAACTGATCAACTTATAAACTAAATTAATATTGATGATAATTGTAGAATATTCTAAGCATTGCTTGAGATGCTTTAGCTGCTTTGGTTAAGACGAGAAGTTCCGCTACCTATCTCACAAATACCCACTTCTTTCGTAGAATATTCGTTTCGCCAAGCTTTTCATTTCTAGGAGAAAATACCCCTTTATTCTCCTTTTGCTATTTCCTGTTAATACATCTGAATTTTCAACTCTCTACCAACCTCTCCACCAATCCTCTTTCCATTCCTCTTCTTACCTCTTTCCATATTTATCGACCTTCCTCACCCTATCTCATCCCAAAGTATCTCCAACTCCCACTCAATCAACCAACCCAACCTTCCCTTAATTTCTACCCCTTAATGCTGCTTGCCTGATTTATCTCATCAAATTTCAGTTAATCCATTTATTTCCGCTTCTGATTTCAAGGAAAGGAATTTTATAACGTGAAAAATACGTCTCATTTGTCGAAATTTCGACTATCTATTCGTTCGTCATTACCTATGGTGCATATATATAGGAATAGCATTCAGTAGTTATAATAGTGTTTAGTATCATCATCATCATTATTATTGATACTAGTGATATACGAAATGCATTATAGAGTATTCCTCGAAGAAAGGTTCATCTGCGTATGCACACTTTGAAATCTAATTGCAAAACTATCGCAAGTTGGAATGATAAATTGAGTCTCACCTAAATCTGTCGCCAAACGTAGAACTGTTACCATCACAAGTATTATAGTGCAGTAAAAGCAAACATAGAGTAGCATAGATCTCTAATCTATTATAAAAACAGGAAACTGTCCATCAATGCAGTTTTATATTGTAAAAATTGTATAATTCAGTCAAGAAATCAACTTTTCAACAGTGAAGCAAATTCAGACGTAAATTAAAACAGCCATCCGATCACACAAGATAAGCGTGTAAACCAAAAGATGAAATAGTATGCATAATGTTATATTTGCAATAAATATTTTCAGTTAGTTGTTTGCACTATTAGGCATTCAAGAAAACCAATTTCAAGGAAATTAGAAGATAGATAGGTTTTAGATAGATTTGTATAAACGAAACCTTTTACGCAACAGCTTCCAGTTGTTCTTTGTGTTTCGCGGTTCCGGTCGCTCTTCCACCGAAAAAGCTACTTTAACCACTTTGACAAGAATAGCCATGAAGTTTTTGGCCCACGTAATTTTTCTTTTCTGCTGTCAACTTCAGCTGCATATTTTCACCTCAAAACTTCTATCTGTATCGCCGAAAGAGCCTTGTCAATTGCAGCATCCAAAGTCTAGAATGGCGTGAATGAGAAAAATTCCCTTACTACCGGTATTCAAAGAGAGTTATAGAAAGTCTTCTTAATAATGTTTAGAAACCATTCTTCTGTTTCTCATCAGATCTAACTTAAACTTTTAAGCATGTTTATTTTCATAGTAGAGCTACTTCACTAACAAAGGAGTTTATATTTCTACTAACTATAAAATACATTAACTATTTAACCATTATTTTAGATAACTATTAACTTTAAATAATTATTTAGAAATTGACTATTTAAATAATGAAAGGAACATACTGGAAAATTAGGTACGTACAAATATTTTATTATATTCCGTCTATGGTAAGTATGCTGTTTACATCGCTTATTCATACTACTCCTTCATCTTTGCTTTTATCTTTCGCTTCAGACATCCATACATTGTTTCATTTATTTCCTGTGATCCTTAATCTACTTTCATCACTTTGCCTTAGCATCTCGATCATCACATTCGGCCAGCTTCTTTTCGATTTCCCTCTTTCTGTTTTCAATGTTCATAATTTCTCTGATACTATTTTAATTTTCTTTGATAACAATTTTTCTTCCTTTTTCAATTCAACGTAAAGCACCTATTCCATCAGAATCACATTTCCTTTATCTCAAGTTGAGATTACATAGAAGATATGTATCGGAAACCAAACACACTTACATGTACAGCCCTGGCCAAAATTAATGCACCACCTCCCTAGCGATTCTAATGACCGGTGGTGCGTTAATTTTGGCCAGGTGTGTACAATGTACATACATACGAAATTACTCGAACCATCACATTGCACATAAACTCTCCCCTTATCGCATATGTTTAACAGGCTACTGTACATACCGATGAGCAAAAGTAGATTTCAAGCAGAGCTAAAATACATTGAAAACTTTGCCATGAAAGAAGTTTGCGCTACCGCAAGTATTTACAACAGCTTACGAAAGCAATCTCACAGACTTGAAGTAAGACAATAAACATTAGAAATCAAGAAAGAAAATACAACAATATCAAACTGCCATTCGCACCGATCCTCAATAACAAACTACAACGGACTATTTCAAAATAAACCAATTTATTACCATCCATCCTCATCAATAAGAATAGTATCCAAAAGTTAATTTTTACCCTAAAGACATCATTCTTACATTACGCAAATCAGCTATTTACCAAATAACATAAGGAATGATAGGGAGCACACCAAAAGTAGGTTCTCCTTCTATCTTTAGATATTACGGCTTTACTTCTGTGTTTTCACACATTTAGTCCACATTCATCCATTACGTAAACACTATTGTCTCTCAGAAACATTCTATCTCTGTACAATTTATTCTTAACGCTTATGATTTACTAATTGTCTTTTCCAAATTCACCTTATTTTCTCGTTCACCTGTCAAAGTCATTATTAAGCAATCGATGATTCTGTGTGAAGCTACTCTCATATAATACTATAATTATATTTTATATCATTTTCAGGTAGGAATATTTTCTCGCGGAAAAAGAAATTCATAATATTTATATTATGTTAAATGTGCTCAATATGTTAGTTTTTCGAATTAATAATTACTTTTTCTATGGATTTTATCTTGTGTGAAGTTGTAAATACGAGTTGAGAGTAAGATTAATTCATCTACTGAAGGCCATACTACTGGAGTATGCTAGTCAACATGCCGTCTCACCGTGGATCCCTCATTTATTACCCAGCAGCCTTGTGAGTTTAAAATGGCAGCGCTCTACATTTTAGTACCAAGCATTGGCGTCGTAAACGCGAGGAGATTTTTCTGAGGTGAAATATACGCGCACTATATTTCCATTAACCCGAGAGTAAGGTTTTGAAAATTAGGGCAAAAATGTCCACCTTCATTCACTCGCTGTCATACTAACATTACTAAAATTTATGGAAAACCACATCTCACTTAGTGTAGAAATAAAGCTATTTTGGTCAGAAACAATGTATGCGACAGTGAATGCATGGTTATCATTTGATCTGTCCCGATGTTATTGTTTTGTTGCAGATCGTATGACATCGGTGTATATTCTTTTAAATTCCATTGCTATACGCTGGCCATTTAATCCTCCAATTCCATACTGCCATCAATTGATAAATATATAATTTCAAGAAGAAATATTAACTAATAAATAAGGCAAGTTTATGAATTAGCCACATTTTCCAAAAATATCACCCGTAAAATATATTGACAACTTTAAAAGAGATTTTTTTCAGACAACAGGGTTATTTAATGTGAAATAGAAAGGAAATAGAATGCATTAATTTTATACAATAATCTGGATATAATATTAAAATGATGCAATTTTTGGTAATTGGAGCTTATTGCAGGTAAATGATCACGAGAAACCTTTTCCTGGAGTAAATCTCCGGAGAATAAATATTCTCGCAGCTTGCTACGAAAACATCGTATAACATTACACAAAGTAAAATATCTTGGAACTTTTCTGAAGAATAAATAAACGCGGAGTACCAACGTTCGATACAAATATGGGACTTAGAAGGTAGGATTCGTCAAATAATTCACTCCGAGAAAAAGTATTTGAAAGTTGTTATTATGCACTTGTTAGGCCCCATCTAGAGCATACATTCAATAAGTGGCATTGTGCACGTATGCATTGTATTCCCGAATTCGGAATGGTACAGATATGTGTGGTATCTTTTATTGAGTGATATTGCGATAAATTGGTAAGAGCAACTAAGGTAAGCATCTTGAAAGCTCATGAAAGAAGATCCAGAGATGAGTTATTCCTGCTCAAAAATTACAGGTAATTCATGTTTTTATATTTCCTGTTTCAAAGGCCGATCAAATTCAGAAAAAAATCTAGTAGAGTACATTATAAGACTTGTGCCTTCTAAAATATTCTTTTTCTCAAAAGATAAGTGAGTGAGTTTGGGAGAAGAAGTACCTGTAACACCTGACCAAGCTAAAAGGAGATTAACGGATTACTCATGTAGATGTAGAACTTTCATGAGACTTTGGGACCCATTTGAGACTCTGGTAAGGTCAAAAGTTTTTGGGACTTCCTCCACAAAATCTTCCTTCGAATTCTTTCGCTAGATAAAATCACCGAGTGGTTCTGAATCCATGAAAACGTCAAGATACGGAAAAGGCTTCCTTGTAGTTGTTTTCAACATGTTCTATTTATACTTATTAAAATTTTCGTTACATAATAAAGTAAAATATTTGAAACTACTGGTCCAAACTCATCTCGAAAGACTTTTCAAAGATATATCCAACAGTTCACGCAAATAGTGTATACACTTTTTGAAATAACTTATGTGTATTCTAATACGTTTGAAAGAGAAATATTATGGATATATAATTGAATTTGGAATATTTTCTAAGAATAGCAAGAAAATAATCCAGAATTATCTCTTGTATTTTTCAACGAGATTATTTGAAAGTCTCATTGTCAATGATTACACAGATCCACTTATCAATGCAACTTGATAAAAAGCAAATGTAACACTGCAGATTACCGTTAGTCTTAATAGCGGAACTAATCATGATTAAATAAATATCGTGCGTTTTATCAATGGCACCATATATGCGTGATATATTTTGTTTCTGTGGTATATTCCATAGAATAGATTCATCCACATCAGCATGTGGATGTATCCATCCACATCTATATAAAAGCTCTGCAAGCAGCCTTCTGACGCAGGGCAGGAGGTACATGGACCATAAGGTTATTCTTCTAATCTGCCACTTTTGGGTATAAAACCTTTTCTAAATTTTTCCTACTGGAAGTGATTTATCAATGTAAAAGTAAAAAGAATAATATCTATTTTGTCTTTGGGGAATATTTATCTCTCAATTCATTGAGTGTCTTTAACCTCAAATAATATCCTAGCCTACGCCGAGAAGAATATTGGTAAAGTTTACGAGTTTGTCGTAGCAGAACAGCCTAACTACGCTGTAACCATTTTAATTCACAATAAAAAAACTTTATCTTCATTTCGCAATAATATAGTATTTTTGAAATGACTTCTCATAAAAAATACTTAATTCCTTACAGGGCTACTTACCCGAATGTTTGAGTTTCTACGTATCACATTAACTATTATAATACACAGATTGTATATACTTCAAACTGATCTACCAACCCTAAGCCAAATACAAGTATGTATACATGTGTACAGGTAGCATCTCCATTTTGGGCTCAGTTTTTCTATGCTCCCTAAAAATATTACATAATCCTAGCATAGCTCCTTTTTAGTATTAAAAAATCCCTTCCCACTCCCTTACTTTCATTTCTGTAAATACGAATTTCGGAAGTAATATGATTTAGGGGACTTTCCGCCCAAAGAAAAGCTTAGTGACCAGATATGACGTGACATGTCCTGCGACCCGACTCTTTTCACTTTTTAAATGTGTCCAATTGCCGACGTTGTCGAGGTCAGATGGGTTTCACAAAAAATATACACTTCCGAAAATTTTATTTATGACCAGTTTGTCATGATATTCGGATGTGCGTTTGAAAGTGAGATGCTTCTAGAATATGTCTTCATAAACTATATTGTTTTCGGAAATGGAATTGAGTTAAAAACCAAAATACACTTTATTGACTTAGATTCTATAATATGTGTCCATGCGTAACGTATTCTATTATGGCTGTAATGTGATTACATTTTATAGATTTACACTTCTACTCGGCAATTTAAAACAAAATTCTTTACATCAGGAGCAATTTTTACCTCCTTTCGGGTACAGTTAAAACAAATACATAGGATATTCAAATTCTAAGAAGCTAGGGAAAAGAGACAAATACGATTTATTCCAAATCCCTAGTAATAACTCTCTAAAATAAAAGATTTCTGCTTATCATAAAAGTTTTCATGTCTCATAAAAGTTTAATGCAATTGGTTGGCATAAACATAGTTCAACAAGAAACCCCTATGGGCATAACAATATTATGTTTATATGTAACTATTTCATTTAATTCTGGAAGATAACGTGCAAATTTTATCACCCATCTCTATTTCTGTCCCAAATTAACAATACATATAAGCAGGATAGAGATGCCACATAAGACCTAATGACTTATTTATTACGAAAATTGCTAGCTAATATTTGGAATATATAATTTGTAAGTAAATATTTCGTATTGGTGATAATTTAATATAAATTGCCCTCTATTTACTGTGGGCTCGATTTTATACATATATGATGATGAAATCTTCCTGTATATTTTTAGGTAAACATTAAAGAGTGCCCGATTGTTCTATAATGAATATTACATTCAAATAAAGTTGAAAAAATTCACCCGTAGGCTTTGGTATAGATCCCTAATTTAATTACACTTAGAAGACTTAATGTTGAAGAAGGCTTGATTTTAAACTGTTTTCTCCAACTAAAAATGTAATCACTCGCAAACGCTTCTCAATTGTTATTTATTATAAGAAATCTCGGAATAGTTTTGAGAGATGCTTTTTATACTTCATTTTGAATGAAAAAAGTATCATGGTTCAAAAATAAAAAACGCATAAATCATACAGTGACTATTTAAAAATCAATATTATAACCATCCTCTACACATTATCAGTTTGCCAATTCCTGTATGTGTATACCTGTTTAAGAGTAGTTCAGGTAATCTACGACACTGGCTTGCTGGCTACAGGTTGGTTCGTTATGGGGACGGATATCACAATTTATTTTTCCTGTTTTATTTCAGATTCTTTGATACTGGACTCATCAGTAGAGGTCATTTATCTTAGATTTTAAAATGCATCGCACAGACATCTAAAATATCGTATCAATTGAATATTCCCCCAAATATAGCTCCAAAAAATGTCAAATCTTCTTTCCTTTCCAGTAAAAGGGAAATTGCCGATTGAGTTAAAAATTTTTCGAATACGTAGGCTTGAACAAGAAGAGGAATTGGGAAATGAATATTTATTTGCGGGTGTGAATTTCTAAAAGCTTCAAAGTGTCAAGTTGCGGTCACTTCATTTGACAGCGGACATTTACCAGGGAATTACTGCACACGCGAAAATAGATCCGCTTTCCCATCTGACATTTCCATAGCTGATCCGTATCTCTTCTCACGAGATACCTTAACGTATTCTGATTCTAGTGGACGCATCCGCATAGTAAAATTAGACCTTACATAAATGCTTCAGGAGACGAATTGAAATATTCCTCACTCTATTGAGTGAAAATGGCCTTCCAATATGTAATAAGATATTCCGCCGATTAAAAATTAGCTGAGTCAATTTTAAAAAGGAATATTGTATTTCTTGTTAGCTAATATATCACAGTATTTTATTTCGGAGTTCCTACAGAAATATTATAACTATAGCAGACCCTTCAAACGCAATATACCATTCAAACGCCGGTAGTTGTCGGTGTATATTATTGTCGTATTAGAAGAAGTATCTCCAAATATCATGGTTGAGTTGAGAAATCATTATATTGGATCCAGCTCTCTTCGAAAAGTAAACTCGAGATTTGTGCATATATGCTTCAATGACTGTACTTGAAATGTTTAAGGTTACTTTCCTAATAGGAGATTTCAGAGAAATTGTTCGATGATTCCAATCCGTATTCCTAATAGGAGGAAGTAAATATAGTATATCTGAGCATACTAAAAACTATTTATTAGGTTCGCTGTACTAAAAAAATGGCCTCGATGTACTGATGTGAATGCTGCAAAAATGTTATCAAAAGATAGAGCTCTTTCTCGTGGGAGTGGTATATGTATAATCTATTGTGATATAAGCAGCTAACAGCCCATAATGATTCAAATGCGAAAATTTTGTAGAGAATATCGATTTTTAATTTAATCCTGATAAGTTGCATTCAGTTCTCTAATAACTGTTTTGCGTGATTATTTATTAAAATAATTTTTGATGAGAAGAGACGGGAAATAAACGATACCGATATCAGTTTCGGCTTCACGACGTATTTTGCCCCTGAAGATACGGCAACACGGCATACTGTGCGCCTTGATTACTGAAACCCCTCACATCATAGCTGCATTGTTGTTGCCGATAAAGTAGGCGTTGACAATTGCTACTGAATGTCTTCAACGTGTACCAAACTTGTGTTAATTTGTAATCATATAGTAATACTACAAAAGGCTTAAAATACTTCTTGAACAATCAACTAATTTCGTATGAAATAACAGTTTAGCAATGCTATTCTTGAGGAGTACCAACCGCATGGTTGTCAATACGGTAAAGATTGGTAGAAATTTGCCCTGAAAATTAAACCAAAGAATTTTCTCCGAAAAAGTTTATCCAGATATGGTTCCTTCTCTGCATTATTTTAGTATATGAAAACATTCAATGCTTGAACGGTAAAGAATATATTCGTAAGGTATAATTATATCCTTGATGTAGCTCCAATAAAAATCATACAGAAATATATTCCAAGATCAAGGATAGCATATAACAGTAAAAAGCGCAAGATGGATTGGGATGATTAGGATGCATGAAAATAATTATGATTTTAGAGCAGAATTTACCTTTACTTGGTTCGCAAAAACTCATTACTCTTTAGTCATATAGAGTGGGTCTAAACTAGGGGTAAAAATTAAAGAAAAAATATTTGTGTATGTGAATTATTGTTTTTGAGTATGAATTTTGATGAATGTCGATTGAGAAGCCATACTATAGATTCCAATTGGTTTTAGCACTGACAATTAAAATGGACAACTCGCAAACTAGATCTACCTTCTTCCTAGTAAAATTTAAAGGCCTTTCTTTTATGTATGTACTATGCTCAAGGAAGAATAAGAACTTTTACCCTGCCTTTGCCACTTTCAAAGTTCCTTTGGTGTGTATACTTAATAATGAAACTTACTCTTTTCTAATTTTACAATATTATAATCAATAATTATTTTGCCTCCGTATCTGTTTATGGTTGTAGAACTATTTTTAATAGGAATCGAGGGAAAGCGTTGGCTCATCTGTCTCCGATGTTCGGAGATCCCTTGTTCAGAGCGAACGCAAGTACGGAAGCTTGTGTCCATAAGGGAGTGCATGTACGGTAGTAGTCCGGAAATTAGCTAGCGTTTGTTGATTAATCGTGCAATGACGAAGGAAAGGGACTAATGGAAACCTTGAAATATTTATGCATCGATTCTACTCTATTCCAAGGCTGAAAGATTTTCTGGACGAGAAAAAATTGTATCCGAGAAGTTTAAAAAAACTACTTTGAGTTTCCGAGTCAAATAGTTTTTAAACATAGAAATAAATTCATGAAAAATAGTTGTACAGTGTGATAAAAACTTGGGCATCAACAGAGAATATATCGATGATGATGACGTCCAAACTTGAGAGAGAAATAAAGTAGCGAAACTTCCGACGTTTATCCGAAAATTCCGGATAGATTTTTTTCTCGACCACCTCCATACGCATGCAAGAAAATGATCTTTCGTGCGTCACATCTTTCGGCGATATTCCTTCCCAAATATCCCCACCTATGATCCTATGCTTCAGACTTGGGGCAACTCGGATCGATTTGAACTTTTTGCCGTTTCACCCTCGAGGAATCATTCCAGATTCCCTTTTTTCCCTCAAAGAACAGGGCCATTCGAAACAATTTCCTTCGCCGATCCCTCATACGCCGCTTACTGTCAATAGAGACTCTTCCAGCCATTGCATATTCATTTTTCACTCACATAATCCCTGAGGGTGGCAGCAGAAGTCATCGCAGGTTGTGACGGAGAATGCCGTTCCATTTCCACCGGCCGCGAATTATTTATGCGAAAGTGGATTTCGGGAACGAATGGTCGCCACTCAGTCCTCCAGCAAGCACGCATATGAGGACTCATAGACACACATGCTCCCCATCGATTCATTTCCCCGTATCCGCTGACACTGCCTGCAATAATAAGGGATTCCTATCGATCTTGCTGCCGTTTCTCCATTGTTCTATTAAGCTCGCTGCTTAGCGATGCTGTATTCCCAAGTTGACAACTCAGTCGGGTGTCGTGGTGACCGTCGATACTTGCGTCGCGACCGACGATTCCGATAATTCATTTTTAAGTTCGATCGATCACGAAGTGGGTCTTTACGGTCGTATTCGTGTGAATTGTAAACCGTTCTGACGGGGAAATGCGTAGGTATTGGTGCGGTTCCCTTTGAACTCGAGATAAATTACTTCTTTTGAGATACAAATAGCATCTTTAATCGGGCGAGATAGAGACTAAAGGTATTTCCGTGCATCCAATTCATCGTTGTTGATATACTTCCTGACAAGTAATTGAGGATAATAATAATCGTCTTTATTTGAGCGAGATTGAAACTTAAAGTCTTTTCTTTCATCCAATTCATCGTTAGTAATTGTAGATTAATTATATCAAAGAGAATAGTATGCAAAAATGTTCGAAGAATTGTGGATATAAAAATCCTAGGAGAATCTTAGGAAAAAATGTATCCGCTGTAGGAAAACATCCATAAAGAAGTGGTGGGAAAAACCTACGCAAACCTCCCGGTAGTAATAACTAAAAGATGACAAAAAAGAAAATGACAAAGTACAGAAATACACTACCAGTATTTACGTGTATGCGATATATCAATAAGTGATACGCGATTAATCAATAATTAGTATTGATATATCGCATTGCAGGATTGAGGTGAAAAGAGGTAACTCGAAAAAAATATTGGAAGTTTTGTGAAAATGAAAAAGTTAAGAAATGTACGGAAAATAAATACCAGTATGTAAAATCTATAATACTATATATTATTTAATTAGAAAAATAAAAACAACAATGAAATCCATATTAGTATGAACATCGAAATTTTAATCAATACTTATACTTAAATATCAGTTACCTCTCATTCTATAATGTTACATAATCACCAGGTATTCACTCGTATTTTATTCATTTTTTTCAGATTAGTTTTACAGTTCTTTCTGAAATATTATTTGACCCTTTATTGGACGAGACTAGGCCCGAGTGGGACTTTTCTACCTAGCTTCTTCCGTAAGTTATTCATTCGTACTTATGTTAAAAATTGGATTAGCAGAATTAAAAAATAGAGGAAAAACAAAATAAAGAATTGTTTTGTGGGGAAAAAACCTCCGCTGCTGAATTTTGATAGAGAATAAAACCCACGTTGCGGGAAAACACACAGGAAGGGGGAGTAAAACAATCCGCAAAAATATAAAGAGAAATAAAATTATAAAAAAATGAAATTATTAAATTAAAAAAGCTATTTATACGCTAAAAATGACAATTCAAAAAAACAAAAGGCAATATGGTTTGCTGTAAGTATTAGCTGAAATATATTTCGCCTTAAAGGATCGGTTTTGTGGTGGCATTAGTAGTGGCTGACTTGAGTAGTTTCTAAAATGAAATGAGCGAGAGAGAGAAAATGGCATTTACCGGATGAGCACTAATATGTGAAAAATATTCACGAAAAAAATAGATTGAAATGTACGAGCTGTGATAATATCTTTTCTTCTTGAACCTGATAGAGTTCTATAAGTTTCTCTCTACTTATTTTCAGTGGTCAAGCAGCATTACGAGGTCCAAGTCCATGACGTTTATGTGATGAACGGCAACACCGCCGTTCTCAAATGTGACATCCCTGCATTTGTCAAAGAACATGTCAGCATTACATCCTGGGTCCAAGATTCCACATTCAACATTTATCCCAGTCCTGATAGTGGTAACGTATCTTATTTATCATTACATGTGAAATAATTGGTGCATGGAATTAATCATTGGCCGATATCAAAATTCGTGAGCCGTGAGTGCAAGTAGGAGATAATGAAAAGATCTACTTATGGAAGAGGATTAAAAGTTACTTTAAAATTTTGATCATATTTTCAAACATTCTCCAACAATTCGTTTGTGATAGTTTTCTCTGAAGCATAATTTTTTTCCAAAATGCGTACATTAAACCATGGAATTATGGAATTTAGCTCTGTTGAGTTCTTCAGTAACTGATGCTAACCGGACTTTGAATTATTAAAGTCATGATTTTCAGCCATTGCAACGTAAAATTAAAACTAAATAATTATATTTTGATCCAAAGTATGCAATTATGTGAATTTTGAATAATTTAACTAAATAGCGCTACTTAAGGATTCTTTCATTTTCAGTTCCCTCTCATTTAAAAGTTTCCAAACACAATGATAGTTATTCGAAATGGATCTGAAAGAATATTTTTGGTAAAATTTCATAAACGAAAAATAAAAACTTGCATCGTTCAATTTTATTTTCATGCGCTTCGTTATGCTATGAGATGTTCATGGTGGTAATTCATAGATTTATCAGTAAAAGATTAGACCAATTTCTTCTCCTGTAGCTCAGTATGAACATCCAGGCTCCCATGAAAGAAGAACGCATCTAAATTCAAGCCTTTATCCGTGTTTCCTCAAATTCAGCGCAAATCCTTTAGAGTGGAACAAATGAACTTGTTTTGATGGATAGAGAATACCATTTCCAGAGATACGATGAATAAAAACTCATCGGATTTTAAAGGGAATGGGAAAAATTTACACAACCGGGAATGGAACCTTGACCTTTCACTTTCCGGTCGAAAATACGTTTCAAAACTCGGAGATTAAAATTTCTTCTGCTTCGAATCTTATTTTTGAGCGTTTTTTCTCGTCACAGATGGGAAATATCACATGCTGCCATCTGGTGAGCTTCTAATCTACGGCGTCTCTCCATCGGACAGCCGTTCAACTTACAGGTGCCGTACCGTCCATCACGTAACAGGGAGAACGGTTGAAAGCTCTACCCAAGGCCATGTGTTTGTCACAGGTAGGCACAAATGGTACTCTGTCGTAAATAATGAGTCTGCAAGCTGTACCAACAGACCCGGATTACCTTTTTATGGGAATGAATTCAATTCTCCGATTATACGAATCATATCCATGGGTAAGTTTCCCCGATCCCTAAGTATTTTTTGCGGGAAATCGCAGCGTACATTTTGTCCTCCAATTCGATGTTTGCGCCGAAGAGTTCCTAACTCATCAGTTCGCGGGTTTTTCAAAAAAAAGCTTATGTATCGCAATTTCACAGAAGAAAATTTGTAAATATTAGAATCGCCAAAGTTCAGTAATTATTTAAGGTGCTCCAAACTTATCAGCCCAAAAATATGTGAGGATAAGAAATTCAGAAAATTAGAATAGGAAATTCGTCGCAATGGGTTATAATATTGTACATCAAAGTCATGGATCACAGCAAATGGTTTAATCCCAGCATTCAATCGAAGAGATGTAATGATATTTCTAAAATGGTTTGAATTATTTAACCCTCATATTTTAATACCTGAGGATATTTTTGTCGAAATCTATCGTGAAATAATTACTTGGTGGAAGTAACGAAGAAATGTATAGTTAATTAAAATCGATTGTTGCAGGCTTCTGTACTGTTTTTAACTTTTGAATTTATTCAGAACTTTGTCATAGGTTTCTACGATATCCGGCCAACTCATATTAATAATACACATTATTCGGTCTGTGCATTCGGTCACAGATCTACTTTTTTGTCGATTTTAACTTAAATTATATGACATAATATCTAAATTATAAATAAGAATACCTTAATGAACCATTACGCATGGTTCAATTAAGAAAAAGGAACGAAAAATTTTGACACCAGTCGCACTGGAATCCAGCTATTCTACCCACTAAACTATCATAATTAATTAAATGTGCTCTGCCAAGGTGACAATTTACACTTTTGGCGGTTGAAATACCTGCCGAGATAAGTAGGAGAACAGGGTTTGAGTCATAATCATGTCGATATTTTTTTCTTCTGTTTCTCTTCACTTTTTTAAGTCGCACAGCAACATTTGCAAAGGAATTTTCTATGCTTATTCCTTATGGCAGGTTGAATGTCTGTGGAATAAAATGGACTTAAAGCCCATTTCACATTTATTTTATTTGTTCTCGAGGGGAATTGCAGTATGAAATATGTATCTGTCCCGAAGAAAAGGAGAGCCTGTGATTGCTTCCGTAAAATTGCTCATGGATACTTTCGCTGAGTAAAGATGCACTGAGCGTGATAAAGATGGGAAATTTTAGTTCCTTAAGAAAATGCTATAATTTCTAACTAAAGAGCATCATGCTACTCATCAAATTGAAAATTACATTATATCTCATGAGTGTATCTAATTATTTTAAATGTTTTACTGACATTAGATAAACTTGTAATGGCGATTCTCACTAATTGTTGTAATCTTTTGGATTACACGTTTTAATTGAATTCTTGCAAGCGACACATTCATTCTTCTGAAGCACTGATTGAGCATGTGTAATCAATGCTTTGGAAACGAATTCTCCATTTTCTCTTCACTCGCTTGCGATATTTCAATTACTATTGCGAGTGTTTATTGCCAAAAACAGGAGTATGCTTCACATAACATTCCTATTCCTACGTTTCTCTAACCGATTTGAAACCCTATGAAAAATAATTTCTCTCTTCGAGAACTGCATAAGCCTCTCTGAACTAAACAACAATCGCATTGAGAATATGCTCTAATTCTCTCGAGTTTTCTTTTGTTGGTCATTTGCCTCATTTATTTCTCATATACTCGCTCTCCTATTCTTTTGTCGGGCATGCAGATGCTGTCCAGTTATAGCTTAAACAATTTTCTACTTCCACTTAGTTCTTCGCATTACAGTATTAATAAATTAGTATAAATACACTGATAAAATAAGTTTAAATATTTTGCCCACACTCACATAAAATATTTGTATATTCTTATTTTGTATTAATTAAACTCGTATGCAACAATTACTTATTTTCGCATTGAATACATCGAAAATAAAAATTGCCCACATTCAAAATTTGGCTATTTATCTAAATGACCTTTGGTATTTTTTTGTTCTACTATCATGTTTCAAGATGTATTCAATGATTTAAAATTTAACAGTTTTTTTGATTTACACTCCATACGCAATCGGTTGGTCTATTTTTCTAAAATGTGAACTTTTTTTCTTGCAAAATCTTATCACTTTGAAAACAATTACTACACGAACACATAAGCTTATCCTGATATATACATTTTGAAACTTACGAAATTCACACATGTAGAGAAAGTAAAATCCGATCCTTGCCTCGCATACCTGTAAACTGCCCATTTCTTCCCTTTAACTGTAATATTTTTAGTACTGAAGCATAAAACACACACTATCATACACGACATCCCTTATGAAAGGGAATCGCTAAGGATAAAATATCCGGTGGAGAGGTCGACTTATCACAAGTGATTCTGAGACTCTCGTGGATGTAAATTGAGAAGATTTGGATCGTTGCATACCGTCTGAGAAGAAGTAACATGAAAGAAAGCAAAGTGGAATGGATTGGGATTAGTCTTAGGAGAGAGTCGAGAGAGTGGCACTTGTAAAAGAGAAAGTGACGGTCGGCAATTGGTGTGAGGAACCGTCTGAACTTAAGACTTAACAGGAGTATTGGAAGCCAAAGACAAAGAAGGACGCCAATACGATGGAAAAGGAGAGAATGAATCACTTCTTCAATAGAGTAAGGTCATATTATTCTTTCTGATTGGACATACTTTTTTCCACTCAACTGTTCTTTAGCCAATCAAAGTAGAAGTCTATCTAAGCTGTGAATGATCATGGCTGCGAGATTCTTAAAAACTTAATTATTGGAAAAGAGAAAAGGAAACTCTCGCTTGAAAATGTTTTAAAATGTGTCATAATATTACATAAAATATAATAATTCGATTAATACTTTTCCCCAAATACAGACAGAACGCATAACACATCGAAGTTTACTCATAAATTTAGTCACCTCAACTTTGATTTAGTCAATTCCAGCGTTCCATCTGTCTCTACTGAGAATGAATTTTGCTATCCACCAATTAATAATCTGACTTTATGAAACAATTATTTGAAACGGATCCTAGAAATAATTTCATTTCTATCTTTTACTAACATATTAAATGACAAAATTTTTATGATTATTTTAAACAAATAAAAATCAGAAGAAGCGTAAATATTTTACCAAATGATAGATTTTTATCATGTACCAGCTACACCCGGCCACATTTCGCTGTAGTTCGGTCAGGTATGAAATGAATGGAAAATTAAATAAAGGTATTCTACCAAACATAGATTCACCGAAAAAATACATCATTCAATTCAATGCCTGTCCTTGTGATGCTGCAGCCATGTTGTGGAATGAAAGAAAAGGAAGAAAAAAGATGTTTTTCATAGAAAATATCGGCTGCCGTACTATGACCAAGACTCATATTATGACTTAAGGATATCAGATCGATCGACTTAAGGATATCGATCATTCAGATATTGCCGACTGCATACGTCTTAGCTGTAGATCTAATAGTTCCTGGCGTTGTTGAGACTTGTCCTTTTGATTCTGAGTTGAGATTTATTAAATATCACTACATTTACTTTATATATATACTTTTTATATATATACTTTTTATATATATATATACATTATATTTACACTTTCAACTTAAATATATAAAAATTGTATACGTTTAAAAATCCCAGTTGAAAAATGCAAACATTTTACTTTATGGTACACTTTCATTTGATAGTTTCCTTAAATACTGCATGAGGGTTCCAAACGAACCCAGTTCTTTATTTAGCACATGTGTATTTTTCTCTTTCAGAAAATCGAGGAATGGTGCCCCCTCGCTTTACAGACCGGGTAAATATCGGTCCAGTCAAAGAAGGGGACACTGCCGTTCTATCTTGCGTCTCACAAGGATACCTTCCGCCAAAATACTGGTACGTGATCGGTCTTAATCCGAATGTATGACTTGATTTCTATATAACGACTTATGTTTCTTCTAAAATAAGTAATTCTATTTAAATTCTTATATTTCTCAAGAATAATTAGCAATGACCTATCTTTCTTCAAGATAGATCATTATTCTCATCATTGTGTTAATAAATGCTGTAATATGTAGAATCGCATACATATTGTGAGAAAATTACAAGATCATTTTATATTCTTGTTGAGGTATATTCCCAATACCGGTGATTGTTTGGAAAATTTTGATATTTTTCTCTTTTTTGTCTTGATAATAATTTAATTAGTCATTCTTAATTGAACAAGAGGCTAATCATCTTGTAAATATTTAAGACGTTAATTGTAATTGGGAGTTTTTAATTATTCTGATCTTTAATATTGCTAACAATGAAATCCATTAACTCCTAGTATGCAACCTCAAAACCCTATGGTTCTTCAGAAATATGCCACCGTCACGTAATTAGCGAAAAGTTCAACTTTCCTTGCAAAGACATACTGAGATACCTCGACTAACGAAAGACCCTGCTTATGAGCTTTTCAGCCAATGAGAATTTTTTCGATGTTTTCTGAGCCCCTCAAACGGAAGGGAATTCGAAGAGTGAATGCATTAGTGAATTCGCGCTGAAGAAATAAAAAATGACGCAAAAACTGAATACTGTTATGTTATATCTATTCGTGGAGGAGCGTGATAGTTTTCTTAGCAGTTACCACTTTATTTGTCGAGATATCATTGCAGTAGTATAAGGTTGTATAAGTTATCTTTTACTTCATGCTTAATTATTTATTTATCAGAAGATGACTAATTTCATTTAAGGCTATATTCCATTGTAAAGACACGACCAGAAGGTCTTAAACTAAGATAAGTTACAAATATTAATTATAAGTATTTAAGAGCTTAATATTATCTATCCATGAGGTACAAATAGCAAATTAAAGAATAATCACACTCCATAGCAAAATATACTCTTTCATTTAGATTAAATCACGTGGGAGTGATGCATTGTATTTTGAGTAGCTTACCGCCCATAATGAACCAACTGTGAGGATATTTTAAGTAAATCTATTATTATGAATGAAGGGTTTCCAGCCGGGTGAGTATCTCCATGATGGTCGACGTTTCGGCTTCCTCCATAGAAGCCATCTTCAGAACAGCAACATATCATTCCTAAATCTATTATTATCTCAATCATTTATTTCCTGATTAATTGGATTCAGCTCTTTAATACTTGTCTTGTGTGATTATTTGGTTTATAAGTTTCACTGTGAGGAGGCGGAGGATAAACTAAACTAAGATAAACGATACCGAAAGCAGTTTCAGTCTCGCAACATATTTTTCCCCTGAATATACGGCAACCAGCATATCCGTTCTGCATTGTTGTTGCGAAGAAACTAGGAATAACGAATTGCATTCATCGTAATCCAAAATTTGTTCATTTAAATTTGTGAACGAATAATAAAACTACATGATACAAAAACTTACTTGAATAATCAACTCAAATAGATAAAATAATTTTTAATCGATGCTATTCTTGAGGAATACCTATCGTATAGTTGACAAAACGATAATGGTAGGTAGAAATTTGCCCCAAAAATTAGACCGAAAGATTTCCTCCTAAATAGTTAATTTAGGTATGATTCTTTCTCTAAATTATTTTAGCCTGCGAGCTTTACACTCGATGTTTGAACCGTAAAGGAGATATATGTAGGGGATCATTCATCATTTTTTGTACTACAAATTGTGCAAACTGTAAATTCAGTAAAGATACCAACATTTGATTTTAACTCCAAAAAAGATAAAAAAGGTTAATCATCCATGAAGCACTTTTTATAATCATACATAAATTAAATCCCAGATCAAGGATAGAATGAAGCAATCACAAATAGTACAAGATCAGCAAAGATTGGGATGAATAATAACAATTATTATGATTCTAGAACTGAATTTTATAACCACGGCTCGCGAAAAAAAAATTAAATTACCATTGGTGAAAGTAAATCAAGATAGATGAAATAAATTCTTCGATTTTCTTATTAATGAATTTTCTCCAAAGTTCGTAACAGGTCAAAATTATGACGCGATGTCGTCATGTTTTCCATTATTAAATTTACAAACGATAATCAAATTCAGTTACATACGTCTTATTAGGAGTAGATGAAGAAGAAACAATGGGAAACAAGAAGAAAAATAGTACGGATTTCTTCCGAAATATAAAAGTAACTGAATGATGGCCCCAATTAGATAGAACAAAGCCGTTGCCCAATCAATCAAGTTCCTTTCCCATGCACAGGTGGTTCAAGGAATCCCGTGGACATCGAGGAGCTGCCGAACCCCTTTTACCTTCCGAGCGAGTCCATATCAGAGACGGCGTAGTGGTTATCCGCAGCGCGATGGCGTCCGACGCTGGTCGCTACGCCTGTATAGCAAACAACAGCGCCGGAAGTGAGAGGGTCGAAGTAGAGCTCTCAGTGGCAGTGCCACTATCCGTTAGCCTCCATCCTCCGTCCTTGACTGTTGATGTTGGCGGGTCTGCAGAGCTGTCTTGTGTAGTATCCGGACTTCCTCGTCCAACTCTCACTTGGAGAAAGGACGGTTTGCAACTCCGCCCAGGCGGAGCATCTGGTGCTGTCGGTAGTCGTTATCGCCTACTGCCTTCCGGTGCTCAACTAATCTTTACTTCGGTTCAAAGAGAAGACAAAGGAATGTACCAATGTTTTGCTAAGAATGATCTTGAGACGGCACAGGCCACGGCGGAGTTACGACTTGGAGGTAAGGAACTATTAATTCTTAATGAGACCAGAGTTTGAAAGAGTGCGTAAAGGTATCACCTGTTCGGGTGTCGATACTCTTCTCCGGTCTCAAACGTATGTCATTATTTGTTCGTGATGAAAGAAATATTAAGCCTGACCGTAAAGTTTGTGCAATAACTGAAAATAGGCCAAATATGCAATAGGGGGCGACATTTGAGGTTCTCTATTGACGTAATCACAACTAGTGCAGTGCTTTTATTTCTTTGCCGCCCCGGGTTAGTTCAGAAAATTACCATTTGGAGAACCGCAAATTTATACTTAAAATCTGACTACTTCTATAAATCAGTGGGTAATGGTATAAAATCTACGGGTCTGACCTCAGTGTCACATGGTTACTCTTGGTGTACTTCTTTTACGGAACAAGGGAAAAGAATTTCATTTAATAATGTTTTATAATTTTTATTTTATAACATAATTATTTTATAATGATATTATTTCTTTTATAATATCAACGACGGGATAAAGATGTTTTAATTTACGAAAGTAATCAATAAATGTTATTAATAATGTACAGAATCGACATCTATTTACTCGGTGGCTTACTTTTTCATTGTGAAAATAAATAACAAGGGTAGCACAATCAGAGTTCCTCAAGCCAAAATAATACTCTTGCATGCCATAGATTCACCACCCCTGCTGTTGATAATGAATGAATTTTCCAATTCCATTCAGAACCTTGTTAATATAGTGCAACTGATTCGTCATCTATGTACTGATCTAAATATCATTTTTCCAATCAAACAACTCATATATCTTGATCACTGAAAAAGTAGTTGTACATTTTAAGTTTAAATAAACAGAGGGATTAATTTTTTTATATTATCTTTGGAACAGATGCTTATCCTCAACTAGTATATAAATTCATTGAGCAAACAATGCAACCAGGGCCATCAGTTTCCCTGAAATGCATTGCAGCTGGAAACCCCACACCTCACTTCACTTGGACACTAGATGGCTTTCCATTGCCTCAAAATGATCGGTAAGAAGCATGAAAATTATTTGTTAATATAAGACTTGATTGTAATTAATTCACGGAGCACTCACACAGGCATCCTTAAAAAATCTCAAAGTAAGGACTCATAAAAATTTATCCCCAGTGAAAAATTTTAGGTTTTCTAATGGTTTATTTATATATTCAATTTTATATTTTAGCTGAGTTCCTTATCTCCCAATTTGTAAGATGTCTTTGAACATGATACCTTACTGTTATTAAATGAAGATAATAAAACCTGTAAAACTTTTAATCCTAAAAACAAATCTAATTTTACACAAAGACTCATATATTAAAATAATTCATTCAATTTTAGCTTACTACGTTTGGACAAAACCACTTTGGAAAATTTGTAAATTCTTTAGAAATATTCCTATAAAATATTTGGTTTTTTCCACATCATTTAATCCTCATCAAGGATTTTCATCTGATCATGACTAGCCATCAAGAAGATTTTTTGGTTTTTAATAATGTTTTCACTTCAATTATTTAATACAACAATACATCTTCATGTAATTATATTTAATATAGGGTTCTGTATGTTTACAAAGTAAAGAAATAGGCTACAGAAACAAAATACAGCTATTGGTGATTTTAGTCAGTGCAGATCCCAAATTTTGTTTACTGAAGTAGATCACAATCAAATGATCATTATCAAAGTTGATCGCAGTAGATAATACCCAACCCAAATATATTATACCGATTCAAATAGCTATTTAGATACCCATCATTGTATGAAATGAAATATAATTTAATACCTAGATGTATTGGTATAGTCAGATAAAAATTTATTCAATGTGATATTAATCTTTTCAAGCATTTGCATATATTTATTATTATGAATTAATTTGAGATACTTTTTTTCTATTATAGACTTATGATTGGCCAATATGTAACTGTTCATGGAGATGTCATAAGTCATGTAAATGTAAGTGCTGTTAGAGTGGAGGATGGAGGAGAATATCGCTGCAATGCATCCAACCGAGTGGGGTCTGCTTCTCATTCAGCTAGACTTAACATTTACGGTAATTCAAATACTTAATGCCATTTAGCATGGTTCAATGCATTCATATTTAGATAATATTCAAACAATAAATAATTATACCATCCTATTTCTTCTGTGCATGTAACTGGTAAATGGTGAGAATAATCTTTCATATCTTCAATGATACATTTTATATTTAAGCCTCTAAGTTTTATATGGGTTTTAACACCAATGGTCTCTCAGGTAAAAATATTTCAAATATTCTTGTAAAAATTTAAACCATTGTCTCCATGGCTTTCTTTACATTTTTAATCAGGATAAAACTACTCTAGTGTTGTCCAATGTATTCTGTAATTGTGATCAGCTAAGTAGTTATAAATGTTAATAAATTTTATTATTGCTTATTTTTAAGGAATAATAAGAAAATTTGCTTCCATTTTTTCATGAAAGTATTTTCTAAAAGCTCATTTCTCATTGCTGCAGGTCTTCCTCATATTCGCCCAATGCCAACCATTGCTGCTGTTGCTGGGAGAGACCTTATCCTAAAGTGTCCTGTTGCTGGGTTTCCAGTCAGTTTGATAACTTGGGAAAAAGGTATAGTTTTCAGCTTAATATTTTAATTATTTCCATTTTTATTAAATGCTAAATACTGTTTCTATGTGCGCATAACTCAGGTCTCTATGATTAAATTTATAATATCTTAAAGTTTATTTTCTTCTACCCTTTCATTTAACGAGTGAAATGGTTTTCAAATGTTAGTTTTATTTTTCAAATATGAGATATGATATTTCCCAGTCATATCAATCCATTCGTCTTCAATGAAATATCATTTAATTTCTATTTCATTTTACTGATTTCTGATTACTGATTTCTTCTTATTTTCTATTCTCTACATGATAGACAACCAGTTCCTGCCTGTAAACTTAAGACAAGAAGTTGCACCAAATGGAACACTTATCATCCGGAAGGTAGACAGCAACTCTGATAAGGGCACCTATGCTTGTGTTGCTCGCAACAAGCAGGGCCACTCAGACCGCAAGACTGTAGAAATTGATGTCAAAGGTAAAGGAGCTTTATCTATTTGGTTACAAATATTTAAGAAAAAGTCTTCATAGGAAACTCCCTCTTAAACCCTTAACCTTGTAATCATGTTGAAATAATATCCTAATTGATACAAATAATCATAAATGAAATGCAAATGCATTTTTTTGCTGATTTAAATTATTTCTTGAATGTATATGAAAATTAGCAACATGTTTTTAAAAGTGTGCATTCTCGTTTTTCAGTAAAAGAAAAAAGGGAAATGATTGTTAGGGTATATCTGATTCATAAGGTTAAGGAGTTCATATGAAAGCATGCAACTTTCCTTTACTTCTTCATCCATCCAAAGTACAGGTTGAATCTCTTAAATCCAGTATTTCTTGTTTAGATCACATTTAGCTGATTGAACAACCATCAAATTATAGTTGATCAAAATACCATTTCTGTTTCAAGCCCTTAAAGGAAGACCTGTCATAAATATTTTTGTGTTTTTGATGCTTTCTAAGGACATTTCTCACCTGTGGAACCCTAGAAATTGAACCTAGGAGTGTTTTTACCAAAGAAGCTAAAATGGGTGCCAGAGTTAAAGTTTTACTTCATTCAGATTGAAGTACTAAGTAAAGCAGCAGAAACGAATTTTCATCCTCAGTCCACTTTATAATGCAGTCACCCCTTTCAAAAAGGGAGGGCTCCTAAATAGACACTTGGGTAGCACTTTGGGAAAGCAGTCCTGGGTTGGAGTCTCAGGTGGGACCCTTATGTGCAAAACCTCAGCTGTTGAAGCATCATTTAAAATACTGTAACTGCTTTCGAAAGGAGTTATGTTGCCTATTTCTTGTTATTAACTGCTGAACACCTTTTCTATGTGACAATTTTAGGCAAACTTTCCAGTCATGAGTCCTCAGATTATTCATATCACATCCAGTCTCTAAATATCTTAAGATATCTCAGTTTGATCTTTATTGCATAGAGTAATGTGATTAGGAGTGATTTGACGAGAGCCAATGAAGGAAGTAAATTTTGGATCTTATAGGAGACATATTCTATTGTGTAACATTCTCAAGAAAGATCTTTGTTGATCCAATAAGTACTGGACTCGAGTATTTAACCTGTATTTTTGGGCAATTAGTATTGGTGAATTTTAAATCAAATATAAGGGTGAAGTGTTGAAATAGGAAGTAAAGGAATTGATGAAATATTAACATGATTTGAATTTTTCAATTAAATCACTTATAAATATGCATATATATTTGTCAAAGATATATGACTATGATTTATGAGAAGAAGGTAATCAATACTAATTGTATATTCTTGCTAAATTATGCATGACTTCCAAATGATGTAAGGATAACCTGCTCTCAGGGTCTCTTTTACAGTACAGTCAATTTTACACTTTTACAAAATCATGGTCAGGTTCTTATTACCCATCAGTCCTTTTTGTATCACTCCATTTTGCTCGGATAAGTAGGTAAAAATTTTAAACTATTTATTTCTCTCAATTGATGGGACTGCAAATATTCATGTTTAACTCCATCTCTAAAAATTAGTTGAGCACCGAGTTTTGTTGAAAGTAAAATTTGATATGTTTTTCAGCCAGGATCATATATGTAGTATATTTTAGGCTTATGATAATATGTGGGTACAAGGGCTCCTAAAACTGTACATGTGGCCTTGCACTAGACTTAAGCTTAACCTTGAGATAATTTTTTCCTTCAAGAATGGAAGATCCAAATAAGTTTTTAATGATAGTGTAGTATATATTTTATATAAAAACCTAGGTAATCACAAATCACACTTTATCATGTTGATTTAATGGTGGTGAATTTATGAAAAATATGATAAAGATTATGTAAAATAAATAATAAATGATAAATGTAGAAATATTCTTTTATACCTCAAATCAGAATATCAACACAGCTTTGCAAGATTTCTTGATGATACTATAAAGTGTGGGATGCAATGGAATGTTCTAATAATTGATTAATTAAAACTGTAGGAAAAACAAATAGCATGTTTTAGTTACAAATAAATTAATAAATATTATCAATTTCCTACAGTGTCTTATTCAATTACAGTGATCAAAAACAGAAATTAAGGATCATAAATCTGTTCATTTTCTTCACATGAACGTAAAATTGTTGTAATACTTCTAAAATAATTTCTCTTTTTCATTACATCTCTTCTCAGAAGAAATTAAAAATAAGACAACAAAATTATATAATGTTCACTTCAATTTGTAGCCATGGTCAATCTTGCAAATTCAAAGACAATCTATGACAAGTATTTACAAGTTTTACCCTGCAACGTTAGAAATTGACCAATGATATACTGATACTCCCATTGTTATAAAAAAAGTCAAGTATGGAAAAATCATGCAATATATTGTTAAAATAATATACATTAAATAATTACAGTTATTAACTTTCCATTATCTTACGCAATAGACTGTTTGTATGTAGCAAACACGAAGCTGAAAGTAGACTAGATATATTTGTGCTATATAACGATAACTCATAACTTGAATTACAGGTATATCAGTAATTTTGACTAGAGACTTGAACATAATTCATCATGTGTATGAGTAAATTTTAGTAATACATTATATGTATGAATAGTGGAATTTGATGGTGAATTCTTTGCATGCATATCCTTATGTAACTCTCCCCCTAAAAGCATCTGATCAGCTTTTCACCAACCCCTAGCCAAGGCTGCAGAAACATTTATCTTCTCTTGAATGTCATTTCTTCCAACCCCAATTCCAATCTTTCTTTAGCTGTCTATTACCAGGAATGGAGAGAGTATGTTGGTTATAAATATTTCAAAATCAGATCAAATTGATACAACTGTCATCAAGAGGCTATGTATTGCTAAATTATGCCATTCATTAAAATTAAAGTAAGTCCAAGTTTTAAGCAACTTTAAACTTTAGAATTGGCTATGATAATAAAAGCAAATATTTTCTTTTAATATGATTTATTGCTACTAAATTGGAGTCTTAAAATCAAACTACTATTAAGAGAATCATCTCCTAATGTATGATGAATTTTTAAAATATTTTGAGCTGGGCAGTTTGAATGAAAGTAAACTTTAATTTGTTAATAAAAATAACATCTATGTTGCTTTGATTCACAATTTTTGGAAGAATTTAGTCAAAACTCACTCAATTTTTTACTGAACCAGTTTTAGCTGGCTGCCAATGAGGGATTGAAGTTACTGTTTCCTTAACCCATGCTCCGTTTATAGGAAAACTGTTGTCTTCCTCTTTCAGTCCCTCCTAAAATTGAGCCTTTCAGCTTCCCGGAAAACATACAGGCAGGCTCCCGTGTCCATGTCACCTGTGTCGTTAGCGAAGGTGACTCTCCCCTTCGAATAGAATGGACCAAGGATGGGCGGCCAGTGAGGCCTGGGTCGGTGGGGGATATGGGTGGGATGGGGCATGCACACATGGGAGCATCTACCCAGGATCCAGCTTCTTTGATGAGCACCTACCAGATTGGGGAGTTCGATCTGGCATTAAGAATAGTGAGCGTCTCACCAGCTCACAACGGCAACTACACATGCAAGGCCGGGAATGAAGCAGCGTCAACAGTTCGCTCTGCCCTATTACTCGTCCATGGTAAATGTTTTTTCATTCTCACCAGGTTCATCGTCTTCTCTCCGAGCTGCGATCGTCTGGCCTGATGTTTCCTGACCTCCTGAAAGCATAGAGACATCCAAATCACGAACCTACTTTGCAATTCATTTAGTTTAATAGCGCCCACTCTAAAGCAAATGGACTTCTTTATTTGGATGCCTCTATCTTTATTTTTTCCTCTTGTTGTTGGTCTGTCTCTCCTTTATTGTACTCTCTTCATTATAAGTTTATTCTTCCTCTGAATATGATTCTTACCATCTTATTATTTATTGGTTCTTCCAGTTCCACCTAGGATAGCTCCTTTTTCTTTTAACAAGGACCTCTCCGAAGGAGTTCGTGCTCAAGTGACTTGTGTTATTGAGAAAGGAGACCCTCCGTTTGCCATATCATGGCTGAAAGACTCTGAGCCCATCCCATCTTCATGGGGTTTAAAGATCATAGGCATAGATGCTCATTCTAGTACAATTGTTCTTGAAAGAGTCACCTCTAGCCATACAGGAAATTTTACCTGCCTAGCGAAGAATTCGGTAGCAGAAGTTTCGCATACTGCGGAATTAGTGGTTAGCGGTAAAGTAGGACTTTCCAAAATCTTGCATGATGTGCATGATACATTTTATAGCATGCGCCTGTGAACTGCCTCTAAGCACCTCAGATTTCTATTTCACAGCTCTTTGTCCGGCGTCCATAATGAGTACTATGAGTATTGTAACAACACCATGCGTAGACTTGAGCGTAGCATCACCTATCTATGTTCCACAGTGGAGTGTATTCAAGACGTCTATACTCTAGCACATTATTCTCACTGCATAGGATTTCAGGAATGCTCGGTAAGGTATTGATCACCACGAGTTCATCCATGTCATTAACCACTGATCACTAGTCACTATTATGTATGAATGAGCTAAAGAAGTTGAAAGAGTATGGTGACCACTTCATCGGGCTTGCTAATTTGTTGCAAACACACATGCAAGCAAAATGAGCACATTCCTTCACCTGCCTTAAAGCCTTGCACCAAAGCAATCACTATCAATGATGCCTTTCCTTGAAAACCCAACCAATCTAGAACCCATCCTGATCCAGTTCCTTGCATGTGCGTTAATTTAACATAGGAAGCAGACGCTGAAGATCGATGTTTGCTTCTGACTGAGCAGCTGCTTAATTGCACCAAAGTAAGAAGAAAGAAAATGCATAAATTACCTCATGTAAGGGAATCACTGAAAACTAGGGTTGCCACCCATTCGGTTTTCACCCGAACAATATGAGAATATTATACCTTGTAAACATGATATTGGATGTGGGCATTAAATATTATGAAAGTTAATGAGTGTTAACTCAAAGTTACAATTCTATGAAATTGATGTAATTTTTCTTGATTATTCAATAATATAATGTTGATGAAAAGTTGCTTGGATAGGAAATTTATTTAAATTATGGAGAGTTGTGAATAAAAAGTTTTATGCCAAATTTTTGTTACTAAACTTTTTATTCATTATAAATCATTTCTTACCCCTTCCTCAGATGAGGAAAATAATATAATTCTTTCGGAAATACAAAAATCAAGGGCAAACAAAATTTGATGTTACCAGATTGGAAAGGTTTTACTGAAAATTAACTGGAATCTTATAATTGCTTTAGTAATAAGTAAAAATGCTTCTCTTAAAAATATCAATGAGAGGAATGAAGCAATTAATAATTATACCTGTCATGTTTAATTCAAGGAAATATTTTATTAAACCACTGAGGAAGTGTACAGATAAATGTTCGGGGATTGTGCCAAGAAAGGTGGTAACCCTACAGAAAGCACAAGCCCAAATGGATGTTAATAGATGTAATAATCACAAACTAATGTTGGAATCACTTGTATGCCCACAATCACAAGTAAATCTGTGTTATCACTCACTGTAATGGAAATTACTTAGTTTATATTGGGGAGCATATTTATCTTTCCTTCAGAAGCTAACCTTCAGTCACTTTCTGCAATATTTCATCTACTTGTAATAATATTTTATTGCACTTAATCTTAATCTGATCACCAAGATTTTCTGACCAATTTCATCAATGTAATACAGTACATGCTGAATATTTTTTGATGAGCATGACATTAAGAAGGAAAGATATGAAAAGAACATGAGAATAATAATGAAATTTATGTGAACCTCATTCACATCTAAAGTTCTTGACTTCTGGGGATGTATTCTGCCAATAAATTTCCTAAATTAATATATGAAAATTGGATTTTCTTATGCTTAGTTCCTCCTCGGTGGGTGGTTGAACCACAAGATGAAGCAGCTGCTGAAGGTATTCCATTTGCACTTCACTGCCAAGCTGAAGGATTCCCACACCCAACAATCACCTGGAGGAAGGCAGTTGGTAAGATTTACACATTTTCAAAATCTATTCACATTACTAATTGCAACATTTCAACTGAAGTTTTACCTGCTCTATTGAAGAAAATCCATGATCTATAACCTACTTGGTTCTCTTTACAAAAAAATCAATCAATAAGAGGAATAAATAATATATTTCACAAAGTTATTGGACAGAAAAGCAAAAACATTCAAAGATCCATTTCAGTTTGTGTGGTGGATTGTTCAGTCATATGGGAATATTCAAATATATTGAAGGATTAAACTAAGAAATTTGTTAAATTGGCCATTTTTGAATCTGCCACAATCTTATTCTGCATATGATTTTCAACTACACTTTAGGAAGAAGACCTGGAAACTACAGGGACCTAGTGTCACAAGAACTGGGTGGAATAAGAATCATCCAATCCAATGGAACCCTGCTCCTTCCTCGCCTGAATGAAGACCATGAAGGATATTATCTTTGTGAAGCAATTAATGGTATTGGAGCTGGACTGAGTAAAGTAATCTACTTAACCGTCAATGGTAATTATAAAATATAATCTTCTTTCAACATTTTCATTCATTACCTTAAGAATATTTATGAAGTATTCAAGAGGTATTTTGTTGATTTTCAATATTATAAATCACCAAAAGTATATTTATTAAATATGAATTATGAAATTAACCCTTTGCTTTAGTTGTCTACAGAACATGTATTGAAGTTAATACATACATTTTGTTTGTAATTTAACTAACATAATTTGGAATTGAAATATATATACAAAATATCATAAAGGTAACTAACTAATTTGTACGACTCAAATTTTTTTAATAAACTTTCACCTAAGATTTTCCTCTAAAAAACATATTTGATAAAATTTTGTTTGGTCACCTTTTATTATTTAATGCAGAATAATAAATTCATGCATTTTAGTTTTTAAGTAGTAAAAATTTTTCCCTCAACCAACCAACTCTCATTAAATATATTTTTAGTATAATATTTATTATACTTAAGGAGAAACGGACATGGAAAAAAGTCCACCAAGGCCCTTCCCGGCCTTGGTGGACTTTTTTCCATGTCCGTTTCTCCTTGGGTTTTTCCTGGGTGCACATCCTAATGTGCAATTTTCACCCTTCCTCTTCCTTGTTCATTATACTTCTTGAAATATTTTTCAAATGCTTATGAAAGCTTCTTATGTCTTATGTTACATTTGTAATCAAGGTGAAGATTTTATATTTTATGGCAATGAAAACTTAAATTAATCTCATATTTATATTTCAAGCTCCCCCACACTTCACAATGAGGCACAGCAATCAAACTACAAGATTAGGGACAGGAACTAGTTTAAGATGTGAGGTACATGGAGATAAACCCATGAAACTAATTTGGAGGAAAGCTGGAAGTTCACTGGATCCAGCTACTGATTACAGGTATTCCATTTTCCATTTTGAGTAAGAAGTGATTTTATCCACTCTTTTTTTATTCCATCTATCTATATTTTAATCTTAAGTCAATGAGTTTTATTCATCATCGATCTTGAGTTTCTCTCATTCAAGTATTGCCTCTATGAGTTAATAATATTCTCCATATTCTCCAATTATTAGAAGCTATAGGTACATGAAATACTTGTCCACATGTTTTTTTTCAATTGTGGGTCTTGAAAATCTGGAATCTTTTCTTTCACCAGTTATTATCTTAACATTAGATGAGTAATGAAAAAAGAATGATTTTAGAATATATACAATTTTTATACGTATAGATTCTTCATATTATACAGATAAATACATCCTAAAGTAATTACAGAAGTTCTGAAGTTCTAGTTATCCTATAGTGACAAAGTTTATATTGTTTTATATTCCCAGGTACACAGTAAAAGAGATTAATGTTACTGAAGGAGTAGTTTCTGAACTTGGTATTTCAACCACAACAAGGGAAGACAGTGGAAGGTATTACTGCATTGCAACCAATGCTTTTGGTAGAGATGAGACCAGTATCCAGTTATACATCCAAGGTAAATTATTAACCATAGTGCAAAGTATAAATCACAATTTTTATATTTAAAAAATATTTCATTGATAATTGAAATATTCTTGTCTCTCATCTGCCATGACTCAAGTATTTTAAAATTTCTCTTTTGAGAATATTATCAAAGATATTAATCAGAGAAGTTACTTGTAAATGAAACAGATTTTGGTGGATAGTATCAAACTGCTTATTCTCAATCACTGAGGACAAGAATTTATTAACAAAATTCATACATAATTTTAAATTGTTTTTATTTATATGCACAGAACCGCCAGACTTCCCTAGAAATCTGCGTGTTATTGAGAGAGGAAGTCGTTTTGTGAAGTTGGAATGGGTTCTCAGCCAAGATGGCAATAGTCCAATCACAAAATACACAGTGGAATACAAGACCTCTTCAGGTAAGCAAATTAAAAAATACTGCATTACAAAATCTTCTTTGTTTTGTAACTTAATATTTTCTAGTTTGATTCTAAAGAATGCTTCATAATAGATACATATGAAATTTGAAAATACAAATGATATAACAGCAATTTTCTATAAGTTACTCTTGAGTCGAGTGATGTCAAGTGCTTACAAAAATTTTCCATATTCCAACAGAGGTCTGGCATGGTCATACTTCACAGCTGACTGTTCCAGGAAATCATGCCATTGCACATGTTGGCGGTCTACGCCCAGCCACTTTATATCACTTTAGATTGTTTGCAGAAAATGACTTAGGAAGGAGTCAAGCAAGTGATGTATGTAAAGCATGTCATTGTGGGTGGCATCATGGTTAATAAAATACATCTTCATTTTTTTATCATTACTATGCGTTATTATAAAATCATAACTATGTTTCGTTACAATGAATGGCTAGAATGCATCATATATATGTTTGTTACATATTACATTAAAGTTAAAGTTGTAAGTTCAATAGCTCCAATGGGGTTATTTTAGAAGTATTACAGTTAAACCATGAAATGAGAGAAGTACTGTATTTATCCTACCTGTTACTATGAATGAGTATTACACTGGAACATTAATAACAGTGATTATAGGTTTTACTAACTAATATTCCACTGAAAGGTCCTTGATGTCAGTACTGATGGAGAGAAACCTGGAGGATCACCAAAGAACATTCGTGTTGATGCTGTGAGTTCTACTGAACTTCATGTAATTTGGGATGCTCCTGATCGAGAGCTATGGAACGGAGAAACTTTGACATATCATGTCGGATATAAGGAGAAGAGGTAAAAAGATAAAAATATTTACCTTTTGAACACTTGAAAGAGACAAAAAATTTTAATGCTAACTTCAAATATATGGGGAATTTTTTTAGAATGATTTCAGATCAATACCAGTATGAAACAGTTGCTATACGGCAAAACCAAGCTGGTGGTGGAGAATGTATTCTTTCAAATTTGAAAAAGTTCACACGGTACAACATTATAGTTGTTGCATCTAACAACCTAGGCTCTGGACCTGCATCAGAAGAGATCAATGCTTATACTTTAGAAGATGGTATGTATTTAAACAAAATGTAAAAGTTACTTTAAAACCCAATTTCCCCGCCATCCAAGATTTTCATACACCAGAAGGTACTACAGAAATAAGGAATTGCATGGACTTTATGTAATGAGTGAGAATGGTAGATAAAAATATGAAGGAGAATTCAAGAAAAATATTTGCATTTTGGCAAAGAAATCAATAATTTTGGAATGCCAGATTTTCAATAGATAATATGAACTGTGTATAAAGATCTTTAACCATAAACATTATCTTAATTGATGAAATGTTAACATAGTGAATGGCAGAGGCTTCAATAGAATTTGACAGAATATCATTTCATAGAGACACATTTATAAAAAAAATGTGGAATATAAACTTGGTCATTAAATGAGAAGTTGCTAACTGAAATTTCTCGTCGGATCTACTTACTTTCTTCAGTGAAAACTTATCTAACAGAAATTTCTCTTCTGGCAATTAGTTCCTAGTGCACCACCACAAGATGTAAGATGCACAGCGTTCACCTCTCAGAGTCTCCAAGTTAGCTGGGATCCTCCTCCTGATTCTCAGATACATGGACTACTGAAAGGATATAAAGTGATTTGGGAAAGTGCTGAGTTTTTAGAAGGTATTGATATTTTTCATTAGAAATTATGCATAGATATGCTTTTAGAAATCCTTGTTAATTTTCCTCCTAGTAATAGCATTAATTTATACCAAAAATCATTATTTCTCTTACCTTCCTTTTCCACGCCATAATCTCTCTGACTTTAGGACAGTCTCTGAGAAACTACATAGACAAAATATATTGCAAAGGTAATGAAGTTTGATTTTATCTATCAATGTTGCATAGTATGTTGTCATTCATAAATCCAAAAATAAATAACAAATAACAGTAACCAATGCTGAATCAATTTCACATAAAATGAACAGATTATGTTATAATAATGTAGTTATGAATTATAATCATAATTTGATTGGATTTTCACACACAAAAATCTTTATTTTATTACATTGTTTGTCTGCTTTAAATGTGTATTTATTATGACATTTTAGGATAAGGAGTATGATGTTTGCATGAGCTGTGTTTTATGATTGTTTTGTGTTAATAAATTTTATTTTTGGAATTGATCTATGTAACATCATGTGTATTCTGTATTTTCTGGTGAATTTTGGCATAGTTCAGAATAGATAATTATATATAAAAATCTTGCTATTTCATTGTGTTAGCTCCAACATTATTTCAACACTGCCAAGTTTAAAGTTACCTGACTTGTGGCAAAACAAGCTAGTATAATTTTTGCTCATCTGTTAAAAGGTATGCTTGAAATACTACAGATTCATAATAGTCCTAGTACCACTGTTTTTCACACCAGAAAATACAGTATTTTTGTGTAAATTTTTATCTTTCAACAGAGACAAATATGTACCGTGAATAAATTTTTTGGAATGAATAATTCACACAAATATTTCTTGCAGCTACACATAAACCTGAAACAAAAATTACCACATCATTATCTGTGGTTGTTCACGGGTTGGAGAAATATAGTAATTACAGTATCCAGGTATTGGCCTATACCAGAGTAGGTGATGGGGTGGCAAGCTCTCCCATGTTTTGCATCACTGAAGAGGATGGTAAGAGCATCACTAAAATTTGACCCTTAAAGTATAAGTCTGCTAATTATCTCAAGAACTAACTACTTATAAATTCATGTAAACAGTTCCAGATGCCCCAGCTGCAATAAAAGCTGTTATAAGCTCACCTACATCTATAATAGTGAGTTGGCTTCCTCCAGTCAAAGTTAATGGGATAATAACAACATATAATCTTCATGTCCGTGCACTTGGAAATGTACCAGAAGTAAAAACCTATAAAAGAAGCTTGCCACCTCAACATACTAGCTATGAAGCTGAGGGTTTACATAAGCGTGGGCAATATGAATTTAGTGTTACAGCTATGACAAAAGTTGGTGAAGGTCCTAGGTCAGAAACCATAAATTTATCACCATCTCCAGAAGGTAATTATAAATATATATTCATTATTATTAAATCACCTGATTTTTGTGATTTATTGTTAGTGGTTGTAAAGAGTACTTGCTAAATTAATCATTGCTGATTAAATATAAAATGAATAGCTTTGAAAACTTCAATACACTCATCCATGTATGATTTAACTCTGACTTTTT
This sequence comes from Sympetrum striolatum, assembly GCA_947579665.1. Classification (NCBI taxonomy): domain Eukaryota; kingdom Metazoa; phylum Arthropoda; class Insecta; order Odonata; family Libellulidae; genus Sympetrum; species Sympetrum striolatum. Next base: position 32,363,957 of record OX388352.1, read on the forward strand.
TGGAATTTGTTTCATAATTTTACTTCTAAGTAAAGATGATTGTTTTAGATTAACAATAGACATATCATTAATTTTGTACTTTATCTTTCTTAGTTCATTCATTAGCATTCTAGGTTTCATGCAAGGTGACCTGATATGGTCACATTTTAAAAAAAATTGTATTTTTTTATAAAAAAATCCTTACTTCTGCAAACATTTGAAATTAAAGTTTAGTAAATATCATATTTTAGATAAACTAAGTAACTCCATTGAAACCATAGAATTATACCATTTCTGCATTAAAAAATTTAAAATATTCAGAAAACTCTTGAAGGATTTACTTTCAAGATCAGTCAATGATTTATTGTGGCAGTACTTTTCATCCAAAAATTAAAGCTTTTGCTCATTAATTACTCAATTGAGAATGCCTTCCTTATTTGCAGCCTTTTAAATTATTTTAAGGACATTCAAGTTGTTTTTAATCCTGTATAATGAATACATAATACACAATATACTACATAAAGATTTTCATGTATCTCTTAGGATAGTCCATGATATTCTAATATTAATTCTAATAAGAGCAAAGGATGAGAACTTTGACTATTGATGAAAAACATGTTCATCAAAAATTGTTCCACCTCACAAAAAGTTTTTTCAATATAAATTATAGCTCAGCTTGATGGTGTAAGCATGGTTGAGAAAAATAAAAAGAATTTTAACCAACTACCTTCTGAGGTATATATGTATGAATCCCAGAAAATTATCATTTTAAATCATATCATCCATGCTTAATCAGAATCTCTGTTTGACTATTAAAAGAAGGACTAATGTTACCAATGTACTCTATTGCAGTTCGTGCAGCAATTTATTCATTTGGACGGCATATTGTTGTACCTTGGAAACAAGAAGCTCGTCTACCATGTCAGCATGTGGGAAAACCAGAGCCTAATATAATTTGGAGGCAATGGGGGCAGCCTTTGAAAATTGCCGCAAGGTATATACAACATCTTTGCTATTAAATACTAACATGGTGTTCACAATGAATTTGAAATAATAAGTGAAGCCTCTGAGTGTGAAAACTTAAAGTCTATTTTCAACTAGCTAAACAAAAAAGCACACCCTAAGGAACAGAATTCTCATTTGATGGAAAAGTTCTAGTGGTACTTAGTGGAAGGAAAATGTGCAAAAAGAGTACCGCTGAATATAAAGTCAAGCTAAATCCAAATAATGTGCACATCTAACTCAAATCAGAGGGATCCATTTAGTATAGAAGTATTTAAACTAAAACTTCTATGAATATAAATCAGTAGTAATGGATTAATCTCTGGATTGGATAAAAAATCTTACAAAGAAGTTTATCAAAACTAGAGTCAAGTGAATATACTATGGATATTACTGCAAAGGAAGAAATAATTTTGGATCAACTAACAGGAATTCTGTACTTGGATGTCACAGAAGATCAAAAACTATGTGGGTGAAAATGGAAAGGTGGACAAATTATTGCAAAAATTTGTCTTTAGTTCAAAGTGATACGAATTGAAATGAAATATTATTAAATTCTCATTTGATCTGATGATTACAGATGAATGTTGTTATTATAAGGAAGTGTTCGTACAAGAAACGTCAATTTGAAATGACCTGGTTTCAAGGAAAGAAGGATAGAATATAATACCTTTATCAACATAGCATATGTTATATTTTAATTCAAGGAAATAATATTGATATCTGCTGGTAATGACTAGAGAAACATTGAAAATTCCCCAAAAGGATGTATTGAAGAATAAAATAGTGAAACTTCATACCTATACAATGAGTTTTTGATGATTAATAATAACAATAGATGGTGAAACCAAAAATAATAAATTCATTTGGATTATCTCAATCAATTATTTATATATATAAAAAATCACCATGCATTTTAATGGCAGAAATACAAATAATTGATAAATCTCTAATAACAAAAATACCAAATGATTTTTAAATGCTTAAGAATGAAGATTTTTCCCAACACAAGATTCTCCTATAAATTTGAAAGTTTGTGAGCTTATACAAATATTTGTCTGTGCACAGTCATGTATAAGCATGACCTTTTGAAGAGCAATCACAATATTCTTTGAGGATGGTAAGGCAGCAAGATTTATGATTTTCATCTGAGGTGTTCATCATTTAACATTATGTTACCTCACTCAAGTAAGAGAAGCTCTTCATGGTTATGAGTTTTCTGTTCACTAACAGTGGTTCTTATTTCTGTGACCCATCCTGGAATTTTTGTATAAAATTTACAGGATAATTCTATTTTAACCACTAAACCTGATTTACATGTATTAGTCATGTGAGTGCAAGAAAGTGGCAGTGTGATAAAAATAATCAGTGAATGGCATGAAAGTGAAGTGCAAACATTGGTGTTTAAAGATTAAGTTATAAGAGATAAAAATAGAGAACTGGATTATGATAGCCAATGAAAAACACAAAAATATATTAAGACAACAGGTTGAAAGAAATATGTCATCAAATTGACAAAGAGATGGGTTGTATGGCACTCTTAGGCACACATTTTCCGCATTGAATCACGGGATAAGAAGTACTTTGTTAATGACAGTAAAAATCATAAATAATGCATTAAGTAGTTTTTAATTTTAAAATGGTTTGTCTGTTATAAAGAATATAAAATGTTTTTAATAAGCAACTTTTAAGGGTTAACTCCAATGTTGCAGCTCTTGGTTTGAAAGATTTTTGGAACACTTAACTCACAGTCATATCAGCTTTATCCTTATAAAAGATATTAATCAACTGAAGTGAGTGAATCAACTGCTGAGATATAAGTTCTTTTTTCAGTTGTACTCATAATCTAAGATATTTTGTTCAACACAACAAAATATGAAATATACATTTTCAAAGCAGAAGCAAAGTGCAGTGTTGTAAGGGCAAATTTTTCCAGTGTGGGAACGCTATATATATTTGTTGAATTATAAGGAAAGTCGTATTTATACGATTTCCTAGAATACCTGCAATAGTCAAGAGCATAGAATTAGGATGTATCTGAGCTCTCTGAATAACGCTGAGTCTTTTATACCAAATCAATATTAAGCAATAAATTGGCAATTTTTTACTGTGTAAAACCAGTGTGGGAATGCAGTTCCCATGCTTTCCCGCTCCACTACACCACTGGCAAAGTGGTAAGGGAAACTGCATCAAATTGTGAAGTGGAATTTTGAAAAATATTCATACGGAAAAGTATTACATACTATTGTGAGTAGAAGATAAGAAAAATTGTGGTGATATCATACAGTAAAAGTTTTGTGAAATAACTACAAAAGCATTAAGAAAACTTTGGATATTCACCTTTTTATACAAATTTGAGATTCATCACTGGAATTCCATTTCTGGTATCATTGAAATTATTTTTCCAGAAATATAATGGAAGAAATCTCTACAAAGTAAAATATCCATGTTGCAGATTATTCTCAAAAATGAAAGACTAAAAATTATATGACAGATTAATTTCTCATAAGAACACTTAGAGCCTGATACTCAGTGCAGTGGTATTGTCAAAAGGAATCAACTTGCAACAATTCAAGAAAAATTGATTCTTGAAACATTCTTTAAAGAAAGGAAACAAGAAAACAAAAACTTAGCAATGAAGCAAGTGGCATATATTGTTGAGAGAGAAATTCCAATGAATTGTCTCTACCATTTGATAATATAACAATCAAAGGGTCTCCTTATGGAATAGTAAAATTAAATAAATGGAGTGATGTCACAAAATGTGAAACAGTGAAAAACTTTTAAGGAATTGATCCTGCATGTTTGATGGACTTTTGAAATAAAAGGAGCAATTTAAATGTCATTTTCCTGGCTTCATGATTCATAAGAGGTAACACCCTTTCAATCTCATAAATTTATAATTATAAATTTTAGAAGTAGCTTTTTTAATAGTGGTGATATACTTTTCTTGACATTTTCAACAAATGACAGTCAATTTTTTTGTGTATGATCAAATAATCAATTAAATTCAACTTTTATTCTTCCAGTTAAGAATATTTTGTGAAAATTATCTTAACCATTCTCATAAAATTTTAATTTTAATTGAATTTTCTTCATAGCACTCTTAGAGCTGGCTTTCAAAAGTATTTTCTTTTCATTTCCATTGATTCTTTGAATTATCCTATGCTAGATGGGAAAACAAAATATTATCCTCTTGGGGTACTTCTGAGCTTTTATGGTATTACTTACATGTACTATCAGCCCTGATGAATGTAAATAGTTAAAAATATTGTAGTTCAAATACTACAAAATATTCCAGCAAGATTCTATAAGAAGATATTATGAAAGGTTTAGTTGTAAAAACTGACCAAATAGGAAGAAAGAAGAGTAATATAGAAACTGCAACCCTTTGACAGAAATTATTAGTCTTTTATGATGATCATTTTTGAAGTGTTTAAAAAAATTAAAGACAGGACACAGTAAAGAAGGAAGGAAGGAAATCCTGCATGACTTAGTGAAAACTCTAACTTAAGTCAAGTTGTGATATACATTCAGAGGAGTTCTGAAATAACCTTTTGGAATGGCCAGTAATACTAGAAAAAATTATTAATGGATACCAATTTAGAGAGCATGGATTAAGATTGAATGGATAGGAAGAAAGAGTTATAAATAAGGGGATTAGATTTTTAAGACATATGATAAATAATTTGAAGAGGTGAAAGCCACCATCACCCTTAACCAGTGCTTTTAATTAAATTTAAATCATCCTCACATATTTTTATTTCTGTCAATTTGATAATTATTTCTATATTCAGTTAGAAGTAAGATTGATATTTCCCTAGAAGATTTAGCTTTATGTTGGGACCTTGGAGTGATTTAAAATACCCAAAAATGTTCTTCTTCTGAGCAATGATTAGTTTACCTTTTGACCAGAGGAATTTGTATGGTTACATTGCTAGGTTTCATTTCTACAATTAGGTGGATTATATTTTTTCTGAAGGTGTTTTGGACCATCTAATAAAGCTGCTTAGATGTATTTCTTTGTCTTGGTCCTGAGCAAAATATAGACCTGAAGATATAAAACTATTTTGAGAAGGGATCAGAAATAGTATGTTCATATTTCATTGTATACAATTTAATGTTACTGTGATTCTTCAAGAAGTATAAGAAGAAATGTCAAATTAGGAAATAAGATTATGAATCAAATTATCTTACGACACCGAATCTATTGATCCTATGACACTGCTGTTACAAGATAAAGATCAAGAGATAACAGGAAGATATGATTGATAATCCACAATCATTTACATAGCAATCAACAAAATATAAGCAAGAATACATTCAGTTAAAAATATAGTCCATTCACTGGTTAAGTTTATCTTACAAGAAACTGAAATAGAAGGAGAGGAAAAATATTAATATAAAATATAATATATATAGAAAATTCATGCATCTAGAATCACGAAAGTGACATGACTTAACATTTAATTTTTATTTTTATGCTATCCTTGATACACATTCTTTTATTTCTAATAATAGGGTAATAGCCCTCATTTGTGATGTAGCATAAATTCATTTTAGCACTAGGATAAAATGACTAAGTTTTATCCTCTGTGTTTTCAAATCATCCATTACAAAACCAGAAATTCATGATGGGATTGGATACAATTAGAATAAATACAATGGAAGAAAATTTAGATGGGAAAATATGCTTACAGTCTTGTATGTTATGGGAAAATATGCTTTGATGTTCATTATTTGGTAAAAAACATCCAATCATGATTTTTTAAATTCAACTCAAAATAATAGGCATTGTTTTACAAGACAGAGGAATTGAATATCTATTACATTATTTGATGAATCTCCAATGCTTGAAGATGGAATACCTACACCTATTTTGGGTCAGGTATTTGCTCAGAAAAGAAAGCCTGAAGGATAATATGCAAGAATTGCCAAGGAATGATTTCATACCTTATCATTGGTGATAACAAGAACCAAAAATTTGATCAATGGAATAAGCTTACCGTATGCTCTTTCCTTTACTAAATTGAAGGAATGAAAATATTCAATGAAATCTTTTCTAAAAAATCTGAATGAAGATTAATCATTTGGAACTGATACTAAATGTATGACTGATGAAATATATTCCTCCATTGCTGAAGCTTAAAACTGATGTCATTTTGAGGCCATGAAACTCAGTGAAAACATACCATTTTCGTGAATTAGTGCAGCTGCAGTGTATCTATTTTAGTATGAGTACTTAGATTTTGTTCAAATATTAAAGTGACTCAGTGATAAGTGTTTCTGTGGTATATTACCATACTATAATACATATAAGACGTAAAATTTTAATATAGATAGGCAATTAATAATAAATATTATGAATGTACAAGATTTAGGAACATGATTCTCTCCTCTTCGATTATTTCAGGCAAAATTTACAGTTTATGATTATTTTAATTTATAGTTGTTCTTGCACTTAAGTGTAGCATTCTCTATCATCAAATTTCTGTATTTATTCCTTAAAAGACCCTTGATTATTTTTTCACAGTATATCGTAGCAATATAATTCAATTAATGCTTCATTTTTTTCTTGTTTTTAATGCAGGACCTAAAATATATGCAATGATGTTAACTTCTGCAGTTTAATTGAAGCATAGTACTATTCTGCAAAGAATTTCCTTGAGAATTTTGCTTGATTGGCTTATATTATATATGTGTTGAGCTAATAAAACCATTGTTTTCCTAAGGCTGAAGTTACTTGGTGATGGTTCTCTGCAAATAATGGATCTACGACATGATGATAGTGGTAACTACTCCTGTCACGTGGATAATAAGCATGGTTCTGATCAAATTACCCATCGTCTAACTGTGCAAGGTATTTTATATTTTGTGAGCTGCATTTACCAATCTTCAGGACAAAAAAATATTTTTGATAATTCCTCCACATTTTCTTACCAAATATTTATTATATATCAATTTCCTCTTAATTTTTCATTTATTTTTAACCTCTAAAACTGACTGCAATAATAATTTATAAAAGTATGTAATATGAAACTGTCTAAAACTTTTAATTCTTTTTTCAAGCCTCTTTTCCCCTAGTTAAAATTGTAAATATATTCAATGTTATATTAGGTAATAAATCTTGCATACAAAATAATATGGAGGAAAATTTTAAACGTTTTCTCTGTAAAGGGTTTCATCTTTCTTGAGACAGAATTTATCCATAGACAGAACTGCATAGATTGTACTATTGTAAGTAGCTATTTTGTGCCACTACTAATCATTTATTCTATTATAGAGCCTCCAGCTCCCCCACTGCTTCATGCTACAAGTACATCTAGCAGCACTATTAACTTGCAATGGAAGCAAAGTGACGATGGTGGATCAGTAATACAAGGTTTTGTTCTACATTATAAAAGAGACTACGGAGAGTGGGAAGAGAGAAAAATAAGCCGCAAAGAGAGTAGTTACATTCTAAGTAAATTATGGTGTGGGACCACTTATCAGGCAAGTAGTTAGTAGCCTAATTTTGCCTCAATTATATTTCAAATACAGGCTTTGAAGATGTTCATTCATAAACTGAATGCAACTTTGAAGGCAACTTTATGAGTTACCAATGCATTAAGATTTCAGTAGTTAGATGTTCAAAGTTCAAAGATGTTTTGTAGGAAAATAAAATTGGCAATATTGATAATGAATGAACAAACTCCACTACTATATATTTGTAAATAGGTACTTGACATTCATATTTTAAAATATTTCATATCAAAATATTTACATATGCTACATGCTACTCTACATATTATCCACAGTAGTCTCTAATGTGATATTTTGATTGCCTACAGTGGCCTCATTTGCAAACATCACAAGGCTTAAATTTAATCATGCTACAATAATTATATCTTTCTTAGATGTATATCACTGCATACAACAAGATTGGAATGGGGCGCCAAAGTGAAGTGATTGTTGCTGCTACTGAGGGAGGAAAGCCAGGATTAATTCCATCAGAAAGATTTATTTCTGTCAATTCCTCCTCAGTTACTCTGCATCTTGAGAACTGGAATGATGGTGGATGCCCCATTTTGTACTTTGAATTGGAGTACCGAAAGAAGGAGGATCCTCACTGGACATTGGGTATTTATATGAGAATGAATTCTTCATTCAATTCACTTTGATAGTATAATATATGTATTTCAAATCAACAATAACTGATTCACTTCTAACCATTGAGTAAAAAGTAATCCATAAAAAGACAGAATGAAACTTCAAATTAAAAGAATATTTCCAAAAATCACTCATTAAGTTATGGTGGATATATATATATATATTTCAATTTGTAAATTAAAGTTCATATATGGCGTGATAGTCTATTTATAGCCAAGAACTTGTCAAGCAGTACTTTTCATAATGTCATGGGATCAGTATTTATACTCCCATGCAATTTTTAGACGTTTTTACTATTCATTACTGATTTTCATGTGCTTCATTTTAATGTAATTAGATTCTAAGCCCGGTGGAAATTCATAGCCCAAATCATAATTTGAACTGAGACCTACTTTCCCAAAAGTTGAAGGACAAATCAATTTTGTCACCCAAAGACCTTCATTCATAAATCTAAATAAAATTATTTCTTCACAGTGTCCAACAGCATTGAATACCAGACCAGCTTCACTATCAAGAGTTTGCAGCCAGCAACTCAATACTATCTCCGAATTAAGGCGCATAACAATGCAGGATCAACCACTGCAGAATACAGACTAATGACTCTCAGCAAACTAGGAGGTACATGATTATAAATACTCATAACTGTATGGTGTTTGAGCTTCAGTAAAGGGTTCAACTATTTCATTTAACTTTATATGAGAATGATAATCTCCTTACATAGATGTATTATGACGAAAAAATACCAAAATCTCTAAAAATGTATTTTAAATTTTAATCTGTTGAAATTGAATCTCATTTTGGACAGTATTAAAGATTCTGATAGAACATAATATATCATAGTTTTAATTAATGTTTTCACCTTACAAGTCAATTTTTGAGTGATTTAAAATTTTTTAAGTAATAACCTGTAAGTGATTTCTGAAGATAACATAATTCAGCTTTAATTTGAAAATTATCTCAAATCAGTAACTTGACAGTTAAATGAATGATTTAATTATGACCAATTGAAGTTATGATCATTCTAAATGTAGCACTTTTTATTTTGTAAATCATCATCGATATATACTTTGCTAGCTTATAAAAGCTACGGCATGATAGTAACAACTCGCAACTAAATACTAATTTTGAGACAAGTTGATAAGGAAGAAATCATTGGAAATACTAAAATATTTATGAACATTATTTGTTGAGAAGATGTCAGTGATATTTAATGTTGATCATAGTCATAAACAATTTGACAATAGTAGATAATATGAGTTTAATCAAATCTACAGTGTCATTTAGAAATATTTTTAATTTTTCACTTAGGAACTGCTTCTCCAAGTTTGAATCGTGTTGGAGGGACAATGGAAATTCCCTTTTACATGGATGTTAAATTGATCATTCCGTTAGTTATCTCAGCATGTGCAGTGATTATCGCTGTGGTGGGAGTTTACTACTGCCTCAAGAAGAGTAAGTTGATAAATGTATAAAACATTTTGAATCGATCAATGAAATGAGATACTCATCAAATTCATTACTCAACAAGCATTTATTGTTCAGTTTTTCTTGGAAACCAATTTTTTTAAGCAGACCCCTGATTTGATTCTCCTCTTAAAAATTCATAAGTTCCAACATGTCTATGAACACCTGCCTAAGCTAACAACTTCGATAAAAAAGTTCACAATTTCTTCTTAGTTTCGGAACTTCATATAGATCATAGATACTTTGAATTTCTGATCATTAATGAAATTACTACAGCTTACACATATTAATACATGTAAATGGTTGAAGATATTCTTTTATGTGAAACATCTGAAGAATACTGGGATAAACATTCAGTGATGAAGGTGGCCGCAAAATAAATAATAAATTATGATTTTTCAATAATTGGAATGTTGGATGAAATATGTAATTGTTTTGTAACATAAAGGTCTATGTATATAATATAACTGTGATTTTATAATAATTTAAAAAGTGAATTTACTCATGGAAGTCCACATGATTAATTGACAGTGTGATAAATCTATTGTTGTGGTGATCATTCAGATTGCAAGACATCAAATTGATAATCAATTTTTCATTCAAAATCCTGCTCTAATTCAAGATACTGTATAGTTTTCGAAATATTTTCTTCTAATATATAGTCATGCAATCTCTACAATTCTACAGAAATAGATAGTTTTATCCAAAAGGTTAGTCCCCTTTTTATGTAATAATTGAAAATTGTAACTGACATATTTGATTAAGTTTACCATATTTATGCTTTAATGGAAATGTAAATTTGTAAATGTCTTTTAGCAAAGGATATTAATGTACGAATGAAAATAATGTACATACACAAATCATCAATTGAAATAAACAGTCATTGTCATTCCTAATTTTGAATCATTTTGGCTGTAGATTTTTGAGGGATTCATTACCCTGAATCATAAAATATGTAAGATAACATTTATGAAGGCATTATTTACATCATTATATCCTCAATCTAATAGGATTAAGGAATGTCTCCTTCAAATATGTTGCTATTAAAGGCTAATTAAGATGGAAGGGCATGTTAAATTTTAATGAAACTCTCTTAAGTAAAAGATTCTTCAGAAAATAGGAGTAAATTAGTATTTATAATATCAATTTGTATATATAGTAACTTTCTGCAAGAAATATCCTTCCTGTGAAAGTTCTTTTAAGGTATAACAGAATTTCAATTTATCAATGAATTTTAATCAGTAAATTAATCTCATTCCAATAGTATGTACATACACATAAAACTAATATCTGTCAATATTTTAATTTCTGTTTATCTTGTTCAAAGTATATCTTGAAGTAAAATTTATTCTCTGAGAAATTGAACAACCTCAAATTACTATTTAAGAAGCCTGTAATGGCCTAAAAACTTTGAATATTGTTATGCCATAGAATAGAAAATTAATCTTGGTTGATTAAAGGTGATATCATACATTTGAAATAGAGAGTAAAATGAAGAGGTTTAATGTTGATTTCTGTTAGATTCTATAATTGGATAATGTAGATACAAAAAGAGATTCCATACATTATAGGGTGGAAATAAACTTGGCTATTTGTTAGACACACACTACTAACAAATTCAGGGAAACTCAATTTCCTCTCTTCAGTAGCTTTCAACTCTTAATGTGCAATCAACTTCAGCAATTCTATCATATCTCTCAAGAATATAGGTTACATGATTATTGCAGAAGTCTACTAATTTTACATATCTTTGCTCTGAATCACATGTTTTTAAGTTTTCAAGAGGACCCAGGATAGAGATGAATGTTTGTTGGTAGCATCATGTGCCAAACCTACAATTTCTCCTAACTTCTATGAGAAAAAATTTCGATGGTGCATAATTTACTCAGGATTTAGAATATTTTTCCCAAATTTTTTGCAATAAATACTTTTTAACGAACAATGAAGCAAATACAAAGCTATGGTGAATTTCAGGAAACAGGCTATTTCCTTTCAGTTTTAATTTCATAGACTATACCATCAATAGCTCACAAAAATATTATACCTTATAACTTAAAAAAACACTGTATCAAATATTTCTTTGGCAGCATTTTCCAGGAATTAAATCATTGGTGATTCTATGATTCTACAGGGTCTCTGTTGTCATTGTGGTCCTTACTACAAAGATCTAAGCATAAACAATGATTTCTCAGGAAAGTTCATTCTTGAATATATCTCTCACCCATTATATTTGGAACATATTTCATAAATGCCTCTTTCAAAGTTGAACTTGAGCTCAAAAATGTTCAAACTTTTGTTTCAGAAATAAAGTTTAGACATATAAAAATACAATTCTGAAATTTTATATCAGTTTAAATGCTGTTATTTTATATCCATTTGAGTTACTTTACCTTAATGCCAGAAGAATTCTTAACCTATGTGCTACTTAAATCTTGTAAAGATTCAATTTCAAAGTTTGTAAATGTAATATTGACAATACATAGAACTCAACTTGATGGTACTCCATAATGAACACTAAGAATAAACTGGATAATTTTTATTTATACCACACCTCAACAGCAAATGACAGCACAACCCAATTGCAATGCCTGGCATCATCATCGTAAAAACAAAATTGCATAGAATATTAGGGGGAAAACATTTAACTCCCACCCATTTCTTTCCAATCCTAGTCCTCACCCTTCCATTTTTTCTCTCCCCTTTCCCTTCTTTCCTCTATATACCAGGTGTAGAAATATGAAACCGGAATTTTTTGTAAAAATTACACGTCTTTTATTTGAAAATTACACGTCTTTTATTTGAAAATTATAAAAAATATTTTATTCAAAATAATCTCCATTGGAATTTATACATTTTTCCCAACTCTCCGGCAGGTTATGAATGCCACACCAAAAAAACAATTCTTCCTTTGAAGCGAACCAGTTGTAGAGTCATTCTTGTACATTTTCATACGAATCGAAGTGTTGTTCGGCAAGTGCGTGTCCCAATGATGCGAATAGGTATGATGGTAATCGGACGGAGCCAAGTCTGGAAAATAACCCGCATTTGCTAGCATTTCCCAATTGAATGCCTTGATCGTATTCGTGACCCGTTTTGCTATTATCATGAAGCAAAGTGACTTTAAGTTGCCTTTTTGCATATTCCGGTCGTTTTTCACATATTGCTCGATTCAAATCGAACATTTGTTGTTGGTAGCGATCAGTGTAACGGTTTTAGTAGTTCATAATATTTTTGGATGTCATTTTTTGGATTGGTTTTTCCAATCCAATTCCAATTGGATGTTGATGTATCCCCTGGATTCACCCATGATTTACGACGCTTAGGATACTGAAAATATATCCACTTTTCGTTACCTGTCATTATTCGATGGAGAAATGATTTTCTTTCATGTCTGACGAGCAGCATTTGACAAGTGGTTTTTCGATTTTCTTGCTGTCTTTCATTCAGTTCATGTGGGACCTATTTTCCCACTTTATGAATCTTTCCCATAGCTTTCAGAAGAAGAGATACTGCTTTCTGTGTCACATTTAATTGTTCTCGAGTTCTTGTTGAGTCTGAGTATCGTCTTCATCCAATAAGGCTTGCAAGTCATTGTCTTCAGACTTTTTCGGTAGTTTTAAATTTTTGAAACCACTCGAAGCACTGAGTTTTGCCAAGAGCATGTTCACCGTATGTTTCGACAAGCATTCTATGCGATTTTTCAGCAGTTTTCTTCAAATGATAGCAGAAAACCAATGCTGTCCGCATATCATAGTTCGTAGGCACAAAACTCGAAATGTTTGAGGTTATAGAAAAATATACCGGTGTATGAAACTTAGGTTATTGTGTGTTGACAAACTTCGTCAGCTGTTAGAGGAAGAAGATGGCACAGCAGAAGCGGCCTTACGGTCTTAAAACTGATAGCGAGCATGTATAGGGAAATTCCGGTTTCATACTTCTACACCTGGTATTCTGTGTAATTTTCGTTGTTTTCACCTGATAGTAATGCCTGGTATTGAAACCGTGCTGTTAGTTGTTTTCATAGTGATTTATATAAATAATTTTTAAGTTTTATTCTTTGTGTTTGTAAATATAGTTAATTTGGGCAATTTTGTTTTGATCACAATATTATATTGGATTCTAAAAACATTTTTATTTGTATTTTATTTTGATGATGATGTACCAAAGAATTATAACATTTGTCTTGTAATTGTAATTCCATTAGGCTGTCTTCAGTGATTTAGTCTAAGTATGTCAAGCTACTAAGAAAATGAGGTGATATGGATTTCAGTAAAACTTATAAAATGAGAATGGATACACTATATCATCCTGTTTCATCAAGAATGTCTCTCTGATGTCATCCAGCTTCTGTTAAAAGCCAAAATGTGTATTTTAATCACTCATTCAGTAAAATCCTTGAGAAATACATCAGTTTATCAACTTTAAGTTTCAGATTTGCATATGGAAAAATGTTTTATGTTCCATGATTTTCTTAAAGTTATTATTTTATTTACAATTTTTGTTCAGATTATGATTCCCAACAAACAAATTTTCTATTGAATAATCTTCTTTTTTCAATCCAAATTGAAAGTTTATAAATTATTTTACTTTACAGACTAAATTCTTCCATGCAATATTTCTTATCCTTCATCCTCATTTCCAACTGTTTCCATTAAAAAGAGATATTTTTAATACAAATGAGATGAAGGTTTTGTTTTGTCAGAATTAAATGATACATGACAGAAGTATGAGTTAAAGTTCATACATTTTTGACTTGAAGCAAACTGGAATGAATGTACAATAATTTTAGCAACTAAATCATGTACTTATAACCGAAATTTTGGATTGATAGAGCCATCTCCTGGGGAATCAGCCAGCCTTCAGGATTCACAAAATGCAGCAGCATTAGACAACAAACAAAATATGGAACAAAGGGAGCAGTATTATGCCACAGTTAGGAAGCCACTGAGATCTCCAGTAAGAGATGTGACCACCCTTGAACGCATTCCAGGTAAGTTTAATGATAGTAAGATTTTTAAGGAAAAATCTATCAATGGACTATTTATACTATGATGGTGTGAACACATAAGGGTAGGAAATATTGCAAAACTAAAAAAACAGAGTAAACTATTTATCAACAAAAGTAGCTTTTGAGTTAAAGAGGAAAATTGGAGCATCATGTACATGGGCATCAATTCTCAAAGTGAGCATTGCTGCCAATATAAGAGGTACCTGACACATGGTATTTTATCAACTGGTGATATAATTTCACTGAGCTCTAAATAGCAAGAAAATAATTAAATTTATCAATTAGAATTCTGATGGATAATTTTAGCATCACAATTTTTTCCTTTATTCTCTCTAATGTAGCTGATTTAGATATATTTTTATAGATGGCTGTCAGGCAGTGGATATAAAATTAGTGGGGTCAACGCATACTAAATTTCAGGAAACACTAGTCTAGAGCCATAAAACAATGAAGTATGGAATCTTCCTCAGTTTGATTTTTCTTTCAATAAATTCACAAAGTAATGATTTCACCATAACATAAAAACTAACAGTTATCAAATTATGGCCGAGTAAACTTACAGTAAAGTAAAGTAAAGTATTTCAGATTTAAAATATTTCATCTTTAAAATGTTACAGTTCTTATTTCAAATACTCTGACTGAGAGGAAATATGTAGCAAAACATTGGCTTATTCTTTTCTTTGAGAGAAAAATGAGTTTCTAGGATAAAATATCATTAATTTATGGACATATTAAATCAAAATTTCACCTGACTTTGGTAAACAGAGGAAAGCTATGGGGTAACACGTTTTATCTCTTCTTTCTGCATAAGTCAAAACATAAATTTTTTCATAAAAAATAAACATACGTTTCCATTAACATGTGGGTCACCATTTTCACAAAGGATTTAGATTATATCTAAGACTCATTACCTAACAGAAAAAAATGAGGCTTTTGGTATTATACAGTTTGGGTTTGCAAACAAGGAATTCAAATATATTGAAAAACATTTTAATTCTTAGTATTTTGTAAAAGGACATATATCACAAGAAAGTTAAAATTTTCTCCATAATTTCTTTCAAACCATACCCTCTGTAACCATAGTTTGAACATGAAAAGGCTAAATAATCTAGTGAAACATCAGGGATTTTTTTTAATTCGTAAATATTATTAAGAAGACATGACTTAGCAAGAAAATATTACTTTATTTTTTTCTTTTTCTGTTCATTATTCATTTTCATTAGATAAAAAAATACTCCTTTATTATTACCTAATCAGGATGGAAATTGAAATATTATCATTTATGAATGAAAAAGAGGAAGCAAAAACCAAGCCATTTGAATCATAGAATGCAGGCATATGTAATTCTGCTCCCTTCAAGAATATTTCACTGTTTAAGAAAGCTGATATTATAAGAACTTTTTGTCAAAATTTGTAATTTTTAAGATGTAAACATAACTATTATTGCATAAAGTTATTTAATATACCAATTGTAATTTCAAGTATTCACAATTACCAGCTTGAATTACAGTTGTAGTAGACTATTCTTACTTTTATTCTAAGATTAATGAGATGGTAGATGGACTCAAACAGAAAATCCGGAGCTATTTCATTTGATATGGAATAAATCTTTGATCCATCCCTTTCAATAATCATGTAAGGATTCTGTTTAGTGTTTTTTATAGTTTCAATTTTTGTCAAATGCTTCCCTTTGCTTTGTTTACAAAATCTACATTTATGAAGCACAATTTCAAAAATAATATAAATTAGCTTGATATAGTGCAGCATAAGCATATTTCCTGAACAATCAAATAAGTTTTATAAACAAAAGAGTAAAATAAAATGTCATTGAAATATGATATATCTATTAATTATTGCTTATTTTTCAACTCAATACATATAAAATGATGGTTTAACATGAAATTTGAACAGTAAGTGACACAGCACAGCAAGGAGTTGACTGAAATTCTATAAAATTCTTTATTCTTACATCGTTATTATTTTTACTTGTAAAAGTATCTAGAGAATAAAATGTTAGTAACTGATAGAATTTTTACATTAAAAAATATATGCATTTCATGAAAGACCAGATGTAATGTTTCATATTTTTCTTGTTCCTCAAAAAATTCGAATTAGGGATCCTCGATAGCCAAGTGAGAAGTCCCTCGCCTTTGATGGAAAAGGTCCCTCATCCAATTCTCTATGGGGGCACATTTTTACAAATTGATCTCAGCTGTTGAAGCACTTATAGAAAAAGCACCACTAATGCTAACAATTCTAATGAACATCTTATTTTTGATTCATGGACCTAATCCATTGTTAGGGAGAAATGTATGGCACATTAAGTAATGGAGGAGAAATGAAAGAGAAAAAGTCTGTCGTTGTGAGGACACAAATCCAGATCTCTCACTTGCTGGGTGGTTGCTTTAGTCAACTGTGCTATCATGACAGCACATCCTCTACTTAAATTTCTGATGCTATGATGGGACACCGTGTGACCAAGTAAAACAACAATGAGAGATGCATAGCTCACATGAACCATGTTTATGTTAAGTTATGACAAAGAGCAAGTACTATCAGTAGCCTTCCAAACTTTTCAGCCCATCATCAGTCTAAATCATTTTAATTTTTGCTCAGTAGCATTAAATAAAATTGCTGAATGCCATAATATTTTGAAAGTTTAAATCCTATTTAGCATGTTAACTGCCAAGAAGGTAATTTTTGACCCTTACCTTGCTGTTTTCTGGTGACAATGACCATTTTGATCCTGCAAGTTTGAATGGTATAAGTTGTCAGGGATACTTGAGACCACTCAAACTTATTAATTGCAAACAGTCATAAAATAGTATCTAAATTTGGTATGACTTCTAGCATAATTTAATTCTAGCATAGAATACTAATTTCAAACAGATACCTGGGGCTTTATGACTCTTATTTAACCCTTCCAGAAAAATTCATTAATTTCATTGAAAAAACATAGAGTAGCAATAACTGCTGTATTTATTTTTATGATAAAATTATGCATTAAAATAGCATTTGTCTCTGTCTTTGTCTAAAATAGATTTTTTTCTAAATCTTGTTCTGGCAGTTAACATGCTAACCCTGAAAGTGTAATATGGAGCTCTCATATCTCATAATGGTCAACTAAGAGTGATTTCAAAATATAGAGGCAAGAAAATACATCAGTAAAAATTATATAAATATAGGTAGTAAATTTATGGTAAACTTGATAGAATCAGGCAAGGTGTTTTGGTAATCCATGATGGAAAGATCGTTGAATGATTAATCGTCATCTTCTGGACAGAAGATGACAAATAATCGTTTGAAACCAGTCATGTGACTGGTTTTTGTGAAAAATAAAAATTTTAGGAAAAAGTACAATTCCATCTTAGATTCTTTCAAATTTATGGTATTTTATTCCAATAAAAATATTTTCTATGCATGTAACAGAGCACATGCATGCTTATGCACTCTTACATCATCTGCCCTAAAATTTGAGTGTTTGCCCAGGGTAATGTTTAGTTTTAAAAGCAAGCATAAGTAGAAAAAAATTGTTTAATGCGACTATCGTTTTGGTATCTTTTTACTCTAAATCAAATTGCAGCTACGATGCACAATTTCTTTTTTATAGCTGATGCCTAGAATTTCCATTACCTTAATATAAAATGCATCCATATGAATATTATAGACTTAACAGCATGTGCATTAATATAATTTTATCTGTAATTAGAATTAAAGTTATGTAACCTTCTTTCAAAATTTGGGAAATTAAAAATACTTTATTAAACATTTCTCAATAGACTGTGCATACATTATTAACACATCCTAATTTATATGATTGTTTTGATTCTAAGAAAGATTACTTATGATACGCATTGTCTGTATTAGGTGGAAATAATTCTCTGAGAAAATTAACTTAAAAATTTCCATCAGCTTGTCTTGATCTTCTTCTACTTACCTTGATCCACTATGGAAGGATGAGCTTGTTCTAAGTACATAGTTACTAAGGAACATGCACTAGTTCAACATCATACATGAAAATGATCAATAGAAGTTTTCATGTTAAAAACAAAACTGAAGAAGAAGTGACCTATATATTTCAAACATTTTTGTCTAGCCTTCAGTGAATGTTTTTTTTTTAATGTTCATTCTATAGGTAAACAAAAGGAAGAAGGCAAGCTCAAGGAATCAGGTAGAGGCATTTATCTGTAGATAGGTACATAATAGCAGACTGTGATAGTGTTTATTAATTTCCTAATTTCTTTATGTTATGAAATTGTGGAAACTGATGTTAAGACATTTGATAATGACCATGAAAACTTGAAAATAAAATTTGAATCTTCTCAGTTAAATAAGATAGGAGGTAATATAATTCCAGATCTTTATTTTTGGGACATGAAGTGCATAATGTCATGAGATGTGAAATGAGTTAAGTAAGAGAGAGTATCACAATTTATACAATTTCTTGCAGAAGATTTTATGCCAAAGTAGAAATGCATGCCTGGATGGAAATTTTTGATTGACTTTGGTAGTAAAAAATCTGTTTAGATTTGGAC
Source organism: Sympetrum striolatum (assembly GCA_947579665.1). NCBI lineage: Eukaryota > Metazoa > Arthropoda > Insecta > Odonata > Libellulidae > Sympetrum > Sympetrum striolatum. The sequence goes on from OX388352.1 coordinate 32,383,094, forward strand.
TCTAGAAGAAAGATTTCCTTAAACATGTATTATAAATTTATCATCACATATATATTATAGTCAGTATGTGAATTGGATCTATTCATTCATAGCATACTCTAAATTTTGTCAGCAATGATAATATTACAGGGTTTATTTCTTCCATTTCATTTATTTTGCAATATGACTGACTCCAAATTTATTCCGAAAAAGAGGCATTTTGGTTAAGTTAAACATACCACTGAAGAGAATTATATAAAAGGAAATAGGCTGTATGACACACATCTGTACACATGAGTTCAATGTAAATAGAATAGTTGAATATGAATGTATCTAATTTAATTTTATCCCTGTTCAATTGAGCAATAGATGTATTAAAATTTCTAAATTTTGAAAAATTCTTTTCAGAATATTCTGAGGATATCTATCCCTATGCTACATTTGAGTTGAGTGAGCCAGCTGTTGAATCTCGTTGCACCTCTGCTGCTCCTTTGCAAACTTTTGTTTACCATGACCCTCACCTCACTGCTTCTGAGACACTCCAAGTCCGAGAGGTAAAAACGCATTACATTAATTGCTACTGAGTAAAACTTGAAAATTTAGTGACTTTTAAAAATGCCCCATAAAAGTGAGGCTATTTTTGTTTTTGAGCAATTGCGGGCTTTTAACATTAAAAATAAATTCTTAAGACACCTTTCAAATAAACTGGAAGGAGAAAAATTCTAGATGAATCAAAAATAAAGTAGTATCTTATTCAGGTGTTTTCAGATACATACACTCCTTAAAATTTTCAGTTTTGATATCCATTCAACAGTAAAATTACTTCAATCAGAGATAAATTTATAATGTAATTCATCATTTTGGACAGGAATTTAAAGAAATGATGAAATAGTATGACCTCTCTTTGCAGTCTGACTCGGACCACTACTCTAAGGTTCGACGAGCGAGAGGAAAATCCCGTTCATTCAAATCTGAGAGTGAGGAATACGATACTCTGGGCTCTGACAGTGACACCGAACAGGGAACATCCAGCCGCACTGAATCCTCAAATCATCTGGATGAATCAGGCGGCCATTGTAGTAAAGACAGGTCAGGATCCCAACCTCTTGCGTGCAGCCGTAGGTTTCATAGTAAGTGCTTCAGTCTAACATCTAAGCAGAGATTTCTTACGTAGAAGAAATTCCATGCTTGACAGTTTTTCACCATTAGATAACTGAGCTTTGACATTCTTAAAACACCAATACCATACTCTTTTTCAATAACACTCGTGAACTAGTAACACTCGTAATCCCATTCCCCTCTCTATATGGAACCCCTATTAATTTAGCAAGAGACTGCACAAACTATATATGACTTGAAATTATAGTTTGTCTTTCAGTTTACTCAAAATTTCAACAGTAATCAGTTACACAATATTCACCAACATCAAGGCTTAACCAGCATATAAAAATCTCTCAGGGCTCCCAGATGTTAGCAACACGATGGCTTTGATGATAGCAGTTCTGGGAATGGTTCCTGGTGGGAGCCCATGTGCAAAGTGACCTATGATGTCGAAGCACTTTTTACGCCACTAGAAATCCCAAAACACTGTGGCCCATTAAATCTAAAAAGAATATGTTTTAAAAATATACCATTCATGATCATTATTACTCGATTTACAACCCTAAATTAAAATAAATCTTTATTTGATTGCTCTGAAAAATTAATTTGCAATTTATTCATGTAAATGCAGTATTATTTAAAATATTCCAGTACATGGGTCAACCCTGAAATGTTAAAACATATATAAAACTGGGATTCTACCTGTTTCCTATTAACTGAAGTTGCTTAAAAAGCCTCAATCTCCATATTACCTCGAGTAAATGGCTCACTCAATATTTTATTTCAATTTTGATACAATTTCCTGGATTCATTTTGTGTGGAATTTTACTGCATAGAGCATTTATTTTCACTAATTAAAGGAACCATGGTACACTTTTTTGCAATATATTTAGAGGCATATATCATTTACTACGAAATAATTATCATCTCTATTCTGAACTCCTGCACAACAGAGTTCTCAAATTTTCTATTCCAAATCACATTTTTACCATGATTAGCCATAATTTTACAGTGATGAGAACAGCCCTACAAAGGTGAGAAATTACATATTTCATAATATTCTGAAGTTGTATTTATATTAATAAGTGAATAGATTTCATCTTTAGTTGAAGTATAGACTTCTGTGCACACATAACCAGTCGTAATTATATTTAAGATAAAAAAGCAGCTTGAAAACTTCATACAGGATACCTCAGATACTTACTATCATTCATTGACATTATTGCAGTTTTCAATAGATGAATGTAATCTTCAAGCTTCATGAAGGCACACATACATGAAAATCAAAATTTTCAGCAAATTTCTTACCTAAAGCTTGCTTCGTGTAATATTCATAATTATTCATTCCTTAGAAAGATGTTCATACATAGATTTTCTTAACATTAAAATCTTTCATATGAATAGACTATGACTAAAAAATCATACTTCTTTCTTATAATATCTTTCTTATCTTTCATCTTCATGCATGTTTAAAGTATGTTTTATGATTCCCATGAAAATGCATGGAGCTATCAAACATATCAATGCATGCACCTTCTACTTTCATAGATTTAACAGCACAATTGTATCATTAAATGTGTTACCTGCCAAATTTCCTGTTAATTTTCAAATCATAAAACTTCCTAAACTATTTTTTTATCATTCATTTAACTGTACATTAATTTTATTCTTAGACTTCAAATCATTCATTTCAAGTCACCTAATTATCATTAATACATAGATTCATTCTTATTATGAAACACATGACTCTCAAGGTTGACTTATGCACTGGATGTATGGATCATTATCTATCACAGAAATCTTTCTGTCGTTTGATGTCAATTTTAACCCATGTATTTGAAATCCCAACACAAATTCAAGAATTTTTATCAGTGATAACTTATCAACAAATGATACTGTTGCACAACAAGAATTGAAATAAAAATGTCAAAGACACAAAATCTGATAGATAGGGGAATGATTTGATTATTGTAATATTTATTGCATTCAAACTTGCTCGGAGGCAGGAACAGTTTCTATGGTACCAACCAACTGCTGCACCTCTTGATGTCTAAATGTTAGGAATAGTTTTTGTGTTGTTGATGTGTTAAAATAAATTAGCATTAGATTCTTTACTAAGATTTAAATAGCATCTTTGCAGAACACCATTTAACTCAAATTATAATGTGATACTTTAATTTCACCTCTACCATTTACATATTTTCCTCCATGCGTAAATCGGTTATAAAATGTACATTTATAAGTTCAAGCGGAAATACATAATAACCATAAATTACTGAAAGGCGCAAAATCTACCATTTCAAATTATTTTTGTTTCAGGGAAAATAATCTTCTTCTTCTTCAACTGAACAGTTTAACATCCCATAGTTGCCGAATTTTTAATATGTTGACAACTCTAGAGCAGGTTTGATACAGATAAACTGATAAAATTGGTATTATAGGAAACTACAGTTGGCGCGTTATACCTTCGAGGCTCCTCGCTCCAGCTCCCGGGACTCTACCTTCTTCTTCCCCCCTAAACTGGAACCACCAACAGGATTCTCTGATGCAATTGAGCTGAGCGAAGCCGAATGTGACATTGACCCACGCAGTCTGCGAGGAACAGGACCATCAATGGCAATCCCACACCGACCTATGCTGCGAGACCGACGGCCTCACGACTTCACCATTGCTGTGTGAACAATTTGACCATAAGTAACCATCAATGTTTTAAATGTTTCTGATCTCAGTGTGCATTTAACCAGATGTCATTCAATGAAGGAATTCCAATCAACATTGGAAAAGCTTCAAATTAATCAACTGTATTTTCATAGAAGCAATGAATGTTGCTTTCTTAAACTGTAATAAATGTATTGCCTAAAGAAATGGGAACTGTGAACAAATTCTCTGACTACAAATAGAAAATTATTACTGAAGATAAAGGGAAGCTTCACTGTCCTAAAATTTATAAATATATATATATATATATATATCTGAAGTCCAAATGATCCATTTTGGGTTATTTTGTCATACATTTTTAACTTTGCTTGTATTACAAATCTTTACATCTCCAAGAATTTGATGACAAATGTGTCACTGCCAGATATGGAAAAGAAAACCCTCAACTTTTATTGGTCATTCATTTCAATAGTTTTACAGTCAAAATGAATCTAATTACTAGGGACTAAATTTTTCAATGATATGTATACATGAGATGATTCCTTATTTTTAAATTATCTGTTTCAGTTACATTATTTTTCAGATAAATAGATATGCAGAGGAATTTGTAAATCACAGCCCTAATATCTATCTGTTTGCTACAATGTATTGATGTTTGCTGAAATCATTTCTGTGTATCCCTTATTTCTAATCCTCATACTCCATCTTTGATAAACTCTTTTCAAGCAAACTACCATCTGTACCTAAGAAATGAGAACTGCAGCTCCACACTTGTGAGAATATATCATAGCTCATTTCATCATTAAACCTTAATTTACTTTATATTTTGACCATTAATTCTATTTTAATCTTGATTAACTAGAGAATTTTGTACTACGAGAGAAAATAGTCTTTTATTTTTTTTTTGGTTTAATTTTAAATCGATGGTAGTTCTTACTGTCTTTCATTTTGAAACTGATCAAGTAATTCTTTAAAAAATCCTCAAAAATGTTTGTCCAATATCTGAGAATTTTGAAGCATCTTAAAACCCTTTCTTTTTAAGTAAATTCTCTTTTATATTTTTATCAATCACCTTACCTTATTTTATTATGTACATACTTTACTATCCAATATCTCATACTGGATTTTTTTTACCTATAAAGGAAATGGCATCTTTTTGATTTTTAAATTATGGTTTGAGTAATTGTGTTCAATGTTTGAGTATTATTCAACAATTTTCCTTTTTTGGGTGTTATTTAAAAAGGTTTTGTTGTTGATTATCGACATGCTGTTCAAAACTTGTTTATCTCATCTCTATTACTTACAAAAAAGATCTTTGTTATGAAAACAATTATTGACCTCCATCAAAGCATGTGTTATGTTTGGTATAACATGAATAAATTTTATATAAAATATAATAACATTGAAATAATATTATATATTTTGTTTATTTATTGTTTACATCCTTAACCTAATATCACAAACTTTCATTGCACATCACATATATTGGTCCAATCATGCTTGTAAAATGTCCGTTTTGATCTAACCATGAAAAAAAATTGGAGCACACAAGGTAAAACTGACTGCAGTAAATCTACCTATAAATGCTCAATATTTTGTTTATTTTATAATATTTTTTCAGTGTTTGATATACCTTATAAATACATCCATTGAGAATAAATGTAGCAACTGTTAAATGGCTTTATTCTCTATAAGAGTTCCAACTTCTTACCATGAGTGTTGAATTTCCGTATTCAAAACAAACACTAACTATTTTGTGTTGTAACTAAGAAATTTATGTCTGGCTTATGAAAAGTGTGTGTTCATTGTTCAGATAATTGGATATTAGAATATATTAACTTTTGGATATTTTATTTTCTCCTATAGAGTTATTTGTCTTCATTGTACAATAGTTACCTTCTAAGATCTTAGCATTTTATTGTTAAGTTGCCTTAGTAGAACATTCCTCAATCACTCAAATTATTTTTCTATACAGTCTTGTTTTATAAGAATGTATTTAAAATCTACATGAATATTCAGTGTGAAATTAATTGTTAACCAGTAATTCAATGTGAATCTGTCACAATTACAATGAGCCGGAAGATGCAACTAAAAGAGTGAGACTGATATTATACAAAGAGAAGAAAGATGTTTGATGTAGCATAGAATTTAATCTACAATGTCCAATAAAAGTTATCAAAATAATACAAATTTTTATATTATTTTAAGTACCTCCCCACTAAAATAAATGACCACATAATCATTAATAAACGAGTGTAAACTTTTAAAGTCACTAAGGATTATCAGAATTGTTGTTCCTTAGTTTTATTTCTGAACTATAGTTAATTAGTTAATTAGTAATATATTTATTCCAATTTTCAAGCATATGTAAGTACACTTATGTAGAGTGAAGAAAGAAGAACAAAGAAAGAGCTCTTTCTATAATCTAATTCGTTTTCTAGCATAAGTCAAATAACTTATTGTTATCAGTCGTTACTGTAAAATTTTATATCATCATCTGTTGTCATTTAGATTGTAGCAGCAGCACCGCGTCTTATTAAGCACAATTGTATTATATACGATTATTTTAACTTCGTAGATTATAAAAATTGTCGATATTGTGGACTTCATTACATAATAAAACTTTGTAAAGGCGAGTTTACGCATAGGGCAGCTCACCTTAACCGAAAATTTCATCGGATCTAGAGGATGAAGCCTATATATATAGGAGTTGGGAGGTCATGATGTTTACATACTCCTAAATTTTTGTTACAGAAAATTTTTTAAGTTTCATATAAATTTACAGTTTTATACATATATTAGTTTCATAATCACAAATTAAGCAAAATAAGATAGCGTGAAAGAAACGATAAGATAAAAATTGTCCATTAAAAAATGGGACAAATAATGAAACGAAATAATGAATAACGAATGTATCTTTACAATTGTCATACGGCAAAAAATTCCTCTTAGGGACTATGTTCATATGTTTGGCAGGAATTAAGGGAGAACAGGAAACTTAGTAAATGGATAGTAAATTCAATTCTGATAACACATGAAACACATTCAACTGTGTTCAACTGTCCCTTCAAACGGTTCAAATATTAATTGTCACGTGACTAATCGCTACCTTCGTTCAGGAAACTTACAATCGTTAACAAGGAATGTAACACCTTTAAAAAGGTGTTACGAGCAAATTAATCAGTCCACAGGGCTGTCAAGTGTACGATATGACAAGGATTTTATCCATAATGGCTACTGCAAATTACCAACCTCTTTGAACCAACATTCAGGTAATGTATTCCTACTACTCTAAAATCTCTTAGCTTGTTTGATGCTCTTCAATAGTGTGATTTTTATATATTAAAAAAAATATCGATGAAATATTGGAGAAGTTTTGTTGCTAGTCTTGAGAAAATCGAACTGTTGGTAATAACATGTAGAAAATTAGCAAAAACATCCTTTCTTCTTATCCTGTGGAAGAGTTAATGACTACGTTATTAGCGTATAATCTTTATTCTTAGATGACATTCGTACTTATGCTATTGGAAATTCAGTACGTATAAGTTGACAGTTCAATAATTATTTTTTGTCATCGATCTTTTAGTAAATCGTAATCGCGGTAGTAAACAACGAAGAAGTTGTTTTCCATTTTCACGTACCAAAGCCTTTTTAAAATTTAAGAGAAATGTTTATTTATGCCGTTATATAATAAAATGGCAGTATTTAGTTGTATCGTGAGTTCATGAATTATCTCAAGCATTTCTATAGCCTTTCCACTCCATGATTTCTTCTGATAATTTGTATGTACACAGTACTTGCTTGCAATAATAGTGTGAACATAAGTAGTTTCGCATGGTATGGTATAAAGGAAGATAATTTTGTTCCAGCAGTTAACCCACCAGTGGAATCAGGACTGGCAGTGACATTATGGGTAGTTGCCATAATATGCCTTCTCCTCATCATATTCTTCTGTGTTATCGTCCTAGTCGGAATGACGGTCATGATATTCATCTCGTTTCATCAATACGTGTATGTTTTTAGTAGTAACTAGCAACTTGTTTCTCTGTGTGGCATTTTAGAAATTTAAATGATCACCATCGTCATTTTTAATTGAAGTATCTATTTAGTCCATTGCTGTAAACATGCTTAGTATGGAATCTTTAAAGTGATCTTTAAAATCGATGAGCATCTGACAATTATTATTATGGCTCTTATATCTCTACTTTATCCTTAGATAAAGCCTGACAGCCATGGTTTGATTAATATTAAGAAATCGCTCGGAAGTTATCTTTAAAGTGATCTTTAAAATCGATGAGGATCTGACAATTATTATTACGGCTCTTGTATCTCTACTTTATCCATAGATAAAGCCTGACGAGCCTGCCAGACATGGTTTGGCCATTGTAACTTTTGAACTTTCATAAATCTCTTCTCTATTTGTATTTATGACAAATTTGTGTATTTTTGCCTGTATAATTATTTGTTTTAAACATTTACTTATTGAACGAAAAATTTTTCAGTGCGAACCAGAATTTGCAACAAATGCAAATCAAACTATTGGTTACTTTAAGCAAGTCCTTAAGGAAGAAAAAACACAGTCAGACCCAGGATCTTTGTTACAGAGAAAGATATCAGAAATCAAGACAAACCAGGAACACAATTCCAATTCATCAACCCTCAAATGGAAATAATTTTTTCTCTCCTTCAGTGGCTAATTCAGCATTTCATCCTAGAAATAATACTCCTGTTTCAAGTAATTTCAATCTGTCATTTTCTCATGCATCATTGTCCAATTCTGGACCTCCATCTTTCTCATCTACATCTCGCTCTATCAGTGAAGATTCATGGAGTGAAAGCCATGGTTCATCTGGTTTAACTGTGGTTCATCCTGTAAGAGAGCACATAATGCAAAGGTTTGGTATTTCTATTTATTTCATGCCCTTAAAAATGGGATTTTTTAAACAATCTGATAACATCTTACGTAGAATTTATAGAGGCTTATTTTTTTTTGTATTTTTGAGTTGTCAACGGGATGAGATTTTTAATATGGTTGATTGTAAGCCTCTTTTATTATTTCTACAGAATTATTGATTTGTAAAAGAATAAAGTTTACATTTGTCTGTTTGGAGCAACTAAAAATGTTACATAGGACCTAACAATGAATGGAACATCTGTGTAAAATTGTGTCGAGGGCTAAATTCTAAATATCTCCATTATTGTGTAATACTTCCAAATCTAAATATTAAAACTCTTCTAGTTGCTCCAAATTATACTAGGAGATAGTTTACTGTTTTAGTTAAAGAAATTCAGGGTGCATACACATGAGTTTTAAGTAGTGCATTTTTGTATTTAAGTAAAGTATATGAACCCAAGTATTGTGTTGGATGCATTCAGATTGTTTATATTTTATTTTCAATGGTTCCATTATACTTCACCAATATCTCTTGTGAAAATTGTTATTTATTGATACTAGTAGAATGTTACAAATTGTCAATTTTTAAATAGGTCAAGAAGGGAAGGGGTAGAGGAAGAAGATCGACATGAGAGAAAATGCATGCTGTATGATTTTAGGAGAAGGAGAGAGTTTCAACAACTACCTCATAATTGGCAAGAGCAGGGCTCTGATAAATACAAATGGCCAAGTTTCACATCTTCTTCGAATGTGAACCAGGGAGTTAATTCATCGAGAGAATACTGGCTCTAGATTATACAAGTAGATATTTTGTTTGTATAACAAAGAAGATGGTTTTTGTTAGAAGTTATTAAATTTATTTTATGCATTTGGATTTTATTAAAACTATATTTTAAAAAAGTTCAATCAATCAGACAATGTCTATATTGATTTTCTGTTATTGTTTCAAAATTATAATTTTCTTTCTGTATTTTGTGCTTGATTCTTAATTTGATTGATACTTGGAAGTTATATGTTCAGAAGTATGACTTGCAGTGAATGACATCTGCTTAATTTAATTTTTGAGAGCTTGTAAATACATCTATTATGCATCTATTACTTAAGAGAGTAAAGAATATTTTGTTATATATGATTTAATTTAAAAAAATCTTTTTCCTTCTCATATCATCAGTTTTTTATCAGTTTACCTCTTATGAGATGGCCTATGTGGATTAAAGGGTTACTGTGCTAGCTCAGCAACATAGAGGTCTTACGTTGGAATATTGATCTGGCCATGGTTGCTTGTGCAGCATTATTCAAGGGTCAATTATTTGCATAAGTGGCTAAAACTCACCCTGAACATTATTATGCCCTAATCATTTTTTAATTATGATTTATGAAGGTTTAATGAATTTATTTTTATTACTCAGTGTAACTTTTCCTTTCCTGACTATTATATGCTTTTCTAGAGTTACAGGTATAAAATATTTCTGAAATACATACTCATATTTCATCATATTCAACATGCCCTTGTGTTTAAATAGTTAGAAACAATTGGAGACTATTACATTCCTTGCTCGAGTCTATGTCAGTTTGATCCTTACAGCTTATACTATCATTTTTTATTAGGTATAAATGTTCTCATCTTTTCCTCATAGTCATATCTCCATACCCTGTATGAGGTCTATCTCAAAGGACTGACGCTCATTTTCCTGACTGCTCGATTGACCAACAGCTCAGTCGAATGACATTCCAACTCATCCCATTATCAATTATATATTACTTCTGTGACATATATATTTGCAACTGGGTATGAACAATGGAACTAAGTCAAAATGTTGGTCAATTGAGCATTGCTCATTTGAGAAGATCCTTGTGGGATCAGCTGATGATTTATTGATGCTTGGTGGTGACATTGATAATGAATTTGGTTTGGTTTTGACACAGATTCTTATGGTCTGATGAGCCTATAACCCTTATTGGAAAAATTGGGCACATACACATTCAATCCTTCCATAACCAGAAATATCACGTTAGCTGTATCAGAACTCGATACCTTAGCAACTACTAATTCTACTTAAACAACTACTACTATAGAAACTACTCGCCAGTCAGGCCCAGCCTGTTTTCATCATAATAAGGTATATTTTCATTAAGGATGGGTCGATTCTAGTTTTTTTCGATTCGGAACCCAATCCCGATTCCTATGTTATCTATTCTCTATTCTGTAAATAAAAATTTTGGAGAAATTTTGATTTGCATTTAACTACAAATAATGATCATGAGTTATGTAAATTATTACAACTTTTTCATCTTTCTTAAAAAAATTATACAAAATATTGGGCAAAGAATTCATAATAGTGATAGTAGTACAGTAGAACCCCGTTTTTACGAACCTCAATTATACGAAATGATACAGTTTTACGAACCATTCCGCCGGCCCCAGATCTTTGTACATGTTAAATGACCTCAGTTTTACGTAAAACCTCTATTTCATGTTTCACGAAGTGAGAAGCTGGTAATTAGGAATGAATGAACCCCGGTTTTACGAAGTATTTGAAATGGTTTTGTCGCACTGAGATCAATACAATGGGATGACGATCGCCGTAAACAGGAGCAGCTGAATCCAGATCGTCTATGTTGGGAGGGCCCTCAGCCCATGTATTTTAGATGGGAAAATGTGGAAAAATCGAATATAAGTGTAGTGTTTTTTGACGTGCTTACTCTGTGGTAAAATCCCTGTGGATGATCATCCATGCATTCTTACGGATCGCTGGCATCGTCATTCTATATATATTTACTTCCGTGTTTTGTCGTCGATGCCTCATTCGATGTGTAAACATTTGGCATTATGCAAATCTAAGAGCGAGTATTTAAAAGTTAACGAATTTTGTAAAAGGTATCAAAACACGTTAACAACACTTTATAATTTAATGCACGCCGCCTCTGCACATATTTGCGTCACCTCCAGCGATGTTTTCTCCCTAGCGAGCGTGGACACCCTGAAAAATGTTGGTCTCCAAGCAAGGAAAAATTGCGCGCATTCAGTCAGAATCAGTCTCTGAGCAAGGTGACCTGTGTTATGATATCCCGTGTGCCTATCAGTAAAATAATTGATATAACATCGCTGACCAAGAAAAAGAAGAAGTCCCTGAGTCTGCTCACCAAAAGGTCAATTATCAAGGAAGTACGTGATCACGCGCAGACAAAAACAGAAATTGCTTGGAAGTATGGCATTTCTTTATCTGCATTAGCAACTATCGTCATTTCTAGTGAAAAAACTTTGAGCCACGCAACTGCATCGTTAAAAAACAAAGTACGTCTCATCGCACAGAGGGCTGGAATCGAAAAAAGCTGGTCAAAATTAAGAGTGGTTTTTTTGAGTGCGGACTTTGAAACTTAGCATAGTCATGCTTGAATAAATTCTGCATATAACTTCGAAATCATTTTGTTGGTTCCCGCGCATTACAATTCTACAGGGGTTCAAAGTTGACCAAATTTCACGAAAAATGCCGGTCTTCGATTTTTCGCAAAATTCTTCAACTTCAAGCCAATCCTGAACCAAAATCAGCAAACTCATCTGGTAAAAAACGATGCAGTATTATAAACCTAATCTCTATGCCTCATAATACTGGGTTTGAATGATCACAGTTCAATATTTGCAATATTTATACAACAAAATGGCGAACCCTTATTTTAAGGCAAATTTTCACCTTAAGTGAGTAAAATAGTAGTTATGTATGTACAACGATGTACACGGTCTAACTTATACCACAATTCTTTTGAAGCTTTCTTAAGAGGAACCTGAAAAAAAATCCTGCGACAATTTGGGTCGCCGACAAACAAAGCGACTTTTCGAAGGCGATGCAAAAGCAAGCCGCGCGCCGGAGCGCTACTTTCTGAGACGATCTTGGATTTGAGAGGGTACCTATGCGAAGAAAAACGCTTCTGAATGACTGTGTTTCAGAAATATCATGTTAAAGCAAGGTTACATTTTATCGTGAGATGAAGAAATAGTGAGATTTTAAAAGTATTCTCATTTAATCTTTAAAGAAAAAGTGAATTTAGGAGTGAGTTTCCTTTTCCCTGAAATCTCTTAATAGAACCATAATTTCTGAAATTTTAATTAAAAAAATATCCTTGAAGCTATAGATTCTCACTCTTTTCTCCTCTTTCAACCTTCAATTTGAAGATGAGTAAGCACATCTATCGTTGTCCACACGACCTTCTCGTGAGAGGGAGAGAATGCCCTAAAACCTAAGTAAAACTTTTTGAAGGGTCTTAGTTTATAATACCCTGCTGCGCACGTTTTGGGAAAACGGTTACCCTTTCTATTGTATTTCCATCAGTTTCAGCTCGAAATATTCTTGCAGAGTCAGTTATTTTCTGGCAAATTTTTGGGTCCCTTCAACTTCGTAAAATTGAGGTTCTACTGTATGTAGTTAGGTTGAGCCAGTTGAGCCAGTATTTTTCAATTTCATCTATGCACACTTCTGTGTTCAATGTACTCTCATCGATGTACTTCTTCAGTTCATCTTCACTTCATGTTCTTGGGGTTTTTCATTTGCAGAGGTTACAAGTTTTCTGTATTGTGATGAAATTCCTGAACTGGTGGATACAGTGGGCGCAGTAGCCACTGTGTCAAGTCCTACATTTGAATCTTCACTGATAACATAGAGAATAAGTCATTTGATATTCTACAAACTTAGTCCATCATTAAACGAGATTTGCGTGAACCTGGGATCGAAGAATGTAGCTACGGCTAAAGCAGATTCATCCTGAATTCCATAAAATCATCTTTTTAATGATAACAGATCATTTTTCATCCCTTGAAGTCCTGAACCCTTGGGTGCTGAGGCTGAATGTGAAAAGTGTCAAATAATCCTAGCCAATGAGTTGCTGTGAGCATGTTAGCATGGCGTTTTAGTGTCATAGACTTGAATCGGAGCTTGTGCCATAAGGATTGACTTAAATTTCCATATGTGAATATTTCTTAATGATAAATCTGCCAAGAATATTTTTTATCAATGCATGCAATTTTTTACCAATACATTTTATAATATCGATAAAAACATCGCCATAATTGTTTTCACCCTTAAAATTAAAATAGGGGCACATTTTCATATAATGTAAAATTTTCTTAATGCTACGTCCATTTTGAGTATTAAGCGTATCAAATTCTTATCTTAAATCTAAAATGTCTTCACATGAGTTTTAAATATGATAAGCAAGAATTTAACATGAAATAGGCTGATTGTTAGACTTTACCTCATTAAAAAGACAGCAAAACTGGATTTAGGGATTTCAATGTCGCAGAGCCAGACCGTGGCTCTGTGACATAGAGCAGCGCTTACGAAAAATCCATCACAATCCTAGGGTATCAGGTAATTGAAACAGTTTTTTCAGATTCCATATCAAGAAGCCTTGTAGATTGGCGTGGTATATGATACTTGACACTTCATCACTGTTTACCTAGTTGTTCTCTTTACTTTTTCTCGAAATTTGGCGGAAAAAGGGTTCTCTCATGAACAAATACTCATTTTACTATTCATACTATACTCATATCAAATACTCAGAGCACAAAGACTTCAACAAATTGAAAGAGTTCTATGAAATTACTATATCGTTTTTTCCCAACAGTTTTTCTTGAAAGTCGCTATAAATCAACCAACTTATAAATATACCAACCAAGCGAATAATCCGAGGTTCTCATTTACTGTGAAAATTTCTCAAGTTTTACAGCCTGTATCTTTTTGATGCCTGAAAATTTTAAGAACGACAAGTAGAAACATAATTCAATCTTTTGGCAATAGCTATACTAAGTTTCAAGTTAAAAAAAACATTTTTGCGCCAGGGTACAGCTTTTTTCCAATTTTAGTCCATTGTGCGATGGCGCACTGTTGCGCTCCTCAGTCCTGCCTATCGCCACCACCAAAGTTACCCTTCTTGGCAGCTATTAGGGGAAGGTGGGGCAAGACGGGGTAGCGGGGTAAGATGGGGTACTAGTGTTTGTGACTCGGGAGGTTCTTCGATCTTGCAGAAAAAAAGAGACTAGTTGTAGAAGAAACCACCCTGAGCATAACAGCCATTTTGAAAGCTTTACTTGAAGTCAATGAATGTTTAGGTGCAAATCTGTTTATTTTTCTTTTCGCCTTTGTTGTTTGCTCAACTTTCAACATGATTTTTGGTTAGTAGTATTCTACAATATATATTTTTTATCATACTAGCTAAATAAGGAGTTAAATAAGATATTTTAAGGATGGTTGGATATAATCTTACTCAAAACCTAACCTAGGCCAGATAATGAACAGGCGAAATGGTGTCAGTGGGGCAAGTCGGGTTTCTAAAGAGGGGCAAGACTGTGTAGTACCCCCTGTTGCCCCTGTTGCATTTTAACCAACTTTAGATTCTCTCCAGATTTAACGAGATCGTCCAACGTCCAGCGCATGTCATTGACCTAGGCTCCAACCATGTTGTTGTCCATAGCCCTGCCTCTGACCGAGTTTTAGAAGTATGCTTGACCCCAAGCTCTAAACTCTTCAAAATATCATCAAAGCCATCCTTTACTCCTGAAGATGTTTTACCAATACCCGGTTGCAGTGGCATACGATCCAACAAGAAGCCACGCAAATACGGAAAAACTACAGTATTAACTGAATCACCATATAAAAAACAATTACAATTGGAGATCAATGTCAAAGCTGAAAAAGAATTGCAAAAGAGAGAAAAATCAAAGAAAAATGAAGAAAAAATGATTCTTGAGAAAAAATTAATAAAGAAAAGTAGAGTCAAGTCAAATTTAGAAAATCATTAAACTCTGCACAGGAAACAGGAAAAGGTTGGCAAGTCAAGCCAGAATGTTAAACTTAAAGGAAGGCCTCCTCTGAAAAAAACATATGTGATCCTACTTCATCATCAGAGACTTCTGACTCAGAATATCTTTATTGTAGACATTTATATTCCCAATCCAATAAAGGCTGGATCAGATGCTGGAAATGCAAGAAATAGATGCACTGTTCATGTGCAGGGGAAGAAGATAAGGAAGACGAAGCAGTACATATATGGGACTACCCTATCTTCAAGATGAAGTTTTTTAGTTATATAACTTAAAAATTCATATTTTGTGAAATTTTAAAAATACAATATTGCTTTTAATTGCATATGTTCTTTATTCATAAATAACATAACAGTGCATCTATTTCTTGCATTCCCAGCATCTGATCCAGCCTTTATTGGATTGTGCAAATAAAGACACATTTTTCAGATTTAAATATGCTTTTTCATTTATTCACAAAGGGTTTTTTGTTAAATACCCCATCTTGCCCCACCTTCCCCTACAACTCTTTTCCAAGAATCAGTAAAAGAGAACATACTTTCGCCAAGTTATCTAATCATGGGCGATGAAGTGCAAAAACATACGTAATCATATAGTGACACCCTCTCGGAAAATTTATATCACAGAATTTTAAATTTGCCCATTTTTTACAAATTATTATTTTTTCAGAATCGACTTTAAAGACTTTGATTCTCGAATCCTCCAAAAATCGTTAGAGCCAAGAATCGGAATCGACCCATCCTTAATTTTCATCATTTTTAACCATCGCTTAACCTACTCAATGCAGATGCCTTGAATTTAAGGCATGGGTCCTGTTATGTTTGCTGGCCAATTGCGGAGCCAAGCTTTGCGGGATGGATTCTTTCTTTTGCTCAGCATCTTAGTACCCTTCTAGGCAGCAATGAAAGTGGTGCGTTTGCGGTTTTTGCTTTTTTGGCATATATCGTGTAAGCATTTCATTGCTTATATGTGTCCAAATTATAGGGATGGTCTTGGATTACGCATCAACTGCTTTCTGGAATAAAATAAAATATTTATTTATTACAGTTTAGTAAAAAAATAACCAACAAATTCGTGTATTGCGGGTTGCATAACCAAATTCCCTCCAGGCGCTGATGCCTTGAATTCAAGGAATTACTAAAATTTGGCATAAAAACTTTATTTTTCCTTTGAATTAATCGTAAATAGTTTAAAAATGTTAAAATAACTGTATGGCAGAGATTTCAAATATTTTTATGGAGCATTTCCTTAGAATACAGAAATCCTAGACCCGGTATGTGAATAGCAGTCATGAACATGGTTTACTTACAGAGTTCAAGGTTTCCCTGATGGTTCTTATCAATATGCTTACTGAATGCAAGCAACCTATATATAGCTCATTGTTATAGCCTGAGGGGGGTGAATGATATCCCAATCCCCCCTTTGGTCTACCTTCCAGTAGAACAAGGAATGATATGAGTGCAATACTTAAACAAAGGGAGAAAGCTTTATCTATACAATTTAGAGTTTTCTTTCTCATTTTCAATCTCTTGCTCTGTATAAATTAAAAATTCTTTGAGGATAGGTGATTTAGAAGGTATGTATGTGTGATGTATAAAATGTATTCTGCTATTGGCTTTCCTTGCTCAATCATATGCTTCCGTTGTAATAAATAGACTCCCTTTTAATTTAATCTAAACAATTTTCATGTTTTTTGTTGCAAATTTCTTGCCTTGCATTCCTTTAAAAGTGGAGGATGGACCTTCGGTATATGTCCTGTGAACAAAATTTAATGGTGCCAGACCTGCATTCTTCCACATTCACTCATGTCAGTGATTAGTAAGTCATATGTAAGCCAAGATGTGAAGAAGCAAGGGTTAGAAAAAGATATTGCTTCTCTTATAGATAAAGAAATTTTCTCTTTATCTCCCATTTCTCAGAGTTAATTCACCAAAACTACGAGGGCTGTCCAGAAAGTATTGCACCACATTTTTTTTTCTCAGCCGACAACAATGTTGCAAATGCAAAACGCTACATGTGCATTATTTGAAGTTTCTTGAATGTGTGTGCAAAATTCATGGCTCTTCCGACAGATAGCGTAACTGTTTCAAAATGGCGTCCGTAAGCGATGTGCGTTACAAGCAGCATACCATCATTGAATTTCTCACTGCAGAGAAAAAAAACTGTGGGGAATATTCACAAACGTTTTTGCAAAGTCTTAGGAGCGTCTGCTATCAACAGGAGTACAGTTAGTCATTGGGCACAGAGGACAAGGACATCAGAAGGTGGTTTGGTCACACCTGACATGTTGCAGCGAGCTGATGTTGTCATTTGTGAGGACAGATGCATTACAACTCGGCAGTTGGCACTGAATCTGTCAATCAGCAAAGGAAGTGTGAATACCATTATCCGTGCTCTTGAATACTCAAAAGTGTGTGCAAGATGGGTCCCACAGTGCCTAATGGTGGATCACAAATCTCTCAGAAAAAACATTTGTTCTGATTTGTTGCAGCGTTTCAAAGCTGAGGGGGAGGCCTTATTGTCCTGGATGGTAACAGGTGATGAAACCTGGGTTCACCATTTGAGCCCAAAACAAAACGGCAATCTATGGAATAGTATCATTCTCGTTCTCCTCAGAAGAAAAAATTCAAAGTAACTGCATCCACTGGTAAGGTCATGATCACTGTGTTTTGGGACTGTGAGGTGTGATTCTCATTGATGTGATACCAATAGGTTGCACCAATAATTCAGAAGCTTATGTTAACACATTAACAAAACTCAAGACGTGCTTCCATCGACTTTGGCGCAATACCAACCCAGGAGATGTTTTGATTCAACACTATAACGCTAGGCCCCACGCAAGTTTGAGGGCTGCTGAACATATGGCAAAAAAGGGTTGGACAGTGTAACCCCATCCAACCCACAGCCCTGACCTGACTCCCTTGGACTTCCACTTGTTTGGGCCTTTAAAAGATGCCATTTGTGGAAGATATTTTGAGGATGACGAGGAGGTGATTCACACAGCGAAGAAATGGCTCCATGACCAGAACAATGATTGGTCCAGACAGGGCATACTCACCCTTGTTTCACACTGTAGGAAGGCCTTAGAATGAGACAGAGATTACGTGGAAAATTAGGGTGTGAAGATAAAACATCATTCTTTGGTGTGTGTAATTCTCATCATCTGCAATAAGTAATAGTTGAAGAAAAATAATGTGGTGAATTACTTTCTGGGCAACCCTCGTATCTTCACCATAAACAGTGAGGAAAGAATATCCCTGAAAACACACCTTATATTTCTATTCTCCTGGGGCAGTTTTTTTGAGGTGCTATTTATGTTTAGCTTGTAGTCATGAAGTCCATTGAAGTCATAAATCATGTATGGACATAAGCCTTTTTTTAAATTAAAGAAGTTACAATGAATATAGAAGTAGTTTCCCTTCTGAATATATATGTAATTTTGTAATTTGCCATGGCAGATAGTCATATTTTTAATATATATGTAAAAGAAATATTATTCTCTATTGTGGTATTCTCAAACATATTAAGAAAATTATTACTGAATTTTATGTTAAGAAATACATATTATTACAAAAATAAACATATTATATTCTCATATTTTTAAGAACATGAACCAAGAAAGTAATTAGAAAAGCATTCTTGTTGTGTTCTTAGGTTTGTAAAGTAAAACATTTGTTTTAGCCATTCAAAATCTGTTTCCTATTTATAAATTATTTTGAAATACTCTAAGGTTGTGTAACATTTACTTCATTGCTCTTCATTACTTATGATCAAATAAAAAAACAGTTCCCATGCATAATATGCTTATAGAATTTCAGCCCAAATTTTATAAAAAGAAGTCCATCAATTGATATAGCCATAGTTGTATGTGATTCCATATTAAAAAACTTCATCTTAAATGTTACTAAGTAAAGCAAGTACAACACAATATGAAGTTGTAGAGATGAGTTGGTAGTGAAGGTGTTTTGAAATGTACATCGGAGCATCTTTCTGCATTTCTTGCTCTGCCTCCACTAACAGTAGATTATTTTGCCCTAACTTTATAAATCTTGAAACAGTTTCAGGTATGAAATATACAAGAAATATGCTACAAAGTAATCTTAAAAACAAAACTGCCAAACAAGCTGCTATATTCACTTCTGATAGCAATTTTACAGTTAAAAATTAACTTTGTCATGAAGTCTTGGTTGTGAAGATGATGTTAAAACCTAAAATTGTGGTAGGAGACAAAGATTAATTCTTCATACTCTGGGTCAGTAACTAATAAGCGACAGAGAAATGTTACTAAGCATTTCTTTCTACTTAAATTAGTCAATATAGTCCTTAATTGAAAAAGAGCAATTGCAAAGGCTATCTTGGCTATTCACGGGAGAGTTATCATTTGTAAAAGGTCCCATAAAATAATTTGTAAAAAAAGTGAAGGGTAACTAAAAGCTGTCCTCTAAAATATCCAACATCAGTATGTTACTAAAGCCCCTTCTAATTAAAGTTAATTCAATTAAATAAAACTCCTTCCATTAGATTTCTGCTACAGAATCAGTAAAAGCCTGGGAAATAATTAAGTTAGAATATAAATATAAAATAAATCAATTGATGACGACAAGAATATCTAGATATCTTTGCCTTGTTACTAGAAAATCCACTGGTTTGAAGTATTGAGGTTCGTGACTTAAGATAGTTGCTTGAACAATTTCTCACTCTGACAATTGTCAATTGTCTTTCAAACAGAAATTAAAACGATGTCAGGCAAAATTGTCATCACTAAGAAACACTCATGTTTTTAACTTAAGAGCAATACCAGTAAACATCAGAAAGAAAAAGGTTATACTAAAAAGGTTTGATTTAATTAACTTTCCCTCAGATGTCGACTGAGAACCCAATTCAACCAAACTGTAGACTGATATTGCGATTGGTAAACTTGTGTAGAGAATCTCTTGTTAGGATCTGTCCACTTGGAACCGACTCATTCAAATATTTAGAATAATCCCAGAGGAACTGTCAGGATTCTTTCCAACAGGCATATAAACAGATGGGATTATAGGAGTGTAGGTGGGAATATTGTTTCCAATGGGATGAAAGAATGTGAAAACAGGGTAGTTTGATTTGATGCAGCTGTTTATTTTTTCATAAATAAAATGTGTTACACATTTAAGAATAAGATTAAGAATCCGTTTAAAAAAAAATTACACAAGACCATGCTGTTCCTGGGTTTGATGACAGAGCACATTACAATTTCTCACATAAGGAATATAAGGGAAACATAGGACGTCGTTTGAGGCAGTTGCAACCAATATTTCTGCTTGAATTTTCACACATAGTTAGAGATGGTGATCTTCTGCTTTGCTGCATAGTAAAAATCACCAGGAAGACCTGGGATCGATGCCGGATGGATAAATGCAGCTAATTTTGAGAATATTATATTTTTCTTTTGATGACCCTCTCGATATGATGTGGACTTGAATTTAGTGTTATCAATAAGCTTGCAGTATGAAAGAAACATTTTACTCGTACACCTATATAGATAGATAGATAGGATACTAATTCATAGGCTAAACCACAAGCATCATTGACTTGACATTTTTACAATGTTTTACAATTTACAATTTCTACAATTGGCCATAATGTGTAACCGCCAGAAAAATTGCGATTTTGAACCTCATAGTCATGGGTTCGATTCCAGAGGGCCCCAAAGTCCAGATTTTTCCCATTTAAAAGCATTGCTTTGATTTTCAGGAATTTTAAAAAATACTTCCCGGATAGGTAGAGAATCAAAACTATAGTAGCCTATACAGGGTGGGGCATAATGGGGTCCCTTGTTTCAAAAAATGACTGTAGGGTGCTCTGACCAATTAAAGGAATAGGGTAGAAATAGTTAGATCGAGGGGATGATGCCATTTACAGTAGTCATCATGCCGTGGTCAGGTGAGCACAAAGCTTTTGTTGTGGAGGCATTCTTCAAAAACATGGAAAGCGTGGTAGCGATGCAGAGGGCCTTTTGCTGGCGGTTTGGTTTATCTCGTCACCAAAGTGTTCCTGATCCTAAAACCATTTGGAAATGAAATAGTAATCTAAGAGCAATGGGATCTGCCATTCCTAGAAAACCAGTCTGTCGACCGAAAACCGTGAGAATACCCTATAACATCGAGGCAGTTAGAGCGTCTATTGAACAGTCTCCAGTGCTCTCCGCCTGAAAACATGCCACTGCCTTAGGAATATCGTCGAGAACAGTGAGGAGAATTTTACACGCAGACCCTTCCTTACACCCCTACAAAATGATGATGGCCCAGAAATTGAGCCAACACGACTTTGTGGCTCAATTTCTGCGATTGAAAGAAACGTGCAGATGCAAGCATCTGCATGTTTCTTTCAATCGCCTGATTTCCTTGCGAGGGGATGTTCCATGGCCCCCTCGCCCTCCAAATTTAACTCCATGCAACTTTTTTCTATGGGGATACCTAAAGGCTGAGGTTTTCAAAGATAGAAGACCTAAAGGAGGCAATTGAGGATGATATTGCTACAATTCCGCAAGTTATGCTGAGAAGAGAATATAAAAACTTCTTTGAACGACTCAACATGTGTATTGCTCACCAAGAAAATATTACTTAGATAAAATTATTTTCAAAACTTGATTAAAAAAATGGCATTGTGTGCTCTTTTCAGTAATTAAATTTTGTACTGTTATCTTGAACCATTTTTTTTTTTTGATTTACCCCTGAAATAAGGAACTCCATTATGCCCCACCCTATAGATATGGTCATGATCTATCGAAAACATAAATGACCTTCACGGAAAATGTCCTGGGTTTGATGCTAAGACGATGCAAAAATCTGACCTTTAATATACATTGAGGTAGTTTTTCATTATTTTTTTATGCATTTATCAAAATGGTAGGAAGTTCTCGCTCACCTAGAAGATATATATTATAAATCGGTTTAAGAAAAAAAATTATATAAGACCATGTTCTTCCTGGGTTCAATGCCAGAGCACATTACAATTTCTCACATAAGGAATATATGTAAAAAGTAGGACGTTGTTTGAGGCAGTTGCAGCTATTATTCCTGCTTAAATTTTCACACATAGTTAGAGATGGTGATCTTCTCTTGTGCTGCATAGGAAATATCCCCAGAAAGACCCTGGTTTGATGCCAGGCGGTTAATATATCTCCCATATAAAACACATTGGGGTAGCACAAATTCTCTACTCAGGGAGTCTATAGATATGGTCATGGTCTATTGAAAACATTAATGACTTTTAGATAAATTATCCTGGGTTCGATGCTAGGATGATGCAAAAATCTGTCATTTAAAATACATTGAGGTAGTTTTTCATTATTTATTTTGATGCACTTATCGAAATGATAGTATGTTCTTGCTTTGCTGGAAGATGTATATGAAGAGTCGGCTTAAGAAAAAAATTTAGATAAGACAGTACTGTTCCTTGATTCGATGCCAGAGAACATTAAAGTTTCTCTCATTAGGAATATAAGGGAAAAGTAGGACGTCATTTGAGGTAGTTGCACCCAATATTTCTGCTTGAATTTTCCCACATAGTTAGGGGTGGTAATCTTCTGTTGTGCTGCATAGAAAGTATTACCACAAAGACCCGGGTTCGAAGCCAGACGGTAAATATATCCCCCATTTAAAATACGTTGAGGTAGTTTTCATTATTTATTTTGATAAACTTATAGAAATAATAGGATGTTCTTGCTTAGATAGAAGATGTATATTAAGACTCGGGTTAAGAAAAAAATTTAGAAAAGACCATGCTGTTCCTGGGTTCAATGCCAGAGCATATTAACATTTCTCACGTATGAATATATGTGAAAAGCAGGACCTTGTTTGAGGAAGTTGCAACCAATATTTCTGCTTGAATTTTCACACATAGTTACAGATGATGATCTTCTGCTGTGCTGCAAAGTAAGTTCACCAGGAAGACCCTGGTTCGATGCCAGACGATTAAATTGCAGCGAATTTTAAGAATATTTTCAATCCTTTTTACTTTCTCCATATACGAAGTATAGAGAAAGTATTGTTTTCATGAAAAAATTCGACTTCGAGATTTCAACGGAAATACATGTTTTGGGGTCCCTAGAACACGTTTTGACTATTTTCGGAATGATGTCTGTGCGTATGTGTGTGTGTGTGTGTGTGTCTGTATGTGTGTGTGTGTTAGTGGGCGCTCTATCGTGAAAACTATTGGTCGTATTAATACCAAACTTCGTATATAGTACTGTGGTGTGTGCTGTCAGAGTTGATTAGTTTTTGGAGTAAATCGGTTGACCGGAAGTCGAGCTTCATTCATTATAGCTCATTTCCGGTTTTCAAAATATCTCCATAAATATGATATATACGTGCATTGTATTACGTATAAAAGTTTTAGATAATGTCATTTACTATAACTTTTGTTTTTAACATATTTTTGTATCACCGGTTGATTAGGAGTTATTCGTGAAATACCGATAAACCGGAAGTAGCCGTTATGTACTTTGTGGGCGCTCTTACTTAAAAACGATGCATTATATCAACACCAAATTTCATATATAGTACTTTATTTAGTTTCTTAAGAGTTGATTAGTTTTTGGAGGAAATCGGTTTACCGGAAGTCGAGCTGTATTCTTCAAAGCTCATTTCCAGTTTTCAAAATATCTCCGTAAATATGATATTTAGGTATATACTATTATTTATAAAAGTTTTAGAAAATAAAATTTACTATAACTTTTGGAAGAAACATATTTTTGTATCACTGATTGTGTAGGAGTTATTCATGAAATACTGATAAACCGGAAGTTGCTGATTATGTACTTTGTGGGCGCTCTGGGCTCTATGGGCGAAATGCCAATTTCATCGTTTTTCATCGATCATGTCCCGTAAAACATTATTATTCATGTTTTTGGCGTCAAAGATAATAATATATATATATTAATCACTCATATTCCAAGTTTAGATGGAATATAGAGTTCGAAATTACTGCGGTAGATAAATATTTACATCTTATATATATGGAGAAAGTCATGTGCTGGCCACATCAGATTTTTTTTTTCTTTTGAGGACCGTCCCGATATGATGCCGATATGAAATTAGTGTTGTTGATCTGCTTGCAATATGCAAGCTACATTTTACTCGTATATATTTAGGTATATCCGGAGAAGCGTCTATATAAAATAGATACACATTTATAGGGGATCAATATTCTAACCATGTTCCACAAGTGCCACTGACTTGAAAATTTTACGACGTATTGGCCATAACGTGCAACCACCAGAAAAAAGCTGACTTTGAACCTCAGTGCCATGGGTTTTATTCCAAAAGGCCCCAAAGTCGCGATTTTCTCCATAAAGATACATGTTGGGGATTTTTGAAAATTTTTTTGAGGCACTTCCTGGAAAATTATAGAATTGAAATTCAAGGGAACTCGCTAGAAACCGTGTATGTCTAACAAAAATCAAAAAGACATCTTAGGATATTTTCCATGGTTCGATGCTAGGTCGGGGCAAAAATTGCCCATTTAAAATGTATTGTGGCGATTTTTAAGATTTTTTTTGGACCCCTTCCCGATGGCATGTAAACTTGAAATTCAGCATGGGGTTGGAAATAATAAATATATTTCATAATCAAATGTTCCCTATTCGCTGATGGTCCTTGGTTCGATCTCAGAGGGCCATTTACATTCCTCAATGCATTTCTTACGGAGATAACGGAAACAAATTTTAGGTACTTCCCGGCATGCTATCGACTTCAAACTTTGCATGATAGAAGAGCAAGTCTTTACAAATCAAACTGTACATTCGGAGCTTACAATATTTCCTGGGTTCGACACCAGGTGTCTCTGCAATCAGAAGTTGGTCCGATTTTTAGGAATTATTTTGAAACCTTTCACAATAATATAGAAACTTGAAATTCGGCATATAGATAGAGATCATAAATAACTTTCAGAAACCTGTCTTAGATTTCCAAGATCGTCCTTGGTTCGAATCCAGAGAGCCATTTACATTCGTGAAAATTAGAACGTTTTTTGAGGCAGTTGTAGCCAATATTTCTGCTTGAATTTTCACACATAGTTAGAGATGGTGATCTTCTATTGTGCTGCATAGTAAGTTCACAGTAAAGACCCGGGTACGATGCCAGACGATGAAATTTCAGCGAATTTTAAGAAAAATTTCAATCCTTTGATTTTTCTTTTGAGGACCGTCCCGATATGATGCCGATATGAAATTAGTATTGCCTATCTGCTTGCAGTATGCAAGCTACATTTTACTCGTATATATATATCCATGAATGAATCCGGAGAAGCATCTATATATAATAGATACATTTATAGGGGATCAATATTCTAACCATGTTCCACAAGTGCCACTGACTTGAAATTTTTACGACATGGTGGCCATGACATGTTACCTCTACAAAAAGCCGACATGTAACCTCAGTGTTATGTGTTCGATTCCAGATGGCCCCAAAGTCCCGATTTTCTCTATAAAGATACATGGTAGTGATTTTCTAGAATTTTTTTGAGGCACTTCCCAGGAAAGTAGAGAGTTGATATTTGAGAGATCGCTAGATACCGTGCGTATCCGACGAAAACTATTAAGACATCATCGAAGATTATCCTTGGTTCGACGCTAGCTCAGGGTAAATATTCTTCCGTTTAATTTACATTGCGATTTTAAAGATTTTTTTTTATCACTTTACGATAAGATGGAAACCTGAAACTCGGCATGTGGATAGAAATCGTAAATATCTTCTATGCACGTATTTGAACGTGATTGTCTTTGGTTCGATTCCAGAGAGCCATTTACACTCCTCAATGCATTTCCTATGGAGATATCGGAAATTTTTTTAAGGACTTCCCGTTATGATATTGACTTCAAACTTTGCATTAAATAAAAGCAAGTCTTAAAAAGTCATACGATCTATTTACAGCAACCAATAAGTCCTGGGTTCGACACCAGGGATCTCTAAAACTAATAATTGTTACGATGTTTAAGAATATTTTTGAACCCCTTTCCCGATAATATAGAAACTTTAAACTTGGCATGTAAATAAAGATCATTGATATATTTTAAGTACGTGTTTAAGATTTTCTTGATCATCCTTGGTTTGATCCCAGAGAGCCATATACATGGCCAAATGCATTTCAGATGGGGGTAATAGAGTCTTATTTCAGGACCTTCCCGGTATGATATGGACTTCAAACTTTGCATTAAATAAAATCAGATCCTAAGAAGATATTATGCCTATTCGCATCTTCCAATACGTCCTGGTTTCGACACAAGGCGTCTGCAAAAATAAGAAATTGCAACAATTATTAAGTTTTTGTCAGCTCTTCCCGATATCATTGACACTCAAAAATTGGCATGTGAATAAAGATTATAAATACATTTTATATGCTTTTTATAAGCTTTTAGCAACTTTTATAAGGAGAATTAAGGAAATGCAGGACGTCCTTTGAGGCAGTTGCGGCAAATATTTCTGCTTGAGTTTTCACACATAGTTAAAGATAGTGAACTGCTGTAGTGCCTCATAGTAATTATCACCAGGAAGACCCAGATTCGATGCCGGATGGATAAAATGATGCGAATTTTAAGAATATATTCAATCCATTTTTTCTTTTGAGGACCCTCTCGATATGATGCCGACTTGAAATCAGTGTTATCGGTATGCTTGCAGTATGCAAACAACATTTTACTCGTACCTATATACATATATATATGTACGAGTAAGATGTAGCTTGCATACTGCAAGCAGATCGACAACATCAATTTAATGTCGGCATCATTTCTGGACGGTCCTCAAAAGAAATAGAAAGGATTGACATATTCTTACGATTTGCAGCAATTTAATCGTCTAGCGTTGAACCCGGGTCATTCTGGTCAACTTACTATGCAGCGCAACAGAAGATCACCTTCTCTAACTACTTGTGAAAATTCAAGCATAAATATTCGCTGCAACTGCCTCAAAGGACGTCCTAATTTTCACATATATTCCTTATGTGAGAAATTGCAATGTGCTCAGCACCCTGATTATGTAACTGTGAGAACGGTGAGAGCGACGTCGTTGCCAGGGGCAACGCCATACAAACGACGAAGGGTGATATCAGCGATTATCTATCCGTGAGAGCGCTTTTTCTCACCTTCCCACCGTCGTACGCGATGACGGCTGGGAAAGGCCGTGAGAAGCAGTGAGAAACGTCATAAGAAATCGATTATGTACAATAATTTGATTATTAGCCTAATAATATTGTTTTTATGATTTATTATGCGTTAAGTTTACGTTAAAAAGCATTTATTTACCAAATAATCAGTATACTGAGCATAAAAATTGTTGTTTTGACACCATAAGTACGGGGTAACGTCAGTCAACTGTCTTTGTTTTGGAAACAACGGACGCGACGGAGACATAAAATATTGCTAATTTCTGTAGTTTCTGTTGCTGCAATACTACTGTTTAGACTCATGTAGTCTACTAAATACTTGAGTTGTCTTTCGTTAGCCCTCCCTCCTCGATTAGCTTTCTTTCTGAAATGATTTGTAGAAAACTCGTAGAGATATTAATTCTTTCTTTAACAGCAGAATATTATTCGATATGCAAATGAAAAATCTTGCTTCAACTTCAACGTATAAATAAGAAAAAAACTTTCAGTTGTCGCTTCATGCTTTAGAAGTTAATTAATAAAAATATGTAATGCTATTACTATTTTACATCTCAACCTAATAACTTTTAATACGAATTAGTAATTTAGTGAACTTGTGGGTCATAATAAGTCTAATGACTTTATATTGCAGAAAATTCAGTTGATCCTAGCCACACACTTTCAGAGTGAGTATATTTTCCTTTCTGTCAAAGTTTTGAATTTGATAATAGTCCAAGAGCATTAATTGAAACATTACAAACATAATTCGTCTTGATATTTTCAAAACAATTAATCATCTTCATTTAAAATACTACGTTAAAGGAAACTTTGTTGTGTTGATCAATGTGCATACGTAAATTGAATTACAATGAAATTATTAAAGCAATTATATTTTTAGGGATCACGATTGTTAATAGCGAGAAACGGGATAATACGCTTAACAGCAGAATTTTAAAACATAATTTTTACCTCCGCTACCATTCCAAGATATCTAAGTAAATTTTTAAAAATTAAATACTTCATTATTATTATTGAAACACGCGGTCTACAGAAAGTTTTACTTCAATCTTTTGGAATGGAAAAGTAATGCAAAGTATCGCCTGAATCTATTTACTGTATCCACGATAATTAATATGATATTGAAGATACGAAATTACATCTTAAACGTAATATTTACTTCCAAAGTGTAACATAATTTATTTATGTTAATTACTCTCACTCGTACGGCTTCTATTAATGGATAATTATTATTATTATGATTAATAAGCTTTTGCTTGCGCTGTTCAAATTTGGCTCAAAACACCGCCGGCGCTGTGGTGCGCAATTGTTTGATTATGTGTCAAGGTTTTTCATTGGTTCTTCAGATTTTCTAATACTACCAACACAAAAACATAAAAATCTAACCTACGGCCGTCCTAAGTGCTATGACGGTGAGTTACGTGATCGCTCGCTGTCACCGACCGTCATAGCAAGCGGTGTTAGCTGTCAGCCGTCGTCATATCTCTCACATTTACGTAATCAGGGTGCTGGCATCGAACCCAGGAACAGCATGGATTTATCTAATTTTTTTCTTAAAAAAAGTCTTAATATACATATTCTATCTAAGCAAGAACTTCCTATTATATGGAATTATATTATTGTTATCGGAACTTCTAATTATATAATTGTTATCGGTTAAACCCGCGCATTTTAAGCTTGAGAATCATACTAGTAAACTTTGGAAAGAAATGGGCTATCGTAAAATCATTTATTTTAATCAACATTGCCACATATCTTGGCTGACAGTCCCATTCCACCGAATTGCAGACTTATATTTCAGTTTGTAAGTTTGTTAGGTCTAACCCCTCGTTAGAATCGACTCGTTCGAAATTTAGGATATTCCCGGAGGAAATGTCAGGATTCTTTCCAACAAGCATATGGGATTGAAGGTGTGTAGGTAGGAATATCGTTTCCGATGGGATGAAAGAATGGGAAAACAGAGAGATTTTTCGTTTGATGCAGCTGTTTATTTTTTCATAAATAAAATGCGTTACACGTTTTTACATTTTGTAATGCTGAGGCGTAGTCAGGGATAGGAAGTGGGATCAGTAGGGAGCGCATTCCTTGGGGATTGGGATGCTGATGGTCTTGGTGACCTGTTTACGGCTGAAGTCGGGGTTGGCACCCTTCTTCACCATCTGCACGTAGTGGCGAGAAGCGTCAGAGTTGGCTACGCAGTGGAAGGGAACCTGTGAAGAAATGTAAAGAGAGTAGTGAGTTGGGCGGTTCAGGTGAGGCCGTGGTTATCGCACTGGGAGGGAAGGACCCACCTTCTTTTCGATCTTTCCCTGTGGACGGCATTTCTCCCCGCATGCGGGCTGAGGCTGCATGGAGAAGCAGGTGGTGTCTTCGTCTTCGAGCACCTTGGTGCGGTACTGCGTGCATCCGGAGGAGGAAGGCTTTTGCTTCTTGGTGGCGTTCTTGGTGTTATTCCTTTGGTAATGGTAGCCGGTACTGTAATCATGCTCGCTGACGACTTCCCATGGGGTGGCGGTCTGGCGGTAGCAGGGAGCAGACGCAGCACGGCGCTGCATATCCTTGGCTTCTCCCTGGCAGGTTTGGTCGGCTATGGCATAAGTGGCGACGAAGTCTGCGGCGTTCTGCACGATGCAGTTCTTTGGCGTGGTGAAGTCGGTGGAGGACTCGCCGTCGTATGTTCCGCAGAGACCGAGGATGTCGCCTCTATAGGTGCTGTTGGCCTGGAAGGAATATTGAACGTGAGCAGGGCGTGGGAAGCGACGGAACAGTAGCCACGATTCGCTGTTGATGAACACGCACCATTATGTAGGCTCCGTATCCGTTGTACATGAGGTAAACTCCGTACTCTGGTGCCTCGAAGACGACGTCACCGCTCGGGAATGCGTAGGCATAGGCGATGGTCTCTCCTTCATCGTCTTCGATTTCGGTGACGCTGCGGTGGGACAGAGGGAGGGGAGTCTGGTTGTAGACGAGGTGTCCATGGGCGGATCCGCTCTCTTGGGAGGCAGAGGAGCCAGTGGGCTTGATTTCGAAGACCTTGTCTCCGAGGACGACCTTGATCTCCTGAGGAAGGAAGAAGAGAGTGATGAGAAAGTGTGGAGGAGGGGGAGTGTGGCGGAGTCGCAGCGCGTTGCTTACCTTCTTTTTGTCGCCCGCTTCACGGGCGAGAATAGCAACGTCCTTGAAGTCGGGAGAAGAGCTGGAGGAGCTGGAGTCGTCGTCCTCGGGCCTGGTAACCATCATGGCGTGCCAGCACTTACCGAGGCGCGCGGTATAGGTCTTGTTGTCGTAAGTGTTGATGGCGTTTCCGTCGAGGGAGCAAGAAGCTGTGGAGAGGAGGGAATAGGGTGAGTATTGGTGGTCGCATTAGATTAGGTGTAGATAGAGTGTAGATAAGGGAGCCGACAGGGGCAGCGCGACCTACCTGGGTACTGAAGCCCTGTGATCGTGTTGAGGTAATCCTCATAAGCGGAGTCCGAGGGGTGCTGAACGAACACGGAGCGCATGAGACGGCTCACGCGAACGTTGTTAAAATCGGCATTGAAGTGAGGTGCGGACAGTGAGACGTTCACGGCCTCGAGATCCTCCGCAAAGTCAACTTCCAACTGGACTCTTCCTTCCTTGTTTTTGACGTCGAAGACGTTCTCGTCCAAATAGGGGAAACCGAGCCACTTAGCCAGGCCGTAAGCCTTGTAGGTATAGTTCTTGAGGGCGGTTGGGAGCTGAGTGGGAGGAAAAAAGTTATGAGTCGTGTTCGGAGAGGTAAGTCGGAGAAGGAAATGGAGCCGCGATTCTTACCTTATCGTAGTTGATCTCGTAGGTTTTGTAGTCGAGCTGGTTGGCGCGGTATGTCACGTTGCGGCAAGCAGGCAGCAGGTAGTTACCCTGTTGCATTTGGGCCATGCACAACTGTGACAAGGGAGAGCGGCGGAGGTATTCCTTCCTCTCGGGCGTCTGCTCCGACTTACCCTATTGTGGAGAGATGACATGGCTCTCATGAAAGTCTGCTGCAGTGTGCATTGCATTTTGGCGGTGGCGGCGTGGATACTAACCTTGATGGTGATTTCGGGATGGCCGGTCTGGCACTTCTCTCCGAATGCGATTTCCACGTTGTCGTATGAGGTGGGATTTGCTTTGAGTGCTTGAGCGTAGTTCATGAGAGGAACGTTGGGATACTTTCCTTCGTAGGCGGCACAGAGCTGAAAGAGGACACGTCAGGTATAAGATGAGAATGCCTCGACTACCGAAAATAATTGGATGGGTGGGGCTCGAAAGTCTTACCTCGAAAGGCTTAGGGAGGGAGTGCTTGTAGAAGAAGAGAAGACGTGACTTTTCGTCCACGTCGCTGTCGGCCATGGCGACGGTGGCAACGTAAGTGATGTCTTTCTTTCCCTTGAACACGACGGCCACATCCAGGACGGAGGCGGTGCTGTCTGTAGGAAGGTGTAGAGAGGATTAGTAAAGGTGGCGGAAAAGTGCAGGAGGCGGTCGCTTTCGGCGGGATACTCTACTCACTGCGAATTCCTGCGGATGCTTTCTTGAAGAATTCCTTCTGCCTCTTGTCGCTGATCGGTGCGTAGTAGGATGGCTTGGCCAGTCCGGCGCCGAATTTCTGTCCCTGGTATTCCTGAGATTTATCGCTGTCAGACTTGGAGTAATGCTCCTGTTCGTAGTCCTCGTCTGAGCCTGGAAGCCGCAAATGATTCACATCGGAACGTATTCCCATGGGAGACGTAGAGACACAATGCTACAAATAGGCTACTTACTGAGGTCGGCCGTGAAGGTGACGGAATCGGAAGGGCTCTGGCGAGCATCAAGCCAGAGGTTGATGTTGTTCATCTTGGTGGCCTTCTCTGCCCATGGGTAGAGGAGGAATGAGATGGCGTCGTGACGCTGAGCCTTCTCGTAGATCCACTTGGTGTCGACGTACTTCTGCTCGGTGGTGTAGTTGAGGCGGAAAGCGAAACCGGTGGTGTCCTTTCCGAAGTAGGTCATATACTGCGAGGAAGGAGGAAAAGAGCCGTATAGAACGTATAATAGGAGTGCATAAGGCGTAAAAGATAGAGAGGTCTTACCGTTTGAGGCTGCCGACGGTGGGCGATCTCGTGATCATTTCCTTGGCTGACGGGACTGAGGTCCAGGATGTTATGCTTGGCGGTATATGGCCAGGTGCTGTAGTGGAAGAGGAGGGAAGAGGATTGGTTGTACAGAGGCTTGAGGGTGAGGTTGACTCTGTCGTTGACGGTGTCGAGGGAGAAGTTGGCACGGAAGGGCAAGTTGATCTGCACGTTCTTGTCGAGACCGGCGATGTATCGCTTGTGCGTGAGGGGAGCGACGAAGCTGATCTTGGCGGCCATGCGCGAGGAGTAGCTGCGGGACGGAAGGAGAGCGTTATGAGTGATGCAGTTTCGGCAATTTCGGTTAAGCGAGGCAGAGATGGATAACTTACACATATTGAAGGTTGGCGGTAGCGTTGACGGTCTTGGGCATGGGGATGGAGGAGTGGGATCCAGAGGAAACATCCGGTTGGATCTTAGCGGTGATGTTGCCTCGGATGGATACGTAGGTGGGGCACTTGAGAGTGTAGACGAAAGGCAGACCAGTCTCGGTGGGGAAGGCGAGCGTGAGAGCGTACTGGTTGTAGAGCTTGGTGTAGTTGAAGGATTGGCCTTCGCGGAGAGCGTGGGCGGCTTGCTTGATCACTGAAAGAAGTTAGATACAGGTAAGCTTGGAGGAGAGTGGAGAAGGGGCTTCGAGCGCACCGGGGATCGTTCGTACCATGAGGAATGCTTTCGATGGTGTTGTTATCGAAGGTGTAAAACCTCTCGGTGCCCATAGCGCGGAAGAGGATGTTTCCCTCGATCTGCTCGGTCTCCCAAGGCTGGACGTTGAGAATCTCCTTGATGTAGTCGGTGTTGAAAGGGCTGTGGCTGGAGGAAGGCTTTCCCTTCTTGTGGGACTTGGAGTTCTTGGGAGAGTAGGAGTCTTCGAACTGGTCGCTGACGGCCTCAGCGATATCATCGATGCTGGAGGTCATCAGGCCGATCTGTGGCAAGGCAGAGTAGGTGTGGTTAGTTTTTGGGGGAGTAGCGATGAAGGACGAGGTGTTCGCGATGATACTCACGGCCATGTTTTGGGTCTTGAGTCCTCCGACGTTTTCGCGGTAAGTGAGGAACATGCTGGACGGGGTGAGGCTGTCGGAGCTTCCGATGTAGCTCAACTCCTTCAGGTATGCGATTCCCATTTCCTTGACCATGTAGCTCTTGATGTAGGAAGCGGAGTGTTGAATTCCGAATTCCTTGCGGGTGAGGAGGTGAACGGCGGACTTGGCGTTACTCCTCCTGCAAGAGAGAAGCAGGTGAGTGAGGGTGGCATTCTCAGAGGCCGAGAGGGTGATTTTCTCCGGTGACTCACAGCTGCTGGTGGTGTGGGCCCTCGAGGGCGGCAGCGGATTGGATGGCTGACTTGACGGCGGCGCTGACGTGGTTGCTCACGTCTTGGTTGGTGAACTCGGCCATTCGCTGGAGCATGAAGGCAGGTGGGCCGGTCCTCATGAGGACGAACACGGCTGCGCATCGCACTTCATGTGCTTCGGCTTGGTTTTGGTAGACGTTGAAAAGCACGCGGCGGGCGACCTTGGGATAGGTTCGGGCGAGCATGTTGAGGGAAGAAACCATGAGAGTTCTCTGGAAGGTGGACATCTGTTCCTGGCCTTCAAGGTATGGCTCGAAAACGCTGAGGATCATAGGGTGACCCAGGTTTCCGAGGGCGCGGATGTACACCTGGATGGCGTGGCTGTCGGCGCGCTTGACCGCGTTGCGGAGGGCCTTGGCCAGGTAGGGTATGTATCGCTCGGTGATGTTCTTGTGTCCGATGGGGGAGAAGCGACCGAAGGCGTGCACGCCATAGTGATTGTGGGCGGTCTGCTTGTTCACCTGAGCCTTGCGCGCAAGGTTGGTGAAGGCGAGAATGACGGTGGTGTTAAAGAAAGGCTGTTTGACGACCTCGGGCGAGGTGCTCAAGTCCTGGAAAGAGAGAGAACGTTCCGTTAGCCACTGATGCGAGTCCAATCGGGAATGGAAATGGAAAAGGAGACACTCACGAAGAAGGTGCTCATATACTCGGGTGTTGGAGTCCTGGTGGACTGCGCCAGGGTGGCGATGAGTTCTGCGGCCTCGTGTCCGTGGATCTTCCTGGCCTTGATCCAGTCTCTGATGGCGAGGAGAGCTGGTGCAGTTCCGCAGGTGGCAACGGCGTCCCTCACGACGGCCCTTGAAGGATAGAGAGAAGCCGCGTGAATTCGCGTCCGAGGAGACGAATGCTCGAGGTTAGGGTTAGGATAGGGGCTCACCATGGGTTGGCTGGCTGGTTCTTTCCGGGTGCCTGGTAGGTTTCGGAGGCGACCTTGCGGATCTGGTTGTAGGTCATGGTGCGCAAGACGCGGACCACGGTGGAGAACTTGGCGAGGGTTTGACTTTTGGGAATGGAGGAAGCGTTCTGAAGCTCGTGAGCGATCTGATAGCTGAGCTTCTTCACAGCGGAGACGGCATCGAGGTTTTTGGCGGCCTGGATGGAGTAACCCTCCAAACCGACGAAGTAGGGAAGGAGAGGAATGTGAGGTGGGTACTCCATCTTAGGATGCTGCTGATGCTCCTCGCTGGAGCTTGAGCTAGAGCTAGAATCGGAGCTGGAGTCGGAGCTGGAGCTGGAGTCGGAGCTAGAGCTGGAGGAAGAGGAGGAGGAGCTGGAAGAGCTGTCTTCCTCACTGGTGTCGCTGCTGCTGCTGCTTTCGCTGCTGCTAGAGGAGGAGGAGCTGGAGCTGTCGGAGTTGCTGGAACTCTCGCTGCTTTCGCTGGTGCTGCTGCTGCCTCCGTTGCTTACGCTGTCATCGCTGTCGTTTTCGCTGCTGCTCCTGCTGCTGCCGTTGCTGGCATACTTCTGCTTGGGGGCGGATCGGCGAAACCTGCCAGGAATCCTGCGGGGTTTGCTCTCTTCGCTGGACTCGCTGGTGCTGGAGCCGCTCTCGTTGCTTCCGCTGCTGCTGTCGCTGCTGTCCATGCTGCTGCTGCTGTTGCTCTCGCTGTCGCTGCTGGAATCTCCGTCCTTAGGTTTTCCCTCGGTGGAGAAGGGTGAGTTGTACTCGTACACGAGGTCGTTGACTGTGCGCGGGTTGGGCACGGAGGGGTAGGAGCCAGAGGCGCTACGCACGGAGACGAGCGTGAGGTTCATTCGGCTTCCGACCATTCCCTTCTGACCGTCGTACAGAGCGGGGCTGACGATGGTCTTTGCGGTGGTCACAGAAGACTGGATGGTGTACTTCTTGGGGGTTCCGGAAATGACGATCCTGCTCACGGAGGAGCGCTGCCGAGAGGAGAAAGAGTGGAGGTGAAAACCTGGAAATCATGCATTTAGCCAAATTCACGCGACGAATGCCGTGTCTACTTCGCCTTTTCACGAGCGCGCACGGAAACGATGTTAGGTGCGGAGTGGGAAGTGGCATTTGAAGGCTCTCTGACGGAGGGCGCCTGTTGAAGGGGAGGAAATCGGTCGTCGAGCGAGAGTTGGTGACAACCGATTGATTTCGGTAACGCTGACCTCCAAAACTGCGGCTCGAGGGTAGCCACCTGTCGCGAATTCAGCACTCAGAAAATCGGAATTAGCACATGCTGCTCAAAGGCAGAATGCGCGGGGGAGAATACTTAGTAAAACAAAGAACGGTTTTTAGAGGCGGCGAGTACTTACGTAGAGGAATTGACCCATCCGGTTGTCGGCTGGCTCCATTTCGGAGAGGCCGCTGAAGCCGTAGTGGTAGGCCACCCTCTTGTCGCAGTTGCTGAAATTCTTGGTTTTGATGATGTCGTAGAAGCGTCCCTCTCCGCGGAGGCTCTTCAGGGGAGCAAGAGCCGGCATGGACTGCATGGCGTAGTCCGGCAGCGGCGCGAAGTTGTACTCCACCTCGCATTCACCGGTGACCGTGTCCTGTAAAGGGCGACACGAGTGAGTGAAGAGATCTGAGCGAGAGGCGCGGCGCTGTCTCTAGGCACGGGCATCTCACCTCCATGGTGCGGAAAACGCTCTTGTGCGCATCGAGGTCTGGAACTTGGCTGGGTTTGCGCCTCCTGATCTCGTTGGTGCCGTTGACGTCCACTTGCAACTGGCTCACCACGCTCTTGACGAGGTTCACCTCAGCCGTGGACAGTTCCTTGGGCAGCACGAGCTGATCCACCTGTGGGAATAGTAAGGCGTTTAGAATGCGTCCGCGCTCGGCTATGTCCGCACCGTAGAGTAGCAGAGACACTCACCACCCCCTTCTTGTACTTGATCTCGAAGGGCTTGGTGGAGAACGGGAGGGACCTCCAGCTCAGCGCCTTCTCCGGGATGGAAGACGTCCAGCCTCCGGATAAGTTGGCGTGAACTTGGGAGTACCTCGGCTCGGAGATCTGAGGATAGGAGAGATTATATGTGCATCGTCGCTCTTCCTAAGAGAGGCATCGTACGCAAATTTGAGCACTCACCCTCGCCCACAAGACATCGGGGTTCTTCGGTGTGATCGTGAGAGTGGCAGTGCTCACGACGCCCACCCACTGGTCCGCGACCTGGTGGAGAGAGGCGAGAGTCCTTCCGTTGATGTTGTACTTATATTCTTGTCCAGTTTTCCACGCTGCGAGAAAATTAACGTTAGAGAGAATAGGGAATGATAGGCGCAGCGTACGTACAAGCGTATGAGCAAAAAAATCGCTTACCATTTTCGGCGGTCGCCAGCCCAACTGAAAGGGAAAGACAGCGTTAGTATGTTTCTAAATGGTACTTCCAAGTAACATCCTAACCGTGAACAATTTTTTTTTTCGCTTATGAATGCCCTTTACGTCGCTTCTCAAATATGGCCTCGGATCTTTCGAGGAAAGAATGAATGTCGCTTTGACAGGGAGTACTCACCGACGAGGCAGAATATGAGTGGAGTCCACATCTTGGCCCGAAGTGAAGAGGAGATTCCTCCGGCGGCTTATATAGAAGTGCCGTTCGGCAGATGTCAGCGATCTCGCACGCCGATTATCCATCGGCCTTTGATTTCTCAGCACGCGCCACCATCTCCACGTGCCGTATTTCCCGTGGTTTGCGTCAACGGAAATCCGTCAGTAAAGATGCGAAGTTTGGGTGGTAATATCACCACCGATTTTCAATGGCCATGAGGAGATCGCGATTCGCGGAATGCTTGGATCCGTACACGCAAACTTAGGCAGCGTCGTATGTAGGAATGCCGGTTGAATTCCACGTGAGAGAAATGAAGGCTTTGTATCCCAATTAAATCTTCGATAAGGCTGGGGGGAATGAGGGTCAACTTTTTCTTTGAAATTTCGTTCTAATTAGGAAATTATCTCATTGCACTGAAGCATCTTGCGTTTTAAATACGCACTAGAAACTCGTTTCTATTATATTTCCCATGTTATATTTCACCATATAACGCAGAATGTCACGTAATAACATAGACAATTATTTATTTTTTAACAGAAGGAGATTCGGAATGCGAGTTTGGGATGCAAACGGAAATTTCGTCGAAGGAGGCCCGTAGTTGAGAAAGTTATTCTCGATACAATTTTACATCGTCAGCATTTAAATTTGGTTAATTCGGATGTGGTAAGTGTCGGAATGCGTGCGTTTTGAAGTAGATGAGGGGTCGAAAGAATTCTGATTGCCGATGTTACCAAACTGTCAATTTTTTGCTCCACGAGGAGATGGATTATTTATTTTTACTTTCTCCATATACGAAGTATAGAGAAAGTATTGTTTTCATGAAAAAATTGGACTTCGAGATTTCAACGGAAATACATGTTTTGGGGTCCCTAGAACACGTTTTGACCATTTTCGGAATGATGTCTGTGTGTATGTTTGTGTGTGTGTGTGTGTGTGTGTGTGTGTATGTGTGTGTGTAATAGTGGGCGCTCTAACGTAAAAACTATAAGTCTTATCAAGACCAAACTTCATGTATAGTACTGTGGTGTGTGCTGTCAGAGTTGATTAGTTTTTGGAGTAAATCGGTCAACCGGAAGTCGAGCTTTATTCACTCAAGCTCATTTCCGGTTTTCAAAATATCTCCATAAATATGATATATGCGTATATTGTATTACTTATAAATGTTTTAGAAAATGAAATTGACTATAACTTTTGTATGAAACATTTTTTTATATCACTGATTATTTAGGAGTTATTCATGAAATACTGATAAACCGGAAGTTGCTCATTATGCACTTTGTGGGCGCTCTGGGCTCTATGGTCGTAAGGCCAATTTCATCGTTTTTCATCGATCATGTCCAGAAGAACATTATTTATAATGTTTTTGACGTAAAAGATGATAATATATAAATTAATCACTCTTCTTCCAAGTTTAGATGGAATATTGAGTTCTAAATTACTGTCGTAGATAAATATTTACATCTTATATATGGAGAAAGTCATGTGCTGGCCACATCAGATTTTTTTAACTCAATGCGTTATAGTTACGATTCAAGGATTTCATGTTTCACCGGATATGTAGTGGGCTATTTGTGATGAACTCTTGCCAATAAACGAAAGTTGTTTTAGGATACCGGGCATTGAAACTAAGCCACTCTCGCAATAATTCCGCACAAGCATATGGTTGCCTTTTGCATTTGCAGTCTCGCATAAATTTTACGCGACTAAGTCATTACGAGTGGACATTACTGAAATTCCCGGGTATATATACAATATTTACTACGTTTCGGAGAATCCAGGAGAGGAAATTAGTTTTGTGAATCAGATTCGCTCGTATAAAATCTTTCTCTAATTTCATGTATTTACCTTCTCGTTGCTTTTCTTCCGCATTCATAGAGCATAGAATAACTCGCGTTGATAGTTTCGGCCTTCACTTGGTGGAAGATCATAATAAAAAAAAATTGTTCTACATCCCTTAGTCTGTGTATTTCTATAAAAATCCTTTTCTGATGAAACGATTCTTCTAGTCATGTAAGAAATGGAAATTGACGGAGTGCTTTTGCTAACTCATACTAAATCAAAATTAAAATCTTTTTGATGTAAGATCCGATATAAATTACGTTTTCTACTATCACCATTAATGATTTTTAACCTCGTCGTATGCTCCCTTCTGTAGGGGAAAGCTCCCTAATTTTGTATCACTTTTTACATTTTTTAATTTTATAAAGCTCAAACTCCTTGTTACATGCTAATTGAAACCATTTAATTCTTTTCAATGTGAAATAATGCATAGAATCTATAATAAAATTTTGAAAATCACACCGTAAAAGCAAAATATTTCTGAATTTATGAATATCTGCAAGTAGTTAAATCATCATCTTGTCACCTAATTTAAACCTTTGGTTACTTAAATTGGAACACCTATCT
This sequence comes from Sympetrum striolatum, assembly GCA_947579665.1. NCBI lineage: Eukaryota > Metazoa > Arthropoda > Insecta > Odonata > Libellulidae > Sympetrum > Sympetrum striolatum. The sequence goes on from OX388352.1 coordinate 32,423,062, forward strand.
TCCCTTTTAATTGAATTGAAAGATATCCATAGCAGTTAAGATAAATGTAATTTATACATTTTACTGTACTTGTACATCTTTTTTACTTTCTCCATATACGAAGTATAGAGAAAGTATTGTTTTCATGAAAAAATTCGACTTCGAGATTTCAACGGAAATACACGTTTTGGGGTCCCTAGAACACGTTTTGACCATTTTCGGAGTTATGTCTGTGTGTATGTGTGTGTGTGTGTGTGTGTGTGTGTGTGTGTATATGTGTGTGTGTGATAGTGGACGCTCTAACGTAAAAAATATTGGTCATATCAATACCAAACTTCATATATAGTACTGTGGTGTGTGCTGTCAGAGTTGATTAGTTTTTGGAGTAAATCGGTCAACCGGAAGTCGAGCTTTATTCATTAAAGTTCATTTCCGGTTTTCAAAATATCTCCATAAATATGATATATGCGTATATTGTATAACTTATAAAAGTTTTAGATAGTGTTATTTACTATAACTTTTGTATTTAACATATTTTTGTATCACCGTTTGATTAGGAGTTATTCGTGAAATACTGATAAACCGGAAGAAGATGATTATGTACTTTGTGGGCGCTCTAACATGAAAACTATTGATTGGATCAACACCAAATTTCATATATAGTATTTCTATTACAGTCGTTAAAGTTGATTAGTTTTTGGAGTTTATCGGTCAACCGGAAGTCGAGCTTCATTCTTCAAAGTTCATTTCCGGTTTTCAAAATATCTTCATAAATATGATATTTAGGTATATACTGTTATTTATAAATGTTTTAGAAAATATATTTTACTATAACTTTTGTACGAAATATATTTTTGTATCAGGGATTGTTTAGGAGTTATTCATAAAATACTGATAAACCCGAAGTTGCTCATTATGCACTTTGTGGGCGCTCTGGGCTCTATGGGCGAAAGGCCAATTTCATCTTTTTTCATCTATTATGTCCAGAAAAACATTATTTATAATGTTTTTGACGTCAAAGATGATAATATATAAATTAATCACTCTTCTTCCAAGTTTAGATGGAATATTGAGTTCCAAATTACTGTCGTAGATAAATATTTACATCTTATGTATGGAGAAAGTCATGTGCTGGCCACATCAGATTTTTTTTTATTGAAAGCGTTGACCGATCCATGGATGAAGCTGACCAAATGACAGTTTAGAATATCTCCTCATCAAAGCATAGAATCATTTCCTACCTAATGTGCCTTTTTGGACGTTAAGGTTACGACTCATTCCAGTCGTTTTTTTGTTACGTCAAATGCAAGATTTCTAACATCGAATTAGATTAAACCAAGCATCATCTCTTCATGTTTTAGAACGTGTTGCTCTAATTCCATTTCAATTTAAAGGGAATAACACTTAACTATGACCAAGAAGTTCATTTTACTTTTTACTTTTATTTAGAGCGTGCCTTTTTACTTTCTCCATGTACGAAGTATAGAGAAAGTATTGCTTTCATGAAAAAAATTGACTTCGGGATTTAGGGAAATAAATGTTTTTGGGTCCATAGAACACGTTTTGACTATTTTCGGAATGATGTCTGCGTGCGTGTGTGCTTGTGGGCGCTCTATTATGAAAACTATTCATAGTTTCAACACCAAACTTCATATATAGCACTGTGGAGTGTGCTGTCAGAGTTGATTAGTTTTTGGAGTAAATCGGAGGTCGAGCTTTATTCTTCGAAGCAAATTTCCGTTTCGGCAATATATCTTCATGAATATGATATTTATATACATATTTTTTTATAAAAGTATTAGAAAATGTGATTTACTATAACTGTTGTATTTACCTATTTTTGTATCACTGATTGTTTAGGAGTTATTCGTGAAATACTTATAAACGCTTTGTGGGCGCTATGGGCGCTGTGGGCGAAAGACCAATTTCATCGATTTTCATCGAACATGTCCCGAAAAACATTATTTCTAATGTTTGTGACGTAAAAGATAATATGATATAAATTAATCACTTATCTTCCTAGTTTAGATTGAATGTAGCGTTCGAAAATACTGTCGTAGATAAATATTTATATCTCATGTATGGATAAAATCATCTGCTGGCCACATCAGATTTTTATAATTTTCTTCCGGACGATCATCACACCAACTAAGAATGTCGTTATTTACCGTATATGCCGGCGTATAAGTCGACCCAGAGCTGAATTTCAGGTTTTAGCCTATGTTCAGCGTACTAGTCGTACCATACAAATGGCGACAACTTTTCCCCAGCTCTATTGTATGGGAAGAAAACTACGTTTACCATAAATATACGATAGCTTAAGGAATATTTACCGCATAAGATTCAGACGCCACAGTTGTTTCTTTCTGCTGCCATGCCAACTTCTCGCCTCTGCTTAACTAATACACAAGTTTCTTTCGTTGGTATTACTCAGGCTACACAAATAAAAATGTGTTACGAAACAGAAACACAATGATATTAAAAATACATTATAGAAATTATGGTAAAATAGCGTGGTAATATCAAATTACGACACTGCTAAAACAACTTCCATTAACCCTCGAGCGCCCACGGTTGCGTATACTCAACCGGCGTTATATTTTAGCAAATACTGTCCCTGACACCGCAACGCTATCCTAATCTGTTTATGAAACTGCTAAATTGTCCTCAAGAATTCTGCGTACATGATCCAATGAATTTCTGTTGCCATTAGTCGAGCATAGGGCAGAAAAGGTGGCAGTAGTAGATTGCGGTGCAGCTCACCCTCAACATGGATGTATGCTTCGTGTATGTAAAAGTCTAATTTTTATTTCCTTCATTTTCCGGAACCTATATTGCATGATTTCGTCGACAGATATTATAATTCTACTAACCATATCACTTGTTGGCAGATTAATTCCTTTATGTTAATGATATTTGGTCTTGATACATGTGGTTGCGTATACGCAACCACGGGCAGTAATGGTAGCAATAGCACCCCCTCTCAAATTCCAGCGATTTCATGGAATTCTCATTTCACGCTGCAACTTTTGGTGGAAAATTTTCAGTGACGAAGGCAATAACGAGTATCAATGTGCATAAATGACAATGTTCAGTGATATTACGTTGAAAGAAGTGCTGGAGTTTCTTGAATCTAATGATATTGACGGTGATTTAGATGCCAATTTCATAGAACCTCCGGAATGCAACATCGCTTCTGATGAAGATTCCGCAGAAGAAGATGACACCGGCAGAGTTTAAAATTTATCTGGTTGGAATTTGAGTACAGGTGCTGAAGTTGTTCACCGCAAAATACCTGACGACGTTTTAGGTGATATTGAGATTGTGCCTGCCGTCATTCCCGGAGAGCAGAATTACACACAAGCAACGCCGAGTGAGTCATCTGCTGCACGTAATGAGTGTTTGAAGGAAATTAGAGATATTTACAAATAGAAAATAAAAGGTATTCACAATCAAAAGAAATTTGTTTGGGAGGAAAAAGATATCAGTGATTTCCTGCCCTCTTTTCCGGAACAAAATTACTCTGACAGAGGATGTTAAGAATAAGGTTTAACAAATACTTTTTTCCACATATTTATTTGCAAAACGACCGGTTTCGGCACAGATCGGCCATCTTCAGTTAAGGAAGTTACATACAAGAAAGCTTATATAGGGAAAAATGAGGGGTAAGGTGGGTGTAAAGAAACAAAGCATTTCGAAAGGGTAGGGAGAAGGGGGTGGAAAGGAAGCGTTAGGTCTTGTGAGAACTATCCGGGGAGTAAAGGTTGGTCTTATCTTGGAGAGAGCTTTTTGGGAGAGTACAAAGAAGTAAGGGAGAGTAAGATACTGGAACTATTTCGTCAACTACGTTCTGGGAAGCAATTTTAGACGTTAAAATTTCTCTCTGCTCCAAGAAATTCATTTTGGGACCTTTTCGAAGGATATGCAGAATGTCAGGAATGAAAGATGAGGAATGGTGGGAATCATTTAGGTGTTGAGCAAAGTGAGAGGCGGGAGTATTATTTAAAAAAGAATGATTGTGCTCTTTTACACGGATATTGAAATTTCTCCCGGTTTGACCAATATATACGGATTCGCGATCGTTACATTTTAATTTATAAATACCTGATTTCAATTTTGTTCCTATTTTGTCTTTATTGTATACCAAGTAAGAACCTAGGCTGTGGTTATTGTAGAATGCAGGTTGAATGGTTTCTTTAGGGAGGATATTGGCAATTTTTAATGAACAATCATCTATGGAATTAAATCTTCGCCATTTGGGTGGATTTTCCGGTTGGATGACAGGTGGAAAAAAGATTATGTTAATTGTTAATTTCCGGATTTTTTTGGAAAGAAGTTTGTCTATTAATTTGGCTTTGAAACCGTTTTTTCAGCAATGTATTTGATTGTAGACAGTTCCTTATTGAAATCAACTTCGTCCATGGGATATGCGTTAGACGGTGAATAAGGGCATGGAAAGAAGAATGTTTTTGAGCGGGGTGATGGTTTGAGGAAGCAGGAATGGTATGGTCAGTATAAGTAGGCTTACGGAAAATGGAGAAGGTTATTTTGTTCTGGGTATGGTGAAGGGTGAGATCCAGGAAATTGAGTGAATGATTTTTTTCTAATTCTAAGGTGAACTTGATGGTCGGGTGAAGGGTATTTAAGTAATAATGAAATGATGAAAGCTGTCTTTCCGTACCCTTCCATAAGAAGTCCATAAAAATATTGGCGAGAAGAGGGGATAAAGGAGATCCCATAGCGAGACCCTCGTTTTGACGGTAAAACACGTCTTGAAATTTGAAGAAATTTTGTTTGGTGCAGGTTTGAATGAGTTTTTTAAAGTCACATATAATATCACTGCTCATGTTGGCACTGCGGAGGCGGTCTTCAATGACACTTATCACTTCACCCACTGGCACGTTGGTGAATAAATTACAAACATCAAAGGAAACAAATTTGGAGTTATGTTTAATATTTACATCTTTCAGTTTCTGAGTTAGGTTTATAGTATTCAATATGTGACTTTAAATAATATGCGCTCTTCCTGAACTTGCCAAACCAACAAATTGAGAAAGATAAGGTCTAAGTTTTTCTTGGCATTCTTTTGCTTTGAAGTAATCACTATTTTCCAAATAAGAGAATGTTTTGGTAAGAAAGCGGTGATACTCGTTGTAAAATGGTTGCAGACAAAGTAAAACGCTGTTGGAGAAACTTGGTAAACGAATTGAAATGCAACGGCTATACATGATTCCAGAGTAAAATATTTTCATTGGAGGAACTGATGGTACTGGCAAACTCTAACATAGATCATTGATGCTGCGCTTCAAAATGCATGGGTGCAGGCATCCAGTTGCGCGCAGGTAGAATTCAGGTGATGCATCGTCTAACATCATATTTTGAAATATGGCAAGCCTTACAGGAAGGGAAAACGAGGAATGTAAGAATTAGAGCGGCTACGGTAGAACAGCGATTTGATTCGATTGGATATTTTATAAATGTGAACGGTGATAAGAGAAGACGTAAATGTGCAGGAGAATTTTGTAAAACAATATATCAATCATCATGAAGGAAGTGCAATGTTGGTTTTTGTGTTTGTTGAGTACATTCAATCGTATGGATTCAATACAAACAGAAATAACATAAAATTAATACATTTATACGAAAAAATATCTCTAGGCGTTCGAGGGTTAACTGCTAACGCTAAGTCGTAACTAAGGTATTATTTCTTCATTGCCTCGAGTGCCTAATTCTAGGTTTTAACCTACCTTCTTAACGTGTTGATGCACCCAGATCGCTTTCGTTAATATAGAATTACGTACGAATTCCGTTATTCATAACAGAGGTGATGAAATGGGAGTCTTTAGACCCGTGCTCTCAGTCAATTGGAAGCTTTTCTCGATTGACCTGCTAGCCATAGTCACTTTCAGCTACATGTGCATCCTCCACGATATTCATGACATTAAATATATTTTTTAAAGTTTTTAGATATAAGTTCAGATAATTCAGATGGCGTAGAGCTTCCGACTATGGTCTCTCTCAAAGGAATCATTGTTTTTGGAATTTCCCGAGAGCATTCGCCTTTTGTCCCATTGGATCCAGTCCATCTCATATTGACTTTCATCGAAATATTTTCTTACCATTTGATAATATTATAAATTTATAATCGTTTAGATGAAGGATATTTAGTAAGTATCACCCAATTGTTTGAAATAGGATTTTTCCGAGGCTTTCATGAATACGTTTCGGAACTTTGCATTTACCTAGGCGATAGGTTACCGGAATTAAAGATGGAGTAGATGATACTGTATCTAATGTTATCAAATTTCCCATGTTCGTGAACGTTCTCCTCTTTTCCAGTTAAAGAAATGTGGGTAATTCAAACGATGTTACCTCTGGCATAATCTTAGGCTTCTTCCACCATTATCAGTTTTCCTTATTTCCACTTTCCTTTATCCCTTTTACTTTGAGTTTCAACGATTAGCAGGTTATGCAAGTTCCTCATGCTTGTTTTACCGATACTGTTTTCCAGTGTTTATTAAAAAAAGCTACAATTTTTCCTAAGTGGTTCCACAGTTTCCATTTAGACATCTACGATATATTTCAAATATGTCTTTTCTATTCCCTATTTCCAATCCCAAAATCCTACTTCGTGAAATATTAAATGAAATAGAATGAGGTGTATGATGAAACCTGTAAGTTTCAACATCACTTGTCTATGTCTATGTCTATGTAAGAACCCTGCAAGCCGCCTTTCGTTGTGTGGCAGAGGTGCAAGCACCTTGACTCTATTTTCCTAAACGGTTGCTTTCGCGTATACTTCGCGGAAAAAATGAATTTTTGAAGCGATTCGTTCTAGCATCTATTTCCCTAATCTTTTTGGCAGTATCAGAACGGCCCATATAACAGGGGGGTCGCATTATATCGGTTACATCATCTGAAAACGTAATTTCTCTGAACTTATTTAATAAATTTATCCTTTGAATTTGTCTCCTATCTTCTAATGATTCCCATCCCGCTTCCTGTAGCATCTGAGTGACACTCGCTGTTTTATCGTAGCAATTCTTTACAAATCGTATCGCCTTTCGTTGTACTTTTTCTAAATCCCGAATATGACATTTCTCGGCGGGGTCCCATTCACTACATGCATACTCAAGGTGAGGCCTAACTAACGCTAAGTAAAATCACTTGCGAACGTTTTCTTCGCTCCTACCGGCTATTCTTTTAAAGAAGCCGAGTTACTTAAGTGCTTTTCCACATATATTTCGGATGTGGGTACTCCATGATAGATTATTCGTGAGAGTTACTCCAAGATACTTAACCGATTCTACTGTCATTAGGTTTACCCCTCGGAGGCTATAAGAATAATCATTTACTATAGATTTACTTTCGAAGAAGTTAACTACCGAGCACTTTTCTACATTAAGCTCTAATTGCCAATCATCGCACCAGTTCATAATTCTATCTAAGTCGTTCGAAAGGGTTAATCTATCCTCTGAACTATCTATTTCCCTGCAAATGACTGTGTCGGCTGCGAATATCCTAACATTGCTTTCAATGTGATATCTGAGGTCGTTGATGTATACTGAAAATAACAATGGTCCAATTACACTGCCCTGAGGGACGCCCGAGGTAACCTTAACCAAGTTGGAACTATTACCATCGAGTACTACTCGTTGCTCTCTATCGGTGAGAAAGTCATTTATCCAGTTAATAACTTCTGCATTGATACCCGCAAGTATCAATCATATTTATCAATCAAGCCACTATTGTTTGGGTGCGAAGGCTTTTTGCTGTATATTTAAAATGTAAAATAGTAAAATAAGATCGGCAAATATGCTAGCACGTAGTCAGAAGAGTTTTAGATAGTTTTTTGAGGACAGTTACTAATGATAATTTCATAATCTAACGCAAGTCGAACACATATATCTTATGCGTGTAGATTTCTGCTATCTGAATAGAAGATAATAGCATTTTCGTCACTGCTGGTTGTTCACTGTGGGGTTAACCGTGCTCCGACGATCAACTTCCAATTCATTACTAAAGAAAAACCAATGCCACCTTCAACAAACCCCGGAATGTTTAATCAAGATTTACATGTCTCCTCACAAATATTTTCATGGTAATCCCAGTGTGAGATTTACCAAACTTTTTTCGAGTAATATTTCCGTGTTTCGAGTATTTGATCTTCAAACGGCATTCGAAGATGATGCAGAGGTTCCAGAAACTGAATGAGGGAATCTTGCTCGTCGAAATCACTTCATTTCGTATTAAAGCGTGTAAGATTGTTATCGGTTAAACCCGCGCATTTTAAGCTTGAGAATGATACTAGTAAACTTTGGAAAGAAAACGGTTATCGTAAAATCATTTATCCCAGAGAGCCATATACATGGCCAAATGCATTTCAGATGGGGGTAATAGAGTCTTATTTCAGGACCTTCCCGGTATGATATGGACTTCAAACTTTGCATTAAATAAAATCAGATCCTAAGAAGATATTATGCCTATTCGCATCTTCCAATACGTCCTGGTTTCGACACAAGGCGTCTGCAAAAATAAGAAATTGCAACAATTATTAAGTTTTTTTTAGCTCTTCCCGATATCATTGACACTCAAAAATTTGCATGTGAATAAAGATTATAAATACATTTTATATGCTTTTTATAAGCTTTTAGCAACTTTTATAAGGAGAATTAAGGAAATGCAGGACGTCCTTTGAGGCAGTTGCGGCAAATATTTCTGCTTGAGTTTTCACACATAGTTAAAGATAGTGAACTGCTGTAGTGCCTCATAGTAATTATCACTAGGAAGACCCAGATTCGATGCCGATGGATCAAATGAAGCGAATTTTAAGAATATTTTCAATCCATTTTTTTTTTGAGGACCCTCTCGATATGATGCCGACTTGAAATCAGTGATATCGGTATGCTTGCAGTATGCAAACAACATTTTACTCGTACCTATATACATATATATATATATATGTACGAGTAAGATGTAGCTTGCATACTGCAAGCAGATCGACAACATCAATTTAATGTTGGCATCATTTCTGGACGGTCCTCAAAAGAAATAGAAAGGATTGACATATTCTTACGATTTGCAGCAATTTAATCGTCTAGCGTTGAACCCGGGTCATTCTGGTCAACTTACTATGCAGCGCAACAGAAGATCACCTTCTCTAACTACTTGTGAAAATTCAAGCATAAATATTCGCTGCAACTGCCTCAAAGGACGTCCTAATTTTCACATATATTCCTTATGTGAGAAATTGCAATGTGCTCTGGCATCGAACCCAGGAACAGCATGGTCTTATCTAATTTTTTTCTTAAAGAAAGTCTTAATATACATATTCTATCTAAGCAAGAACTTCCTATTATATGGAATTATATTATTGTTATCGGAACTTCTAATTATATAATTGTTATCGGTTAAACCCGCGCATTTTAAGCTTGAGAATCATACTAGTAAACTTTGGAAAGAAATGGGCTATCGTAAAATCATTTATTTTAATCAACATTGCCACATATCTTGGCTGACAGTCCCATTCCACCGAATTGCAGACTTATATTTCAGTTTGTAAGTTTGTTAGGTTTAACCCCTCGTTCGAAATTTAGGATATTCCCGGAGGAAATGTCAGGATTCTTTCCAACAAGCATATCAGACGTTGGGATTGAAGGTGTGTAGGTAGGAATATCGTTTCCGATGGGATGAAAGAATGGGAAAACAGAGAGATTTTTCGTTTGATGCAGCTGTTTATTTTTTCATAAATAAAATGCGTTACACGTTTTTACATTTTGTAATGCTGAGGCGTAGTCAGGGATAGGAAGTGGGATCAGTAGGGAGCGCATTCCTTGGGGATTGGGATGCTGATGGTCTTGGTGACCTGTTTACGGCTGAAGTCGGGGTTGGCACCCTTCTTCACCATCTGCACGTAGTGGCGAGAAGCGTCAGAGTTGGCTACGCAGTGGAAGGGAACCTGTGAAGAAATGTAAAGAGAGTCGTGAGTTGGGCGGTTCAGGTGAGGCCGTGGTTATCGCACTGGGAGGGAAGGACCCACCTTCTTTTCGATCTTTCCCTGTGGACGGCATTTCTCCCCGCATGCGGGCTGAGGCTGCATGGAGAAGCAGGTGGTGTCTTCGTCTTCGAGCACCTTGGTGCGGTACTGCGTGCATCCGGAGGAGGAAGGCTTTTGCTTCTTGGTGGCGTTCTTGGTGTTATTCCTTTGGTAATGGTAGCCGGTACTGTAATCATGCTCGCTGACGACTTCCCATGGGGTGGCGGTCTGGCGGTAGCAGGGAGCAGACGCAGCACGGCGCTGCATATCCTTGGCTTCTCCCTGGCAGGTTTGGTCGGCTATGGCATAAGTGGCGACGAAGTCTGCGGCGTTCTGCACGATGCAGTTCTTTGGCGTGGTGAAGTCGGTGGAGGACTCGCCGTCGTATGTTCCGCAGAGACCGAGGATGTCGCCTCTATAGGTGCTGTTGGCCTGGAAGGAATATTGAACGTGAGCAGGGCGTGGGAAGCGACGGAACAGTAGCCACGATTCGCTGTTGATGAACACGCACCATTATGTAGGCTCCGTATCCGTTGTACATGAGGTAAACTCCGTACTCTGGTGCCTCGAAGACGACGTCACCGCTCGGGAATGCGTAGGCATAGGCGATGGTCTCTCCTTCATCGTCTTCGATTTCGGTGACGCTGCGGTGGGACAGAGGGAGGGGAGTCTGGTTGTAGACGAGGTGTCCATGGGCGGATCCGCTCTCTTGGGAGGCAGAGGAGCCAGTGGGCTTGATTTCGAAGACCTTGTCTCCGAGGACGACCTTGATCTCCTGAGGAAGGAAGAAGAGAGTGATGAGAAAGTGTGGAGGAGGGGGAGTGTGGCGGAGTCGCAGCGCGTTGCTTACCTTCTTTTTGTCGCCCGCTTCACGGGCGAGAATAGCAACGTCCTTGAAGTCGGGAGAAGAGCTGGAGGAGCTGGAGTCGTCGTCCTCGGGCCTGGTAACCATCATGGCGTGCCAGCACTTACCGAGGCGCGCGGTATAGGTCTTGTTGTCGTAAGTGTTGATGGCGTTTCCGTCGAGGGAGCAAGAAGCTGTGGAGAGGAGGGAATAGGGTGAGTATTGGTGGTCGCATTAGATTAGGTGTAGATAGAGTGTAGATAAGGGAGCCGACAGGGGCAGCGCGACCTACCTGGGTACTGAAGCCCTGTGATCGTGTTGAGGTAATCCTCATAAGCGGAGTCCGAGGGGTGCTGAACGAACACGGAGCGCATGAGACGGCTCACGCGAACGTTGTTAAAATCGGCATTGAAGTGAGGTGCGGACAGTGAGACGTTCACGGCCTCGAGATCCTCCGCAAAGTCAACTTCCAACTGGACTCTTCCTTCCTTGTTTTTGACGTCGAAGACGTTCTCGTCCAAATAGGGGAAACCGAGCCACTTAGCCAGGCCGTAAGCCTTGTAGGTATAGTTCTTGAGGGCGGTTGGGAGCTGAGTGGGAGGAAAAAAGTTATGAGTCGTGTTCGGAGAGGTAAGTCGGAGAAGGAAATGGAGCCGCGATTCTTACCTTATCGTAGTTGATCTCGTAGGTTTTGTAGTCGAGCTGGTTGGCGCGGTATGTCACGTTGCGGCAAGCAGGCAGCAGGTAGTTACCCTGTTGCATTTGGGCCATGCACAACTGTGACAAGGGAGAGCGGCGGAGGTATTCCTTCCTCTCGGGCGTCTGCTCCGACTTACCCTATTGTGGAGAGATGACATGGCTCTCATGAAAGTCTGCTGCAGTGTGCATTGCATTTTGGCGGTGGCGGCGTGGATACTAACCTTGATGGTGATTTCGGGATGGCCGGTCTGGCACTTCTCTCCGAATGCGATTTCCACGTTGTCGTATGAGGTGGGATTTGCTTTGAGTGCTTGAGCGTAGTTCATGAGAGGAACGTTGGGATACTTTCCTTCGTAGGCGGCACAGAGCTGAAAGAGGACACGTCAGGTATAAGATGAGAATGCCTCGACTACCGAAAATAATTGGATGGGTGGGGCTCGAAAGTCTTACCTCGAAAGGCTTAGGGAGGGAGTGCTTGTAGAAGAAGAGAAGACGTGACTTTTCGTCCACGTCGCTGTCGGCCATGGCGACGGTGGCAACGTAAGTGATGTCTTTCTTTCCCTTGAACACGACGGCCACATCCAGGACGGAGGCGGTGCTGTCTGTAGGAAGGTGTAGAGAGGATTAGTAAAGGTGGCGGAAAAGCGCAGGAGGCGGTCGCTTTCGGCGGGATACTCTACTCACTGCGAATTCCTGCGGATGCTTTCTTGAAGAATTCCTTCTGCCTCTTGTCGCTGATCGGTGCGTAGTAGGATGGCTTGGCCAGTCCGGCGCCGAATTTCTGTCCCTGGTATTCCTGAGATTTATCGCTGTCAGACTTGGAGTAATGCTCCTGTTCGTAGTCCTCGTCTGAGCCTGGAAGCCGCAAATGATTCACATCGGAACGTATTCCCATGGGAGACGTAGAGACACAATGCTACAAATAGGCTACTTACTGAGGTCGGCCGTGAAGGTGACGGAATCGGAAGGGCTCTGGCGAGCATCAAGCCAGAGGTTGATGTTGTTCATCTTGGTGGCCTTCTCTGCCCATGGGTAGAGGAGGAATGAGATGGCGTCGTGACGCTGAGCCTTCTCGTAGATCCACTTGGTGTCGACGTACTTCTGCTCGGTGGTGTAGTTGAGGCGGAAAGCGAAACCGGTGGTGTCCTTTCCGAAGTAGGTCATATACTGCGAGGAAGGAGGAAAAGAGCCGTATAGAACGTATAATAGGAGTGCATAAGGCGTAAAAGATAGAGAGGTCTTACCGTTTGAGGCTGACGACGGTGGGCGATCTCGTGATCATTTCCTTGGCTGACGGGACTGAGGTCCAGGATGTTATGCTTGGCGGTATATGGCCAGGTGCTGTAGTGGAAGAGGAGGGAAGAGGATTGGTTGTACAGAGGCTTGAGGGTGAGGTTGACTCTGTCGTTGACGGTGTCGAGGGAGAAGTTGGCACGGAAGGGCAAGTTGATCTGCACGTTCTTGTCGAGACCGGCGATGTATCGCTTGTGCGTGAGGGGAGCGACGAAGCTGATCTTGGCGGCCATGCGCGAGGAGTAGCTGCGGGACGGAAGGAGAGCGTTATGAGTGATGCAGTTTCGGCAATTTCGGTTAAGCGAGGCAGAGATGGATAACTTACACATATTGAAGGTTGGCGGTAGCGTTGACGGTCTTGGGCATGGGGATGGAGGAGTGGGATCCAGAGGAAACATCCGGTTGGATCTTAGCGGTGATGTTGCCTCGGATGGATACGTAGGTGGGGCACTTGAGAGTGTAGACGAAAGGCAGACCAGTCTCGGTGGGGAAGGCGAGCGTGAGAGCGTACTGGTTGTAGAGCTTGGTGTAGTTGAAGGATTGGCCTTCACGGAGAGCGTGGGCGGCTTGCTTGATCACTGAAAGAAGTTAGATACAGGTAAGCTTGGAGGAGAGTGGAGAAGGGGCTTCGAGCGCACCGGGGATCGTTCGTACCATGAGGAATGCTTTCGATGGTGTTGTTATCGAAGGTGTAAAACCTCTCGGTGCCCATAGCGCGGAAGAGGATGTTTCCCTCGATCTGCTCGGTCTCCCAAGGCTGGACGTTGAGAATCTCCTTGATGTAGTCGGTGTTGAAAGGGCTGTGGCTGGAGGAAGGCTTTCCCTTCTTGTGGGACTTGGAGTTCTTGGGAGAGTAGGAGTCTTCGAACTGGTCGCTGACGGCCTCAGCGATATCATCGATGCTGGAGGTCATCAGGCCGATCTGTGGCAAGGCAGAGTAGGTGTGGTTAGTTTTTGGGGGAGTAGCGATGAAGGACGAGGTGTTCGCGATGATACTCACGGCCATGTTTTGGGTCTTGAGTCCTCCGACGTTTTCGCGGTAAGTGAGGAACATGCTGGACGGGGTGAGGCTGTCGGAGCTTCCGATGTAGCTCAACTCCTTCAGGTATGCGATTCCCATTTCCTTGACCATGTAGCTCTTGATGTAGGAAGCGGAGTGTTGAATTCCGAATTCCTTGCGGGTGAGGAGGTGAACGGCGGACTTGGCGTTACTCCTCCTGCAAGAGAGAAGCAGGTGAGTGAGGGTGGCATTCTCAGAGGCCGAGAGGGTGATTTTCTCCGGTGACTCACAGCTGCTGGTGGTGTGGGCCCTCGAGGGCGGCAGCGGATTGGATGGCTGACTTGACGGCGGCGCTGACGTGGTTGCTCACGTCTTGGTTGGTGAACTCGGCCATTCGCTGGAGCATGAAGGCAGGTGGGCCGGTCCTCATGAGGACGAACACGGCTGCGCATCGCACTTCATGTGCTTCGGCTTGGTTTTGGTAGACGTTGAAAAGCACGCGGCGGGCGACCTTGGGATAGGTTCGGGCGAGCATGTTGAGGGAAGAAACCATGAGAGTTCTCTGGAAGGTGGACATCTGTTCCTGGCCTTCAAGGTATGGCTCGAAAACGCTGAGGATCATAGGGTGACCCAGGTTTCCGAGGGCGCGGATGTACACCTGGATGGCGTGGCTGTCGGCGCGCTTGACCGCGTTGCGGAGGGCCTTGGCCAGGTAGGGTATGTATCGCTCGGTGATGTTCTTGTGTCCGATGGGGGAGAAGCGACCGAAGGCGTGCACGCCATAGTGATTGTGGGCGGTCTGCTTGTTCACCTGAGCCTTGCGCGCAAGGTTGGTGAAGGCGAGAATGACGGTGGTGTTAAAGAAAGGCTGTTTGACGACCTCGGGCGAGGTGCTCAAGTCCTGGAAAGAGAGAGAACGTTCCGTTAGCCACTGATGTGAGTCCAATCGGGAATGGAAATGGAAAAGGAGACACTCACGAAGAAGGTGCTCATATACTCGGGTGTTGGAGTCCTGGTGGACTGCGCCAGGGTGGCGATGAGTTCTGCGGCCTCGTGTCCGTGGATCTTCCTGGTCTTGATCCAGTCTCTGATGGCGAGGAGAGCTGGTGCAGTTCCGCAGGTGGCAACGGCGTCCCTCACGACGGCCCTTGAAGGATAGAGAGAAGCCGCGTGAATTCGCGTCCGAGGAGACGAATGCTCGAGGTTAGGGTTAGGATAGGGGCTCACCATGGGTTGGCTGGCTGGTTCTTTCCGGGTGCCTGGTAGGTTTCGGAGGCGACCTTGCGGATCTGGTTGTAGGTCATGGTGCGCAAGACGCGGACCACGGTGGAGAACTTGGCGAGGGTTTGACTTTTGGGAATGGAGGAAGCGTTCTGAAGCTCGTGAGCGATCTGATAGCTGAGCTTCTTCACAGCGGAGACGGCATCGAGGTTTTTTGCGGCCTGGATGGAGTAACCCTCCAAACCGACGAAGTAGGGAAGGAGAGGAATGTGAGGTGGGTACTCCATCTTAGGATGCTGCTGATGCTCCTCGCTGGAGCTTGAGCTAGAGCTAGAATCGGAGCTGGAGTCGGAGCTGGAGCTGGAGTCGGAGCTAGAGCTGGAGGAAGAGGAGGAGGAGCTGGAAGAGCTGTCTTCCTCACTGGTGTCGCTGCTGCTGCTGCTTTCGCTGCTGCTAGAGGAGGAGGAGCTGGAGCTGTCGGAGTTGCTGGAACTCTCGCTGCTTTCGCTGGTGCTGCTGCTGCCTCCGTTGCTTACGCTGTCATCGCTGTCGTTTTCGCTGCTGCTCCTGCTGCTGCCGTTGCTGGCATACTTCTGCTTGGGGGCGGATCGGCGAAACCTGCCAGGAATCCTGCGGGGTTTGCTCTCTTCGCTGGACTCGCTGGTGCTGGAGCCGCTCTCGTTGCTTCCGCTGCTGCTGTCGCTGCTGTCCATGCTGCTGCTGCTGTTGCTCTCGCTGTCGCTGCTGGAATCTCCGTCCTTAGGTTTTCCCTCGGTGGAGAAGGGTGAGTTGTACTCGTACACGAGGTCGTTGACTGTGCGCGGGTTGGGCACGGAGGGGTAGGAGCCAGAGGCGCTACGCACGGAGACGAGCGTGAGGTTCATTCGGCTTCCGACCATTCCCTTCTGACCGTCGTACAGAGCGGGGCTGACGATGGTCTTTGCGGTGGTCACAGAAGACTGGATGGTGTACTTCTTGGGGGTTCCGGAAATGACGATCCTGCTCACGGAGGAGCGCTGCCGAGAGGAGAAAGAGTGGAGGTGAAAACCTGGAAATCATGCATTTAGCCAAATTCACGCGACGAATGCCGTGTCTACTTCGCCTTTTCACGAGCGCGCACGGAAACGATGTTAGGTGCGGAGTGGGAAGTGGCATTTGAAGGCTCTCTGACGGAGGGCGCCTGTTGAAGGGGAGGAAATCGGTCGTCGAGCGAGAGTTGGTGACAACCGATTGATTTCGGTAACGCTGACCTCCAAAACTGCGGCTCGAGGGTAGCCACCTGTCGCGAATTCAGCACTCAGAAAATCGGAATTAGCACATGCTGCTCAAAGGCAGAATGCGCGGGGGAGAATACTTAGTAAAACAAAGAACGGTTTTTAGAGGCGGCGAGTACTTACGTAGAGGAATTGACCCATCCGGTTGTCGGCTGGCTCCATTTCGGAGAGGCCGCTGAAGCCGTAGTGGTAGGCCACCCTCTTGTCGCAGTTGCTGAAATTCTTGGTTTTGATGATGTCGTAGAAGCGTCCCTCTCCGCGGAGGCTCTTCAGGGGAGCAAGAGCCGGCATGGACTGCATGGCGTAGTCCGGCAGCGGCGCGAAGTTGTACTCCACCTCGCATTCACCGGTGACCGTGTCCTGTAAAGGGCGACACGAGTGAGTGAAGAGATCTGAGCGAGAGGCGCGGCGCTGTCTCTAGGCACGGGCATCTCACCTCCATGGTGCGGAAAACGCTCTTGTGCGCATCGAGGTCTGGAACTTGGCTGGGTTTGCGCCTCCTGATCTCGTTGGTGCCGTTGACGTCCACTTGCAACTGGCTCACCACGCTCTTGACGAGGTTCACCTCAGCCGTGGACAGTTCCTTGGGCAGCACGAGCTGATCCACCTGTGGGAATAGTAAGGCGTTTAGAATGCGTCCGCGCTCGGCTATGTCCGCACCGTAGAGTAGCAGAGACACTCACCACCCCCTTCTTGTACTTGATCTCGAAGGGCTTGGTGGAGAACGGGAGGGACCTCCAGCTCAGCGCCTTCTCCGGGATGGAAGACGTCCAGCCTCCGGATAAGTTGGCGTGAACTTGGGAGTACCTCGGCTCGGAGATCTGAGGATAGGAGAGATTATATGTGCATCGTCGCTCTTCCTAAGAGAGACATCGTACGCAAATTTGAGCACTCACCCTCGCCCACAAGACATCGGGGTTCTTCGGTGTGATCGTGAGAGTGGCAGTGCTCACGACGCCCACCCACTGGTCCGCGACCTGGTGGAGAGAGGCGAGAGTCCTTCCGTTGATGTTGTACTTATATTCTTGTCCAGTTTTCCACGCTGCGAGAAAATGAACGTTAGAGAGAATAGGGAATGATAGGCGCAGCGTACGTACAAGCGTATGAGCAAAAAAATCGCTTACCATTTTCGGCGGTCGCCAGCCCAACTGAAAGGGAAAGACAGCGTTAGTATGTTTCTAAATGGTACTTCCAAGTAACATCCTAACCGTGAACAATTTTTTTTTTCGCTTATGGATGCCCTTTACGTCGCTTCTCAAATATGGCCTCGGATCTTTCGAGGAAAGAATGAATGTCGCTTTGACAGGGAGTACTCACCGACGAGGCAGAATATGAGTGGAGTCCACATGTTGGCCCGAAGTGAAGAGGAGATTCCTCCGGCGGCTTATATAGAAGTGCCGTTCGGCAGATGTCAGCGATCTCGCACGCCGATTATCCATCGGCCTTTGATTTCTCAGCACGCGCCACCATCTCCACGTGCCGTATTTCCCGTGGTTTGCGTCAACGGAAATCCGTCAGTAAAGATGCGAAGTTTGGGTGGTAATATCACCACCGATTTTCAATGGCCATGAGGAGATCGCGATTCGCGGAATGCTTGGATCCGTACACGCAAACTTAGGCAGCGTCGTATGTATGAATGCCGGTTGAATTCCACGTGAGAGAAATGAAGGCTTTGTATCCCAATTAAATCTTCGATAAGGCTGGGGGGAATGAGGGTCAACCTTTCTTTGAAATTTCGTTCTAATTAGGAAATTATCTCATTGCACTGAAGCATCTTGCGTTTTAAATACGCACTAGAAACTCGTTTCTATTATATTTCCCATGTTATATTTCACCATATACCGCAGAATGTCACGTAATAACATAGACAATTATTTATTTTTTAACAGAAGGAGATTCGGAATGCGAGTTTGGGATGCAAACGGAAATTTCGTCGAATGAGGCCCGTAGTTGAGAAAGTTATTCTCGATACAATTTTACATCGTCAGCATTTAAATTTAGTTAATTCGGATGAGGTAAGTGTCGGAATGCGTGCGTTTCGAAGTAGATGAGGGGGCGAAAGAATTCTGATTGCCGATGTTACCAAACTATCAATTTTTTGCTCCACGAGGAGATGGATTATTTATTTTTTTAACTCAATGCGTTATAGTTACGATTCAAGGATTTCATGTTTCACCGGATATGTAGTGGGCTATTTGTGATGAACTCTTGCCAATAAACGAAAGTTGTTTTAGGATTCCGGGCATTGAAACTAAGCCACTCTCGCAATAATTCCGCACAAGCATATGGTTGCCTTTTGCATTTGCAGTCTCGCATAAATTTTACGCGACTAAGTCATTACGAGTGGACATTGCTGAAATTCCCGGGTATATATACAATATTTACTACGTTTCGGAGAATCCAGGAGAGGAAATTAGTTTTGTGAATCAGATTCGCTCGTATAAAATCTTTCTCTAATTTCATGTATTTACCTTCTCGTTGCTTTTCTTCCGCATTCATAGAGCATAGAATAACTCGCGTTGATAGTTTCGGCCTTCACTTGGTGGAAGATCATAATAAAAAAAATTGTTCTACATCCCTTAGTCTGTGTATTTCTATAAAAATCCTTTTCTGATGAAACGATTCTTCTAGTCATGTAAGAAATGGAAATTGACGGAGTGCTTTTGCTAACTCATACTAAATCAAAATTAAAATCTTTTTGATGTAAGGTCCGATATAAAATACGTTTTATACTATCACCATTAATGATTTTTAACCTCGTCGTATGCTCCCTTCTGTAGGGGAAAGCTCCCTAATTTTGTATCACTTTTTACATTTTTTAATTTTATGAAGCTCAAACTCCTTGTTACATGCTAATTGAAACCATTTAATTCTTTTCAATGTGAAATAATGCATAGAATCTATAATAAAATTTTGAAAATCACACCGTAAAAGCAAAATATTTCTGAATTTATGAATATCTGCAAGTAGTTAAATCATCATCTTGTCACCTAATTTAAACCTTTGGTTACTTAAATTGGAACACCTATCTTCCCTTTTAATTGAATTGAAAGATATCCATAGCAGTTAAGATAAATGTAATTTATACATTTTACTGTACTTGTACATCTTTTTTACTTTCTCCATATACGAAGTATAGAGAAAGTATTGTTTTCATGAAAAAATTCGACTTCGAGATTTCAACGGAAATACACGTTTTGGGGTCCCTAGAACACGTTTTGACCATTTTCGGAATTATCTCTGTGTGTATGTGTGTGTGTGTGTGTGTGAGTGTGTGTGTGTGTATGTGTGTGTGTGATAGTGGACGCTCTAACGTGAAAACTATTGGTCATATCAATACCAAACTTCATATATAGTACTGTGGTGTGTGCTGTCAGAGTTGATTAGTTTTTGGAGTAAATCGGTCTACCGGAAGTCGAGCTTTATTCATTAAAGCTCATTTCCGGTTTTCAAAATATCTCCATAAATACGATATATACGTATATTGTATAACTTATAAAAGTTTTAGATAGTGTTATTTACTATAACTTTTGTATTTAACATATTTTTGTATCACCGTTTGATTAGGAGTTATTCGTGAAATACTGATAAACCGGAAGAAGATGATTATGTACTTTGTGGGCGCTCTAACATGAAAACTATTGATTGGATCAACACCAAATTTCATATATAGTATTTCTATTACAGTCGTTAAAGTTGATTAGTTTTTGGAGTTTATCGGTCAACCGGAAGTTGAGCTTCATTCTTCAAAGTTCATTTCCGGTTTTCAAAATATCTTCATAAATATGATATTTAGGTATATACTGTTATTTATAAATGTTTTAGAAAATATATTTTACTATAACTTTTGTACGAAATATATTTTTGTATCAGGGATTGTTTAGGAGTTATTCATAAAATACTGATAAACCGGAAGTTGCTCATTATGCACTTAGTGGGCGCTCTGGGCTCTATGGGCGAAAGGCCAATTTCATCGTTTTTCATCTATTATGTCCAGAAAAACATTATTTATAATGTTTTAAACGTCAAAGATGATAATATATAAATTAATCACTCTTCTTCCAAGTTTAGATGGAATATTGAGTTCCAAATTACTGTCGTAGATAAATATTTACATCTTATGTATGGAGAAAGTCATGTGCTGGCCACATCAGATTTTTACTTTCTCCATATACGAAGTATAGAGAAAGTATTGTTTTCATGAAAAAATTCGACTTCGAGATTTCAACGGAAATACATGTTTTGGGGTCCCTAGAACACGTTTTGACCATTTTCGAAATGATGTCTGTGTGTTTGTGTGTGTGTGTGTGTGTGTGTGTGTGTGTGTGTGTGTGTATGTGTGTGTGATAGTGGACGCTCTAACGTGAAAACTATTCGTCGTATCAACACCAAACCTCATATATAGTACTGTGGTGTGTGTTGTGAGAGTTGATTAGTTTTTGGAGTAAATCGGTCAACCGGAAGTCGAGCTTTATTCATTAAAGCTCATTTCCGGTTTTCAAAATATCTCCATAAATATGATATATACGTATATTCTATTACTCATAAAAGTTTTAGATAACGTAATTTACTATAACTTTTGTATTTAACATATTTTTGTATCACCGGTTGATTAGGAGTTATTCGTGAAACACTGATAAACCGGAAGAAGATGATTATGTACTTTGTGGGCGCTATAACATGAAAACTATTTGGCGGATCAACACCAAATTTCATATGTAGTTCTTTTATTACAGTCTTTAGAGTTGATTAGTTTTTGAAGTAAATCGATTAACCGGAAGTGGAGCTTCATTCTTCAAAGCT
The DNA here is from genome assembly GCA_947579665.1 of Sympetrum striolatum. Lineage (NCBI taxonomy): Eukaryota > Metazoa > Arthropoda > Insecta > Odonata > Libellulidae > Sympetrum > Sympetrum striolatum. Next base: position 32,444,211 of record OX388352.1, read on the forward strand.
CATTTCCGGTTTTCAAAATATCTCCATAAATATGATATTTAGGTATATACTATTATTTATAAATGTTTTAGAAAGTATGTATGAGGATATGGCCAGTTCTTTCGATAAAAAAAGCAAAGTCCGAAACGACTTAAGTTTATTGAACAACGAGGTCTTCACCGCTGAAGGTTTTGAGAGAGAGAGAGCGTGCTCGCAAGTGCGAGGTAACTAGGAGTAGGGGAAGTAGGGGAAGGTAGGAAAGGTAGGGGATAACAAAAGAGCATAGACTGCGTTACCATTTCAAACATTCCGCCCACCTCTCTTCGCAGAAGAGAATAGATACAAAAAATGTTATTTCAACAAGAAAATAAAATAAATATTTGATTACATAATATTGTTATCGCAACAAAACAAGTTTGGTAATTGGTCTTCTAAATGATGAGTCTGCAGTTTTTACTGTCACCACTCTAACTCTATCATCTTCGCCTGGATGCACGGCCGTAATTCTCGCCAATGGCCAACGTGCTGGTGAAGTATTCTCCGTGCGAAGTAACACTAGATCTCCAATCTTGTTATTTGGTGTTGTTCGTGTCCACTTCTGCCGTAGCTGTAGCGACGGCAGATATTCCCGCGACCAACGTTGCCAGAAATGTTGCAGCATTTGCTGGACGCGCTTCCAACGCTTCAGTGCTGGTATTTTTTCCTGTGTTAAATCAGGCTCTGGAAGTAAAAAAGATGGTGATGAAATTAAAAAGTGAGCAGGCGTTAAGGCGTTTATATCCTCTGGGTCGTCAGACAATGCTGTAAGGGGGCGAGAATTCAAACAAGCTTCCACTTGGCACAACAAAGTGGAAAGCTCTTCGTAAGTCAATTTCGCTTCGCCAATAACTCTCTTGATGTGATGTTTGGTGGATTTGACGGCTGCTTCCCAGATACCCCCAAAGTGGGGAGCCGAAGGTGGGTTGAACCGCCATTCCGTCCCAAATGACGTTAAGGAATCTCTTATGGATCGTCGGTAAGTTGATTCTGCAAACATTCGCCTTAACTCTCTGTCAGCTCCCACGAAGTTGGTTCCTTTATCGCTCAGCAACACCGCGCATTGTCCACGACGACCGACGAATCTCCGAAAGGCCGCGATAAAGGCTTCTGTGGAGTAACTTGAGACCGCCTCCAGGTGCACGGCTCGGGTGCTGAGACACACAAAAATACAAATAAACCCTTTAAAAGTTTTTCGACCCCTTCCTTCCGATATCTTTAGTAATACAGGTCCAGCGTAATCGACCCCAGTTTTTAAAAATGGTCTGTTGGGAGTTACCCGATAGGAGGGTAAGTTTCCCATCATTTGATATGAAGGGGTAGCTCGATAACGCTGGCAGGTTATACAACCATGAATGACACTTTTCACTCTTTGTCTTCCCTTGACAATCCAATATTGCATTCGTAACGTCGCAAGCGTTAGCTGCACACCTCCGTGCAGAGTGCGTTGATGACAATCCCTTATGATTAAGTTGGTTAAAGGGTGATCACTAGGTAATATCAAGGGGTGTTTTTCGTCGTACGATAACAGAGAGTGCTTTATTCTTCCACCAACCTTCATTAATTTCTCTTCAAGAAATGGAGAGAGCTTAAGGAGTTTATTACCATTTGGAAGAAATCGATTTTCTTCTAAGATTTTGATTTCTCTATTGAAGCACTCGCGCTGCGATATGTAAACTAATAGCAAACGAGCGCGATTGATTTCCGCAGGAGTCAAATTAATCTCGAGCGGTTTAATCTCAATGTTAAACCAGGATACATTAAAAACTTTAAGAGCAATTTTCTTTGCTAGTAAGAATCTTATTATATAAGCAGTTACACGCACTAAAGTTTTGAATTGGGAAAATTTCTGGAAGAGTTCAAATTTTTCAATTTTCAAGCTGATTAAAGACACATTCACGTTTTTAACATGACTGAGTGGTTCACTGATTAATTTCTGTGGCCAATTTTTTTCTTCCTCGGAAAGCCAAGAAGGCCCTGACCACCATAACTCATGGTTAATCATCTTTGATGGAAGACATCCACGTGAAGCTACATCGGCCGGGTTACTTTTGGTGTCAACGTGATGCCATATCGCGGTTGGCACTAAAGCATGGATGTCCGAACACCTATTTGCGATAAAAGTTGGCCATCTTGAGGGATGTTCCCGAAGCCAATATAAGACATCCTTAGAATCCGTCCACAAGTGAATTTCTAGTAATTCAGATTTAAACAATTCCAAATTTTTATTAGTCAACTTTGCTAGTAAGTGCACTGCAGATAATTCCAAACGAGGAATACTAAGTATCTTCAAAGGAGCCACTTTAGTTTTGGCTTGAATAAATTTTACTCTAAATGAAGATTCAGAGTCTTTCTCAAGAGTTCTAAGATATAGTACTGCTCCATAAGCAAGCTTTGACGCATCAGCAAAACCATGTAACTCCATTACTTTCACTGATCTTGTTATCCCAATCCATCTAGGAACTTTTATTGCAGAGATTTGTGGTAAATTATTATAAATGCTCTGCCAATAATCGTTTTCTGCCGGAGGGAGAATTTCATCCCATTCCAATTTAAGGAGCCAAAGTTTTTGAATAAATATCTTTACGCTCACTACTATTGGCGCAATAAATCCCAGAGGGTCAAATAATTTCGAGGCCTTGGATAAAACAAGTCTCTTCGTCCACGATTCGTTATTTGTTTCAATTTTGACGATGAATTTGAAATAATCGTCGTTAGGATGCCAAGTTAATCCCAAAACAGCAAAGAAAGAATCATCTTTCAGGAGAGATTTAGGCGCAACTGCATGCGATTCCCTTGGTAACCAATCTAACAGTTCAGAGGAATTTGATAACCATTTACGCAAGGAAAAACCGCCCACCCTGCACAAATCAATGATTTCTTTTTGTTTCGCTAGAGCAGTTTGAAGGTCATCTCCGCCAGATAAAATATCATCCATGTAAGTCTCCTCTTTAATCACAATAGAGCCAAGAGGAAATTTCAACTCTTCTTCTTGAGCAAGCTGTTTGATAACTCGAATCGCGATGAATGGGCTGCATTTCAAGCCATACGTTAGGGTGTTCAGAATATAGATGTTTATCATTTGAGATGGATCAGATCTCCACACTATTGCTTGGAGATGTCTGTCTTTCTCATTGACAACAATTTGCCTGTACATCATTCTGATATCGGCTGTGAAGACGTACTTGTATTTACGCCATAACGTGACTAAAGGTACTATTTCCCTTAAAAGATTTGGCCCAGTATGAAGACAGTCGTTCAAACTTAAACCGCTTTCAGTCTTAAATGATCCGTTAAAAACCACACGTAATTTAGTGGTACTATTTTCTTTAAAAACTCCATGATGCGGGAGAAAGAAATATTTTTCCAATTCCACGGGATTGTCGGATATACATTTCATGTGACCTAAACTGAGGTACTCCTCCATGAAATTGCGATAAGCCTCATGAAAATCAGGTGATATCTTGAATTTATTTTCCATTTTACATAACATTTTGACAGCGGCAGCATAAGAACCCTTTAGGCATTGCAATTTATGCGGGATAATTGGCAATCTCACTACAAAACGTCCTTCCTCATTTCTAAAATAGGTTTTAGTAAAATGATCCTCACATGCCTGTTCATCAGGAGAGAGTAATGCATCTTTTGAAGTCACTTCTTCCTGCTGCCAAAAGCGTTGGAGAAGAGAGTCCATTGATATCTCCGTTGAGGCATGATGGACTGATAATAAGGGAGTAATGTCAGAGTTTGTCTCACCCGATATTATCCATCCCAGAGCAGTTTGTGAAGCAATCGGCTGTCCTGGCATTCCCTTAATGACTTGGCCTTCCACAATTCTAGCATGGACTGATGCACCAAGCAGTAAGTCGATTGACCCGGGTTGTAGAAAATTGGGATCCGCCAGCACCAAGTCCTTCAGATGAGACCATTCCATTGCCCTAGAATAGGTATTTGGTTTATACGATGTCACCTTCGAAACCACAAGTGTTGGTACATGGCAGCTAAATGATGACGTAAATCTTGGATAAATTATAATATCAGTCATGCCTTTGCAGGTCATGTGATTTTTGTTACCCAGTCCACTAACTGTTACTGATATTGATTTTTTATTTAATCTTAGTCTTTGACATAGAGATTCAGAAATAAAACTGGATTGCGCACACTGGTCAATCAGCGCACGAGCGAACACTGCATTCCCGCCAGGACCCTCAACTTTAATCCAAGCAGTTGATAGTAAAACAGTGTCGGGTTTATCTTTGATATGATTTGTTAAATTTGCTGCAATATTTAATGGGGAATCCACCGCAACGGATGATTCTTCAACTTTATCCGAATTACCCTTTTCTTTGGCTAATGCTGAACTGAATAATTCTGCATGAATTAATGTATGATGCTTACGATGGCATTTCCTACATCTCTTTTGAGATGTGCAATTTTTAAGGGCGTGATTTCCAAAACAATTTGGGCATATTTTTTTCGATCTCACAAACTCGTTCCGTTGATTAACAGATTTTGAATGAAACGCATCACAAAATGCTAGCCAATGTGACTGACGGCACAGAACGCATACCGGCGTGTTAATTCCTTGATGACCGGTTAAATGGAAACTTCCAACATTGGCATTCGATCGTCCCATGACGTTTCGATTTTTGACTTGGTTTTGTGCGCCTTGACGATGGGGTAGGCATCCGGAACTGGAATTTTCAATAGTATCTAAAGTCGTAATTTTAGTTCTTAAAAACTCTTTTAACGTTTCATAATTAGGAGGTATCTTAGTGTCTTCTATTTTCATTTCCCACGCCCGTCTAGTTTCGGGATCAAGTCTCCTTTCCGTAAGAAACACTATTATGTCATCCCATTGATTTACGGGGCGTTTCAAGGCTTCAAGCGCGAGCAGCGAATTTACTGTGGTGGAATAGATTCGGCGCAATTCTGACGAACTTTCATTCCGCATTGGTTTTAGATCTAATAGGGTAGCTAGATGTGCACTCGTTAGTCTCCTAGTATTTTCGTAATAAGTTTGAATCGCATTCCATGCAAGAGCAAAGTTATCCTCTGTAATAGGAATGGTGCGAATTAGATCCGATGCTTCTCCGTAGAGGCAACCCTTGAGGTATTGAAATTTCCCAACGTTTGAAATATCAGTCCGTTTTATTATCATAGATGTGAAAAGATCTCGAAAGGTCTCCCATTCACGAAAATTACCACCAAATTTCGGCAATTCTGGAACCGGCAATTTAACTAGTTGATCAACGGCAATACTGCTAGGCTCTTTACTTCCAGATGTAGGTTTATCAGAAAAATTAAATAGAAAGTCTTCAAATTCACCTTTACGTTGCAAATATATTTCTTCGGCAGAATCCAAAAATTCCGATACAAAATATTCATGTTTAAGATCCACACTTTCACTTTCCAAAATTTGATCGTGAGTACTTACGATTTTCTGCCAGTAATTATCGACACTTTCCATTCGAACCTTGCACGAACCTCTGTTCATTTTGGCAGCACCTTCTTTTCTAAAATTAATGAAAGAATTACTGATCTTCCTCAGATAAGACTTTTGCCTTTCAAAGAATGATTCCATTTTGATAAGAGATATATCATTCCACGATAACTACTCAATTTAGAGATTTCAAAAAATGTAGATTTACTCACTTGCTCCGATATTTAAGTCGAAGATATTTAAAGATATAACTTCTTACAATTTATGATACCTGATGAGTGGCTTGATAATGGATATGTCGCCACGTGGTCTTCAGATTCGACTTCACTTCGGTGGAGTGCTAGATAGACCCAGATTTCTTTGATATTCCGACGATTCTTCGGAAAGATGCGATGAGTCCAGCGATGTCCAACGTTGTTCCGGTGATAATTCAACGATGATAGTTCAGTGATGATTCGGCGTTGGATCGTCGATGTCCAGATGATTTAAGCTTCAGAAATTGATCGATATCCGGCAAAATCCGGAAGATTGCGCAGGGATTAGATAGACTTAAGAAGATCCGAAATAGATATATTTGAAAGAATCCGGCCCGAAGGACCAAATGTATGAGGATATGGCCAGTTCTTTCGATAAAAAAAGCAAAGTCCGGAACGACTTAAGTTTATTGAACAACGAGGTCTTCACCGCTGAAGGTTTTGAGAGAGAGAGAGCGTGCTCGCAAGTGCGAGGTAACTAGGAGTAGGGGAAGTAGGGGAAGGTAGGAAAGGTAGGGGATAACAAAAGAGCATAGACTGCGTTACCATTTCAAACAAAGTAAAATTTACATTAACTTTTGTATGAAACATATTTTCGTATCACTGATTGTTTAGGAGTTATTCCTGAAATACTGATAAACCGGAAGTTGCTGATTATGTACTTTGTGGGCGCTCTTGGCTCTATGGGCGAAAGGCCAGTTCCATCGTTTTTCATCCAGCATGTCCCGAACAACATTATTTATAATGTTTAGAGTTCGAAATTACTGTCGTAGATAAGTATTTACATCTTATATATGGAGAAAGTCATGTGCTGGCCACATCAGATTTTTTTTTATTGAAAGCGTTGACCGATCCATGGATGAAGCTGACCAAATGACAGTTTAGAATATCTCCTCATCAAAGCATAGAATCATTTCCTACCTAATGTGCCTTTTTGGACGTTAAGGTTACGACTCATTCCAGTCGTTTTTTTGTTACGTCAAATGCAAGATTTCTAACATCGAATTAGATTAAACCAAGCATCATCTCTTCTTGTTTTAGAACGTGTTGCTCTAATTCCATTTCAATTTAAAGGGAATAACACTTAACTATGACCAAGAAGTTCATTTTACTTTTTACTTTTATTTAGAGCGTGCCTTTTTACTTTCTCCATGTACGAAGTATAGAGAAAGTATTGCTTTCATGAAAAAAATTGACTTCGGGATTTAGGGAAATAAATGTTTTTGGGTCCATAGAACACGTTTTGACTATTTTCGGAATGATGTCTGCGTGCGTGTGTGCTTGTGGGCGCTCTATTATGAAAATTATTCATAGTTTCAACACCAAACTTCATATATAGCACTGTGGAGTGTGCTGTCAGAGTTGATTAGTTTTTGGAGTAAATCGGAGGTCGAGCTTTATTCTTCGAAGCAAATTTCCGTTTCGGCAATATATCTTCATGAATATGATATTTATATACATATTTTTTTATAAAAGTATTAGAAAATGTGATTTACTATAACTGTTGTATTTACCTATTTTTGTATCACTGATTGTTTAGGAGTTATTCGTGAAATACTTATAAACGCTTTGTGGGCGCTATGGGCGCTGTGGGCGAAAGACCAATTTCATCGATTTTCATCGAACATGTCCCGAAAAACATTATTTCTAATGTCTGTGACGTAAAAGATAATATGATATAAATTAATCACTTATCTTCCTACACTGTAAAAAAATCTTTGGATAAATACAATAAGAATCATTGGCACTAAAATTGCCAACAACTTTTATTGTATTAATCCAATAATATGATAACATTAATATTCATTGTAAAATCACAATGAAATTTAACGATAAATCTTACTGTAAAATTACAATGAATCTTATTGTAAAATTCCAATGAGATTGTAAAACTCAATTGAGTGGAAAAATAAACGGTCAACCACGGGTTCGTACCAGGTAACTTAGGAGCACTGGTATACCCCGATAGAATGCTAACCACTCTGCCACCACGTCCTACAATATAGAGCGGTAAAAGAGATGTATTGATAATAAAAAAATCTGATGTGGCCAGCACATGACTTTCTCCATATATATAAGATGTAAATATTTATCTACCGCAATAATTTCGAACTCTATATTCCATCTAATCTTGGAATTTGAGTTATTAATATTATATATTATCTTTGATGCCAAAAACATGATAAATAATTTTTACGGGACATGATCGATGAAAAACGATGAAATTGGCCTTTCGCCCATAGAGCCAAGAGCGCCCACAAAGTACATAATCAGCAACTTCCGGTTTATCAGTATTTCATGAATAACTCCTACACAATCAGTGATACAAAAATATGTTTCAACCAAAAGTTATAGTACATTATATTTTCTAAAACTTTTACAAATAATAGTATATACCTAAATACCATATTTATGGAGATATTTTGAAAACCGGAAATGAGCTTTGAAGAATTAAGCTCAACTTCCGGTTAATCGATTCACTCCAAAAACTAATCAACTCTAATGACACAAACCAAAATACTATATATGAAATTTGGTGTTGATCCGACAAATAGTTTTCATGTTAGAGCGCCCACAAAGTACATAATCATCTTCTTCCGGTTTATCAGTATTTCACGAATAACTCCTAATCAACCGGTTATACAAAAATATGTTAAATACAAAAGTTATAGTAAATTATATTATCTAAAACTTTTATAAGGAATTAAATATACCAATATATCATATTTATGGATATATTTTGAAAACCAGAAATGAGCTTTACACAACGTACATAATCAGCAACTTCCGGTTTATCAGTATTTCATGGATAACTCCTAAACAATCAGTGATGAAAAAATATGTTTCATACAAAAGTTATAGTAAAATAAATTTTCTGCAACATTTATAAATAATAGTATATACCTAAATATCATATTAATGGAGATATTTTGAAAACCGGAAATGAGCTTTGAAGAATAAAGCTCGACTTCCGGTCAGCCGATTTACTCCAAAAACTAATCAACTCTAACGACTGTAATAAAAGTACTATGTATGAAATTTGGTGTTCATCTGACAAATAGTTTTCATGTTAGAGCGCCCACAAAGTACATAATCATCTTCTTCCGGTTTATCAGTATTTCACGAATAACTCCTAATGAACCGGTGATACAAAAATATGTTAAATACAAAAGTTATAGTAAATTATACTATCTAAAACTTTTATAAGTAATACAACAGACGTATATATCATATTTATGGAGATATTTTGAAAACCGGAAATGAGCTTTAATGAATAAAGCTCGACTTCCGGTTAACGGATTTACTCCAAAAACTAATCAACTCTGACAGCACACACAACAGTACTATATATGAAGTTTGGTATTGATACGACTTTTAGTTTTCGAGTTAGAACGCCCATTATCACACACACACATACACACACACACACTCACACACACACACACACACACACACACACACTCACACACATACACACAGACATCATTCAGAAAATGGTCAAAACGTGTTCTAGGGACCCCAAAACGTGTATTTCCGTTGAAATCTCGAAGTCGAATTTTTTCATGAAAACAATACTTTCTCTATACTTCGTATATGGAGAAAGTAAAAAATCTGATGTGGCCAGCACATGACTTTCTCCATACATATAAGATGTAATTATTTATCTACGGCAGTAATTTCGAACTCTATATTCCATCTAAACTTGGAAGATGGGTGATTAATTTATATATTATTATCTTTTACGTCTCAAACATTATAAATAATGTTTTTCGGGACATAATCGATGAAAAAAGATGAAATTGGCCTTTCGCTCATAGAGCCCAGAGCGCCCACAAAGTACATAATCAGCAACTTCCGGTTTATCAGTATTTTATGAATAACTCCTAAACAATCAGTGATACAAAAATATGTTTCATACAATAGTTATAGTAAATTACATTTTCTAAAACATTTGTAAATATTAGTATATACCTAGATATCATATTTATGGAGATATTTTGAAAACCGGAAATGAGCTTTGAAGAATGAAGCTCAACTTCCGGTTGCCGGATTTACTCCAAAAACTAATCAACTCTAACGACTATAATAAAAAAACTATATATGAAATTTGGTGTTGATTCAACAAATAGTTTTCATGTTAGAGCGCCCACAAAGTACATAATCATCTTCTTCCGGTTTATCAGTATTTCACGAATAACTACTAATCAACCGGTGATACAAAAATATGTTAAATGCAAAAGTTATAGTAAATTACATTATCTAAAACTTTTATAATGAATACAATATACGTATATATCATATTTATGGAGATATTTTGAAAACCGGAAATGAGCTTTAATGAATAAAGCTCGACTTCCGGTTGACCGATGTACTCCAAAAACTAATCAACTCTGACAGCACACACCACAGTACTATATATGAAGTTTGGTATTGATACGACTAATAGTTTTCACGTTAGAGCGCCCACTATCACACACACACATACACACACACACACACACACACACACACACACACACACACACACACACACACACACACATACACACAGACATCATTCCGAAAATGGTCAAAACGTGTTCTAGGGACCCCAAAACATGTATTTCCGTTGAAATCTCGAAGTCGAATTTTTTCATGAAAACAATACTTTCTCTATACTTCGTATATGGAGAAAGTAAAAAGAGTAGGCTGGTGGATGAGGTACAAACAAGGAAATCCTAAAGTTCTTTTTTTCCATTCTATTATTATATTCCTAATTAATGAGCCACCTTGTGGGTCAATATGGATGTAATCAACTTTTAAATTACACTTTGACCCTATATACTCCCTATGCATGTGACTTCTGAAGGAATTAACATTTTTGAAAAGTTTACTGCATCCCGCATGGGACACAGTCTCAACTCCAATATTCATAGGAGCACAAATATCACGAAGGACTTTCAGTCTTTCAGGAGATAATTGTTCATGGTATGTCCAACAAATTAATCTACACCTGATGCTTGAATTTAAAGTAAATACTTCGTCAGAATGCAATTTAAAATAATGATTCTGAATAGCTAAAAGGCTAGGGTAGGATTGACGAAAATGGGCAATGGTAAGACTTATTTAATTTTCTATGAATTAAACAGAAATGGTTGAATTAGATGTGTCAGTTGTGAACTGCATGTTTATTTGCAATGTATGCAGCACATACACATTTCGAAACACCGCAGACTTATCACTATTGAGGGGACATAATAACCACAGCTAAAATAATGCAATTAATAGAAAGCACTCATTAGAGATAAATCATTTATAAACGGCACAACTACAATAACACATATATAGTTTACTGTATAAAGTCATCTATTGCTATAGATAACATTCTAGAATTAAACGATAGTAAAACAATGAAAAACTACTTTTCAATGGAATATACTCGATATGCGAAGGCACTGATGAATTCCATTCCGTCAAAATCTGTGGACCCGTGAAGCATTAGCATCCCAAATCCGATGGATTTCCTTTTATGGACAATAGGAGCTGTTTTTAATGGCCAACCTCAAGAAAAAGCCATTAGCATAGACATGAACATCATCGAAGTCCCGAAACTGCGAATCCAATGATTGTTCAGTGGGGGTAAGAGAAGGCCTCGCCCTTACTTTAAAATTTGTTGGAAAAATACAATGATATTTAACGTGCCAGCCGGAGACGGCATTTCCCGATAATACTTACTGTAGAAATCCAAGCAAACCAGTTTTTCCAGTGAAACTTATTGTATTTTTACAAATCTTTTTTTACAGTGTAGTTTAGATTGAATGTAGCGTTCGAAAATACTGTCGTAGATAAATATTTATATCTCATGTATGGATAAAATCATCTGCTGGCCACATCAGATTTTTATAATTTTCTTCCGGACGATCATCACACCAACTAAGAATGTCGTTATTTACCGTATATGCCGGCGTATAAGTCGACCCAGAGCTGAATTTCAGGTTTTAGCCTATGTTCAGCGTACTAGTCGTACCATAAAAATGGCGACAACTTTTCCCCAGCTCTATTGTATGGGAAGAAAACTACGTTTACCATAAATATACGATAGCTTAAGGAATATTTACCGCATAAGATTCAGACGCCACAGTTGTTTCTTTCTGCTGCCATGCCAACTTCTCGCCTCTGCTTAACTAATACACTAGTTTCTTTCGTTGGTATTACTCAGGCTACACAAATAAAAATGTGTTACGAAACAGAAACATAATGATATTAAAAATACATTATAGAAATTATGGTAAAATAGCGTGGTAATATCAAATTACGACACTGCTAAAACAACTTCCCTTAAACATTGGGCGCCCACGATTGCGTATACTCAACCGGCGTTATATTTTAGCAAATACTGTCCCTGACACCGCAACGCTATCCTAATCTGTTTATGAAACTGCTAAATTGTCCTCAAGAATTCTGCGTACATGATCCAATGAATTTCTGTTGCCATTAGTCGAGCATAGGGCAGAAAAGGTGGCAGTAGTAGATTGCGGTGCAGCTCACCCTCAACATGGATGTATGCTTCGTGTATGTAAAAGTCTAATTTTTATTTCCTTCATTTTCCGGAACCTATATTGCATGATTTCGTCGACAGATATTATAATTCTACTAACCATATCACTTGTTGGCAGATTAATTCCTTTATGTTAATGATATTTGGTCTTGATACATGTGGTTGCGTATACGCAACCACGGGCAGTAATGGTAGCAATAGCACCCCCTCTCAAATTCCAGCGATTTCATGGAATTCTCATTTCACGCTGCAACTTTTGGTGGAAAATTTTCAGTGACGAAGGCAATAACGAGTATCAATGTGCATAAATGACAATGTTCAGTGATATTACGTTGAAAGAAGTGCTGGAGTTTCTTGAATCTAATGATATTGACGGTGATTTAGATGCCAATTTCATAGAACCTCCGGAATGCAACATCGCTTCTGATGAAGATTCCGCAGAAGAAGATGACACCGGCAAAGTTTAAAATTTATCTGGTTGGAATTTGAGTACAGGTGCTGAAGTTGTTCACCGCAAAATACCTGACGACGTTTTAGGTGATATTGAGATTGTGCCTGCTGTCATTCCCGGAGAGCAGAATTACACACAAGCAACGCCGAGTGAGTCATCTGCTGCACATAATGAGTGTTTGAAGGAAAGTAGAGATATTTACAAATAGAAAATAAAAGGTATTCACAATCAAAAGAAATTTGTTTGGGAGGAAAAAGATATCAGTGATTTCCTGCCCTCTTTTCCGAAACAAAATTACTCTGAGGGAGGATGTTAAGAATAAGGTTTAACAAATACTTTTTTCCACAGATTTATTTGCAAAACGACCGGTTTCGGCACAGATCGGCCATCTTCAGTTAAGGAAGTTACATACAAGAAAGCTTATATAGGGAAAAATGAGGGGTAAGGTGGGTGTAAAGAAACAAAGCATTTTGAAAGGGTAGGGAGAAGGGGGGGGAGGGGGTGGAAAGGAAGCGTTAGGTCTTGTGAGAACTATCCGGGGAGTAAAGGTTGGTCTTATCTTGGAGAGAGCTTTTTGGGAGAGTACAAAGAAGTAAGGGAGAGTAAGATACTGGAACTATTTCGTCAACTACGTTCTGGGAAGCAATTTTAGACGTTAAAATTTCTCTCTGCTCCAAGAAATTCATTTTGGGACCTTTTCGAAGGATATGCAGAATGTCAGGAATGAAAGATGAGGAATGGTGGGAATCATTTAGGTGTTGAGCAAAGTGAGAGGCGGGAGTATTATTTAAAAAAGAATGATTGTGCTCTTTTACACGGATATTGAAATTTCTCCCGGTTTGACCAATATATACGGATTCGCGATCGTTACATTTTAATTTATAAAAACCTGATTTCAATTTTGTTTCTATTTTGTCTTTATTGTATACCAAGTAAGAACCTAGGCTGTGGTTATTGTAGAATGCAGGTTGAATGGTTTCTTTAGGGAGGATATTGGCAATTTTTAATGAACAATCATCTATGGAATTAAATCTTCGCCATTTGGGTGGATTTTCCGGTTGGATGACAGGTGGAAAAAAGATTATGTTAATTGTTAATTTCCGGATTTTTTTGGAAAGAAGTTTGTCTATTAATTTGGCTTGGAAACCGTTCTTTCAGCAATGTATTTGATTGTAGACAGTTCCTTATTGAAATCAACTTCGTCCATGGGATATGCGTTAGAAGGTGAAAAAGGGCATGGAAAGAAGAATGTTTTTGAGCGGGGTAATGGTTTGAGGAAGCAGGAATGGTATGGTCAGTATAAGTAGGCTTACGGAAAATGGAGAAGGTTATTTTGTTCTGGGTATGGTGAAGGGTGAGATCCAGGAAATTAAGTGAATGATTTTTTTCTAATTCTAAGGTGAACTTGATGGTCGGGTGAAGGGTATTTAAGTAATAATGAAATGATGAAAGCTGTCTTTCCGTACCCTTCCATAAGAAGTCCATAAAAATATTGGCGAGAAGAGGGGATAAAGGAGATCCCATAGCGAGACCCTCGTTTTGACGGTAAAACACGTCTTGAAATTTGAAGAAATTTTGTTTGGTGCAGGTTTGAATGAGTTTTTTAAAGTCACATATAATATCACTGCTCATGTTGGCACTGCGTAGGCGGTCTTCAATGACACTTATCACTTCACCCACTGGCACGTTGGTGAATAAATTACAAACATCAAAGGATACAAATTTGGAGTTATGTTTAATATTTACATCTTTCAGTTTCTGAGTTAGGTTTATAGTATTCAATATGTGACTTTAAATAATATGCGCTCTTCCTGAACTTGCCAAACCAACAAATTGAGAAAGATAAGGTCTAAGTTTTTCTTGGCATTCTTTTGCTTTGAAGTAATCACTATTTTCCAAATAAGAGAATGTTTTGGTAAGAAAGCGGTGATACTCGTTGTAAAATGGTTGCAGACAAAGTGAAACGCTGTTGGAGAAACTTGGTAAACGAATTGAAATGCAACGGCTATACATGATTCCAGAGTAAAATATTTTCATTGGAGGAACTGATGGTACTGGCAAACTCTAACATAGATCATTGATGCTGCGCTTCAAAATGCATGGGTGCAGGCATCCAGTTCCATCGTCTAACATCATATTTTGAAATATGGCAAGCCTTACAGGAAGGGAAAACGAGGAATGTAAGAATTAGAGCGGCTACGGTAGAACAGCGATTTGATTCGATTGGATATTTTATAAATGTGAACGGTGATAAGAGAAGACGTAAATGTGCAGGAGAATTTTGTAAAACAATATATCAATCATCATGAAGGAAGTGCAATGTTGGTTTGTGTGTTTGTTATTTTGAGAAGTACCACATCCTTGCGAACAGTTCTTATTTATAATACGATATGATTTTTTGTACCATTACAACTAATTATTTGTTTATTTTATAAACATTTAAAACATTTGCATCAAAAATAAGCATATATAAATATTGCATTGATTAAGTATGGTTAAAATTTATTTGACGAAAAATAAATGTTTACAACAGGTAATATGTTGCCTTTATTATTTAGTATGGTGTTTGACGCTCACTGACCGGAACCCGCATGGAGAACGCCCACGGTTGCGTATACGCAACCACTATTTATTATAAAACAATATTATTTGTCATTAAAATCATATTCATTCAATCGTATGGATTCAATAAAAACAGAAATAACACAAAATTAATACATTTATACGAAAAAATATCTCTAGGCGTTCGAGGGTTAACTGCTAACGCTAAGTCGTAACTAAGGTATTATTTCTTCATTGCCTCGAGTGCCTAATTCTAGGTTTTAACCTACCTTCTTAACGTGTTGATGCACCTAGATCGCTTTCGTTAATATAGAATTACGTAGGAATTCCGTTATTCATAACATAGGTGATGAAATGGGAGTCTTTAGACCCGTGCTCTCAGTCAATTGGAAGCTTTTCTCGATTGACCTGCTAGCCATAGTCACTTTCAGTTATATGTGCATCCTCCACGATATTCATGACATTAAATATATTTTTTAAAGTTTTTAGATATAAGTTCAGATAATTCAGATGGCGTAGAGCTTCCGACTATGGTCTCTCTCAAAGGAATCATTGTTTTTGGAATTTCCCGAGAGCATTCGCCTTTTGTCCCATTGGATCCAGTCCATCTCATATTGACTTTCATCGAAATATTTTCTTACCATTTGCTAATATTATAAATTTATAATCGTTTAGATGAAGGATATTTAGTAAGTATCACCCATTGTTTGAAATAGGATTTTTCCGAGGCTTTCATGAATACGTTTCGGAACTTTGCATTTACCTAGGCGATAGGTTACCGGAATTAAAGATGGAGTAGATGATACTGTATCTAATGTTATCAAATTTCCCATGTTCGTGAACGTTCTCCTCTTTTCCAGTTAAAGAAATGTGGGTAATTCAAACGATGTTACCTCTGGCATAATCTTAGGCTTCTTCCACCATTATCAGTTTTCCTTATTTCCACTTTCCTTTATCCCTTTTACTTTGAGTTTCAACGATTAGCAGGTTATGCAAGTTCCTCATGCTTGCTTTACCGATACTGTTTTCCAGTGTTTATTAAAAAAAGCTACAATTTTTCCTAAGTGGTTCCACAGTTTCCATTTAGACATCTACGATATATTTCAAATATGTCTTTTCTATTCCCTATTTCCAATCCCAAAATCCTACTTCGTGAAATATTAAATGAAATAGAATGAGGTGTATGATGAAACCTGTAAGTTTCAACATCACTTGTCTATGTCTATGTAAGAACCCTGCAAGCCGCCTTTCGTTGTGTGGCAGAGGTGCAAGCACCTTGACTCTATTTTCCTAAACGGTTGCTTTCGCGTATACTTCGCGGAAAAAATGAATTTTTGAAACGATTCGTTCTAGCATCTATTTCCCTAATCTTTTTGGTAGTATCAGAACGGCCCATATAACAGGGGAGGTCGCATTATATCGGTTACATCATCTGAAAACGTAATTTCTCTGAACTTATTTAATAAATTTATCCTTTGAATTTGTCTCCTATCTTCTAATGATTCCCATCCCGCTTCCTGTAGCATCTGAGTGACACTCGCTGTTTTATCGTAGCAATTCTTTACAAATCGTATCGCCTTTCGTTGTACTTTTTCTAAATCCCGAATATGACATTTCTCGGCGGGGTCCCATACGATACATGCATACTCAAGGTGAGGCCTAACTAACGCTAAGTAAAATCACTTGCGAACGTTTTCTTCGCTCCTACCGGCTATTCTTTTAAAGAAGCCGAGTTACTTAAGTGCTTTTCCACATATATTTCGGATGTGGGTACTCCATGATAGATTATTCGTGAGAGTTACTCCAAGATACTTAACCGATTCTACTGTCATTAGGTTTACCCCTCGGAGGCTATAAGAATAATCATTTACTATAGATTTACTTTCGAAGAAGTTAACTACCGAGCACTTTTCTACATTAAGCTCTAATTTCCAATCATCGCACCAGTTCATAATTCTATCTAAGTCGTTCGAAAGGGTTAATATATCCTCTGAACTATCTATTTCCCTGTAAATGACTCTGTCGTCTGCGAATATCCTAACATTGCTTTCAATGTGATTGCTGAGGTCGTTGATGTATACTGAAAATAACAATGGTCCAATTACACTGCCCTGAGGGACGCCCGAGGTCACCTTAACCAAGTTGGAACTATTACCATCGAGTACTACTCGTTGCTCTCTATCGGTGAGAAAGTCATTTATCCAGTTAATAACTTCTGCATTGGTACCCGCAAGTATCAATCTTACTTATCAATCAAGCCACTATTGTTTGGGTGCGAAGGCTTTTTGCTGTATATTTAAAATGTAAAATAGTAAAATAAGATCGGCAAATATGCTAGCACGTAGTCAGAAGAGTTTTAGATAGTTTTTTGAGGACAGTTACTAATGATAATTTCATAATCTAACGCAAGTCGAACACATATATTTTATGCGTGTACATTTCTGCTATCTGAATAGAAGATGATAGCATTTTCGTCACTGCTGGTTGTTCACTGTGGGGTTAACCGTGCTCCGACGATCAACTTCCAATTCATTACTAAAGAAAAACCAATGCCACCTTCAACAAACCCCGGAATGTTTAATCAAGATTTACATGTCTCCTCACAAATATTTTCATGGTAATCCCAGTGTGAGATTCACCAAACTTTTTTCGAGTAATATTTCCGTGTTTCGAGTATTTGATCTTCAAACGGCATTCGAAGATGATGCAGAGGTTCCAGAAACTGAATGAGGGAATCTTGCTCGTCGAAATCACTTCATTTCGTATTAAAGCGTGTAAGATTGTTATCGGTTAAACCCGCGCATTTTAAGCTTGAGAATGATACTAGTAAACTTTGGAAAGAAAACGGTTATCGTAAAATCATTTATCCCAGAGAGCCATATACATGGCCAAATGCATTTCAGATGGGGGTAATAGAGTCTTATTTCAGGACCTTCCCGGTATGATATGGACTTCAAACTTTGCATTAAATAAAATCAGATCCTAAGAAGATATTATGCCTATTCGCATCTTCCAATACGTCCTGGTTTCGACACAAGGCGTCGGCAAAAATAAGAAATTGCAACAATTATTAAGTTTTTTTCAGCTCTTCCCGATATCATTGACACTCAAAAATTGGCATGTGAATAAAGATTATAAATACATTTTATATGCTTTTTATAAGCTTTTAGCAACTTTTATAAGGAGAATTAAGGAAATGCAGGACGTCCTTTGAGGCAGTTGCGGCAAATATTTCTGCTTGAGTTTCCACACATAGTTAAAGATAGTGAACTGCTGTAGTGCCACATAGTAATTATCACCAGGAAGACCCAGATTCGATGCCGGATGGATAAAATGAAGCGAATTTTAAGAATATTTTCAATCCATTTTTTTTTTGAGGACCCTCTCGATATGATGCCGACTTGAAATCAGTGTTATCGGTATGCTTGCAGTATGCAAACAACATTTTACTCGTACCTATATACATATATATATGTACGAGTAAGATGTAGCTTGCATACTGCAAGCAGATCGACAACATCAATTTAATGTCGGCATCATTTCTGGACGGTCCTCAAAAGAAATAGAAAGGATTGACATATTCTTACGATTTGCAGCAATTTAATCGTCTAGCGTTGAACCCGGGTCATTCTGGTCAACTTACTATGCAGCGCAACAGAAGATCACCTTCTCTAACTACTTGTGAAAATTCAAGCATAAATATTCGCTGCAACTGCCTCAAAGGACGTCCTAATTTTCACATATATTCCTTATGTGAGAAATTGCAATGTGCTCTGGCATCGAACCCAGGAACAGCATGGTCTTATCTAATTTTTTTCTTAAAGAAAGTCTTAATATACATATTCTATCTAAGCAAGAACTTCCTATTATATGGAATTATATTATTGTTATCGGAACTTCTAATTATATAATTGTTATCGGTTAAACCTCGCATGTTAAGCTTGAGAATCATACTAGTAAACTTTGGAAAGAAATGGGCTACCGTAAAATCATTTATTTTAATCAACATTGCCACATATCTTGGCTGACAGTCCCATTCCACCGAATTGCAGACTTATATTTCAGTTTGTAAGTTTGTTAGGTCTAACCCCTCGTTAGAATCGACTCGTTCGAAATTTAGGATATTCCCGGAGGAAATGTCAGGATTCTTTCCAACAAGCATATCAGACGTTGGGATTGAAGGTGTGTAGGTAGGAATATCGTTTCCGATGGGATGAAAGAATGGGAAAACAGAGAGATTTTTCGTTTGATGCAGCTGTTTATTTTTTCATAAATAAAATGCGTTACACGTTTTTACATTTTGTAATGCTGAGGCGTAGTCAGGGATAGGAAGTGGGATCAGTAGGGAGCGCATTCCTTGGGGATTGGGATGCTGATGGTCTTGGTGACCTGTTTACGGCTGAAGTCGGGGTTGGCACCCTTCTTCACCATCTGCACGTAGTGGCGAGAAGCGTCAGAGTTGGCTACGCAGTGGAAGGGAACCTGTGAAGAAATGTAAAGAGAGTCGTGAGTTGGGCGGTTCAGGTGAGGCCGTGGTTATCGCACTGGGAGGGAAGGACCCACCTTCTTTTCGATCTTTCCCTGTGGACGGCATTTCTCCCCGCATGCGGGCTGAGGCTGCATGGAGAAGCAGGTGGTGTCTTCGTCTTCGAGCACCTTGGTGCGGTACTGCGTGCATCCGGAGGAGGAAGGCTTTTGCTTCTTGGTGGCGTTCTTGGTGTTATTCCTTTGGTAATGGTAGCCGGTACTGTAATCATGCTCGCTGACGACTTCCCATGGGGTGGCGGTCTGGCGGTAGCAGGGAGCAGACGCAGCACGGCGCTGCATATCCTTGGCTTCTCCCTGGCAGGTTTGGTCGGCTATGGCATAAGTGGCGACGAAGTCTGCGGCGTTCTGCACGATGCAGTTCTTTGGCGTGGTGAAGTCGGTGGAGGACTCGCCGTCGTATGTTCCGCAGAGACCGAGGATGTCGCCTCTATAGGTGCTGTTGGCCTGGAAGGAATATTGAACGTGAGCAGGGCGTGGGAAGCGACGGAACAGTAGCCACGATTCGCTGTTGATGAACACGCACCATTATGTAGGCTCCGTATCCGTTGTACATGAGGTAAACTCCGTACTCTGGTGCCTCGAAGACGACGTCACCGCTCGGGAATGCGTAGGCATAGGCGATGGTCTCTCCTTCATCGTCTTCGATTTCGGTGACGCTGCGGTGGGACAGAGGGAGGGGAGTCTGGTTGTAGACGAGGTGTCCATGGGCGGATCCGCTCTCTTGGGAGGCAGAGGAGCCAGTGGGCTTGATTTCGAAGACCTTGTCTCCGAGGACGACCTTGATCTCCTGAGGAAGGAAGAAGAGAGAGATGAGAAAGTGTGGAGGAGGGGGAGTGTGGCGGAGTCGCAGCGCGTTGCTTACCTTCTTTTTGTCGCCCGCTTCACGGGCGAGAATAGCAACGTCCTTGAAGTCGGGAGAAGAGCTGGAGGAGCTGGAGTCGTCGTCCTCGGGCCTGGTAACCATCATGGCGTGCCAGCACTTACCGAGGCGCGCGGTATAGGTCTTGTTGTCGTAAGTGTTGATGGCGTTTCCGTCGAGGGAGCAAGAAGCTGTGGAGAGGAGGGAATAGGGTGAGTATTGGTGGTCGCATTAGATTAGGTGTAGATAGAGTGTAGATAAGGGAGCCGACAGGGGCAGCGCGACCTACCTGGGTACTGAAGCCCTGTGATCGTGTTGAGGTAATCCTCATAAGCGGAGTCCGAGGGGTGCTGAACGAACACGGAGCGCATGAGACGGCTCACGCGAACGTTGTTAAAATCGGCATTGAAGTGAGGTGCGGACAGTGAGACGTTCACGGCCTCGAGATCCTCCGCAAAGTCAACTTCCAACTGGACTCTTCCTTCCTTGTTTTTGACGTCGAAGACGTTCTCGTCCAAATAGGGGAAACCGAGCCACTTAGCCAGGCCGTAAGCCTTGTAGGTATAGTTCTTGAGGGCGGTTGGGAGCTGAGTGGGAGGAAAAAAGTTATGAGTCGTGTTCGGAGAGGTAAGTCGGAGAAGGAAATGGAGCCGCGATTCTTACCTTATCGTAGTTGATCTCGTAGGTTTTGTAGTCGAGCTGGTTGGCGCGGTATGTCACGTTGCGGCAAGCAGGCAGCAGGTAGTTACCCTGTTGCATTTGGGCCATGCACAACTGTGACAAGGGAGAGCGGCGGAGGTATTCCTTCCTCTCGGGCGTCTGCTCCGACTTACCCTATTGTGGAGAGATGACATGGCTCTCATGAAAGTCTGCTGCAGTGTGCATTGCATTTTGGCGGTGGCGGCGTGGATACTAACCTTGATGGTGATTTCGGGATGGCCGGTCTGGCACTTCTCTCCGAATGCGATTTCCACGTTGTCGTATGAGGTGGGATTTGCTTTGAGTGCTTGAGCGTAGTTCATGAGAGGAACGTTGGGATACTTTCCTTCGTAGGCGGCACAGAGCTGAAAGAGGACACGTCAGGTATAAGATGAGAATGCCTCGACTACCGAAAATAATTGGATGGGTGGGGCTCGAAAGTCTTACCTCGAAAGGCTTAGGGAGGGAGTGCTTGTAGAAGAAGAGAAGACGTGACTTTTCGTCCACGTCGCTGTCGGCCATGGCGACGGTGGCAACGTAAGTGATGTCTTTCTTTCCCTTGAACACGACGGCCACATCCAGGACGGAGGCGGTGCTGTCTGTAGGAAGGTGTAGAGAGGATTAGTAAAGGTGGCGGAAAAGCGCAGGAGGCGGTCGCTTTCGGCGGGATACTCTACTCACTGCGAATTCCTGCGGATGCTTTCTTGAAGAATTCCTTCTGCCTCTTGTCGCTGATCGGTGCGTAGTAGGATGGCTTGGCCAGTCCGGCGCCGAATTTCTGTCCCTGGTATTCCTGAGATTTATCGCTGTCAGACTTGGAGTAATGCTCCTGTTCGTAGTCCTCGTCTGAGCCTGGAAGCCGCAAATGATTCACATCGGAACGTATTCCCATGGGAGACGTAGAGACACAATGCTACAAATAGGCTACTTACTGAGGTCGGCCGTGAAGGTGACGGAATCGGAAGGGCTCTGGCGAGCATCAAGCCAGAGGTTGATGTTGTTCATCTTGGTGGCCTTCTCTGCCCATGGGTAGAGGAGGAATGAGATGGCGTCGTGACGCTGAGCCTTCTCGTAGATCCACTTGGTGTCGACGTACTTCTGCTCGGTGGTGTAGTTGAGGCGGAAAGCGAAACCGGTGGTGTCCTTTCCGAAGTAGGTCATATACTGCGAGGAAGGAGGAAAAGAGCCGTATAGAACGTATAATAGGAGTGCATAAGGCGTAAAAGATAGAGAGGTCTTACCGTTTGAGGCTGACGACGGTGGGCGATCTCGTGATCATTTCCTTGGCTGACGGGACTGAGGTCCAGGATGTTATGCTTGGCGGTATATGGCCAGGTGCTGTAGTGGAAGAGGAGGGAAGAGGATTGGTTGTACAGAGGCTTGAGGGTGAGGTTGACTCTGTCGTTGACGGTGTCGAGGGAGAAGTTGGCACGGAAGGGCAAGTTGATCTGCACGTTCTTGTCGAGACCGGCGATGTATCGCTTGTGCGTGAGGGGAGCGACGAAGCTGATCTTGGCGGCCATGCGCGAGGAGTAGCTGCGGGACGGAAGGAGAGCGTTATGAGTGATGCAGTTTCGGCAATTTCGGTTAAGCGAGGCAGAGATGGATAACTTACACATATTGAAGGTTGGCGGTAGCGTTGACGGTCTTGGGCATGGGGATGGAGGAGTGGGATCCAGAGGAAACATCCGGTTGGATCTTAGCGGTGATGTTGCCTCGGATGGATACGTAGGTGGGGCACTTGAGAGTGTAGACGAAAGGCAGACCAGTCTCGGTGGGGAAGGCGAGCGTGAGAGCGTACTGGTTGTAGAGCTTGGTGTAGTTGAAGGATTGGCCTTCGCGGAGAGCGTGGGCGGCTTGCTTGATCACTGAAAGAAGTTAGATACAGGTAAGCTTGGAGGAGAGTGGAGAAGGGGCTTCGAGCGCACCGGGGATCGTTCGTACCATGAGGAATGCTTTCGATGGTGTTGTTATCGAAGGTGTAAAACCTCTCGGTGCCCATAGCGCGGAAGAGGATGTTTCCCTCGATCTGCTCGGTCTCCCAAGGCTGGACGTTGAGAATCTCCTTGATGTAGTCGGTGTTGAAAGGGCTGTGGCTGGAGGAAGGCTTTCCCTTCTTGTGGGACTTGGAGTTCTTGGGAGAGTAGGAGTCTTCGAACTGGTCGCTGACGGCCTCAGCGATATCATCGATGCTGGAGGTCATCAGGCCGATCTGTGGCAAGGCAGAGTAGGTGTGGTTAGTTTTTGGGGGAGTAGCGATGAAGGACGAGGTGTTCGCGATGATACTCACGGCCATGTTTTGGGTCTTGAGTCCTCCGACGTTTTCGCGGTAAGTGAGGAACATGCTGGACGGGGTGAGGCTGTCGGAGCTTCCGATGTAGCTCAACTCCTTCAGGTATGCGATTCCCATTTCCTTGACCATGTAGCTCTTGATGTAGGAAGCGGAGTGTTGAATTCCGAATTCCTTGCGGGTGAGGAGGTGAACGGCGGACTTGGCGTTACTCCTCCTGCAAGAGAGAAGCAGGTGAGTGAGGGTGGCATTCTCAGAGGCCGAGAGGGTGATTTTCTCCGGTGACTCACAGCTGCTGGTGGTGTGGGCCCTCGAGGGCGGCAGCGGATTGGATGGCTGACTTGACGGCGGCGCTGACGTGGTTGCTCACGTCTTGGTTGGTGAACTCGGCCATTCGCTGGAGCATGAAGGCAGGTGGGCCGGTCCTCATGAGGACGAACACGGCTGCGCATCGCACTTCATGTGCTTCGGCTTGGTTTTGGTAGACGTTGAAAAGCACGCGGCGGGCGACCTTGGGATAGGTTCGGGCGAGCATGTTGAGGGAAGAAACCATGAGAGTTCTCTGGAAGGTGGACATCTGTTCCTGGCCTTCAAGGTATGGCTCGAAAACGCTGAGGATCATAGGGTGACCCAGGTTTCCGAGGGCGCGGATGTACACCTGGATGGCGTGGCTGTCGGCGCGCTTGACCGCGTTGCGGAGGGCCTTGGCCAGGTAGGGTATGTATCGCTCGGTGATGTTCTTGTGTCCGATGGGGGAGAAGCGACCGAAGGCGTGCACGCCATAGTGATTGTGGGCGGTCTGCTTGTTCACCTGAGCCTTGCGCGCAAGGTTGGTGAAGGCGAGAATGACGGTGGTGTTAAAGAAAGGCTGTTTGACGACCTCGGGCGAGGTGCTCAAGTCCTGGAAAGAGAGAGAACGTTCCGTTAGCCACTGATGTGAGTCCAATCGGGAATGGAAATGGAAAAGGAGACACTCACGAAGAAGGTGCTCATATACTCGGGTGTTGGAGTCCTGGTGGACTGCGCCAGGGTGGCGATGAGTTCTGCGGCCTCGTGTCCGTGGATCTTCCTGGCCTTGATCCAGTCTCTGATGGCGAGGAGAGCTGGTGCAGTTCCGCAGGTGGCAACGGCGTCCCTCACGACGGCCCTTGAAGGATAGAGAGAAGCCGCGTGAATTCGCGTCCGAGGAGACGAATGCTCGAGGTTAGGGTTAGGATAGGGGCTCACCATGGGTTGGCTGGCTGGTTCTTTCCGGGTGCCTGGTAGGTTTCGGAGGCGACCTTGCGGATCTGGTTGTAGGTCATGGTGCGCAAGACGCGGACCACGGTGGAGAACTTGGCGAGGGTTTGACTTTTGGGAATGGAGGAAGCGTTCTGAAGCTCGTGAGCGATCTGATAGCTGAGCTTCTTCACAGCGGAGACGGCATCGAGGTTTTTTGCGGCCTGGATGGAGTAACCCTCCAAACCGACGAAGTAGGGAAGGAGAGGAATGTGAGGTGGGTACTCCATCTTAGGATGCTGCTGATGCTCCTCGCTGGAGCTTGAGCTAGAGCTAGAATCGGAGCTGGAGTCGGAGCTGGAGCTGGAGTCGGAGCTAGAGCTGGAGGAAGAGGAGGAGGAGCTGGAAGAGCTGTCTTCCTCACTGGTGTCGCTGCTGCTGCTGCTTTCGCTGCTGCTAGAGGAGGAGGAGCTGGAGCTGTCGGAGTTGCTGGAACTCTCGCTGCTTTCGCTGGTGCTGCTGCTGCCTCCGTTGCTTACGCTGTCATCGCTGTCGTTTTCGCTGCTGCTCCTGCTGCTGCCGTTGCTGGCATACTTCTGCTTGGGGGCGGATCGGCGAAACCTGCCAGGAATCCTGCGGGGTTTGCTCTCTTCGCTGGACTCGCTGGTGCTGGAGCCGCTCTCGTTGCTTCCGCTGCTGCTGTCGCTGCTGTCCATGCTGCTGCTGCTGTTGCTCTCGCTGTCGCTGCTGGAATCTCCGTCCTTAGGTTTTCCCTCGGTGGAGAAGGGTGAGTTGTACTCGTACACGAGGTCGTTGACTGTGCGCGGGTTGGGCACGGAGGGGTAGGAGCCAGAGGCGCTACGCACGGAGACGAGCGTGAGGTTCATTCGGCTTCCGACCATTCCCTTCTGACCGTCGTACAGAGCGGGGCTGACGATGGTCTTTGCGGTGGTCACAGAAGACTGGATGGTGTACTTCTTGGGGGTTCCGGAAATGACGATCCTGCTCACGGAGGAGCGCTGCCGAGAGGAGAAAGAGTGGAGGTGAAAACCTGGAAATCATGCATTTAGCCAAATTCACGCGACGAATGCCGTGTCTACTTCGCCTTTTCACGAGCTCGCACGGAAACGATGTTAGGTGCGGAGTGGGAAGTGGCATTTGAAGGCTCTCTGACGGAGGGCGCCTGTTGAAGGGGAGGAAATCGTTCGTCGAGCGAGAGTTGGTGACAACCGATTGATTTCCTTTAACGCTGACCTCCAAAAATGCGGCTCGAGGGTAGCCACCTGTCGCGAATTCAGCACTCAGAAAATCGGAATTAGCACATGCTGCTCAAAGGCAGAATGCGCGGGGGAGAATACTTAGTAAAACAAAGATCGGTTTTTAGAGGCGGCGAGTACTTACGTAGAGGAATTGACCCATCCGGTTGTCGGCTGGCTCCATTTCGGAGAGGCCGCTGAAGCCGTAGTGGTAGGCCACCCTCTTGTCGCAGTTGCTGAAATTCTTGGTTTTGATGATGTCGTAGAAGCGTCCCTCTCCGCGGAGGCTCTTCAGGGGAGCAAGAGCCGGCATGGACTGCATGGCGTAGTCCGGCAGCGGCGCGAAGTTGTACTCCACCTCGCATTCACCGGTGACCGTGTCCTGTAAAGGGCGACACGAGTGAGTGAAGAGATCTGAGCGAGAGGCGCGGCGCTGTCTCTAGGCACGGGCATCTCACCTCCATGGTGCGGAAAACGCTCTTGTGCGCATCGAGGTCTGGAACTTGGCTGGGTTTGCGCCTCCTGATCTCGTTGGTGCCGTTGACGTCCACTTGCAACTGGCTCACCACGCTCTTGACGAGGTTCACCTCAGCCGTGGACAGTTCCTTGGGCAGCACGAGCTGATCCACCTGTGGGAATAGTAAGGCGTTTAGAATGCGTCCGCGCTCGGCTATGTCCGCACCGTAGAGTAGCAGAGACACTCACCACCCCCTTCTTGTACTTGATCTCGAAGGGCTTGGTGGAGAACGGGAGGGACCTCCAGCTCAGCGCCTTCTCCGGGATGGAAGACGTCCAGCCTCCGGATAAGTTGGCGTGAACTTGGGAGTACCTCGGCTCGGAGATCTGAGGATAGGAGAGATTATATGTGCATCGTCGCTCTTCCTAAGAGAGGCATCGTACGCAAATTTGAGCACTCACCCTCGCCCACAAGACATCGGGGTTCTTCGGTGTGATCGTGAGAGTGGCAGTGCTCACGACGCCCACCCACTGGTCCGCGACCTGGTGGAGAGAGGCGAGAGTCCTTCCGTTGATGTTGTACTTATATTCTTGTCCAGTTTTCCACGCTGCGAGAAAATTAACGTTAGAGAGAATAGGGAATGATAGGCGCAGCGTACGTACAAGCGTATGAGCAAAAAAATCGCTTACCATTTTCGGCGGTCGCCAGCCCAACTGAAAGGGAAAGACAGCGTTAGTATGTTTCTAAATGGTACTTCCAAGTAACATCCTAACCGTGAACAATTTTTTTTTTTCGCTTATGGATGCCCTTTACGTCGCTTCTCAAATATGGCCTCGGATCTTTCGAGGAAAGAATGAATGTCGCTTTGACAGGGAGTACTCACCGACGAGGCAGAATATGAGTGGAGTCCACATGTTGGCCCGAAGTGAAGAGGAGATTCCTCCGGCGGCTTATATAGAAGTGCCGTTCGGCAGATGTCAGCGATCTCGCACGCCGATTATCCATCGGCCTTTGATTTCTCAGCACGCGCCACCATCTCCACGTGCCGTATTTCCCGTGGTTTGCGTCAACGGAAATCCGTCAGTAAAGATGCGAAGTTTGGGTGGTAATATCACCACCGATTTTCAATGGCCATGAGGAGATCGCGATTCGCGGAATGCTTGGATCCGTACACGCAAACTTAGGCAGCGTCGTATGTAGGAATGCCGGTTGAATTCCACGTGAGAGAAATGAAGGCTTTGTATCCCAATTAAATCTTCGATAAGGCTGGGGGGAATGAGGGTCAACTTTTTCTTTGAAATTTCGTTCTAATTAGGAAATTATCTCATTGCACTGAAGCATCTTGCGTTTTAAATACGCACTAGAAACTCGTTTCTATTATATTTCCCATGTTATATTTCACCATATAACGCAGAATGTCACGTAATAACATAGACAATTATTTATTTTTTAACAGAAGGAGATTCGGAATGCGAGTTTGGGATGCAAACGGAAATTTCGTCGAAGGAGGCCCGTAGTTGAGAAAGTTATTCTCGATACAATTTTACATCGTCAGCATTTAAATTTAGTTAATTCGGATGAGGTAAGTGTCGGAATGCGTGCGTTTCGAAGTAGATGAGGGGGCGAAAGAATTCTGATTGCCGATGTTACCAAACTATCAATTTTTTGCTCCACGAGGAGATGGATTATTTATTTTTACTTTCTCCATATACGAAGTATAGAGAAAGTATTGTTTTCATGAAAAAATTGGACTTCGAGATTTCAACGGAAATACATGTTTTGGGGTCCCTAGAACACGTTTTGACCATTTTCGGAATGATGTCTGTGTGTATGTGTGTGTGTGTGTGTGTGTGTGTGTGTGTGTATGTGTGTGTGTGATAGTGGGCGCTCTAACGTAAAAACTATAAGTCTAATCAAGACCAAACTTCATGTATAGTACTGCGGTGTGTGCTGTCAGAGTTGATTAGTTTTTGGAGTAAATCGGTCAACTGGAAGTCGAGCTTTATTCATTCAAGCTCATTTCCGGTTTTCAAAATATCTCCATAAATATGATATATGCGTATATTGTATTACTTATAAAAGTTTTAGATAATATAATTTACTATAACTTTTGTGTTTAACATATTTTTGTATCACCGTTTGATTAGGAGTTATTCGTGAAATACTGATAAACCGGAAGAAGATGATTATGTACTTTGTGGGCGCTCTAACATGTATACCATTTGTTGTATTAACACCAAATTTCATAAATAGTATTTTTATTACGGTTTTTAGAGTTGATTAGGTTTTGAAGTAAATCGGTCAACCGGAAGTCGAGCCTCATTCTTCAAAGCTCATTTCCAGTTTTCATAATATCTCCATTAATATGATATTTAGGTATATACTAATATTTATAAATGTTTTAGAAAATGTAATTTACTATAACTTTTAATGAAACATTTTTTTATATCACTGATTATTTAGGAGTTATTTATAAAATACTGATAAACCGGAAGTTGCTCATTATGCACTTTGTGGGCGCTCTGGGCTCTATGGGCGAAAGGCCAATTACATCGTTTTTCATCGATCATGTCCAGAAAAACATTATTTATAATGTTTTTGACGTAAAAGATGATAATATATAAATTAATCACTCTTCTTCCAAGTTTAGATGTCATATTGAGTTCGAAATTACTGTCGTAGATAAATATTTACATCTTATGTATGGAGAAAGTCATGTGCTGGCCACATCAGATTTTTTTAACTCAATGCGTTATAGTTACGATTCAAGGATTTCATGTTTCACCGGATATGTAGTGGGCTATTTGTGATGAACTCTTGCCAATAAACGAAAGTTGTTTTAGGATTCCGGGCATTGAAACTAAGCCACTCTCGCAATAATTCCGCACAAGCATATGGTTGCCTTTTGCATTTGCAGTCTCGCATAAATTTTACGCGACTAAGTCATTACGAGTGGACATTGCTGAAATTCCCGGGTATATATACAATATTTACTACGTTTCGGAGAATCCAGGAGAGGAAATTAGTTTTGTGAATCAGATTCGCTCGTATAAAATCTTTCTCTAATTTCATGTATTTACCTTCTCGTTGCTTTTCTTCCGCATTCATAGAGCATAGAATAACTCGCGTTGATAGTTTCGGCCTTCACTTGGTGGAAGATCATAATTAAAAAAATTGTTCTACATCCCTTAGTCTGTGTATTTCTATAAAAATCCTTTTCTGATGAAACGATTCTTCTAGTCATGTAAGAAATGGAAATTGACGGAGTGCTTTTGCTAACTCATACTAAATCAACATTAAAATCTTTTTGATGTAGGATCCGATATAAAATACGTTTTCTACTATCACCATTAATGATTTTGAACCTCGTCGTATGCTCCCTATATTGTATCACTTTTTACATTTTTTAATTTTATAAAGCTCAAACTCCTTGTTACATGCTAATTGAAACCATTTAATTCTTTTCAATGTGAAATAATGCATAGAATCTATAATAAAAGTTTGAAAATCACACCGTAAAAGCAAAATTTTTCTGAATTTATGAATATCTGCAAGTAGTTAAATCATCATCTTGTCACCTAATTTAAACCTTTGGTTACTTAAATTGGAACACCTATCTTCCCTTTTAATTGAATTGAAAGATATCCATAGCAGTTAAGATAAATGTAATTTATACATTTTACTGTACTTGTACATCTTTTTTTTTTATTGAAAGCGTTGACCGATCCATGGATGAAGCTGACCAAATGACAGTTTAGAATATCTCCTCATCAAAGCATAGAATCATTTCCTACCTAATGTGCCTTTTTGGACGTTAAGGTTACGACTCATTCCAGTCGTTTTTTTGTTACGTCAAATGCAAGATTTCTAACATCGAATTAGATTAAACCAAGCATCATCTCTTCATGTTTTAGAACGTGTTGCTCTAATTCCATTTCAATTTAAAGGGAATAACACTTAACTATGACCAAGAAGTTCATTTTACTTTTTACTTTTATTTAGAGCGTGCCTTTTTACTTTCTCCATGTACGAAGTATAGAGAAAGTATTGCTTTCATGAAAAAAATTGACTTCGGGATTTAGGGAAATAAATGTTTTTGGGTCCATAGAACACGTTTTGACTATTTTCGGAATGATGTCTGCGTGCGTGTGTGCTTGTGGGCGCTCTATTATGAAAACTATTCATAGTTTCAACACCAAACTTCATATATAGCACTGTGGAGTGTGCTGTCAGAGTTGATTAGTTTTTGGAGTAAATCGGAGGTCGAGCTTTATTCTTCGAAGCAAATTTCCGTTTCGGCAATATATCTTCATGAATATGATATTTATATACATATTTTTTTATAAAAGTATTAGAAAATGTGATTTACTATAACTGTTGTATTTACCTATTTTTGTATCACTGATTGTTTAGGAGTTATTGGTGAAATACTTATAAACGCTTTGTGGGCGCTATGGAAGCTGTGGGCGAAAGACCAATTTCATCGATTTTCATCGAACATGTCCCGAAAAACATTATTTCTAATGTTTTTGACGTAAAAGATAATATGATATAAATTAATCACTTATCTTCCTAGTTTAGATTGAATGTAGCGTTCGAAAATACTGTCGTAGATAAATATTTACATCTCATGTATGGATAAAATCATCTGCTGGCCACATCAGATTTTTATAATTTTCTTCCGGACGATCATCACACCAATTAAGAATGTCGTTATTTACCGTATATGCCGGCGTATAAGTCGACCCAGAGCTGAATTTCAGGTTTTAGCCTATGTTCAGCGTACTAGTCGTACCATAAAAATGGCGACACCTTTTCCCCAGCTCTATTGTATGGGAAGAAAACTACGTTTACCATAAATATACGATAGCTTAAGGAATATTTACCGCATAAGATTCAGACGCCACAGTTGTTTCTTTCTGCTGTCATGCCAACTTCTCGCCTCTGCTTAACTAATACACAAGTTCCTTTCGTTGGTATTACTCAGGCTACACAAATAAAAATGTGTTACGAAACAGAAACACAATGATATTAAAAATACATTATAGAAATTATGGTAAAATAGCGTGGTAATATCAAATTACGACACTGCTAAAACAACTTCCCTTAACCCTCGAGCGCCCACGGTTGCGTATACTCAACCGGCGTTATATTTTAGCAAATACTGTCCCTGACACCGCAACGCTATCCTAATCTGTTTATGAAACTGCTAAATTGTCCTCAAGAATTCTGCGTACATGATCCAATGAATTTCTGTTGCCATTAGTCGAGCATAGGGCAGAAAAGGTGGCAGTAGTAGATTGCGGTGCAGCTCACCCTCAACATGGATGTATGCTTCGTGTATGTAAAAGTCTAATTTTTATTTCCTTCATTTTCCGGAACCTATATTGCATGATTTCGTCGACAGATATTATAATTCTACTAACCATATCACTTGTTGGCAGATTAATTCCTTTATGTTAATGATATTTGGTCTTGATACATGTGGTTGCGTATACGCAACCACGGGCAGTAATGGTAGCAATAGCACCCCCTCTCAAATTCCAGCGATTTCATGGAATTCTCATTTCACGCTGCAACTTTTGGTGGAAAATTTTCAGTGACGAAGGCAATAACGAGTATCAATGTGCATAAATGACAATGTTCAGTGATATTACGTTGAAAGAAGTGCTGGAGTTTCTTGAATCTAATGATATTGACGGTGATTTAGATGCCAATTTCATAGAACCTCCGGAATGCAACATCGCTTCTGATGAAGATTCCGCAGAAGAAGATGACACCGGCAAAGTTTAAAATTTATCTGGTTGGAATTTGAGTACAGGTGCTGAAGTTGTTCACCGCAAAATACCTGACGACGTTTTAGGTGATATTGAGATTGTGCCTGCTGTCATTCCCGGAGAGCAGAATTACACACAAGCAACGCCGAGTGAGTCATCTGCTGCACATAATGAGTGTTTGAAGGAAAGTAGAGATATTTACAAATAGAAAATAAAAGGTATTCACAATCAAAAGAAATTTGTTTGGGAGGAAAAAGATATCAGTGATTTCCTGCCCTCTTTTCCGGAACAAAATTACTCTGAGGGAGGATGTTAAGAATAAGGTTTAACAAATACTTTTTTCCACAGATTTATTTGCAAAACGACCGGTTTCGGCACAGATCGGCCATCTTCAGTTAAGGAAGTTACATACAAGAAAGCTTATATAGGGAAAAATGAGGGGTAAGGTGGGTGTAAAGAAACAAAGCATTTTGAAAGGGTAGGGAGAAGGGGGGGGAGGGGGTGGAAAGGAAGCGTTAGGTCTTGTGAGAACTATCCGGGGAGTAAAGGTTGGTCTTATCTTGGAGAGAGCTTTTTGGGAGAGTACAAAGAAGTAAGGGAGAGTAAGATACTGGAACTATTTCGTCAACTACGTTCTGGGAAGCAATTTTAGACGTTAAAATTTCTCTCTGCTCCAAGAAATTCATTTTGGGACCTTTTCGAAGGATATGCAGAATGTCAGGAATGAAAGATGAGGAATGGTGGGAATCATTTAGGTGTTGAGCAAAGTGAGAGGCGGGAGTATTATTTAAAAAAGAATGATTGTGCTCTTTTACACGGATATTGAAATTTCTCCCGGTTTGACCAATATATACGGATTCGCGATCGTTACATTTTAATTTATAAATACCTGATTTCAATTTTGTTTCTATTTTGTCTTTATTGTATACCAAGTAAGAACCTAGGCTGTGGTTATTGTAGAATGCAGGTTGAATGGTTTCTTTAGGGAGGATATTGGCAATTTTTAATGAACAATCATCTATGGAATTAAATCTTCGCCATTTGGGTGGATTTTCCGGTTGGATGACAGGTGGAAAAAAGATTATGTTAATTGTTAATTTCCGGATTTTTTTGGAAAGAAGTTTGTCTATTAATTTGGCTTGGAAACCGTTCTTTCAGCAATGTATTTGATTGTAGACAGTTCCTTATTGAAATCAACTTCGTCCATGGGATATGCGTTAGACGGTGAATAAGGGCATGGAAAGAAGAATGTTTTTGAGCGGGGTGATGGTTTGAGGAAGCAGGAATGGTATGGTCAGTATAAGTAGGCTTACGGAAAATGGAAAAGGTTATTTTGTTCTGGGTATGGTGAAGGGTGAGATCCAGGAAATTGAGTGAATGATTTTTTTCTAATTCTAAGGTGAACTTGATGGTCGGGTGAAGGGTATTTAAGTAATAATGAAATGATGAAAGCTGTCTTTCCGTACCCTTCCATAAGAAGTCCATAAAAATATTGGCGAGAAGAGGGGATAAAGGAGATCCCATAGCGAGACCCTCGTTTTGACGGTAAAACACGTCTTGAAATTTGAAGAAATTTTGTTTGGTGCAGGTTTGAATGAGTTTTTTAAAGTCACATATAATATCACTGCTCATGTTGGCACTGCGGAGGCGGTCTTCAATGACACTTATCACTTCACCCACTGGCACGTTGGTGAATAAATTACAAACATCAAAGGATACAAATTTGGAGTTATGTTTAATATTTACATCTTTCAGTTTCTGAGTTAGGTTTATAGTATTCAATATGTTACTTTAAATAATATGCGCTCTTCCTGAACTTGCCAAACCAACAAATTGAGAAAGATAAGGTCTAAGTTTTTCTTGGCATTCTTTTGCTTTGAAGTAATCACTATTTTCCAAATAAGAGAATGTTTTGGTAAGAAAGCGGTGATACTCGTTGTAAAATGGTTGCAGACAAAGTGAAACGCTGTTGGAGAAACTTGGTAAACGAATTGAAATGCAACGGCTATACATGATTCCAGAGTAAAATATTTTCATTGGAGGAACTGATGGTACTGGCAAACTCTAACATAGATCATTGATGCTGCGCTTCAAAATGCATGGGTGCAGGCATCCAGTTCCATCGTCTAACATCATATTTTGAAATATGGCAAGCCTTACAGGAAGGGAAAACGAGGAATGTAAGAATTAGAGCGGCTACGGTAGAACAGCGATTTGATTCGATTGGATATTTTATAAATGTGAACGGTGATAAGAGAAGACGTAAATGTGCAGGAGAATTTTGTAAAACAATATATCAATCATCATGAAGGAAGTGCAATGTTGGTTTGTGTGTTTGTTATTTTGAGAAGTACCACATCCTTGCGAACAGTTCTTATTTATAATACGATATGATTTTTTGTACCATTACAACTAATTATTTGTTTATTTTATAAACATTTAAAACATTTGCATCAAAAATAAGCATATATAAATATTGCATTGATTAAGTATGGTTAAAATTTATTTGACGAAAAATAAATGTTTACAACAGGTAATATGTTGCCTTTATTATTTAGTATGGTGTTTGACGCTCACTGACCGGAACCCGCATGGAGAACGCCCACGGTTGCGTATACGCAACCACTATTTATTATAAAACAATATTATTTGTCATTAAAATCATATTCATTCAATCGTATGGATTCAATACAAACAGAAATAACACAAAATTAATACATTTATACGAAAAAATATCTCTAGGCGTTCGAGGGTTAACTGCTAACGCTAAGTCGTAACTAAGGTATTATTTCTTCATTGCCTCGAGTGCCTAATTCTAGGTTTTAACCTACCTTCTTAACGTGTTGATGCACCTAGATCGCTTTCGTTAATATAGAATTACGTAGGAATTCCGTTATTCATAACATAGGTGATGAAATGGGAGTCTTTAGACCCGTGCTCTCAGTCAATTGGAAGCTTTTCTCGATTGACCTGCTAGCCATAGTCACTTTCAGTTATATGTGCATCCTCCACGATATTCATGACATTAAATATATTTTTTAAAGTTTTTAGATATAAGTTCAGATAATTCAGATGGCGTAGAGCTTCCGACTATGGTCTCTCTCAAAGGAATCATTGTTTTTGGAATTTCCCGAGAGCATTCGCCTTTTGTCCCATTGGATCCAGTCCATCTCATATTGACTTTCATCGAAATATTTTCTTACCATTTGCTAATATTATAAATTTATAATCGTTTAGATGAAGGATATTTAGTAAGTATCACCCAATTGTTTGAAATAGGATTTTTCCGAGGCTTTCATGAATACGTTTCGGAACTTTGCATTTACCTAGGCGATAGGTTACCGGAATTAAAGATGGAGTAGATGATACTGTATCTAATGTTATCAAATTTCCCATGTTCGTGAACGTTCTCCTCTTTTCCAGTTAAAGAAATGTGGGTAATTCAAACGATGTTACCTCTGGCATAATCTTAGGCTTCTTCCACCATTATCAGTTTTCCTTATTTCCACTTTCCTTTATCCCTTTTACTTTGAGTTTCAACGATTAGCAGGTTATGCAAGTTCCTCATGCTTGCTTTACCGATACTGTTTTCCAGTGTTTATTAAAAAAAGCTACAATTTTTCCTAAGTGGTTCCACAGTTTCCATTTAGACATCTACGATATATTTCAAATATGTCTTTTCTATTCCCTATTTCCAATCCCAAAATCCTACTTCGTGAAATATTAAATGAAATAGAATGAGGTGTATGATGAAACCTGTAAGTTTCAACATCACTTGTCTATGTCTATGTAAGAACCCTGCAAGCCGCCTTTCGTTGTGTGGCAGAGGTGCAAGCACCTTGACCTTATTTTCCTAAACGGTTGCTTTCGCGTATACTTCGCGGAAAAAATGAATTTTTGAAACGATTCGTTCTAGCATCTATTTCCCTAATCTTTTTGGCAGTATCAGAACGGCCCATATAACAGGGGGGTCGCATTATATCGGTTACATCATCTGAAAACGTAATTTCTCTGAACTTATTTAATAAATTTATCCTTTGAATTTGTCTCCTATCTTCTAATGATTCCCATCCCGCTTCCTGTAGCATCTGAGTGACACTCGCTGTTTTATCGTAGCAATTCTTTACAAATCGTATCGCCTTTCGTTGTACTTTTTCTAAATCCCGAATATGACATTTCTCGACGGGGTCCCATACACTACATGCATACTCAAGGTGAGGCCTAACTAACGCTAAGTAAAATCACTTGCGAACGTTTTCTTCGCTCCTACCGGCTATTCTTTTAAAGAAGCCGAGTTACTTAAGTGCTTTTCCACATATATTTCGGATGTGGGTACTCCATGATAGATTATTCGTGAGAGTTACTCCAAGATACTTAACCGATTCTACTGTCATTAGGTTTACCCCTCGGAGGCTATAAGAATAATCATTTACTATAGATTTACTTTCGAAGAAGTTAACTACCGAGCACTTTTCTACATTAAGCTCTAATTGCCAATCATCGCACCAGCTCATAATTCTATCTAAGTCGTTCGAAAGGGTTAATCTATCCTCTGAACTATCTATTTCCCTGTAAATGACTGTGTCGTCTGCGAATATCCTAACATTGCTTTCAATGTGATTGCTGAGGTCGTTGATGTATACTGAAAATAACAATGGTCCAATTACACTGCCCTGAGGGACGCCCGAGGTCACCTTAACCAAGTTGGAACTATTACCATCGAGTACTACTCGTTGCTCTCTATCGGTGAGAAAGTCATTTATCCAGTTAATAACTTCTGCATTGATACCCGCAAGTATCAATCTTACTTATCAATCAAGCCACTATTGTTTGGGTGCGAAGGCTTTTTGCTGTATATTTAAAATGTAAAATAGTAAAATAAGATCGGCAAATATGCTAGCATGTAGTCAGAAGAGTTTTAGATAGTTTTTTGAGGACAGTTACTAATGATAATTTCATAATCTAACGCAAGTCGAACACATATATTTTATGCGTGTACATTTCTGCTATCTGAATAGAAGATAATAGCATTTTCGTCACTGCTGGTTGTTCACTGTGGGGTTAACCGTGCTCCGACGATCAACTTCCAATTCATTACTAAAGAAAAACCAATGCCACCTTCAACAAACCCCGGAATGTTTAATCAAGATTTACATGTCTCCTCACAAATATTTTCATGGTAATTCCAGTGTGAGATTCACCAAACTTTTTTCGAGTAATATTTCCGTGTTTCGAGTATTTGATCTTCAAACGGCATTCGAAGATGATGCAGAGGTTCCAGAAACTGAATGAGGGAATCTTGCTCGTCGAAATCACTTCATTTCGTATTAAAGCGTGTAAGATTGTTATCGGTTAAACCCGCGCATTTTAAGCTTGAGAATGATACTAGTAAACTTTGGAAAGAAAACGGTTATCGTAAAATCATTTATCCCAGAGAGGCCAAATGCATTTCAGATGGGGGTAATAGAGTCTTATTTCAGGACCTTCCCGGTATGATATGGACTTCAAACTTTGCATTAAATAAAATCAGATCCTAAGAAGATATTATGCCTATTCGCATCTTCCAATACGTCCTGGTTTCGACACAAGGCGTCTGCAAAAATAAGAAATTGCAACAATTATTAAGTTTTTTTTAGCTCTTCCCGATATCATTGACACTCAAAAATTTGCATGTGAATAAAGATTATAAATACATTTTATATGCTTTTTATAAGCTTTTAGCAACTTTTATAAGGAGAATTAAGGAAATGCAGGACGTCCTTTGAGGCAGTTGCGGCAAATATTTCTGCTTGAGTTTTCACACATAGTTAAATTTAGTGAACTGCTGTAGTGCCACATAGTAATTATCACCAGGAAGACCCAGATTCGATGCCGGATGGATAAAATGAAGCGAATTTTAAGAAAATTTTCAATCCATTTTTTCTTTAGAGGACCCTCTCGATATGATGCCGACTTGAAATCAGTGTTATCGGTATGCTTGCAGTATGCAAACAACATTTTACTCGTACCTATATACATATATATATATGTACGAGTAAGATGTAGCTTGCATACTGCAAGCAGATCGACAACATCAATTTAATGTCGGCATCATTTCTGGACGGTCCTCAAAAGAAATAGAAAGGATTGACATATTCTTACGATTTGCAGCAATTTAATCGTCTAGCGTTGAACCCGGGTCATTCTGGTCAACTTACTATGCAGCGCAACAGAAGATCACCTTCTCTAACTACTTGTGAAAATTCAAGCATAAATATTCGCTGCAACTGCCTCAAAGGACGTCCTAATTTTCACATATATTCCTTATGTGAGAAATTGCAATGTGCTCTGGCATCGAACCCAGGAACAGCATGGTCTTATCTAATTTTTTTCTTAAAGAAAGTCTTAATATACATATTCTATCTAAGCAAGAACTTCCTATTATATGGAATTATATTATTGTTATCGGAACTTCTAATTATATAATTGTTATCGGTTAAACCCGCGCATTTTAAGCTTGAAAATCATACTAGTAAACTTTGGAAAGAAATGGGCTATCGTAAAATCATTTATTTTAATCAACATTGCCACATATCTTGGCTGACAGTCCCATTCCACCAAATTGCAGACTTATATTTCAGTTTGTAAGTTTGTTAGGTTTAACCCCTCGTTCGAAATTTAGGATATTCCCGGAGGAAATGTCAGGATTCTTTCCAACAAGCATATCAGACGTTGGGATTGAAGGTGTGTAGGTAGGAATATCGTTTCCGATGGGATGAAAGAATGGGAAAACAGAGAGATTTTTCGTTTGATGCAGCTGTTTATTTTTTCATAAATAAAATGCGTTACACGTTTTTACATTTTGTAATGCTGAGGCGTAGTCAGGGATAGGAAGTGGGATCAGTAGGGAGCGCATTCCTTGGGGATTGGGATGCTGATGGTCTTGGTGACCTGTTTACGGCTGAAGTCGGGGTTGGCACCCTTCTTCACCATCTGCACGTAGTGGCGAGAAGCGTCAGAGTTGGCTACGCAGTGGAAGGGAACCTGTGAAGAAATGTAAAGAGAGTCGTGAGTTGGGCGGTTCAGGTGAGGCCGTGGTTATCGCACTGGGAGGGAAGGACCCACCTTCTTTTCGATCTTTCCCTGTGGACGGCATTTCTCCCCGCATGCGGGCTGAGGCTGCATGGAGAAGCAGGTGGTGTCTTCGTCTTCGAGCACCTTGGTGCGGTACTGCGTGCATCCGGAGGAGGAAGGCTTTTGCTTCTTGGTGGCGTTCTTGGTGTTATTCCTTTGGTAATGGTAGCCGGTACTGTAATCATGCTCGCTGACGACTTCCCATGGGGTGGCGGTCTGGCGGTAGCAGGGAGCAGACGCAGCACGGCGCTGCATATCCTTGGCTTCTCCCTGGCAGGTTTGGTCGGCTATGGCATAAGTGGCGACGAAGTCTGCGGCGTTCTGCACGATGCAGTTCTTTGGCGTGGTGAAGTCGGTGGAGGACTCGCCGTCGTATGTTCCGCAGAGACCGAGGATGTCGCCTCTATAGGTGCTGTTGGCCTGGAAGGAATATTGAACGTGAGCAGGGCGTGGGAAGCGACGGAACAGTAGCCACGATTCGCTGTTGATGAACACGCACCATTATGTAGGCTCCGTATCCGTTGTACATGAGGTAAACTCCGTACTCTGGTGCCTCGAAGACGACGTCACCGCTCGGGAATGCGTAGGCATAGGCGATGGTCTCTCCTTCATCGTCTTCGATTTCGGTGACGCTGCGGTGGGACAGAGGGAGGGGAGTCTGGTTGTAGACGAGGTGTCCATGGGCGGATCCGCTCTCTTGGGAGGCAGAGGAGCCAGTGGGCTTGATTTCGAAGACCTTGTCTCCGAGGACGACCTTGATCTCCTGAGGAAGGAAGAAGAGAGTGATGAGAAAGTGTGGAGGAGGGGGAGTGTGGCGGAGTCGCAGCGCGTTGCTTACCTTCTTTTTGTCGCCCGCTTCACGGGCGAGAATAGCAACGTCCTTGAAGTCGGGAGAAGAGCTGGAGGAGCTGGAGTCGTCGTCCTCGGGCCTGGTAACCATCATGGCGTGCCAGCACTTACCGAGGCGCGCGGTATAGGTCTTGTTGTCGTAAGTGTTGATGGCGTTTCCGTCGAGGGAGCAAGAAGCTGTGGAGAGGAGGGAATAGGGTGAGTATTGGTGGTCGCATTAGATTAGGTGTAGATAGAGTGTAGATAAGGGAGCCGACAGGGGCAGCGCGACCTACCTGGGTACTGAAGCCCTGTGATCGTGTTAAGGTAATCCTCATAAGCGGAGTCCGAGGGGTGCTGAACGAACACGGAGCGCATGAGACGGCTCACGCGAACGTTGTTAAAATCGGCATTGAAGTGAGGTGCGGACAGTGAGACGTTCACGGCCTCGAGATCCTCCGCAAAGTCAACTTCCAACTGGACTCTTCCTTCCTTGTTTTTGACGTCGAAGACGTTCTCGTCCAAATAGGGGAAACCGAGCCACTTAGCCAGGCCGTAAGCCTTGTAGGTATAGTTCTTGAGGGCGGTTGGGAGCTGAGTGGGAGGAAAAAAGTTATGAGTCGTGTTCGGAGAGGTAAGTCGGAGAAGGAAATGGAGCCGCGATTCTTACCTTATCGTAGTTGATCTCGTAGGTTTTGTAGTCGAGCTGGTTGGCGCGGTATGTCACGTTGCGGCAAGCAGGCAGCAGGTAGTTACCCTGTTGCATTTGGGCCATGCACAACTGTGACAAGGGAGAGCGGCGGAGGTATTCCTTCCTCTCGGGCGTCTGCTCCGACTTACCCTATTGTGGAGAGATGACATGGCTCTCATGAAAGTCTGCTGCAGTGTGCATTGCATTTTGGCGGTGGCGGCGTGGATACTAACCTTGATGGTGATTTCGGGATGGCCGGTCTGGCACTTCTCTCCGAATGCGATTTCCACGTTGTCGTATGAGGTGGGATTTGCTTTGAGTGCTTGAGCGTAGTTCATGAGAGGAACGTTGGGATACTTTCCTTCGTAGGCGGCACAGAGCTGAAAGAGGACACGTCAGGTATAAGATGAGAAT
Source organism: Sympetrum striolatum (assembly GCA_947579665.1). Lineage (NCBI taxonomy): Eukaryota > Metazoa > Arthropoda > Insecta > Odonata > Libellulidae > Sympetrum > Sympetrum striolatum. The sequence continues at coordinate 32,485,624 of OX388352.1, forward strand.
GCCTCGACTACCGAAAATAATTGGATGGGTGGGGCTCGAAAGTCTTACCTCGAAAGGCTTAGGGAGGGAGTGCTTGTAGAAGAAGAGAAGACGTGACTTTTCGTCCACGTCGCTGTCGGCCATGGCGACGGTGGCAACGTAAGTGATGTCTTTCTTTCCCTTGAACACGACGGCCACATCCAGGACGGAGGCGGTGCTGTCTGTAGGAAGGTGTAGAGAGGATTAGTAAAGGTGGCGGAAAAGCGCAGGAGGCGGTCGCTTTCGGCGGGATACTCTACTCACTGCGAATTCCTGCGGATGCTTTCTTGAAGAATTCCTTCTGCCTCTTGTCGCTGATCGGTGCGTAGTAGGATGGCTTGGCCAGTCCGGCGCCGAATTTCTGTCCCTGGTATTCCTGAGATTTATCGCTGTCAGACTTGGAGTAATGCTCCTGTTCGTAGTCCTCGTCTGAGCCTGGAAGCCGCAAATGATTCACATCGGAACGTATTCCCATGGGAGACGTAGAGACACAATGCTACAAATAGGCTACTTACTGAGGTCGGCCGTGAAGGTGACGGAATCGGAAGGGCTCTGGCGAGCATCAAGCCAGAGGTTGATGTTGTTCATCTTGGTGGCCTTCTCTGCCCATGGGTAGAGGAGGAATGAGATGGCGTCGTGACGCTGAGCCTTCTCGTAGATCCACTTGGTGTCGACGTACTTCTGCTCGGTGGTGTAGTTGAGGCGGAAAGCGAAACCGGTGGTGTCCTTTCCGAAGTAGGTCATATACTGCGAGGAAGGAGGAAAAGAGCCGTATAGAACGTATAATAGGAGTGCATAAGGCGTAAAAGATAGAGAGGTCTTACCGTTTGAGGCTGACGACGGTGGGCGATCTCGTGATCATTTCCTTGGCTGACGGGACTGAGGTCCAGGATGTTATGCTTGGCGGTATATGGCCAGGTGCTGTAGTGGAAGAGGAGGGAAGAGGATTGGTTGTACAGAGGCTTGAGGGTGAGGTTGACTCTGTCGTTGACGGTGTCGAGGGAGAAGTTGGCACGGAAGGGCAAGTTGATCTGCACGTTCTTGTCGAGACCGGCGATGTATCGCTTGTGCGTGAGGGGAGCGACGAAGCTGATCTTGGCGGCCATGCGCGAGGAGTAGCTGCGGGACGGAAGGAGAGCGTTATGAGTGATGCAGTTTCGGCAATTTCGGTTAAGCGAGGCAGAGATGGATAACTTACACATATTGAAGGTTGGCGGTAGCGTTGACGGTCTTGGGCATGGGGATGGAGGAGTGGGATCCAGAGGAAACATCCGGTTGGATCTTAGCGGTGATGTTGCCTCGGATGGATACGTAGGTGGGGCACTTGAGAGTGTAGACGAAAGGCAGACCAGTCTCGGTGGGGAAGGCGAGCGTGAGAGCGTACTGGTTGTAGAGCTTGGTGTAGTTGAAGGATTGGCCTTCGCGGAGAGCGTGGGCGGCTTGCTTGATCACTGAAAGAAGTTAGATACAGGTAAGCTTGGAGGAGAGTGGAGAAGGGGCTTCGAGCGCACCGGGGATCGTTCGTACCATGAGGAATGCTTTCGATGGTGTTGTTATCGAAGGTGTAAAACCTCTCGGTGCCCATAGCGCGGAAGAGGATGTTTCCCTCGATCTGCTCGGTCTCCCAAGGCTGGACGTTGAGAATCTCCTTGATGTAGTCGGTGTTGAAAGGGCTGTGGCTGGAGGAAGGCTTTCCCTTCTTGTGGGACTTGGAGTTCTTGGGAGAGTAGGAGTCTTCGAACTGGTCGCTGACGGCCTCAGCGATATCATCGATGCTGGAGGTCATCAGGCCGATCTGTGGCAAGGCAGAGTAGGTGTGGTTAGTTTTTGGGGGAGTAGCGATGAAGGACGAGGTGTTCGCGATGATACTCACGGCCATGTTTTGGGTCTTGAGTCCTCCGACGTTTTCGCGGTAAGTGAGGAACATGCTGGACGGGGTGAGGCTGTCGGAGCTTCCGATGTAGCTCAACTCCTTCAGGTATGCGATTCCCATTTCCTTGACCATGTAGCTCTTGATGTAGGAAGCGGAGTGTTGAATTCCGAATTCCTTGCGGGTGAGGAGGTGAACGGCGGACTTGGCGTTACTCCTCCTGCAAGAGAGAAGCAGGTGAGTGAGGGTGGCATTCTCAGAGGCCGAGAGGGTGATTTTCTCCGGTGACTCACAGCTGCTGGTGGTGTGGGCCCTCGAGGGCGGCAGCGGATTGGATGGCTGACTTGACGGCGGCGCTGACGTGGTTGCTCACGTCTTGGTTGGTGAACTCGGCCATTCGCTGGAGCATGAAGGCAGGTGGGCCGGTCCTCATGAGGACGAACACGGCTGCGCATCGCACTTCATGTGCTTCGGCTTGGTTTTGGTAGACGTTGAAAAGCACGCGGCGGGCGACCTTGGGATAGGTTCGGGCGAGCATGTTGAGGGAAGAAACCATGAGAGTTCTCTGGAAGGTGGACATCTGTTCCTGGCCTTCAAGGTATGGCTCGAAAACGCTGAGGATCATAGGGTGACCCAGGTTTCCGAGGGCGCGGATGTACACCTGGATGGCGTGGCTGTCGGCGCGCTTGACCGCGTTGCGGAGGGCCTTGGCCAGGTAGGGTATGTATCGCTCGGTGATGTTCTTGTGTCCGATGGGGGAGAAGCGACCGAAGGCGTGCACGCCATAGTGATTGTGGGCGGTCTGCTTGTTCACCTGAGCCTTGCGCGCAAGGTTGGTGAAGGCGAGAATGACGGTGGTGTTAAAGAAAGGCTGTTTGACGACCTCGGGCGAGGTGCTCAAGTCCTGGAAAGAGAGAGAACGTTCCGTTAGCCACTGATGCGAGTCCAATCGGGAATGGAAATGGAAAAGGAGACACTCACGAAGAAGGTGCTCATATACTCGGGTGTTGGAGTCCTGGTGGACTGCGCCAGGGTGGCGATGAGTTCTGCGGCCTCGTGTCCGTGGATCTTCCTGGCCTTGATCCAGTCTCTGATGGCGAGGAGAGCTGGTGCAGTTCCGCAGGTGGCAACGGCGTCCCTCACGACGGCCCTTGAAGGATAGAGAGAAGCCGCGTGAATTCGCGTCCGAGGAGACGAATGCTCGAGGTTAGGGTTAGGATAGGGGCTCACCATGGGTTGGCTGGCTGGTTCTTTCCGGGTGCCTGGTAGGTTTCGGAGGCGACCTTGCGGATCTGGTTGTAGGTCATGGTGCGCAAGACGCGGACCACGGTGGAGAACTTGGCGAGGGTTTGACTTTTGGGAATGGAGGAAGCGTTCTGAAGCTCGTGAGCGATCTGATAGCTGAGCTTCTTCACAGCGGAGACGGCATCGAGGTTTTTGGCGGCCTGGATGGAGTAACCCTCCAAACCGACGAAGTAGGGAAGGAGAGGAATGTGAGGTGGGTACTCCATCTTAGGATGCTGCTGATGCTCCTCGCTGGAGCTTGAGCTAGAGCTAGAATCGGAGCTGGAGTCGGAGCTGGAGCTGGAGTCGGAGCTAGAGCTGGAGGAAGAGGAGGAGGAGCTGGAAGAGCTGTCTTCCTCACTGGTGTCGCTGCTGCTGCTGCTTTCGCTGCTGCTAGAGGAGGAGGAGCTGGAGCTGTCGGAGTTGCTGGAACTCTCGCTGCTTTCGCTGGTGCTGCTGCTGCCTCCGTTGCTTACGCTGTCATCGCTGTCGTTTTCGCTGCTGCTCCTGCTGCTGCCGTTGCTGGCATACTTCTGCTTGGGGGCGGATCGGCGAAACCTGCCAGGAATCCTGCGGGGTTTGCTCTCTTCGCTGGACTCGCTGGTGCTGGAGCCGCTCTCGTTGCTTCCGCTGCTGCTGTCGCTGCTGTCCATGCTGCTGCTGCTGTTGCTCTCGCTGTCGCTGCTGGAATCTCCGTCCTTAGGTTTTCCCTCGGTGGAGAAGGGTGAGTTGTACTCGTACACGAGGTCGTTGACTGTGCGCGGGTTGGGCACGGAGGGGTAGGAGCCAGAGGCGCTACGCACGGAGACGAGCGTGAGGTTCATTCGGCTTCCGACCATTCCCTTCTGACCGTCGTACAGAGCGGGGCTGACGATGGTCTTTGCGGTGGTCACAGAAGACTGGATGGTGTACTTCTTGGGGGTTCCGGAAATGACGATCCTGCTCACGGAGGAGCGCTGCCGAGAGGAGAAAGAGTGGAGGTGAAAACCTGGAAATCATGCATTTAGCCAAATTCACGCGACGAATGCCGTGTCTACTTCGCCTTTTCACGAGCGCGCACGGAAACGATGTTAGGTGCGGAGTGGGAAGTGGCATTTGAAGGCTCTCTGACGGAGGGCGCCTGTTGAAGGGGAGGAAATCGGTCGTCGAGCGAGAGTTGGTGACAACCGATTGATTTCGGTAACGCTGACCTCAAAAACTGCGGCTCGAGGGTAGCCACCTGTCGCGAATTCAGCACTCAGAAAATCGGAATTAGCACATGCTGCTCAAAGGCAGAATGCGCGGGGGAGAATACTTAGTAAAACAAAGAACGGTTTTTAGAGGCGGCGAGTACTTACGTAGAGGAATTGACCCATCCGGTTGTCGGCTGGCTCCATTTCGGAGAGGCCGCTGAAGCCGTAGTGGTAGGCCACCCTCTTGTCGCAGTTGCTGAAATTCTTGGTTTTGATGATGTCGTAGAAGCGTCCCTCTCCGCGGAGGCTCTTCAGGGGAGCAAGAGCCGGCATGGACTGCATGGCGTAGTCCGGCAGCGGCGCGAAGTTGTACTCCACCTCGCATTCACCGGTGACCGTGTCCTGTAAAGGGCGACACGAGTGAGTGAAGAGATCTGAGCGAGAGGCGCGGCGCTGTCTCTAGGCACGGGCATCTCACCTCCATGGTGCGGAAAACGCTCTTGTGCGCATCGAGGTCTGGAACTTGGCTGGGTTTGCGCCTCCTGATCTCGTTGGTGCCGTTGACGTCCACTTGCAACTGGCTCACCACGCTCTTGACGAGGTTCACCTCAGCCGTGGACAGTTCCTTGGGCAGCACGAGCTGATCCACCTGTGGGAATAGTAAGGCGTTTAGAATGCGTCCGCGCTCGGCTATGTCCGCACCGTAGAGTAGCAGAGACACTCACCACCCCCTTCTTGTACTTGATCTCGAAGGGCTTGGTGGAGAACGGGAGGGACCTCCAGCTCAGCGCCTTCTCCGGGATGGAAGACGTCCAGCCTCCGGATAAGTTGGCGTGAACTTGGGAGTACCTCGGCTCGGAGATCTGAGGATAGGAGAGATTATATGTGCATCGTCGCTCTTCCTAAGAGAGACATCGTACGCAAATTTGAGCACTCACCCTCGCCCACAAGACATCGGGGTTCTTCGGTGTGATCGTGAGAGTGGCAGTGCTCACGACGCCCACCCACTGGTCCGCGACCTGGTGGAGAGAGGCGAGAGTCCTTCCGTTGATGTTGTACTTATATTCTTGTCCAGTTTTCCACGCTGCGAGAAAATGAACGTTAGAGAGAATAGGGAATGATAGGCGCAGCGTACGTACAAGCGTATGAGCAAAAAAATCGCTTACCATTTTCGGCGGTCGCCAGCCCAACTGAAAGGGAAAGACAGCGTTAGTATGTTTCTAAATGGTACTTCCAAGTAACATCCTAACCGTGAACAATTTTTTTTTTCGCTTATGGATGCCCTTTACGTCGCTTCTCAAATATGGCCTCGGATCTTTCGAGGAAAGAATGAATGTCGCTTTGACAGGGAGTACTCACCGACGAGGCAGAATATGAGTGGAGTCCACATCTTGGCCCGAAGTGAAGAGGAGATTCCTCCGGCGGCTTATATAGAAGTGCCGTTCGGCAGATGTCAGCGATCTCGCACGCCGATTATCCATCGGCCTTTGATTTCTCAGCACGCGCCACCATCTCCACGTGCCGTATTTCCCGTGGTTTGCGTCAACGGAAATCCGTCAGTAAAGATGCGAAGTTTGGGTGGTAATATCACCACCGATTTTCAATGGCCATGAGGAGATCGCGATTCGCGGAATGCTTGGATCCGTACACACAAACTTAGGCAGCGTCGTATGTAGGAATGCCGGTTGAATTCCACGTGAGAGAAATGAAGGCTTTGTATCCCAATTAAATCTTCGATAAGGCTGGGGGGAATGAGGGTCAACTTTTTCTTTGAAATTTCGTTCTAATTAGGAAATTATCTCATTGCACTGAAGCATCTTGTGTTTTAAATACGCACTAGAAACTCGTTTCTATTATATTTCCCATGTTATATTTCACCATATACCGCAGAATGTCACGTAATAACATAGACAATTATTTATTTTTTAACAGAAGGAGATTCGGAATGCGAGTTTGGGATGCAAACGGAAATTTCGTCGAATGAGGCCCGTAGTTGAGAAAGTTATTCTCGATACAATTTTACATCGTCAGCATTTAAATTTAGTTAATTCGGATGTGGTAAGTGTCGGAATGCGTGCGTTTCGAAGTAGATGAGGGGGCGAAAGAATTCTGATTGCCGATGTTACCAAACTATGAATTTTTTGCTCCACGAGGAGATGGATTATTTATTTTTTTAACTCAATGCGTTATAGTTACGATTCAAGGATTTCATGTTTCACCGGATATGTAGTGGGCTATTTGTGATGAACTCTTGCCAATAAACGAAAGTTGTTTTAGGATTCCGGGCATTTAAACTAAGCCACTCTCGAAATAATTCCGCACAAGCATATGGTTGCCTTTTGCATTTGCAGTCTCGCATAAATTTTACGCGACTAAGTCATTACGTGTGGACATTGCTGAAATTCCCGGGTATATATACAATATTTACTACGTTTCGGAGAATCCAGGAGAGGAAATTAGTTTTGTGAATCAGATTCGCTCGTATAAAATCTTTCTCTAATTTCATGTATTTACCTTCTCGTTGCTTTTCTTCCGCATTCATAGAGCATAGAATAACTCGCGTTGATAGTTTCGGCCTTCACTTGGTGGAAGATCATAATAAAAAAAATTGTTCTACATCCCTTAGTCTGTGTATTTCTATAAAAATCCTTTTCTGATGAAACGATTGTTCTAGTCATGTAAGAAATGGAAATTGACGGAGTGCTTTTGCTAACTCATACTAAATCAAAATTAAAATCTTTTTGATGTAAGATCCGATATAAAATACGATTTCTACTATCACCATTAATGATTTTTAACCTCGTCGTATGCTCCCTTCTGTAGGGGAAAGCTCCCTAATTTTGTATCACTTTTTACATGTTTTAATTTTATAAAGCTCAAACTCCTTGTAACATGCTAATTGAAACCATTTAATTCTTTTCAATGTGAAATAATGCATAGAATCTATAATAAAAGTTTGAAAATCACACCGTAAAAGCAAAATATTTCTGAATTTATGAATATCTGCAAGTAGTTAAATCATCATCTTGTCACCTAATTTAAACCTTTGGTTACTTAAATTGGAACACATATCTTCCCTTTTAATTGAATTGAAAGATATCCATAGCAGTTAAGATAAATGTAATTTTTACATTTTACTGTACTTGTAAATCTTTTTTTTTTATTGAAAGCGTTGACCGATCCATGGATGAAGCTGACCAAATGACAGTTTAGAATATCTCCTCATCAAAGCATAGAATAATTTCCTGCCTAATGTGCCTTTTTGGACGTTAAGGTTACGACTCATTCCAGTCGTTTTTTTGTTACGTCAAATGCAAGATTTCTAACATCGAATTAGATTAAACCAAGCATCATCTCTTCATGTTTTAGAACGTGTTGCTCTAATTCCATTTCAATTTAAAGGGAATAACACTTAACTATGACCAAGAAGTTCATTTTACTTTTTACTTTTATTTAGAGCGTGCCTTTTTACTTTCTCCATGTACGAAGTATAGAGAAAGTATTGCTTTCATGAAAAAAATTGACTTCGGGATTTCGGGAAATAAATGTTTTTGGGTCCATAGAACACGTTTTGACTATTTTCGGAATGATGTCTGCGTGCGTGTGTGCTTGTGGGCGCTCTATTATGAAAACTATTCATAGTTTCAACACCAAACTTCATATATAGCACTGTGGAGTGTGCTGTCAGAGTTGATTAGTTTTTGGAGTAAATCGGAGGTCGAGCTTTATTCTTCGAAGCAAATTTCCGTTTCGGCAATATATCTTCATGAATATGATATTTATATACATATTTTTTTTATAAAAGTATTAGAAAATGTGATTTACTATAACTGTTGTATTTACCTATTTTTGTATCACTGATTGTTTAGGAGTTATTCGTGAAATATTTATAAACACTTTGTGGGCGCTATGGGCGCTGTGGGCGAAAGACCAATTTCATCGATTTTCATCGAACAAGTCCCGAAAAACATTATTTCTAATGTTTGTGACGTAAAAGATAATATGATATAAATTAATCACTTATCTTCCTAGTTTAGATTGAATGTAGCGTTCGAAAATAATGTCGTAGATAAATATTTATATCTCATGTATGGATAAAATCATCTGCTGGCCACATCAGATTTTTATAATTTTCTTCCGGACGATCATCACACCAACTAAGAATGTCGTTATTTACCGTATATGCCGGCGTATAAGTCGACCCAGAGCTGAATTTCAGGTTTTAGCCTATGTTCAGCGTACTAGTCGTACCATAAAAATGGCGACAACTTTTCCCCAGCTCTATTGTATGGGAAGAAAACTACGTTTACCATAAATATACGATAGCTTAAGGAATATTTACCGCATAAGATTCAGACGCCACAGTTGTTTCTTTCTGCTGCCATTCCAACTTCTCGCCTCTTCTTAACTAATACACTAGTTTCTTTCGTTGGTATTACTCAGGCTACACAAATAAAAATGTGTTACGAAACAGAAACACAATGATATTAAAAATACATTATAGAAATTATGGTAAAATAGCGTGGTAATATCAAATTACGACACTGCTAAAACAACTTCCATTAACCCTCGAGCGCCCACGGTTGCGTATACTCAACCGGCGTTATATTTTAGCAAATACTGTCCCTGACACCTCAACGCTATCCTAATCTGTTTATGAAACTGCTAAATTGTCCTCAAGAATTCTGCGTACATGATCCAATGAATTTCTGTTGCCATTAGTCGAGCATAGGGCAGAAAAGGTGGCAGTAGTAGATTGCGGTGCAGCTCACCCTCAACATGGATGTATGCTTCGTGTATGTAAAAGTCTAATTTTTATTTCCATCATTTTCCGGAACCTATATTGCATGATTTCGTCGACAGATATTATAATTCTACTAACCATATCACTTGTTGGCAGATTAATTCCTTTATGTTAATGATATTTGGTCTTGATACATGTGGTTGCGTATACGCAACCACGGGCAGTAATGGTAGCAATAGCACCCCCTCTCAAATTCCAGCGATTTCATGGAATTCTCATTTCACGCTGCAACTTTTGGTGGAAAATTTTCAGTGACGAAGGCAATAACGAGTATCAATGTGCATAAATGACAATGTTCAGTGATATTACGTTGAAAGAAGTGCTGGAGTTTCTTGAATCTAATGATATTGACGGTGATTTAGATGCCAATTTCATAGAACCTCCGGAATGCAACATCGCTTCTGATGAAGATTCCGCAGAAGAAGATGACACCGGCAAAGTTTAAAATTTATCTGGTTGGAATTTGAGTACAGGTGCTGAAGTTGTTCACCGCAAAATACCTGACGACGTTTTAGGTGATATTGAGATTGTGCCTGCCGTCATTCCCGGAGAGCAGAATTACACACAAGCAACGCCGAGTGATTCATCTGCTGCACATAAGGAGTGTTTGAAGGAAAGTAGAGATATTTACAAATAGAAAATAAAAGGTATTCACAATCAAAAGAAATTTGTTTGGGAGGAAAAAGATATCAGTGATTTCCTGCCCTCTTTTCCGGAACAAAATTACTCTGAGAGAGGATGTTAAGAATAAGGTTTAACAAATACTTTTTTCCACAGATTTATTTGCAAAACGACCGGTTTCGGCACAGATCGGCCATCTTCAGTTAAGGAAGTTACATACAAGAAAGCTTATATAGGGAAAAATGAGGGGTAAGGTGGGTGTAAAGAAACAAAGCATTTTGAAAGGGTAGGGAGAAGGGGGGGGAGGGGGTGGAAAGGAAGCGTTAGGTCTTGTGAGAACTATCCGGGGAGTAAAGGTTGGTCTTATCTTGGAGAGAGCTTTTTGGGAGAGTACAAAGAAGTAAGGGAGAGTAAGATACTGGAACTATTTCGTCAACTACGTTCTGGGAAGCAATTTTAGACGTTAAAATTTCTCTCTGCTCCAAGAAATTCATTTTGGGACCTTTTCGAAGGATATGCAGAATGTCAGGAATGAAAGATGAGGAATGGTGGGAATCATTTTAGGTGTTGAGCAAAGTGAGAGGCGGGAGTATTATTTAAAAAAGAATGATTGTGCTCTTTTACACGGATATTGAAATTTCTCCCGGTTTGACCAATATATACGGATTCGCGATCGTTACATTTTAATTTATAAATACCTGATTTCAATTTTGTTTCTATTTTGTCTGTATTGTATACCAAGTAAGAACCTAGGCTGAGGTTATTGTAGAATGCAGGTTGAATGGTTTCTTTAGGGAGGATATTGGCAATTTTTAATGAACAATCATCTATGGAATTAAATCTTCGCCATTTGGGTGGATTTTCCGGTTGGATGACAGGTGGAAAAAAGATTATGTTAATTGTTAATTTCCGGATTTTTTTGGAAAGAAGTTTGTCTATTAATTTGGCTTGGAAACCGTTTTTTCAGCAATGTATTTGATTGTAGACAGTTCCTTATTGAAATCAACTTCGTCCATGGGATATGCGTTAGACGGTGAATAAGGGCATGGAAAGAAGAATTGTTTTGAGCGGGGTGATGGTTTGAGGAAGCAGGAATGGTATGGTCAGTATAAGTAGGCTTACGGAAAATGGAGAAGGTTATTTTGTTCTGGGTATGGTGAAGGGTGAGATCCAGGAAATTGAGTGAATGATTTTTTTCTAACTCTAAGGTGAACTTTATGGTCGGGTGAAGGGTATTTAAGTAATAATGAAATGATGAAAGCTGTCTTTCCGTACCCTTCCATAAGAAGTCCATAAAAATATTGGCGAGAAGAGGGGATAAAGGAGATCCCATAGCGAGACCCTCGTTTTGACGGTAAAACACGTCTTGAAATTTGAAGAAATTTTGTTTGGTGCAGGTTTGAATGAGTTTTTTAAAGTCACATATAATATCACTGCTCATGTTGGCACTGCGGAGGCGGTCTTCAATGACACTTATCACTTCACCCACTGGCACGTTGGTGAATAAATTACAAACATCAAAGGATACAAATTTGGAGTTATGTTTAATATTTACATCTTTCAGTTTCTGAGTTAGGTTTATAGTATTCAATATGTGACTTTAAATAATATGCGCTCTTCCTGAACTTGCCAAACCAACAAATTGAGAAAGATAAGGTCTAAGTTTTTCTTGGCATTCTTTTGCTTTGAAGTAATCACTATTTTCCAAATAAGAGAATGTTTTGGTAAGAAAGCGGTGATACTCGTTGTAAAATGGTTGCAGACAAAGTGAAACGCTGTTGGAGAAACTTGGTAAACGAATTGAAATGCAACGGCTATACATGATTCCAGAGTAAAATATTTTCATTGGAGGAACTGATGGTACTGGCAAACTCTAACATAGATCATTGATGCTGCGCTTCAAAATGCATGGGTGCAGGCATCCAGTTGCGCGCAGGTACAATTCAGGTGATGCATCGTCTAACATCATATTTTGAAATATGGCAAGCCTTACAGGAAGGGAAAACGAGGAATGTAAGAATTAGAGCGGCTACGGTAGAACAGCGATTTGATTCGATTGGATATTTTATAAATGTGAACGGTGATAAGAGAAGACGTAAATGTGCAGGAGAATTTTGTAAAACAATATATCAATCATCATGAAGGAAGTGCAATGTTGGTTTGTGTGTTTGTTATTTTGAGAAGTACCACATCCTTGCGAACAGTTCTTATTTATAATACGATATGATTTTTTGTACCATTACAACTAATTATTTGTTTATTTTATAAACATTTAAAACATTTGCATCAAAAATAAGCATATATAAATATTGCATTGATTAAGTATGGTTAAAATTTATTTGACGAAAAATAAATGTTTACAACAGGTAATATGTTGCCTTTATATTTAGTATGGCGTTTGACGCTCACTGACCGGAACCCGCATGGAGAACGCCCACGGTTGCGTATACGCAACCACTATTTATTATAAAACAATATTATTTGTCATTAAAATCATATTCATTCAATCGTATGGATTCAATACAAACAGAAATAACACAAAATTAATACATTTATACGAAAAAATATCTCTAGGCGTTCGAGGGTAAACTGCTAACGCTAAGTCGTAACTAAGGTATTATTTCTTCATTGCCTCGAGTGCCTAATTCTAGGTTTTAACCTACCTTCTTAACGTGTTGATGCACCTAGATCGCTTTCGTTAATATAGAATTACGTAGGAATTCCGTTATTCATAACAGAGGTGATGAAATGGGAGTCTTTAGACCCGTGCTCTCAGTCAATTGGAAGCTTTTCTCGATTGACCTGCTAGCCATAGTCACTTTCAGTTACATGTGCATCCTCCACGATATTCATGACATTAAATATATTTTTTAAAGTTTTTAGATATAAGTTCAGATAATTCAGATGGCGTAGAGCTTCCGACTATGGTCTCTCTCAAAGGAATCATTGTTTTTGGAATTTCCCGAGAGCATTCGCCTTTTGTCCCATTGGATCCAGTCCATCTCATATTGACTTTCATCGAAATATTTTCTTACCATTTGCTAATATTATAAATTTATAATCGTTTAGATGAAGGATATTTAGTAAGTATCACCCAATTGTTTGAAATAGGATTTTTCCGAGGCTTTCATGAATACGTTTCGGAACTTTGCATTTACCTAGGCGATAGGTTACCGGAATTAAAGATGGAGTAGATGATACTGTATCTAATGTTATCAAATTTCCCATGTTCGTGAACGTTCTCCTCTTTTCCAGTTAAAGAAATGTGGGTAATTCAAACGATGTTACCTCTGGCATAATCTTAGGCTTCTTCCACCATTATCAGTTTTCCTTATTTCCACTTTCCTTTATCCCTTTTAATTTGAGTTTCAACGATTAGCAGGTTATGCAAGTTCCTCATGCTTGCTTTACCGATACTGTTTTCCAGTGTTTATTAAAAAAAGCTACAATTTTTCCTAAGTGGTTCCACAGTTTCCATTTAGACATCTACGATATATTTCAAATATGTCTTTTCTATTCCCTATTTCCAATCCCAAAATCCTACTTCGTGAAATATTAAATGAAATAGAATGAGGTGTATGATGAAACCTGTAAGTTTCAACATCACTTGTCTATGTCTATGTCTATGTAAGAACCCTGCAAGCCGCCTTTCGTTGTGTGGCAGAGGTGCAAGCACCTTGACTCTATTTTCCTAAACGGTTGCTTTCGCGTATACTTCGCGAAAAAATTAATTTTTGAAACGATTCGTTCTAGCATCTATTTCCCTAATCTTTTTGGCAGTATCAGAACGGCCCATATAACAGGGGGGTCGCATTATATCGGTTACATCATCTGAAAACGTAATTTCTCTGAACATATTTAATAAATTTATCCTTTGAATTTGTCTCCTATCTTCTAATGATTCCCATCCCGCTTCCTGTAGCATCTGAGTGACACTCGCTGTTTTATCGTAGCAATTCTTTACAAATCGTATCGCCTTTCGTTGTACTTTTTCTAAATCCCGAATATGACATTTCTCGGCGGGGTCCCATACACTACATGCATACTCAAGGTGAGGCCTAACTAACGCTAAGTAAAATCACTTGCGAACGTTTTCTTCGCTCCTACCGGCTATTCTTTTAAAGAAGCCGAGTTACTTAAGTGCTTTTCCACATATATTTCGGATGTGGGTACTCCATGATAGATTATTCGTGAGAGTTACTCCAAGATACTTAACCGATTCTACTGTCATTAGGTTTACCCCTCGGAGGCTATAAGCATAATCATTTACTATAGATTTACTTTCGAAGAAGTTAACTACCGAGCACTTTTCTACATTAAGCTCTAATTTCCAATCATCGCACCAGTTCATAATTCTATCTAAGTCGTTCGAAAGGGTTAATCTATCCTCTGAACTATCTATTTCCCTGTAAATGACTGTGTCGTCTGCGAATATCCTAACATTGCTTTCAATGTGATTGCTGAGGTCGTTGATGTATACTGAAAATAACAATGGTCCAATTACACTGCCCTGAGGGACGCCCGAGGTCACCTTAACCAAGTTGGAACTATTACCATCGAGTACTACTCGTTGCTCTCTATCGGTGAGAAAGTCATTTATCCAGTTAATAACTTCTGCATTGATACCCGCAAGTATCAATCTTACTTATCAATCAAGCCACTATTGTTTGGGTGCGAAGGCTTTTTGCTGTATATTTAAAACGTAAAATAGTAAAATAAGATCGGCAAATATGCTAGCACGTAGTCAGAAGAGTTTTAGATAGTTTTTTGAGGACAGTTACTAATGATGATTTCATAATCTAACGCAAGTCGAACACATATATTTTATGCGTGTAGATTTCTGCTATCTGAATAGAAGATAATAGCATTTTCGTCACTGCTGGTTGTTCACTGTGGGGTTAACCGTGCTCCGACGATCAGCTTCCAATTCATTACTAAAGAAAAACCAATGCAACCTTCAACAAACCCCGGAATGTTTAATCAAGATTTACATGTCTCCTCACAAATATTTTCATGGTAATCCCAGTGTGATATTGACCAAACTTTTTTCGAGTAATATTTCCGTGTTTCGAGTATTTGATCTTCAAACGGCATTCGAAGATGATGCAGAGGTTCCAGAAACTGAATGAGGGAATCTTGCTCGTCGAAATCATTTCATTTCGTATTAAAGTGTGTAAGATTGTTATCGGTTAAACCCGCGCATTTTAAGCTTGAGAATGATTCTAGTAAACTTTGGAAAGAGAAAGGTTATCGCAAAATCATTTATCCCAGAGAGCCATATACATGGCCAAATGCATTTCAGATGGGGGTAATAGAGTCTTATTTCAGGACCTTCCCGGTATGATATGGACTTCAAACTTTGCATTAAATAAAATCAGATCCTAAGAAGATATTATGCCTATTCGCATCTTCCAATACGTCCTGGTTTCGACACAAGGCGTCTGCAAAAATAAGAAATTGCAACAATTATAAAGTTTTTGTCAGCTCTTCCCGATATCATTGACACTCAAAAATTGGCATGTGAATAAAGATTATAAATACATTTTATATGCTTTTTATAAGCTTTTAGCAACTTTTATAAGAAGAATTAAGGAAATGCAGGACGTCCTTTGAGGCAGTTGCGGCAAATATTTCTGCTTGAGTTTCCACACATAGTTAAAGATAGTGAACTGCTGTAGTGCCACATAGTAATTATCACGAGGAAGACCCAGATTTGATGCCGGATGGATAAAATGAAGGGAATTTTAAGAATATTTTCAATCCATTATTTCTTTTTAGGACCCTCTCGATATGATGCCGACTTGAAATCAGTGTTATCGGTATGCTTGCAGTATGCAAACAACATTTTACTCGTACCTATATACATATACGAGTAAAATGTTGCTTGCATACTGCAAGCAGATCGACAACACTAATTCCATATCGGCATTATATCGGGACGGTCCTCAAAAGAAAAAAAAGGATTTAATTTTTTCTTAAAATTCGCTGAAATTTCATCGTCTAGCATCGAACCCGGGTCTTACTGGTAAACCTACTATGAAACACAATAGAATTTCACCATCTCTAACTATGTGTGAAAATTCGAACAGAAATATTGGCTACAACTGCCTCAAAAGACGTTCTAATTTTCACGATTGTAAATGGCTCTCGGGACTCGAACCAAGGACGATCTTGGAAATCTAAAAAATGTTTCTGAAAGTTATTTATGATCTCTATCTATATGCAGAATTTCAAGTTTCTATATTATTGGGAAAGGTTTCAAAATAATTCCTAAAAGTCGGATCAACTTCTGATTGCAGAGACACCTTGTGTCGAACCCAGGACATATTGTAAGCTGTGAATACACAGTTTGATTTATAAAGACTTGCTCTTTTATCATGCAAAGTTTGAAGTCGATAGAATGCCGGGAAGTACCTAAATTTTGTTTCCGTTATCTCCGTAAGAAATGCATTGAGAAGTGCAAATGGCCCTCTGGGATCGAACCAAGGACCATCAGCGAGTTCTAAAATTTTATTATAAAATATATTTATGATATGTATCCACGTGCCAAGTTTCAAGTTTCCAAGTCATCTGTTAGTAATTAAAAAAAATCTTAAAAATCGCTATGTAAATTAAACGGGAGAATATTTGCCCTAGCCTAGCATCGAACCAATGATAATCTTTGTAGATGTCTTTGTGGTTTCCTTTAGATATACACGGCATCTAGCGATCCCTCGAATTTCAACTCTCTCCTTTTCCGGGAAGTGCCTCAAAAAAATTTTCGAAAATCCCCGCCATGTAATCTTATGGGGAAAATCGCGACTTTGGGGCCTTCTGGAATCGAACCCATGACACCGAGGTTCAAAGTCGGCTTTTTCCTGGAGGTTACACGTTATGGCCATAACGTCGTAAAAAGTTCAAGTCGGTGGCACTTGTGGAACATGGTTAGAATTTTACAAAACAAACTAAAATTTTTAAACAAAATAGAAGATCACCATCTCTAACTATGAGTGAAAATTCAAGCTGAAATATTGGTTACAACTGCCTCAAAAGACGTTCTAATTTTTACGAATGTGAATGGCTCTCGGGACTCGAACCAAGGACGATCTTGGAAATCTAAAAAATGTTTTTGAAAGATATTTATGATCTCTATCTATATGCCGAATTTCAAGTTTCTATAATATAGAGAAAGGTTTCAAAATAATTCCTAAAAATCGGATCAACTTCTGATTGCAGAGACACCTGGTGTCGAACCCAGGACACATTGATAGCTGTGAATGCACTGTTTGATATGTATGGACTTGATCTTTCTATATGCAAAGTTTGAAATCGATATCGTTCCGGAAAGTACCTAAAATTTGTTTCCGTTATCTCCGTAAGAAATGCATTGAGGAATTCAAATGTCCCTCTGGGATCGAACCAAGGACCATCAGCGAATATGTAAAATTCGATTAAGATATGTTTTTATGGTGTCTAACCTCATACCGAATTTCAAGTTTCTATGCCATCGGAAAAGGATCCAAAAAAAATCTTAAAAATCGCCACAGTGCATTTTAAACGGCAGATTTTTGCCTCGACCTAGCATCGAACCAAGGATAATATTCGTACATGTCATTATGGTTTCCTTTAGATATGCGCGGCATCTAGCGATCCCTCGAGTTTCAACTCTCTCCTTTTCCGGGAAGTGCCTCAAAAAAATTTTCGAAAATCCCCGCCATGTAATCTTATGGGGAAAATCGCGACTTTGGGGCCTTCTGGAATCGAACCCATGACACTGAGGTTCAAAGTCGGCTTTTTCCTGGAGGTTGCACGTTATGGCCAATATGTCGTAAAAATTTCAAGGCATTGGCACTTGTGAAACATGGTTAGAATTTTGATCCCCTATGAATGAATATATAGGTATATCCGGAGAAGCGTCTATATATAATAGATATATATATACGAGTAAAATGTAGCTTGCATTCTGCAAGCAGATCGACAACACTAATTTCATATCGGTATCATATCGAGACGGTCCTCAAAAGAAAAAAAAAGGATTCAAAATATTCTTAAAATTCGCTGAAATTCCATCGTCTGGCATCGAACCCGGGTCTTTATTGTGAACTTACTATGCAGCACAATAGAACATCACCATCTCTAGCTATGTGTGAAAATTCAAGCAGAAATATGGGCTACAACTGCCTCAAAAGACGTTTTAATTTTCACGAATTTAAATGGCTCTCTGGATTCGAACCAAGGACGATCTTGGGAATCTAGAACATGATCCTGAAATGTATCTATAATCTCTATCTGTATACTGAATTTCAAGTTTCTATATAATTGGGAAATGGTTCCAAAAAATTCTTAAAAAGCGGATCATTTACTGATTGTAGAGACGCCTGGTGGTGAAACCAGGAAACATTGGTAGCTGTGAATTCACAGTTTGATTAGTAATGACTTGATCTTATCTTATGCAAAGTTTAGAGTAGATATAATATCGGGAAGCACCTAAAATGTGTTTCCGTAATCTCCATAAGAAATGCAATGAGGAATGTAAATGGCCCTCTGGGATCGAACCAAGGACCATAAGGGAATATGTAAAATTTGATTATGAAATATAATTATCATATCTAACGCCATGCCGAATTTCAAGTTTATATGCCATCGGAAAAGGGCTAAAAAAAATCTTAAAAATCGCCGCAATGCATTTTAAACGGCCGATATTTGCCCCGACCTAGCATCGAACCAAAGATAATATTCGTAGTATGTAACACAATAGAACATCACCATCTCTAACTATGTGTTAAAATTCAAGCAGAAATATGGGCTACAACTGCCTCAAAAGGCGTTCTAATTTTCACGAATTTAAATGGCTCTCTGGATTCGAACCAAGGACGATCTTGGAAATCTAAAACATGTTTCTGAAAGTTATTTATGATCTCTATCTATATGCCGAATTTGAAGTTACTATTTTATTGGCAAAGGTTTCAAAATAATTCCTAAAAATCGGATCAACTTCTGATTGCAGAGACACCTGGTGTCGAACCCAGGGCACATTGATAGCTGTGAATGCAGTGTTTGATTTGTATGGACTTGATCTTTCTACATGCAAAGTTTGAAGTCGATATCGTGCCGGGAAGTACCTAAAATTTGTTTCCGTTATCTCCGTAAGAAAAGCATTGGGAAATGCAAATGGTCCTCTGGGATCGAACCAAGGACCATAAGCTAATATGTAAAATTCGATTATGAAATAAATTCATAATATCTATCGACGTGCCGAGTTTCAAGTATCCATGTTATCGGGAAAGGATCCAAAAAAAATCTTAAAAATCGCCGCAATGCATTTCAAACGGCCGATTTATGCCCCAGCCTAGCACCGAACCAAGGA
Organism: Sympetrum striolatum; assembly: GCA_947579665.1. Lineage (NCBI taxonomy): Eukaryota > Metazoa > Arthropoda > Insecta > Odonata > Libellulidae > Sympetrum > Sympetrum striolatum. The sequence goes on from OX388352.1 coordinate 32,504,739, forward strand.
CAATATTCGAAGATGTCTTTCCGATTTTCGTTGGCTATGCACGGCATTTAGCGGTCCCTCGAGTTTCAACTCTCTGCTTTTCTGGGAAGTGCCTCAAAAAAATTTTCGAAAATCCCCGACATGTAATCTTATGGGGAAAATCGCGACTTTGGGGCCTTCTGGAATCGAACCCATGGCACCGAGGTTCAATGTCGGCTTTTTCCTGGAGGTTACACGTCATGGCCATAACGTCGTAAAAATTTCAAGACGGTGGCACTTGTGGAACATGGTTAGAATTTTGATCCCCTATGAATGAATGAATAAATGAGTGAGTGTGTATATAGGTACGAGTAAAATGTTGCTTGCATACTGCAAGCAGATCGACAACACTAATTTCATATCGGCATTATATCGGGACGGTCCTCAAAAGAAAAAAAAAAGGACTTAATTTTTTCTTAAAATTCGCTGAAATTTCATCGTCTGGCATCGAACCCGGGTCTTACTGGTAAACCTACTATGAAACACAATAGAAGATCACCATCTGTAACTATGTGTGAAAGTTCAAGCAGAAATATTGGCTACAACTGCCTCAAAAGACATTCTAATATTCACGAATGTAAATTGCTCTCGAGACTCGAACCAAGGACGATCTTGGAAATCTAAAAGATGTTTCTGAAAGTTACTTATGATTTCTATCTATATGCCGAATTTCAAGTTTCTATATTATTGGGAAAGGTTTCAAAATAATTCCTAAAAATCGGATCAACTTCTGATTGCAGAGACACCTGGTGTCGAACCCAGGACATATTGTAAGCTGTGAATGCATAGTTTGATTTGTATAAATTTGCTCTTGTGTCATGCAAAGTTTGAAGTCAACATCTTGTCAGGAAGTACCTAAAATTTGCTTCCGTTATCTCCATAAGAAATGCATTGAGGATGTAAATGGCCCTCTGGGATCGAACCAAGGACCATCAGCGAGTTCTAAAATTTTATTATAAAATATATTTATGATATGTATCCACGTGCCAAGTTTCAAGTTTCCAAGTCATCTGTAAGTAATTAAAAAAAATCTTAAATTCGCAATTTAAATTAAACGGGAGAATATTTGCCCTGGCCTAGCATCGAACCAAGGATAATATTTGTAGATGTCTTTGTGGTTTCCTTTAGATATACAGGGCATCTAGCGATGTCTTGAATTTCAACTCTCAATTCTTCCGGGAAGTGCCTCAAAAAAATTTTCGAAAATCCCCGCCATGTAATCTTATGGGGAAAATCGCGACTTTGGGGCCTTCTGGAATCGAACCCATGACACTGAGGTTCAAAGTTGGCTTTTTCCTGGAGGTTGCACGTTATGGCCAATATGTCGTAAAAATTTCAAGGCATTGGCACTTGTGGAACATGGTTAGAATTTTGATCCCCTATGAATGAATATATAGGTATATCCGGAGAAGCGTCTATTTTATATAGGTACGAGTAAAATGTTGCTTGCATACTGCAAGCAGATCGACAACACTATTTTCATGTCGGCATCATATCGGGACGGCCATCAAATGAAAAAAATGGATTGAAATTTTTCTTAAAATTCGTTGAAATTCCATCGTCTGGCATTGAACCCGGCTCTATACTGTTGAACTTACTATGCAGCACAATAGAACATCGCCATCTCTAATTATGTGTGAAAATTCAAGCAGAAATATTGGCTACAACTGCCTCAAAAGACGTTCTCATTTTCACGAATTTAAATGGCTCTCTGGATTCGAACCAAGGACGATCTTGGAAATCTAAATGTTTCTGAAAGTTATTTATGATCTCTATCTACATGCCGAATTTCAAGTTTCGATATTGTTGGGAAAGGGTTCAAAATAATTATTGAAAATCGGATCAGTTACTGATATTAGAGACGCCTGGTGTCTAACCCAGGACACATTGACAGCTGGGAATGCACAGTTTGATTTGTATACACATGATTTTTCTTAGTGGAAAGTTTGAAGTCTTTATCGTGCCGGGAAGTACCTATAATTTGTTTCCGTTATCTCCGTAAGAAATGCATTGAGGAATTTTAATTACCCTCTGGGATCGAACCAAGGACCATCAGCGAATATGTAAAATTTGATCCTGAAATTTATTATTGATCTCCAACTCCATGCCGAATTTCAAGTTTCCATGCCATCGGGAAAGGGTCCAAAAAAAATCTTAAAAATCGCTACAATGCAATTTAAACGGCGGATTTTTGCCCCGACCTAGCATCGAACCCAGGATATTTTCCGTAAAACTCATTTATGTTTTGGATAGATCATGACCATATATATAGGCTCCTTGAGTTTTGATTCGCTACCTATCCGGAACTTTCAGTTACATGTGCATCCTCCACGATATTCATGACATTAAATATATTTTTTAAAATTTTTAGATATAAGTTCAGATAATTCAGATGGCGTAGAGCTTCCGACTATGGTCTCTCTCAAAGGAATCATTGTTTTTGGAATTTCCCGAGAGCATTCGCCTTTTGTCCCATTGGATCCAGTCCATCTCATATTGACTTTCATCGAAATATTTTCTTACCATTTGCTAATATTATAAATTTATAATCGTTTAGATGAAGGATATTTAGTAAGTATCACCCAATTGTTTGAAATAGGATTTTTCCGAGGCTTTCATGAATACGTTTCGGAACTTTGCATTTACCTAGGCGATAGGTTACCGGAATTAAAGATGGAGTAGATGATACTGTATCTAATGTTATCAAATTTCCCATGTTCGTGAACGTTCTCCTCTTTTCCAGGTAAAGAAATGTGGGTAATTCAAACGATGTTACCTCTGGCATAATCTTAGGCTTCTTCCACCATTATCAGTTTTCCTTATTTCCACTTTCCTTTATCCCTTTTACTTTGAGTTTCAACGATTAGCAGGTTATGCAAGTTCCTCATGCTTGCTTTACCGATACTGTTTTCCAGTGTTTATTAAAAAACGCTACAATTATTCCTAAGTGGTTCCACAGTTTCCATTTAGACATCTACGATATATTTCAAATATGTCTTTTCTATTCCCTATTTCCAATCCCAAAATCCTACTTCGTGAAATATTAAATGAAATAGAATGAGGTGTATGATGAAACCTGTAAGTTTCAACATCACTTGTCTATGTCTATGCAAGAACCCTGCGAGCCGCCTTTCGTTGTGTGGCAGAGGTGCAAGCACCTTGACTCTATTTTCCTAAACGGTTGCTTTCGCGTATACTTCGCGGAAAAAATGAATTTTTGAAACGATTCGTTCTAGCATCTATTTCCCTAATCTTTTTGGCAGTATCAGAACGGCCCATATAACAGGGGGGTCGCATTATATCGGTTACATCATCTGAAAACGTAATTTCTCTGAACTTATTTAATAAATTTATCCTTTGAATTAGTCTCCTATCTTCTAATGATTCCCGTCCCGCTTCCTGTAGCATCTGAGTGACACTCGCTGTTTTATCGTAGCAATTCTTTACAAATCGTATCGCCTTTCGTTGTACTTTTTCTAAATCCCGAATATGACATTTCTCGGCGGGGTCCCATACACTACATGCATACTCAAGGTGAGGCCTAACTAACGCTAAGTGAAATCACTTGCGAACGTTTTCTTCGCTCCTACCGGCTATTCTTTTAAAGAAACCAAGTTACTAAAGTCCTTTTCCACATATATTTCGGATGTGGGTACTCCATGATAGATTATTCGTGAGAGTTACTCCAAGATACTTAACCGATTCTACTGTCATTAGGTTTACCCCTCGGAGGCTATAAGAATAATCATTTACTATAGATTTACTTTCGAAGAAGTTAACTACCGAGCACTTTTCTACATTAAGCTCTAATTGCCAATCATCGCACCAGTTCATAATTCTATCTAAGTCGTTCGAAAGGGTTAATCTATCCTCTGAACTATCTATTTCCCTGTAAATGACTGTGTCGTCTGCGAATATCCTAACATTGCTTTCAATGTGATTGCTGAGGTCGTTGATGTATACTGAAAATAACAATGGTCCAATTACACTGCCCTGAGGGACGCCCGAGGTCACCTTAACCAAGTTGAAACTATTACCATCGAGTACTACTCGTTGCTCTCTATCGGTGAGAAAGTCATTTATCCAGTTAATAACTTCTGCATTGATACCCGCAAGTATCAATCTTACTTATCAATCAAGCCACTATTGTTTGGGTGCGAAGGCTTTTTGCTGTATATTTAAAATGTAAAATAGTAAAATAAGATCGGCAAATATGCTAGCACGTAGTCAGAAGAGTTTTAGATAGTTTTTTGAGGACAGTTACTAATGATAATTTCATAATCTAACGCAAGTCGAACACATATATTTTATGCGTGTAGATTTCTGCTATCTGAATAGAAGATAATAGCATTTTCGTCACTGCTGGTTGTTCACTGTGGGGTTAACCGTGCTCCGACGATCAACTTCCAATTCATTACTAAAGAAAAACCAATGCCACCTTCAACAAACCCCGGAATGTTTAATCAAGATTTACATGTCTCCTCACCAATATTTTCATGGTAATCCCAGTGTGAGATTCACCAAACTTTTTTCGAGTAATATTTCCGTGTTTCGAGTATTTGATCATCAAACGGCATTCGAAGATGATGCAGAGGTTTCAGAAACTGAATGAGGGAATCTTGCTTGTCGAAATCACTTCATTTCGTATTAAAGCGTGTAAGATTGTTATCGGTTAAACCCGCGCATATTAAGCTTGAGAATGATACTAGTAAACTTTGGAAAGAAAACGGTTATCGTAAAATCATTTATCCCAGAGAGCCATATACATGGCCAAATGCATTTCAGATGGGGGTAATAGAGTCTTATTTCAGGACCTTCCCGGTATGATATGGACTTCAAACTTTGCATTAAATAAAATCAGATCCTAAGAAGATATTATGCCTATTCGCATCTTCCAATACGTCCTGGTTTCGACACAAGGCGTCTGCAAAAATAAGAAATTGCAACAATTATTAAGTTTTTTTTAGCTCTTCCCGATATCATTGACACTCAAAAATTTGCATATGAATAAAGATTATAAATACATTTTATAAGCTTTTAGCAACTTTTATAAGGAGAATTAAGGAAATGCAGGACGTCCTTTGAGGCAGTTGCGGCAACTATTTCTGCTTGAGTTTTCACACATAGTTAAAGATAGTGAACTGCTGTAGTGCCACATAGTAATTATCACCAGAAGGACCCAGATTCGATGCCGGATGGATAAAATGAAGCGAATTTTAAGAAAATTTTCAATCCATTTTTTCTTTTGAGGACCCTCTCGATATGATGCCGACTTGAAATCAGTGTTATCGGTATGCTTGCAGTATGCAAACAACATTTTACTCGTACCTATATACATATATATATGTACGAGTAAGATGTAGCTTGCATACTGCAAGCAGATCGACAACATCAATTTAATGTCGGCATCATTTCTGGACGGTCCTCAAAAGAAATAGAAAGGATTGACATATTCTTACGATTTGCAGCAATTTAATCGTCTAGCGTTGAACCCGGGTCATTCTGGTCAACTTACTATGCAGCGCAACAGAAGATCACCTTCTCTAACTACTTGTGAAAATTCAAGCATAAATATTCGCTGCAACTGCCTCAAAGGACGTCCTAATTTTCACATATATTCCTTATGTGAGAAATTGCAATGTGCTCTGGCATCGAACCCAGGAACAGCATGGTCTTATCTAATTTTTTTCTTAAAGAAAGTCTTAATATACATATTCTATCTAAGCAAGAACTTCCTATTATATGGAATTATATTATTGTTATCGGAACTTCTAATTATATAATTGTTATCGGTTAAACCCGCGCATTTTAAGCTTGAGAATCATACTAGTAAACTTTGGAAAGAAATGGGCTATCGTAAAATCATTTATTTTAATCAACATTGCCACATATCTTGGCTGACAGTCCCATTCCACCGAATTGCAGACTTATATTTCAGTTTGTAAGTTTGTTAGGTTTAACCCCTCGTTAGAATCGACTCGTTCGAAATTTAGGATATTCCCGGAGGAAATGTCAGGATTCTTTCCAACAAGCATATCAGACGTTGGGATTGAAGGTGTGTAGGTAGGAATATCGTTTCCGATGGGATGAAAGAATGGGAAAACAGAGAGATTTTTCGTTTGATGCAGCTGTTTATTTTTTCATAAATAAAATGCGTTACACGTTTTTACATTTTGTAATGCTGAGGCGTAGTCAGGGATAGGAAGTGGGATCAGTAGGGAGCGCATTCCTTGGGGATTGGGATGCTGATGGTCTTGGTGACCTGTTTACGGCTGAAGTCGGGGTTGGCACCCTTCTTCACCATCTGCACGTAGTGGCGAGAAGCGTCAGAGTTGGCTACGCAGTGGAAGGGAACCTGTGAAGAAATGTAAAGAGAGTCGTGAGTTGGGCGGTTCAGGTGAGGCCGTGGTTATCGCACTGGGAGGGAAGGACCCACCTTCTTTTCGATCTTTCCCTGTGGACGGCATTTCTCCCCGCATGCGGGCTGAGGCTGCATGGAGAAGCAGGTGGTGTCTTCGTCTTCGAGCACCTTGGTGCGGTACTGCGTGCATCCGGAGGAGGAAGGCTTTTGCTTCTTGGTGGCGTTCTTGGTGTTATTCCTTTGGTAATGGTAGCCGGTACTGTAATCATGCTCGCTGACGACTTCCCATGGGGTGGCGGTCTGGCGGTAGCAGGGGGCAGACGCAGCACGGCGCTGCATATCCTTGGCTTCTCCCTGGCAGGTTTGGTCGGCTATGGCATAAGTGGCGACGAAGTCTGCGGCGTTCTGCACGATGCAGTTCTTTGGCGTGGTGAAGTCGGTGGAGGACTCGCCGTCGTATGTTCCGCAGAGACCGAGGATGTCGCCTCTATAGGTGCTGTTGGCCTGGAAGGAATATTGAACGTGAGCAGGGCGTGGGAAGCGACGGAACAGTAGCCACGATTCGCTGTTGATGAACACGCACCATTATGTAGGCTCCGTATCCGTTGTACATGAGGTAAACTCCGTACTCTGGTGCCTCGAAGACGACGTCACCGCTCGGGAATGCGTAGGCATAGGCGATGGTCTCTCCTTCATCGTCTTCGATTTCGGTGACGCTGCGGTGGGACAGAGGGAGGGGAGTCTGGTTGTAGACGAGGTGTCCATGGGCGGATCCGCTCTCTTGGGAGGCAGAGGAGCCAGTGGGCTTGATTTCGAAGACCTTGTCTCCGAGGACGACCTTGATCTCCTGAGGAAGGAAGAAGAGAGTGATGAGAAAGTGTGGAGGAGGGGGAGTGTGGCGGAGTCGCAGCGCGTTGCTTACCTTCTTTTTGTCGCCCGCTTCACGGGCGAGAATAGCAACGTCCTTGAAGTCGGGAGAAGAGCTGGAGGAGCTGGAGTCGTCGTCCTCGGGCCTGGTAACCATCATGGCGTGCCAGCACTTACCGAGGCGCGCGGTATAGGTCTTGTTGTCGTAAGTGTTGATGGCGTTTCCGTCGAGGGAGCAAGAAGCTGTGGAGAGGAGGGAATAGGGTGAGTATTGGTGGTCGCATTAGATTAGGTGTAGATAGAGTGTAGATAAGGGAGCCGACAGGGGCAGCGCGACCTACCTGGGTACTGAAGCCCTGTGATCGTGTTGAGGTAATCCTCATAAGCGGAGTCCGAGGGGTGCTGAACGAACACGGAGCGCATGAGACGGCTCACGCGAACGTTGTTAAAATCGGCATTGAAGTGAGGTGCGGACAGTGAGACGTTCACGGCCTCGAGATCCTCCGCAAAGTCAACTTCCAACTGGACTCTTCCTTCCTTGTTTTTGACGTCGAAGACGTTCTCGTCCAAATAGGGGAAACCGAGCCACTTAGCCAGGCCGTAAGCCTTGTAGGTATAGTTCTTGAGGGCGGTTGGGAGCTGAGTGGGAGGAAAAAAGTTATGAGTCGTGTTCGGAGAGGTAAGTCGGAGAAGGAAATGGAGCCGCGATTCTTACCTTATCGTAGTTGATCTCGTAGGTTTTGTAGTCGAGCTGGTTGGCGCGGTATGTCACGTTGCGGCAAGCAGGCAGCAGGTAGTTACCCTGTTGCATTTGGGCCATGCACAACTGTGACAAGGGAGAGCGGCGGAGGTATTCCTTCCTCTCGGGCGTCTGCTCCGACTTACCCTATTGTGGAGAGATGACATGGCTCTCATGAAAGTCTGCTGCAGTGTGCATTGCATTTTGGCGGTGGCGGCGTGGATACTAACCTTGATGGTGATTTCGGGATGGCCGGTCTGGCACTTCTCTCCGAATGCGATTTCCACGTTGTCGTATGAGGTGGGATTTGCTTTGAGTGCTTGAGCGTAGTTCATGAGAGGAACGTTGGGATACTTTCCTTCGTAGGCGGCACAGAGCTGAAAGAGGACACGTCAGGTATAAGATGAGAATGCCTCGACTACCGAAAATAATTGGATGGGTGGGGCTCGAAAGTCTTACCTCGAAAGGCTTAGGGAGGGAGTGCTTGTAGAAGAAGAGAAGACGTGACTTTTCGTCCACGTCGCTGTCGGCCATGGCGACGGTGGCAACGTAAGTGATGTCTTTCTTTCCCTTGAACACGACGGCCACATCCAGGACGGAGGCGGTGCTGTCTGTAGGAAGGTGTAGAGAGGATTAGTAAAGGTGGCGGAAAAGCGCAGGAGGCGGTCGCTTTCGGCGGGATACTCTACTCACTGCGAATTCCTGCGGATGCTTTCTTGAAGAATTCCTTCTGCCTCTTGTCGCTGATCGGTGCGTAGTAGGATGGCTTGGCCAGTCCGGCGCCGAATTTCTGTCCCTGGTATTCCTGAGATTTATCGCTGTCAGACTTGGAGTAATGCTCCTGTTCGTAGTCCTCGTCTGAGCCTGGAAGCCGCAAATGATTCACATCGGAACGTATTCCCATGGGAGACGTAGAGACACAATGCTACAAATAGGCTACTTACTGAGGTCGGCCGTGAAGGTGACGGAATCGGAAGGGCTCTGGCGAGCATCAAGCCAGAGGTTGATGTTGTTCATCTTGGTGGCCTTCTCTGCCCATGGGTAGAGGAGGAATGAGATGGCGTCGTGACGCTGAGCCTTCTCGTAGATCCACTTGGTGTCGACGTACTTCTGCTCGGTGGTGTAGTTGAGGCGGAAAGCGAAACCGGTGGTGTCCTTTCCGAAGTAGGTCATATACTGCGAGGAAGGAGGAAAAGAGCCGTATAGAACGTATAATAGGAGTGCATAAGGCGTAAAAGATAGAGAGGTCTTACCGTTTGAGGCTGCCGACGGTGGGCGATCTCGTGATCATTTCCTTGGCTGACGGGACTGAGGTCCAGGATGTTATGCTTGGCGGTATATGGCCAGGTGCTGTAGTGGAAGAGGAGGGAAGAGGATTGGTTGTACAGAGGCTTGAGGGTGAGGTTGACTCTGTCGTTGACGGTGTCGAGGGAGAAGTTGGCACGGAAGGGCAAGTTGATCTGCACGTTCTTGTCGAGACCGGCGATGTATCGCTTGTGCGTGAGGGGAGCGACGAAGCTGATCTTGGCGGCCATGCGCGAGGAGTAGCTGCGGGACGGAAGGAGAGCGTTATGAGTGATGCAGTTTCGGCAATTTCGGTTAAGCGAGGCAGAGATGGATAACTTACACATATTGAAGGTTGGCGGTAGCGTTGACGGTCTTGGGCATGGGGATGGAGGAGTGGGATCCAGAGGAAACATCCGGTTGGATCTTAGCGGTGATGTTGCCTCGGATGGATACGTAGGTGGGGCACTTGAGAGTGTAGACGAAAGGCAGACCAGTCTCGGTGGGGAAGGCGAGCGTGAGAGCGTACTGGTTGTAGAGCTTGGTGTAGTTGAAGGATTGGCCTTCGCGGAGAGCGTGGGCGGCTTGCTTGATCACTGAAAGAAGTTAGATACAGGTAAGCTTGGAGGAGAGTGGAGAAGGGGCTTCGAGCGCACCGGGGATCGTTCGTACCATGAGGAATGCTTTCGATGGTGTTGTTATCGAAGGTGTAAAACCTCTCGGTGCCCATAGCGCGGAAGAGGATGTTTCCCTCGATCTGCTCGGTCTCCCAAGGCTGGACGTTGAGAATCTCCTTGATGTAGTCGGTGTTGAAAGGGCTGTGGCTGGAGGAAGGCTTTCCCTTCTTGTGGGACTTGGAGTTCTTGGGAGAGTAGGAGTCTTCGAACTGGTCGCTGACGGCCTCAGCGATATCATCGATGCTGGAGGTCATCAGGCCGATCTGTGGCAAGGCAGAGTAGGTGTGGTTAGTTTTTGGGGGAGTAGCGATGAAGGACGAGGTGTTCGCGATGATACTCACGGCCATGTTTTGGGTCTTGAGTCCTCCGACGTTTTCGCGGTAAGTGAGGAACATGCTGGACGGGGTGAGGCTGTCGGAGCTTCCGATGTAGCTCAACTCCTTCAGGTATGCGATTCCCATTTCCTTGACCATGTAGCTCTTGATGTAGGAAGCGGAGTGTTGAATTCCGAATTCCTTGCGGGTGAGGAGGTGAACGGCGGACTTGGCGTTACTCCTCCTGCAAGAGAGAAGCAGGTGAGTGAGGGTGGCATTCTCAGAGGCCGAGAGGGTGATTTTCTCCGGTGACTCACAGCTGCTGGTGGTGTGGGCCCTCGAGGGCGGCAGCGGATTGGATGGCTGACTTGACGGCGGCGCTGACGTGGTTGCTCACGTCTTGGTTGGTGAACTCGGCCATTCGCTGGAGCATGAAGGCAGGTGGGCCGGTCCTCATGAGGACGAACACGGCTGCGCATCGCACTTCATGTGCTTCGGCTTGGTTTTGGTAGACGTTGAAAAGCACGCGGCGGGCGACCTTGGGATAGGTTCGGGCGAGCATGTTGAGGGAAGAAACCATGAGAGTTCTCTGGAAGGTGGACATCTGTTCCTGGCCTTCAAGGTATGGCTCGAAAACGCTGAGGATCATAGGGTGACCCAGGTTTCCGAGGGCGCGGATGTACACCTGGATGGCGTGGCTGTCGGCGCGCTTGACCGCGTTGCGGAGGGCCTTGGCCAGGTAGGGTATGTATCGCTCGGTGATGTTCTTGTGTCCGATGGGGGAGAAGCGACCGAAGGCGTGCACGCCATAGTGATTGTGGGCGGTCTGCTTGTTCACCTGAGCCTTGCGCGCAAGGTTGGTGAAGGCGAGAATGACGGTGGTGTTAAAGAAAGGCTGTTTGACGACCTCGGGCGAGGTGCTCAAGTCCTGGAAAGAGAGAGAACGTTCCGTTAGCCACTGATGTGAGTCCAATCGGGAATGGAAATGGAAAAGGAGACACTCACGAAGAAGGTGCTCATATACTCGGGTGTTGGAGTCCTGGTGGACTGCGCCAGGGTGGCGATGAGTTCTGCGGCCTCGTGTCCGTGGATCTTCCTGGCCTTGATCCAGTCTCTGATGGCGAGGAGAGCTGGTGCAGTTCCGCAGGTGGCAACGGCGTCCCTCACGACGGCCCTTGAAGGATAGAGAGAAGCCGCGTGAATTCGCGTCCGAGGAGACGAATGCTCGAGGTTAGGGTTAGGATAGGGGCTCACCATGGGTTGGCTGGCTGGTTCTTTCCGGGTGCCTGGTAGGTTTCGGAGGCGACCTTGCGGATCTGGTTGTAGGTCATGGTGCGCAAGACGCGGACCACGGTGGAGAACTTGGCGAGGGTTTGACTTTTGGGAATGGAGGAAGCGTTCTGAAGCTCGTGAGCGATCTGATAGCTGAGCTTCTTCACAGCGGAGACGGCATCGAGGTTTTTGGCGGCCTGGATGGAGTAACCCTCCAAACCGACGAAGTAGGGAAGGAGAGGAATGTGAGGTGGGTACTCCATCTTAGGATGCTGCTGATGCTCCTCGCTGGAGCTTGAGCTAGAGCTAGAATCGGAGCTGGAGTCGGAGCTGGAGCTGGAGTCGGAGCTAGAGCTGGAGGAAGAGGAGGAGGAGCTGGAAGAGCTGTCTTCCTCACTGGTGTCGCTGCTGCTGCTGCTTTCGCTGCTGCTAGAGGAGGAGGAGCTGGAGCTGTCGGAGTTGCTGGAACTCTCGCTGCTTTCGCTGGTGCTGCTGCTGCCTCCGTTGCTTACGCTGTCATCGCTGTCGTTTTCGCTGCTGCTCCTGCTGCTGCCGTTGCTGGCATACTTCTGCTTGGGGGCGGATCGGCGAAACCTGCCAGGAATCCTGCGGGGTTTGCTCTCTTCGCTGGACTCGCTGGTGCTGGAGCCGCTCTCGTTGCTTCCGCTGCTGCTGTCGCTGCTGTCCATGCTGCTGCTGCTGTTGCTCTCGCTGTCGCTGCTGGAATCTCCGTCCTTAGGTTTTCCCTCGGTGGAGAAGGGTGAGTTGTACTCGTACACGAGGTCGTTGACTGTGCGCGGGTTGGGCACGGAGGGGTAGGAGCCAGAGGCGCTACGCACGGAGACGAGCGTGAGGTTCATTCGGCTTCCGACCATTCCCTTCTGACCGTCGTACAGAGCGGGGCTGACGATGGTCTTTGCGGTGGTCACAGAAGACTGGATGGTGTACTTCTTGGGGGTTCCGGAAATGACGATCCTGCTCACGGAGGAGCGCTGCCGAGAGGAGAAAGAGTGGAGGTGAAAACCTGGAAATCATGCATTTAGCCAAATTCACGCGACGAATGCCGTGTCTACTTCGCCTTTTCACGAGCGCGCACGGAAACGATGTTAGGTGCGGAGTGGGAAGTGGCATTTGAAGGCTCTCTGACGGAGGGCGCCTGTTGAAGGGGAGGAAATCGGTCGTCGAGCGAGAGTTGGTGACAACCGATTGGTTTCGGTAACGCTGACCTCCAAAACTGCGGCTCGAGGGTAGCCACCTGTCGCGAATTCAGCACTCAGAAAATCGGAATTAGCACATGCTGCTCAAAGGCAGAATGCGCGGGGGAGAATACTTAGTAAAACAAAGAACGGTTTTTAGAGGCGGCGAGTACTTACGTAGAGGAATTGACCCATCCGGTTGTCGGCTGGCTCCATTTCGGAGAGGCCGCTGAAGCCGTAGTGGTAGGCCACCCTCTTGTCGCAGTTGCTGAAATTCTTGGTTTTGATGATGTCGTAGAAGCGTCCCTCTCCGCGGAGGCTCTTCAGGGGAGCAAGAGCCGGCATGGACTGCATGGCGTAGTCCGGCAGCGGCGCGAAGTTGTACTCCACCTCGCATTCACCGGTGACCGTGTCCTGTAAAGGGCGACACGAGTGAGTGAAGAGATCTGAGCGAGAGGCGCGGCGCTGTCTCTAGGCACGGGCATCTCACCTCCATGGTGCGGAAAACGCTCTTGTGCGCATCGAGGTCTGGAACTTGGCTGGGTTTGCGCCTCCTGATCTCGTTGGTGCCGTTGACGTCCACTTGCAACTGGCTCACCACGCTCTTGACGAGGTTCACCTCAGCCGTGGACAGTTCCTTGGGCAGCACGAGCTGATCCACCTGTGGGAATAGTAAGGCGTTTAGAATGCGTCCGCGCTCGGCTATGTCCGCACCGTAGAGTAGCAGAGACACTCACCACCCCCTTCTTGTACTTGATCTCGAAGGGCTTGGTGGAGAACGGGAGGGACCTCCAGCTCAGCGCCTTCTCCGGGATGGAAGACGTCCAGCCTCCGGATAAGTTGGCGTGAACTTGGGAGTACCTCGGCTCGGAGATCTGAGGATAGGAGAGATTATATGTGCATCGTCGCTCTTCCTAAGAGAGGCATCGTACGCAAATTTGAGCACTCACCCTCGCCCACAAGACATCGGGGTTCTTCGGTGTGATCGTGAGAGTGGCAGTGCTCACGACGCCCACCCACTGGTCCGCGACCTGGTGGAGAGAGGCGAGAGTCCTTCCGTTGATGTTGTACTTATATTCTTGTCCAGTTTTCCACGCTGCGAGAAAATTAACGTTAGAGAGAATAGGGAATGATAGGCGCGGCGTACGTACAAGCGTATGAGCAAAAAAATCGCTTACCATTTTCGGCGGTCGCCAGCCCAACTGAAAGGGAAAGACAGCGTTAGTATGTTTCTAAATGGTACTTCCAAGTAACATCCTAACCGTGAACAATTTTTTTTTTCGCTTATGGATGCCCTTTACGTCGCTTCTCAAATATGGCCTCGGATCTTTGGAGGAAAGAATGAATGTCGCTTTGACAGGGAGTACTCACCGACGAGGCAGAATATGAGTGGAGTCCACATCTTGGCCCGAAGTGAAGAGGAGATTCCTCCGGCGGCTTATATAGAAGTGCCGTTCGGCTGATGTCAGCGATCTCGCACGCCGATTATCCATCGGCCTTTGATTTCTCAGCACGCGCCACCATCTCCACGTGCCGTATTTCCCGTGGTTTGCGTCAACGGAAATCCGTCAGTAAAGATGCGAAGTTTGGGTGGTAATATCACCACCGATTTTCAATGGCCATGAGGAGATCGCGATTCGCGGAATGCTTGGATCCGTACACGCAAACTTAGGCAGCGTCGTATGTAGGAATGCCGGTTGAATTCCACGTGAGAGAAATGAAGGCTTTGTATCCCAATTAAATCTTCGATAAGGCTGGGGGGAATGAGGGTCAACTTTTTCTTTGAAATTTCGTTCTAATTAGGAAATTATCTCATTGCACTGAAGCATCTTGCGTTTTAAATACGCACTAGAAACTCGTTTCTATTATATTTCCCATGTTATATTTCACCATATACCGCAGAATGTCACGTAATAACATAGACAATTATTTATTTTTTAACAGAAGGAGATTCGGAATGCGAGTTTGGGATGCAAACGGAAATTTCGTCGAAGGAGGCCCGTAGTTGAGAAAGTTATTCTCGATACAATTTTACATCGTCAGCATTTAAATTTAGTTAATTCGGATGTGGTAAGTGTCGGAATGCGTGCGTTTCGAAGTAGATGAGGGGGCGAAAGAATTCTGATTGCCGATGTTACCAAACTATCAATTTTTTGCTCCACGAGGAGATGGATTATTTATTTTTTTAACTCAATGCGTTATAGTTACGATTCAAGGATTTCATGTTTCACCGGATATGTAGTGGGCTATTTGTGATGAACTCTTGCCAATAAACGGAAGTATTTTTAGGATTCCGGGCATTGAAACTAAGCCACTCTCGCAATAATTCCGCACAAGCATATGGTTGCCTTTTGCATTTGCAGTCTCGCATAAATTTTACGCGACTAAGTCATTACGAGTGGACATTGCTGAAATTCCCGGGTATATATACAATATTTACTACGTTTCGGAGAATCCAGGAGAGGAAATTAGTTTTGTGAATCAGATTCGCTCGTATAAAATCTTTCTCTAATTTCATGTATTTACCATCTCGTTGCTTTTCTTCCGCATTCATAGAGCATAGAATAACTCGCGTTGATAGTTTCGGCCTTCACTTGGTGGAAGATCATATTAAAAAAAATTGTTCTACATCCCTTATTTTTGTGTATTTCTATAAAAATCCTTTTCTGATGAAACGATTCTTCTAGTCATGTAAGAAATGGAAATTGACGGAGTGCTTTTGCTAACTCATACTAAATCAAAATTAAAATCTTTTTGATGTAAGATCCGATATAAAATACGTTTTCTACTATCACCATTAATGATTTTTAACCTCGTCATATGCTCCCTTCTGTAGGGGAAAGCTCCCTAATTTTGTATCACTTTTTACATTTTTTAATTTTATAAAGCTCAAACTCCTTGTTACATGCTAATTGAAACCATTTAATTCTTTTCAATGTGAAATAATGCATAGAATCTATAATAAAATTTTGAAAATCACACCGTAAAAGCAAAATATTTCTGAATTTATGAATATCTGCAAGTAGTTAAATCATCATCTTGTCACCTAATTTAAACCTTTGGTTACTTAAATTGGAACACCTATCTTCCCTTTTAATTGAATTGAAAGATATCCATAGCAGTTAAGATAAATGTAATTTATACATTTTACTGTACTTGTACATCTTTTTTACTTTCTCCATATACGAAGTATAGAGAAAGTATTGTTTTCATGAAAAAATTCGACTTCGAGATTTCAACGGAAATACACGTTTTGGGGTCCCTAGAACACGTTTTGACCATTTTCGGAATTATGTCTGTGTGTATGTGTGTGTGTGTGTGTGTGTATGTGTGTGTGTGATAGTGGACGCTCTAACGTGAAAACTATTGGTCATATCAATACCAAACTTCATATATAGTACTGTGGTGTGTGCTGTCAGAGTTGATTAGTTTTTGGAGTAAATCGGTCAACCGGAAGTCGAGCTTTATTCATTAAAGCTCATTTCCGGTTTTCAAAATATCTTCATAAATATGATATTTAGGTATATACTGTTATTTATAAATGTTTTAGAAAATATATTTACTATAAATTTTGTACGAAATATATCTTTGTATCAGGGATTGTTTAGGAGTTATTCATAAAATACTGATAAACCGGAAGTTGCTCATTATGCACTTTGTGGGCGCTCTGGGCTCTATGGGCGAAAGGCCAATTTCATCGTTTTTCATCTATTATGTCCAGAAAAACATTATTTATAATGTTTTTGACGTCAAAGATGATAATATATAAATTAATCACTCATCTTCCAAGTTTAGATGGAATATTGAGTTCCAAATTACTGTCGTAGATAAATATTTACATCTTATGTATGGAGAAAGTCATGTGCTGGCCACATCAGATTTTTTTTATTGAAAGCGTTGACCGATCCATGGATGAAGCTGACCAAATGACAGTTTAGAATATCTCTTCATCAAAGCATAGAATCATTTCCTGCCTTTTTGGACGTTAAGGTTACGACTCATTCCAGTCGTTTTTTTGTTACGTCAAATGCAAGATTTCTAACATCGAATTAGATTAAACCAAGCATCATCTCTTCATGTTTTAGAACGTGTTGCTCTAATTCCATTTCAATTTAAAGGGAATAACACTTAACTATGACCAAGAAGTTCATTTTACTTTTTACTTTTATTTAGAGCGTGCCTTTTTACTTTCTCCATGTACGAAGTATAGAGAAAGTATTGCTTTCATGAAAAAAATTGACTTCGGGATTTAGGGAAATAAATGTTTTTGGGTCCATAGAACACGTTTTGACTATTTTCGGAATGATGTCTGCGTGCGTGTGTGCTTGTGGGCGCTCTATTATGAAAATTATTCATAGTTTCAACACCAAACTTCATATATAGCACTGTGGAGTGTGCTGTCAGAGTTGATTAGTTTTTGGAGTAAATCGGAGGTCGAGCTTTATTCTTCGAAGCAAATTTCCGTTTCGGCAATATATCCTCATGAATATGATATTTATATACATATTTTTTTTATAAAAGTATTAGAAAATGTGATTTACTATAACTGTTGTATTTACCTATTTTTGTATCACTGATTGTTTAGGAGTTATTCGTGAAATACTTATAAACGCTTTGTGGGCGCTATGGGCGCTGTGGGCGAAAGACCAATTTCATCGATTTTCATCGAACATGTCCCGAAAAACATTATTTCTAATGTTTGTGACGTAAAAGATAATATGATATAAATTAATCACTTATCTTCCTAGTTTAGATTGAATGTAGCGTTCGAAAATACTGTCGTAGATAAATATTTACATCTCATGTATGAATAAAATCATCTGCTGGCCACATCAGATTTTTATAATTTTCTTCCGGACGATCATCACACCAACTAAGAATGTCGTTATTTACCGTATATGCCGGCGTATAAGTCGACCCAGAGCTGAATTTCAGGTTTTAGCCTATGTTCAGCGTACTAGTCGTACCATAAAAATGGCGACAACTTTTCCCCAGCTCTATTGTATGGGAAGAAAACTACGTTTACCATAAATATACGATAGCTTAAGGAATATTTACCGCATAAGATTCAGACGCCACAGTTGTTTCTTTCTGCTGCCATGCCAACTTCTCGCCTCTGCTTAACTAATACACTAGTTTCTTTCGTTGGTATTACTCAGGCTACACAAATAAAAATGTGTTACGAAACAGAAACACAATGATATTAAAAATACATTATAGAAATCATGGTAAAATAGCGTGGTAATATCAAATTACGACACTGCTAAAACAACTTCCATTAACCCTCGAGCGCCCACGGTTGCGTATACTCAACCGGCGTTATATTTTAGCAAATACTGTCCCTGACACCGCAACGCTATCCAAATCTGTTTATGAAACTGCTAAATTGTCCTCAAGAATTCTGCGTACATGATCCAATGAATTTCTGTTGCCATTAGTCGAGCATAGGGCAGAAAAGGTGGCAGTAGTAGATTGCGGTGCAGCTCACCCTCAACATGGATGTATGCTTCGTGTATGTAAAAGTCTAATTTTTATTTCCTTCATTTTCCGGAACCTATATTGCATGATTTCGTCGACAGATATTATAATTCTACTAACCATATCACTTGTTGGCAGATTAATTCCTTTATGTTAATGATATTTGGTCTTGATACATGTGGTTGCGTATACGCAACCACGGGCAGTAATGGTAGCAATAGCACCCCCTCTCAAATTCCAGCGATTTCATGGAATTCTCATTTCACGCTGCAACTTTTGGTGGAAAATTTTCAGTGACGAAGGCAATAACGAGTATCAATGTGCATAAATGACAATGTTCAGTGATATTACGTTGAAAGAAGTGCTGGAGTTTCTTGAATCTAATGATATTGACGGTGATTTAGATGCCAATTTCATAGAACCTCCGGAATGCAACATCGCTTCTGATGAAGATTCCGCAGAAGAAGATGACACCGGCAAAGTTTAAAATTTATCTGGTTGGAAATTGAGTACAGGTGCTGAAGTTGTTCACCGCAAAATACCTGACGACGTTTTAGGTGATATTGAGATTGTGCCTGCCGTCATTCCCGGAGAGCAGAGTTACACACAAGCAACGCCGAGTGAGTCATCTGCTGCACATAATGAGTGTTTGAAGGAAAGTGGAGATATTTACAAATAGAAAATAAAAGGTATTCACAATCAAAAGAAATTTGTTTGGGAGGAAAAAGATATCAGTGATTTCCTGCCCTCTTTTCCGGAACAAAATTACTCTGAGAGAGGATGTTAAGAATAAGGTTTAACAAATACTTTTTTCCACAGATTTATTTGCAAAACGACCGGTTTCGGCACAGATCGGCCATCTTCAGTTAAGGAAGTTACATACAAGAAAGCTTATATAGGGAAAAATGAGGGGTAAGGTGGGTGTAAAGAAACAAAGCATTTCGAAAGGGTAGGGAGAAGGGGGTGGAAAGGAAGCGTTAGGTCTTGTGAGAACTATCCGGGGAGTAAAGGTTGGTCTTATCTTGGAGAGAGCTTTTTGGGAGAGTACAAAGAAGTAAGGGAGAGTAAGATACTGGAACTATTTCGTCAACTACGTTCTGGGAAGCAATTTTAGACGTTAAAATTTCTCTCTGCTCCAAGAAATTCATTTTGGGACCTTTTCGAAGGATATGCAGAATGTCAGGAATGAAAGATGAGGAATGGTGGGAATCATTTAGGTGTTGAGCAAAGTGAGAGGCGGGAGTATTATTTAAAAAAGAATGATTGTGCTCTTTTACACGGATATTGAAATTTCTCCCGGTTTGACCAATATATACGGATTCGCGATCGTTACATTTTAATTTATAAATACCTGATTTCAATTTTGTTTCTATTTTGTCTTTATTGTATACCAAGTAAGAACCTAGGCTGTGGTTATTGTAGAATGCAGCCTGAATGGTTTCTTTAGGGAGGATATTGGCAATTTTTAATGAACAATCATCTATGGAATTAAATCTTCGCCATTTGGGTGGATTTTCCGGTTGGATGACAGGTGGAAAAAAGATTGTTAATTGTTAATTTCCGGATTTTTTTGGAAAGAAGTTTGTCTATTAATTTGGCTTGGAAACCGTTTTTTCAGCAATGTATTTGATTGTAAACAGTTCCTTATTGAAATCAACTTCGTCCATTGGATATGCGTTAGACGGTGAATAAGGGCATGGAAAGAAGAATGTTTTTGAGCGGGGTGATGGTTTGAGGAAGCAGGAATGGTATGGTCAGTATAAGTAGGCTTACGGAAAATGGAGAAGGTTATTTTGTTCTGGGTATGGTGAAGGGTGAGATCCAGGAAATTGAGTGAATGATTTTTTTTCTAATTCTAAGGTGAACTTGATGGTCGGGTGAAGGGTATTTAAGTAATAATGACATGATGAAAGCTGTCTTTCCGTACCCTTCCGTAAGAAGTCCATAAAAATATTGGCGAGAAGAGGGCATAAAGGAGATCCCATAGCGAGACCCTCGTTTTGACGGTAAAACACGTCTTGAAATTTGAAGAAATTTTGTTTGGTGCAGGTTTGAATGAGTTTTTTAAAGTCACATATAATATCACTGCTCATGTTGGCACTGCGGAGGCGGTCTTCAATGACACTTATCACTTCACCCACTGGCACGTTGGCGAATAAATTACAAACATCAAAGGATACAAATTTGGAGTTATGTTTAATATTTACATCTTTCAGTTTCTGAGTTAGGTTTATAGTATTCAATATGTGACTTTAAATAATATGCGCTCTTCCTGAACTTGCCAAACCAACAAATTGAGAAAGATAAGGTCTAAGTTTTTCTTGGCATTCTTTTGCTTTGAAGTAATCACTATTTTCCAAATAAGAGAATGTTTTGGTAAGAAAGCGGTGATACTCGTTGTAAAATGGTTGCAGACAAAGTGAAACGCTGTTGGAGAAACTTGGTAAACGAATTGAAATGCAACGGCTATACATGATTCCAGAGTAAAATATTTTCATTGGAGGAACTGATGGTACTGGCAAACTCTAACATAGATCATTGATGCTGCGCTTCAAAATGCATGGGTGCAGGCATCCAGTTGCGCGCAGGTACAATTCAGGTGATGCATCGTTTAACATCATATTTTGAAATATGGCAAGCCTTACAGGAAGGGAAAACGAGGAATGTAAGAATTAGAGCGGCTACGGTAGAACAGCGATTTGATTCGATTGGATATTTTATAAATGTGAACGGTGATAAGAGAAGACGTAAATGTGCAGGAGAATTTTGTAAAACAATATATCAATCATCATGAAGGAAGTGCAATGTTGGTTTGTGTGTTTGTTATTTTGAGAAGTACCACATCCTTGCGAACAGTTCTTATTTATAATACGATATGATTTTTTGTACCATTACAACTAATTATTTGTTTATTTTATAAACATTTAAAACATTTGCATCAAAAATAAGCATATATAAATATTGCATTGATTAAGTATGGTTAAAATTTATTTGACGAAAAATAAATGTTTACAACAGGTAATATGTTGCCTTTATTATTTAGTATGGCGTTTGACGCTCACTGACCGGAACCCGCATGGAGAACGCCCACGGTTGCGTATACGCAACCACTATTTATTATAAAACAATATTATTTGTCATTAAAATCATATTCATTCAATCGTATGGATTCAATGCAAACAGAAATAACACAAAATTAATATATTTATACGAAAAAATATCTCTAGGCGTTCGAGGGTTAACTGCTAACGCTAAGTCGTAACTAAGGTATTATTTCTTCATTGCCTCGAGTGCCTAATTCTAGGTTTTAACCTACCTTCTTAACGTGTTGATGCACCTAGATCGCTTTCGTTAATATAGAATTACGTAGGAATTCCGTTATTCATAACAGAGGTGATGAAATGGGAGTCTTTAGACCCGTGCTCTCAGTCAATTGGAAGCTTTTCTCGATTGACCTGCTAGCCATAGTCACTTTCAGTTACATGTACATCCTCCACGATATTCATGACATTAAATATATTTTTTAAAGTTTTTAGATATAAGTTCAGATAATTCAGATGGCGTAGAGCTTCCGACTATGGTCTCTCTCAAAGGAATCATTGTTTTTGGAATTTCCCGAGAGCATTCGCCTTTTGTCCCATTGGATCCAGTCCATCTCATATTGACTTTCATCGAAATTTTTTCTTACCATTTGCTAATATTATAAATTTATAATCGTTTAGATGAAGGATATTTAGTAAGTATCACCCAATTGTTTGAAATAGGATTTTTCCGAGGCTTTCATGAATACGTTTCGGAACTTTGCATTTACCTAGGCGATAGGTTACCGGAATTAAAGATGGAGTAGATGATACTGTATCTAATGTTATCAAATTTCCCATGTTCGTGAACGTTCTCCTCTTTTCCAGTTAAAGAAATGTGGGTAATTCAAACGATGTTACCTCTGGCATAATCTTAGGCTTCTTCCACCATTATCAGTTTTCCTTATTTCCACTTTCCTTTATCCCTTTTACTTTGAGTTTCAACGATTAGCAGGTTATGCAAGTTCCTCATGCTTGCTTTACCGATACTGTTTTCCAGTGTTTATTAAAAAAAGCTACAATTTTTCCTAAGTGGTTCCACAGTTTCCATTTAGACATCTACGATATATTTCAAATATGTCTTTTCTATTCCCTATTTCCAATCCCAAAATCCTACTTCGTGAAATATTAAATGAAATAGAATGAGGTGTATGATGAAACCAGTAAGTTTCAACATCACTTGTCTATGTCTATGTCTATGTAAGAACCCTGCAAGCCGCCTTTCGTTGTGTGGCAGAGGTGCAAGCACCTTGACTCTATTTTCCTAAACGGTTGCTTTCGCGTATACTTCGCGGAAAAAATGAATTTTTGAAACGATTCGTTCTAGCATCTATTTCCCTAATCTTTTTGGCAGTATCAGAACGGCCCATATAACAGGGGGGTCGCATTATATCGGTTACATCATCTGAAAACGTAATTTCTCTGAACTTATTTAATAAATTTATCCTTTGAATTTGTCTCCTATCTTCTAATGATTCCCATCCCGCTTCCTGTAGCATCTGAGTGACACTCGCTGTTTTATCGTAGCAATTCTTTACAAATCGTATCGCCTTTCGTTGTACTTTTTCTAAATCCCGAATATGACATTTCTCGGCGGGGTCCCATACACTACATGCATACTCAAGGTGAGGCCTAACTAACGCTAAGTAAAATCACTTGCGAACGTTTTCTTCGCTCCTGCCGGCTATTCTTTTAAAGAAGCCGAGTTACTTAAGTGCTTTTCCACATATATTTCGGATGTGGGTACTCCATGATAGATTATTCGTGAGAGTTACTCCAAGATACTTAACCGATTCTACTGTCATTAGGTTTACCCCTCGGAGGCTATAAGAATAATCATTTACTATAGATTTACTTTCGAAGAAGTTAACTACCGAGCACTTTTCTACATTAAGCTCTAATTGCCAATCATCGCACCAGTTCATAATTCTATCTAAGTCGTTCGAAAGGGTTAATCTATCCTCTGAACTATCTATTTCCCTGCAAATGACTGTGTCGTCTGCGAATATCCTAACATTGCTTTCAATGTGATATCTGAGGTCGTTGATGTATACTGAAAATAACAATGGTCCAATTACACCGCCCTGAGGGACGCCCGAGGTCACCTTAACCAAGTTGGAACTATTACCATCGAGTACTACTCGTTGCTCTCTATCGGTGAGAAAGTCATTCATCCAGTTAATAACTTCTGCATTGATACCCGCAAGTATCAATCTTACTTAACAATCAAGCCACTATTTTTTGGGTGCGAAGGCTTTTTGCTGTATATTTAAAACGTAAAATAGTAAAATAAGATCGGCAAATATGCTAGCACGTAGTCAGAAGAGTTTTAGATAGTTTTTTGAGGACAGTTACTAATGATGATTTCATAATCTAACGCAAGTCGAACACATATATTTTATGCGTGTAGATTTCTGCTATCTGAATAGAAGATAATAGCATTTTCGTCACTGCTGGTTGTTCACTGTGGGGTTAACCGTGCTCCGACGATCAACTTCCAATTCATTACTAAAGAAAAACCAATGCCACCTTCAACAAACCCCGGAATGTTTAATCAAGATTTACATGTCTCCTCACAAATATTTTCATGGTAATCCCAGTGTGAGATTCACCAAACTTTTTTCGAGTAATATTTCCGTGTTTCGAGTATTTGATCTTCAAACGGCATTCGAAGATGATGCAGAGGTTCCAGAAACTGAATGAGGGAATCTTGCTCGTCGAAATCACTTCATTTCGTATTAAAGCGTGTAAGATTGTTATCGGATAAACCCGCGCATTTTAAGCTTGAGAATGATACTAGTAAACTTTGGAAAGAAAACGGTTATCGTAAAATCATTTATCCCAGAGAGCCATATACATGGCCAAATGCATTTCAGATGGGGGTAATAGAGTCTTATTTCAGGACTTTCCCGGTATGATATGGACTTCAAACTTTGCATTAAATAAAATCAGATCCTAAGAAGATATTATGCCTATTCGCATCTTCCAATACGTCCTGGTTTCGACACAAGGCGTCTGCAAAAATAAGAAATTGCAACAATTATTAAGTTTTTTTCAGCTCTTCCCGATATCATTGACACTCAAAAATTGGCATGTGAATAAAGATTATAAATACATTTTATATGCTTTTTATAAGCTTTTAGCAACTTTTATAAGGAGAATTAAGGAAATGCAGGACGTCCTTTGAGGCAGTTGCGGCAAATATTTCTGCTTGAGTTTCCACACATAGTTAAAGATAGTGAACTGCTGTAGTGCCACATAGTAATTATCACCAGGAAGACCCAGATTCGATGCCGGATAAATAAAATGAAGCGAATTTTAAGAATATTTTCAATCCATTTTTTCTTTTGAGGACCCTCTCGATATGATGCCGACTTGAAATCAGTGTTATCGGTATGCTTGCAGTATGCAAACAACATTTTACTCGTACCTATATACATATGTATATGTACGAGTAAGATGTAGCTTGCATACTGCAAGCAGATCGACAACATCAATTTAATGTCGGCATAATTTCTGGCCGGTCCTCAAAAGAAATAGAAAGGATTGACATATTCTTTCGATTTGCAGCAATTTAATCGTCTAGCGTTGAACCCGGGTCATTCTGGTCAACTTACTATGCAGCGCAACAGAAGATCACCTTCTCTAACTACTTGTGAAAATTCAAGCATAAATATTCGCTGCAACTGCCTCAAAGGACGTCCTAATTTTCACATATATTCCTTATGTGAGAAATTGCAATGTGCTCTGGCATCGAACCCAGGAACAGCATGGTCTTATCTAATTTTTTTCTTAAAGAAAGTCTTAATATACATATTCTATCTAAGCAAGAACTTCCTATTATATGGAATTATATTATTGTTATCGGAACTTCTAATTATATAATTGTTATCGGTTAAACCCGCGCATTTTAAGCTTGAGAATCATACTAGTAAACTTTGGAAAGAAATGGGCTATCGTAAAATCATTTATTTTAATCAACATTGCCACATATCTTGACTGACAGTCCCATTCCACCGAATTGCAGACTTATATTTCAGTTTGTAAGTTTGTTAGCTTTAACCCCTCGTTAGAATCGACTCGTTCGAAATTTAGGATATTCCCGGAGGAAATGTCAGGATTCTTTCCAACAAGCATATCAGACGTTGGGATTGAAGGTGTGTAGGTAGGAATATCGTTTCCGATGGGATGAAAGAATGGGAAAACAGAGAGATTTTTCGTTTGATGCAGCTGTTTATTTTTTCATAAATAAAATGCGTTACACGTTTTTACATTTTGTAATGCTGAGGCGTAGTCAGGGATAGGAAGTGGGATCAGTAGGGAGCGCATTCCTTGGGGATTGGGATGCTGATGGTCTTGGTGACCTGTTTACGGCTGAAGTCGGGGTTGGCACCCTTCTTCACCATCTGCACGTAGTGGCGAGAAGCGTCAGAGTTGGCTACGCAGTGGAAGGGAACCTGTGAAGAAATGTAAAGAGAGTCGTGAGTTGGGCGGTTCAGGTGAGGCCGTGGTTATCGCACTGGGAGGGAAGGACCCACCTTCTTTTCGATCTTTCCCTGTGGACGGCATTTCTCCCCGCATGCGGGCTGAGGCTGCATGGAGAAGCAGGTGGTGTCTTCGTCTTCGAGCACCTTGGTGCGGTACTGCGTGCATCCGGAGGAGGAAGGCTTTTGCTTCTTGGTGGCGTTCTTGGTGTTATTCCTTTGGTAATGGTAGCCGGTACTGTAATCATGCTCGCTGACGACTTCCCATGGGGTGGCGGTCTGGCGGTAGCAGGGGGCAGACGCAGCACGGCGCTGCATATCCTTGGCTTCTCCCTGGCAGGTTTGGTCGGCTATGGCATAAGTGGCGACGAAGTCTGCGGCGTTCTGCACGATGCAGTTCTTTGGCGTGGTGAAGTCGGTGGAGGACTCGCCGTCGTATGTTCCGCAGAGACCGAGGATGTCGCCTCTATAGGTGCTGTTGGCCTGGAAGGAATATTGAACGTGAGCAGGGCGTGGGAAGCGACGGAACAGTAGCCACGATTCGCTGTTGATGAACACGCACCATTATGTAGGCTCCGTATCCGTTGTACATGAGGTAAACTCCGTACTCTGGTGCCTCGAAGACGACGTCACCGCTCGGGAATGCGTAGGCATAGGCGATGGTCTCTCCTTCATCGTCTTCGATTTCGGTGACGCTGCGGTGGGACAGAGGGAGGGGAGTCTGGTTGTAGACGAGGTGTCCATGGGCGGATCCGCTCTCTTGGGAGGCAGAGGAGCCAGTGGGCTTGATTTCGAAGACCTTGTCTCCGAGGACGACCTTGATCTCCTGAGGAAGGAAGAAGAGAGTGATGAGAAAGTGTGGAGGAGGGGGAGTGTGGCGGAGTCGCAGCGCGTTGCTTACCTTCTTTTTGTCGCCCGCTTCACGGGCGAGAATAGCAACGTCCTTGAAGTCGGGAGAAGAGCTGGAGGAGCTG
The DNA here is from genome assembly GCA_947579665.1 of Sympetrum striolatum. NCBI lineage: Eukaryota > Metazoa > Arthropoda > Insecta > Odonata > Libellulidae > Sympetrum > Sympetrum striolatum. The sequence continues at coordinate 32,531,483 of OX388352.1, forward strand.
GAGTCGTCGTCCTCGGGCCTGGTAACCATCATGGCGTGCCAGCACTTACCGAGGCGCGCGGTATAGGTCTTGTTGTCGTAAGTGTTGATGGCGTTTCCGTCGAGGGAGCAAGAAGCTGTGGAGAGGAGGGAATAGGGTGAGTATTGGTGGTCGCATTAGATTAGGTGTAGATAGAGTGTAGATAAGGGAGCCGACAGGGGCAGCGCGACCTACCTGGGTACTGAAGCCCTGTGATCGTGTTGAGGTAATCCTCATAAGCGGAGTCCGAGGGGTGCTGAACGAACACGGAGCGCATGAGACGGCTCACGCGAACGTTGTTAAAATCGGCATTGAAGTGAGGTGCGGACAGTGAGACGTTCACGGCCTCGAGATCCTCCGCAAAGTCAACTTCCAACTGGACTCTTCCTTCCTTGTTTTTGACGTCGAAGACGTTCTCGTCCAAATAGGGGAAACCGAGCCACTTAGCCAGGCCGTAAGCCTTGTAGGTATAGTTCTTGAGGGCGGTTGGGAGCTGAGTGGGAGGAAAAAAGTTATGAGTCGTGTTCGGAGAGGTAAGTCGGAGAAGGAAATGGAGCCGCGATTCTTACCTTATCGTAGTTGATCTCGTAGGTTTTGTAGTCGAGCTGGTTGGCGCGGTATGTCACGTTGCGGCAAGCAGGCAGCAGGTAGTTACCCTGTTGCATTTGGGCCATGCACAACTGTGACAAGGGAGAGCGGCGGAGGTATTCCTTCCTCTCGGGCGTCTGCTCCGACTTACCCTATTGTGGAGAGATGACATGGCTCTCATGAAAGTCTGCTGCAGTGTGCATTGCATTTTGGCGGTGGCGGCGTGGATACTAACCTTGATGGTGATTTCGGGATGGCCGGTCTGGCACTTCTCTCCGAATGCGATTTCCACGTTGTCGTATGAGGTGGGATTTGCTTTGAGTGCTTGAGCGTAGTTCATGAGAGGAACGTTGGGATACTTTCCTTCGTAGGCGGCACAGAGCTGAAAGAGGACACGTCAGGTATAAGATGAGAATGCCTCGACTACCGAAAATAATTGGATGGGTGGGGCTCGAAAGTCTTACCTCGAAAGGCTTAGGGAGGGAGTGCTTGTAGAAGAAGAGAAGACGTGACTTTTCGTCCACGTCGCTGTCGGCCATGGCGACGGTGGCAACGTAAGTGATGTCTTTCTTTCCCTTGAACACGACGGCCACATCCAGGACGGAGGCGGTGCTGTCTGTAGGAAGGTGTAGAGAGGATTAGTAAAGGTGGCGGAAAAGCGCAGGAGGCGGTCGCTTTCGGCGGGATACTCTACTCACTGCGAATTCCTGCGGATGCTTTCTTGAAGAATTCCTTCTGCCTCTTGTCGCTGATCGGTGCGTAGTAGGATGGCTTGGCCAGTCCGGCGCCGAATTTCTGTCCCTGGTATTCCTGAGATTTATCGCTGTCAGACTTGGAGTAATGCTCCTGTTCGTAGTCCTCGTCTGAGCCTGGAAGCCGCAAATGATTCACATCGGAACGTATTCCCATGGGAGACGTAGAGACACAATGCTACAAATAGGCTACTTACTGAGGTCGGCCGTGAAGGTGACGGAATCGGAAGGGCTCTGGCGAGCATCAAGCCAGAGGTTGATGTTGTTCATCTTGGTGGCCTTCTCTGCCCATGGGTAGAGGAGGAATGAGATGGCGTCGTGACGCTGAGCCTTCTCGTAGATCCACTTGGTGTCGACGTACTTCTGCTCGGTGGTGTAGTTGAGGCGGAAAGCGAAACCGGTGGTGTCCTTTCCGAAGTAGGTCATATACTGCGAGGAAGGAGGAAAAGAGCCGTATAGAACGTATAATAGGAGTGCATAAGGCGTAAAAGATAGAGAGGTCTTACCGTTTGAGGCTGCCGACGGTGGGCGATCTCGTGATCATTTCCTTGGCTGACGGGACTGAGGTCCAGGATGTTATGCTTGGCGGTATATGGCCAGGTGCTGTAGTGGAAGAGGAGGGAAGAGGATTGGTTGTACAGAGGCTTGAGGGTGAGGTTGACTCTGTCGTTGACGGTGTCGAGGGAGAAGTTGGCACGGAAGGGCAAGTTGATCTGCACGTTCTTGTCGAGACCGGCGATGTATCGCTTGTGCGTGAGGGGAGCGACGAAGCTGATCTTGGCGGCCATGCGCGAGGAGTAGCTGCGGGACGGAAGGAGAGCGTTATGAGTGATGCAGTTTCGGCAATTTCGGTTAAGCGAGGCAGAGATGGATAACTTACACATATTGAAGGTTGGCGGTAGCGTTGACGGTCTTGGGCATGGGGATGGAGGAGTGGGATCCAGAGGAAACATCCGGTTGGATCTTAGCGGTGATGTTGCCTCGGATGGATACGTAGGTGGGGCACTTGAGAGTGTAGACGAAAGGCAGACCAGTCTCGGTGGGGAAGGCGAGCGTGAGAGCGTACTGGTTGTAGAGCTTGGTGTAGTTGAAGGATTGGCCTTCGCGGAGAGCGTGGGCGGCTTGCTTGATCACTGAAAGAAGTTAGATACAGGTAAGCTTGGAGGAGAGTGGAGAAGGGGCTTCGAGCGCACCGGGGATCGTTCGTACCATGAGGAATGCTTTCGATGGTGTTGTTATCGAAGGTGTAAAACCTCTCGGTGCCCATAGCGCGGAAGAGGATGTTTCCCTCGATCTGCTCGGTCTCCCAAGGCTGGACGTTGAGAATCTCCTTGATGTAGTCGGTGTTGAAAGGGCTGTGGCTGGAGGAAGGCTTTCCCTTCTTGTGGGACTTGGAGTTCTTGGGAGAGTAGGAGTCTTCGAACTGGTCGCTGACGGCCTCAGCGATATCATCGATGCTGGAGGTCATCAGGCCGATCTGTGGCAAGGCAGAGTAGGTGTGGTTAGTTTTTGGGGGAGTAGCGATGAAGGACGAGGTGTTCGCGATGATACTCACGGCCATGTTTTGGGTCTTGAGTCCTCCGACGTTTTCGCGGTAAGTGAGGAACATGCTGGACGGGGTGAGGCTGTCGGAGCTTCCGATGTAGCTCAACTCCTTCAGGTATGCGATTCCCATTTCCTTGACCATGTAGCTCTTGATGTAGGAAGCGGAGTGTTGAATTCCGAATTCCTTGCGGGTGAGGAGGTGAACGGCGGACTTGGCGTTACTCCTCCTGCAAGAGAGAAGCAGGTGAGTGAGGGTGGCATTCTCAGAGGCCGAGAGGGTGATTTTCTCCGGTGACTCACAGCTGCTGGTGGTGTGGGCCCTCGAGGGCGGCAGCGGATTGGATGGCTGACTTGACGGCGGCGCTGACGTGGTTGCTCACGTCTTGGTTGGTGAACTCGGCCATTCGCTGGAGCATGAAGGCAGGTGGGCCGGTCCTCATGAGGACGAACACGGCTGCGCATCGCACTTCATGTGCTTCGGCTTGGTTTTGGTAGACGTTGAAAAGCACGCGGCGGGCGACCTTGGGATAGGTTCGGGCGAGCATGTTGAGGGAAGAAACCATGAGAGTTCTCTGGAAGGTGGACATCTGTTCCTGGCCTTCAAGGTATGGCTCGAAAACGCTGAGGATCATAGGGTGACCCAGGTTTCCGAGGGCGCGGATGTACACCTGGATGGCGTGGCTGTCGGCGCGCTTGACCGCGTTGCGGAGGGCCTTGGCCAGGTAGGGTATGTATCGCTCGGTGATGTTCTTGTGTCCGATGGGGGAGAAGCGACCGAAGGCGTGCACGCCATAGTGATTGTGGGCGGTCTGCTTGTTCACCTGAGCCTTGCGCGCAAGGTTGGTGAAGGCGAGAATGACGGTGGTGTTAAAGAAAGGCTGTTTGACGACCTCGGGCGAGGTGCTCAAGTCCTGGAAAGAGAGAGAACGTTCCGTTAGCCACTGATGTGAGTCCAATCGGGAATGGAAATGGAAAAGGAGACACTCACGAAGAAGGTGCTCATATACTCGGGTGTTGGAGTCCTGGTGGACTGCGCCAGGGTGGCGATGAGTTCTGCGGCCTCGTGTCCGTGGATCTTCCTGGCCTTGATCCAGTCTCTGATGGCGAGGAGAGCTGGTGCAGTTCCGCAGGTGGCAACGGCGTCCCTCACGACGGCCCTTGAAGGATAGAGAGAAGCCGCGTGAATTCGCGTCCGAGGAGACGAATGCTCGAGGTTAGGGTTAGGATAGGGGCTCACCATGGGTTGGCTGGCTGGTTCTTTCCGGGTGCCTGGTAGGTTTCGGAGGCGACCTTGCGGATCTGGTTGTAGGTCATGGTGCGCAAGACGCGGACCACGGTGGAGAACTTGGCGAGGGTTTGACTTTTGGGAATGGAGGAAGCGTTCTGAAGCTCGTGAGCGATCTGATAGCTGAGCTTCTTCACAGCGGAGACGGCATCGAGGTTTTTGGCGGCCTGGATGGAGTAACCCTCCAAACCGACGAAGTAGGGAAGGAGAGGAATGTGAGGTGGGTACTCCATCTTAGGATGCTGCTGATGCTCCTCGCTGGAGCTTGAGCTAGAGCTAGAATCGGAGCTGGAGTCGGAGCTGGAGCTGGAGTCGGAGCTAGAGCTGGAGGAAGAGGAGGAGGAGCTGGAAGAGCTGTCTTCCTCACTGGTGTCGCTGCTGCTGCTGCTTTCGCTGCTGCTAGAGGAGGAGGAGCTGGAGCTGTCGGAGTTGCTGGAACTCTCGCTGCTTTCGCTGGTGCTGCTGCTGCCTCCGTTGCTTACGCTGTCATCGCTGTCGTTTTCGCTGCTGCTCCTGCTGCTGCCGTTGCTGGCATACTTCTGCTTGGGGGCGGATCGGCGAAACCTGCCAGGAATCCTGCGGGGTTTGCTCTCTTCGCTGGACTCGCTGGTGCTGGAGCCGCTCTCGTTGCTTCCGCTGCTGCTGTCGCTGCTGTCCATGCTGCTGCTGCTGTTGCTCTCGCTGTCGCTGCTGGAATCTCCGTCCTTAGGTTTTCCCTCGGTGGAGAAGGGTGAGTTGTACTCGTACACGAGGTCGTTGACTGTGCGCGGGTTGGGCACGGAGGGGTAGGAGCCAGAGGCGCTACGCACGGAGACGAGCGTGAGGTTCATTCGGCTTCCGACCATTCCCTTCTGACCGTCGTACAGAGCGGGGCTGACGATGGTCTTTGCGGTGGTCACAGAAGACTGGATGGTGTACTTCTTGGGGGTTCCGGAAATGACGATCCTGCTCACGGAGGAGCGCTGCCGAGAGGAGAAAGAGTGGAGGTGAAAACCTGGAAATCATGCATTTAGCCAAATTCACGCGACGAATGCCGTGTCTACTTCGCCTTTTCACGAGCGCGCACGGAAACGATGTTAGGTGCGGAGTGGGAAGTGGCATTTGAAGGCTCTCTGACGGAGGGCGCCTGTTGAAGGGGAGGAAATCGGTCGTCGAGCGAGAGTTGGTGACAACCGATTGGTTTCGGTAACGCTGACCTCCAAAACTGCGGCTCGAGGGTAGCCACCTGTCGCGAATTCAGCACTCAGAAAATCGGAATTAGCACATGCTGCTCAAAGGCAGAATGCGCGGGGGAGAATACTTAGTAAAACAAAGAACGGTTTTTAGAGGCGGCGAGTACTTACGTAGAGGAATTGACCCATCCGGTTGTCGGCTGGCTCCATTTCGGAGAGGCCGCTGAAGCCGTAGTGGTAGGCCACCCTCTTGTCGCAGTTGCTGAAATTCTTGGTTTTGATGATGTCGTAGAAGCGTCCCTCTCCGCGGAGGCTCTTCAGGGGAGCAAGAGCCGGCATGGACTGCATGGCGTAGTCCGGCAGCGGCGCGAAGTTGTACTCCACCTCGCATTCACCGGTGACCGTGTCCTGTAAAGGGCGACACGAGTGAGTGAAGAGATCTGAGCGAGAGGCGCGGCGCTGTCTCTAGGCACGGGCATCTCACCTCCATGGTGCGGAAAACGCTCTTGTGCGCATCGAGGTCTGGAACTTGGCTGGGTTTGCGCCTCCTGATCTCGTTGGTGCCGTTGACGTCCACTTGCAACTGGCTCACCACGCTCTTGACGAGGTTCACCTCAGCCGTGGACAGTTCCTTGGGCAGCACGAGCTGATCCACCTGTGGGAATAGTAAGGCGTTTAGAATGCGTCCGCGCTCGGCTATGTCCGCACCGTAGAGTAGCAGAGACACTCACCACCCCCTTCTTGTACTTGATCTCGAAGGGCTTGGTGGAGAACGGGAGGGACCTCCAGCTCAGCGCCTTCTCCGGGATGGAAGACGTCCAGCCTCCGGATAAGTTGGCGTGAACTTGGGAGTACCTCGGCTCGGAGATCTGAGGATAGGAGAGATTATATGTGCATCGTCGCTCTTCCTAAGAGAGGCATCGTACGCAAATTTGAGCACTCACCCTCGCCCACAAGACATCGGGGTTCTTCGGTGTGATCGTGAGAGTGGCAGTGCTCACGACGCCCACCCACTGGTCCGCGACCTGGTGGAGAGAGGCGAGAGTCCTTCCGTTGATGTTGTACTTATATTCTTGTCCAGTTTTCCACGCTGCGAGAAAATTAACGTTAGAGAGAATAGGGAATGATAGGCGCAGCGTACGTACAAGCGTATGAGCAAAAAAATCGCTTACCATTTTCGGCGGTCGCCAGCCCAACTGAAAGGGAAAGACAGCGTTAGTATGTTTCTAAATGGTACTTCCAAGTAACATCCTAACCGTGAACAATTTTTTTTTTCGCTTATGGATGCCCTTTACGTCGCTTCTCAAATATGGCCTCGGATCTTTCGAGGAAAGAATGAATGTCGCTTTGACAGGGAGTACTCACCGACGAGGCAGAATATGAGTGGAGTCCACATCTTGGCCCGAAGTGAAGAGGAGATTCCTCCGGCGGCTTATATAGAAGTGCCGTTCGGCAGATGTCAGCGATCTCGCACGCCGATTATCCATCGGCCTTTGATTTCTCAGCACGCGCCACCATCTCCACGTGCCGTATTTCCCGTGGTTTGCGTCAACGGAAATCCGTCAGTAAAGATGCGAAGTTTGGGTGGTAATATCACCACCGATTTTCAATGGCCATGAGGAGATCGCGATTCGCGGAATGCTTGGATCCGTACACGCAAACTTAGGCAGCGTCGTATGTAGGAATGCCGGTTGAATTCCACGTGAGAGAAATGAAGGCTTTGTATCCCAATTAAATCTTCGATAAGGCTGGGGGGAATGAGGGTCAACTTTTTCTTTGTAATTTCGTTTTAATTAGGAAATTATCTCATTGCACTGAAACATCTTGCGTTTTAAATACGTACAAGAAACTCGTTTCTATTATATTTCCCATGTTATATTTCACCATATACCGCAGAATGTCACGTAATAACACAGACAATAATTTTTTTGACAGAAGGAGATTCGGAATGCGAGTTTGGGATGCAAACCGTAATTTCATCGAAGGAGGCCCGTAGTTGAGAAAGTTATTCTCGATACAATTTTACATCGTCAACATTTAAATTTAGTTAATTCGGATGTGGTAAATGTGGGAATGCGTGCGTTTCGAAGTAGAAGAGGGGGCGAAAGGATTCTGATTGCCGATGTTACCAAAGTATCAAATTTTTGCTCCCCGAGGAGATGGATTATTTATTTTTTTAACTCAATGTGGTATAGTTATGATTCTAGGATTTCATGTTTTACCGGAAATGTAGTTGCCTATTTGTGATGAACTCTGGCCAATAAGCGAAAGTTGTTTTAGGATTCTTCCTATTGAAACAATGACAAATAATATATTAATTTAGAATAATAATAAAATAGACACTCTCGCAATAATCTCGCATAAGCATATGATTGCCGAAATTTGTTTTAGGATTCCTTTTATTGAAACAATGACAAATAATTTATTTGTTTTAAATAATAATAAAATAGACACTCTCGTAATAATCTCGCATAAGCATATGATTGCCGTTTATTATTGCATTTTCGCATACATTTTACGTGATTGAGCCATTACGAGAGGACATTGCTGAAATTGTGGTGTACTATATCATATACTAGATTTACTACGTTTCGGAGAACCCAGGAGAGAAAATCAGTTTCGTTTATGAGATTCGTTCTGTTAATGGTTTTCTCTACCTTTATGTATCATACTCCATTTGCATCCTTTTTCCTTTTTGTTCTCAGTCTCTGAAAATATAAATAACTCAATTTTGATTAAATGTTTCTTCTAGTCCAGAAATAAATTAACATAGACTTCGTTACAAGTAGCCGAATTTGTTTCTTCACTTATGTTGTTCATAATTCATGATCATGTTGTAATGCTTTTTGCTGTGAGATCCGAAATGAAGTGATGAGAAGAACTAAATTTTGGGGTATAATTACTCAAATACTCTTTTTAAAATATCCATCATCAAGATTAATGAGATGAGACCTACCTATTATCTTACGATTTATTCACATGGTTTCAACTCGTTAATGCACCATTTTTCGTAAAGAAATATTTGGGAACTCTTATCCTTTAGTACTAAAATGTGGCTGTTGTCTTTTAGCGACCTCTAAAATGAGCATCACATCGCTCCGTGGCTATTTGAAAACTAATTTTAAAATATATCTTTATAAAATGTATTTACCTAAGTTCAAACACTCTAAATAATTGTTGGGTTTATCAAACTAACATATGGGATGTATGTGTCTCCTTCAAATCTCTTAAATTATTCATAAATAGACTATATCAACTTTGGGAAGCTCTTTTATTTCAGCTTTATTCCTTTTGTCATATTTACGTATAATATGGGACGATCTAGTAGGGATTACCTATCGTGGTCTTAAAATGTTTCGAGGTACATACTTCATCTGATGAACTTTACCAAATGCGTAAAATCCAAAGGAGCATGTATTGCACTGACCAAGATAGCGGAATTTTTAAGATTTCTGAATGATTATTTAAGTTAATTTTTCGATTATGGAGCTCCGAAAAATTATCCAATAGTTGATAATGCTTCGATGGCTTATCGGCCGGTCGCGGCATCGTCTTTCTGTGGTGATAAAAAATGAATTTTGATTTGCAAAAGCAAATTACATACGTAAATTGTCAATAATATGTAAATAAATTGCGTAGAACTTCATATCTATAATACTGCTTATTATATTGCTGCTAATAAATTGTATTGACGGATTGGTGTATTTGAGACAATTCGGTAGTAATGTAGGGGGCCTGGGAGGCCAGAAATTTAAAATGTGAAGCGAATATTCAACTAAAAAGTACTAAACTTCAAATGAGTGAAGATTTCTCTGCCACATACCGATAGTCGGTATCTCTTACTGGAATCGTGCGTAAAGAAGGCCTATAGTGGAACTTAACCTAACTTACAAGTATATGTTATATGTTTTTATACCGCCAAACGTAAACTTGTCACTTTTTAGTCGTTCTACAACTTGTTCAAAGCTGGTAAAGCATTTATCCGCATTGATATTATATCCGGTGCCAGAAGCCAATCTTTTCAAATCATAACAGAGATCTTTAACGCTGGACATAGAATGTTCAGCAGTACTCGCCCATATTTTTCTAAATTAGCCAAGTTATATATTTTAGCGTGCGTCAGCTAAAATAGAATTATTCCAGATTTACCTTAAAACTTATTATCTACAATTTCCCTTAATTTCATTAAGATTTCATTTATTTTTGTAGTTCCCCAAGGAATAATTTATACCGAAATTCTGCTTGAATGTGTTATAGATTTCTTTCACAGATGTAAGCTTAATAAAATCCTTTCTTTTATCCCTAGATTTCCTACCATCAAAGCGAATAATATAACACATAGAATTTATAACACATAGAATTTATAACACATAAGGGATCAGCGGGTCTTGCCTTACTGAAAGGTCCAGGTAATGATATGAACCTCCTTCGGGCCAGAGAATTTTGCAATTTTCCCATGAACGAGGTATTCCAAGTATGTATGAATGATAAGCTCACGTTGAATACGACTCTGCCAGTGCATGTATAACCAAGGAAATCCAACTCCCACGTGAACGTAGGGGTGAAAATAGTTAGTAACAATTAGATGTTTAAACTATGAATATGTTTCCAAATATTTTCAAATAATACATACAACAAAAAGATAAACACGGAAACGGAACTGCATTAAAAAGTGACAATTTTTTATAATTGTAAAACTATATTGCTCTAGGTTTACGGATTTTAAGCTAATCGGATACTGATAATATTTAGTTGATAGTCATATTCAATTAGATAGATTAGTGAGTAAATAATTTATATTATTTTGATTAATATTAATAAATCAAATAGTTTCATAAAAAGTGAGAATAACGAAATAAGAATTGGTACATGGAATGTAATAACATTGAACATAAAGGGAAAATTAGAGAACATAAAGAGAGAAATGGAGAAAAACAAAATAGATATTCTTGGATTGGGAGAGGTAAGATGGGGGGGAGAAGGGGAAGCAATATTAGATGTATACAAGATTGTGTACAAGGGGAGAGTAGAAGAGCTGGAGGAGTGGCTATAATTATAAAGAAAGACATAGAAAATTGTGTCATTAAAGTGATCGCAATCAGTGAAAGGGTGATAGCGGTCAAATAAGGAGTGAGCCAGTGGATACTCTAGTCATCCAAGTGTACATGCCCACCTCAGATGCAAAAGATGAAGATGTGGAGGTAGTATACGAACAATTATCCCAGATATATGAAGAAAATGGAAAGGGACAGGTGAGAGTTGTGATAATGGGAGATTGGAATAGTGTCATAGGTAAAGGTAGAAGAGATAATGTGGTGGGGGAATATGGTCTGGGAAAGAAAAATAACAGAGGAGGGAAAATGTTGGAGTAGGAGAATGGGTAGCAAACATATGGTTTAGGAATCATGATCGGAGGTTATACACCTGGAAAAGTACGGGGGATATAAATAGATACCAAATAGACTTTATTTTAATCAACCAAAGATTTAAGAACAGCGTTAAGAATGCCAAAACCCTTCCAGGTGCTGACACAGACTTGGACCACAACCTGTTAATTGCAGACCTGAAGACAAAACTGAAACACGTGAAAAGGAAAAGAAAGAAATAAAAGTAATGGGACGTAAAGAAGTTGAAACCAGATGGAACAGCATTCACTACAGCTCTAAAAGAAAAATTTCGAATGCAAAAAAAGGAAGAATGTGTTAAAGAAGAGTGGAATGATATTAAGTCTGGTATTATAGAGGTTCTAGAACAGGAAGTAGGGATGGAGAGAAGTCAAAGAAATAAGAAAGAGGGGATCACTCAGGAAATGATAGACTAGATGGAAGAAAGAAGAAAGTGGAAGTTTGATAATACAGAACATGGGAGAAGAAAATACAGGAAGCTAAATAACGAGCTGAGGAGGGAGACAGATAAAGCCAGAGAGGATTGGATGAAAAGACAGTGCCACATGATAGAGGAATTGGAGAGGACTGGGAAAATAGAGGAAATCTATAAAACTGCAAGATGTCTAACTAAGGGAGACCATAGAAGGATAAGTAAGAAAGGGATGATAGACAAAAATGGTAAAACAACTACAGATAAAGAAGAGATTAAGATTCTATGGAAGTAGTACATAAAAGAACTGCACTGTACACATGAATTCAATGGAAGAGTAGATCTAGAGGATGAGAGGACATGCGAGGATGATTCGAAGGGTCCAAGGATTTTGAAACCTGAGGGACAATATGAGAGTGGGCTCTGACGGAATCCCAACAGAGGTGTTGAAGGCCTTAGGGGAAGGTGAAATTAGCAGAATCACCAATCTTGCTAACAAGATATATGACACAGGAGAGTGGCCTGATGATTTTATGAAAACAATAATGATGCCATTGCCTAAGAAAAATAACGCTCAAGCTTGCAAAGATTTCCGTACAATCAATTTTATAGCACATGTGACAAATATGATGATCAGAATAATAATGAAGAGGATTGAGACTACGATAGAGGAAAACTTGGGGAGGACCAGTTTGGATTTGAAGAGAAAAGGGAACAAAGGATGCAATAGGGTGCATGAGAATCCTGAACGAAAGAGTACTGGAGGTAAACAGGGAGATGTTCATCTGCCTTATTGATTATGAGAAGGCATTTGATAGGGGAAATGGGATAAACTGCTGAAGATTCTAAAGGAAATTAGAGTGGATTGGAAAGATAGAAGGACAATAAAACAACTGTATATAAGACAAAGAGTAGTGGTGAGGATAGGGGGAGACGAAGCAGGCATCGATAGGCAGAGGTGTGAGACAAGGATGTTGCTTGTCACCAATTTTATATAATATATATGGTGACAAACTGGTAGAGGAAGCCTTTGAGGGGATTGGAGGGAGAGTGGTAGGAGGAGAAAGTGTGAAAACCATTAAATATACAGACGATCAGGCTGTAATAGCAGAGAGTGAAGAAATGCTGCAAGAAATGGTAGAGAAAATCAGTATAAAAGGAGAAGAATATGGTGATGAAGGTATCAAAGAAGGCTGGCCCAGAACAAATTAAGTTGAATGGGAAGGAATAGGAGCAGATCGAAAAATTTAAGTATTTGGGAAGCACCATCACATCTAATGGCAGTTGTACAGAGGAAATAGCATAGAATAGAACAGAAGTAGAATAGCTCAGGGAAAGGCAACGTTCCAAAATTTAAAAGAACTTTTGACAGCAAAGAACATCATCATGGAGTTTAGGAAAAGATTTGCGAAGTGCTTTATCTGGTATTGTGTTATATGGATCCGGAACATGAACGTTGAGAAAGAAAGATGAAAAATGCTTGGAGAGCTTTGAAATGTGGCTATGGCGAAGGATGGAGAGAATAAGTTAGACAGACTAGATCAAAAATGAAGAGGTACTGAGGAGGGTTGGAGAAGAACGAGTAATTTTGAAAAACATAGAGAAAAGGAAAGCAAGATGGATAGGCCATATACTAAGAGCAGAATGCCTACAGAAGAAGATTTTTTAAGGAAAGATCAATGGGAAACAAGGAAGAGGAAGAAGAAAATTCGGAATGCTGACCGATTTAAAACAAGGAAAAGAATATCAAGCTCTAAAAAGGGAGGCACAGGATAGAGATGCCTGGAGGAGCAAGTTCCGTTGAGACCTGTCCCCGGACAGAAGTACAATGATGATGATGATACTAATAATTTCTATACATATTTATTTTGAATTTTTATTTGGCTTTTGGGACCATTTTACGTATCCACTTAATTTTTTATTTATTTATCTCCATAATATTATGTACACTCCTGGCCAAAATTAACGCAGCACCTCCCTAGCGATCCTTACGGCCGGTGCTGCGTTAATTGCATCCCCAAATGCTAGAATTTTACAAGGATGAATTCTATAACATTTGGCCGAACTTCATGGAAGGACATTCTGAATTTATAGAAAATAAAAACATCCTAAACTTCCACACTATTGGATTTTATTTACGACCGGTTTCGGCGCATTTTACAAGGAGCAATTCTTACTTAAAGCGAAAAAAATAGTTAATAAGGAACTACACAGAATTACTTAATAAATTATATTTTTGAGGCTTCCTGTAAAAAATACTAGAAATGCTGAGACTGTAAAATGTGTGTCCCGAGAAAAATCGACTTTTCTATGAATATGCATGAGATCCACTCACAGGAGGTCATTGTTTTTTCATGAGATAGACTTTGAGAAACATTTTCACGGATATATACATATTTTAAACTCGAAAAATTATGTTGAAATTTCATTGACCAGTACGATTGAACTCTCTCGTAAATGATATGTCAGGGGGAGATCGTGTTCTCTCTCCCAACTACACTTCTGTCAGAAATGTTTGTTATAACTGCCTACCAAAAATAGGTATGTAAATTTACTTCATCTTAGAATTCATATGTCTTATCCTTGATAAGTAGTACTTAGTTTTTAACCGAACTACGTAAACCCTCTACATGGCGTATATGAAGTGTGCAGCTCACAAATAGAGAAAGTATGTCATTAGTATCAGCGTGAAAAATGATTGTAGGCTGCTGAAGAATAATTTTCTGACAATATTTGCTTTTAAAATGAAGGAAGAATATTAATATGGAACTAATGTGATAAATTTGAGTTAAAGCATGAAAACACTATAAATCAAAAGTCTAAGAATCAAATGGCGTTTTTCCAGTGACATGATTTTGGTAATTTTTATTTCAGTGTTGTTTGTTTTCCTTTCTCTTCAAGGAACTCTTTCCGAATACTCCATTTCATTCTTTAAAAATCAAGGACAAATTTTGTTATAGCTTTTTACGGGCCACATTGTAAACCAAAGCGTGCTGAATGTTTTCCAGATCCAAAGTACAGGCTTATAAGCAGAATTTTTACGGCACTTGTTTCAAAACCGACCCACACAAAACGGTGCACTTTTTGCATTCATGGCTGCTTTCTTCGATTTCACTGTAAACCTAAAATAATTCAAGCCGTGCACCAGATAATTATGCTCCACAGTGATGCCGCTATACTCCGTAACCAATACCAAAGGCTGATATATTTCATTTGAAAATATCGCTGGAGGTAACATGGAAAGAAGCTAAAAATTCGTACAGATTTGATTTCGCAAAATAGAAGCTAAGATGTATACCGGTTTGAGTTTGCTTATATAAATTCACACAAGTTCAGAGATAACATGAAGAAAATATATAATATAAACTCTGATTGTTAATAATAAAACATTTTGTATTTCAAGTTGGTAGAGGAGGAAGTATGTAATTACCGCAACTTGGTAGATACAGCGCGTGATGTCGCTGATACAGAAAAATGAGTCGCTGATTGAAGGAAATATTCGCTAGGTGTAGCGACATAATCGCTAAATTGGAAATTGTGGATAAATGTGTATTTTACCTTTTACCTTATCTTTGGTGTGAATTTGGGAGTGTTTTATCTATCAGTTTGTCTCGTGAACCGAAAAATATGGTACTTTAAAAAAATTGGTCGAACCGCTACAAAATAATCAGAAAACGCATGGCTTGTTGGCTATGGAAGAAATATTTCGAAATAAGAAAAGAAGATTCTGCGACACAAATGACGCTAAATGTTCAATTGAGCTCTCGGAAACAGAGGAGAGAAGAAGAAGAAAAAAAACTCCGTAGGGTAATTTCAGAGTCTCTCTTCAACGTATCCGAATTTACGCCTGCATCTTATGCGGCCAGCAGTGCGTACATGACCGAATACAAAACTTCACGGAAATTATCATTCATTCATGCTGGATCGATTCAATGTTTAACACAACAAATACTTAGCGAAACTGTGTTTAACCTGTTACGTCTATTTTGCATTTCCTTGAGATCTATGAGGAGCTACATTTAGTTCTGTTGACAGTCTGTGCTGATTTTGTCCCACTATATTTTGTTGTCACGTAATTGTCTTCTGTTCGGTCTTGTCACACATATTTATAACAGGACGTATTTGACAACGTAGAAACCTAAATAGCCATGAATATTACAATATTATAAATCTAACATTAACGAAACAAAACTGCTGACTCAAGATTGTCGATGAGAAAGTTAAAATTTGGTTTTTCTAGCGAATTCATAAAAAAGTTAATTTTTCATATTCTTTAGCCTCTCGCTAGTATTATCCTAAATATTCTGAACTATATCACCATTGTTTTGCAACCAAAATGCTTACGGGTGTATTCTTAAATGGACAGACTCCACATTCATTGATATTTAAATAATTTCGGTGGAACTCTATTGAAACAGCAGCATTGACGCTGTTTGGCAACCAAATACGGTGGGTTTTACCAAAAAGAACGAGCATCTGCAGTTAGGATTAGATATTCAAGGATATACAGAGTGCATGGTTACGGGACTGGGATTCGAACTCAGATCTCACTTTCGGCGTTTGATGCCAATATATGGAACTCCACGCCTCGCTTGTAGGGCATTCCTTTAACTTTGATCTAATTAGAATAGTAGCACAGTAGTTCAGTAATTCAAAGGTAAGATTACCTGGAGAGGAATTGGGTGGCCTTGGTTCTAGTACCAATTATGTCGACTTTTTCACCTTTATTTTTCATTTTTGTCCAAGTCCCAAGTCTGATATTTTTAAATAAAGAATATATCCATTTGGATCCAATTTCATAGTAACTTCCTAAACTTTTGATCATAAAATTAATCAATCCAACTTAATTATCTTTAGAGAAATTTGAGGATTAAAATCGTCGCATATAACATAAACAGGAACATTAATCCCTCAGTCACAATTTATCGCTCTCTCGTATTGTAAAATGTTTCTCAGATAAGTAAACTTCATCTATGAAAGTATAGTTATGCTTTCCGCAGGAACATATTAGTAGAAAATTAAAAGGCCAAAAATTTATAATATTTTCTTTAGAAAAGATGTATTGGAGATATTGTAAGAGATTCCGGGGCCCCGGGCCAAATGGTCCGTTTGGCTATACACCTGTTGGGGCCAGTTGCTGTTTATCACGGAACTCCAAACGAACAACTTTATTCTCGCTATACGTCACATACATTTTTATTCTTTTCAAGTCCATACCTCACATCTGTTTCGAGTATTTAAGAATGAATGAACTGGCATCTTTCAAGACCTTGTACTTTATAAGTTTCAGTTGCACCCAACTTTTTCACAGCCACTTTATTTTCTGCGAAAATTATCGCTGGAAACTCTTCCGCCACAACGAAAGTAAATTACAGAAATGGCTTAATTCTATTTTAAAATACATCACACGCGTGTAGTTCAATTTGGGATTGTCTAATAAGCAGGGGGAAACCCTCGATTAAGGTGTCGACTCGAGGAGAAAATCTAGGTCAGCATTTGGACATTAACTCGAAAATTAAATTCTTCTTCCATCTTTGGTCCTTAAGAACCATTTCCAAACCAGGTGCGTGTATTTTTTAATTCAAAATCTGCTAGTCTACAGCGTGTGGCTGCTTAATCTCAGCTAGAATTTGGCTTCGCGCCAGGCCGGGCTTTGCCTGGGGTCTGAATTCCTCCGATCGTGCCAAGTCCGGGCGGGAGACTGAGTCTTTGAAATCGCGAATGGATCCTCACTTAGCCCTCTTACCCAGGCTCTCACTCGCAGCTAACTAACTCCACCGCTGGCCTAGGTCAGCAGATTTCCTCCCAAACAATAAGTGTGGGTCTCTGACAAAAGGACTTGTCCTCATAGCCCCTTATGGCTATAGTCAAAAGAGGTTTCGTGTCATAAGCGACAGAATTGATCTGTATGCTCCATCTCCTCCGTTATGTGAGCATTCGTAATTACATTTCGCTCTCAGATCCTTTCAGCGCCATTTAAGCTTACTTTCACGATTCGGGTTTGATAACTATTACGAAAAAGTTTCCCTTTTGTGATGACAAATATCTGCGACAATTATTTATTTATTTATTATGAAATACCGACGCAGTTAGTCGGCAGGACAGGTGGAGAAGTTTCCTTTCAATACATTGAACAACTAACAAAAATAATGTTTCAAATTTCTACGTATATAACTTAGGAAAATTATTATTTAACAAATCCGACAATTCAATACAATGGTTTACAAACTATGAGGATATACAATGTAGAAGGAATCATTAACAGAATAATCCAACCACTATAAACAGCATGTGCGTTCAACAAGCTGCACGAAAAATTCTCCAGAAACCTTACATATACTATTACAAAATGTCAGTGCATAACATAAATGAAATTTCCTTGAAATAGCGTTTATATCTTTCGTTAATATTAAATTTTTAAATTAATAATAATTATTAATATATATATATATATATTATTAAATTTATTAAAAAGTTAGTGCTTCTAAGTTATTTTTCCCTCCTCGACACCCTTTTATGTTAACGGAATAATTGCATCTACAGACTCATGTATGCTAGCTTCCGTTTCAGTTCATATTTAGTATAGTTGATAAAATATAGTTCATATTGTATTTACACCATCTAATATGAAGAGGCAAACACAGAGCTTGATATATTTTAAGAAATAGTTTACGGCGTTACTTGGTGAAATACTTTTGTAATTATTTACGACTTTATTGGGACTAAAAAGTCCCATCTTCCATTTAACCCTTAACTAATAAATAGATATAAACATTATGTTATACAAAATATAAAAAACTACTAAAATATAAAATACTAAATCACTAAACAATATACAGATATATGCAGGAAGTTATACAATATATGTTTATAATGGGAAAATTAATAAATTAGAATAGGTAAAATTTAATTTGAATCACTTAATAATATGTTAAGAGGAATTCAAAGTATATTTGCCATTTTCTCCACTACTAATGATATAAAGCATTGGAGAAGTTTACTACGACTATGATAAGTAGTAAAGCGCATTGCAAATTTGTACACATAACATGTGACATTATGAAACAGATATAAAAAATGTAGGATTCATCACAGCAGGGTGACACATAAATGGCGAAACTCCTGTCTTCGTCCTTAAAAACCTGATATTGCAGTAAATCCTCATAACCATATAATATTTTTATTTCTTCTACTAGTTCATTTTCCTGTGTTATATAATGGGTCCATTCTTTTCTATATGCCAGATATTGAAAATAAAATGAATAGGTGCCCTAAGTAATTCATCAAAAAACCGTCAAAGCTTTGCTAAAGATTTCCTTGAGTTTTTTGTGTTTTCGCTAATTGTTATTGAATTTTTACGGTAGTTTTTCTTTTCCATAGGATTACTTTTTCATCAATTTTATTTTGAACAGGTATAATAAATGTACATAATAGTTCATATATTATAACTCGTCACAGATAAACGTGAGCAATAAAGCGATGGAAATTCTCATGAAATGTAGGTTAACGTTTAAACTCTGATATTTATATCAACGTCCAGAAACTTGATGAATTTGATGAAACAAACATTTACTTAGTAGTGTAGTAGCGTCTACAAAATACTGAGTACAGTAAATGTGAGTTCATTTCAACTAAGGACAGTGAAGTGAAAAATAAATGGAGTAGTCAGAATAAAATGGAGTTATGAGCCTTATTTCATTCCTCATTTGACAAAGCGCCATCTCTGACTCTTAACTCAGAAAAGATGAGACATTTTACGGACTTTTTTTTAGCAGGTAAATTATCTACGGAACAGAAATTTTTTTAAATAAAGGTACTTTATTTTCTTTTTTTTCGTCTGTGTGTCTGTGTTCTGTTAGTTTTTGGCCTATTTTGCTAATAATACCAACCCGCAATTCCACAATCAATAAAGAATCTCGAAATACTGTGGCAAGAATTGTAGCTTACTATGTCGTCAATTTTAACTCAAATTTTCTCTTTGTTAGTTTGCTTTCAGTGCCAACGAATGCACGACCGGCAGAAGAAACGCTTGACTTACGGTGTAAGAAATATTGCCATCGTTTGCAGATGTTGAAGTTGGAAACTGTTACTATCACTTCGTTTGACGAAAGATGGCACTACTGAGTTCTATACACAGAAGGAAATCTTTGCTATTTAATTCATGTTTCCCTCATTATTAATTGCAGTCAAACCAGTAGGAGTTTCCGGAATGAATCTTCGGAATGAATCTCTTATAACTGTCATCTGCCGAAATGGATTTGGTTTGATTGGCACTCCGGTTATTATTCTTCGAGTGAACGGTATGCGGAGTTGAGGGATGTGGACTCAGATGGGTGAAGTGTGGTGAAGACCGGTCAAGTGCTAAATAAATTCACGAGATCATCCACCGTTTAGAAGAGAGAGTAAGCGGGAAGGAGTGCCATGTGGGTGTAAGGAGGGACTGAAAGGCCTTGGATCCATGAGTGAAGAGGAGAGCATATTGTCAGCAAGAGGAAGTGTAGGAAAGGAGGAAGTAGGCAGTGGGTGGACTGGCGGTTCCCTCTGCTGCTAATGAGAGACGGTAGAGGCAGCGAACGGGTGATGTATCGCGGTGGGGGCGTAAGGAAAGGGAGGGGAGAGGCAAGGGGAAGACGTGGGAGACGGAGCGCGAAACGCTTGTCGCGGGATGCAACTGGGTGTTCAAGGGGAGTCAGTGAAAACTTCGTATGAGAAGGGCCATTTGGTGGGTTGGTCTAATGGGGCGGCATGCAGACTACTGGATTGAAGGAATAACCCACAGCCACGTTGGCGTTTTCGAATATTTACATGCTCGTGACGTTTCCCAGTCAAACAGCTGAGTTTTGTCTCTTCGATTCGGCAACGACTACGGAAAGCGTTTTCTCTCAAAGCGGCAACTAGGAACTTACCCAAAGCATGTTTTATCTACGTTTTTAATCCGTTCGCGGAAATTTTTTTCTTATTGTCACCTTCTAGTTAGATGACGCCGAGAATTCCATATGAAGTAGCAAAGCAAACCTTTACTTCTTCGGTCTAATTATAATAATAATAATAATAATAAATCGTCTTTATTTGGGTGTTGTTGGAGTTAAGACCTTCTTAGACGAGGTCAGCATATTTTGTGGCTCGAATTACATTTTACTATCAAATTCCATCACTAAATTTATTGTCTCCTTGAAATGCGATTATTGATTAACAGAAGAAATTTTATAAAACGATAAAGATATTTCAAGGATGAAAGATTATTACCGTATTTAATTGAGAGGGATATTTCATATAATGTTAAATTTTTCCCAAACTTAAAAATATCAATCAGCAACTATATCCCATAAATTTTATCATCGTGATCAATCGTTTGGTTCCCAACCAAATCATTTCATTGGTTCCAGATCAAACAGTTGAATTGTTGTTTAGTAACAATTGGATTTCCATCAATCTCCAATGAACCATCAGCGGATGGGTTTATTAGTAAAAGAAAGCTCAAGATTATGGCCGAAAAGCTGTATCTTTTCTTTTATATAATCCGCTCTAGCGCAATTTTGTTGAAGTATACAATTAACTGCTTTCTTTTTCAGTAATTATGACGCCTTAAATTTTTTATAGAGTATTGATTGTTATTATGTTGTACTTTTGGTCTGTTACTCTTCGCCCTCATTTTCCGCATTTATAAGATAGGATCAATGTTATTGGAATGTAAAACCAACTGAAAAATAATTACTAATGGTGCCTAATCCTTCATGTAAAGAGCTATTTTTCACGTTTGGTGGATAACCACAGAAAATAGAATTTGATGAGAATTTTTTTTATGATTTACAATAATTATCATCAATCAAGGTAGCAATCTGGGCGATCTTTAATAAACTGCTTACTAATTCCTTCCCCAGACTTCTTACATTTCGTGATTTCTAATTCTCTATTACCCACAATTATAGTAAACCAATCTGTAAATCGATTCTTGTTTCTTGATCTGTCTCGAACTTGTGAACTCTGGCAATCACTAGCATGAAATTTACTTTATCAGGACCAAATTTTGATAAATTTCTGTTTGCAGAATTATCTCATGATTAATTAAATCGTTATTAGTTATTCTTTTGTGTATCAAGACAACGGGACACGTGAATTTATTCTAAGGAAAATTGCTCCAACCAAAGAAGTGAGCATGTGATCTAAATTTGGATCAAAGATGCTCAAATTTCAAGAGGGTCTGCCTAAAGACTCATTGTGCGAGAAAGAATAGCAATTTGTGTTGGCAGTTTTACATCATTAATGAGGAGCACCAACTCATACGCTTCTTAGCAGAATTTCAATATACGATGGTTATAGTTGAAGGTTTCCAGGGACTCAAATATATTTCCCAGCAAAATTCAATAAATGAGTGATCTCGAATTCTTTAAATATCTTCTCAAAATATTTAATTAGATCGTTATTTTTTACGGAAGAATTCTTCGAATTTTTTATTCAAACTCAACTTATTAATGGCTGTTTTTGTGTGTTTATTAATACTGGAAATTCCGTAACTGGTTACAAACGACTGTTAATGAAGATTAGATTCTTATTGAATTATTACGATAGATTACGTCAAACAGGAAGAGGTATTCATAGTAATCAATCATTTCTGTTCTTTCATTTTTATTTTATAGGTATTCATAGGATAGAATATCAGACGAAGGAATGAAAATCTCGCATCGAGAAATATTTCGAAGGGGTTACCGCCAAAAGAAATGATCTATCATCTTCAATAGCCCGTTCTTAAGCCGCTATCCGCTTTACTGCGTTTTATGCATTTTTCTGCCCCGTTAATCGAGAGCCTCGTTTAAAATCGATGGAAAGTGAATATCTTAACCTTTCATTTCCTTCGCTCAAATGTATTTCTATATTTGGCTCCTTAACTTTACGACCTTGACGTCGGCTTCAAACAAATCTCCACTCCGGGAAACAAGTCCTTGCTTAGCCGCCAAAAAAGATCCCTGAGAAGTGAAATGCTCTCATATGATTTAAGTCCATACTTTTTACTTTCTTCCGGCGGAACGATGACGTAAATATTGTATCGTGAGATAGAGATTTGCGCCTCTTATATCCCTGGATTGGGAGAGAGGATGACGTCAAACAAAATCTTTCTGTATGCCCTCTTATAGCTGAAAGGTGACATCATGAGAAATAGTTTTTGAGGGCTGAATTCGGTACCTCCTAAAATAGAGTAGCTTATAGAATACCAAAATAGAAAACACAAGTGTGGATAATCAAGGAATAAAATCTATTCCACTAACTTTAAGAATCGTCCATGTCAAATTCCCTTCCCGTTAAATTTTACGGTATTTTCTCCTCCAATTCCTGTTAATTTTTATTTATTAGGTTTAAGATTAATTTTCGTTTTTAAACTGAAGAAATTCAGTCTAAAACGATTTCTTTCATTTTATTCTACATTTCTAAAGTGGACTCTTTCGCAAACGTACTAAGAGCAGAGGATGGATTCTCAGTTAACCTATAGAGAAGATGTTGGCAAAACTAATTCCTTAGTTGAAAGACTATCAAAGGGTCTAAAGAAAAGCTTTGTATTCATTCCGCAAACGACTTAAAGGTCCGCAACTTAGATTCGAAGACGCTAAAGTTGGATCGGCCCCATCGAATGAAAGTTTTATAACTGGGTGATTCTCCAGTTCTCTGTCGCTATTCTCGATGATTTAAGAATGAGGAATGAATGTCGTTATTAATTTTTCTTTAAGTGCTCACATCTTTTACGTTTTGCGTGTAATTGTATTCCCATCTCCGCAAAATTGTCGCAGTTAAAATGGATGTCAGTTAGCATATATATTTTTCTCTAACCAAAGATAGAAATTCCATAATTGTCCGTAATTATCTAACTAAATTTACTAATAAATTTTTTTACTTCATCAGAGGGAAAGAAGAATTCAGAAAGTATCGGAATTTAAATATTTAGTTTGAATTCAGTAAAATGCTAAAAAAATATTTCGCTCTTTAAAAATATTTTAAAAAGTTGATAATAACTCAACATTATTATTCCTTCAGCAAAAACAGCTCTAGTTTATCTTCAGTTTGTTTCTACGTTTCATTTTATTTAGACAGATTTATTAAGCTCATGTTATCGCAATGAGCGTAATAGGAATACAGTACGCGTAATACTGCCAGCTTCACCAATAGTATTCCCGAATTCAGACTCCTCAACCGTCCCATTTAGAACGCGCAAATCGTAATATCACCGAACATATTCGCATCTATACTCGCTTTTTCCGGGTACGGACCCCTAAACGCTTGTCATTTATTTAGAAGGAAGACCTTCGCAATTTCGACCCAGAAAACTCAACATCTTAATAGTCTGTATCCGTGTTTATTGTAAGACATTATGTGTCTACATTTAGAGCAGGGAGGAGCAGGCGCCTCAGGTAGGCGACGAGGTGGGAGAGATGCAGAAAACACGATGAGGGGAGTCGGATGGTCCCACGTGAGAGTCGAGGAGGAGGAACCGGAGGCTGCGAGCAGAGAAAGGGCCAAGATAACCTCCACTTCCCCACACCCTGAAACCGCGACACCGTTCCCAGCCAAGCGTAAAAAAGAAAGCATGTGGGGCGATGGGCGACCCTCGCCCACTCCACACGGGGGAAGTCAGGTCGAAGAAGGAGGGGCGCTTAATGGGGAAGAGTTGTCGATGAATAACAAAGGAAGCCCTTGTTTCCCTACCTCTGCCCCCCCTCTCTCTCGTGCCCATCCCCCCTTTTCTCCCGTGGCTTGGCTCGAGGCGGTGGCGAGCCTGGGGGCGGCGTCGACGAGCCCTTGGGGTGGGGCGGGCACCCGCCTCCCGGTACCCTTCCGTCTGCACCATTTGATCGAGAAGGGGCAGAGAGAGGAAGGGGGGCACCTTCGGACCAACTTGCCGTGGGAGTCTGAGGTGGGATTACCCAGATGCTCGAAGCTTGTACGTGCGTGCACATGTTTTGTCTATACTGAGTGGAAGGTGATTGGTTCCTCCCGATATTCCTTGGTTATTGAAGCGAAGGGAAGTCTTTCGTCCGTCTGCTTCCACTGGGATGATCTGTAGCATGGCGAACGGTGTGGGACTGCGTCTCGGGTGAGTACCTCCGCTCGCGGTGCCGTTTATACGGGTAAGATGGTGTTTAGCGACGGCTCCGTCAACTCCCACGCCATCTCGGACCAACGTCCACTTTCGAAAGGAGTGTTTTGTCCCGAGAGGCGATGGGAAACATGTCGGAAGACAAGAAAGCTTTCGCGGCTCAGGTGGGAAACTTCTTCGCTGCCGCTTCCGGGCCCGGGCGCCCATTGAAAATAGCAACTTGTCTCAGGCGTCCAAAATAAGTTCGGAGCGGCTGTCCACTGCACGGGTTTATTTTAAACCAAGAGCGGTGTACAAGTTCCTTCTCTTTTATCTCCCATGTTCTGCTTTCCACTTCAATTGGGGCGTAATTTCAATGAGTCACGTCCGACCTTCTTTTACGGTCTGACACGGGAAAAAGGTTTGAGAGCGAGGGGTTTTGAAGGTTGCTAGTGACCGTCGCGAATAGTTTCCGTGTGCGGGAGGAGTGGATGCGGCTGCACGACGTGATTCTCTCCGGCTTCCGGAATGTAGAGATCGCCAGCGGAAGTCAAACCGTTGAATTTCCGAGTGACATAAGGTGCCCATGTCCCCGACGTATGGACGAATGATGATATATGGGAGATATACGTCCGAATTCTTTCCTGAGGAGAGGAGATTGGCGACAATGGCCGGGATGAACTCTTTCAGACGTAGAAGGTGCCAATAAAGTGCTCCACGGGCCAATGAGGATACGTTCAAATGCGGTAACGAAATATTCGCGGAGTCGTTAAATAGGTCAGGTGCCTTATCAGGGTTAATACTTGCAGGCCGATGTAATCCCCTTGCTGTTTGTGGGTGCATATTTATTCGGAAAACAAGGAACGAATTAGGTGAAAATGTCAAATACTAACTAATAATACTACGCGACAAAATAAGGCCTCGTTTATTTTGTTTCATCTGGTGATTAAAGAGACTAATGGAGATGAAATAACCCTTTTTTCTACTGATTCACGCGTAAAAAAAAAATTATTATAACCTTTGATTGTACTTTGATCACCCCCTCCGTTTGTTACAATTTTATGCGGTACTATTATCTTAATCTCTGCGTAAAACTCAGATCTCTCAGTTCAATATAATCAGCAGTTGCGGGGATAAGCCCCGCATTTAAATAAATAAACTGGGGCAATAGTATCTGTTAGATTTTAATTCCTCCATTAATCACAGTTCTGTTGATACATTCACATGGATTATTTAGCGCGAATCTTCTCTTAGAGAGGAAAAATATTAGTAATTTTTCAATATTAGAGTTTATTCAATCCTTGATTAAGTTTGTATTATTCTACAACGAAACAGTTTCCAAAGGTCGCTTTGGAAACTGTTTCGTTTTAGCGGATTTTATCGTAATATTTGCTTTTGCACGAGTTAGCCGTCTCCTTTTGACATGGAGGCGGAACAGCACGATAGAATTCACTTCGCATTTTTCGGGGACTAATAGCAGAGCAGGATAAACTCATTCCTTCTGTTAAATCACCTTCACCTATATTTACCAATTAAATACCGATATTTTCCAATCATACAGAAAACATATTGAAGTACGCTTTCCTTTTCGAGCACGAAAATGTTTTTTCTGTCACTTCATTCAAATGGAATTGAGTATAGTTGCAATCATTACGAAAAGACATCAAGTCCACTTTTCCATAGTATTATAAATATCGGAGAGTGAGTGTAACTACGTTTATAAAAGGATTCTATCCGAGTAGTGTGGCAAATTCGTGTCTTTGTATCCATCTTCCTTTCACTATGACATGACAAGTGCGCACATGTGAGGAAGGAGACAATAGCTAAAGTTTATCCACGACAGAAAAATTTTGTAATCATATCAAGGAATGGTTACAAAATAGCCTCGCTTTTGTACTCCGATAGTGTGATATTATCCTCTGTGTATTTCCGGATAGACTTGGCTTCGACACCTAATTTTTTTATCGCCGGAGAAATTTTGTCTTATAATACCGCCCTAGTCGTTTTAAAAATAATGCATGTTGTTTCAAGTGATATTTCAATTTCTGCCGTAGAAGGACCAGAAAGACAATAAAAACTTCTAAGCAATCAATACATTTATCACTGTTTGCCTTTGTTAGCCATATCTACGTAAGCATTTTATTTTCAAATCGGAAACGTCTTTAAATTTCTTTTTTCTACTACGTCCGTTATGGATTGAATACATTGGAGTATAACCTATCGCTAATCGGCCGAAAAATTGATTTTTTGAATCTCAGTTTTTAATCACCGTATTGCCAGTTATTTCATACACCTATAGGCATTTTTGACCTTAAAATTTTTGTTTGGAATTTCCCATCATGAAAACACTGCGAGCGGATAGATGAAAAATATAACGGACGGGTCGCAAGTAAATGAAATTGCTTGCTTACTTTTCAAAAGTTTTATGGCCACCTGTGAACCCGGTCTCCAACTTTTAATTGTCAATGCAAATATCTACGGACATGCAGTTTTCCCGGATGCATTAACACCTCTAATTAACTTGTTCAGACAAACTAATCGACATTTAGCATTTGAAGATTCTTTGTAATGAATGCAAATAATTTAGTATATAAGCAACTTTCTTGCACAATGATAACTGGGTTCATTATTAAAAAACATGAGAAAAATTTAAAATATTCACTTCCAAAGAAGTCACTTAGAATACACTCTATTGACACAAGCTGTCAGAAAAAACTTTAAACACATGAAAAAGGTTTGAGTCTTTGGTTAAGACCTGCTAACAACTCCTGGATTTTTTTCACATTTTTCGAAAATATCTCAGATTTGCAACGATTCTAAAGAATTTAATTTGATTGAATTACGTTATTTTTAGTCTATTGCTATTTAAAACTTGTAAAAGTATATATCAAGGATAACTGCTATTTTGAATTAAATTTTCCAGGAAATTAGGATAGGCAAAATTGTAAGGCTAGATCTCACGATTTTTAGTACCCATTAAGGAGATTCATTGCTTTTAATTGCAGAAATAAAATCTTGATTAAATTAATTATTTTTTGTGATTAAGTATCAATAAATCTGCCAGATGTGTTCATTAATAATTATGCATATCTGGTACAGAATTCATTAGCGTCAAATGGGGCTCTTAAATTGAAGTTTCGAAACATGATTTGTTCATGTGACATTCATTGTAAAACATCTGTGTGTGTTTACCATCTCTCAAAAAGCAAAAGTTTATTTGAATGGTTTACTGACATTAGAAAATATTTCCTCATTTAAATATAGTGTAAATGAAACTTTCCAGTGAGAGTGGTAATTAAATCATCAAATGGCATCTATATGCCCGTGTAACCTTTTAATTAACCCAGTAGTTAGTGCAAACTATTCTGTAAGGCAGTACTTAGAGAATATCCCCTATAGCATAGAGCATGCAAAACCAGACTGTATTGGTAGTATTTTAAGAGAACTAAGGACAATATAGATAGATTATGGTGTACATTTTCCAATCAGTCGTGTTGATTTTTGGAATCTCTGTTCGTTTAGGATCCACGTATTGTTTTTGAAACATTATTATAACAATAGACATTTATTAGCGCCAAATAAATACGACTTATCGAATAAATAAGGATAAATTAAAATTAATAATTAGAATGGTAGAAGTATGTCTGTAGAATTGCAAATAATATTTTTCCAAATCTGTTCGCTACCTTGCGTATCCAAAACGAGTCTTCCTTGAAATTTCCTTAGCCAAGGAAGTATCGATGATTTAAATGTCAGTGATGCATTTATCTTTAATTATAATTATGAGAGTTATATTTTCCACATCATTCTCACAGATTTGTCACAACAGTTTCAACGAAAAATAATACACAAGATGAAGAAAATTTCATTTCTTATTAATTTCTAGTTACCTTCCTTCGGATTTCCATACTTGGTGCAAGAAGTTACGAATTTCACACATTTTAATTAATGTATGCATGCCATTTATGAAAATTTGCACTCAGTTCCCGAAGATTTGCATTCATTGAAATACATGTTTAACAATTTAATGGATGACAAAATAAATACCGCAACTAAGCTGACATGTGTGTTATTTCAAGCTTCACTTGTCAATAAAATGGAAATAAAATCTACTTTCTTTGTGGAATGATTGAGAAACATTCCGAACTGCCAAAATATTACATTTATTCTAAATATATACATTAATTTCTATCGGTTGAAATCACCCATTTCAAAAAGATTCTTTTCCCATCCAATTGTAATTGCTTGAAAAACACTGGCTGTAAAATTTAAAGCTATACGCATACGTAAATACAAACATAACCACTTTATTGCGGGATAAAATGAGACGTACTTTTCCCGTCTTAAATTAAGCCCGCCATAAATGAAGTAAGGCGATACACATATCATAAGAATGTAGTCGAGTAAGATAGTTAAGAAAAAATAAAAAGTTAAATGTAATAATAAATGTTTTATTTGAAAGAGAGACGCGAAAAGTATGTTTTGCGGATTTAAAGCTACAAATATTTTGCATTGGAGAAAACCTATGGAAAGCCGGGAAACACTCTTAAAGAGAAACGGGAATAAACCTTACAGTAAACAAAATGCGTACTTACACAAGATGTTATACAGATAAAAAGTGAAGTAAATAAAATTAAGCGGAATTGACTCATAGTCTCATAAAGTCATAACGATGGTATGCACAGGAAAAAGGTGGAAATTGTGGTACTAATTTAAGAAACATGTCTGTACCAAGGGTATTTAAATTGTCACGAGAAAAAAATAAGTGAGTTCTTTATCTTTCTGGTTTGGAAAGAATCACGGATCTCGAGTGACTGCCATATCGGTACTAAATCAGGCAAAAATAAACCCAGCATCCGCATGTCCCACTACAGGTTTGGGATTTCGATGGTAAACTTTAAACGCCTTCTGGTCATTTTTCACCCAATTTTGATACTTTTTTGATATTTTCTATAGCATGTTTAACACTTTATTTCTCGTTGCCAGACATTCTTCTATTAGATCGTTTTATGATGAAATTTGACAAATTCTTAATGATTTGCGGGAAATGTAGAAACAAATACGGGAGTTTCCAGCTTACAGTCATTGAATGCAGACATGAAGAAAAGGAGCGAAAAGCATAAATTCTTTGTAATTAAAATCCCATGGTTACAAACCGTGATATCCTTGTACTCACACGAGTGTTTTTTATTATTCCTTGACAATTGAGCACCAAAAACGTTTTTATGAATCCCTCGTGTTTTGTGATCTAACATTGTGGAAAGTAATCCAAGCAAATCAGAAATGTACTTTGTATTTTTCACAAAATGTATTTAATGCACCCGGTTTGGACCGAAACAGTCATCCTCAGGTACTCTATATGCATAAATACAGGTGAGCAGATTTAGTGCAGTTCTTACGATCCTAAGGTTATTCCTCGGGCTTCTCCGAGTGCGTTTCCCTAAAATATTATTATTCGTCAAATACCTGTAGTTATTCTGTCCTTAATACTTAAGAGTGTACCTTATGTTTTGTCGTTAATTTAATTGATAAATGCTCCTCATCAGTAAGTAGAAGAGAGACTGAATGAATAATGACCTGACCTCCTCTGTTTACGTCATTTTAGTCAGGTCTGCCGTTCCTGTATTAAGAATTTGTTGCCATCTCATCGTTGCACCGACACTGTTTGAAGTTTCCACGGCAGATTCTCAATCGTAATTGAGAACTACAATAAATTCAGCGAGAGTTGTTTCGGAAAATCTTGGAAAAGATTATCCGAAATTATTATTATTAATTATCTCTTATGCCCTGACATATACGAGAATAGTGGTAGGGTTGGTTGGACATACTAGTTAATATTTTAGGAGTTGGTTCAAAAACTTGAACATCGGAATTGATACAACTAAATTATAAAAACTTATTTAAGCTATGAACCTTCGCTTTTTATTAATTACTGGTTTGCATGGAATTACATAATAATTCTTCTGTATGAAACAACGAAGAAATGAAGATAAACATTGAGTACACGTGTAGCTGAATCAATTGAGTAACTCATGTGTTTCGTTGACATAATAATAAATTATATGGAAATGAAGGGCTGTAGAAATTTAGGCATCTATTTTTTCAGCTCTTTTATTTATTTTCTTCAATGGATTACTTGCTTGAACTAAATAATTGGTCTTGCGGGTTTTTTTCTGCTTAAAAGATGTAAACTATTGAAATACCTTCATGGGTATCATGAATATTTCACTATGACATGACATGTCTTTCATCGTATTACTTCATGAATATCATTTTAATCGTTCCCTTATTTACCTATATTTCGCCAAAATCAGTGAATTTTATATAGATCACTAGTGAGGTAATTATAACTATTTTAATTTCAAGGGTTACGTTTTATAATTTATACATAATTACTTTAAGTAACCGTTGTTAGTAAACCATATCTATCAACGTTAATATCGTACGATATTTGAAATATTCTACCTTTTCTCACTAATTATAATATAGCTCTCCCAGCGATAAAACTTTATAGTGATGTTTTACCATAATCAGGAGAAAGAGTAATTCCTTTGGATTTCTTAATCCCGCATAGTTATATATATTTATTTCTTGAGAGCCGCAGAATGCTGGGGCACTGTTGCTGCACGTGGTTGGCGATCAATTGAGGACTTTGCACGTCACTGATGTAACGAATAAAATAAAAATAAGGGAAACTCTCGAAGAAACCAAAATGCTGTATTTAGCATTATTCCGATCATCGTTTCATGATTACTACATCGACATTTGCTAAGAATGCTATGGAAAATCTTTAAATATATGCGTATTTATAAACTAAAATACACTCGTGTTCTTTGAACCTTTAACTAAATTTTCGATCAATTCTCTGGTTTCTAATTCTTCATCGTCAATGTGCATGCAATATAATTCCGCCAAATGAAGAATAACAGCTAATTATCGTTTATATAACCCTTGACGTCTAAGATTAAATAATATAATTAACTCTCTTGTGTATCTCTGTATAAAACGAATATCTAAACGTATATCATTGCATTTAGCCGCTGGATGATTTTGTATTATTATATATATATAATATTTTTTATTCTTTCACCTTGACATATTATATTTGAAAAAATTATTAGGAACATAGATACCCCTAAGGAGACAGTCGCTTGTTTCTGGGGTTACCAACTCTTCATTGACTTAAGTAATAATTGAATAAAAAATCATATGATTAATAACAGAAAGAAAATAAAATAAAGAACATGTGTACAATAATAAATCACAAAATATTTCATGAAAATATAACTATGAACTCATAATTTACTAAAAACTTTCAGACAAATTACGTTCTCAGAAAATGTAACCGATATAATGCGACTTCCCTGTTATAAGTATAGGCCGTTCTGATACTGCGAGGAAGATTAGGAAAATAGAGTCAAGGTGCTTGCACTCACTGCCACACACCGAAAGGCAGTTTGCACTGTTCTTACACAGACATAATATCTAACATAATACAGCTATATATCATTGCTAAAGCTTTTTATTCATTTCGTTTCTCAAACTCTGCATTTCCCATCGTCTTTTTCTAATGGCAATCGCATAATAGTTGACTCATCTGATTTCCGTATTCTGATTACTTACAATCACTGCGTACGAGCTATATTAATCTGATGAAACAGCAGTGAATCCTTTGCCTGGTAGAGTATACTTCATGTTTGCCGACAATTTTCGTCAGGGTGTTTTGAACGATTATCAGTATCTGTTGTTTTCAAGCGGCAGCATTTCATGTTGCCCGCCTGAGGCGATCCTATGTCGAGTGGTTCTGTAATTGAAGTTCTCCCCTCGCAATGCGAACCGCCTGAAGAATTCATTAACGAATTCAATTTTGGTTTAATTCGGTATGGGCTTTGCACGGGGCAATTCGTAGCATCGCTCAATGGCAGAAAGTATCGAAAGCGTAAATGCTCTCATTCTGCTCCATCAGTTCGGTTTCGAGAAGCAATTAGCCCAAGAGCAAATCATCTAAATTAACAAATCTCGGGTAGTATTCTCTACTAATGAGAATGTAGGAGCTAATAACTGATCGTTGCTCTACATAACGTCGAATCAACTAATGGGTTTGCATTCATTGGCGTAGTATCAAGGTTTGATTTGCGGTTGAAGCATGACTTCATATTCATATTGGCGGGAGTTAATCCTCCATTCTTGTTTCCTCGTTTTTGTTAATATCCTTGTGACAGTTCTACAAAATTGACACATATAATTTATAGCCGTTATTAGAAAATAATCAATCTTCGTATAAGTTTCCGTGAATGAACGAAAAGCCAAGTGATGGGCGATCCACTTCCTCCTCGATTAATCAATTATAGTGCTAAATTCTGTAGAAAATAGGTTTGGCGCGTTATGCAAGACCAGTCATATAGGCAAAGTATTCTTCGAAAGGGTACGTTCGTATTTCAGGTATTTCGTCCTATGTTAGACAGGTAACTGAAATACATCCTTATGGATTCGGAATATATATATTATCCCTATGACATGAATTCAGAAGTGTTGAAGCTGACGAATCTATCAAAACCCACTACATTTCTTGGAAGATAGACGTCTATGACATTCATCGCGTACATTCCGCTAAAATGCCCGTTTTATTTAAAAAAAAATCAGCATTAAGCAAACCCACTGGCCATTGTTGATTCTTCATTTAAGAAGATAGCTTTTTTCCGTATCTCAAAATTATACCTCAAGTTCATTTACTTAGCATATGATATTAAATATGCTCTACGCATACATGCCTTATAAGTGATAAACTCAAGTGAAATGCGTTTTTAGATTTGAAAGACTTTCATCTCAGCTTAATTAAAAAATTGTCAACCCCAAATTAGAATTCTCATTCCCTACCAAGTTAGAAAGTCACGTCGAAGCCAGTCAAATCATATGACCTAGCTCTCATCCCGTATTGATCACAAGTTATGCGTATATTACGTCGCAAATTTCGGTGAATTACCTGTTTATATCAATAGTAGCAGAGGTAGGGGCATTATCGAGTTATTCCTTAATCTACTAATGTTCCATTACTATCTCATAGACATGAGTATGATTGCACCCAAGTCTTACTAAGGATTCAATTACATCCATATCTCATAATAATAATAATAATAAAACTTCTTTATTCGGGCGAGATTGAAACAGAAAGTCTTCTCTTCCGTCTAACCCATCACCATAAATGGTTCAATTATAAATTTAAAGCGATTGTGTGAGAATAAATTAGAAGAATTGTGGATGTAACAACGTAAGAGTTACGTAAGAAATTCTCAGTGAATCAATTATCCACGACAGTAAAACATCTATATGAAAAAATAGTTTGAATAACCTGCGCAAACCTACCAATAGTAATAGAAATGTGAGAAGAAACTGACAAAATATATAAATACGCTATAATAAATGTATGTGATTCGTCAAAAAGCAGTTTCAAGTTTACACAACAAAAAGTGGAGTCAAAATACATTTGGAAAGAATTATGTAAAAAGGAAATGCAACTTAGTAAATTATAGAACAAAAAAATAAAATTAATGTGAAAAATCTAAAATAGAAATTTCCGGCACTGAATACACTAATATGCCCTTCAAAGAAGCTCATCTGAAAACATAAATCCACCTCAAACGTGCGAAAAGTCATTTTCAATCGTCGCTGAAAATCGAAGCAAAACAAGAAACGAAAGGGAATATTTCTCGAAAAGTGTTGAGATTTAATTCCTCCGAAGTAATTAAATGCTATTTGCAGATAAATTCGAAGTAGTGCTCAAGGAATATTGATTTTTCCTCCTCCACGTCAACAGATGGAATTTCGAAATTGCCAGAAATATGGAGGAACAATTGGTGGGGAAAATTCCACAGAAGAATATAAACTCGGATTGATGATGATGACGAAACTCTCCAAATATGCTTTTTATAAGGAAATAATCAATAAAAAGCGCTAAAAGATATTTTTAATGGTTCATTTTATTAGCAATTCATCATTTCTGAACGACATTATTGAAGGCTTATGCGTAGTGATCAGAGCTGAAAGTGTGATTATCGAAGCTCTTACAGAACAAAGTGCAATCCACATTTTCAACGAGAAATTGGGAAAATGGCATTTTTCTTGAGCAACAGAGGAACATTTTGTTTGTCTCGGTTAGATCTTGGTAATAGTATGGAGTGATACATTGTACTTAACGTGTTTGAATTTTTCAATCTAAATAATTTATCATTGTTTATTTATCAATCCACAATTCGACTCGCTATTTATAGAATAAGGCTTCGCATTCATCCTATAATAAAGGTAAAATCTTCGGTTTATGTTTGTTGGAACATGTTTATTCTTGAAATTTTGTTGAAACATGTATGTTCTCAACATCCCTGAGATAAACTTAGATCATAACATTCATTGATTTCAAGATGAAATTATTTACGATGAATTTTTAAGAGAGAACTTTAAGTAATATAAGCCTGGTATAGACATACAAGTAATTATTTGCCGTGAAAAGTATTTAAACAATAGATTTATTTTTAAATGTGCCATAATCTAAATATAAATATTTACAAAATACACAAATAAATGTATGCGTAATATACAAATGAGATATACATTTAAGGAGGGACAAAACGGATGTGCACCAAGCCAGAGGCAAGACAAATTCATTAATTTGCTATTAAAAGATATCATTCCGGAATAAAAAAAAAACTTATAAATGAAAAAGCCCTGTCATATGCCTACAGGCGGCTGGCCCGGTATGAATGAAGTTACCGATTTAGAGAATGAATTGACGCACACGATCAACTTGTTAGGTCAGCCACGTCCTTGCGTCACCAACGCATATGAAATGGAGCTCTACTAATCGATGAAATTTCAAGACTGCTCGTGTCCATTGCTTTTTCACAGCCATTCCATTACGCACACATTTATTCCAAACGTTTGGTTTATAAATTTCATCTCTACCATTATAATTGGGTCAACCTCGTACAGCTTGGTCCTTCAAATCGATCATGACAATAGAAGGAATTATTTTGGATATATGTTCCCCCGGATAGTCATTTGGACAGCGCGTTTGCCTTTGGTGAAAGCGGTCCTGGGTTCGAATCCCGGTGGGAGCCAATGTGCCAAATGACCTAAGCTGTCGAAGCACTTTTAACTATACTACTACTACTACTACTATTTTGGATATTTTTCTCTGGAGATCCGTGCTGAAGCCAATTGAATATACAATGTAATATATAGACAGCGTCACATAAAAGATTAATGTGAACAGCTAACGGATTATTCTTTTCCAATTATGTATGGACATTTATGAAGCCTATGCATTTTCTGGATTTTTTTTCAATGTGAACACGGTCGTTGTTTCGTATCTAGGTATGAAAATCTTGGCACGAGATTTGTGAAATACAACTTTAGATTCCGGAGGGGAAAATTTGGAGACATTGATTAGTATCGCAGTTTATTTCGAGATTTATTTTTTCTGAGAAACAGGTTGAGAGAACGATGAGTTCCTTTACCATTACACCCTTAATACCCGAAGAACCTGCACGCATATTAACTATGATTTAACTGACTTAATCACGGAAAAGTAAGGATTTCTTTTTAAGTAGGCAACATTTTTGTATCATGCAAATATTTTAGCATCAGCGTATTTGTTTGCTATAAAGAATAACTTCAGATTTTCCGATTGGTACTTCACTTCACTATGAAATGGATTTTTTTTATCATATCCTCCTAAAGAATTTTTAATATTTCATTATTGCATGTAAATGGTTATCGTAAGTGATCTCATCATCATTATTAATAATTCTATTAATAAATCATATTGTATTAGTGTATTAATTAATCTGTGACAATTTCTACCAATAGAACATTGTAAATAACTTACTATTATTTTCGAATTAATCATACATTCATCTTAGAAGTCAAAACGCTGCCACCAAACTTATGTCAAACTATGGAACAACATTTAATAAAAAAATTATCAAATATCCTAAAAACTCATTCGTATCGCCCTTCCCTTCATTTTCCGCCAATATAGGGAATTGTCGAGAAATGTCAAAATTTAGTTCCAAAATAATAGGAAACAGAATGAATTCAAGTTTATCTGAGCTGTCTCTGTCAATATCTGTTCAGCGTTGGAGAGATACACAATTTTTTCACCTTCCTCGACTTCTGCATTACTTTTTGCTTTCAATGAAGCAGTCGCGCACGCGCCGGCGAAGTTATGTGCAAAATGAGCTGATATAAATGACCTCTGCTCCTTATGACTTCGAGGTCGGATTGATAAGACGATTAAAGAAACATTGATGGAGCTCAGAAATCTTCAAAGATACATTCCAATCCCTCTGTAATAAAAATGAATCGCTTTTCCGGTCTTGTGGGACGATAATTATAAACATTAATCTTTGAGTAAGTTAACATGCACTCATATCAACAGCAATACTAATCATTTCAATTGAAGAGACAATATCATTGAAGAAATTAAGCGTATAAAATATATAAATACTTGTCAGAAGAAATAAAAAGATAGTAATCAATGTTTGCAATTTAGCTTCATCCTGTTTGGTGGATTGTATTTTGGATCATCCTAAAATATTAACCACTATCTTGTTTCCTGCATTGATTCCTTTTATCTCTCTTGATTCGTCCAATAACATCCTTCATTCGAAAAGAAATTAGATTTTCCGCTCAATGGAAAAATGTAGTGAAAATTGCACTAAAAATGAGTCGGTAAGAGTATTTACCACCATTCCGTTAAGATTAATAGCTATTATAATGAACCTTTATTCATAAATCGGAGTAAAATATTAGTTATCAATTTTAGTAAAAAAATCGCCATTCCGCCTGCAAAGTATCTATCTCGTTTAAATGTTAACTTTATAAAATGAGCGCTTTATCATTTCAAATGTTTCTATTAAAATATTTCTTTCCTTTATTTCAGTTTCCATAGTCCTATAGTAAGTGTGTCAGATAAGGAGGCGTTTAACACCCTTTAAATAGCCAATCAAATTAAATTTCCCGAAAGAAGCGATACAGTATATGCAGCCTTTATGCAGTGTTTACAAGAGAAATATAACGATTATAGTAGGCCAAACACATCTCTTATGTTTACGGCCCTTGTTAATATAATTAGCTATTACTGATCTGTATTATTAAGCCATTTAAGTACTTCAGATATATTGGATTTCGCTATGAATTACAGCAATATGACTAGCTTAACTTTAGGGTCTGTTGATAACGGTATAGCTGTTAAGTCTGAAACGTTTCCTGCTGACGAAATGCAAAGTTTCGACTATTTCGCTGGACGGCTATGAAATAATGAATTATATCCTTTAAACCAATCGAAATTCGAAGAAATTCGACGGGAATAAACTTCCATGATGTTGACGCAACATGGATCGTTTCAACTTGGCTTCTATTTCTGGTGATGGCACACTTGAATGCTAGATATACATAGCTAGATTTGATGGAACTCTTTGCTCGTATAGCAAGGCTCAGTTGGATTTGAATACTGCAACCCAATGGCTACTTCGAAGCCTTAAATAAATAATCATTCTTAAATGTTTTGAAATGAAGTATGCTCTAAGTATTCCGATTCCCAAATGCCCCTCCTCAGATGCAGTTATAATTTCCGCTATTTGTCTCATTGTGAACATTGAGCACAAGTAGTAGTATTTATTAAACCGATCTCAAGTATTAGTTGTTACAGCTATTCCTTTGCTTTTTGTCACGAAAAGGTACCACGACGAACCAGGTGCATATTGGCCTCCGTGCTTGCCTGCCATAGACGGAGCGTTAAGAACACAAATGGAACTTCAGTTTGAGGAGATGACTGGGTTATAAGAATACACTGAGAGTAATATCCATGTACCGATTACGGTTCGCCGAATCTAGATATATAGTGAGGTATGAGGAAGAAGCGGATCCTTAATTTTAGCAAAGAATACTAAGAAAGCGATAATTCAAGCAGTCACACTTTCATAAGTATAGTTCAGAAAAAGATATAAATAATCAATTTAAACCTGGACATTTTCACTAAATTTTGTCTTTTTCATGTTTTTATTTTTTTCTCTAATTGAAATTCAATCGTTCTTTTTTAGATATACCGCAATTAGGGTCGGATTTTTAATTGGGCGCAGTAGAACCTGAGGATCTCAACTGTTTTGGAACCCTCCATATAACTACTTAGAAACTCTTTATAGCGTACTAAGAATTGTTTTTAAATTTTAAGAGGCTCGTTTTTTTATTTTTAATCTTAAATTCGCGTTTTCGGTTTTTGTTTTTTCCTGCAAGATAGAGTTTTATATAAGTAAGGCAATTTCACATTGCATGGAATTATTAATAACAATATTAAAGATAAATATCTAAATCTATCTAAACTTTTTTCGTTGTGCCCTTCTACTTTCCATGGACCTAGCCCATGTAATATTGTATTACTGTAATATTTTATCATTGTAAAATTGAATACTGCTGTTATAAAGCTAAATATGGATTCAGTTTGATTATAGTATCTTTTAAAATGGGATCTTTGGCCTCAGAAAACTCTAAAACATTCTCAAAATTAGAAAGAAATTTTGGATACCCATTTTTCTTTCTGGCATGGACCCCCTGGAAATCTGTTTGGCCCCCCAAGGGTACATACATATGGACCACTTTGGGAACCTAGAATCTAAATCTACACATGAATTTTATCATTGGATGCTTTGATTAATTTCTGTCGCAATATAATATAGATTCAATCCATCATGCTTTGCAGTTATTATATAAACTGCTTACAATTCAGCGTATATTGTATTCTTCCCGTAACGAAGCGGCTTTTTTTTGCTATATCATGCAATTTTATGTAATTAATGGAAAAAATCGAAATGAAATGTAATCTCAAGTTATACCTACACATACAGAGGGCTTCGGTTTGATTTTTGTGTTTCTAGCCTCGGATATCCCAAATACATCCTTGGCCGCAACATGAGTTGAATTCTATAAAGCAGTTAAAAATTCCATGGAAATTGAGCGCTTGGCTGCTGAAATTATCCTCCGATTCTCATTAATGATCAAATAAACCAGTGTACCCAAAACCTAATGGTCTCAGATCCCCTTTTTCATCTCCTCGAAACACTGAAGTCCCATCAAGGGGCGACATGTTTGTTTTCCTAATCGTCATAATTTAATATTTACGAATCTTTAGTTTGATAATGAATGGAAGTGAAATCTCGAAGGATTTGTCCACAACGAAGAAAAATATTTAATAAAATAAATTGTTAAAACGGTTAAAATTAAACGAAATCAGCTTACTCGAATTCAACCAAATAAGCTTGTAAGTCCCGCAAGTGATACGTCAGGCTATACATATCAATACAAGATAAGATAAATAAATTGCTCCTCTATTAATAATATAGGTATTTAGAGATATGGAAGGTGAAAAATATCCCCTGTGTTTTCAATCCTAATTCAGAAACGTTTTCCCCGGTGGAGTTTTGAGCGAAAAGGTGGATTTTAATTCAGTGTATGAATTAAGTCAGCGTCGACTGTATTTTTACATCAAGTATGCTTAGCTATAATTTCTTTGCTTTACTTTCCATTTAGCTTTTTCGTTGCTTATCCTTTACTCAAATGTAATTCTATATTTTCAAGTAGAGTTTTCCTTAGTATTTAGTTGCTCAAATTAAAAGTCTATGATAACATTTTTCAACAAAGAGAAAACAAAACGCAACTTTCTATGTGAGCGTCAAGTGCTCGGAGTCCAGTGAAAGGAAGTTCCATTTGCACATTGGAGAAGATGCAGTGTAATGCGATGCCTAAGATTAATATTTTCAGCGATACGACAAGACAAGTTAAATTTTCTTTCTTTCCTCGATCAATATGACTATGAATTTAAAGGGAGGGAGGCATTATAGTTTAAAATCGCTCCAGAAAAATTAATCTTCCCGAGAAACATGCAGAAGTATAAAAATAATAGGTTGATAGTTCGCTAACACCCCCTGTCGAAAACTTTCTTTTGCAGGATTAAGTTGTTGGTTTTTACGTTTCATCGCTTTGGTTGGATATCTTTGAAGTTTTGATATCTTTTATTTTGTGTCAGTTAATGAATT
Source organism: Sympetrum striolatum (assembly GCA_947579665.1). Lineage (NCBI taxonomy): Eukaryota > Metazoa > Arthropoda > Insecta > Odonata > Libellulidae > Sympetrum > Sympetrum striolatum. The sequence continues at coordinate 32,571,808 of OX388352.1, forward strand.
ACTCGCCGAAAAGAGTATTTCTCTTCAAAATAAAATGAAACTGCTCTCTGGTTCCAAAATTAATTAATCAACGGTATTTACAACTTACTATAATTTTACTATAATTATTGCTGCTAGCTGTATACAGCAACTATTATTGACGAGCTAAGAGTTTTTAATAAACTCTAATGTATTAAAATGACGAATGAATATTCATAGGAAGATATTTATCTAAAAGTAAGTTTTGGCAATCATCATTGAATCCCTAAGAATAAATATGTAAATATCTGTTAAAATAAATTTTTAAACGCATTCAGAGCACATTTAAAAACTAAGTAAATATTTACATGTATACATTTATGCTATAATAATTATTATGTTTACATAAGACATTTATAATATGTTATATATTACATATAATTGGTTATTGTTATTATTATTATTATATGGAATATTAATTATATAACATCCGTACTCATTGCTTATATTTAAAAAGGTAGATGCGTAGTCAGTCAGGAAATATGTTTTCGATAACTTTTACTAAATCATTGTTATAAAACACATTATGATGTAGCTAAGATAAAATTTTGCATTTAGTGTTTTTATTGTTTGTTAAAATTTGTTGCAAAAATATTCGTCGCAAAATGATAATACTTTGTCAATACAGATCCAACGCGTTTGATAATAACAAAGGTTTAAATAAGTAATACTTTTTTCTAGAACGATACTTGTAATCTGGCTGTATACGTTGCAGGTTTAATTCCTTATCGGGAAAATCTTTTTGGATGCAAGCCTGACTGTCTCTAGGATTTTAAACGGAATGGATCTGGAGAAACTGTTGATACCACATTCAAAGCTTATGCGAGTTTTACGGTTTAAGATCCTTGGCTTCCTACCTAGGAAATTTAGGGCAACGCTCCAGTAAAGCGTATGAAAATAAGAGCCCAAGTTATCTACTTTTATTCGAGAGTGATAAATATTACATAACTATCGCGATGGTTTTTATTCATGCGGTAGCTCTACTATCGGTCCTTTCGCAAAACAGTACATTTCCCGCAGCGATAGCGTAGCATTTTTAAATTAATGATCGTATAATTGGCAGAATTTCCGATCAGAGACATCAATTGCTGTTCATAGTAACAGGGAGATAGAGATTCATTCTGTCTTATAAAGAGTGTTAAAACTGGCATTTTATCGCACGGAAGCTATTCTAAGGTGGATTCTTCTTTTTCGCGTACCGCAGAAAGATTTTTCTAAAATAGAATTAGGTAATTCTATAAGGGTATCGAGGTTGCCTCTCTCTTCCCATCATTTGTTTTTCGTCTCCACATATTTTCCCCAGAATTTTGGCTACTAATTTTTCTACAAGACACCTAAACAACAATGTCTGAGTTTGCTTTGTTGCATGGATCGTTGGACGTTTTTCAAAAGAATGGCTACTAGTTCTAAAATTTGAGTTCATTTATACATTGCCCTTTGAGAAGGAAGTCTTGTTGCGGTTTGTTGTGAGTAATCAATTACTGCACATAAACATTATTAGATTCGGAGAGTGTAGAAGTCAAACGTATTAAATTAAAATTTTAGTAATTACAGCAGTTAAGTAAGAATTAACTTCAAAAAATTCAAAAGAATGTTAATCGAAAAATTCTTGACGGAAACTTCTTGATGGAAAAAGATGACTTTTCCATTATCCCGTGGGCTGAGAATTGGTGATATTTATAGAAGAAGGTAGCAAAGATTGGAGAATTTCTTTCATTAATTTAAGCGTGATGTTTGATTTAGTCATTTTTCTGCGATATGTTTACTTTTTCAAACATTTCTTTGGATTTTTGCTAATTGTTCTCCCAAATTAACTCAAGAATAAAAATGAAAACGAGTATTGATATATTTTAATCAATATAGGATTCTTAGCTACATCTTGTAAAACAAACCGAAAAGGTGCAGCTTATCGAGAGATAACCTAATTATTCGAATGTTAGTTCTTCGATAGTGATGCTGAGCAAAATCACCGTAAAATTTCGATATTTGCACCCTCTGCTGGGTAAGGTAGGCACAGCGTTTCTATCGCTTATAGTTAATGGCTGAACGCGTTCGAAGAATTAGTGGAGGGTGAAGAAAACTAATGTAGCGCAGTGGGTTACGGGGAGGCGTCTAACAAAGTACAAGCGAGCTTGGGGTAATTGGAACGGTTGGTCTTGTAGAGTCTGGGGGCCTTCAGCTAGGGGAGCCATGCGGCTGAAATAGAAGCGTTGCGGAGTAGAGGTTTGAGAGGAGCTTGTGAGAAGCGTCATTGCTACTCGTTGGGAGTTCGCCTAAGGATCCATAGAGGACGGGCGCCTATCTGATAATCAAGACCAAAAACTACGCCATCGGTAACACACTAAACTGCCGAGCAATGCCACGATATCGCGCCAAATTGAAACCATCCTCTCGCTCCGATCCAATTGGAGGCATGCGAGCCACGCTGACGCACGGTATTCTCGGAAAACACACATGATTCCCAGTTCGCCGAAAGATAAACCAACTCCTATTTTTCTACATTGTTTTTGCCTGTAGCCCCGCTCGACGTTTGAGATAGATATGCACTCGATAACGGATATGCAACACAGCGCGGGAAATCGATTATCGGTGAACTATCCGGATGCCGACACAAGAGTAGGATCCGTTTATAGGGAATTCAAACGTAATATGCGACAATGTCACCATCCTGAAGAACTATTGATGATAGTGAATGGTTTTCCGTTTCATTTTTCTATTTTTCCTTTATATTTACTCTTGCATTGATTTCATAATTAGTCAACGAAGATTATTTGCGCGGTGATCAATGCACATTTGGATTAAAGACGTACTTCAACGATATGATGTGTGTTTCGAAGCTTTCTATTGCTTTAAAGTAGAATGCGATGTTTTACATAAAACGAAAAAACTGGTAATTTTCCACGCCATTTTTTTATCCACGACCGGTTTCGCTATCGAAGTAGCAACTAAAAAGTAACGCCTGACCATCTAGATTTCATTTCTATAAAACAATTTCATTTCAAAGAAATTTCGAATAATTACCATACAGCTTCCTAAGCTGGTTTAGCGAACCAAAGAATCAACATTCCTCGTGGTCTTAACCCTAGAAAGTTGTTGACTACACCTACAGAATTATACTTGGTGAGTTCCACAAATTAATTTATTATTCTGCACGAGTTAACCCGTTCATTCAACCTCCAAGATGATGAACCCATGCTTTATCTATTCAGTTATTTTAATTCTCCGATAAGTCTAAAAAGTTGTTGGTGCCCTTACTGGAAGTTTCTAAATATTTTCTAAATGCTCTGCAATCATTCATTTGATGGCTGAAAACAGAAATACCTTGATGTTCTCGAATTATCGAGCTCAGCCGCAAAAGTAACAACCGTAACGAGATGTATATGCTGGTAAACACATCGTTACTTTTCCAACGGAGAGATAAACAACCGCGTCATAACAAACTCCACTCGGAGTACATAGCTCACCAGAACGCAGCACTCGAATAATTGAAATGCATGGATAAGAGGCGATGGAATCCAAGATGAAGAGCCGATGCTTTATCTATTCAAATATTTTCAGTGGGCGTATAAGACGCTCTCGACGTGGTTAATTCCCGTATAAACCATAAATACGAGATTAACTCGCTCTTTCAACCTCCTGGATATTACATTGGAGCGGGGGTTGCCCTAATAGCAAGGAGAGAGAGAGGGAAGGTTTTAAAATATACAGGAATCCTTGAGTTGGTATCATTCGTCTCTCCTCTTCCTCACTAATCAAAACAAACAGTTTAACTCTCGGCATCGTTTCGATTAATCTTTTCTCGCTTCTTCCCACTTGAGACGCTTGAGCAGATGCGGATTTATCCACGAGCGCTAGCGGGGAAAATCGTTTAAATAAAGATCTTGAAACAGGAACGGATTCTAAAAGAGGGATTTAGGATTTATACGAGCATCGGTAATGCTCAGGGATATTTGAGGCAATCCTAAAAACGTTTCAATTCACATTGTTCCGCCTTCTCGAAAGATCTCTCCCGGAAAATGTTCGCGTTGTCTCTGTATTTCTCCACAAAGGTCAAGGGAAAATTCAGGTAGGTCAGAAGTACGACCTTTGCCCCGTCATGTTGTATTCTTTTCCTCTTCTGGGTAGACTCCACATGGAAATTTCTCGGAATCGGGAAAATAATCCGATGAAATGCTTACGCTCTTAAATACGAGCGCGATGGCTCTTAAAAACGTAATTAAATATTTCGGAGAAGAGGATGGAACTGCTGCTTGCAAAAATTTTAAAATCAAGATTTTAGTACCATAAATTTGAGTCATTTCTAAATATTTTGACCATTTTAACATGTTTAGGGAAATGAGGCGTGTAAGTCAAATCGTTTATTACCGAGTAACGTCGGAGAGGACAACATTATGGTTGTGGTTTCACCTAGACCCTCTTCACAATTTATTCCTTCGGCTGTTGTTTTTCCATGTTTTCTCTCACATTCTTCCGTCTAAGCTCTTATTCAATGTTATTCCGATGATTTCCACATTTATTTTAGGATTTCTCTATACTTTTCCTCCATATATAACATTCCATGTCACATCAACTCGGCAGTTTCATTTTAGTTTTAAGACTCATCAACACTGCCATGAATTTTCATATATAATGCAATTCATTAGTTATCTTGAAAGGTCTTGTTCTATCCAGTTTAGATAATAGTTATACATGTTTATACAAACACAGCTGCTGCGATTCTTTATTAAACCATTAAGAACAACGCCCTTTATTATTAACGACGTATAATCAAAATCTCATTTCCATAAATACTACATTATCTATAAAAGCAAACACAAATTACCGATATGGGAGGCTTTTTCTTGAAATTTCCATGTTGAAGGACGTAGTTTCCGAAATCTTTGAATATTTAACAGCGCTTTTTATGGCCCGAAATTATGATATACAGTCAGTATGGATTGTTAACTAACTGTAATCTTCACTTTAACAAATCGTATTATTATCGATACTTAAACCTTCACTTGTATTTGAATTATGATTAATATAAGTATCAGTAAGTACCATATTGAGGGTCGATAATGTAATGCTCAGTCAAATCTCCTGATCAACTTAACTAAAGATTAAGAGTAAATAAAATTTAGTGGCATGGCATGCAATATAATTGAATATAATGTTAAGATTTGAAGCACGTTCAAGTTGGCACTTACGTCAATCATCATTTTAAATCCCTGTGAAGGTTTAACTATCGATTATGATACCGTTTTTAGAGTTCAAGTGAATTTCCAAACTAACTCTCCATTTAAATACCGGGTCAATGGCTACTCAATTTACGATACATACTTAAAAATTGAATGAAAATAAAAATTTCAGGCACTACATTCTTTTTAGCCAAGAAAAATATATAGAAAGTGTATTTTGTCTTAGGTTCAGTAATCTTAAGAAAGACCGTTTACAGTTCCTAAAAACTGGAGTCGCTGGAGTTCTCTGAATAATTATCCACTCAGAGTATGTTGATTGTTTTCAAAGAGTGCTGATGAGTTTGTGAGGTATTTCTGTCAAGTTAATATATAATATTGCGCGCCGTTACTACAGATAAATTTCACAACTTCATAAAATATCTACTTTATATTTTCGGGCTTCAAAATAATGATAACAATGCGCATTTTCGCTCCCATAACATCGCTAATTTAAGAGTCCCCATAAATAAAACTATAAAGACTCAAAAGTGAGCGTAGATATAAAAAACGATTAGGCTCTCATATGGCAATCAAGCTGTATAGTTAAAACATAGCGATGTTACGAGATCTAATTTTCCCCTCAGAATATCCCGTTCTCAATTCAATAATTTTAAGGTTAAATTTAATTTCGTTTTTTATGCATCTAATTATCTTTCTTGGCTTTTTATGTCTACCAGCTCTTAAGGAACGATGGATAACTAGTGAGATTATCAGGTTTTCATTAAATTATGAATAATTATAATTTTCCATCCTATATTTAATTAAACAAAAGCACAGAGTATTCGGAGTATGTTTTGCAGTGGAAATTAAGAATATAAAAGCGCCGTGCTATTAATTCAATATTTAATGATAATTAACTTATGTTTATAAATCCTATATTAGATTTCTGGAGATTATAAATTTATTAATTATTTAAACATAAAATTAAATTCGTTTTAGTGGTAAAAACGCCTATGCTTACGATTACCTCTCAGTTATTATTAACAGTACCATCCCTTCGGTCAGAAGTGATGCCGATGATGAAAACATATTTATAGCTGAATCATCGTTAAAATGAACTTAAAATGCCCGATCTGCAGTGGCAATATTGTTGGAATTATCTTAGATCCGCAAAGTGTATCGCTTGCAAACTTTCAATGATATATTTCTTAATATAACAGAAACATAGAGAGTGATAATCTTCTTGTGACTTCTTATCGATATTTTGTAATCATGAAACCGAGTGAATTATATAGTAAAATACACTGTATTTCAAACAATAACGAGAGTAGAAGGAAAGATTTTATTTTATGACAAACACAATTCAACATTCTATAATTGGTAAAACAACATTAAGAGGATATTACAAACTACTAGATCCAACATTTATGAATTTTATAATTCACAGTCTTAGGCGTCGTTTTGTGGAAATCCATCTCGTAGCAACGAAGAAAAGGTTATACTTTTTCCACAAATTTATTTTAAAAACACGACTAGGTTTCAACGAATAATCGCCATCATCAGGTGAAAAAGCAATATCCGTAAACATATATATACAAAAGAATTTATTAATTTTGCAGAGCTCAAAGGGCAAGTGACTGTATAAAATTTATTTCTATAAATTGTACTGAATATAACAACTTCAAAATATATACACTTTACATCATAATAGCTTCAGTATTTATTCAACGACTCAACGATGCTACATGAAACGCTACGAAAAGTCACTTCTCGTAAGATGGCATTTTATTTATGGCAAAACTGGTGAATAATGCTCATTAATTTCATCGAAACTATGATGAGAAGAAATTCATTGTTAGATCCAATGAGAAATAGAAATTCAGAAAATAAATCTGAGATTATTATTTTGATTTTTATTTCAATGCAGTACCAAAAATCGGAAACCTATTTCCTGGTGGAAGAATTGGAAGTTGTGACCTTTATTTTATAGAGGGAAGGAGCGAATATTAAATATAAAAAAGATTTTCCATTTCCCGTTGAAGAATGAGTCCATTTCCAAATAAATGGGAAGTTTTTTTTTCGTCCGTAGTTTAAGGTGATATAGAAGTGTCGAAGACATTTTGTTCTGTGGAAGTCAATTCCATTGCGTGAAGTTATTTGTGATGCAACGTCAGAGTAATATATAAGTTAAATTGTTTGAAAATTTCAAAATTACCTTTACGATTATCGGAGGAAAATGTTTATTTTTAATTTTACGCAAACTGGTACGGTTTATTTATGCATATACTTCAAGAAAAACTGCCAAGAGCATAAAAAAAGAACTTCCTTTTTCATTTTTTTAAGCAACGGAAAATATGATTCGTTTCTGGTAGTGCCACTCTAATCATTTTATTTTGAGTAATTTTCAACATTTCAGAATAAGAAAAATACGTTGGATAGCCAAATTAAAAAGTCTTAGGCATTTTTTTCATAATGGGTGACTGACATGTATAGATTCAAAAGAAAAATAATCGTTAAATATAATAGTAAAACTGATTCAGATCTCAACTTGCAAAAATGCCCTTTCCGGTACAAAAAATTTTCAAAGGCAAGTTATTTAGGTAATTTTGAGCGTCTCTCTTTAAAATTTTACATTTTCTTAAAAAAGAATATTATCTCCCACAAAAATAAATTTTCCATTCAGTAGACGTGTACGTCCTTTCCTTCCAAATGTTGAACTGCACTGCGATGGTTTAGTTTCACAATGACGTAATTCATGACGACTTGACCTCATAACTTGAAAACAACAATAACAAGTACTGTGGCCCTTAATCATCAACTTCCTAAACCTCATAATAGTTCATCATTAGGGTAAGGTTCTGAAGTCTTTTCTCTAGTTCAACCTGACTCACCTGTGATGCTTGACCTTGCCAAAAGCTAAACTCAAACAGTTTTCAAGCAACAGGCAAAAACTTCTCTCATAGCGATGAATTCATAAAATACGTCAGAACACAGTCGTTGAAAAAGTTTCGAAAGACAATAGAACGAGTCTGTAAGTTGGATGAATAAACAACTGGGATGTAGGCTGGGTTTTAGACGCAATCGACCATTTGTGAAAAGCAACAAATAGAGAGAGCAGAACTAGAGAGGGATTATGGGGCGATTTTTTGGAATAACCCTGAGCCATTAGAAACGTGCAATGAATTTAAGAAAACTGACATCGGATAATTACGATCTCGATACCACAACACAATGAGATACTGAGTCTTATAATGCGAGGAATACACGTTTCGCCAAATAACAAATGCTTTAGTTAATACCAAACCTCATTCCTGTTAAGATCAAACAAACTGCATGCAACTGATCCTTAATTCATCCAGTTCCGAAACAAACCGGTTTGAAACGACTAAAGGGGGGGGGTTAACTATAGCGATGATTACAATTTCCGTTAAAAATTAACGTCCGGGAAAGCAGTTGAATTTTGCCTGCTGATTGAGCTAATTGCGCCGGTAATTGCGATCACTGAAAGAAATCAGATCTAATAAAGAACAAAGATATTAACCTTAGATTTAAGGTATGGTGTAGAAGAGCGGTTCCAAACCTGTGGTGGTGTTTAACTCGTGTTCCAATAAAGCTAGTGGGTTAAAATTAATGTATACAATAATTAATACGCATAGTGTGTTTCAATTATTTTTAATGAATAATAATTTGACCTTGCATAAACATATTTTAAATGTTTATGATACATGCAAGAAGTTTAGACGATACCCATGTTTGTATCTCCTCGATGGAAATAAATACATCTGATTTTGCTCAACGATTGAAATCAAATATACATATGATACAAAGAACAGCAAAAATGGAAATCTTCAAATATAGAAATATGGAATCACCGTGTGTTACATTGTTGTATGCTGAAGAAACATCAGCGAGTAAAATTTAAATTACGAGTTCCTATCGAATATGGGTCCGCTGTATTACTTCATTTGAATAATTTCAGATAGCACTCCGATATTAATATCTAGATTGAGTAACCCAATTGAAGTCGAAGATTTTGTATGCTCTCGTAAGAATAACCTCCACTTTTGAAGTCCGGAAGGGGAAAATATCGTCATAAATATACATGTATTCGAGTACGTATGTATGCATAGATGCAGATGCATGCACATTCGGCCGTATTGTCGAAAAGAATGAAAAAGTAAGCTGACGAGAAGGGCAGCAACGAGCGCCATTCAGGGGTCATTTTCAGGCCAAATTGAGACCTACATTCAGTCATTGTTCACGAAACACCGAAAAGGTACCTCATAATGCAAGTATGTTTGCCAGCAAAATGGGAAGTGGTGGTGGCAAAAGAAAGAAGGCCGAGAGGGAAAGGAAGAGGGTAGGGAGATAATGGAGAGGAAATAGAGAGAGGGGAGGAAGGGGGAGAGAGAAAGATGATGGAAGGAGAAGAGGAGAGAGTGGCGAGTAGTCTGAGAGAGTATGCGATCGATATGCGGTCCCTCAGCAGGCTAAAGCGGAGTTTGTCGAATGATAACTTCCCTGCGTTCTCTCGCTTCACCACACCCCTAAACAAGAATCGCTGAGAGTAAGTCGGCCGTGACTGGGTACACGAGTCCTCGTTGCATCCGCCCGATGAGCGTGACCGACCACTATGGCCGATCTTTTCCCGAAATTACGGGAGTTTAAGGGGACATCGGAGATTCTCCGGGAAAAAGCCCAGGAATTTGTTTTTAATCGATTTCCCTCTATTGTAAAGTTGCGTGATGCGGCATCGCGGGTTCTCCCGCTCGGCTAGCCTAGTTCCGGTGATGGCCGTGCTTCGAGAGCGGATGGGTCGGCCGAGGAATTTCTCGCTCTGTCGGATTCGCACGCGGCAACCTCCGAGGTCTCCGTAATTTTTGTTAGATTTACTCCACGTTACCTCGGTGATATATTCCCACTCAAACAGTTGGGAAATGAATGACTACGAGGTAACGAACCGTTTTGCTGGGATCTAAACTTTTGGGTGGAAATTTTATCTATCGTTTCAATCCATATGGAAACTCGTTTAAGTTTTTTGGTCTACGAGGATTTATAGCCGTAATTAATGATTATTTAACTCATCCGGTTAGATGAAATTCTTCATTCACTTCTTAAATGTAATAAAGGTTATCCCTAGATTATCCTTATGAGTCTTGGAGTCAATAAACACATATAGGGTATTCATTGGCAATTTCGTGGCATTGGTAAGTTGGAGTTCGTTAAATTTTCAGACAACCATTTCAAAATTTTCAGAGGTTATAATGGCTCAAATATTGATCCGACATTTGTAGAAAAGACTCTTGCATTTACTTCACTACTTAGAAAATGCCATTTATTTTATTCCACTGTAAATTGCGTAATGGATTTTTGGAAATTCGTCACGAACTTACCAATGTTTACCCTAACATGCCATTCTCTTCTCGAATATTTACGTCTCATTCTTTGATTATTACGAACCGGCTTCCACGTCACATTTCGCAAATTCCACCCTAATTAAAGCTATTCTTATTATTTACTATCTACAAATGATGGAATCGATAGTTATCTTAGTACAGGAAACCGTTGTACGACTTAACCCAAGGTTGCACAAGAATTGAAAAATAGTGACTTTTACGAGACTCAGAATCAGCCACTCGCATATACCTCTTTCTATTGCAAGTGCATCGAACAATATTCGCTTATCAGTATTCAGCTCGAAGATAAGAACGAAGGGGGCTGCATAGCAGCAGATGCTTCATGGATTGGTCGACTGAAATAGCACTGAGGAATTGCGTTTTTGGAATTTACCTTCCTCGGACATTCCCGTCCAGATAAATGTATTTCAATTCGGAGAAAAGAGCTCTGTATTCATCGGAACCAATATTATTCCAGCTGGGATCGGTATTTTAGTCCTTTCCGATACTCACCAATTCTGAGGAGTTAAAAAGGAGAGCTGTGCCCGCATTATGGGACCGTTAATGCGGGGCCGTGAGTGAAAGCTGGTGGAATCTGAAATTCCCCGATTTGAAACCCACTGCCAACTTATCAACGGAAACACTAAACAAGAAGAGATGGTGTCTTTGGCTCCATAAAATTTCATTTTCTTGATTGACAAAATCTGAAAAAACGCTCCCTGGCTGAGTTACGGTTCCATTTCATTTTATGTGACGGCTAGAAATTGGGCATCCATTGTCCAGTCAACTCTTCAGAAATCCTGGATGCTGGAAATGAAGCCTTAAAATTACTCAACCCCTCTTCATATATTATTGTCACGTTAAGCGATGGGAGTTTTGTAAATCTGTGGTTAATTTCATGTTCTTGATCTAATTGATTCTCAGAGCATATTGTATATCCTGTCCGTAAAGTAGTCAACCTCCGATACCTCGCTCTTTCTAACATTAGCTATCAAGAGCTAATGAGGTAATGAGGCTTCCCAGGCAAAATGAGGAGTGAGGTAGTTTGCCCTTGCTTTTCTCACTTAACCAGAATGCTGTAAGCGGAAAATGCTCACTTAAGTGAAGCACAATAGCTCTATAAGTGACACATCTCCCAGCATTCTATAAAGGCAGACCTAAATCAGTGCCATTATTCAGCATCATTCGTATCTTAGCAGATGACTGTGACAAAATTAAATGAAAGATACATTTTTCTCTACCTTGTACCAAAATACGAACGAAGATTATTCTATTCATCAATATATGGCAGTAGAAACAATAGTATAACCTCCGGAAGGAGAGAAATTCAACATTGAGCTTGGTTTGCTGATGCCGCCTGTTTTAATTACACAAACCGACAAATTTTAACTTTTTTCGGTAACATGGATGTTAATAGATAATCTAAACTAATTTTGGATAGCTGATTACCGATATGGACTCAGAAAAGTCCTACCACCTAAGGTTTTTTTTATGGTAACTTTTACTTTTTCTTTACCGTATTTCTACACATATTTGCTCATATCGCAAAAAACATTTATCGGCATCATGGATGGCGATAGCTATTCTTAAATAATATCAGGTCACTGATTACAGATATCAACTAGGAAAAGCTAAAACATGTAAGAATTTTCTGTTAGGGTGACTGTTATCTTTTACTAATACGTAATTTCACGTATGTTTGCCTACACCGCAATTATCATGTTAGAGTACTTTTTTCCTTTTCATCAATGTTTAATGAAGTAAGGAGACACTATAAATATAAAAAAGGCTAATCTTAGATTTCCATTTCATAAAGAATTCGCGTTTATCTCCGTCAATTATCCACCACCTCTTAGATTTCTCATCTCCTTCCTCCTATCTACTTCTACACCAGCATGTTTATATATATTAGGCACCCTTATAAGGGTTTCCTAGACTTAAGAATAAGTAATACACAAATCCCCTGTGGTTCTTCATTACATACTAGGAATAAGAGGATACTGAAAGCATGCTTACTGCTGGAAATAGGAACTTATTGACAGATAAGAGGACCGTCAGGCCGAGGTTGGAAGCGAAAGGCAGAGAAACGTATTTTACCGAAAAATAAACAAAAACTAATTGGAATAAAATAAATTGTATACTTAAATAAAGGTCATTTTAGGAGATTTAAGATGAGTGTATTTTATGCACTGTAAGTTTATAACGTTTTGAGAAATGAGCATTTTAGTGAGCTTGCGGGCACCGAAATACGCACTTTTTTGGGGACCTTGTCAACTCGCCATTTGGTTGCTATTCGAATTATCTCTAGGAATATAAATTAAATGTAAATATAGTGAACCAATGAATTGATAAACAGTGTAGATATATATTTATAAGTTTACCATTCAAACAAATATAAAGATTAAAATTCACGAATAAATTGCTTTGTTTATTTATTGTTCAGGCAAAATTCACAAAAACTGTACGTGGTAGACAATTTTCACAAACACAGCTGAATTTAACTCAAAAAATACCATAAGAAATAAGTTACTATGTCAATTTTACTAAAACTTTGTCGGCCTGTGTTATTATCATCATTATTATTTTCTTTCTCGCCACATAAGGACGGCATTTCGGCGATGGGAACGGACTGATGTCAAGCTCCCATCATGTCGATATATTTTTCACATATGTATGTATACATTATTATTTCATATACACTATTCAAATTACTTTATTACATATCTTGATTTAAAAGTGATCTTACTATTCAGCAAGTACCCAGGATTACCGAATTTTGGTATGTGTGTATGTATGTATGTGTATTTTAATGCCAGGGTTTGATTTTCCGAATTATTATTATTATCATTTTCTTTTCCTTTCATTGATATGCTTGCTTTTTATTTTGGCTGTATTCTTTGTTTATTTGGAACACTTACAGCAAATTAGTTATTTTTATGTGAGCCAGGAACTACTTAATTTTTTTAGTAGTTATATTCCTTTACTGTTATTGAAGATATCCGACTTGTCGATAGGCTCTTGGCCTAACAGAACGTTAATGTTCTCGATACATTTAAAAATATATTAGTACTCTATAAACTGCTGGTAAGCTGTACATCTGGTGGCAGTTTTTCTGCCGACATAAACATACATTTATACATACAAGTTATAAACATTATTAATATACAATGCATCATAATAAATAGATCATTCCCATAGAATGATCTATTATGACCGCAACGTGTACCTTAGTTGATTGTAGATGGTAGCCGAAAGCTATTACCACAATGTTGGTATTTTATAAATATATCCAGTGTATATCAGTATGTTAGAGGTTTTTTTGTATCTGGCTCAACATTTTGAGATATATGCTTCATATGGGAACGGTTCAATAGTTCATGAGTATGAGGTTGGCTTAAGTGTAAACTACTCTAAAAGCGACTGCATGCTGTGGTTACTGCGAGGTATCCCGGTACGAAAAGTATATGTTGTGAAAATCTAAGTTAGCAAGGGAGAAACTTTCCGGTCCACTTACAGAGTAGGAAACACTCAAAAGGACCGTTCTAAAGTATTCCTGCGTAAATTTTCATTTTTCCAGTTTGGCCTCCGTGTGGTTATTATCCCCGACAATTTACTTGTATAGTTAACAGAAAGTTAGTTTCTCTAGAAACGAAAGAGTAAAAGATTGATATTTTAAGGCGCAAAGAAACTTTTCCCATCCCTATGAAATCTCTTTGAAATAAGTTTATGTTGAGTATTACGCTAAAGTCTTTCTTATAACGTATAACTTCAATTATACAGGACTTCTTCATATATTATTCTCGAATTGAATTTCAGGAAAAATTAAGGCAATAAATAAAAATGCTGAGTCGCACTCAATTAATATTACTAGATTCGCGGCCTTCCGTACATCGACATTCGGATTTTATAACAGCCGATGAAGGGCTTCATTGAAACTGCCTGTATCTTCATGTGAATTTCCTTTGTCCGTAATGTCCTTGACTTTCGACTCTTCTTCTAGACCCTTACAACTGAGTCCATTCTACTGCACTAACTATCCGACTTCTCGAATTCCTCAATTATTCCACATTTCAAAACATCTTCCAGAAATCGCTGTCAGTCACGTTTTCCTCTGAATTACCTGAAGAAAGTAGGCTATGCTAACATCTAGCACCGTCCTCAAGTAGGTACCTTTTCCATACTGAGAAAAACCGAAAGAATGTGACTGTGTGAAAAATTATTTCCAAAAATTGTAATATCAAGCTGGACTAACTTCACTACGAAGACAAACTAGAAGAAATATAATTCGAGGAACTGCGTACATGGAAATAATGATTCACAGCCTAAAATTGGTGGTGAAGGAAATCAAGAGAACCAAGAGTATTTAACGAGTAAATTCCCATGGTAAGATGAGCGAACATTTCGAAAATTATATTTCACTTGTCTTGAATTTCGAATGTGCATTCAATTTCACTTTCTCTATAATTTACAAGCAAGTTTTCAAGAAATAATTAAGATTAGGAGTTACCACACCACTTATTTATTCAGAAACAAATAAAATACATTTTCTGCCTATCACTCCATGCCAACAATAAAAGAATTGTGATAACAAACTAAAAGAACAATGTAAAATTGCATGAAATGCAAAATTTTCAGATTTGGTGATCCCACAACTGCTAAGACGAATGCAGAAGAAAAAAAACGTAGTTAATTTCTTTATTTAGTTTAATATCAGTTAGGTTTATTCCGTGATCGGAGAGAAAGATTTACATCCTTAAAATCATAATAATGTCGTTAATGAATTCAATATAGGTGTGTCAGATTTTAGCATTAAGAAACAAAATCAGCAAATGTATTGTAAAAATCAATAAATTGAACCAAACATTCTTATCATTCTTTAAATTCCAAACTTGGTCAGATTACAGCGTGTGAGTGAAACATGATAATGGCCATTTTAAGAGGTTTATCAAGTGCCATAGCATCAACTATTTCTCTTCAAATCGTGAATCATAAGCGTGAGGGAGTAAAATGATGATTCAGAATCTTAATCGTCGCACCCTTGATTCTCTGGCCATACAATTACTTATTTCGGTCTCTAGACCTGGCTAATCTCTTAGGTCTAATAGAAAGTCATGATTCTAAATATCCCTGTTTTTGATCGAGTATTGTAATGAGTACAAATTCCTTTCTAGGAAAATGTACACCAATATTGAACGAAATATTCAAACCGTGAGTCTTCTTCTTCTGTAAAAGATCTAAAATAACTACTTCCAATACTAATGTTGATAAACGACTAATACAAAATCAAAAAAAAACCCTTTTGAATAACTCAGTTTTTCAAGAAAAATAGACGCTAGAAATACATATGAAACAGAAAAAAATCGCTGCCCTAATTCACCTTTTATTCCGTCTTCCTTTCGTCTAAAAGCTGATATGAAAAATCAGAGAATAAACGGATACGTAGTACGACTCGAATCCGACCAGAATCCAATTCATTTCCATTCTCGTCGTTAGATGGCAGTAGTGAGCTCCTAGGAGGAAATGTTTATATATAATTTACCTTTATCTTCGTCGTTGGATGCTTCGGAGAACTATTCTTGGGAGTTTATTTTCCGTAATGTAATGAAAATTTCGCCCGTTTAAAGGTTTAATAAGGTTACATAAATACTAAATTTATCATATTTTATATATGGCCAAGGATATTATACGAAAGCGTTTACTCAATTAATCTCTTAATTCGTAGAAGTAATTCTTCTGTCCATATATTGAAAACATTGCTGTATACTTTTTACGAGGATAAATATTTCTTTTATTTATCGAATCATTATTTTTTAAATAAGAAACTTTTTGGAGCGACAAACGCATTTCGTAAGACTCGTCATAAGAAAAAACGACAGGCTTAGACGTTAGCATAAAGTACTAATAATTTAACGCCTATTTTTTGACTTAAATGAATAATTCTTCCTACTTGGTATTTAAATATAAATCATTCTTAAATCTTCATTTATAATTCCTGAAACACCCCGAAAGGCGGTTTGCAGTTTATTTATTTAAATTTGAAGGAAATCACACAGCTTTTACTTAGGAGAGAAATATTTGTCATAATAGATTCCTTAAGCTCTGGGGGTCACGATACTTTTTCGTGGTGTCCCCGAGGTGCGCATTATGTTCTCGAATTATACTGAATTTGTTCCAAAATTGGCAATTATCAAAATGTACTCTTGTTTCCTCTATATGAACAAAATGTTTAAAAATATCGAATTCTAAAGATGACAATTGAAAACGGTAAATAAAAAGATATCACAGATTCTTATCAATTGCATGGATTAATCATCAAAATCAGTAAAAATGAATTACATGGATCAATTTCTAGCAACCATACTTAGGATTGATTTAAGATGGGCATAAAATGGATCTCAGATTTTATTTGAAGACAAAGAGCTTGATATTGAAGGTATACTGAAGAAGAGTGGCCGTTTTATAACTGATAGACGAGAAGCATTCAACGAGATGTTATCAGATAGAACAGCTGTTCTTGGTGAAACCCGAAAATTGAAAAGAAAGAGTAGAAATGGAGAATTGACTTGTTGTTGACTATACAGGAAAGTAATGTCGAAGAAAGTATGAAAGATTTTAACAGATAAGAGATGGAGATGACTTAGAATGAGACTTAAATTGAAATGAGACACGAGTGGAAAGGTTATATTCGGAAGACTTGCCCCATATAGGAGGACAGAAATAAATTATTTATTTTAATAAATTATTTAATTACTAATATAGTATAGGGCCATTCCATGGCGAGTGGTCCGATGGACCCCGCTCGACCATCAAGGATTTCAATTAAATTTTATATGGACATTCACACATATCCCTTATTAACATTTATAAAGTTTTACTATCGCCGATCGTATACTTGCTGAAATATAGTAGTTTTTTCGACCCCGTGTCGCAGCTTTCTTCAGTATGACTATGAGATATCGATAACTTAGAGTCGTAGTATTTCAAGGAAACATTTTATGGTTTATAAACATTTATACATAACATGAGGACTAGGATTGGAAAGAAATGGGTGGGAGTTAAATGTTTTCCCCCTGCTATTCTATGCAATTTTGTTTTTACGATGATGATGCCAGGCATTGCTATTGGGTTGTGCTGTTGAGGTGTGGTATATATAAAAATTATCCAGTTTATTCTTAGTGTTCATTATGGAGTACCATCAAGTTGAGTTCTATGTATTGTCAATATTACATTTACAAACTTTAATATCAATTAAGGTTAACCCGTGATTTCAGAGAAAGATAAGAGCACATAAGATATATTTTTCTATAAATCATAATAATATTGTTAATAAATTCAACGTAGGTGGATAAGATTTTATCACTGACATTGAAAGAATCAAAATCACTATCTTTCATAAAAATCAATAAATTAAGCCCATATTTCTTATTATTACTTACATTACAAACTTGCTTAGATTATAGCATATGAGTCTAACATAAGGGTGGCCATTTTAAGAGGTTTATAGAACTTGGTGTGAAGAACTTTTCCCAATCTCATTACGGCAAAAAGAGTTTTTCGTCTTTTTCTCTAACTTTTTAATCTCAATCTTGTTTATGGCTGCGATAATATGAAATTTAGCGAAGTTACAGTGATACTGAATTATAGAATTCATCTTGATTATCTTCCAATGAATGCCATGAAAAGTGTTATTTATTGGGTTGTTGCTCGGAACTTACCTTCTACCTCACTCCTCATCTTGCATACTTTGCCTTATTCCCTCACCAGAAACTTCGGTTGCTAATGGAAGAAGGTTTGAGATTATAATTTGCCCTTACTCTTTGATGGATCAGAATCATTTTATAAATGTTCTTAACTATGGTTAGAATCTTGTAGATCACATTATATAAACAGTATACAAACAAGAGGCCAACTTTTTACAGTTCGTAAGTCAATTATTTCATTTTATTTTTTATACGCCAAACTATTATGATGCGTCATAATTTACAATAATATTTTTTAAACTACATCAATAAACTACAAAAAGGTGCTGTAAATTCATCAATAGGTTATTTTATATGTTTTAGTTATTGTATTCTTGATTTTTACGTACACAATATAGTTTGTAATACATCCATTTTTAATTCTTCACCAAAATTAATCGGTCACTTTTGGCGGTTTGCTAAAAGTATATCAGCCTTGCTAATTCGATCCAAATACCTTCGGAGCTCATTCACGCCATCTTTTGTTTATTAGGATTAGTTGAAATTAAATGTGGACTCATTGCGCAGTTGAAGTGAAAAAAATTCTCAATTATCCCCACGTATTTTTATGCTAACTTAAAAAGGAGTTCCGTTTGCCAAAAGGCTTTATCGCACTCTTCCACTTCGGGTGAGGATTTTCGCTGGCATCTCATTCATGTGCGAGGGACTCAAAGGATTTCAAGAATTCACTGGAGCCTTCCTTCACAGGATATTTCATCCTCAGCCATAATCCTCCTATTCTTAGTTGATCAGCGTAAAGATTTTTACACTCCACTCGAACCTGAGAGATTGAGAATTCCCGGAGTAAGGAAAAATCCAGCGATAAACTATTTTCATCCTCGTATGAGAGGCTGCATTTGCTAATTCCATGCACGCGAATGCAATCGCCATAAAGCGAAGAATGCTGCCTGTGCTCAATTTCTTATTGCGCAGATGCCTCGCTTCGAATCTTTATTTCCAGCTCATGGCAAGGAAGATTTCTGATACTTAATTTATGATGTTTATGATTTGACGTATTTTAATTGACGATTGTATAATTCAGATAGACATCTCTGTATGTTTTTGTAAATCTAATTAATTTATTATTTGAGCTACTATCTAATATTGATCCTTTCACTCGTAAGAATTCCGATCTAAAAAGGAGTAGAAAAGGATATATTATTTTCGATACTAAATCATTACGTCGAGGACATTTGACTTTCTTGTCAATGACGGTTATTTTGTTACTGGCATAAAATATTCAACTTTATTTTCAGAAAATTCACTGAAATTAAAATGATGTCTAGTCAGATACAGTAACATAATTATATAATTATGCACCGGTACATAATTTAATACACCCTCAGTAACCCATAATTTTTTCATAATATATACTCCATATGACAAAATATATGTTTATGCATTTGTAAAAATATAAATGTCTGAAAATTTCTTATTTTACGTACATTTTTATGTGAAATATACATATTATAATACACTATTCATCACTATATATTATAATACATTATCACCTAACCACACAACGTTGCAATCTTTACGAATAGAACGTCAAGTTAAATGAGTTAAATCAGAAGTGTGGTAACTCCTAAAAATGTCTTTAGTCCTTTATGTCTGCCCATGAAATATTTTAAGCATTAAATTAAGCATGAACGTTAAATTTACTTATTCGTAAAGAATAGTATAATAATTAATAATAGTACTTAGTATATGGCAATATATTCCATTTATGGCTAACTTGTACCCCTTTTTGGAATTTAACACACTCGTAAAGTAGTATCAAGTCGAAAGTCAGCAATGACGATGAGAAAAGTTTTCTTCGCTTTATCGTAAATGTAGTTAATAACGGGTTATCTTTCAAAATAAAAAAAATCCATCTTGCAAATTTTTTTATCTTCTTAGTGGAACTTTTTCCTCCTAGAAATTTTCGTTGAGCTTCCTCAAAAGTAAAACCCTAAGTTTTTGACCCCAAAATACTTTTAAATTTCTATTCATTTTGAATGCACTGTAGGTCGTTGCATTTGACGGATTATATATCCATAAGTTGATTGTCACCGTGTCACTATGCCAGACTCCAAATTTGTTATAACACTTTCTTAAGTGCTTGCTTAAGCGGCTACTCAAACTTCGTAAGTTTTTGACGTCCTTAGCAACTTGTCGCCATCGCTCTCGAACTTGCTTAGTATCCTTATTTACTCTTAACTTCCTCGTAGCATTTCTTAAATCGATCTCTTCTTGGGAGTCCAAGCCTATCACCAAGTTTCAACTCTTTCCGCTTTCTATTTAATGCACTCTTCATTGTCAACCTGTTTTCTTTTTTCGGCACGAACTTCTTTGGTATAAGTTCCAGATTTGAGTTCCGTACGTGCGAAATGACCTAAGCTGTCGAAGAATTTTTGATAATACTTGTATGATCTGCGTACCTTCATCCTCTCATGTTGTTTCGATAAGTGAAAAGTTCTCTCAACTGTACGTTTGTCTTTGGTCTCCAATATCTGCCCTCATTTACGGGACTAAATGTTAGTCTCCTTTTTATTCACGCATAAGGTGGTTGTGTAGATAGTAATAAATGAGTTGTGAGGTTGTAACACTTGTAAACTTTGTTGCCTCCAATACGTGTATGGGGATTATGTCTTATGAATTATCTTTACTCGATTCCTTATTACTTGTTAGACAGACGATCACAATATGAAACTGTCAAACTATTTACGAAAATAATTTGTATTGCCTTTCTAGCTTTACGTCACCTACTACCGGGCAAATTGATGATATTTCTGTGATCTCGGCTACATCCATATTAAAAGTTGGCATAATCTTTGAATTTGTGATACGTCATATAAAATTTTTAAGAGCATACAATATAAGTTTTGGAAGTAAATAAAAGTAGTATATACATGTTAGGATATAAAAATTCAGTTTTTTATTATTGTAGGAAGTAAATACGTTGAATACGTATTTCTATATCATTTTATTACAAAAATCCTTCCCAAAAATAATAACATTTATTTACGAAGGGATTTTTCTTGAAACGAATTTCGTTTATACATCTATTCTTTATAATACTGAGCGATTATTGTAAAACAAAACTAGCCAGTTAAATACAACTTAGTTCGGTAAAATCATTTAAAAGTTGTTAACTCACTCGTCTATAGGAATTTTCACAACCACAGGCTAGAAAAGTTACCTTTTAATTTTCAACTAGATAATATTCGCGCAATTTTTATAAACTGAATTGTTTTATTTATGAGTCCGACAATACCGAAAATTCTCTCTAGCCAATGTTAGGAAAAATACGATAGAGAAGATTGTACGTTGCAATTACTAAGTAAATTCAAAGACGGTAGATAGGGATAAGATTATAATTTAGGGTAGCAGTATACAAGCTGAATGCGGTATCCATTATGCGAAGAAAAGGAGACACGGAGATGAATCTTTTTAAAAACATATTCTTTCATTCCAGTCAAACACTGATCTTCCCCTACTGTAATGATATTATAAGTGATGATAATGGTCAGTGTATAGATTTCATCCAGTTTTCCTCCACTGCTGAACTTTAGGCTTTACACCAAAAATTTCGCGAAACCTTCCGAGAAGAGCAATCTAACCGGTCGCACAAAGCACTCCGCTTGTGGCCCACGGGCCGCTTGTTGGACAAATCTGCAATAGAATTATTACCACAGTGAGAAATTTAAGTAAAACTTTCAGTGATATAGCCTGAATCCGTGCTGCGTAACTGCAAGCTGGATATTGATAGAAGAAAATATATATTGTACAATTTTCTGGAATTATTGTTCATAGGCATGGTTACGAAAATTTACCCATCGCTTTCATGCAAAAGAGATGTCGGAATGGGAGTTTTTTCTCACACCATATCTGCTAAAGATACACATGGGCATCTGCTGGGAAACGATGTGCACAGCCAAACAAAAAATTATCGTTGTATTTTTCAACGCAGCAATCTTCTCATCAGATAAAACATGAGAGGGCAAAAGCCCAAGATGCTAAGGGGCCTCGGCCACGTGCTGCTTATGTCAGCGACCTTCCTTTTCGCCACAATCTCATTAGGTCACAGGCAGACTTAGCGAGTTCTCGTGTGCCACATTGACGAGTGGAAAAAAACGTCTTCATAATTGCCATTTTATTGGGGCGTAAATTGTACGTAGTTACTTTTATGGGGGTAACTCGATTATGTTTCCTTTCAAAATTCGTCTTAACATCGCATTAGTACTTGTTGATAAATATTAATTAAACGTTCCCCGTGATATGCGATCGTTAAATTAAAATTTGTAGGTTTCGGAAACGCTTTTCATTTCTTAAGCCGATTTCAGTCTGCAAATCGCTAAGGAGATTATTGATTTGCTGGCCAATACCGACCAAGAAATGGAGTATTATGTTGAAAGAAGAAATTACGAAAAACAGTGGTAATTATGAAAGTCTATTTGTTTACAGTTGCTGAATCTTAAAAATAAATCGTTCTATTTTAACTGTTTACAAGATTAATATAAATATTTCGCTGCATTTTAATAAAATTAGGGATGATACTAATAACTAGTTCTCGTCTTACGGATAAAGAAACATTGATTAAAGTCTTTCATTTGCTGTTTCCTTAGGAGTAACTCGACTTCCCATAGTTAATTTTGAATATACAAATTCATTGAATATAGTCCAAGGGTACTTAATTCTCACTTTCATCGCAATTATTTCCATTTGCTAATCAGGAATTTTTATATTGACATTGACCCTTCAAACATTTTTGTAAAATTGACATGTTCGCGTGGTAAAAAATATTACGAGAAAATCTCTCAATGAAATTGGAATTGAAAGTGACCAACAGTTAATTGTATTGTTTATTGTATAACTTCACTATCTATTCTCAGTTTTCACCACAACTTTGTTATGCTCGCACTTTATTTCAGAAAATTTTATCTCTCTAATGGATTAAAATAGGTTCCCGGTGAAGTTTTAGCGTACATCAAGTTTGCTCCCTTTCGGATGAATACTCAGAAGACCAAAATAATCGTTTCATTGCTACTCCTTAGAATTAAGCATTAGGATGTTATACTCTATATTATATTTTATAAAACATTTAGCATAAAATCTATATATTAGTCGAACATATAACACGTATCGTTACCTTTTGTTAAATGTATTTTCGAGTTTTATATTATATTTATATGTTTATATGACGAGTTACATAACAAAAATTCTGTTTCACAACAAGTAGCTCAATCGTTGTTACTACGTCTCTATCGCAACGGCTCAGCTAATCGATGCAACAGTGACGCGAATTGCAATATGATGTTGCGATGCACTTGTTCTTACATTGAATGCATTTGTTTTTTTATAGTTACCGAAACAACTGTGAAGTATCCTGAATTATAAAACCAGAATTCAACTTGTGGTAGTTCAAGAAAAGCGACTTTAAGTAAAAACATCTATTTTTATCACCTCCGATATTTTATGATGCCATCATTCGAGTCGAGAGAAAACTAATGTTAAAATAAGCTATGTATGTTGCCAACAGTTTTTACGCTACAGAACAGGAGTTTCTTTCGGGTCTTATTAACCCGCCGTGACTACTTAATATTTAATTAGGTTATTGTCACAGGGACTTCGTTATAAAGTTCGACAGCTTCTAATTGCTACGAAGAAGAATGTATTCCATTCTTCTTCATCATACGTCATTGTGAGCAAATTTGAATATCAGATTTATGCGTTGGAGGAATTACAATATAGCTCCTTCTATATGTTATTCCTAGAAAAATTGATTATGGGAATGGTTTAATTCAATGTAACTTTATCTGGACGTATCCGTAAATTGTTTATTAAGTTCCATAAGTAGCTTAGCAAAACATTATATCCTACACAACATTTTATTAATATGCTTGTTAATAATAGAGGGCCATCTATGAAATCTGAGCAATGGTGCCTGTCGGTGAAGCATTCGTAGTTAAATAGATGACGAACTTCGGAATAAGGAAGGCTCTTCATTTAAAGACAAGATTTTAAGATATTTAAGTTTATAGTCTGATTCCTCAGTTAAAAGCGCTGATTGAGGCGATTCCACCGCGAAATCATACCATAATTATAAGTATGTAAGGACGGGAACTGCATTTCCATAGCTCGGTGGGAACACCTGATTTTGCAGTTAAAATTTGATTCCAACAAAAAATTCCCGGAGAGCTTTATACTTTCGATTTCCTTATTAGAATGATGTCAAGATTTTGTCAATCAAAAAACGTTATTGTAAAATATCACACTTTTTTAAATTTGTGGGTATTAAGTTAAAAATCTTGGCACTCATATAAATGATCTCTTAAAACTGTCAACCTAGTATTAATTGGGTGTGCACTGCCTTTTCTCAGATCGACCCTAATAGCAGTACCTATAACTTATTGAAGGCATGGCACCGCTCACAATATAAAATTTCAATTTAATTTCAAAACATTCATTTCAATTCAACATTTAAATTCAAAACATTAAACAACAAAGAAAGATCCTGGACTTACTATCAATGAGTAAGAATGTCTTAATCCATTTTTCGAACAAATACATCTGATGATCCTTTTCTGAAGAGTTTTGGCTGGATTTGCCAGTATTTGTATACCTGTTATAGTATAACCCCTCTCAAATTCTAACCCATAATTTATCTCAGACCTAACTAAAGTATGGTAAAGACCTTTTGAAATTTATTTACATTACTTTACATTACATATGTATTCATATCTACACTTATTACGTAAGAAATAAAATTTATATAAGCAGATTATTGAGTACAAAGGATAGCGAACTATCATCGCTCTCAAATCAAGACTGTAAAAATAATGACCACTTAAATCACGCCCTTTTTCCTTCTTAGCTTTAATTCCATCCCTTACGGAGTCGGCTGATAATTCTCGATGCTTGGCAGTAATGATGATGATGAAATTGGTTTTGGCGCTGATTTTTACGGCCGAATGTCCTTCTTGCCGCCAGCCCTTAACGAGGAAATCGAAAACACACAACCAGAAAAATCCGATTAGCCGGGCCTCCAACCCTTGGGACAAGAGCGATAGCCCTTACGGCAACACATACTCTTATATTGCGCGTAATATATCTAATTTTCGATTTGTTGCAAGAAGGACTTAGTGTATGAGTAAAAACTGAAACTTCGCAGAGGCCATCTTCTTGGTTCATTCATTCTTCCTTTCTACACTGAGGAAAAAATCTATTTTCTCTCTGAATTCAACTATGGAATGCTGAAGAAATATGTTAATTTTATATTAAAAAATGAATGTGCTACGGCTGTAGATCTCGGAACGCCATATGTAAGATGTTGTAGAAATAAAACTTTGTAGGTTTCACAATATAATTCTATTTCGACCGGTCGACTTGAAAATTCTCTATTTATATAAAAAAACTTGCGAATTATTTTCAGTATGAATTATGACTATTTCAGTTATGTATTTTTTCAGGCCACATGGTAAAAACATTGGATTGAATTGAATTGAATGAATTGGATGTTTATCGATTTTAATTTTCATCTTAACCCATTAACCATGATTTGCAAAAAAACTCAAATTAAGAAGTTCATTCCGGCTAATTATTGTATACTTGGTGGCTTAAAAACAGAAAAAAAAGATTAAATTAATCACGATGAATCATAATGCACAGTTTTTAAACAAATAGAGCATTTGGCGTTTAGAAATTCATTTAAAAACGAACCAAGCGTATAGCCGGAAAGGAGATAAGTTGGATTCGTCCAAATAGTCTTCATGATTTCCAGTCCTATGTTCGGACTGCGTTATTATCAGAGGAAACCCGCCTCTCTTCTTTAAAGAGAGGATTTTCGACTCGAAGAGACATTTCAGTGGAGAGAAACGAAATCGTTGAGTATGAATGACTTCCAGGTGAGGGGATCGTTAGCCGGTTAGCATTAAATGCGGAATATAAAAAAGGAGGCTTAGCGGACTGTCTCCTCATTGGTATGATGCTTCACTTTTTCCTTGGGTCAAGAGAATCACGATAAGAGATGGAAGCGCGAGTGAGCAGGATGGGAGAAAAAAAAGCTGGGATTAGAGTGAGGTCGTGTTGATAAGGAAGCAGTGGACACAGTATTCGGACGGAACGTTGGATAGCATGGTGAACTGCCCTTGAAGAATTGGCAAAGAGGGAATTTTACCGTACACAGCGGAAGGGTAAAGACGTCATACGAACCTAGTTCTGATATGAATGTACCTATTACTAATACTTAAGATTACGGAATTTCTTACATATGAAGTACGGTTTCGATTTAACGTACCTATCCAACAAATTACGGCAATGCTTTGTTTTGGTTCAGTTAAATAAAACGTGCAAATAAAATGATAAATTGCGGTTTGATATTTGCATCTGAGGAGCTTATAGGAGTAATTTCTGCTCTTCCTATTTTCTCCTTCTTCTGCTCTTCTTCTATTTGTAGGAAAATAAACTAAAAAGAATTTGGAACATATCTTATGCCGAAGAAAACAACGAAGCCAGTATTGACGATTATCAGACTAGCAATGATGGAAAGCAGGTGAGGAAGGTGAAGAGTAACCGTTTTGCTGTTTTCGTTCATACTACTGTTATTATACGTTATTATACGTTATCTCTTAACTAGTCCACAAGAACATGTTGAAGTACAATCTCGTACTCGTGTAAGAACTTTTTTCATTGAATACCTCTACTCATAACTTGTGACTTTAATTTTTCGATTTTTCAGTCTTTTTGTGTTTCCAGTGATCAATTTTATTTATGTATTTTTGTTATAGTTTATATACTGCTTTTGTGATTTTTCTGTAGTGCAAAACTTTCCTTTACATCTTTTATCATGTACTATCAGCTGGTTTGCGTAAGTTTTTCTCACCCTTCTTCTATGCGGGTGATTTCCTACTGTGATACTTCTTCTTAGGACACTATCTTAGGTTTTATTATATCCACTTCTTCCTCTCTCCATTTTTTACCATTTATTTTCAGTTTCTCGTGGATATCATTGATGACAGGTTAGATGGCATTAGAGACTTTTCAGTCATAATCTCGTCTTAATAAATATCTTCTTGAACTTATATTAATTAGTACCGTAAAAACTCAATAGTTTCAGTCTTGACTTCATTTCCATGATAAAATTAATTTTATTTTAACTTGTGGATGTGTATTAGTTTCCTTATTTTATTTTTACTAGTTAAAATGAAATAAATTTATCATAATTAGTACTATACTATTCAACTATCTATCGTGCAATAATTTTTGAGAATCTGCCCTTTCATCATCAAATTCTGGATTCGTTCGATTTTTGATTCGCATTCCCCTTTTTCGAAACCTATCCGCCGTACAATCGCGGGCTAGGCCTATTGAGGAATCACCCAACGAGTCACTTTAATAAGCAAATCCTTTTCAATGTGGTACGCGATTTTTTCGCAAAAACGTAGTTCCTCTTGAGTTTAATTTCGGAATGAACACTGCTGACTTATAATTGAGTATCGATCCAGTGTATCGGCGAGTCGTTAACACACTCGCCTTTGGTGAAAGCGGTCCAGGGTTCGATTCTCGGCGAGTGCGCCGGTGTTAACCCAACATCGTTAAAAAGCTGAAAAGCTTCCTGAATTAACGAGTGTCCATTACGCTCTAAAAAATCCAAAAAGCGTATCAGAGGCCGACCTTCTAACACGTGCCACTCACTGTAAATGCCGGCGTAGCGGACTACGCGGCCGAACACGCTATGGATTTAATAATTGAAGGAAATTTGAGCTCGCGCAGTTTCAAATATCCTGATCAAAAGAACTTCTTCCTCGAAGTCCATCCATAAAGTTTCTTAGTTTAAATTTTTCAGCATCTTACTAATTAACTCATGTGCAGTGAAGCTTTGTTAATTCGATCCCGAAGATACAAGGTAAAAATGTCGAATTAACCAATATTCTGACTTTAAAGTCTCTTAGTATGGGTTGATAAACATGCTTCATTATAATGACTTTATAGAAAAAGTCAAAGGAAACAGCATGTACAAATTCCACAATTAATTAATTCCACAATAAATAATAGTGGAATTAGTACATGTTATTTATTTTGACTTTGTCAATAAAGTCTTTATTATGAAATTCCACCAAGTTACGCTAGACAATATATATTTATGCTGCATTATGCCTATAACAATCCAGTATTTATTTTTTAATTACTTGTTTTGTTTAATTGTTATATTGGTAATAAAATTATCGTAAATGATAAAAATGAATGTACCTACCAACTGGCAACTTAAGAGTTCTCCCTTGATTTACGTATCACGACAGCTTAGGGATGAACAAGTAAACATAAAATGTACAAATTGCGCCCAAGGCGTACTTGCTGGTAGCCAGGGCTGAGGGCAAGGGGCCAAGACCACATTTTAACTCGCCTGGCCCGTGTTTCGAATGTTTTTGCAGTGCAATTATGTTGTCTCTGTCGCATAAAGTTCAAAACCAAAGCAGAATTAGAATTAACCGCGACTTCGTAACATTGTTTGAATAAAAAATGCTGCGGACCTTGGTAATAGTCGGAATTGAAGGCAATACCTAGTTAAGTAATATCGAATTATCTATTTTCCATTGATCGAATTTCTAAGAAACACTAAATGATAGTTTATTTGATGAAAATGCCTGAACTGTTAGCTCGGCGTTTTCTTGATTACGCTTTAATCAACTAAAAGATGTTAACTTATGAATATTAAAGTCGGTATTATGAGAGCTACTTGTTGTATGGTTTCTTCTTTTCCCATCGGATGCATGCGTACGCTGATTCGGCGGCCGTCAGGTCGGGAGTTATCCTAAAATCAATGAATTGAGACTCTGTCGTCATTCAAAGCTACATAGTGCGAACTTACATCCTAATACATTATCCGTCGAAAGGTATTAAAATGTTAATCCATCAATGCTATGGCTTCGGATATTTTACAGATTATTCTCCATTGGCTTCTACTGTTAATCCTTCTACTTTTTCACTATTGATGTTTGGCCGAGCCTTTTTCCAATCTACTTTGAGGTCAATGAGAATAATAAATATAAAATGTTGATAACCCAAAGAAGAAAACATTTAAAGCAAATCCACGTGAAGAAAAACCTATTTTAACATCTTTCTAACTGCAACTTGCTACTGCATTCTTTACTTTTTATATTAAATAAATAATTTGTTTGATAAAAATCTCTAAAAAATAAATATTACTTACTCCGAAAATTAATTTTAACGCCATCACTAATTTAGCGATGATTGTACTATAAATAAAAATATAACTGCAACTTGTCGAAGAAT
This sequence comes from Sympetrum striolatum, assembly GCA_947579665.1. Classification (NCBI taxonomy): domain Eukaryota; kingdom Metazoa; phylum Arthropoda; class Insecta; order Odonata; family Libellulidae; genus Sympetrum; species Sympetrum striolatum. Next base: position 32,601,391 of record OX388352.1, read on the forward strand.
ACAATTGTGCAAATCGCTTTTTCTTTCCGTAAAAATAATAAATTCCACAAATTACCTCCTGAGACCGTGTTATTAGTTAAGAAAGTGTTAATATTTTGGCTTTTTATTTGGCGATAACAATTATAAAGTAAATTTTAAACTTCCTCGCTATCTCTTTTTGTGTCTTGCATCTAACCAAACAATTAATAAATTAAAACGAAAACTATTATATTATATTATATTATATTATATTATAGTAACAACTAATAAACTGCAACTAAATGTGAGCTGTGTTAACATTGGGATTGCAAAACTAGATTCATAGGCAGCCGGGACCAGCACAAGTTGTAAATTGGTTTTTAAATTTAGCATAAGTATTTCGGTACTGCTTTTAAATACGTCGTTAAAACTGAGGGGATATACAGATTAGTGAGTCGTTTAGAATCTCTCCTCTGGGAGGTCAACTAACTCAACACGACTCATGGTCTGCATACTAACCAATTTGGTGCGCCAAATGTCTAATTTTTCATTAATGTTTTGTGCACACAATTTTCTGTTCCAAAGCTTTATTTATGAAATATGTACGGCAGAATAATGGATACTCATTGATAACAAGTACAACGTATAAACATTCATACAAACAGCAACAGAAAAGATAATAAAAATAAGAAAGTGCGGACAACAATGACAAGGATCTGACGTGATTTGAACTTAATTTTAGAAATGTTCCTTGAATAAGGAAAAAAGTGAAGAAATTGAATTCAGAGAAGAAGAAAGGCGAATAAAACGGAGCGCTTTATTAGAGAAAGTCTTGGTGTAGCATAATCTATTTATTTTTATCCATATGGAGAAAAATGAAATGATAGGAATGCACGAAAAATAGGAAAATTATGACCAATTCCATTATCGCTGCAGCGAAATGAGTTCAAATAAAAACATGATTATTTATTGACAATATACTGCGAAGTTTATCGTTTACCACTTTGCATAGTCTTTACAGAAACTTGGTTCTTGGACAGCCTTGTTTTAGCTGAAACGCGGATGATTTTAATTGGATAATGCATGAGGCATTCGATACGGTAAACTCTCTACGGGTAAAAGTTTTCGACATTTATTAGCAAACTTTCGAAAGATGGGCGGACAGGTTGAAACTCTTCCGGGAGTCGAATTATAGCCCGCTGGCTGCACGACCTATATCTACCTTATTCCCCATGAATTTGACATTCTATCATTCAGCTTTCTTACGCGCTTCGTGGCAATTTCACTCGAACCATCATATAACTTCACGTGAGGGATTGTCTAGGCTCGAGCACCAAGGAAGCGAAATACCGGTGTTTCTTGCCAGGGCTTCATCTCTGGCAATTTCCCGGGCCGTGAGTAACCTTGTTTGTCACGCCCAAAGAGTGAGTCACCTCGTGGAAGGAGATTTTTCGTTAGTCTGAAGCAGTTTGGTGTCAGGAGAGATGTGAGGCATCTCCGTTGAATTTTTAAGGTGAACTTGGGTATCAATCTCCTTCTTGAGTTTCTGAACGTTGGAAAAGCACGCAGTTTCGTGGAAAGTTAGAAACAAAGGAGTTGCTATTGAGTCATTCACCAGAACAAACGGAAGGAAATCTTAGAACAGGTGACAGAAGACTTCTTTGAAGGTTGGTATCGAATAGTAAAATTTGACGGAAGGCCGTGAAATTTTTATTTAATCTTCGGAATGTTCGGAAATTAACTTGCCCCAGTTTTCACAGTTTAGTATTCGGATGAAAGATTGAGGTCACTGTTTAAATTTACACATACGGAGCAATGATTAATTGATTAATTACATCTCTGATTAATTATCGATTCAATCGAAATGGCTATCTTAAACAATATGTTCAACGCTAATTACATTTTTTTGTGATTCTGTGTTCACTTCACCATCCACCAATATCAAAAAAATTAATTTCGGGGAAGTAAAAACATGTGTCTTTATAAACGTTTCTCCGAGATAGTAGATATTTTTTTTTGGCTTTTGGCATCCATAAATCCTGTTGTTACCAATTCACTGTTTGAACGTGTTTTATATTTTTATGCACCAAACAATTTTTGAATCTGATTAGGTGAGTAGTAGTGGTATTACCATAATGCTATTTATAATGAAATTGGACTAATTCGTCATATTTAGCGTACTCATTTTCTTTCTTTCAAGTGTTATAAACTTGAACTACCCATAGTTAAATTATCCATACCAAGTTTAAATAACGGTGAAATAATAGCTGATTCGTATAGCAGGATACAAATCATAGAAAAATTTTAATCAAATAAAGATACTTGACAGGGAGATAGTAGTTCATTTAACGAGCTTTCCAGTTTAATAACTGGTAAGTACTTCATTCGGATAGCATATTTCTAAGTTATTAGGATTCCTCCAGTTAAGCACTGTCCCCCCATTTGTAAGTTATTACGCGCATAATATTTGTCAATATATTAAAGCAGCAGTACCCAGGTACGGGAAAAATTGAGCAGCGAAGAAGAGTCGCATAGTATTCGCGGTACAACTATTTCTCACATCGACAGACACATAGACAATGGGAGTTGCGTTTGGGGTATATTTTGATCTAAATTTTGAGTACACTTCTTGTTGAAAGAACATTACGAATCATACTTTGTATGTATGTGCAATGTACATTGAAGCCACGACCAAAGATGTCATCACATTCTTTACCTTAATTCTTCGTTAACGTAATGCGATTTTGCCAAAGATCCCAAGTCAAACAATTTACAAAAGCATTGTCAAAGTTCACTCTTAGTTTATAGAAAACGGGAATGGGCAGCATCTAATGAGTTAAAGTATCATTTGATTCATTGTTGTCTATTATGAAATAAAATATGCAGCGAGAAAATATCATAATTGTTATGTAAAATAGCATAAAGTTAACCTCTTAGAATATATTTTTGAGGTTCAGCTTTAAAAATTATAGCTAAAGTTTCGAATGAAATCTAATATTCGTACGAGTAATAATGTCAGAATTCAGCTCTTTTATTCCTGTTGCCGTCATCAGTCCTAGAATGGCGATTCTGATTAATTTATTAAATGCTCAAAAAAGTTGAGTAGTATTTCTAAAACATTTTTAATCATAGTAGAGAGTATTTTCCGAACCACTTGTGTGTTCGTGGATGAAAACCTTTTATTGAGAGAGATTATTTAGCTAAAAAGTATCTGGCCTACAGAGAATTAGTAATTTAGCGTATCTACTCTCGCTTTTACAGAACTCATAGTGATTATATTTAGGCCGCAGTAGTCTTTTCTTTTCGTAGTCCACACCTCCGCAAAAAGGTTCCCATACTTCGAACACATCTGCTTGTCCAAGAGGATTTTGCGCATTTCTCCGAGTAATGACTCAAAATGAAACATCGAAATATACGTATTATATTCTAATATATGCATTTTTCAAACAAAGTTTGATAGTAGTAAATAGAAGTAAATACAAGTAAATAGAACAAAATAAAATCGTAAATCGATTACTATGTGAGGAGACGATAATAACATCATTCAAATCTACTAATAAAGTTTAAAGAGATGAATTAAAGAAAATCACGTGATCAGGCTATCTAAATTCGTAAATCAATACTACTTTGCATCATAAATTCCTAAGAGCTCTTCTATGATAATTCTACAATTAAAAATGAATAAAGCTGAGGTGAAGTTAAAATGTAAAATTTGACAAATTGGCCAGGTTAGCATTTTACATATTCTCACTCGCCTCCTATATTAAACGTAAAATGTAGTCCAATATCGCAAAGTCATTAATTGATAATAGGATATTTTCTCTTATTATACAGCATTTTGTAATTCACAACAACCTGGAAGTTTTGTGATAAAAATCCAAGTCTTCACTGATTAGTTATCCTGGAGGATGGTTGTCATTTGTTGTCAGGTGTGATCCAGTTGTGAAAAATTCCAAGACAGAAAGTCAAAGAAATGTCGTTTAAAATGTAAACACGTAATATCTCTTCATTATACATCGGTGGCCGCGCAGCATTGTGAGCATAACGAGTGATTTATCCCCGATACGTAACAAATATTTACGAGGCACTCATTCAAGCGGTTAAGGAAAAAAGTTTTCTTTCACAGGCGCGAAATGCGTAATGGAGCAAAATTTATGGGGAGATGTTGTTGTCTCCTGATCGCTTCCATCTCGCTTGTATCCCTCCAACAAATTCCTGGAGAATCGCTGTCATCGGCTTGTTTCTCCGTACGGTACAGAGCGGAAAAATATTTCTTCGCCCTCGCTACGCACGCCCAAAGACTTTCCCTTCGATACGCCGCACAGTGTGCTAGAACCGAAAAAACCTGAAACTTTCGCAACTATCCCTTTTCCGATACTCGCGAATTCTGTGTGCTTAAGTCTTATCCACTCATTCCGAGGATACTATACAAGGAATATCGAATTATGCATATACAATGCAAAGATATAGGAGTCCTAAATTATGTTTCCGATCAGATCTCGATTCGAAATTTGATAGAAATCGTATCGAATCTCAAAACAGACTTGAATCGAAATGGAATCGAATATCGAAACGAATACAGAGCCTACTCTAATAACTAGTCTCTTATTAAATCAGCAACCAACATTTGCGTTCGAAACAGGAATTGAATTTAGTTAGACGGTTGTTTAGGTAGTTCGGCATTTCACGTCACCAGCAATACAAGTAATTAATGTAAATTAATCGAATAGGTTCACGCTTATGCTCTGTTGGTTAGTTATTTTGACCATTTATTGGCGAGGTTAGGCCATGTGGCCTCTCTTCTACCTAACCCCGTATGTCGGCATCATATGTACACGCATTAATTAAAACAAAAAGACAGAGTAGAGTGTTGGATAAAATATTTGCAACGAAAGGTTGACAAAGACATAAACCCACGTTGCAGGAAAACACCCACAAAGAAAGGGGGTCAAAAAAAACCGCGATAACACAGCAAAAGATAATAATAACGTAATGACCATTAGAAAATTGCGTAAATTTTCAATTGAATAATTTTACAGAATAGTAAAAAATTATTAATACAAAATAAAATTTATGGGATCATACCGAGGTTACATCGAATTTGTGTTTTTGTAACAATTTTCCCGACCTCTGCCTATTATTAAGTTTATTGTTAGACTGGCTGGAACAACATTAGGATTTCTAAATTATCGATATAAAGAGCGTTTTCTCTGATATCATTTGATTCCACCTCCAATTTGTTTTCTTTCAAGGCCTTTCAGCGTACACCTGAGAGCATTTTAGCAACGCTTGCGGTTCTATTGTGGAAATATTGGATATGCCTTTCAAGTTCCCGGATGCAAATTTCACCCTTAGGATAACATATGTTTTCAGCATATTTCAAATGAGGCCTATCTAAAGCAAAGCGCCATCGCTTTCTCATCGTCCCTGCCGTCGGTAAACTGAGCAGAATCGATTTTCTCAATCGCTTTTCTGAAGATTCTTCGGGTGTGTGCACCCCAGTTTTGGTTATTCATGAGTATGGCTCCGAGATGTGCAAGGTCATCGGCAACTCTCTTCTTAAATCAACAATTTTGCACGGATAATGTGCACCGATAAAGTGCTTTTCTTTGATGAATTCAACAACTAACTTCTGAATTATAAAGTTGATCCTCGTTTACACGTTTATTCGAACTACCATAACCTTGAGCTTAAAAACAAAAAATCCTACCTTGAAAATTTCAAGAAAATAATCACCTATACAAAATGCAAAAAGTTGCATTGCAAATAAAGAGGTATTTCAGGGAACAGATAACGGTCAAAACGGAGGTGTTCAAACTTTAAGTAGAACTTGAAAATATACACGTTTCACATTTTCTATCTCAGCAATCAGCGATATTGTTTTTGGTTGTTTTATCTCAAATCCGGGGCATCGGCGGTGTAGTGGTTAAGGCGCTCGCCTGCCCTCGGTGCTGGGGTACAATTCCCAGCTACGGCAAATTATCTGCCGGCATTTATCAGGGACTCCCACAGGTACAGTACTCAGGGTAATAGTAGGCGATCGAAGCGTAGCGCTGGCCACACTACCTTCATCCATACCTTTAGGCTTATTGTTAGTATTAGCAGCCTTAACCTGCTAACTTCAAAGAGCGTGAAACGCTAAGAAAGGGAGACTACTGCTACTATCTATAATCCTTGTTTCACAAGAAAATTATTTTTCTAGCAAATATTTGTCTGAAGTATGGCTTCAAGTAGGATTCTTTTTATTCATATTATTTATCGCGTTATAAAAGTAAAGTGTTTATAAGAAATGTCTTAATTGATCGTAATACTACGTAATTAGAAAAAATATGCAAAAGATCACTTTCCTTAACCTCGTAATTTGTCACCTCGGAGATTAAAGTGCTTATAAATATGTTTTCGATTTTTCTGTTCGTTGTAACTTACCGGGATAAGAAAATTAGCAGCTTTGTCCCTCTAATGTGTAACTTGGATGCTTCATACCAAATCTGATATCTAGACCAGTGGGGCATTTCCTTCGTTGCAATGGCCAACGGAAGATAGTAACAATAGTTAGTTAGTTATTAGCTAGAATATTTTGTTACAATTGAAATGTTTGAGTTAGCTATATCGTTTTCAGGTAAAAGTAGTATTAAATATTGCTTACTATTAGCCACTTTCCTTGAAAATATTTCCCCGCAAAAATTCGCCTGAAATTTCTTTTATGCAGAAACATTGCCTGATGTAGATTCTTCAAGAAGTTTATTCAAGATGGTTGCGTTGGTCTTTTTGAAAGATTTAATCTTCCTCGGATCACCTTAGAGTTGAGTTAAGAAACTAGTTCGTATTGAATCCAAAATAAATTTGAAAAATGTGCGATAAAAATAGCAGGTCCTACTAAAACTGGCGGAATACGTCCATTTCGAGGAATTACAAATTAAGAATGCGTTCGCAGTGAAAATTATCGAAGCAAAATATTTCTTATTAAAGAACGTTGTGAATCTTTGTTGGGTAAATTCTGCTGAAATTGTTTCTGTGGTGAATAAATTGGAGGTAGAAAATATATCTTGCATAATAATAATTTGTATGAGATCATACAGCAAATACTCTACAGTAAACGTTTTTTAGCCGAAATTTCGGTAACCAGTCTTGTGCAAAATATCTTCCAATGGAAACAAAGGGTTTGCATTCACCCGAGAAAGAAAGATGTCGAAACGCACTGCGAAACATTTGTATGCAGTCGAAGTTCCCGTGAGTGACCGCTGAATCTACCACTTGTTATTAACTCGCACACTGTGTCTCGGGCAAATAGCACAAGCCTTTTAGTCAAGCGGATCACGCACTAACGCATCTAAGCTTCTTCCTCAATCTCGCAGCTTTTACGCACTTTTGCTTCAGGATTATAGCACAAATTCACCCCTAGCGATTACGTTGTCGTCTAGCTTATGAACATCCCTTATTTTATCAGATTTCTTGTTAATTCTAATTATTAGAGAATATTTTAAGTGTTTTTCGATACGACTTGTATCCATAAGTATAGCCCACTTAGCGATCGCTCGTTAAAATTACACGTATATCATAACTGATTGCTTTCTAACCCTATTAACATTTTTTAAGTTTACTTGGTTTTGTTCAACTTTTTAATATTCTAACGGTGGACATCTTTGAACACACTATGGTGCAAGGGGTTGGGTGGTTTGTTTTACAGTTTTATTCATTGACACTACATCCCCTTCTGTGGGGGTGTTAGGTTTTACATCGGAAACGGCACATTTTTGGACACACTGGGGTGCACTAGGGTTGGGTTGTTGTTTTATTCATTGACAATACATCCCTTCTGTGGGTGTGATTGGTTTTATTTCGGGATTTACACTTTGCCTGCGGACATACGTTAAGTTCGTTGGGGCACGGGGAATTTTATTCAATTTGACTTGGTCATATTAGTTTGACAATTCGAATTTTTGAGACAAACTGTCCTTTAACCCTTCATCCCATTAGGTTGCAAAATACTTACGGCTAGGAGTCATTTCTTAAGTTTTCTATTCGAACCCTATGTTAATAGTATTCAATGTTCTAACCAAGCCATCTACCCAGGAAACAAATTCTGAAATACCGATTCCAGTAATAAATTGTTTAGGCAAGAAATATAATAAAAATCCTAGTACATTAGGACTGGCTAAAAATGATGCTTATCTCGTTGAAATTACTCAGCTTTGTTAATGACTAGAACAAACGTTGCAATAGAGTTTTACGAATGGTTCAAGTAAGTAATTTGTTCAGTCTAGTAACTAGTAACACTACTTTTATCCATCCCTTTATTTGTATTCAAATATTTCACCGACGAAAATTGTGAGGGATATTATCAGTTCCCTTTTACAGCTCTTCTTGCGTTATAAAATTACACTCTAGTTTAGTATTATTTCAATTTTTCATTTACGATGTATTTAGTTCGCGTTTAAAGTTTGTGTTAAACACGTCTATTTTATAAGCCGTTCACAAAATTTATCATCAGAAATAACGTGGGCCTATTCGTAGCTTTACTTTTCTCCTACGAAAACCATTTTTTCTTTTTTCAAGATCACCCCATTCCTTCCTTTGTCACGATCCTCATCTTTTTCTCCTGAAATTTTATTTTCAGAGTTATAAAATATGTGGTAAGAGTGTTTTACCAGTCAATCATAGTCCTGCGGCAGAGGTTTTATAACTTTTATTATATATTTAACTCCATCACTGTTCAAGCGGTGTGCCCAATAGGTCATTCAACGCTATTTTACGGAAGTTATAATCCTCATTACATCCGGGAAGACGTCATTCTTTCAAATAGGATAATATAATTCTCTTCGTGCGAGAAATTTTATTTTTTTCAAATCCGCATAGCTACGTGAATTGTTAATCACGTTTCTTTATGCTTGTATGTAAATTTTAATGCCTATTCCGTTTCTAATAGAGTATTTCAACTTATTGAGAAGTATCCGAATAATATATGATCACAAAACTGGAAGGCAACTACTATTGAGCATTGCAGCCCTTGAAGTTTCTTCTATGGAATTGGATATCTTCCCGTATGGAGACAATTAGTTCAGCATTTCCACTTTGATGAGCATTGATGCGATGGGTAATGCTGGAAAATCTAAGCAAGGGAAACATGATATCTATTAGCGTACGCATAACTGCGCATAGTTACAAAGTCAATTAAATCTGACAAATTCTAGGTCGAACGTTTTAGTTATGGTGATGGAGATCAATCTCTGAAACTAGTCGTGTTTTGTTTCCATTCAATGTTTATAATAAATACTGTGGAAAAAGTACAAATTTTGTTATTTTCATCATGACGTATTTCCACAAGACGTCGCCTGAGACTGTTGATTATATTCGAACATTTTAGCTCCAGCTGGCCTTCAAGTCTAACTACACGGTCATACCTCTCCATGCCCTACATAAGTGTATTATAATTACGAATATCTATTCACAGACACATTTATTGTCGTAACTGAAACATTTTTTATGACATTCATATAAAAAATTGTATAGCGCATGTTAAATCTCACATGCCTGAAGTACATACATAGTATAGATTTCCTGGGATGAGAGCGGAGCTAAATTCAGTGATTTTTAAGAACATAATCGTCATGGCCAGGCATTGAGCACAATGGTCAAGAATCTTTCAGGCTGCATATATTCAAAGGCATAATACATCCGGCTGGAGAATTCTGTAGTCGATATTTTAAGCGTTTCCAGTACTTCTCCGAATCCAGTTTCTATTCCCCCAGAAGAAGGAGGTATGCACGTGTGTACATACTTGGTAACACAATGGCTCGCGGAACCAAGTTATCGGACTTTCAGACACGAGAAGTAAAATATTTCGTTCCCAGATTAGACGCCTCTTAACGCCAAAGGATAATCCCTCAGGTTTAAGAAATTCTCCGATCCTGCTTGCTAGGAAAGCCGCTGTCCGAGTAAAAAGAAATTCTTGTCATCTCGCAGCGTTCCTCAACTTTACGGCCCCTCAAAAAAAAAACTAACGGGCGCAGCTGTCGAGTCTGCTACGGAGTCCAGCCGGGCTTGCTAAAGCGTGCCTCGCTGAGCAAAATCGGAAAGCAGAGAAACACATTCAACTGTATCTGAAAGCCCGGGCTTTTGTGTGAGCAAATTGGATTGGAAGGGAAAAAACAAACGGGATTGAGCTGGTGGACGGCAGATATTGTTGTTTAGTACTACTTATTCCAATAATTTACAATTCTAAAAAAGTCTCTCTAAAAAGTCCATTCCGTAGTCGTTTCAAATGTAGTCATTACTTCTTGAAACTAAAAACCCTACTTTAAACGTTTTTCATGTGCATATGTTTATTTTATTGATTCCATTACCTCAAATAAATATTAATGTAAACGATTCAAACTTAGATATAGGCTACCTTCATAGAATTCAATAACGCAGTACCTAAAGGAGTGCCCAAGTTAACCCAGAATTCTTTCCTCTGCAGCGTGAAAGTAAATTAAAAATAAATGTTTAAATACATATTAAAATAAATGCTGAGTAAAGCAATGGGAGTTCTCTCCCTCAAATATAAAAATTCTTGATCCTTGTCCCATCTCTGGATGAATTTAAATATCGACCATAGCCGTAGTCTAATGACTTAAGTGTAAGATTTGTATTTTTTTTATATCCGCAGTAACGTGTGACTGTATCATTTCGATAGGTGGCAATTGGTTATAACTTATAGTCACTGTACTCATCCATTCCTTCCCAATTCGAGCAGGCTTTTTTGTATGAGAAGAATCAATTCTTCATTTTATTCTATGACTTGAAACAGGCCTGAAATCATCGTTAAGCCGAATAGACTATGGGTTAGGGGCGCCAGGGTTTACGTGGTTAATTTCCTTTTTGCTATTTTAAATCCACGAGGAAAATGTCGCCGATTTTATGCCGAATTAATGCTTGTGTGCTTATTATCAAGCATTAGACTGTCTAAGACACAGAATCGAACAAAACGAAAGAAACGAACGTCGACCTTTTAATGAACGATAATTTTAGCAAGTTCAGAGATGAGGTAGTTGGATTTGCAATTATATCTTCTTAATTTCCGCCAAAATTCCTGACATCTCCTTTCACATTAATTTCCACCATTTGCACCCCAAGCGTAACTCCTGATGTTGTTCTTAAATATTAAAAGTAGGTGACATATCAATTAAAGATATTTGTTTCGATAAGGAGCGTAAATGGCCCAGAGGTGCTATTAATGCTTCAGTGGTCCTAACTTTTTATTTTCGGTCATAGCCACATTAAAACAGCTTCACTAAGTACTCCTTTCTACTTCCAATAACTCCAACTCCCATTATTTACTAATATCGTCAATCGGACGATATTCGTCCCACCAAAATCTTCTAACAATCGCAATTCACTCATTTTCGACGCCCATCAATTACATCAGTCTGTATATATTCCCCAATCAGCCAACGTTTCTCGTGATATTCTGGAAACGTTAAAGTTTTACCAATAAAATGGCGTAACTTAATCACAATTAACAAAACGTTGCATGACACTTGAGTAGAAGAAGTTACGCAGTTTTAAAAAAGTGTTGGAACCACAGTTCTTCTTAACTTCCAGGAAATTATTCAGTGCACGACCAGTTACGGGCCGTGAACGGCCGTCAAAATGGCCGCTTCTGAAACAATTGAGATCGTGTATACAGATACATTGGTGACAATTTCAACTTCCCCAACCCTTCCCCCTCTTTTTCCTTTAAAAAAAAATCCTCAACCCTTGCGCCTTCCTTCCTCTAGAAAACTCAGTAAAGACGTATAAATATGCTTATTTCAAAATTAACGTCACCTGATGATAGCCATTATCGGGCCGAATGCGGTCGTGCAGTAAATAATTTTGGAAAGATACGAAGAACTGTGGTTTAATTTCTTTCTAGTTATGGCTTTTCACGACATCTGACCAATGCATACTGATTACTTCTCATGTAAATAAAAGTCGATATTTGAAGACAAGAGATTACGCATTATTTTTCACTTCGTCCAAGGCCCATAGGAATTGCCTCTGAAGTTTTTATAGGTACAGAGTTGGTTTTTGAAATAATTATTTGAACTATTGCAAGAGGTCGTAACGTTTAGTATCATGAAGAGGAAATTCATTGAAAATGTTAAATGAATTAGCCAAATTTGAAATCATAAAATGAGAATTTTCGATAATTTCGTCAAAATCAAACGCCAATGCATAGACGACCTTTATCTTTGTTGATGTTGATATAATTCCTTTCTCACTATTCTCACGAGAATATTTCTTCAGGTGAATAGGAAACAAATCGGCAGAGTTAAATGGTTGAATTAAACTGATACTTCTATAAGTTAGGCTGTAGACGAATTCATTATTTACAGCAGCTAGTAGCAGTATTTCTAATAGTTTCTCTTCTGCTGAGGTAATTTCGTAATATTCTCCTCTGGGAATCGAACCCAAGACCGCTTTTTATTAATAATCATATTGAATTTTCATCTCCATCATCATATAAGGAGAAAGTGCAACCCACTTGGCTATCCTAGTGCCCCTTTCAGGTGTTTAGCATATAGTGGTGTTAAGCAAATAACTTTCATTCCCTGCGCATTATAAACCGTCCTTATTTTAAATGAATGTCAGTTGAAATTTTTCAATTACATTATTTAGATTAGAGGATATTTAGGAGGATCCTAATAGAGGATAATTCGTTTTTCATTTATTTTAGCCACAGTTTATTTCATAGCAGCGAAATGTTAAAGCTACTAAGAAGTGGATGATACTGAGTAACGTCATTCTTTCTCATCACTCTCGATTGAATAGTATAATGAAAAGTGTTACTCATACGGTAATTATTTCAAACAACTGATGTACTTTATCGACATTTAGCATTTTGGCTTAATGAACAAAGAATATGAAATTTTCCTATTCCTCATCTTGCCAAGGAAACCTCACTATCACAGAAGAGGAAAACATTGCAATATTTCCACACATTATTAACACGACGACGCAACCAGCTTCAGGAACTTGAAGATGCTACGAATTTGGCGAAACCGGTTGTGTTCGTAAAAAGTGTAGAAAGATTACTAATTCTGTTTTCTTCTGTGATATGGTCTTCCTCAAAGTAACGCCTGAACATATTGTTTTTATTCATTAAGCCTCACTATCTTTTCAAAGCTTGTGATAGCTAAGTATGAAGAGGTTGAGGATCCGATTTGCCTTCTGGCTGTTGAATTTACAGTCAGAAAAGATTCAAGTCAATATTCTTTGTCTCCTGAGGATTTGTGTACATTTTAGCAATAATAATAAATTTTACACAAGACATAATTCTCATTTCACCTTGGAAAGCGTTAATGTTTTGGACAGGATAATATAATCCTAATCGTACAGGAAATTTATTTACTTTCAAAATCCCGACGCTCCGTCAATTGTTAATCACGTTCCTCTGTCCATGTTTGAAAAGTTTCACGCCTTATCCGTTTCAAATAAAGATTTTTAACTTCTTTTGAATTGCCCTTATAATATACGATCACAAAACTGGAAGGCAACTATTGTTGAGTAATGTAACCCTTGAAGTTATTGAATGGAATAGGATATCCTCCGGTACGGAGACGATTAGTTGAATGTTTCCATTTTGATGAGTCTTGATGGGATGAGTTACACCGAGAAATCGAAGCATGGGAAACACGATATCTATTAGCGTACACATAACTGCGCATTGCTACCATTCCAAACTCCGAACCGATATCCCCAAAGTGATGTAGTTTCAAGTACTCCGACTACGGTTTTTAACAGCAAGTCTTGAAAATCCTCCGAGCTTCACTTGAATCGTCTACTAAACTGTCAAAACGCCTGTGAGTCTCTGCGAAGTTTTTAACTGCGTTATGGAGAAGTGGGAACTTATGCTCTCATCCGCTAATTGTGTTTCATCTGAAGTTTGCCATCCCTCCATTATGAAAATCCTCATGCTGGAGAATTCCTTCCGAATTCTTGCGGTGGATGGGAGAACGAAAACTAATTATGCACTTCCGAAATGTGAAACCTCACTATGCAATTATCCTCACGAATGAGGATTCGGAATCATTAGCGAGGAAATTTAATGGGGGACGGCTAAAAGTTTGAAGCAACTACTACACTGGGCTTCTGTGGAGTATACAAACCTAAATTAATGGGATAGTATGTTGAGGAATCGTGTATTATGTTTCCGAGTGAACCGATACAGTTCTTGATTCCCGTTGTTGGGATCGTGCCACCATCTAAGCTCGCGCTACATTTCATCTACTAACTTAATTATGTCACTTACTATGTTTATCAAATACTCATCTCAATGCAATTTATATTTCTGCGTTCCCCCAATGAAACGTCTCTCATTAATCTTTCCAGATTATTTATAATCATTATTTGAATTTTTAAGTATTAAAATTATTTTTTATTATTATTAATTAAACATCATTCTAAGTTTGTTAACTATTTAGCATTATTTGATAATTTTTAATATTCTTACTTTTTTATGATAAAGTTATTTGTCTTACATAAGGATAATCTTTATACAAAGTAAGCAAAATAAGTTTATATTATGCCCACCTTGCTCTTTCCATGCACTTGCATGGCCCATATGGATAGGATAAACTAATATAATATAAAATAAACTATAATAGCTATTATCGTATGTTGCAAAAATTTGCTTACAATTAGCATAAATTATGTCATGTTTTCAAATCTTAAGTGGAAGAAGCAAAACTTAGAATTGTATCTTTCTCAGAATAGTAACTTAATCTTCTTTCTATTTTAATTGGTAAATTTTTGTACATTTATTCGTTGATATTCTTGAACAATAATGGCAAAATCACGGGTATATGCCTATAGCAGGGCATTTTTTAAGTAATACGAACGTGGCCAAATTGCCACGTAGTAGTCTGCCGTGGCCACGTAGTAATCATAATCTGGCCACAACAAATTTTCAGAAATGCGTGAACAACACCCAACTGAAATAATGTCAGAAATTTTCTGCATGCATGATTTCCCCAAAATGTCAAAAAATATATATATAATAACTTGCTAATTCGAATGAAGTTTTTTGGTGCAAATCGAAGAAATTTATCAACGAATGAATGACAGTTCATCAAATATACTGTCATTGAGGATTTGTGTGTTACGTTACGAAAAAAAAATCTTTTGCATTTAATGCATAAAATTGCTACACTAACACTATATGTAGAATAAGTGCTCCAATTAGCTCCAAACCAATTTTCCTCGTTCACGCGTATAAATGTCGTAAAATTTCCTATTAACATATAATGTTTTCAGACTCGCGCAAGTATGTCGGTGGAGGAGTGGTTGGGGGGGGGGGGGGGGGGTTCGAGGAGATATTTTTCTTTTGAAAAATCCCTAAAAAATGCCCTGGCCTATAGGCGAGAAGCCCGTATTTCATTATCAGCGTCTATAGCGCCCAAGAGCTCACCATACAACTTTCGTCACGATGCTGATATCCTGATATCTTGATCTATAATGATTTTCTGAGCCGCAAGAGTTAGTTAGCACTCTGTTTGCTAGATGGCAGCAGGGCATAGCCAACTCCAATCTGTTACATATTTGCGGATGTTTCTGACTATTTTCGTCGTCCTGGAATAGAAGCGGGCTTTTCAAGTATATCGAAGACGTTTGATTATAGTAACGATTTCTCTGACATTAGGTCTAGCTGTAATATCTGATGAGTTATCAAATTAAAGATTTTAAACTTAGATGTTTTATAATTTTATAAAATTATATTGAAAAGGGGTTTAGGACATTGTTGTTAAGATATTGTTAAATGAGTAGTATGTGTTTTTATTTAAAACGTGACCTTATCCTGATGTTATTTAAGGATTTGATTGTAATAATAAAAGTGTAAAATGATTTCTCAATGAATGATTGTTGGATATTATTTATGAATGTAATGATTTCTGGTTATTATGTCAGACAAAATGTAATGAATGATAGAATGAGGTACAGTTTTGTATGAAATTGCAGTGATGTTGCCGCCGGACTGTTGTCCAATTGTGACGTATGTATGTAATAATAATAATCATATGATGGGTGTTCTAAACTAATTCGATGACGCTGAATCCAAAAAAAAACAAAAAATGGAAAGTTTAATAAATATTGCGCTCATGAATTACATTCAATTGCATATAAGGCACATGGTTACTGCAACTTTATCCTGACGAATGGAACCTTTCTATTTCTTTTCTAGTACAGGATAGAAAAAAAATATCCTTCAGTTATTTTCGTCTCATTCCTGTTAATGGCTGACAAAGTATGACAATCACTGAGGTAAGAGTAATTTTGACCAATGGAATTCATTCTGGTCGCCACTTATTTTGAATGATTGGAAAAAGTTATTCATATAGTCATTGTGTCACATTAAGGTGGGTGTTGTTCATTTATAACACACTGCCAAACTCTTAATTTTGTTTAGCTGCCTCACCCGTCCTCCCAAGATTCAGTTGCTAGGTAATACGTTCTCTTTAGTTACATCAACCCCTCTCCAAATTTTCGTTTTAACTTTTAGCGAGGAGGACGAGGAACCTGCCTTCGGGCTGAGGAAATCACGTACAGTAGAGACAGTTCACAAAAATTATTATAGGCTTAAAATCTCCAATAGCCGTCTTTGTCGGCGTTCCTCGTCTCATTCACCAGTATTCTGAGAAAATAAAAAAGGACACCGCACTTCTAAGTGCACCCAATACCAATTCGCTCCTGAAGATGAATGTACCGCATTCGATTTGGATGCTCTTAAAAAGTGCGGTTTCCTATCTTGTTTTCTCGGAATACTGGTGAAGAAGACGAGGAACGCCGAAAAATACGGCTATTGGAGATTTTAAACCTCTCTTTCCTTAAAAGCCGATTTTCAAATTTTCTTTCATAACAAAAAAATTATTTTTATTGGTATACATTTCACATCTCAACTTAGATTCTGAATCAGTTAACTTTCGTAATCAATACGGACTCAAAGAAAATCTGATGGACCAGTTAGAAAGGAATTTTTCATTGAGTTGGGAATGTGGGAAGAGTGGGCGGAAGCAGAATGACGCAGATGAGTCTATGAGTGGTACTAGAAGGAGAGGACCGAGAAAAAGCTTGTCGGATGCTGTGAATGAAATCTTGGGATAAAGAAGTGTATGAAGTGTAAAGAATGAGAGAGGAAATGTAAGAAGAAACAGCAAACGTGTCCAAAGCGAATGATGCGTTCAAGGGGAAATATGCAGAAATTTTACGAATAGCAGAGGGAATGACGCGTTTACTCTTCATAAAAAGAGCGTGGTGGGTGTATTTGTAGATGGAAGCACTGAAATCTTTCTTGTTACTTTATTATTTGGATGAGGAAATTGATTCAGATAGTGGTTAGTATTATAGTATAGTATTGTAAAGGTATGCTTTACTTACTTTGATCATCTATTTCGGCATTATTTTCAAAAATAATATTCAGAAAACGATTTCAATATATGATAGTAGAAATTATTCCTAAAATCAGATAAATAGTAACTTGCTTTATCGATGATTGGTAGGCATGTTCCTTTTAGTATCATTTCAGAAGATCAATCTAGGTAATTATAACTTTTCATTTTAAAATTATTGGCAAACAACTTTTTGCTGATGGTTGATCTTCCGATCATAAACTTTCACGGAATAATTGAATCCCCCTTCAATTTTGCAAATCACCAGGAAGGAATGGAGCGGGCTTTGCTGAGAAATTTCGCTTTTTAAATGTCAAATGACAGCATTTCTTAAGTAACCGCAGAAACCATTTGTGCGTAAATTTACCTGTACCTTAGTTTTTCCATACTTCGAGAAATTTTATTCTCTAGATTTTAAATTTATCGATTTTCTTTAAGTAATTAACGAAAGCCTGTGGATTCGCTTTCTCACATATTTTGAAAGGCATCCATTAGAGGCAGATACATTGAGGCGTAGAAATTAAGGGAAATTGGTTTCTAGGTGAATTAATTTATCTCTTCATTTTCTAAAGATAGCTGGAGTTGCCTCCGTCTAATCGCTTCGTTGTAATTATCCACTCTTGAGAGATAGGAAACTCAATATTTTCTTTGAAACCTATCCGCCGGTGTTAAATGAAGATAATGCATTTCTCTTATGAAGCAATAAGCCAATTATGTGGTACCTCGGTAAACCTCTTTAATTATCATCCATGGCGGTGATGGGAGACCTCTCCGGGGCATTAATTGCTGCGAAATAAATTAAAATTTCAATGCCGTCAATTTGGCTTAAATGCAAGATTCGACGAATATCCTCTTGAGGTTTAACAGAAGCTTTCACTGAAAGTTTAACCGAGTGAAATTTTAATTAAAACAGGGTCCTCGCCACGTCCTTCAAATTGATACTCTCTTAGCTCAGGTCATTAGTGCATTTCATTCTTTCGACTACTCGCAGAACTATTATGTATCGACGCGAACAGTCTCAGAAATGAGATCATTGAGAAATAGAAATATGACCTCATTCTTATGTGAGCTATAAAAACTTGCTCAGTAATACTTTTGAAGCATGACGTTTTAAATTTACTTTTTCCGTTGCCATATTTCTCTAACATTTGCGCGCTACTTTATCCAAATTTTATTAAGTATATATTCAGTGTTATGGAAACTCTAACGATTTGCTCCCGTTCTGTACAATTCCGTCTTCCTTTATCTCCCATAAGCACTTATTTTATTGAATATTTATAATTTTAGCCTTTCGAACTATTTTAATTTTTGGATGTTTTGTTTTATTTGAAATGCTAATTTAATTTTGATTTCAATTGTTTTCTTAAAGTGTATAATTGAAATGTTTCCAGTTATTGATTTTATTTGATATTTTTGTTATAGTAATAATTTTGTGATTCCATATAATTTACAGCTTTTCTTCATATCTTTTAACTTGTACTATTAGTAGATTTGCGCTGGTATTTTCTTTTGGAGTTTTCCTGCATTATTTCTTTTTTGTTGCCTGTAATTTTTGTAATAGTACTACTTTTGTGGTACAATTTATACATAGCTTTCCTTAACATCTTTATGTATATCTAACCATACGTAAGATTGCGAAAGTTTTTCATATCCCCCCTTCTTCATGGGTGTTTCTCCATCCTGCTATGGATTTTTCTCCAATATATGTTACTTTCCCAAAAACTTTGTTTTTTTACATTCACTCCGTCTGAAGTTTTCTTCCATATTTCTATTTTCCTATAACTTATTTATGTTTTTATCGATATCATTCACTACCGATTAGACGGTAGAAGAGTATTTTTATTCTCGATCTCCTTTATACAACTTTTACCATTCTTGACATAAGATATGGTGTTATATCAAGAACTGGATTGGCATTGATCTACCTAGATATATGAAAATTGAATGGTCATCCTTAAAAATACCCTATATCCGAATCTAAGTGATACTTCAACGAGCAAGGATCATTCGTTCAGAATTGATGGTTTTTTAGTTTTCGGTAAGGAAAAATGGTTGTCTACAGGTCACCAAATACATAAATACTCTTAATCACGTGGGCAAAAATTCATATATTTGATTTCTTAATAGTATTCAATTATTTATTCGGTTGTACATTTTTGCACGAGTTGTTATGAAAAATATAAGGTATGTCTTCTTGGCGTGAACTCAGCGGGAAAAGAATTAGTAATCGTCAAAGGAGATGAGAAAAAATATTTTCTTACGTGTAGCATGTTACGAACTACATGGTAATGCACGTGTGACCTGGTTGCTTAACTCCGATATTCTGATGTAATTATAGCATAAACAAAGGCCTATTGAAGGCAAATGCCAGACACGTGTCTATTGTTTAAGAGGAGAAAACATTTCCTGACAACATCGAGCGCATCCCTGTTACGCACGTTCCGTGTTCGCCATGTAAGGCGGTTATTTTAAGAAGAGGAAGAAGGGAGTGCGTCATCAATCGCTTTCAAATGATTTTTCATGCTCACTAACGAAAAGGGCTACCGTTGGAACGCAAATTGAAAACTGGAAAGCATAGCGACCCAAATAACAAATGTGACACAAAATTCAGCCGCTCTTTTCTGATTTTGTATAATTAATTTTTGAATTGGCCCAAAAGATATTGATTGAGTCTTTCTAATATTGATGGAATAGGTCGTTAAAGAACTAAATCCCCCAAAGAAATGTAAGAAAAGTTTCCGTATAAGGATGCCTGTTCAGATGCAAGAGAACCTGTCGGCAAGCTAAATTACTGGTTATTTTATAGATAGACAAGCATAAGTGCCCGTTGATTCTTAACGGGGAAATCCGAATTGATAATTACTCTTGGTAAAGTATTGATCGTAACACTTGCCTCATAATTTTTGGTAGATAGCTAATTCCAGGCAATTTTTTTTCCAAACCAATGAACAAAGTAAATAAAATTATAATTAAGTATACAAAGTCACCTAAAGATTCAATCTCTTATCCTTTGAATGAACACTTTCTTCGATGTAGACAAAAATTATTTAAAGATTATAAAAATATATATTCGATGATCACATTTGGATAAGCAGCACCAACTTTTAGGGGACGTTTTCTGAAAGGGAAAAATGGTTCTCGAAAACAAAGATTAAACACAAATAACAGAAATCTATTAAATATAATTCCTTCTCCGGATTCACTCATTTATATACCCAGATACCCAAATACTCAGATAGGATACTAATTCACAGGCTAAACCAAAAAGGATATTGTCTTTAAATTTTTACGACGTATTGGCCGTAATTAGAATAGAATTTTTATTCTGTTTTCCTTCTTTTGGTGCTTGATTCGACTTTCTAGGACCATTATTTCTAATTTAATTTTGCAAAAGAATTGAACCCTGCTACCAAAAAACTGACCTCTACGTGTATTTCTTATGGAAAGGTTTTGACCCGTCTGGGTTCGAACCGTGAACCTTAGGGAAATAAAAAGTAGCATTTACTCTGCGCGGGGTCGACTTTTAATAATGTAGAAAATTTCAAAGTTTTGCGACTCTCGGTTCTCGAGTTTTTAGCGAGCATCCATACACACACACACACACACACACACACTATTTTATATCTATAGATTCCTTTTTGAAGAAGTTAGCTGTACTCTTTTTGAGTTTTCCTAACCTCATGGACTATTCAAATTATTATTTGAATCTCTGCAAACAAAGTTGAGTAATTATCATTGGAGTCCTAGAAAATACTTGCCAAGTTCCATAATGATTAGCTAGCGATATTAATTGCAGGACGGAGTTATATCTGAAAAGAACAGCGAAATATATTACTGGTAATTATAACTCCGACTTGTATTTCCTTAATTTAAGCAATACTAACATGAATGACCGTAAATTATTTTTATGTATCCTCCACTCATTATTTACGCTATTGACTTATAAAATCAAAAAGTCTCTGTAAAAATGTATTCAAATGAAGTATTTCAACGAAACATATCAAGTGATGAAAATGAAAGAAAAATTTAATAAAAACGATAGCAGCAAATTTTGATCTGAAAATTTGAAGTTCGATCAAAGTATATAATAATAGGTAAATAAAATTAGCACGCAGCGCGGAGAAATGTCATTAAGGAAAACTAAAGTAAATTATTTTATTTATTAGAATTTCCACCACAGACATATGTCTGGCGGCAGCGTAATTATGACGAAATTGTTACAATTGCATTCGCATCCCTTTTAAATTTAATATACAATTTTTGCTACATACAGTGATGATAATATAAAATAATGCATGATGTCATTACGGCCGAGATTTAAGATGTAAATTAATGGCTTTTATGTTTTCCTCCCAAAACATGTCATTCATTAGTTATCGGGGATTAAAGTTTTTGTCGGGGAATAGGGATTTTTTAATACTGTCGAATTACTTTTGAAAATTGACTTTGCTGCGATGGGACAAAAGCGACGAAGACCAACGCTGAGCATACGGCCGTGGGAAAAAATTCAAACGAAGTTGATGAATTCCATCGGAAATGCAATTATTGGAATTGTGATAAATGAAATCGGAAGGTACTTCACACCGATATGACCGGATGAGTGGGTCACGCCGAAGTCCTTCCGTTATTCATTTGATTTGTTGGCATTCGCGACGATAAATTTATGAGCAATCCCTTTTGTTTACACACTTAACAGATGACTATGTTTATAAATAAATAGCTGTTTCTCCTCGATCGAAAATTTGATTCATGGAAATGAAAAGGTCACTTGCAATATCAGTGATTTTTGTTCAGTCAGTGGGAATTGGTGCCCAAGATTTTTTATTTAAACAGCAAAGAGTACACTCCACTTTATTAAATCAATCTTAGGCCACAAGTTAAGGATCATCATTTGAATTGACGGAATTTTATTCAAAGAGCTTGAAATATTTCAGCTTCGTTACACTCTCACCCAACTATTATTTGTTTAATATTGGACTTCTAAGTAAAGAAATTCGGACTGACTATTTTCATATACCTTTTTACTCGCACAATCGACGTAGAATAATCATAGAAAAGATGCATCTTTCGCTTCACCGAGTTGGCTGTAGCTTTTCAAAATCATCGTGAAAATTCTTGCATAAGTAACACACCTGATTCTTCTCGTGTATTAACACTGTGCATCTGGTAAATGATAGGTGACTATGTTTATAATAGATTGATATATGTAAATAATAGACTTATCGGTTACCATATGCACCTTATAGCATTCGCATTTAAGGAATAATCTACTCAATACTCATCGTAGTATATCTTCCATTTATTTATATGGCTAGATTTAAGATAAAATTGCTAAATTATTTTCTCTCTCTTTTTATGGCTCTTGTCTTTAAATACGGGTATTCCAAGCTAAATATGAGGTGTTTTAAAAAGTAGCGAGACTTTTTTTCATATTCTTTATTCCGTTACAATTACAATGCAACATTTTCTACTACCAAGTAAAATCCTTTGGAAGCCACACAGCAATGGGGGCGTTGTTTTCACTCTTCTTAGTAATACTGGAACTTGGATAGTATGATTGCCTTCAGCTGGTCGGTTACTTCGGTTTTAATATCTTCTAGGATCCCAAAACGACGTTTTTGAGGCGATTTTTCAATCTTAGGAAGATAAAAAGTTTACAAGGACCAGTTATGGCACGTTCCAGAAAATGAGATTCAATTCTAATCTGCTTCAAAAAGTCAAGGCACGTGTCCCTCTTGTTATTCTTTTGTCCCTGCGAAAGTTTTTTTAGCACCATTTTTGCGCAGAATTTCCTCATTCCCACTCCATTTTTCAAAACCCCATGAACGGTGGTGTGAGTCAAATTCAACGTTCCCTTGTAATTCTGATTCTCAAGCGGCGGTCACAATACACCATATCCAGGATTCTAAAAACAATTGCAACATTTCTTACAGTTGCAGACCATCTGATGCGAGGTCAGCTTCAATCGCTTCTCTTCCATCTCAAAATGCCTTAAACTACCTGAATACCCGCACTTTTGACAGAAAATTGCCTTCATAAGCTTTTTGATATTTTGCAAAAGTTTAAGTAGTTACTTTCCGCGATAACTGGCAAAAATATTCCTAAAGAGAATTCTTATAATACACGCAAGTTGACCTGTTTCGACGCAGATCACGCCATCATCAGAACTCGATTAATTCTAGAACTGTGATTAGAAATAACTTTTAAAACTAGTTCTGATGATGGGGTGATTTTCACCGAAATTGGTCAGCTTGTGCGTATTTGTATTGTGGATTTTGTATAAGTTTTGTTAGTAAAGACTTTTTTTGCTGAGCCTCTGTCCGTTACCAAATCTGAAGCAAAACCAGATAGCACTATTTACATACAACTTAACACACGTTAGTCGAAATTGATATCACTCATTTTCAGATGACAAAAAAAACTTAGTTTATAAAAACAACAATATTACTCAACGGAGTTTAAACTTGGATGAAGTGTTCTCGGGTTGCGTCATCTACGATGTACGCCCGGAAAGCATCAAATCCTCTCTGAGTTCAAACTTCTGCTGGCGGAGCATCAATTGTTAACCTATCTTCCCTCTAAACAGGTAGTCCCATTGTTAACACACAGAACATGACGTTGTCAGTCTCATTACATTATTCACGAACTACGAGTACTACAGCTCTTTCAAAATCACCTCTGAGACCTCTTTGTTTTTTGAAATAGATAACTTAAAAACGTAAAGTAAGGTAGGGCTGATAAATATTTTACTTCTGAACATATGAAATAAGGGGAGTGAAAAAATATTTATTACTTATTAATGCCACAGAAATTTCGAAGAGTTAATATTAACACATTGTAGTATTACGAAACAGTTAATTCCACGCGTTGGTACCTAAAACATTTATGAACTTGCTTTTTCTTTTCAAAAAAATAAAGTTGAATCCAATAACAATAAATGCGAACTCCATTTTGATTCCTCAACTTGAATGAAAATGTTTGATGGGTAAATTTTTATGAGAGTAACAAAGCTGCAGATGTTATAGCAAGCCGACTTTGTTTATCTGCTTAGGATCTCAATGAACCTATTTCGTTACGGGCACACATTCAACTCCTTTGAATGTCAGTTACTGCGCTGTTTTATCTATCAAGTAAGTATTTTCAGTTCGTTAGATCTTTTGAAAACATCATTATCTCCACTCCATGGGGTTGAAGGTTCTGGAAGAGAAACTTGGAAGCAGACTACTTTCTTACTCCTCCCACGCTATTCGAAGAGTGAATAGGGACGCCTCCAAGATATCATGGTCGATTTTTTAGGAATATTTCCTGCTATAGAAGTAAAAGGGCAAAGGATCCTAATATCACGTGTATCACGCCATTTTCTCCTTACATGCACCACGAGACCCTAGCCCTTATACATTCCTATATAAATATGTCTTTATTGGGCAAGATCGGAATGATAAAGTACCATCTTCCATTTAACTCTTTTCTAATACAATAGCCCTTAAAAAGAGTATATAACCAATAATATTTGGAGATTTTAATGGACAGGAAAAAAAGCATGTTATTGTGTAACAATTAAAAAGTTGTGTTAATTTTGATAATAGAAAATATTTCCCACTGCAGGAAAACATCCGTAAACAGAAAGAGAGAATGTAAAAAACAATGAAAGTGCAATATTATAAAACAATTTATTTATTTATTTCAAGAAATTTCCTTTTTATAAAGGTATTTATCGAAAGAAGGAAGGAAATACACAACAAATGAAGGATAATGGAAATTGCATACGGTATTTCATGATAAAATTAATTAAGCACAACAAAAGTAGGTATTATTTGTCTTCGAATGTTGAACATAAGCATTGTTGCTGATTACTTTATATAATTTGATACTTTTACTGCTAAAATCGACATCTTACAACTAAAACTGCGAAGATTAATATATGTAAATCGACAATTGACCTTGTCTAAGAAAATGATACTGCGTTGTCACCTTGACGTATATGAGATATGACTGCTGTTAAAATACTTCTCGGTGTTTATCGTAAAAAATATATTTAGTTACACCTTTTACCGGTATGATTTGTTCAAGTATTCAAAACAACCTGTTACGAAGGATCCATATTAATGTAAATTCCTCTTTGGTTTAGACAAGATCACTTCCGATGTATAGACACACTTGTCAGATTTTTTCGCGTAACATTAGTATTGGAGAATTGAATTGAAAATCTTGCAAAGAACCTTTTCGGTGCATAATTTGATGAAAAAGACATTCCTCCTGTGACTTACCCGGATGAGATTAATATATTCATTATGAATAAACTTCACTGAGTCAGGCGATATTCATTATACTTATTCAGGATAAAGATGTAACATTTTATTTATGGACTTGAAAAGCCAGTGTTTTCAAAAATTTAGGTTGCTTGTATGGTTGAACCCGATACTATTTGTTTTCCATGAGCATGAGCTTAGGAACATTATTTATGTTTTCGTCGTAGCTTGTTGAACATTGAGAACTTTCTTTAATCAGGGTGAAGCGGTACGATCTTTTAGGCCGTGCCTTACGGGATCGATCACCCGCGAACGATGTTATGGCATGGTAGAGAGACTTCACTTAAAAACCGCGGGAGACATGGAAAATTCACTTTTCATCCCATCCTACATTAATTACCGATAGCGATCGGGTCAACGTGCACCGCTTTGACGGATCGCTGACACGTTGAACATGCAAAAACAAAGCTTTTCATTAACGGCCCTCCTTCTTGGGCCCTCATCACTCCGCCGCTCGCGCCGCACTGCATCCGCCGCCACACGCCCGCCCTTCTAAGGCGCCCGCCCTTTGGGTCGGCGTCTAGTGGCGCCGCCATACACAAGTGGAAGCCCGATGGTGGCGCCGCTCCCCGCAAACTAAACTTGGGGGCGGGATTTCGTGGGTGTGTCAGTGGCTCGAGCGCCGTGGCCCGAGTCTGAGAAGATGAGGTGCTGCAGTGACTTGGACTCGCGTGTGTTTGTTGTGTGTGTGTTGTGAGCCGAACATGGACACTACTACCTTGGGAGGCGCAGGTAACGAATAGAGATATCGCGTTTTTCCCCGCCCCCCTAACGCTTCTTTCCCTTCCGACCCCCGTTCGAGTCCCCCACGTGAATTAGCGTAATTTCGGCCGAAAAACATCCGTCGTGGGGCCTTCGTCTCTTCCCCAAGGCGCTCGCTTCCGGCTCATCAGCATCGCATCGTGCGGACGGATTGCAGGCGCCGTAATTCTGCCGACGAATAACTGCGAAAGAGTGCGATAATCCGAGTCGAGGCGACCCTTTCAACTCGGGGGGTGTCCGCAAGCTCCTTTTATTACCGCCGCTTATCTTATGTCCCAAAGGCTTATCAAGGTCTCGCGATGTTTTTCTCTCTCATCCTCCGACCTTCTAGCGTATGGGTGCCAAATTGACGGCTGAAGGCTCTGGGAAGGTGCTAATAAGGTGTCTTTGGTCGAGGAGGACTCTTGTTATTAGAAAGCCGGCAAATTCTCTGCTGCTAATCAGCCATTACTGGTCCATAAAGCTGTTGGGGAGTAATGTCGCGAAAAGAAAGGGCTTTGTCGGCGTGGGTGCTGTCGTAAGGAGGAGCTGTCGGACATCGAGCGACTAGGAGAACGGCTAGGAGACCTTGGAGGAAAGTCGCGGACCCCGATCTTGTTGAAAAATATTAATAAACTAGACACCCGCTGGAACGGGAACGCTGTAAACCTCTTCGGAGTGAGGGAAATGGTGTCGCCGTACCACCACCACCGTCGAGCATCAACGTCGAGCCGGTTAGTAGGATATTTAGAGAACCCTTCTGGCGGAACCAGAGACCACCCAAGTAGAAGCCGGGTTGAAATTTTTCAAATAAAAATTCTCGGTTTTGGTTATCGGTCAATGACGCAGTGCTTAAGTAAGGACTGTCGTCCTCGGTAGGTCGTTATTTTACATCGCCGCCTTTATTTTCATTTTCTTCCCTCGAAACTATTGCTCTGACAAGATTTTTCCTTCACTGATTTTGGAACGGTCCACGCCGTAGCTCTAGTTGGAGCGGCGGCGCGGAGGATCCTCGGAGACGGGCGATTTGACAAGAACCCGAGAGGTCAGAGGCTCTCAGGAGGTCTGTCGGAGTTGGGTGAGCGGTGTGGAAGCATCAGGCAGGTAGGGGTCGTCCCGCGTGGTGGGGGCAGAACGTCTACCCTCGGTGACCGCGAGGCAGTGGGGTGCCGCGCCCTAATCGATAAGCAAGCGCCCGGGTGGGTCGGGTCACGTGACATAGATCTCCCTACGCCCCTCCAATCGCGCTTGCCACTCCAATGCCTCTACTCTCGATGGTCCGAGAAAAGATAATAATGAGGAAATGAGTTCGGTGGACGATATCAGGGAATCTAGTCGTCTGCGCTCCACCTCAGCCGTGAAAAGCTCCGGCGAATCGCTTTACGCGGATCGGGTAGCGCTCGTACACGTCGCGCCGTGCTAAAACGCGCTCGAGGAAAATCAATATGCCATAAGAATACGAGTAATAAACTGTGCGACACGCGTCACTCGCTCTTTCTTCATATCCGGGTCGACTGTGGATAAAATTGAGGGCCAGAGTCAAACTCTTATCAGCCGTGATTCCGCTTATTTACTCTCCGGTTAATTTATCCCCATGAATACTATCGTGAGTAAAATTAAGACCATGCGGAAAATTACGAGAAATATCATTCATACCATACTCGGCGTAACTCTGGGAATAGTAAGAACTCAGATCGAGATTGTTTGAAGTTTCCGAGGGGTTTTTGCGTTTCCCGAAGTCAAATTGTCAAAAGTAAGATATCTGGGCCAAGCGTCCTTAAAATATTCATCTGCTGTCGGATGAACACCAACTTCCACTCCGAAGTTAACCTTCCAGTGAAAGATGCCCCTAATACACACTCGGTGCGAATCATGAAAATTGCGCTCTTTTCGCATACTTAAGAAGGGTTGACCTTCCGGCGCATCTAAAACTGTCAAGAAACCATTAAATACTAGAAGAGCATCTACGGAAGACTTCAGCAAAACTCCTAGCAGCGTAGTCTTTCTTAGAACTAGCTAATTCACTGATGGTGAATGGCAAGTCCATTTTACAATTAAGATGTGATTTATTAGCATCGAATTATTCTTGGAAACTGATCCTTCGCGATAATATACCCTTTCTCTGGAATCTTGCTTCTTTTCCTCTTACAATTGTTAGCCAGCTGGAGCTGAATATTTTGAGAGAGCTCATTTCTTCCTTATAGTATACGCTGGCCTAGTGGTCCGAATTTGCGTGGGAAAGATCTCTATAAGATTGTTAAATCTACCTTGGTAAACATTAAATAAAGAATCCTTAAATATATCGAGGTTCAGGATCGAGTAGTAGACTATTTTAATTTCCAATTGAAATTCATTTACTGAGCTCCTCTTTTATAAACGTAAGAAAGAATATCACCACTTCAAAAGTTAACGAGATGGAAAATGGGAACAATTATGATATTCGTCTAAAATTATTTCTCAATGGCATTGGAGCTCTGCTTCAATAAATTGTAGTTACAAAACTATGCAGCTTAAAAATCGTGGAATGACTTCGTTGGACCACATTATGGAAAGATGACAGAAGACCTAGTGAATTTCCTCTATATTTTATTGAGACGAGTAATTTCAGTTAAATAGCCATCAATAAGTAAAGCCCGACCAGTTTTCATTTAGATTTTGGATATGAAAAACGCAAAATTGTTTCATAAAAATTGGTTGATATTCCAATTATTTATTTTTCTTTAGGGCATTTTGAAATGGCGGAAAAAGGATAAATGTACAATTCTAAAATTTTCTATATATATAGAATAATATTAGCTTCGATTCAAACATGAACGTCATTTTTTTAATACGTCAGAAATTGGCGGATGTAATGAATATTATGATTTTATTTTCTTCGTAATTTCAATCAAAGGATTGCTATCGCTTAAGAATAATCCGGCTAAAGAGCTTTATTGTGAGCTACAGCGTTCATCTTCATTCTGATGGAAGGATATAAGCAGCCATTCTTTGTGTTTGATCATCGGATCAGTGCGGCGGAGTTCCTCTTTCAGGATCTGATAATTTAGCTCCCTGGGTTTTATTGGTAAATGTAAGCCCGAAATGCCAATGGGCGTGAAAAAGTAAATGAAGCTGATATTTCAAGTATCATCACAAATTTACCTTAATCTAGCTATAAAGTAGTTATTGTTTGTATGGACATCAGGAAGTTGCCATGAATTTGTAACGAGCTTTGTTGCCGAAATATGAAAGTAATAGTTTTTTTATAATTGCGGAAATGAAATGATTATCATTTCCGAGAGTTCAAGGGTCAAAGTTTTTCAAAATCATAACTTCAAAGTTTGTAACGCACACTGAAATTATTAAGAACGATTTCAAACTTTTGATGGAAGGAGGTTTCTAAAGCTCAGGTTTCAAAGAGGTATATATTATATGATGTTGGTGCATCTATCTCTCTATATTTTAACCCAGTGAAATTTATCGGAGTCTAAAGGTTAGACCTATGATTTTTTTTATTACAGACAAAAATTGCGAGAATCTAGCATTAAGCCCACGTATGAATGCCCCAATTTTTGTGTTGGTATTTCGTGAACTAACACAACTCTAGTCAAAAGATATAGCACGAATATTCGCGAATGTTTTCAACTCTCTATTTCCTTCTCCTTTCAGTTTTATCACTAGCATTTCTTTTACACTTCCATAAACCATCTGAACTTTCTACCCCATGGACATTTTGAGGGTAACAATCAAAAGTATTCTCCAAGATTTGTTTAAGTTTGCGATGTTATACCATAGCATAGTATTTCATTCATTGACGGCCTAATCATTGGACTTATCAAATCCTCTCTCTCGGTTGTAGCCTAGGATGGCACCTTTCCAGCTAGCAGTCAAAAAATTCTGAAGTGGCTAGGAAGAGGTCTACTATGAACTAGTAGAAAGACTCGGAGTTGTCAATTGTCAAGTTTAGTGTAGCAGCTGCTCTTTTCATGAGGAATATTTATGTGCTGGCTTCGTTTCCAAGTCTCAGAATCAAACGAAACCGCAAAAACCATTCAAAGAGAAAACCGAGGCAACAAAACGGCAGCCAAGCTTTAAAAGCTGAGGCAGACGAAAACAAGGAAGTAGAGCTACAAAGAATCGCAAAAACTAACAAAATTTTTGTATTAATCCCTTGTTTATTGTGTTCACTGGTAACATTATAGTTTCTTATCCAGTTTCATTTCCTAAAATC
Organism: Sympetrum striolatum; assembly: GCA_947579665.1. Classification (NCBI taxonomy): domain Eukaryota; kingdom Metazoa; phylum Arthropoda; class Insecta; order Odonata; family Libellulidae; genus Sympetrum; species Sympetrum striolatum. Next base: position 32,632,017 of record OX388352.1, read on the forward strand.
CCGCTGATTAGAATTAATCTTCGATGCGAAATAATTTTTGGAAACCAGACCAAAGCTATTCTCGTTTTGAGGTTTGGTTTAGAGAAGAGGACGATCCAATATTCACAGCAACGATATTCTCTGGGATGCTGTTTTGTCCTCAACCGTTTTAGCTCGTTCGGATTGAATTTTAGGCAAATATTTTAGGCAATGTTGCGGGGCAATATGAGTACAGCCGAGGATTCTTGGCGTTTCACGCTCGGCTTGGAGAAAAACCCGGAGGGAATAGAGCGATTCAAGTACTGCAAGTTGACGTTATGCTTCAGTGAGAGGCGCGACATTTTGTCGGCTGTTATTTTTCCGCAGGTTAGAATCGCGAGCGAAGGACTTTCTTTCGTTGCCATTTTTGGCCGCCTGAGAAGAAAGCAATTTGATTCATGGAGATTATTATTAGGGACTCGTGTTTTTTCGCCCACTGTATCCAATATGATGGACCCCCAACAACGATTCCGAAAATATAACTTTTGTATATTATTTGTGTGGGCTGTCCATTTTTCTTTTGGAAATGTCTGTTTTTAATCCCATTCTAATTTCATATTTAACATAATAGAATTAATTTGGTCCCATTCTGAAGTTCTTCATCACTAAATCCAGTTTAAAAAATGAAAAATGGTAAAGCAATATTCAACGGGATGAATGAGAACTAATCCAATAAAACAAGTTTTGCGTACTATCAGACTGGTAATTATATTTTAAAGTCTGACGTCTCATCCTTATTGTTACGCCACGCATTTTGTCTCGTTTTGAATCCTTCGGTGCTAAAATCCACATCTCTCAACCGAAAATATGAAGAGTGTTATTTTTAGTCTAAGAAATTGGTTCTTCGTTGACGCTTCAACGCAGATAAATGTGTGTACTATTGAAACTCTTTTCGGTATTTATCTCAAGGAATAATATTTATTTTCTCTTTTTAGTGTTACTATTTGTTTAAGTATTAAACAAAAACGAAAAAATAATTATGAGGAATCTGTATTAATATATATTTCTCTTTGGTTTAGCTAAAGTCACCTACCACAAAGTGGCTCAGATTCTTCCGCATAACATTATTGTTGAAAAATGAAAAATACTCATGAAAATTGTGTGATAAACTTTTCCTATTCTTTTTTGTCTTCTTATACTAATGGAAAATTACCTCTGACTTTTGTAGATGTAGTTAATTTGTATTTATTAACTTCTACCTATTCGGAATAAGGGTCAGAGTGGAAGATGAAGGATTTTATTTATGGAATTGTAAAGCTACAACTTTTTGAAAATTTAGATAATTAGTGTGGTTAAACGTGATACATTTTTTCTATAAGGACCCTATAACATAATATAATTGTATTGGTTCACGTTGTCTTCCTTTATGTTTCAGGAGAGTTGTTGAAAAATATGCAAGCTAATGGTGGAAAGGTTAATCTAGATCCAAGTTGTATTACCCAGAATTGAAACTGAGGTTATTACATAGGTATCATTTCAGAATATATCATGACAAAATTCGTGATTACATCTGCTTCTCCAGGGTAGGCTAAACTACAAAGCATAAAACTTGGAGGAAGAAAAACAGAATCAGGTATTTACGTTCATAACAACAATTCTCCTGTCTACAGAATGAAAATATTTGATTCAGGACTTTGGATATCTTCACGATTTAGAATTACGAATTCTTGGCAGAAAATGGGCTTAAAATGATGAGCCAAATCTACGTCAGGCCGTCCCAAAAGTTCAACATCAACATAGAATACCTATCTAAATCGAAGAGATACGACGGTCTTGAGCTTAAATAAAAATAATGAAAGGGAAGGAATCGTATCCTTAGGTGTCTATCGTAGAAGCGTTCGATGCTATCGTCTACCGTTCTTGCGGACTATTCTTAAGTAGGTCTCACTACAAGCCCGCAGCAGGAAGACGCCGGCGGAAAACTGCTTGCAGCGTTACAAATCCAGTGTATAATGAATGAGGGGCTAATTCAATTAAGGTAGGATATTGACTGTTTAATTACAGCAAGAATCTTCTTTGAGTGGGGAGGAATTAAATGAAGAGAGCTAATTCAGTGGAGAAGTACCTTTTTCCTCACTTCTCTCCTCAACAGTATTCATTAGAAGTGCCATATACTTCAGAAAACCGCTTTGAGGTTATTTTTACCTGAAGGAAATGAACATTCTCCAGGGTTCTCTCCAATGTACGTGGCAACAGTTCAATTCTAACAATAAAATTTCCGCTGCTTTCATAATAAGCTGAGTTCCAGCCTTAGTAATTCATTGCGGTGTCTCCAGTATTCTGAGAAATATTTTACCCCTGGATCAAGGGATGTATTTTTAACGCTTGAAAAACACCGCAAGAAGGTGGAGATCTTTTTCACAAGCCGTTTTTAATTTCCCTGGTAGAATATTTCACATCTCAAAAATCACATTCTAACGCAGAAAAGCTATTTTATCTTTCAAGTTTGAGTTGAAATTTGTGAATTTCCTCCATGAGGTACATACATTTTTCCTGCCCAAATTGCACGAGCTGCCGAAGAAACTAAGCCTCTTATTGGGAAGTTGGAGCTGCTTTCTGGCATCAAAGTGAATTTACCTCTTTGGCTACCTGAAGCATCACCGACAGTCAGATGCTTCTCAAAGAGTTGCTATTAGGCTCGAAAGCGACGGAGCAATTTAGTTTGAGTGCTTGCGCGTGATTTGTTCGACGAAGTAAACTTTAGCTCTCGTACAGTAATTAGAAGTGGCGTGCTAGAGACAACGGGAAAATGCGATAGCGAAAATATGGCTAATTATCCTCAAAAGCTTTAAAGTGCCGAGAAGGTTGAGGTTGAATTTTACCTTCGTGATGTGTGATGGAAGGTACTGAGTTTGTTGGAGCGGCAACGTTCTTCCCATCAATGTAATCGAATTATGGTCACTCTGAGTAACGGGCCGGGAACTAAACGAATTATTTGTCGAGATATTGGAATAATCAGTTTGTGCGGAGGTGGCTCCCGATCATGGGATATGACACTTAAATCAATTAGGATCAGGATTGTGTTCCACGGGAATTTAACGAGGTAAATGGGTATCTATTGAGGCGAAGATCTAAGGATGTTACGCCGAAAGGCTTTTCCTCTGGTAGAATTTCGTTGCGAATGAAAAATTATTGTACCTTCCACGCTATGTTTTTACTGACAACCATGCCTAGAGATAACTCAGTAGAGTTAGTAATAACTTAGCGTTCACCGGTCATTAGTAATAACTTAGCGTGGAAACTACAAAGTAATTTTATTTGTTCTCTATGGCAGTTCACCAAGTCAGACAAAATACCTTCTGTTAAATTCGTTGCGGTTAAACACTGCGAGTAAAAATAGAGGAAAGAAAGATCTTCAACTCGATTTATCCGCTCTCATCACTTCCCACTTCTGAAACCTCGTAATTTGTAGTCTTGATCTTGATTTAATGCTTCTAAATACTTAGTCTCACAGCGAAAATTTTGGATTATATTTTAAGAATGGTCATCTTTGATTAAAATACGGCCAATAAGTGCATACGAAATTATAATTGTCATTACATATATACAAATTTTCTCCTGACCTTTATAAATGGTAGTTCCTCTTATTTTACATTTAATAATGGCTTACTCGAAATTTATCGCATGGCTTTCGTACAATATTTTTCGGTCCTCATAACATAAAGCATCTGCATGTTTATGCCTCTGCATACTTCGTGTAATTACCAGACGCACTACTTCAAATTACTTCCTATGCCAGTACCTATTTCTCTTATTTTCATTTACCTATTACCCTCCTTTGCCATGCTATGCGTGAACTTGCTCTTCCTGGTCCATTTTCATATAATTTAACGCTGTTTAACACATAAATTATAAACAAAGAGATTCCAGTTCAAATTTTGTTAGCAAATCCCAGATCACATTGATCAAGGCATGATACCGACGTAATGAAACTGCGTTATCTTATACTCTCTACCTAATGGTAATATAATCTTTACACTTCGTTATTATTAATATCTCTCATTTTAAAATCGGTAAATTAAATAAAAGCAAACACCATTGAAAAGTAGGTATGGGATCCATTTTGCTCTAAAATTTCAATCTTGTCTCTGTGATAAGCTCGTGCGATTGATGTAGCCTTCTAATTAAGGTCGATGCGAATGATACTTGATAGAAAATAATGGACAGAGTAACATTAGACTTCATATAGCAGCTCTCAGGGATAGGTTTGCTTTTCCTAAAAGCTTACAATGGGACACTCGAAAAGAGGTCAAAAGGGCAATGACCTCCACTAATGGCTAACTTGCTCCTATCAATCGATAAATTGTAGAAAATAGGTCACTTATTAGGGATTTGCGAAACGGCCACCTGCAATTATGTGGGCAGACTGCGTCGAAATTTTTGCACACATGGGCGGATTGCTCCTGAAAGCCAGTCCATCGCCTCCGGAATACCGTTTTTTTATTTTTCACGCATACATCGAGATAACTTAAAGTGCATTAAGCTGCAGTGACATGATGAGGAACTGACATTAATCGAACACGTCCATTGAGAATGGCCCGCGGAATTGATGGAAGAGGATTTTCCTAAGCAAAATAGACAGCATTCGCGCATGGGCAGAGAAATAGGAATTACGTGGAGAGGAAACCAAATTGATCCTCAAGGTTTGACATCACATGAATGCTGAGATATGGAGGGGAGGGAATAATAGAGAGGTATGGTAATTATTAGAAAGCTTTGTCATGTCGGGGAAGTAAAATCTCCGCCTCCGTGGAATCCGAATAAATGTAATTAATACAAATGTTCTGCCTCAGAAAAGTATAGCCTTCAAAGAACGTAGCGTACATCCTCTAATTTAAAATAGAATATTTGTACTTAAGAGTTAGAGTGAATCTCAAAATTTCTGCTACTTAATTAGTTTCGAATTAGTATTCGGTGCCTTACAATCCTCGATTTATTCTTTCAAACTAATATTATAATAACTAGGATAAAGTAATGAATTTTTCAATTCGCTAGAAATTTAAATTTTTTTCCTTGTGGAGAATTTTAATTAGATTACGATCAAAAGATGAGCATTGCAATGCAAGGCATTTCTCCAAACTCGCGATAAAGAAATTCTCTGTGAAATAAGATTTCTGAGGGAGGTAATTCAAGTAATGAATTTTTCAACGAACGATCCAAGTAGTATTACGAAAAGGACATGTTGAAACGTAGTGAAGCAGAAATCACTTTTGAGATTCTGAAGTATTTTTTCGTCACATTAAGGAATAATATGACGAATTTTTCTCGAGCTATTTGTAAAAGTTATGATTCTCATCTTCTCTAAAGGAAAGCGGCGTGTTATTAATCAAACTTGATATTTTTATTTGTCTTACAAGATAAAGAAGAAGATAAAGATTAACAAGTAATATATGGACCATCAGATTTCAATTTATGTGTGACTATTATTTATTTATAAAATCAATGGAATATAGTAGACTTGACTACGTGGAATTCCATAGAAATAAATTGAAGAAATAAATTTTTCACTTGTACTATTTTGAGTGGTAGTGAATCTCAAAGTTTCTGCCGCGTAATTAGTTTTAAATTAGTATAAGGTAGGCTTAACTACGTGGAATTCCATAAAAATAAATTGAAGAAATAAAATTTTCACTTATACTATTTTCCACCGTATATTTTACACATAAGTTTAACTTCTTGCTACCTGAAGATGTAAGCTATCTTGAGAAACTGGTCGTGTGTAAAATATACGGTGGAAAATAGTACGAGTGAAACTTTTATTTCTTCAATTTATTATTAATTTATGACATTGATCTTGGAAAATAATGTAGCTTCAATACATAAATTTACAATCCTGTTAGTATAGTGGACATTAATCCTAGTAATCTCCTCCAAATGTTAGTTTATTATTAGTTTAGTTATTATAAAGTTTATCCCTGGCAGGAATTTCAAAAAGATGCCATCGAGCCGTAATGTCTTTTTTCTGAAGAAATCCAATCGCTCGTTATGAATACGTAAATTAAACCTTTTCTAAAATAATCTGATTGACCTTCAGTGTGATACTTTACAAATTACTGTAGTCTATATTAGAATACAGCAACAGAAAAAACTGCTCTCTTTTAAACAAGCCGGTGAAATTCCTGCAGTTATTATATATAGTCGACAGTTTCCGAGTTTATGCTTTCATATAGTTTTTCTCAATATATACTTTGAATTTCGATACTTTTATATGCTAAGTGAAAGAATTTTTCCAATCGTTCAAAACTAAAAGTCAACTTTTCTTTCAAATTTCTTCCCCTTTTTTGCAATGTCTTTTGAGTAAGCCTACAAATATTTTACATTTTATCTTCCTGAAAATTCTGCTCAAAATAGATTTAAAAAACTGTGGTTTTAAGTTATTTGTTCCAAAAATCCATCTATCAACCATCCATTTCATATATTCCACTTGTTTCGAGTTAGAGGAAGAAGCGGAACAATTAACTTCCTCCTTTATTTACTATGCAGCTCGCAGAAGTTTTGCCAATCAGTTACATGCATATCTCCGTCACAATTCACGATTAAATGCATTCTTCTCCAAGAAAATTTACGGCGCACGCTACATTCACGGGGCTCATTGTCTATCCTTCCTCCCATTTCACAGCAACTACCTCGATTATATCGAGTATACGAAAGTTTGTTTTGATATGAAAGTTTACTCGAGAAAGGGAGCTCAATTCATTCGGCGTTCAACTCCGCTTGGATTCAAAATTACTACCGTCTATTTCAGATAGTGTCACGGCAAGGTTCTGCACGCAAAGATCATGTGCTCCATACTCGAATGGTAGTAATATTTCATTTACTGCGATCGACCGAACCGTTTTAACGACCTCAACGGCCTGCGAGCGTTCGTGTAATTACGTACGTTGTCGACTTCGGTGGCATAAGGTTAGCGTGCTAACCCGCCTACTCTGATGTCAACGGTAGAAATCTTGGTGGAAGCATGGTTGTTTTCGTTCCTTCGTCATCAAGGAAAATTGTAGGTCGTCTTGCAAGACTAAAATCCACCCAACAAGTACTCGATGTTTATTTCCTAACAAGTGACGAGGTGACTCAAACATTGGGATCATTAAATATTAAGAACTCCGTAAGAAAACGATTTACTAAACCACACAGTATTACTTTTATAAAACACACAGTAAATACTGTGTGGTTTAGTGAAACGTTTTCTTATGGAGTTCTTGTTTATTAATAATTACCACAACGTTACGCCTGATTCTGTATCATTCATTAAATATTATTCCATAATTAGCGATGTTTTGACGTTTTTAAACTTCTATCCTCAGGAGTAAATAAATCATGTTTTTTCATAATTTTCAACATCATTTACTCCACTCTTAGTTCCGTTTTTAGACCTTCTATCTTTGATCCAACGTAAGAGGAAATCTTTATGTCTTTGATCCAACGTAAGAGGAAAAATTAGATCTATTTAATAATTTTTCATCGACTTCTATAAAGTTTCATTTCTGTTTGACTACAAATTAGTATCATCCTGCGATTTGTACATGCATACAGTGTACCTGGAATTTTCAGTATTATAAGCTGATGGTAACTAATTCTCATTTGTGGATAAATTCCTCACCTCTTTGGCCCATTTGCGATATGCTGCCAAATGTAATGTGAAGCATGTGACTGCGTAATTTTAGATTTAATTTCTCTGTTGTCGGTGGAATTATCTATATATTTGCGTATTTATAAAATCTTATTAAAATGGGAACAATCGATAAAGCATTGCATAGCATAGCGCTTTATCATAATTATGAAGGATTATCAATCAGGAAATCGGTTTCTTGCGGAATACAAACCATTCTATTCCTTGAAAATCATTCTGTCATATTTCTTCAAATAAAAACGTAGCACCAATTTATTCTCGTAGAAATTTCAACCATTCCCTCAAACACCGTTTTCAGGAGACAACGAAGCATGGTCCTTCACCAGACAGAATCTTACCAAACGCGTAGTGACCACAATCATCCTCACCAGTGTTTTTTCTTACGATAATATTTTTTTAAAAACAGTTCTTTCTTAGTTTTTCGTTGCATTACAATGTAAAACGTAATTACTTCCTGAAAAATACACTCTTATCAAATAAAGTGACACCTTTAATAATAATATTAATCTTAATCACGCGAAATTCATTTGAATATTGCAAATTATTTAATTTGGTAATTTTTGTACAATGAATTTCTATCTAGATTTCTTCTATTTCTATATGTCTCAAAATTACGAAGAGACTTCACCAAATTTTTACTAGCCTCTTTCGAGAATAGTATATTTTAAACTTTTTGAGATAGTTTAAATTTGGTATTTATACGCATGTGTCACATGAGGTTACATTTAAAGAAATGATCTATAATAATGAGACACTGTTTCTTCAGTTTCAGTTGAAAGTAACAAATTCATATTCATTCATCAATTTGTTTACAAACTTTAATCCTTTTTAATCATTTCGCTCCGTCTCACATCTAGTTTTCGTGACCACCGAGGAATGATCTTGAAGGCACGCCATTCCATGTCAAATATTTGTTTTTGTTTACTTTTCTTCGTCATTTTGCAAGCCGTAAAATTTATGTTCGGCTTTTCGAGCTCATAAGCCCTGTAAAGCAACATCCAGCATATTTGGCCGCTAGTTACAGAAGAAAGAGAAACAAGGAAGCACAGAAAACCAGGACAAAAATTCATTTCTTTGAACTCGAAAAATGCCCCTAGTTTTGTGGGTAGTGCAGAAGCAAGTAACCTATTCATCGAATATCAGACCTGCATGTAGCCACTTCATCAAGGCAGTTCAGCCACGTTATAGTAGAACTTTTTCGCCCTTTTTGCTAGTATCGAGTCGAATGAATTCCCTTCCTTCAAAGGAAGGGATTTAGTTTTCTTTGGAATGTTAAACCATTGCTGTAAATTAAGTTTGTTTTGAAAAGTGAGTAAAATTTTGTTAGTACCGGGCATGTAAGAGGAAAACTCAGTTTCATTATGCTGGTAGATATTACTTCTTAGACTACAGAAGAATTTGCGATGGAACTTGGTAAGGTTTGGTTCGATAAAGGGCACCGGAAATAAAAAACTTTCGCGTCATCAGATGACGTAGACCAATCTTTCTTATTCCACGCACGCCCATTATCTTTCCTGAAATATTCATATGCAGCGGAAAGCGTTATCTAGTATAGAAGTATTAATCGAATCCAACATCATTACGAAAAATGAAACTTTGAGAGAAGGCCCATTCGAGTAGATTATCATTAGGGAAAGTGATATTCCAGGAAAGAATCCCTCGGGAATCAGCTTACAGTCGTTTCCTTTTCCAAAAGATATTCTCCTTCGGAAAATGAAATCCGCAGTCTCGTTATGATTTTGGTCTGAATACATTATTTCAGCAAGGGATCCACTTACTTGAATTATTTCCTGGCAAAGGAACAACGTTCATTCACCATATTCCAGTGAATTAAATACTTTTTTTTGTCATTAGATGCTATTTGAGAAACATCTTTAATTTACTTTCGTCTGAGTTTTGTTCATAACTGTGATAATATGAAAGAAACAGAATTAAATGTTATGGAAAATAATAATGTTTTCCTCCTTTATTCCTCGTAGAATTCTATTTGTTGTACTTGGTTTTGCACGTGTACGCCTACTGCTTCGCTTTGCTCATTGAGGAAAGCAAAGGCAAAGTACCTCAGCCCTCATATTGCCGACAATGCCTCATACTGTCTCTAAAGCTTTTGATACATAATGGAGGAGGAGATTCAACCAGCCCGCGGGCTGATTTTACGCAGACTTTCGACAGACAGACAGAATAAAGCAAGACGAGCCTATTGTTTCCTTCATCTACATCTATATATGCAGGTCCCCTTTCGGCGAGTGAAAAATATGGGGGAATTTCCTTTGGATGTATGGTATGTTATACGTAGGAAGAAATATCGCATTGAGAAGTTGAAGATTAAAGAGTAGGAACCTTACTCAAATCATAATTTCGAATCAGAATCGCAGAAAGAAAGTAGTTAATAGCAGAAGATTGCTAGAGGTTAAAAAATCTCCAATAGCCGTCTTTGTCGGCGTTCCTCTCCGATGCGCATTGCGAAAGCAAATTTTTCTTGTTCAGGATTATTATTAAAGTGCGGTGCCTCTCTTGTTTTCTCAGAACACCAATGAATTAGACGAGGAACGCCGACAAAGACGGCTATTTGGATTTTTAACCTCTAGTTCTTTCACATCCGTGTTCCAAATTTTCTTCCTTTACAGCAGAATATTGCTTGTCTTGCCGATTTTAATTTGTCTGTATACCATATTTTCACTTTGCACTGAATGCATGAATTTCTCATCCTTAGCAAAGTTGTTGAGTATTCTCATTGCTTGTGGCTTTCCTCTAATTAACTCAAGTGGATACCACATCTATAGCCCTCAGCCTACGTGTGGTTGTAACATAAATGAAAAATGCGATCACTTTATTCGTAATGCCACAAAAAAGTCCTAAAATCCGAAATATAGAACATAGAGTATAGTCAAAGGGCAACTGTCTTTAAGTCTAGTTAATTAAAGTCCTCGATATTCTGATGGTGTTTATGGGTTCTTGTTTGTAAGTTCCGCATTCTGCTGAGCGAAATACGTACTTTGACGCGTAATCATCTCAATCTAGTCGTTGCTGGAGCGCGGTACGCCGCACACCGCACCACTACTACGCCGGGTGCGGGTTTACTCCCGATCCGTCCTTGTTTCCACTGGAGATAAAGGTGATAAATACATCAAACTGACTATGTTTCTTACATGAAAATACTAGAGCTGCTAAAATACTGCAAGTTACGCATAAGATATTACCACCATTCTAATAAAAATGTAATTAGGTATTTAGTTAATCAATGCAATTTTATTATTATTAAGATCTCTGATTTAAATTCCTATATAAAATTTGAAAATGGTATCTCAAGAACATTTTTCCCATGAATATCTCGGTACATTGTCTTTCTCTAAATTAAAAAAAGCTCTTTTAAACTCAAGAATTTACTAGATAATAATAGCTAAAAATTAAGATCTTTGGCTGATTTTTGTAAAGAAAGGAGAACCAGTATGGAGGACAATAATGATTAAACGACTTGATTTTAGGGTGACATTGAGACTTACAGGTCTCTTCTTACATATAATTCCATGGAATTAAATATTTAAAGAAAGAGCTTGGTATAAGAAAAAAGACAAGGCAAACATTGGTAAATGCTTTCTAAATTTACAGAAAATAACCGAATTGGGCTCCTCGATAGTCATGTGGACAGCGCGTTTGCCTTTGGTGAAAGCGGTCCCGGGTTCGAATCCCGGTGGGAGCCAATGTGCGAAATGACCTAAGCTGTCGAAGCACTTTTAACAATACTACTACTACCAATAACCGAAGTTTGCATTTAGGAAAAAGTAAAAACCCTGCTGGAAAACACCCAGAGATTCATTTACTGTTTAAATTATAGAGATTCGTGTACTGTCTACTGCTTCCATGACACGTTTTCACTTCCTCCATGACTGCGATGAAAGATTTGAAGAAAACTCACGCTTGTAATATTGTATATTGGAATCCATGAGGGCTACCGGATAGCCAAGTGGGCAGCGCATCCTGCTTTGATGGAAACTGTTCGATTCCCGGTGAGAGCCCATGTGCTAAATGACCTGTCTAAGCACTTTCAACTATACCACTTCTGAAATTCATGAATCCACAGAAAATATTTCCTACCCCTGAAAGTTAGACATTCAAGCATTCACGATACGTATTGAAATTGCCTGAATTTCACGGCTGTTTTTCGGGCTACCTCGAAAATCATCAAAATCATTGAAATTAATTTTTTCTAAGGTTTCAATAAAATTTCTCATAAATAAATAAAGAGAAATAAATTTGTAACAGTTTAGCCGTTATTATTACGAGGATTTAATGTCAATGCAATCTCTTCTTCAGCTAGCTCGGATTTCATGCTGACAATAGCTGTTAGTGCTTTGGACCGAGTTTTCATTTTTCGTCTCACAGTTTATTATGCATAGGAAAAAAATTCCCTCACCATTGGCATGCGTCCCAAGTAGACACATTGCAAGTTCCAGCAAATTTTCAAGGTTGTGCTTTGGCACGAAACCAGTTTCCGTTTTTCTGAAAATTTGCATCCGTCCTTCAGCAGTCATCGATTCTTCGAATTTTTTCTCACGATGAGTATTTGAGTGATTAGTTTCCATGAATAGACGCTTTCGTCAATGCTCGTGTTTATTCAACCACTTCAAACAGCTGCCACCTATAAATACTTCATGTCTATCATGGAAGAAATCTTTGTCCCGTGTGGTTTGAAAAAGTATCCTTCTCCAAAAGACAGTGAACATGAAAATGGACGGCCATTGAAAATAGAGGTATATTTCTAAAATTATTTTTCTTCTGTTAACATTGTTTTACATCTAATTGAGCTGAAGTCAAACTTACTCGTCTCTGTCAAACTAAACTTTCTTGAAGTTAACATGGAATAACAACTTACAATTGAATGGATTCCACGTAAAATATAATGCGCATATATTTACAGATTTCACAAGCTACCAACGCATTAAAATGTTTACCGGATTCATGAAAACATAAATCTGTTAACTAAGAAAAAACTGCATACTCATTGGATTTCTATGATAATGGTCATTCAGTTTCTTCCATTACGGTTACTAACTTAATATTATTGATTCTTCAGAGGTTTGGAACCCGATAAATATCTCAGTACATTTCTTTGTTGAATAGAATGCTTAAGCTTCTATGAAGACCTATCGGCCTATATTCCACATACATTCCTTTGGCAGTTGGGTACGCGTTGTATTTCACCTCAAAATGCAACAAAGTTTCTATCTATTTCTTCAAATTTCTCTCATTTTCGACTCAAAAATTATATCCTACGACAAAAAATATTCTTTATTCTGTTCTGTTATCCTTTGATATTGGTCTCGATATCTCAGGACTATTATTTCTAGTTTGGTGTTTCAAAAGAATCAAAGTGTGCGATAAATAGAGCCTTATTTTCTGTTTGGGTACTCTTTGACTCGCCTGGGTTCTATTGAGTGAGTGTGCAGGAGTGGGCACAAACTGTTGCCGATTTCAAAATTTATGAAAGAAAGCTAGGAAGGAAAACAGCTCGAGAAAGATCGTAGAATAACGTATTTAGAAGACACGTGGCCCTTCCGGACACGTGCACCCACAGGAGATGGTTGAAGGAGCCAACCCCGCGCTATGAAAAGGCCTTCCTTTCAGTCTGCATCCGGAGTGGAAAGAAATATTCCATTCATGTGTAAAGCGTGTTGAAGACAAAGGAACTTGCTTACGGGATTCTCTAATCAAAATGCCTTCTATATTTTCGTTTCTCTGGAAACGTATGTTTTGTTATCGATCATCGAAAGGGCGTTGGAGTGATTTGTTTCTCCAAAGAGAACACCGCGACCTATCCTATCCAGTGATTATCCAAAGGATTTATCCGATATTATCGACGTTAAGACAACGCCTCGAGCACTGCGTTCCGCATCAAACCGCAAGTGCCAACCGGAAATGGAAAAGACTGAAAATATCTTTACTCGAAGATGGCGCGTGATTAGGCGGGAAATCCCAGTCAAGCCTTCAGGAAAAGGATTGAAATAAATTTCACACCGTTTCTTCAAAGTCAGCTATCTTTGCATCAGTCAGGAAAATATTTTAAGGTTCTCAGAGGTAGGCACTGTTAATGCGATGATTGCTTACGTCATTCGACGGATTCTAATCAGCTGTATCTCAAACCCTTTGCCTTTGATCTCTTTTTCTTCATTACGTCCTGACGTCATGGGTTCAACGATGCTTAGCGTGTCTGTATTCGGGAGATAGCGTGTTCGGCTTCGACATGGCTGTATCGTAACAAAACCCTTAACTTCCCTCACCGATTTTCCGAGTATAAATAAGATGTATACCTAAACTGGATCTTTTTTGCGATAGGGGTACTCGAGCGGTCTTTCATGCTGCCTGGGGCGACTTTTATATTGCCCGCACCGGCTACATTGAACCCTGAGATTAGGATTTAAATTATAGATGGAATGTTTAATTGACACTCGAGAGCACCATCATTATCCACCTGAAGGATAGCTGCGTTCCCCTCAATGTTTCTTCTTAGACTCAGACAATGGAGCAGTCGCACAGCGTTGCCTGAGGGTTTCCTTCACGTTTTGTAGGGAAGATGAGAAATTCTGCGAAGTAATTTGCCCTTAAATCGGAAATCGAAAAAGGTGAGCCCTTTTTCGTTAGATGCTCTTTAATATGAGTCTGTTTTAATACTTTGAATACCTTTTGTCCTTCTTCATGTTGGTATGGAACCTTGATAGGAGTCACTCTTATCTTCTGACATTGTAACTATTGCACATCTGTCCGTTAATTGTATGAAATACATTTCGTTACAAAATCAAAGCACTACTTTAGTTAAATAGACACTATTACTTATAACGTATATTAGATATTAGCTAGACGATAATTGCTCATCTGAAAATAATTCTTTTTGACTAATTTAAAATCTTTCTGCATTTAGTTTACGTGAAGAAATACCCGTCAAATCGTCAAAATATTTCGTAGGACATTGTTCCTTACGGCGTATCGTTTTATTAATGTGTATTTCTCTCCTAATGATCACAGTATACATTAAATATTGCAGTACAAATAGAAGTGACATTTTTTCAGCGTGTCATTATTCTACAAAACAATGTAAAACTCTTAATGAGAACTTACGCTGAAAAATGTATCATCATGAACTCTGACATTATGGGCATTAACAATATTAGCGATTGGCAACTACCTGTGCTGATCGATTCTGATTCTAATTGTTAATCTAGAACATACATTTAAATTTAAATAATTAATGTTGGAACCAATGAAATTTTCTAATTGGTTTACTTGAGAATGGTTCCTGGGTTATTAAGTAGTGCACGTTTTTAACAGGTTGTTGGATAGGATCCGGGTCTGCCTGAGCCTCTGATTTATAATGGTCTAAATAAATCACTGGTGACTTATATGCACAACTCATGCGTTTAATATGAAGATTTTAAAAATGGAATTGATGTTGAACATGGTTGAACCAGAACACGATTAAATATACGAGCAACATCATCTTATAATAGCTTCGATCTCCCTATTTGTCTGAAATGGTGCATTAAAATATTTATTTTTGAGGCTGTTCAGACGACACTATATAAATGTTGTTTAATCCGATATTAGTAGCATTCCTCCACATGTGCATGTATCAATATATAAGAATAAAAGGAAAAAAATATAAACATATATTAGAAAATATTTATTTCCTTTTCCCTAGAAAATATTTATATATTTTTTCATAAATAATCAAATGATAACAGATCGCAGTAACAATTAAAAAAACTACAGCGCTAATAGAAACCAAAATCCTTTTCAGCTCGTCATTATTCCAGGAAACAATGTAAGAAATTTTAGTAAGAAATACGAGTTCTGACATCAATTAGCGTAAGAATATAAACAAGCGGCAATTATGTACGCTGATTGACTCTGATTTTAATTTATAACTGCATCCTAATACATATAGGCATACAGACACATACATAAGATCAGTAATAACGATAATGGAGGAGCAGCTACAAGTCTCCGGAACTGTTATTTCCGCTCTCGTGATCTACGCTGCCCCAGAGGTCATACAGCCGATTAAGGAGTTTTCCAGCCCTTTATCTCTTTTGAGAAGAAAAGAGCAACCCTGTCTCTCCGAGCGAGTTCCTTCAAATCGTGCTCTTCGCTCCGCGATTATTAAAATAGGAACTGGAATGCTCTGAAGGCCCACCTCCCGCTCGCCTATATTTAACCACGGGCGTTCCACTTCTGAGGAAAGTGGGGAGTGGGGATCTTCGACGGTGCTGCTGTCCGAACGGTGGTCGGCCTCACGGAAATGCTCGGCCGGGTCGCCTTCCAAAGCGACGCCCACGTTCCCGTCACTTAGCATGACCTCGAGGCAGCGGATTCGCATCCTTTGGGCAATGAATCATTCGAAAGAAAGAACTAAGAGCGGGACGCTTTTAAAAAGAGTCGTCCCCTTTTACCCCGTTGGGTTGCAATGTTAGGCCAAGAGCCGAGATCGTATTTCTCTCCCGGCGGAATTGTATAAAACCCTACATCTTCCGCTAGAGCCTTTTTGCGAATCATAAACCTATTTTCCTTTCGGATCGCGAGTTCGGCGTTGATCGATGAGAGGGCCAAGGGGACCGTAGCCTCCGGGCAAACCCTCTCAATATCGCTTGCCGAAAGCGAATAAAATTTTAAAAGGGAAAATTTTTCGTCTCCGCGAGATTCACAACTCGGAGACGAGGGCTTTTGAGGGCTCATAGTTCACAGTAACAACATAAAATATTTAAAAAAGGAGCTTTTCTTTTTACCTCTCACTCCTTTGTATTCGGATTTAGCATTCGCGCAACAGCTACGCTCTTCAGCAAGTGAAGAATAGAGAGGTACTAAGGAAGTAATGAGAACACCGAGGTTTTATGAATAATGGGATATTCTGGGAAAATAAGGCAACACCCTGGCGTTCACTTTAAAGATTTTAGTGGCGTGGAAAAAAAGGTTCGTTACAAACCGAGATCGGTTCCACTCGAGATTCCTTGAGTTTCAACCCCAGCTCAAGGGGTTTTTACGCGAAGACCTTGTATCCTAATACTAAGATATCGATCTACTCCTCAATGAATGCTGATTTAAAAGAATGAAAATGATGTACGTAGCGGGGAATAACACCACTGAAATTAGCGGCAATTACCGGAAGGAAAAAGGTCGTTTTAGAGATCGGTTCATCGGACAGTCATCTTACAACGAAGTTAGTCACTCGTACAATTTTAGTGCGCATGTCATAGATTCTCTCTGCATATCTCTAGATCCCGTTTCCCCTCTTCTTGTTGGAGAAGCTCCATTCTTCTTGGGGTTTTCTGAGTGAAGATTTGCCCTGTTACCGTTCCTTAATGGAATTAATATTTCTAATTTGTCTTTTGGTACATAATGTAGAAAAGTTTTCTTTTATTTACTGCTTCCTTGTTCTTGTCTTGTTCTTAGCTATGATACGAAATTCAACGTGATGCGAATCATGCTGATTTATGAAATGCATGTCGTTCGTCTTTTATTGAATGATATTATTTATTAGGTCATCCTGATGCACTTATGCGGGCGTTTTTAACTCGGGGCATATCTTCTCGGTGAGAAAAGCTAAAGCGAACTCCTTCACACTTCGTCTTGCAGAGTAAGCTCGTTTCTCTCTCGAAGGCACTTAGCATCGAAGAGCAGAAGTTGAACTTCAAACCGGAATGAATACTTTACATTCAAAAGACTTTTTTATCATTCCATTCGCCCGCATATGGAAATATGTACGAACAAACCATACATTCTCTGTAGCTAAGGATTAGCTATCATGTTAAAGTATCGCATTCAAAGATACTAACAGAAATGACTTGACAAAAATTACGAATTGGTATTATCCAGCTGTATTTTTGTTAATTAAGACCAGCTTTGACTACCTGAATGGTCTCAATTAGGTTAATTATTTTTCTATTAAATAACTGATAAAGGAGGTTGGCTTTTTAAAAGTGAAGAGAGAACTAAAAATTGAATTTTCGAGTTATATATTATTAATTCCATTCCTCGACGAACTCCCGAATCATATATTTTCTAATAACACGATTTTGTTAAACTGAAAAGATTTGGTAATTGAAATGTTTATTAATGTTATATCATGTTGTATTTGTTACAACAGAAAATGTGAATTAATACTCTATCTATAAACATATATCTCATTTCCAATTTCTAATAAGACATTTATCGTATTAAAGGAAATTCAGTTCCTTTCCTTTTTTAAGATCGTTCTCGTTCTCCATCCAGTTTTATGGAGCAAAACTGATGCTCGTAAAAGTTATCAAAATCTTCCCACCCTTGAACGACTTTATTAGCCGCCATACTAAACTTTCGGTTCCCTTGGGAGGTTCTTAACCAGCCCAGGCTCGAAAATTTTGTTTTTTTTGTAAACTGTATCGACAATTATCTGGGGTAGAATGAAGATATTTTCCGTCTGAGCTGTTTCCCCAAACAGGAAGAGGGGGACTGCAGAGATGTTCATCCTTTACCCTGGGAAACATCCATCCCCTTTAACCTCTATCGATTAACTTAATTATTAGGAATGTTGCTCTTATTCGCTGCATTGTTTTCTCGAAAGTTTTGAGAAAACGTTCCAGTGTCAACAGTTTCTTGTGCAAAAATTAATCGTCTAATGTCGCTTATTGTCGTTATATTTAAGCATTCATAAATTGAAAGTTTAATTTAATATATGAATCCTTCATGGAAAGCTTTTAATTATCTAATGGGTCACAGTAATTTTGCATCATTTATACGATGTATGACGAATGATGACCTCATGACTCTCTTTGCTATTAAGGAAAGCTTTTACATGCGAACTTCCATTTTACTTTACCTCATCGCTGGATCTCCTTCTCCGAAATTAAAAAGTGATGATCTGTAGAAGAGTTAATTCTACCGAAAATTTAATACTGCTATGATCTGCTGAAGAATTGCTCTAGGTGTTGGATATTTCATTAAAAGAAGCCGGCTAAATTCTCTAATTCTCTCTATCTTTGTATATCAGAGTAATGCATTTGTAATGAGGGAATTCATCCGAATATTAATCTTGACTGAGCCTAAAAAAATATTCCCAAAGGTAGCTTCATTTATCATTAATACCTCATAAAAAACGTATTTTTTTTCGCCCAAGAGCGAATATTCTTTTCCTAAAAGACTTCTTCAGTAGACAACATATCTCGTGTTCTCCTGAAAACAGCATCACTAGGCACATATAATTAGGTTATATACTTAAGAGCTAGGACGAATTGATTAAATAACGTTGACTCATTAATTACCTAAATATAATGAAAGCAATTATGGAAATAAATGTCACACCCTTGGCATATTCCGCATTTTTGCCAGTGCTATTGGAAAAGTAAAGCTCGTTTTCTGAAGGTTTAAGCAAGCCTCTTATACAGATCAGAGTAACTTTTCTTACTTCCAATTCAACGTAACATTTTTCTCTAGTACTTGCTTTCCCAATATAATTCGAACGCTCATTTCAGCAAGATCGTTTTCTTATTTTTCTGAGGAAATTCTCCGGCGGGTATTATCGATTTTGCAGTCCTCAAATTTTGCTCGTAATTTTCTCATGGAACTGCAGAAGTGAGATGAAAATATTTTTACTTGTTGCTCAATGTTGTTCAATTTTATCGTCTTAGGAGACTAAAATGTTTTAGAATTTTACCTTAATCGAAATACGCCTTCGTATTTGGCCAATAATTTATTCTTTATTTTATTACGGTCGTTGGAGTTATAAGGGTCTCGTGTCTGTGGGAACGTTTTAAAATACGCAAATTATTCAAAAATGTGTGTATGCTACTGTGTCACCCGTCCTTCCGTGCCCTTTGATTTATGCAGTCGATTAATTTGCATTTTTCAAAGAGGCTGCTTTACAACTACTCCCTCTCCTGTCTGTCAGCTGATTTTAACTTCAATACCTTCACCAAAAGCCATGAAAATGGAATGATGCTTACCGGGCTATAATAGAAGGGAGAGACTATGCCTGTGCTCTACCCACTAAGCCATGACAATACACAGTCGCCCAAAGGATATAATATTTCATAGAACTCAATCTGGAACGTCCATGATGATTTCAAATAAATATCCTTCCTTCCATTCATCGTTAGCTTCCAAATATGACTATGAATTACTTCAAATTATAATTACGAATAAGCCTTGAACGAGATCTACACAAAAGTGAAAGAAGCGCAAATATTCCGTACCCTGTTTCGAAACACAAACAAAAATTATTCTAGCCATAAAGAGTTGGTTTGCGAGCAGAAGAAAATTATCTTCATAATAACTTAAACCATATAGTCCGTTGAGACTTATATCAATATTAATACAAATCTCTAGAATATGAAGCTTACCTCCCATTTACATTTTTGTTCTAAATGTTACTAAATAATCGTATCTTTACTTATCGATGTTTATTTAAGTATTACATAGATATTAATGCGTCTCGTTAATATTAATATCTATATTATATGGTAATTACAATGTTCTATTCCCATGTTAATCATTTATTAATTTTTTCCCATGTATTCTGCGATACTCCAGAAGGGTTTATATTGGGCTATGAAGATTAGAATAATAATAGGTAATCACAATATTCTAATCCACAATAATTATGAATTAGTTTTTCCCATTTATACTGCGACTCTACAGAAGGGTTTTTGTTGGGCGATACAGAACTCATACCTTCATTTGGAGGACAATTAACCAGGGTAAAAAACTATGAACTGTAATAATGCAAATTTCTATCGTGGAATATCTCCGGCAAATCACTCTGAAAATTACTCCGCATTGAGCCCTTTCGAAGCTAAGATAAATTAATGAATTTTCAACTCACGAAAAACAAAACGCTCGGCGAGCTATTTTCACCTGTGCCTGAGTGGTGCTCTCCAATTTCTCAAAAGGAAAGAAAATTCATCCTCCTCTCGGTAATTGTCTCCTTCCTAATGAAAGCATACACGAGACATCTCCGCTCGGCTTAAAAAAGCGGAAATTTAATCGCGGAACTACCCCAGTTCTAAAAGCCTCTTGGAGAGTTCCAAAATCACATTTCCCCGTATTCACTCTCTCTCAGCCGTTCCCTTTACCACGGGAAACGGAACACAGGAAGGCTCGTGTAAGAGACCGTGCATTTCCGTGGGAAATCGATAAGAGCAGCCGCTTTCGATGAAGCAAATGGAAGTAGGAACGGAGACGGTCGTATGTGCTGCGCCTCTGAAAGAAATCGTCTCTGGAAATTTCCTCCAAAGCTGCGCTTTGCGACTAGTGTGCCACGGACGTAGAGGACACCACGCAACCCTTACTTTTTAATTTCACGCTCCCCGTAACCCTCGGCGTATAATTGTCCGATAAGAGTCACGCATTATGGCATGTTGATAAAGACCTTAGAACCGGCCTCGTAAAAGTGATCCGCTAATAACAATACTGTGAACTGTTGGTGTAAGTTTATCAAGTTAAAGTAAAGGCGGCGTCTTCTGATTAAACCCGGCGATTCTCAACGGCTGCTCCCTGAAGACCAAATTAGCAGTCAATGAGCAAATGAGTTTTAAAGATGATTTTGTAATTTATATGCGAACTGCTGGATATCCGTCTAATCGTAATTCCTTCCATTCCTTAATTGAAGGCTTTTTAACCATCTTATATAGGTACTAAACAGCTTCCATCTATTCCTTTTAAGTCTTCGAGGAAGCTGAGTCCATTATTGATGAGATTATCATTCCGGACTTCTTAATACGAAAGCTCAATAAGACGGGAGAACCATGCGGCAAAGGAATGCGTAATATGATCAAATTCAATACCGAGGAGGATTTTTTCTGAGGATTAAAAGGAGAATGAAGTAAATATCAGGAATAAAGTTTTTTTGTCTGTTTAATCGGAATATTATTCGATTAAAAAAGCTGCAGCAAAATTTTGGGCGATGCGAAAAACCTGCGTCATAACATAATAGAATTATTCTTCAAACATCGATGAAAATTTGAAGTCTATTACATTACAGTGTCAAAAAGTTGCAAAAATATATTCATCGATATTTTAATGTCCTCCCCCTTCGTCTGTTTTTACGCTAAATAAGTTGTCACGGTCGGAAAAATTGCCCCATTCCGTGGGTGCAAGAGTGACCTAACGCTTTAATTGTGTTTATTATGTAATCTTCGGTTATATCCACTTCCGTTCTGGCACAGCTTTTGCTGATAACGTGGAAATAGTCAAAGGGTTCTTGGCCAAGAGCGGGTGGGATTCCTTGTTTTTCACAAAACTCTTTCACTTGCTGTAGATATTGTTTCGCCGACAAAGGATGGAAATCTAAAAATAAAATTTCGGTTTGGCGGATTGGCATCAATTTAAGAAGATTTATTTCGTTCCCGGGATCGCAAGTTCCTCAGACTTTAAGTAGAATTTTTCTGTTTAGTCTAATTGTGCGGTAAATAAGGATCAGTCAATCACTTTCTTTTAGTCTCCATTTTAAGTGTTGGTTCGGAGGGATTTGCCGCAAATCTGCAGCCGCAGAGAAGTTAATCATGAGGTTAAGGGCGACTTAATAAGCTGTATAAGACGTCTCGGTCATTTGATCAAGAGCGGTTTACAATTGAAATATTCGAATCGCGAAGAAAAGTAAAAGGAGACTGCGGCAGGTATTTTGTAAGCATCATCTTCCATAGTCAGCTCTTTGTAGGGATGCAACTCTTCCCTTTTTGTGTATTCAAAGGGATGAAAAAGGGAAGCCGTATTGATGTAAACACTTGGGAAAGTTATCTCGCAGGATAAGAAAGGCAGAGATAGCGGGGAGGGTATAGAAAGAATTTTCCGAAAGGATTGTCTTACCCGACAGCTTTCCCGGAAAGTAGATACAAGTTCATGGAACTAAGAGAAAAAATATTCCGGCTTAAAAGTTGCCGAATAATTCTCGGCCGCGAAACTAGTTCAGTCGGACTTAGCGGCTAAATTCGTTTAATACAATTAGAGCTCGGCTTAGGCATTGCTGTGGGCCTACAGTCGTCGTTTTGAGCTCAAATTAAAGCTAAATAAATACATTGCATATTTGGAAAATGTAATTTTCCTCTTGTTATGAGTACTTTTCCCGACATTTGTCAAAATACATGATGGAAACGAAAATTCTACACTTTTTAGAAAAAATGCCTATTTTGATGAGCTGCTTATTAAACAGTTATCAACGTATGGAGCTGCTGTTACTTTTATATTATAGAAAATTTTATTTTCTCTAAAAACTATAATTACCATATTTTCTGTATAAGGCATACTTTAGAAGATATTGAAGAAAAGTTTTTGAAAATAAACAGATTTCACTAGTTTTTTGAGCATTGTTCAGCCCACACAGGTTTTTCGAAGCTGCAAAATCGGTCACATACTACTGGTATAGGTCCTAACAGCATAAAAATGCAGCCATACATGACCATTTGCAAGCTCGGGCCTTTTTTTTGTCTAATTTGACAGGACTATAATTGCAGTGTAGAGGAATTGAGTACTTATATGAAGCTCGGTATTAATAATTTCGTCTTTCTCGGATCATTGTATCGTTGATGTGAAGTAATGTCGTATTATACTAAGAATCTAAAAGTTCGGTATAAGTCACTGATCGTGTAGTAACTGTGTATTCGGTATTCTTAATCGAAAAGGCACTTTATTCCAAAATTTTAGCGAAACTTGGATGACAATTATCCATCTTATGTTATTATCACTTTAAAAATCTATCATGTGATATTGGTTCTGTGACATTTTTTGTAACAAAAGGGTGCATCCCGTTGGATAAATAAATAAAATATCGAACAGATTTTGTTCTTTTCCTAATGTGCCTCAGAAAAGTTTATAACTTTTTCATCCGTAGTTCACCTACTGTTGGTGAGTGAAATAGTATTAAGTCAATTCGCCGAACATGATACATGTTAGTTGATACGTGTGAAGTAGTATTTTCGCGAAATATTTCGGCGATTGATTCGGTTGATCATAATAACAGTGGCTATAATTTTTTTAATTTCACGTGATGCCGTTCTAAAGTTTATAGTTATTTATCATCAATTCCAGAGAGCTATACATTAAAACTTGGATAATTCGATCTAAGAATTTTCTTTGTAAGGGTCGAAAAACAGACTTCATGATACCTATAACATGTATTTAAAATGTGAATTATGAGTAGATTTCTTGTTTTTTTATTTTAAATCGATATCCAACAATTTTATATAATAAACATTAAACAATAAATCAAATTAAATGGTACCTACTGCTAAGTATGTGAATTTAGACAAAAACTTTATTTATAGTGCATCAAAAGAGTCGGAGATAGTTTTAATTACTTCCTCGATTTAAGTCTTTCAATAGTTCAAATAGTTTCAATTCGAGTTGATTGATTAACTGGTAAATGAATTCATAAAATTTTCGAATTGATCAAAACAAAATTCAAATCAGCCACGATTTTTCAACATTATTTGGATAAAAAATGCTATGGGCCAGGGAAAAAGTATTGCAGCTCGTGTTATCCTAGTTCCACTATATTTATATCATCGGCAACTTGTTTCCTTCATAAATAACAAAGACTTTGTAAGTTTCCAACATGTGTTATTGATGATGGCTTTCCACGAAGTCTCCCCTCGTCTAAAGATTTCATTGTTATCCTTACCTCTTTATTTTTTAACGCTCGTTCGTTTTGTTCCTTCAAGAATGTTTACTCCAGAGGTTTTAAAATGTATAAATATAGCAATGGAGACAATATTATGCATAAAATAAACGAGATAATTGAGAGATCTCTACACCTTGCTCACAACGTACGTGTGACTTGGATCTTTACCAATCCGTATGTTAAACTTTTACACTGGGACAGAGGCCAAGAATTTATGGTAGAGATGTCCTTCTTCCGTGCCTATTCTTACTGTTCACCATTAAAAAATGAAATAATGAGAAAATAAATATTGTTGAACCTTTATTTAGCCAAAATTTAAATACCGCATTAAAGTGTGCAGCTTTTTAAGCGGATCTAGGCAAAATAAATTATTTTGAATCAACCTCGTCCTTGCAGGGTTTAACCACTTGTTCTATTTATGGATTAATGGCACATCAGTTGGAAACGGTGCTTATGCGTCGAATTCTCTTTTTCATTCATACTTTGCCGATTACGCAACGTTTCAATCACCTTCACATCATCCGTTATGCGTTTTTTCAGCTGACTAAAAAGACTCTCAGATGTATGAAAACCGATAATAATACAGCCATGTAAATTAAATGCTCCGCCGCTTCCACAGAAGACCTTTGTGATCCTCTTAGCTTTTCTGCTCTTTGATATCATCCCTCATAGTGTATGTTTTTATCGTTGACTCTTATTTTTAAATCGTCGAAAGAGCTTTCTAGTTACTGAAGTCCCTTTTCGATTTTAATAACCGGCGCTTATCATCCTTTTGTCCGTCATCCCGGTAAAAATCTCCTGCTTTTTGCAGCGCTTTGATCTTTCATCATGCTTGCCTAGTAATATAATGTCTTTATTGAAAGGTATCGCTGAAAAATAAACAGCCGGAGATTTTAATTCTCGTTGCTTTCGTGAGAGAGACTTAATTGTGGCTAGAAGGCGAAGTCTTTACTCGTCATTTCTTCGAATCGTCTCTGGAGAGTAGTATTACGTCGTACCTCTTGGAAAGAAACGCACCTCCAGGTCTTCTCGGTGGGATTGTCAAGGGGGCGAAATTGGCACGGGTCGCGTAAGTCAAGGGCCCCGAATTTCTTCGAGTATTTTTAATTTCTGTTTTTAAAATAAGAACTTACTTTCGCACAGTTTTCAGTAGAAAAGTTTTCTTGTAGAAAGTTACAGTAAATTTTTCTTGTAGAAAATATGGCAATCGTCTCAAGTGTATCTCTCTACCAAATCCTGGATTGGCTATCATCAAATGATGACTTGACAAGTACGAACAATACATAAAAATGTGTATAGTAATACGTTACAGTAGTAGTTTAGTTTAGTTTATCGCTTTCAGAAAGAAACTTTTTGAAATTTACAAAAATTTTACAAAAAAGGCTAACTCTTCTAATGCTAATAGCTAATTCTTGCTTACATGAATGTACTCTTCAAGAAAGAGTACATTCATGCGTTGCAAAGAAAAAGAGAGTTAACTGACAGCACATAATTTGCAGTTTGACATATTAAAATACAAAAAACGAAGTGAACGTAAAAAACATCCATAATAAAATTTAAGAAAAACAAAATAGTGGAACATAGTAGTAGTATTGTTAATAGTGCTTCGACAGCTGAGGTCATTTCGCTCATGGGCTTCCAGGAATCGAACCCGGGACCGCTTTCGCCAAAACCGAATTCATACGTTACTTTTTATATTGATACATACATCAAACCATTGAGAATCCGATTGTTTATGGATCATCAACATTCATGACATGCTTTGTTAAATCAACATGTGGTTTTTTCGTTCCAAATCAATTATAATAATAATGTTATAATAAAGTGACTTTTATTTGGGCTAGATTGAGTCATATGAAATTTTAAAGGAAGTGATAGTTTTTAAAAAGTACACAGAAGGAAACTACTCTGCGGGTTTTCGTTATACTTCATTTAATTACTAATAAACAATGTATGTATGGAGCTTAGTAATAACTTAACCAGTTTGGTTCAGTAAGCACCACCCAGAATGGATTTTCATTTATAATGGTTTTTCAATTTATAGTTTCATTCGGGAAATAATTTCTATCTCGAATACCCCTTATAAAGGTCTTGGTGTTCCCCAAAGGTCCCACACGGAAAAACACCGCTTTAGACAATACGTCTGCCCTTTAGATCCCTCTCAGTCGAGTCCGCCTTTTTTCCTATTTTAGACTGGCATTTATTTATTTTGGGACCGACCGAATAGACAAAATTTCCTTTGGATACAATGTTCAATCTGATTTCAAGACTCGAAGCGTACGATACGTGCTGTGAGCCGTGCTTGGAAGTAAATTTAACTTCGTGGGCAGAAGTACAGCTGTATCTGCCATTGTAGCAGAATGTGCGGGGTAGCAGATGACGAGCGGTCATCTCGCCTCCGTGAGAACCGTCACAATCCCATTGAGTCAGCAACGGCGTTGCGCGCGCTTCCCAGCTCCTGAATCACAGCTCCCCCATCACCCTATTTTCGGTACCTAATATGTGAGCATGGGCTTAGGCACGGGTGTCTGGGGCCTTGTGGGCGTAGGTTTACGTGCCAGCATCCTCATGCTCTATCATACTGTCCCAAGAAGACCGCAAATCATCTCTCTTAACCAAATTTACCTCCTTTGCCCCTCGAAGGTTTGCAAATTGCGCGGAACTTTTTCATTTACATTTGCGGGCTAAGAGGTAATTTCCTCCTGATATCTCTCTGGATGTTGGCAATTTTGAGATCTCCTCTAGGAACCTTACGGATAACTGCTAGTGGTCATTTTCCAGGCAGAAAGAAATCCCAGGCAATTACTTTTTCGGAGATTAAGACTCAGGCTACCTTCATTGCGTCTCTTCCAGAGCTACTATTCTAATTTCAACTGTGTTCCAAATTGTAATGACAAAACGCATTATCCTTAACTCTTGACGGGCTGGTGGCGTAAAATTTAACTATGTTTTCTCTGAATGCGTAAATTCTGATGAAGGTAAATATTCTTTTCTTGTGTGTAGGTGATTAGATAAAGAAATAAGTGGCTTGGATTCTATATCCATTAAGGTATCTCACAAAATTGTTAAAAGTATTCTGAACGAAGTACGAGTATCTGAAATAAATAATTCTTAGTTGATAATCTATCATTTAAATAATCTATAATACAAATAATCTATCATGTAAAAAATCTATAGCCAAAAAATTTTGAGCTTATATATATATATTGGAAATATTTTTATTAATTATTTTTTTAATTTTGTTACTGTATATTAATAGGCATTTACTCCCTTCCTTCGTGCATTCATATTTTACATTTCTGTTACTCCGTATTAACCATAAAACCCTGGCATCACTGTATGTATCACTCTTAAAATAATTAACTAAATAAATATTACGTAAATGAAAATGTTCAGTATATTTCAGGGAACAAAGGTAAAGATTGTAATATAAAAATAAATAGAGTGAGTTGGTGATAAATAATTAGACAATGACCTTATAAACTATATACCATATAAAATATAGTTTTGCTTTTCGGCTCGTATCCTCACTAGCTTACCAATCGACCTATTTATTATAACAAGAAATACAATTTTGAGTCAACTACAGCACGAACATGGAAAGGCGTAGGAATTTTTCGAAAAAACAACTTTACATTAATTACTGAATATATCTATTTACCTTTATTTCATTATTAACCTTGGATAAATTTCTCACTTTTTCCAAGACCCAGAGTTCCCCAGGATTAGCTACGTTAGGGTTCGAAGTAGAAGAATGAAAATGAAATATGTAAATCCGGAGTCAACCATATCATAATCGTCGATTTCGAAGATACATTGAACATATTTTTGGGTCCGATGAATAAAAATTCAGTTTAGTTAGAACGATGCAACAAAAAATATTCATCAATCTTCAACGTGAGTTTTTTTTTAGCTATTAATCACTTAACGTAATAGGATGATCATCGGGCCTGAACTCACTTTTTGAATCCTCTTACCACCTTTTCTGAAATTTATATAGAATTAAATCTTTGAGGATTACAGCGTTGATTGCGCACGTTTACATTAGTTTGCCATAATTATAAAAAAGCCCCATATATGAAATCCTGGAGTTATCTTGCAATATGTATCAAACGTTCCTACACGGTTCACAGTAAGCATTACTGGTT
Source organism: Sympetrum striolatum (assembly GCA_947579665.1). Lineage (NCBI taxonomy): Eukaryota > Metazoa > Arthropoda > Insecta > Odonata > Libellulidae > Sympetrum > Sympetrum striolatum. Next base: position 32,660,449 of record OX388352.1, read on the forward strand.
TAACTATATCAATCACTGTGTTTTTACGAAAATATTGAAGCCTTTGAAATTATGACCAGAAGGAAAATACAGCGCTAATGTTTTTAATGCATATCAGAAGGTGAAAATATCTCTTATTAATATTTATTATAGACCATTGAAACATTTCGTTATCCTTCTCATACGTCTCGAACATATGCAGGAAAACACTATTAGAGGTTTGTAATCTCCAAAAGTCATCTTTGTCCGAGTCTTACTTCCCGGTAGTCCGAGAAAGCAAGGAAGGTATGAGACTCGGAGCGCCGACAAAGACGGCTTTTTGAGATTTCAAACGTCTAATTCATTAAGAGACTTGTTCCAAATTTTTTTTCCTTACAGTAATAAAACTGGTTGATACAAAACTGTGTAGTCCGAGAAATCGGTCTAAGTCAAGTCGTGAGTAATACTTCTCCATACTATCTTCTAACGCCAAATTTTCAAATGTAAGAGGCTTATTCTATATATTATTTCGAGGTTTTGTTTTATATTCACTTAAGCTAGAGAGTAGGCAAATATCCGTGGTTACATTTGGAAGGTGCTGATACTTTTAAGAAAAATCTTAGTTATTTTTATATTTGGACCTATATAGAATGTTGTATGATATCGATAAATTATTTGGAATTCCTGCCTGGTGAAAAATATTGGGCTAAATTTAAACCTTAATAATTAGAGTTTTTATTTTTGGTAGATAAAACAATGAAAACACAATATTTCAAATCATCAATGTAAAATAAACATTTATAGAAATAAAGTTATAGTAGAAGGGAAAAGTTCTGATTTGCAACTTGAAAATTAAATGGGTTGGTTCCATTCATTAGATTTCCGCTGTGGGATTTTTATTTAAATTTGTGTAAACGTTGTGCGTCTTTTTTCTAGAATGAATCGGAAGAAAACTACGTCTTTAGCTGAAAATGTATTGAAACGGGATGTTTTTAATGACTGTGAGTCATGGGAAACATGACAGAATTTTCATAAAATTTAGTAGGCTTTTCAAGTTCGTCATTTAATCGAGAATAGATTGATGATTGAGATTCTGTTGATTAATTTCAGTCTCAATCGCACGCAAGAAAATTCATTTTGATCCATATTGAAAAAAAGTTATCAATTCCTCCCTTGAATTGCTTGTTAACGTTTTATTAAGGGGTTTTATGAACCAAATTCATGCACGGCAACTTCTTCCAGCTATGTTAAACGAAGCGTATGCTTGCTACTCAATCGGGCAGTCGACCGAGAACCTCTCTTAAGCCGCCTTGCATCCACGATACCATATGCCTTTCGGTGAGAATAAAGCTGAACGACGGTCGATTCCCTTCTATATTTATTTTTTTATGCTGTAATAAAAGTCATTCGGCGTCTGAAGTGCTTCAGTCTTCAAGGTTCAGCTTAATTGGGCAAAGGCGAATCAAAGACCTTCGACTAATTATGACCGGTCCATAAACACGATAGTCTTGCCTTTGCGTATAATTTATCTCCTCGTGATTCTTTGGTATTTATGCTTCACATTCTTTATACTGGACGATTAAAGATTTTCGGCATTCTATACCTACGATCGTACAGAAATTCACACTGAAAAAATAATGAATTCATTATTAATCGTTAAATACACGTTACATACCTCACAGCGAGGATCACTCTTTTACGCCCACCTCGTTAAATTTAATTAAGGCCGATTGTTAGCTCTTAATTAGCCATAGCTGATCGATCTGACTCTTGAAGGTGAATTAAATTGGAAATAATTAATCATATGAAATGGTTTGAAGTCTTTTTGTGACATTTAGTAGTTAATTGACATTTATTAATTTTCATATATTTAATCTCGTGATGCTCATTTGGCATATTTATCAATTAAAAGCATTTAAATTAGCTAATAAACGGACACATAGTAAAAAAAGAATGTTTTAAGGTCTAGAGAATATTTTAATCACAATTATATGACAATTTTTATATAGTCAAATAAGCCGAAGCAAAATCAAACGTGTAGAGGGCATGATATGAATAGATGTCTATTTATCTCAGATAAAACAACTTTTGGCTGATTAACCATCGTTTTGACGCATAGAATCTTCGATACGTGCAGTGGCTTTACGAAGACGTATATGCGTATTATAAATATGAGTACCCACGCTCAAGAAATAAATGTACCCATTACCTTGAAAATAATATTTATTTTTCAAATCTCATAGTTTCTTATAAAAGTAGATTTTCTGAGAAAACTAATTAGGGCTGCGATGAGTTCATGAGAATAATAACGTTTTCCTTGTTAGAAAACTAATTTCGTTACAACTAACTAGATTTGCCCATGAAACACATTTATTCCTAGAACGGTTTTCTCATTTTCCTGATACTTTTTTTCGGAAAATAAAATTGAAAGGATTTCAAGCTTTGTTCGTCGCTTTGACGTGGGCAGCCTTGAAGTTGAAAAGTGTATTTTTACCCGAGTTAATTGGGGTGCATAATAGCAGTAAGTTAACGCCACGTTGCGTCTAGATCTTTGCGCATCTTGCAGTCGACGTTAATGGTGTGGGTGGGTGTAATGAGGATCTTTCTGAGCGCAGATCTTCCTCGTGGAACTCTTGGAAGAGGTTTTAGTCAAGTAGTATATCCGATGTATCTATCTGCTCTGGTTTGGAGTGATAAGAGTGACTGGCTGCCAACATCTTTTAAAACCGTCTTTCAACGCTTTTTAGAAAGTTATCAATCGAAAAAGGCAATCGAAAAATAAAAATATCGCAGCCATTCCGGGCTCATACTTTCTCTTCTTTAAATGATTTATCTATTTGTCTAGTTTATCTGATTAGTACATGGATAGCTTAATATAATTTGTAAATATTTATAATTTTTAAAACTCATCTAATTAAAGTAAAATGTCGTATATCTTTCCAGGTGGCAATTTTATAGCAACAAATATGAGTCATAGCACCACGTGCTAATAATCTCTACTACGTGGAATTGGTATTAAAATTTTAGTGACACAAAATGAATGTGTATTAAATTTACTGATGGATGCAAACGTATTAATTGATAAGATGAGAACTGATGTAATAAGCGAAATGAAAGGGGAGAGGAACCTAGTGGGAAAAAATGAATGCTACGGTAAGAGAGAAGGCTAAAATAGAATTGTAGTCGTAATGTATCGATCAAAACAGAGACCCAATTACCGAGAGGAAAATCCAACAGGCTCTATGTATGAAGTTTTAGAACTCTCAGAAATTTGAAGTCGATAAATTTTTTAGTAATTGGCCTTTGAATCTTCAAGTCTTTTCTAGCGGTTGAGCTTTTTAGTTGCAGTATCAGCACGATAGCTACTTTATACAAGAATAATTTCTTGAAGAGAGGATTTTATTGAATGTAACATAATTCTGATATGAAATTTTCATTCAAATTACTTCGTGATAGCTACAATACACTCTATGTATACAGATAGCGTTCAATTAACTACAAGGTGCAGAAAAGGCCTCCGTGTGTTTGTAAAGTATTCCTAAAATCCATTACTATATTGATTGTGTAAAATTAAAAACAATCGTCGTTAGCTAATTAATAAGAAAATATTTCACTCCTTGCTCAGCGCCTCATTTCTCCAAAGAGTTAATGATCTTAAAATGTAGAAGGAGGGATGGATGAGTTTTTTTACCTCTAAGCTCATCCTTACAATAGCGAGTAAAGCTTTAGTTGTTGTATTTATTTACCCGCGATATTCAATTCAGCGATCGGTGGAAAGGTTTCCCACCGTTTTCAGCTACACGAGCTGCTTAAGGGAAGAGGGGCTTCTCTAGTAGATAAAGATCATCGGAAGTGTCCCCGCAGGACGCTATTCATGCAGCATAATGGATTGAGAGAGAGAGAGCATGCAACAGCCTCCATAAGCATCATCTAGTGCTGAAAATTTGTCATTTGTCTGTTTTAATGGGAGAACTTAATCCTTCCTCATGGTTTCCTGTATTTGGTCGTGAATAGTTGGTAACGCACGTCAGGAATCGCATATTCTAGCGCACATAAATAAACAAAAAACAGGTATAAATAATCTGGAATTAGAATTCTTACGACGTCTGTATGAATTATTTTAAGTTTATTAAGAATCGTAAAAAATAAGTTCTAATGAATTATTTCTCTTTTTACTTGCCACAAATGCATTAAATGTCCCAAGATTATTTGGAAAAATGTTTTAGTTACGAAAACTGTTTTATAAAAACTACCTTCTAGGATATCCGAATAAATGTTGCAATAGTTATAACTGAGCCTGAAACATCTAATATTGCTGCTGCTAAAAAATAATAGTCATTAATCAATTTTTATTTTAATTTAAAAATCTATAACGTATATGAATCCTGCTCAGATTTTTGCAAGGAGCCTTAGTAACAGAGCAATCTGTATAAAACCAGTCTATTTTTCTAAACTATAAAAGTTACTTAGTGATTTATCGGATGTATTTTTAATTCTTAACCTTTCGACACTATTAAAATGCTATATTTTGTCTTTACAAACTTAAAACTCTTATAAAGTAATATAAAGATGGCATGACTTAATTAGAGTATTTCTTTGTTTTAAATAAATAAATATAGTTGGAATAAAAAACTTCTAGGCAATTAAGCTTTACTCAAATAAACCACCACCACCATAAAAATTACCCACGACAAATTTAGCAAAATATTGATCAAGGGTTACTTTCTTCAAGAACGCTAACTCCCATTTAGCTCGAAGAACGGCTTGAATTTGTAACTATTTGCACCAATGAGGCTGGAAATGCGGCTCTTTTTAATGTTTGCGGAACTGAAACCAAGTAAAGAATCGAGAGAGTAAATGCATTCAATCTGCCGCTTCTATGACTCCTATGAATGGAAGCAATGGAGAGGAGATATAGGATTACAGCATTAACACTGAGTAAGTCAGTCCCCAACGTCTGCAGTATTTATTTCCATTTACAGCTTTGTTTTTTCGAGCCATTGGGCCCCAATAGGGATTCTGACCTGATATCAATTATGTCATTGTTGGCAGCGCTACTCATTTGACTATCCGGAAGCCGCTTCTTCTTTAACTTGGACACCTTCCAGGAGGCAGTGATTGAGAGTACCTGGGTATTGTTTTCTTCCTGACGGTCTCTGAATGATGGGCAACGGAATGGAAGAGCTAGAGACATGAAAAAAGAGTGAAGTGCTTGAAGACGAAGCTCGAAGCAAGTATAAAAGGCTGATGGCCAAGTGGAGAGGAAGTACGTCGTCGATCCAAAGCGAGGAATAAATTTTCTATTGACCGAAACCCTTCAATGTGGAAAATGTCGCACAAAAGACCCGTGAGAAAGTAATCAGTTTTATGTCCAGAAAGACGACTAAGCCTCCATGTTTATGGGCCAAACTTCGTGAAGAGGAATTCATGGCAACTAACGTAAATTGTTTCAAAATTAATTGTCTTTCGCCAATATTCTAGCAATACATTTAACTTCCTAAGCGGTATTCGAATCAATATTATCAAACGATAATTCATAAATTGGCGTATTAATAAGGAAATCCGGTGCGACCTAGCTAAATGTTAATTAAAGTATACTTTCACAATAAAAGATAAAGTGAAACAAATTAAAATTTATTGGTGAATGAATTAGAGTCTAATTAATATTAAATAAACAAATAAATGGAAAAATAGGCGATTATTTCGTGAATAAACCAATTCATATTAATTAATAAATTGATTAGATCAATTATATCAAAGGTGAAAGTAATTTTATCCCCTTTCGACAATATCCGTAATTAACGCACCATTATATGGTGCATTAATTCTCGCGATTACGAGATCGCGAGAGGTACAAAATATTTTAAGAGGAATCAGGAATGCGATTTACCGAATTTAATGCGCTAATATTATCCATTTCTAGGAAATACGAAAGCTATTATTCCAACTTTGCATGGAAAATAATGCCTCGAGATGAAAATTTCTCATTTCCTCTTACCTCTACTATTTTGCTTTACCATTGAATGGAAAAATTCTATTTTTATTTGTATAATATTTTCATTAACATATATCTTATAGGTTTAATAGATGAAGTAAAGGAATGAGGTAAAACTGAGTTTATTAAAATCTAGATAATGAAATAAAAGCTTTTAATTATGAACCACAGACAGGTAAACTTAAAATTTTCTCTGGGTGCCCTGTAAATGTCTCCAAATTTTCCGCAAAGGTTAAAGGAAAAACAAAAACTTTACTAACAACGCGAATTTATGATCTAATCATACTTACAATCAGCTTTATTTTGTTCTAAATAAATACTTCCGAGTCCACACTTACTTTTTATCCGCTATAAATACGCGATGAGTTAGATATGCGTTGCAAAAAGGTAAAGAATGTCAAGACAATAAATGGAATATAAAATAGCAAAGTAATATAAAGATAGGGGGTGATTTGCGAAGTTTTGAGAAATGAAAAGCTGATATTCCAGTACTGAAAAATTACCTGCACTGCAGAAAATCACCCACGAGGAGAAGGGGTGGGTGGAAAACCTGCAATAGTGATTGAAAGTAAACAACAGGTTGTTTCGTACTTGGCGGAAAAGAGAAATACGATGGAACAGTAAGCGATGGAAGCAGTACTGTAAGAGAGGGACATAGTTTGGAAAATAAAGGAAACGGAAAAATAATCCTACCTGCAAGCATGTTGTCGATATTCCAATATCTCTTTGCTCTGTTACTTCCCAAAACCAAAATGTCAGTTCTGTTCGCTTTCCCGCAACCAGACTTGTGACGACGTATGGATTTCCCTCCCCTCCTTGCATCTTTAATGCGGAAATGCAAAGGTCGTCTTGGTATGGGCGTAATCTTCATCGTGTCGTGTAGACCTTACTCATGTTCCTGCCTACAGATATCTGTCTACTTTCAAAAGTACCTCTTATTTGTCTTCGAAAATCAAATAAGTAAAAAATATTCTTTCATCTCGATCACTAACTTCGTGAAAATAACTTATCCGCTAAAGCTGCTATAAAGAACGTGTAAAGCGATCAAAAAGAAGCCTTTATAAAAGATTTAAGTCAAAATTCTTCTTGGTCCCGGAGCTTTCATCGTATTTCTGGAGTACTGCAGCAATGTACAGGACGTCATTTTATGTGAGGCTACAGGTCGGCTCAGCCTGTTAAAATGAGTACAGGTAACGAAAGTTGTATTCTAATATAATTATTTAAACATTATTCATAAATTGGGTTATTAATAAGTAAATCCGAAGCGACCTATTTAGCTTAGTGTCAATTATTGTATATTATCAAAGTAAAAGGTAAATTGAAACAAATTATGTTAATAATTGAATTAATTAAGGTTTAATTTATATTAAATACATAAATGGCAAGGTTTATTTTATAAATAAACAAAGTAATATTAATTAGTAGATTTATTGGGTCAAACGATATAAAAGTTAACCGTAATTTTATTACTTTTCGATAATAAACGTAATTAATTCACCCGTATATAAATATATCCATCGGAGCAATAGTAGGCGTATTGTAAGCTGCAATTAATTTCATAACATTAAGCTAAGTGTTAGAGTGTAACCTGCAGACTCTAACGGCGTCCATATGCTAAGAAGGGGAGACTATTTTCATAATATTTCTGCAACTAGATATGTACCCTGCAAACCGTTCTTCGGTGTGTGGCAGAGAGTGCATGCGCCATGACTCTACTTTCCTACTCAATTCCTTTTGCGTATCGTTCGCGGAAAAATGGATTCTAGAATCCAACCGTTCTAAGAGAGGAATTCATATTATCGTCTACATCCTCATAGAACGAACTGTCTCGAAGTATTAGGTAAATTTACCGTTATTTAAATCTTTTATCATCTAAAATAATGTAATCCTGCGTCGTTATTTTAACATGCGATTGGGAAATTAATAAACTACTAGCTCTTTTAGGAATATTTATTAGAATGCCTTCTCAAATGTGAAACATTATTAAATCTTAGCTGTCTTAAATTCTGATTTATTTGGGAAAATCCACTTCCACAATATTTATCTCGCCAAAATTGGCTTAATTTTCACGATGAATCACTATAAATCTGCACATGTATACAACTAAAATTTATTAAGAAAAAGATTGAATTTAATTGAATTTTTTCGCTTATTTGTTATGTGATTGCTACTCTCCCGTTCCAATACATTGGAATTCATTGTTTTCATTCTCATCGAATAAGGATTAATTTAGAAGGAGAATTATCGTTCTTGGAAAAAGATAATCTCTTCTTTTCAGGAATGCGAGGGAAAGTGAAAGCTAATTGGGTCATTCCATGCCAAGTGGTCTGATTTTAGAGAAGTGCCCCGCTCGACCATCACGGATTTCGATGAAATTTTGTATGGACATTAACACATATCTCTTATGAACATTTGTAAAGTTTTACTATCGCCGATGGTATACTTGCTGAGATATAGAAGATTGTTTGACCCCGTGTCGCTGCCTTCTTCAACATGACTATGAGTTTTCAGTAACTTTGAGGCGTTGTATCTCAAAGAATTGTTTTACGAAGTAAACACACTTTGGCTATCTTAAACAACTTTTTGCGCTCTATTAAACAAAGTAATAAAAATAACTGTAAGAGCGACCTCCTTGCAGAAAATTCTGTGCAAAACTGGCCCAAAAAATTGCGGATCGAAAAAAAATTAAAATTTTGGCTTTTTATATTTCAAGAAGAAATTATATAATCAACGTGAAATTTATCCAATGATAACAAATCAATACATAGTTTATAAATATAAAATTTCATATTCCTAGTACTTTCCATTATTTTAAAAATTGAGTCAACTTTTGACAATTTTTGTAAAAAAGCCAAAAATAGGCTATTTTTACCCCGCTTTTACAAAAAAAGACCCTCTGGAATTTCTTTTGAAAAATTTTAATTAAATAGAGAATGATTTCAACCCTCTAAAAAAGTATATCTAGTTTTTCATCTCGAGCATATAAGGCCCTAGAAATAGGGACAACTATGAGGATGACATTTGTAAAAACGGCAAAAATAGGTTATTTTCTGCCCGCTCTTAGAAAAGAAAGACCTTTTCGATACTATTGTAAATAATTTTTATTTGAAAGAGCATGTTTCAAACCTCTTAAAAAGGTACACTTGGTTTTTCATCGCGAGCACGTACAGCCGTAAAAAAATTAACAAAGTTGAGAACGTTGCTATGGTGGCGCCACATGTCTTCTGTTGTTTATAGTCCTGGTTATTTTATGTAGACATTTTTAGTATATTGCGTTGGTCCATGACTGGTACTGGTAGTGACATCGTCACTATCAGTACCAGTGGAACCAGTACTTAGTGGAACTCCTTCCTAGTAAATGGGTGGGAATAACTTACACAAATTCCACTTTTAAAGTTTTTAATATCTGCGACCGGTTTCAGACTTTAGTCCATTATCAAGCACAAGAGTTGTTCATGACTGCATATATATATACACAAAGAATAAAAAACCAAGGCACCAATCAGATTAGCTACTGTTGATAGTGGGAGAGGTGTTAGGGGGAGGAGGAAGAGGGTTAACAATGGGCAGAATGGGAGAATAATTAGTAAACTAAATTAACTTCTAAGTTAGTTAATTTATTAAAGTAACAAATTATAACAAAGTAACAAATTATAACAAAGTTTCTGTTGAAACATGGGTAAAGAATCTTTAGTAGAGACTTCGGTTAAGTCATGGCAATGTAGCCATTCTGTTGTGTGTAACTTCGAGTTTTTTTTTAATAGTGAGTTTTGCCATATTTTCATTTCTTGGATCCTTCAAATTTCATCCATACTCCACTTGAGGTTACTCTAGAAAATTGACAGCTGCTTAGTATTCTGTAATTATTTTATTGACATAGCACTCTCGCATGGCCACGTTTTGAACTGAGCTGCTGTATTTGTCGTATTCCATCATATTTTTAGAACTTCTTTTTCCAGAATTTGCATTATTGCACTAAATATTGCGATTTCACTAATTTTAAATGGATGTCGAAGAGTCAGATGAAAATCCCACCTTGCCCTTCTGTGTTGTTGGGGAAAATCTTTCGTCCATTTGCCATCATGGTTCATTTTATTCCAATAAAATTGGGCTGCAATATGTACACAATTTATCGTTACACGAAAAAGTGCTCATTTCTCTGCGATCGGAGGTTGAGATCACAGAGTACGATCAAATCTGTTTTTTTTGTTAAATGGGTTGCAGCATGACTTTTGCTTAATTTAATACTTTTCTAAAGACATTGCTTTGTGTTAATTTTTTTACGGCTGTACGTGCTCGCGATGAAAAACCAAGTGTACCTTTTTAAGAGGTTTGAAACATGCTCTTTCAAATAAAAATTATTTACAATAGTATCGAAAAGGTCTTTCTTTTCTAAGAGCGGGCAGAAAATAACCTATTTTTGCCGTTTTTACAAATGTCATCCTCATAGTTGTCCCTATTTCTAGGGCCTTATATGCTCGAGATGAAAAACTAGATATACTTTTTTAGAGGGTTGAAATCATTCTCTATTTAATTAAAATTTTTCAAAAGAAATTCCAGAGGGTCTTTTTTTGTAAAAGCGGGGTAAAAATAGCCTATTTTTGGCTTTTTTACAAAAATTGTCAAAAGTTGACTCAATTTTTAAAATAATGGAAAGTACTAGGAATATGAAATTTTATATTTATAAACTATGTATTGATTTGTTATCATTGGATAAATTTCACGTTGATTATATAATTTCTTCTTGAAATATAAAAAGCCAAAATTTTAATTTTTTTTCGATCCGCAATTTTTTGGGCCAGTTTTGCACAGAATTTTCTGCAAGGAGGTCGCTCTTACAGTTATTTTTATTACTTTGTTTAATAGAGCGCAAAAAGTTGTTTAAGATAGCCAAAGTGTGTTTACTTCGTAAAACAATTCTTTGAGATACAACGCCTCAAAGTTACTGAAAACTCATAGTCATGTTGAAGAAGGCAGCGACACGGGGTCAAACAATCTTCTATATCTCAGCAAGTATACCATCGGCGATAGTAAAACTTTACAAATGTTCATAAGAGATATGTGTTAATGTCCATACAAAATTTCATCGAAATCCGTGATGGTCGAGCGGGGACCACTAGACCACTTGGCATGGAATGGCCCAATTCTGACATTGTTACTAAATTGGGAACGGGAGACTAATCATTCATTTGGAGTGAGAACGTGGGTAAATGCAATCAGAGAACAATCGCTCACAACTCCTCTTATTGTTGCTTTCGGGCTCAATTGCAGTATTGTTTCCGCCGACCAAAGAGGTATTCAGAGGAGACGTTTTTGTTCCCAGCAGTCGCTTTTATTCCTTAAATCGATGCAATCCCAGCTGGCAATCGCTCTATTGTGTCGTGTATCTGTTGATTGCGTGTCTGACGGAATTGAGTGGCCGCCACTACAGAAGCACCTTATTTCATTCTTTAAATTGTTCGTGACGGCAACTAATGGCAAAAACAGAAGACAAATTGCTGTTAAACGATTGTTTACTTTTTACCAAGAAACAGGAGATATTTCTCTTCCGCACAAAAAGAGCTTGTCATTTAGGAGGTACTTGAGACACGCGATACGGCTGCCAAAAGAAAAATAGCCCAAGGAGACGATTCGCTCAAGTATTTAACAGGTTGATGCGAAAGTAAAATCCTTCGGGACTGATTAGCCGATAAACTGGCAATTATTACTTTCTGTCCGACACGCTTCCATGCCATGCACCGTAAATTCTTAAGATGGCGCTATACACGAATCTTTTTACCTATTTTTTCGGAAAGTTAAAAAATTAAAGTATAGTAGTATAGTCTTAAAAAGAATCTATGCCACCCAACATGATGAGCAAACCAAATTTCTAATATAAGGGGATAAGGAATAATAAATAAAAACATAGTAACATTTAAAAATCGAAAACATATATTTTTATTTATTACTATTTAACCAAGAGTAAATATTTTTAATTAAAATACTGTGAATATCATAATAGTGCCCGCAAAGAGAAGGAATGAGTTTAAAATTGGATAGAAATTGATAAAAGATGCATAAAATATTAAACTGATAAAAAAATTAAAGAACTATTAAAATTAGTAAAATATGCCATGAAACGAGTTATTCGTGGTAATTGGATATTGTAGACAGTAAAAAAAAGATCTTAATGGAAATGAACGTACTACGGAAGCAAAACTTCTGATATTAGTATTGACATGAATATCTGAGCTAATTAACTGGCAGTCGTGCGCGAAAGTTTCATTAGACGGGCAAATCAAATTTCTTTTAGAAGAGGATAAGGAAGGATAAATACAAATATAATTGCAATTAAGGCAAAAGGAAACATCTTCAACCGCTTGACTTCTTTTAAGTAATTAAGCGTCTTCGTGCAGCCAAACCTAAATTTGCGATGGCGATGCTTTGTGCCCTTAGCTAGTTCATTAGAGAGCTACGTCAAATGGCTCTTTTCTAATTAGGCCAGGAAGGCGCAAATATGCCCAGTAGTTGAGGTATGGCAATGTCAATCATTATTGAGACGGTAGTGTGAGATCCTCGTTGAGATGGCCAATGTAATAGATCTATTCTAAAATTTAGGATTCAACGAAAGATAAAGTTGTTATGAAATTTTAACTCAAAATTAAGTTTGTCATATGCCAGTTGTAAGAAAGACAGAGTTCAGTATTTGTATCCCTTAGTTATCACAGAATTGATAAAATACTCGTAGTGATTTTTTTTCCTTCGTATTTATTATTAGAGCTCATTCTGGCTGCTCATATCTAGGAAAACTCAGCCTTAGAGAGATACAAGTATAACGCGCTAAATAAGTTAATAAAGCCGTCAGTTTCCAGCGCCAGAAAGAACCCCTTTCCAAAACTAATTTTGATTCGGTAAATATTACTTCCTTCTGTAAAGGAAGTAATTTATTTCCTGCCAGAAAATCAAATCCTCAGAGATACATATTGCTATTATTACCTCCCTACGCATATTAGATACGAGATGATTTCATCTCCGTTGTTCTTTCCGGAAATATACGGAATATAGTTCGAATACCTTTTCCATCTCTTCCAAAATTCTCGCTCCACTATGTGCTCCTCAGAATTTAAAGGTCTTCCCAAATCAGGTTTCAGTCTTACGTCACTCTCATTGATTACTTCGAGAAGCGCGCAATCCACTGAATGTATAAGCAATACCTGTGCCTTATCTATCTGTTTTTCCTCTTGACCCATGAAAAGTACCGCGATAAGTACTGATATAGTGTGACAGAAATAAAAATTATACCTTACCGTTTTTTTGCGAAAATGATCTTCAGATAAGCCATCCTCATTATAATAGGTATCCTAGATATTAGAACAAGGTTTCCTTGCGCTTTTTATTATGAAAATATTAATTTAATTTCATGTTTATTTATATAACGTTGTTACTAAGTATCATGTAGGAAAAGTACTGCGAAAACACGACTCATCCAACAGGGTGTTATTTATACTATCAATAACTCATATGGTTTTCACACCACAATCTTAGTGGGTGTTTTCCTGCAGTGGATAAATTTTTTCCTTAGAATTTCTTATGTTTTTTACGTCCACAATTCTTCTCAAATTTTCTCATAATATCTCCTTAAATCGATTATTTATATATTGTATGGGTTGGATGGAAGACGAGACTTTTAGTCTCAATCTCGCCCGAATAAGGACATATTATATACTATATATATATTATATATACTATATAATACTTTAAAATAACAAAAACATCACGCATGTAACGGTTACCTTGCAGAAGTGATTTCTCCTAATGGTACCCTTTGGATCCCGTAACACGTCCACGGACACCTCAGAGCTTCCCCCTGCAGATTGCATGAAGGTCCCCGATTTCTGTCCCCGCTCGATCCTGCAGACAATTGACCACGAGACCGAGCAATCCTTCCTTCCCGGATATGCGGATAGTTTCACGAGCGACCGCGAGGCCAGGGCTATCCAGCCCATCGGTCTGATAAGGACCCAACTCGATTGCCCACCGCAAAATCCGAGAGGGTCGACGAGTCGATTGGCCATTTCGAACGAGTAGCTGCTCTCTCATGGACTATATCTATTACCACTCGATGGATTTTCATTTCTTCGAGAGAAGACTTAACTATCCTTCAATAATCAAAACCAAAGTGGTTTCCATCCCGATTCCTGCTCGTTTTCCACCTACGCTTTACGTCTCGTTGAGAAGTTTACGGTCGAATCGTACAAAATTTCTGCATACATTCTAATTTTCTAATCGTAATTTTCGCACATAATTTATCATTGCTTGATAAATACAGTGTTTTTCATTTTGTGAAGGAGATGGTACTGTACAGGGATATTTTTATTTTTGTTGCACATGGAGCTACTAAGTGGTAGAACTCTTTTGCCTTGTATTATATTCGTACGTAAAATTAATTCTGCATACTTTCAGGGTATGCGTAATTTATTATTCATGAATTTATTATCAATGAATTTGATACACTTCATTAGTAAATTCCAACAGCAATTCTTTGGTTTTCTCTGTCATCACTATTTATTATGAACATATACAGTAAAACCCCTCCGAACGGACACCTTATTACAACGGACACCACTCAGCAACGGACACACCATTACAACGGACACCCCTCCTAACGGACGGTTTCATGATGTCCCGACCAGAAGTATATAGTTTAGAAAATGCCCCTCTTTAGCGGACACCTCTCAGCAACGGACAAATACCAAGGCCCCGAGACTGTCCCTTGTAGAGGGGTTTCACTGTACTTCTTTCACGAGACGTTTTTATTACCATGAAATTTACATCATTATCTCTTTAGGTGATATTAAGAATAGATGGCTACACTTCAGTACACAGCCCTTATTGACAAAGGCCAACAGGAAGACGATTTTTTCTTTAAATTATTATTTGAAATTACTTTTAATTCCATCCTTGACGACTATTTACCCATACATACAGAATCATGATTTCTTTCACAATTCTTCATATTCCATAATTTTGAAGGTTTTATCATTTTCTGTGTTTATTGAATCGTAAAGAATTTGTTAGGCTTTCTCTCGTAAAGTTATTTGGCATTATCATACGCATCTCCAATTTTCTGAGCTAATTACTGTCGTTTGGAGGAAGAGTTTTAAATATTGTTAGTAACCATAACCCTAAGTATTCAACTCCGTTATTTGATAAATTAAACTACTCGCGGTTTACCCATGTAAGTGAATATCTAACCAAGCATTTATCACTCATTCAGAAGCAAGTCAGGTCTTTGCAGTTGAAATTCAGATACCACGAGCATTTTGCCTATGAATTTTAAGGGATTTGTCCTCAAAGACAACGAAGTTCGGACTAATTTTAAATATCTATTTCCAATCAACTCCGGACAATAATAGCTTTTCTTAACCATGTTCTTTTCCCCACATCTTTCATCTTTAATGATAGTTTACCATTTTATAGGCAAGCAAAAATAGCTAACGCAAACAACATATGGGTTACGTACATCAACTCTGAGTGAGGGATGCTAACCTCCGGCTCTGAAATATCAATTTACGCTGCTGATTCATGAAATTGTGCGTTCCAGATAGAACATAAACTTCACAAACTGAGGGAGAAGTTTAAATTACTGTATAGTACAAAGCGATTGGATTTAAAAACATAATCATTTACATTGCAATATTAACTCTTAAGAATATAAAATACTCTTATAGCTAATCAATATAATCAGAGGTAGATATTTTTAAGTTGTTGACAAATCTTTTCGCTGGTAACGTTTTGTGGTTTGTCTCCAAGAGCTTGAAACGGGGTCCATAAGGGAAATATTTTCGTATAAGAAAATGAGAAAGGAAAAATTTTCCTCGTAGTTGATATAACCAGATTTTTCTTACGCGGATTCTCTTAGCTTAACTCGCCAAAGATAGAACCTCATGAAAATTTAGTGACAGGTTGAACCAATTCTTTATTCTGGCAAGCATCACCTCATCTGAGTCTGCTCACTATACATTTTTACACAGCGGCAATATTTTTAATTTCCTTGTAACTTTCAGACTAAGAAGATTATTATTCCTTCTCTGTGTACAATGAGTAAAACTTCTACAAAATATAATTCATTGCTGCTACAATGAGAAAGTGTTTCCAAAAGACATTCGCTTTACTAGCGAGAGACGGGCAATGTATAAATACTTTATTGTGTTAGAAATTTTGCTGAAAATCGCGTATTATTTGCTTCTGTTAATATTCCCTCTGCAATTATTCGAAATAGACTTCAGAGTATCAAATTGGAACCATGTCGAAAACCGAAACCGAACAAACCGTTATTTTTTCTGGAGTAAAAGCGATGCTGGGCCAAATAATTACTCCTTCAGTTTCATTGTTAGCTAAAACTGCTAACCTTTATTTAGTCTGTT
Organism: Sympetrum striolatum; assembly: GCA_947579665.1. Lineage (NCBI taxonomy): Eukaryota > Metazoa > Arthropoda > Insecta > Odonata > Libellulidae > Sympetrum > Sympetrum striolatum. Next base: position 32,676,808 of record OX388352.1, read on the forward strand.
CCGACTTTTGGATCGCAGTATGTATGTACAAGTGTTAGAGTACCGTCTATACTCGTGTATAAGCCGAGTTTTAAATCACATATGTTTTGCTGGATAAGCCCCTCCGCTTATACTGGAGTGAGGGTCACAGTTTTTGTGATATTCTTAAAATTAGATCACTTGTCTTATATTCGGGTCGGCTTATTCTTGTGTAAATACGGTAGGTATAATTTATAAATCCGAGTAAATATGAGTTTCTAGTCACAAATTACTTGGTAAATTTTAATGACTGGCCTAATTATTTGATCAATTCTTTAATGCCATTAGTTTTAATCTACAACTTAATAGTTAAACATTAATAAAAATATAATCAATTGAGGTAGCTGTCACTTTGTGGAAGTCCATAACGGAAGGAGAAGAAATTACTTAGTTTCAGTTCCACAGGAAGAAAATTTATCAGTCACCTGAAGATGACTAGACCTTAATCGAAACCGGTTGTTTTTTAATAAGTTTTCTTCCTGTGGAACTGAGACTAAGTCATTTCTTCTCCTTATAATTAAAAAGTTAAACAAAATTACTATTTAAAAATTAAACATAATTACTACCTTTCAGAAGTATAACAGTATTTAATATTAGGGACGATAAAAACCGGTTCGAACAGCTTTGACGTTGGTTGTCGGAGCGGAAACGCAACTGAACCTAAATTTGGCGTTTTTATTGAAGCAGAGGTAAAACTATCTGATCTGATATCCTGTTTTAGACATTCTGGAAAAGATGGTTTAGTGTACCATAAATTTGGAGTCAACTGTTGAGTCGTGGAAGGAAAGAGGTCAAGAAGCTCTAGATTATATTGGGTGTTGTGTATTGTTAACCTTCTGCTCTCCTCTTATAGCTCGCAAAGCATATCACTCCCTCTAAGGAAACACATTCACGCGATTAAATTATCACACCAAGTACTTGGTCACGCGAGAACTGTGTCGCCTACGAGATCGAAACAGACATCAAGGCGAAATATATTAGTAGATTGATACCGAAGGTTCAAAAGCGTGTAATGGTCTCATGCATGCAGATCATTAGGGTACAAACTATATCCTTGGTGAGACGATCCTTCCTTCCCGGAGAACTATTTGTGGATACTTCAGTCCCATCTGCTCCTCCCACTGATTTACGATATTGCTGCGTTTACTGCTGGAGAGTCGTCTTCCTAGCACAATGGGGAAGCTGAGGAATACCAAGGGCATCTTTCTGCGGTCCGATGTCACGGAGGCTCTGGCAAGCAATCTTTAAGGATGACATACGACCGAACGGGACAGACGCTTTTTTGCGGGGTCTCAAACTGGTATCAGGTTACATATGAGAGAGATTTTCCGCGCATACAGACCCTTATATCCACACAGGACTATTTTTGTCCTCCAAAAAAATAAACGCGAATTTAAGCGTGTCACTTAATAAGAATAGTCACATGGTCACAGTTTTCCTAAGAGAAGATCCTTTGGTCATAAATATTTCTATGGCTAGAAATACATAATTTATTACACGTTTATGTCATCGAAATATGCATTAAAAATGTATAATTTATTATTTTTACCGTCACCACATGGTAATCATACCAAATTGCAGCGTATATATAAAAATATTAAATAAATAATCTTGAGGAAAATGTGATATAATATAATTTGGATGAAATATCAGTGTGAAATTCCAAATTTACTTAAATCAGCGACCGCTTTCATCGCTGTGTGACATCGTCAGGTATTTGGTACAGTCAGGTCAGAACGTTTGAAGTTTGTTTTTATGGATGCCATTTTCATAAGAAAGCACGCTGCAGATTTCACTCAAAAGTTTTGTAATAGGCTACAATTTTCATTGACATTTCATATATTGACCCTACAAACCGCCAGTGGTGTGTGGCAGGGCTTGTCTGAAATATCCCTATCTTACTATGATTGCAATCTTTGTTTTACAGCCAATTTTCACATAAAGATAGAGAAATAGCAGTGATTTAGCATGATGTAACTTATAACACTGTATTCATCAAAGCTCTATGAAGAGTAATTGATATAAAAATCTGCGGCAATTTGCGTCTCCGGTAAATAAACCAACTTTTCGTTGGCGATGCAGAGTATCCTGACGGTGGATGGCCGCCCTCCATGACGGCTTTATTTTGGAAAGGATCTACTTGCTTCAAAATGATTCTGTTTCGGCTATTAACAGCTTAAAAGAAATATTTTAGTAACTAAAAATAAAAAGATGATAAGATGAAAAAAGTTGCCACATTTCGATTCTAGCTCGCTGTACGCCATAAAGGGGTTAATTTGGCAAATACAAATTTTAAAATACTACGTTATTTTTCTTATCTTTACTAAAGTATGCTTATTTAAATTACTCCACATTTTTTAAGAACGTTTAAAGAGTGGTATCACAAATTGGGCACATACAACCAGGAGAATGTCGATCAGTGGAAGAACTATTATTGCGAATTAGTTTTTAGGATATGAAAAGATGTATAAATGATGAACGCAAAGCCAAAAATGATTGTTTAAACTAACTAAATGAATAAATAAGAGGTGTCTAAAAATCAGTATCTATTATGTATAGACGCTTCTCTCGATATACCTTTAGGGCCGGGGTACTCAACCTTTTTCGGTGCCCGGGCACCCAAGGGCGCTTCTGAAAGCGAAGCGGGCACCACATACCATTTCCGTCAAGGGTGATATTCTGACCATCCTTTGGCATTATTATCACTTTACTAATTAATCGTAGGTCATTTGAAAAAAACGCTCCTTGGTAAATAAAATCGAGAAAACTACATTTCATCACAACTTCATAACGTGGGAAAGTCTTCATCTCCTAAGAAGATTTGATTACAGGGAATAATTCTGGTATGGAATTCTTCGCTGTATGTGCACCGCTACGTTCCGAAAACAACATTTAGTCATTGATTACGGGGAATTTGATACCCTAATAAGCAGAGCCAAGCTGAATCTTCACATTCGCATAATGAACAAAATATGACATAGATACGCGTCTTGTTAATCTGCACGTAGGCGATAAGAGGGATAAAGCTTAGACACGCCATCACCCTCGATGTTTATAAAACCCAAGACCAGGAAAACCGAATTTCTGACCCCCACCCCTTCCCCGCCGAACCTCCACTGTATCCCCGCTAGCGTAATCTCAAGAAATACTGCTGTAGCAAATAATAAAAATCTTTTTACCGAAGTTTGACGGTAGTCAAGAGGTCACTTCGGGCACCAGGTTGAGTTTCCCAGCTATGGGGGATACAAATTCTAACCATGTTCCACAAGTATCATTGACTAGAAATTTTTACGACGTACTGCCCATAGCGTGTGACCGTAAGAAAAAAAGTAGACTTTGACTCTCACTATCATGGGTTCGATGCCATAAGGCCCTGAAATCCCAATTTTTTTCCATAAAAATGTATTGCGGGGATTTTCAGAATTTTTAGAGGTAATCCCGACAAAATAGAGAGTTGAAACTCTGGGAATCGCTGGAAGCCTTGCTTATCCAACGAAAACTTGAAAGATATCTTTGACAATTATCCTTCGTTCGACGCTAGGTTAGGACGAATATCCTACGAAAGAAATGCACGTTAAGTTCGTTTTTACCGTTAGCAGACTCCAATTCATTCGCAAAATTAAATATGAAATAATGATCTTAAAAAGTCAAGACAAGTACCAGCAGAAAGAAAATAAAATAGAGGTTCTTATTTTGGTCGTGTTATAACGTTTTCAAATCGAAATTATGAGAGCTAGGGCAAAATGTACGAACATTTTGTGAAATGTCTTCGTAATAAACTAAGAGTACCCCTAGCGACCAAGGCGATTGTTGAATCCGAGCTCAAGCGTTTTCCTATTTGAATGCACGTGGATTTTAAGCCTATACCATCTCAATGGCAATGACTTAGGTCAGACTTAATGAAAAGAAGGCAACATTTGCAAACTATGATACATCAAATGAAAACGCAAATCCCGGCATGTGAACAGAGGTCGTAAATAAACTTTATATACGCAGTTAATCGTTTCCCTGATGGTCCTAGGTTCGAGGCCAGGGTATCATATGCATGCTACCATTCAATTAAAGAGTACTACTTAATTTAGTTTGAGGAACTTCCCAATATAACGACTTGAATTTATAGAAACGGTCATCTTACAAAACTATTTTGAGTTTGACACCAGGTAGCTCTGCTATTGGAAATATATGCGGGATTAAAAATTAGAATACATGTATTGAGAAGGTAAAAGTAATTTAGAATACATTGCGGCGATTTTTAAGATTTTTTAAAACCTTCCCGATAACATGGAAATGATAACGGAATCTTATTTTAGGACCATCTTCGTGTTAATAATAATAATGACGCAACAATGGCGTGTGTAAGAATAGAAGAAAAAACAACCCTCATTTTTTAGTACATTTTCTGTATCTTGGGCCAACCCCAGAGCATTGAATGTAATTATTTTATTCACCAACAAGGGTTCGAATTCCGAAGATTAATTCTCTCCGACACTTTTTTTGGCAGAAATAGTCTTATTTTGTCCGATTATTCTTCTTCACCTTTAATGGAAAATTTCCAACGAACTTTCTGTTCAATTAGTCGTCAAAGGATTTCTTATTAGCCGGAACGTGTTTGGGCATTTTAAATTCATTATTTTTAGTAGCACAAATTATTAGCAATTTGTTAAGTTATCTCATGAAAACATTTTCGAAGTTCCTGGCTAGCATTAGCGGCAACCGGTATGGTTTCGGGCGTATATCGCTATTGAAATTTATAGTGCAGTTTGAATTTTCAAGTTTACTCTTATTTAAAGTATGCATATGATATATTTCAGAAATTGATCTGAATCAGCCTTACGATTCTAAGTACACGAGTCGCAAGTTATTTAAACATTTTTTAATAATTCTATATCTTATAACCATTTCATCTGTCATTTATTGCATGTATTAATTCATCAACATGGATACCTCGGATTTTAAAATAATGTACTGATGTATGTAAATGTATGTGATAATGTACGCAACTTAGAACAACGATAAGTTTCATTTCCGTGTATTATTATCTTTAATTGAGTTTCCTGGATGTATCTTTTTAAGACGAGCTGTTTGTATCATTGGCAGGTATTTCAGATTACATATATTTTTAATGGAGAGCTAAAAATAACGAGAAATCGTTTCAACCTTTGAGGTCATGGAAAATTTTCGACCCTTCAGTGTCCGAGACGAGTCTTCCGATCAATCGAATTTCTTAGGTTGAGTGAGGAGAAGTTGCATAAGGATAGCTGCCCTTTCCCACCCTAAAGAATTCAACTTCGCCAAAAACCGCTACCTCTGAAGTTAAGACTCCCGTGTAAACAGAATTTAATCCTAAATAATCATAAGAAATACGACTATATCAGGGCAAATTTTATCAAAGAACTCTTACACCTTTTCCAAATCAAACATCCTTGTCCCACCTGGAATTCGAACCCAGGAAGCGTAGTTACCAGGCTAGCGTACTAACTCCTTTGCCGCTAAGTATAAAATGGAGGATTTTGTGATACAAAATAATTCTTTTGTCAATTCAAGCCGCTTGAAATTCTCTGAAAATAGTGGTTAACATTTAATAAAATACTGCAAGAGCTCTTTGTTTTTATTGTGTGTTTTTACTCGTTACTACCGGTTCTTAGTTATCTTGCATCACACTGACGGACCTTGATATAAAATTTTGTAGAAATTTTTAAGTTACGTAATTGCTTGTCGGAAGTAGCTGTTTTCGTATATAAAATTTGTATTTATTTAAACTTCACAGGAGCTAATTTCATTGGAGTGCATTATCTCAATAATACGGAACGATCACTAACATAATAAACAAATGCAATAATTAATATAAACAAATATATAGTTAAGGATTAATGTTAATTAGTTAAAAGTATTTGAATACATCAAGAACTCTTTCAAGAACAGAAATTCGAGGCTTTTAACAGGACAGGCGATGTAGAAATTTCTCTTACTTATAAATATAATCGTGTATGATGGAAGAAACTGTAGAGCTGTAGTTACTTTATTTATTGACATTAAAAGCTTACCAAGTATCAATCTCTTGATATCGGGGTAGTTGCCATTAGCGGCATGGTTAGGAGAGCGCCTAATTCATACAATTTAACTGATTTGAATCCTTTTGATCACAGGCTATATATTTAATAATAATAATAATTCCATGTTTATTGATGGGCGTATTTTAGTCAAATCTGGCCAATCTAACAATAAACTCAATTTTTTCACACATGTAGTGCTATACCATATTAAAATGGTCATAAAAGGAATTTATACTTTTACAAATTCTAACAAAATATTTATAAAGTGAAGTAGTGGGGACTACTACTTGACAAGGGCGCAAGAAACCTAAATAAGCTACCTGGAGGTATTGATTTCAAATTGAATTAATCCATTCATAAAAAAGCGAGCACAAAGTACTGTGACTGGACACCTCAAGTATGTATGAGCCATTAGCGGTAGTGAACTTTTATACTACATCAACCGTCACCAAATAGCTACGGAGAGATCACAAAAATACTGCTTGCGTCTTACTTACTGCTTCAGTTTTCAGTTTCAGTTTTAGATTTTGTATTGTTGTACAAGAAGTGATCTCTTGGCTGGGACTTGAACTCAGGTCTTCCACTTTCTGACCCCCATCCCCCATCAGCATACCTGTAGTTTGCGAAAATAAGAATGTAGAAGATCATGTCGGTATGAATGAAATTCATCGTCCACTGCGGACGAATGTTTTACACGAATTCTTTTAAGTTGTTAATTTTGTAAACTTATTGCTAGAAGTTACTTTCAAGGTTTATGTGTATACACAGCATAAAGACACAGATGATAGGAGAACGATAATGAGAAAACAGCTCCAAAAACATCACAGAGATTATTAGCATTATTATTATTAACACAATTATCACAAGAAGTACCTCAGAAAGGATGACTGAAGAAAAATACAAAAGAGCTTCGGAAATATTTTAAAAGAAAGCCAACCTGATTTTCCTTGTAAAAAATATTCTTGGGTGACGATAAAAAACGATCGTGAAGGCCGAATCATCTAGTCCTGGAACATTCCTTGCTGATAATAATAGATTATATCTGGGAAGCGTATCCTAGTCTTGATCTTGGAACTTGGTCATGGATATAAAATTTTCAACATCAAGGGAGTCTAAAGCCCATAATGGCCGTTTGGAACAGGATACAACCTTAATTAAAATGATCGGCTGCAGACTTTGATGATCCGACATGAATGAAGAGGTACCTTCTAACATGCAAATCTTATGTGCACTACCACTGCGAAAGTTTATATTTGCCCAAATCACTCCCAAACTTCACCATACTCCCTCTGAACCAAAAGCTTGGCACTAAAACTGTGTCGATCTATGCAATTTTCTACTATCCCCTCGGCGAATTTTGTTCTTTGTATAAAATAAAATTGGACTTGTACTCCAAATAAAATTCGTAGAGGAAGGCGTCGCATTGTGGGAATCCATCAAAACGAGAGAAGAGAGACAGACTAATACTAGTAAAATAAATAAAATTGTGAAAAATAAAGTAAAGTAATAAAACTGTGGAAAAAAGTACTGCTCCGTTTCTCTTCTCCCGTTCTCATACACCAAGTTTGTAAAAACGAAATCGTTCCCTTCAGAAGAAATAACTTCGTTTTCGTGAGTTTATTTGTTCATTCGTATTTTCCCACTTCGATAAACTAGGAAGGCAATCTGATATCAAGTGTTTTTTAAATTGGTTGAATTCACAATTTATCAACAAAGAATTAAGCACCCTACTGAAGTCAATCAATCCAAACTATCAAACCAAAAGTTACAAGGGGCAATAAAGGAAGGAAATAAAGAATCGAAATAAACATCAAAGAGTTGGAGAGCCCTTGCTCAAGATTGGAAGTTCATTGAAACGCACCTGCTATATTTGTGGCTTATTGCATGGTTAACAAATCCTCCGATTCTTAAGAACTTTCGTTGGTAGTAAATTCAACGTTTCTAAGAAAATCCTATGCAAATCTTGTTAAATTTACCATTTTAATTCTATTTTTTACCTAATCCTGGCAGGTATTAGTTCATTGCAAATTAATTAATTTTAGTTTATATGTATGATTTATGAAAATATGAAATTCTATTTCACTATCAAAGTTCCTGTTACAGGTATCTTGTACCTACCTATAACACCGGAATAAGCATTAGACTCATCCTGTTAACAATTGAGCTTAGGATCATAACTGAAATTAAGTTTTGTATTTATTAACGAAATGTAGAAAATATAAGATATTCTGCATTCTTTCCTTACGAAAATTAGGGATTTGTAAAATATAAAAATAATTAAAGTGTCTGCAGCTAACAATTCCCTGATCTTAAACCACAAATATTTGAATCAAGGAAATGTCTTTATTCCTAATAAGAAATATTCTTCTCTGAGGGTATATTGTGTATCATTTATGTTCCTTTTTTCACTCTGTACATAAAATCAGGTCGGCTCGTTAGAGATCCTATCATGGGGTAAATAATAAGTTATCATTATAAAATCCCAGGCGTCCCAACTTTTGGTAATTGTAGTAACATATTCATCTGATCATTACTTACGACGATCAGAGGTTTTCATGAAAAATCTTTAAGGGGAAAAAATGTGTATTTATTCACATAAATGAATATTTTTACAATTTACGTTGTTTTCTGAAATTCTTCTAATTTAAGGTTTATAAAGTAATTCAAAGGATCCTCAATCCCCCGATGATGTTGTTACGTATCGAAACCATGGTAGCGTAGTGCATTTTTTTGTGCAAGTAAATTGAATAAACTTACATTTTTCGCGAAATCCCTTTGATTAGAAAGGCGAAGAAACGAATTTTCCGGGTCTCTTCGTCATAATGGAGCTCATTTGCCAGTCCCAATGACAGGCAAAAAATGGCGATAGTCCCTTGGTTCTACCCTACTAATGACGGTCCAGTAAGGGGAACAGTGCACCTTGTGCTTCAAACAGCGACGAAAAGAGGAATGTGAGCCGTAGGAAAAGAATAAAAATGTTCCTATTCTGTAGAGATACTCATTATTCCATAGAACGTAAATTTTCATTCATGACTCGAAGCAGCCCCCTTAGCTGTATTTCGTACCGAAAAGTTTCGAATAATTTTTACACTTCATGCTTCCATCGTTTTAGGAAATAAATAGCCGCAAACATATCAGAAGATTTCCTCCAAACCGATTCATCTAAAATGAGTTGAAAACCAAAATAAATAGCAAATAAAGCAGAAAAGGTTAAATAGATTTTACTATTTGTGATGAGTGGTGTATATCAGGAGAATAATCAGACAAAACGAGATTTTAATTAAATAGTTCTCTCCATTTTATTATCGTCTTTCTTAAGTGAGGAAAACTAAATAATGATGTGCCCATAAAGATCTCATGAGGAGGAAAAGATAGAAGTGAATTGCATCTATAGATAAAACGCTGGAAAGTAAATCGTAATTGCGATCTAGCCTCCATAGTCTAAGTGAGATTTAATGGAGTCAGGGAGTCCTTGCGATTGCGAGTTCTAGAAAAGGCCCTGCTGTGTTTGTACATGGGTTTCTGGATCTTGGAATGAATAATGAGACAGAATTCTTGCCTGGAATACAGGCCCTCGGTAAACGCATCTTAGTTTCATCCAATAAGCCCCAAAGGAAAAAGGATTGCTCTTTCCTGGCTCTGTATTTTACGTTATTGGTCTTTCAAGATAAAGAGTTCCTTAAAAGGGCAAAGAAATTTTTTAGAGTTCGCCCAAATTTCCATGAAACTGAATTGATGAAAGCTAATTTGAACCTTTCATTATGTAGTTGGGAGATCGAATGACTTGATGAGAACCGGAGGTTACCTTTGGGAAAATAGATTGAATAGCTGAAATTACTGAAATCCTAGGACCCGATTTTATCTTTTACAAGCCTTTTGTATTTTTGTATTATCTTTAATTGCTAAGGTCAAATGTAGCCTAAAATTAAATTCATGCAGAAACATGCGAATTGTTATATATTTTCTCGAATTAAAAACTGTGACCGTCAGAGCTAGATATATATAATTCATTCACAAATATTTGTCAAAAACATAATCATAAAATGTTTTAATGCATGTTACATAATTTGTGAAGATTTTTATCCAGAATCACTGGGAGAAATCGGTACATTCACTCTGAAATTGCATTAATATTATCTTTTGAGAACCAAATAAATATTTCAATCCATACAGAACAATTTGCTTTGAATTACTCATCCTCGTCCTTTTTCAACCTTTCAATAAAATTAAAATTATTTGAATGAGTAATCGGAAAAGATGGAGTAAGTAAAGGTATTCGAAGGAGTTACAATATTGTAAAAAAATTTAAGCACGCCACAATTTATAGCCGTAATATGGAATAGAAGAAATATAATTAGTTGATGAAGAATAATTCAACCTTGAAATTGAACCCCAAGAAATTTCCCTTTTGCGACTTGTTCTTTCTTTCCATCATTAAGCTATGTATCTTTCCTTATTTTTTGTTTGGTATTGACTAAAATTCCATGCTGGGAAATGTATTTCTGTACAAGACATCGAGAAAAGTGAGTAATCCGCGAAAGGAAGACGAAATGAAAAGTACCTGCTTGTATTCCAATTATTCGTATATGGGTATAAAATATTGCATCATAGATTAGATATAATAGGAGATAGTGAATATATATTGTAGTAGCTCTTCTACTTTCCAAAAGCGATTCAATAAAAACATATGAAACAGGATGTATTTCTGTTCTTACAGTCGTTCAACTCAATCACACCTGACCAAATCGATAACCCTATCGGTTCTTCAAATATTGAAGAAATACAGTCTTAAGTCTACAAGAAAATATAAAAAAGCATAGTTTTCAATTGATGAAACATGCATCCACCTTTTGTCCTCAGTTAAATTCATTCTTTGGAACTAATAACAAATTATGACCTTTGAGACTTCGAGTAAGATATTTTGGTTACCAATGCGGGGCATTGCATTATTTCTCGGAACAAGCGAGACGCTCAATAATATGCTTGTTTATTCAATAGTTAACAGCATAATGAGTATGAGTACCTCGTAGAGCTACTAATTTGCAATATTTTTTTTAATTACATAAACTATAGTAATTTATTATGTGAAGCTAAGGTTAAACGTTTCCTTAAGCGATCCCGCTAAATGTTCCAGCTGTTAACCCAATTACGAAGAATATTAAATAAAATACTTGCATTCCAGAGATTCCCCGGGACATTTCCCAGGACTCTTCATCAGAAAACTATTCAACGATGAAATTAGGATCTGCTCTGCCAATTCCGGGACGATTGGCTGCTTTAATTTCTAGTCCAAATATCATAGCTACCATTATTAATTGATTTAATTATTAATTACTCGGCAATCCAAAGCAATTTCATCGATATCCTTTTAAAGATTGCGCTTCTTCCGCATCTTTCCCTATTTAAAAGACTGCAAACATCGGAAGGACAAAAATATATCTATGAAATGTTTAGCTTGAATCGGAACGGGTGGTACTAGTAGACAGAGCATCAAAATTCGCTATACGGAGAAGAAAAATACAGCGGGAAGTATCAAAACAGTACTAACAGCCATGATCTCCTTTCGTCGTGTGATTCTATCATTACCCTTGCGTATTCATATGATGCTGAAATCCCGACAGGTAATTTTTTAATATGCAGAAATCTTACGAACGTTAAATTAAGTTTATTTTTGGAATAACGCGAGAAGTATGCAACGTAATAGAAACTAGCCTTAAGTTTCTATGACATGTCAATATATCTGCTGTAAAGTAAACATGATCTGCTATGTCTAAAAAAGGCTGAAATTTCCTTGTACCAGTTACTGCGTATATTCTTAGTTTCAATATCTATGACGATAATGAGTTAATTGATCCCTCTTTGTTGATCTTATCTATGAGTGATTGCTGATAGTTATTGCATATTCTTTTTTGTGAGTCTACACCTAAAACCCAATCGGGGTTGTAAGAATCGGCAGTCTATAATTATTCATTTACTTGTAATTCAATCCTTTTCTGCACCCATAATAATTCAACTACGGTTATTTAGCAGCAGCTGCAGTGATTAAAAATAAGCTTTACCGATTACCTCTAAGTTGAACCTTTCTATCATTTTCCCATTATTTAGATGTACCACCTTTTTGTTATTTGCATCGTGTATCAAGACAGTTCTTAATATATTTCGGATGCTTCATGTTGTTAAAATTTGTGATATGCACTTTATCATGTGTATTGTTTCACGTAATATTGACAATTGGCATGTTGCACTCATAAAAATACGTACAAAATCACCTTTCTTGGCTGCAATACTGTCAATTGAATAATGCCATAATTCTTAATTGACAATCACCCTTCCTTACTGAAGATGAAGACCGTTTGATTTGCACAAACATACTTCGGAAATGGGTATTTCTCTTGGATTCTCCCAAATATCTTAGAACTTTATTCATTTTAATTTTAATAACATACATAGACGTATATCTGTCTATATTCAATGTTAAATTATTATTTTTAAACAATTTATGTAAAATTAACAAGAATATTTCTTCAGTTTCAGGTCAGCATGAGGCTGGGGTTGGTTTGGTCAGCACTGCAAGTACAGCTGCTGAGAAGCCACTTTCCACAGCATGGCAAACTGCTCTTAGTGCTACAGCAATGACAGCCAATAAGAGGCGGGCCGTCCGCCGTGGAGGCAAGCCTCCACCAGACAGACCTCAGAGAGCACTGTTTTGTCTCCAGCTCAAAAATCCCCTTAGAAAACTTTGTATTGATGTCGTGGAATGGAAGTATCCTTTCTCATATATTATATACTCCAAATTTACTGTATCTTAATTTACATTCATAATATTAATATAATAGTAGTATAATATTCTATCTGTTACTATTAATCTATATCTGCCAGAGAGTCATCACATGATATAAAATTATATGATTGAATATTTCTCTTGATGGATGTTGATATTACTCATTATAATTATCTAATGTATGATGTGACTTTAAATTAACTCATGGATTTCAATCTAAATATGATTTATATTTAAACCTAAAAAACTCACATTAATATCTTTCTCAACTTCTGTCAATGTTTTTATTAAAAATGCACGTAAAATTGGGTCATTAATTTTGGACCATAATATAATTTTGAATCAGCTTTTTAATTATTTTTTATCTTAAAAATTAGTACCAGAATGAAATTACTGATTTTACGTGTTTTAAACTTCAACTGATAGATTGATGGAATCATCAAGATAAATTAAAATCCACAACACTGTAATAATTATTTTTGATCTCTGATTAATGTCAAGGTTTTTATTTTGTTTGTGTATTTACATTTCTTCTTTGTCTTATTTTTGTTTTCATCTGCTTTTGATATGAAACATATTTCCTCACTATTTCTGCCAAATATTAAATAAACTATTTGCATGCCCTCTATCGCATTGCCCTCTGCATACACCAGAGAAATGAGAAAAGTCTTGGTGTCTGATGAGCTACTGGAACATAACAATTGAGACTGGTAGCATCAGAGGAGTCTTACCATTAATTGGCCTCAGTTCACATTATGAGTTAATTAGCTTAATTAGGAGTTATTTTTTATTTATTATGGCTTATAAATTGTGAGGGTTGCATTCAGTTGAAAAAATTAGCTTTCAGTAAGTGGTGATTACATTATAGATAAATTAAAGAAAATGATGAGAAAGTAGCATTCTAAGGCTTGAAATATTTCTTTTTATTCTTGGCATTATCTTTTGAACTCTCTCAGTAATATTTAATTTCACATTGATTATGAACCTGGGTTCCTAGCCTTTAAGCATAAATTTCTAAATACCTTATTTACTACCATTTTAAGGATCAAATTAAAAATTTCATAAAATAATATCAATTTAACCTAAAGATACTCTAAAATAGTGAGTACAGTCAAACTGGGATAAGCAAGATAACTTTGTAAAACTTAATGTCAGGTCCTGCCATTTTTACTCCCCAAAACCTCTTTGAGTGAGAAAGTTGAAACCCCTAAAAGTGAGAAGGATGCAGCATGGTAGTTTAGTTGGTTAGAATACCTACCCTAAAGTGAGAGATCTGGGTTCAAGTCCCGGCCATGTTGCTATTTCTACGTCTCGTACAACCTTGGGTTAAGACGCATGCTTTCTCATGCAAAGTTAAATTCCAATTCCATTTATATAATTAAGCCATGAGAGTTTCAAAATCTCCAATAGCCATCTTTGCCAATGCTCTTCAATTCATTGCCACCAGTATTTGGAAGACAGTTATCTAGATTGTCATAATTCGGTAGTCAGAGCCTTTTGGTTGTCTTCCAAATACTGGTGACAATGAAGTTGGGAGCTCCAACAAAGATGGCTACTAGAGATTTTGACCCCTAATTCATTAACAGCTGTGTTCAAACTTTCCTTCCTTACACAAGAAAGCAATTTCTCACATCCTGACCTCTGTGAATTAAGCCGCCTCACCTTATACCTCAATAATGTTTTCTTCAAGAAAATGCTATATGTTACCATGTTTTGACATGTCCCATGCAGGTTTTTTGTTTGTTTGGAATTTCATGAGGGTGGGAAGTTGCAAAGTGAGAAATTAAGTGAGTTTGGCTTGTCAGTCTCAACTTTTTATAAGGTCATAAAAGACAAAAATTCAGTAGTCTCGGTGACTTGAGGGACATGGACATAGTAAGAGGAACTGAGCTCTGGATTTCCTTATGTAAAAAAAAACTTGCTTATCCAGGCTTGACTGTATTTTAAAAGTAAAATAAATAATGTAGCATATAATAAATACATGATCTAATTAAAATGAAATATTTGATGATGATATGATTAAAAATTTTAATAATGCAAAAATTAGTATCTGAAAATCCAATTCAGTCTTTTTTTTATTTTTTGTTGGAAATGCAATGAATACTTAGTTTTCAAGTTTCCTCCATAAAGTGGTTCCTAATCTAAGGAGAGTACAGAGCTGACTCCCCAAATACCATAAATGCAAATACGAATTAAATGCAATACATTCCTACGACTCTTTTATTTCAAGTAAGGTATACTTATGTTGTTGATTGTAAACCCCAAGTATGATTCCCCTGGAATGCATAAAATATCAACCAAGACAAATTTAGTTTATAGAAATACGTATGTAAGGGCTACATTCATTGTATTAATATCATTCTGTAATATCATAATTTTTAATGAAGTAAATATTAGGAAGTTAACTCAGCTTATTTAGTGTGGAGTTCTACCCATTCCTATAATGGATTCCGCTGCAACAAAAAGAATTTGGAGATAGAGGTCCAGAACAGAAACTTGCAAGACTAAAATTTAATTCTACAACTTCCCATGATCTCTATACAATTGCATTCGAAATTATAGATGACTAGGGTGAATAAAAAATATAGGGCATAAATTGTTGGTTCAGTTGGGTTCAGTCAGTAGATCTACTAATTTTCCTTGAGCAAGGTCATTAAGAACATAATTAGAGTAAAAAATTGTCAAAATAATCAATCAAAGTTTGCATAAATTTTCAATTAATTCATGTAACTAAACCCTTATGTGAATAGCTTCTTCTCTATGAGTATTACTTTACTGAATTGTTTTACTCTCAAGTTTCCGCACTCATGATTCGGTAAACTTTGAAGAATAGCTTAAGTGGTTGAGGCTTTATGATGTATCAGTATCAGTGTATATCAGTATATATCACTGTATAAACTCTCAATGCTGCTGGTTGCAAGTACATAATGGCTTGTATGTACTTCAGGGGCATTTTTTTGTTTACTTCATTAAGTAACATTTTAATTCTATAATATGTATAAACATTAAATGCTAAGTAATTATCCTTTAGTTATTTGTAAAGGTATGCTAGTCCGTCATTTAAATTCCAATAATATTTAACTTAATACTTTTCATTTATGTAGTTCAATGCTTCATGATTTCCTATCAGTAATTCAGATCAATTACTCAGATTCGTTAAACTCTGAGTTAATTTGTTGCCTTTTTTAGTATTTTTAAATTCAATTACTGTGTATGTGAAGTTATGCTAAGAGATCTGGAAGTGTTTTCAAATCGTGTTGCACCTTAACCAATATTCAGACCTTTTGAGTACCTGATTCTATTGACCATCTTCGCCAACTGTGTTGCCTTGGCAGTTTACACTCCATATCCAAATAGTGATTCCAATACCACCAATGCATATTTGGTAAGTATGATACATATATGTACAATGTTTTTGAGTATAATTTTGTTGATTTTATCTATGCATAATATAAATGAATGTTCATTTAAACAACAAGGTATAACCTTTCCATTTCCCAGTTCTTTGAAAAAATTATTGAATTATTAGTTCCTTTTTATATATCTTTGCAATCTGGGCTGTAAAAGACTTAGTTGTGTTTAACTAATTCTATTCATGAAAGGTTATAACCTATTGATAATGGTAGTATTACATGCAAGTTAAGAAGTTATTAAATTTCAGCTTGCAGTTTTTTCTCCTAATTAGAGGATTGAAGTATGTTAAATATATTTTTAGACACTGAATTGTCTTGTTTGATGGATGTTATACTCATTTTTATTTTGCTGTAAGATTTTGTAATTAAGAAACAAAGAAGTAATGCCAATATACTTTTCCAAAGTTTTATACATATACGAATAATATTATTCGCATTTAGATTCAACATACTTACTATCTTTCCATCTTATTTTATTAGTGAGAGATTATTTCATTTTCTATCATTGCTTATCAATATGATTCTCCTTAGAGTGCTGATTTTTCATGTAGTGCATTTATTTAAAAGCAAATTTTCTAATTAAATTTTGTAATTTCAGGAAAAAATTGAATACATCTTTCTAGTAATATTCACGGTGGAGTGTGTGATGAAGATAATAGCCTATGGCTTTGTTGCCCATTCGGGGGCATATCTAAGGAATGGCTGGAATATGCTTGATTTTAGTATAGTAGTTATTGGGTAAGTCTAAATTTGTATTTAATCCTTATTTAATTATCCAGATTTTCTAAATTTATCATATATATGTAACCTGATTGAATTTAAATCATTCATATTTTTTTGTTAATTTATATTCATTTTGCCGTTGAACATGATAAATGCCTAACATTTATTAATTCTTTTATGAAAAATATTCTAATTTCTTGAATCCTAATTGTGATGCATTTAATATATGGTATCATCAAATTCTACCATCAGAAACCTATTGTAAACTGTTGATACTTTGTCACATCCCATGTTACATGGATTTACAATTGTTGGCTAGAACTATTCACATTGGAAGATTTTTAGTTTCTTAAGAGTGTATTGTTAATTAAAATGATGATGCATTGATGGACACCTAACCTACATTTTAAAAACAGAGTATATTCTTATCTTGATTTTTTTACTTGAACTCTTACCTTCCCTAACAAGTTTCTTAGCTCTCGTCTTTAAGAGAAAGAAATTATTTATTTTTTTAGTTTTAATAGTTTTTATTTTAAGCAAACCTTAACATGGCATATGAACAGTATAGTTTATGATATCTCTCCATTGCTAAGTATCACCTTAAAGTTACACTCCTCTATGTCTTGATATGAAGATTTTTATCTGTAATAATAAAACATTGCTTTAATTTTTTTCAACCACCCAACTTTGTCTAACAACATGCATTTTGGTAAATTCATTGAAAAAATGGATAGTTTATATTAACCTTAAATTACTGGAGTTTATTTATGGAAAAGTCTATGCTTCATTTGACCTATGTTTTCTAGTAAGATTCGCTATCCAACACAAAGCATATATACTATGCAATTTCTAAATTACTTCTTCAAATTATTATTATTTATATCTTCCCTTTCTTCAAAGTGATTCACCTTTATTTGACCTTTGCCTTACTCATACTCTCAGAATGAAATGCTTAGTGATTCTAAATCTAAACCATTTAGAAAAAGCTCATATTTTCATAACTCATGGAACATGGTAATTACCTCCAAATAGATACATGTTGAGCTAACATATATAGTTTCTTGTCAATACTAATGTGAATTACGAATACCTCATTTTAAGAATTGAAAAATTGTGTTACTTATATTCCATACAATGCAGAATTTTGTATTTTACTGTTCATACTGAATGGCTTCAGGTCAACATGTTTACCCAAACTTGTTTGTGAAGTTTCCTGTAACTACTATAACTGTACTGGATATTTTCTTAATTTTTGTTATAAATTTTAAATGACACAAGAACCATAAATTACTGTAATTGCGGTTCTGCACGAAAATAATGTATTCATTTGCTGTAATTTGTTTTTTCTTAGTAAAAAATTACAATTTTTTAGTTTTTTGTCCTCCATTAGTATCAATTCAATTTCAGATTAAAGTATTTATGATGCCATTTTGATTTTCAAATTATTTTCTAATTGGTGTGAAATTTTGGTATAATCAAAATGATGGTGAAAAACCCTGTAATTATTGTACTGATTGATTGTTTTACCTGTTTGTTGAAATTCTCTCTCTTTGGTTTTACAGGATAATTAGCACTGCATTGTCGAATTTAATGAAGGAGGGTTTTGATGTGAAAGCTCTGCGTGCATTTCGTGTTTTAAGACCTCTGCGTTTAGTATCTGGAGTGCCCAGTAAGTCCCAGCATAAAGCTATTTATATTGAATGTATTATTATCAATTGTTATGTGCTTTCTTTGCATAATTACATCAAATTATTTTTACAAACTTCATATATCTGGTAATCATGACTTTTTGCTAGACAATGCATCAATCATGCATTAATCATATTGTTAATCAGTTTTAGTTATCCAAGTATGTGGAAACTTTTGGATAGAAGAGTCAATGATAAATTATACATTTTTAACTTCAGCCCTATTGTTTCATAAGTTCTCCATTTTTTTGCTTTTTATCAAAAGTATGTAATGTGGTAGAAATGGTAAAAAGTTGAACATTGAAAATGTTTCACTAGCTACATTTAATGAAGGTCATTGCAGATAAAAATGATCATCACTTGCTTCTCCCTTAATAAATCTTTGGTGGAGGTAAAAAATAGTATTTTTGGGAAATTATTGTCATTTGAACTGTTAGAGTAACATAAAATATTAAGCCACTGTGATTTATCAGCAATATGTATATAATTTTGCATGAAATAATTTTAATCACCTATCTTTAAATGTAATATTTCAATTCTTTGAATACAAATATTTGTACCTAAAAATGATTGACAGGAATCACTGATTTCACGTAAATGTTCTAAGTTAAGATACAAGAGTTATTTCCCCTCTCCAGGATCCCTTTAAACCATTGTAACAGTTCTAGATATTTTCAAATTTTTCTTTGTAAGCATGTGCCTAATATTTGTTTCCTGGTGAGGCTAAACATTGCTCTCTAACCCAATTATCCTTGTTCTTTTATCTCTAAATTATAAATAGCCTGATATGTATAAAGCTATAATGAATTAAATATGATCACTCTAAAATTTGAGATTTTCATGGATAAAGATTGTGCATTTTTCATTTTATGGTCCAATTACTCCGTATTAACTCAATTAAATCCTCTTTTCTTTCTTAGGTCTTCAGGTTGTCTTGAACTCAATCCTCCGTGCCATGGTGCCTTTGTTACACATAGCTCTTTTGGTTTTATTTGTTATAATAATTTATGCCATCATTGGATTGGAGCTGTTCTCAGGAAAACTGCACAAAACATGCTTCAACAATATTACAGGTACGAATGCTTACATTTGGCCCCTCTCAGTAGAATTGTAAATAGTTTAGTGGTATTCCATGACAGAAGAAATAAATCGGAAATATTTTTGTAGAAGACTAGTCTTGCTTAATATTAACTTAGTCTAAACACTACGATACTAAATTCACACATAACTATTTAAAATTGATGAGACACTATTTGTCTCTTAGTCATTTTACCTTTAGATAGCATAAAAAATTTGACAACTTATCTAAATTCTATTTCCAGAGGAGATGATGGATGACCCACATCCGTGTGGAGAAGATGGTTTTCAGTGTGACATTAAGAAAAACTGGGTTTGTAGAAATTATTGGATTGGTCCAAATTTTGGGATCACAAACTTTGATAACTTTGGCCTTTCAATGCTCACAGTGTTCCAGTGTGTTACGTTAGAAGGGTGGACTGATGTTCTGTACAGTGTAAGTATTACGTTATGTTTGAATTAAGCTTTAAGCATTCTATAAATTTAGCCATGAATTATTTGATGAAAAATTGTAGTTCATAGGATAAACAGAAAATACTTACCAACTAATATAAATAATCATCCTCGTTTAAAAAATAAAATATGGAGTATTAAACATATCATTCCTATAACAACTTACTGTTTAACAAATCGCTGAAATATTCCCCTCAATAGTAAGGATAATGTTGAGTAATTCAAAGTGAACAGGGATAGTATTTTGACTAAAAGACCATGAACATGATAAGTTATTCATAATTGGAATAAGTTTTAGTATAACAGAAATTTGTGAAGTCCTGTGACTTATATAATCTAACTTTAATTGGGGAATTAATTAAGAATTCAATTTTCTTAGGCAAAATAAATGAGGAAATTGGTAGATTCTTGCAAATACAGAGGGATGAAGAACCATAAAAGATTAACATTAGATACTTTTATCCTTCCAACCAAACTTATACTGTGCATTTCAATTGTAGTAGAATATATTTTATGTTTATGATTAATAATCACAGTATAAAAACAAATGCATATTATGAAAATATACCTGAACTTGCTTTTTCTTAGCGTTATCTATTTCCTTAAAAATTAAATTTATTATATACAAGAGTTATATATATATATATATGTATAAGAGTTTTCTGGAGAATATTGACCTGTTTGGATTGCTAATTAGAAAATTAACCAAATAAATATTTAATGCAATCTCCATTCCTTTTGCAAGAATTATTACTTTTGAAACTTCGGGAAATTGTATCACTTATTATGTCTGTCAGTTCCAAAAGTGTCATGGGTGTGCTCATAAATATTGACCAATTTTAATATTTCCATTACTCATTGGGTATCTCTTTATTCAGATTGAAGATGCAATGGGAAACAGTTGGCAGTGGATCTACTTTATTTCTATGGTTATTCTTGGAGCATTTTTTGTTATGAACCTAATTCTTGGTGTTTTGAGTGGGTGAGTTGTTTACATATGATATAAGTTATAATACCCTATTCTTGATTTAATTATGGTTATTCTCCATGACGAATGTGTTGTGCTCAGGATTGACCAAACTTAATAGTAGATACATTATGGGAATGTATAGATTTGATAGCTGTTGGATTGAGAAACACATATATAAATATCAAACATAGGTAATCATCCATAGAATGTACCAATAATTACAGCATAAAATTAACTGGGAAGGAATATTTTATGATATTATGGAATTGTAGATGTACAAAAGCTAGTCACATTTGCAGTGACCAATATGTGAGGAAGGAGGAAGGCATTGAGAATCAAGATTGTTCCATGATAGATGGCAATTGCAGTCTCTAGAGTTTTCTTGCTTTTGGCATTAAGCTTACTTTAATTTATCTTTAAGTAAATGTTTAGTAATTGTTAGGCCTAAGATGGATGTAAGTCTGAATTTTGTTTTGCAATGGTAGAGGAATAATAATATCTAATAAAATTTTAAACTGATAAAATTATTTATTATAGATTGAGTATAGGCGTCTTACTTAGCAGAACTTTTCTGATGATAGAATTCAAATTCTGATTCATGGAATAATGTTTTTGGCTCCTCGGTGCCATTTTATGGAAACTTTATTTTAAATTCCTCATCCTTAGTGATGATTTATTTCTGAAATGTTGTTACATTTTTTCATCTCCGACTTCATTATGCACTGTTTGCTACATGGAATATTTTCCTCCTGTATAGCATTACTAATATCTGTTGATGTCTTTCTGCAGAGAGTTTTCCAAAGAAAGAGAAAAAGCGAAGAATAGAGGAGAATTTCACAAATTGAAAGAAAAGCAGCAAATAGAAGATGATTTGAGAGGTTATTTAGATTGGATAACACAAGCTGAGGATATAGAGCCAGAGGGAGAGGATCGAAGTCAAGAAGGGAAGGGTGAGTATATATTGGCATCTTTTAGTCACTGAGAGCAGAAGCAAGAAAATGGTATATATAAGTCAGAATTAAAAGACTGTCAACTAGTGCCATAGCATTATAAGAAAGTGGTGAATTCTTGTAGAAAAATATGTAAATTAGAACTCTAGAACTGTTTACTGAACACCAAAACAAACAGTTATGTTGAACCATGTACAGACTCTTAAGTAACCACACAACAAAATTTATTATATTGAACTTAAATTTCAATGAAATTAATACTTCAACAAGTGGTTATCCTATATCGCCTTACACAAAATGATTGGAAGAACAAACACTCTTAATTGATTCCAGAAAAATCGAGCATTAATTGAAACATGGCTATTAAGAACATCCATTTCCATAAGAAATATCAAAACTGTTTCAATTAATTCCCAAGATGTAATTCATGGAAGGGAAAATAGGTATGTACTACATAAAATTTTTCTTAGCTACTCAATTTATGCAGTATGTGCCCATGCATGCAAGGATGAAAGCAAATCATGGCAAAGCATTTTCAACATTTATGTGAAAGGTTTGACATAAAATCAACTGCTTCTCTTATTATTTTAATTTAATGGAAAGCGAGTGAAAATTCTGGTATATCGTATCTGTATTTTGGAGGGAATGGGGTAGAGTTTTGCTTTCAAAAACCATTCTCTCAAGTTCTCTTACTTCTTAGCTCTCTGAAACTATTAAATTTTCCCAGAGCTTTGAGCTGTGCATTGATAACCTTAGGAAGAACACTCAGTTTTTAATTGGCTCTTATCGAATATCTTTACTTTATGAAGGACTGCATGGATTATTTTGCTTTATTTACTGTTTGAAAATCATTATATCATAACATTTAACTTGATTACTTTAAACTACTATGTTATTGAAAATTGTCATATTTTCATTTTAATCACTTCTGAGAACTTTGCATTAAAGGGAGCTTGTTTGGAAGGATACGGTTTTCATAGCAAACATCGTTGAATGTATAAAATTGAAATTTTGGAATATTTTTCAATGTCTATAAAAGAAGCAGCTTTTTCAGAAAATGATTTTACACCCAACTGTCATCCCTGCATATTTAGTATTAGTTAGATAAGACTTGCATGATATGGAAGTAGTCAAACATTAGGTTTTTGTAAGTTAAATATATTTCAGTAAAATTAATGTAGTTTGAACCAAAGGAAAATTTCTCAGTATTTTTCCAGTAGCATTGAGCTCCTTAAAAAGTTACCATATCTGAAGTATCTCTTATTTTGAAATTCCTATCATGTACATATCCCAATCAGTCCTAAATATTATGAAATATTTTCTTATGTGGAAAAGGTGATACAAGAATCTCTAAAGAGAAGTGTTAACGAATACTCGAGATTTTGCATAGGAACTATATATATTACTGTCTAATTTATTTCAATATTGAAGACCGTGCAAATCAGTAAAAGCAGTGTAGCAATTCATCCTTGGGTTATAAAAGCCATTAGTAACTGAAGTAAGGATTTATATTTGAATATTAAGTTAGATACAGATGTTCATGAGCTCTTGGACATCAAAATTTTCTTTTATTGAAAAGAATATTGAAAAGCCTAATTTCTAATGGAATCTATGATTAGAACCGTAAACTATTGAATAAATTATTATTTACTAAATTCCTAAATTTATCTTTTATAACTATTGACAGATTTTTTAATTCTGATTTGTATCTTTTAGTATATTCAATCATTATTAGCTTTAATGATGATTTATATCATAGTTAGAGTTAGAAATAATTAAAGTTATTTTGTCCCAAAGATCTAGCACAAGTGTCATTTAAGAAAAATACCCATTGAAAACAAAAAAGTGTATATGTTATTTCTATAATGCTCATGCAACTACAACTCCTTACCATTATTGTAGGCATAGTAAATGGGACCCATGCTCTCATGATGCAATTTTCTTAGTCTTTATTAGAAAGGTATAAATTTGACTATGATATGAATAAAATTGATAAGTATCTAATTTCTGAAAATTCTTATAATTCCATTTTAGATACCAACTCAACAATAACTTTAAAACACATATCTATTAATTTTTTTATTGTCTCATAACTTTAATACAATCGTTTTAATCTAGCTTTGCACTGAGTTGTTATTATTTTGAAGAATATTCAGTAAAATATGTTACAACCATTATAGAAGGTATGATAATTGACATCATTACTATTTCCGATAGTCTAATACTTTTTAAAGAAAATTCCCTGTAACTTGTTGATGTGACCTTGGTCAATGAAATGTATAATAAAGCATTAGTTGACTCTGTCCTGAGTAAATATTCTTAGAAGTGCCTTACCCTTATAGAAATGCTTGAAAATTACTTGAATTCTACTTGAATTTCCTTTTATTCAGTTAATTAATGTATAATGACAGTTTGAATAGGTGAAGAATGTCAAACCTGTTATCTCTTGGTCTCTTATCCAACAATTAAAAAATTTAGATAGAAAAACAATAGAATGCATAAATTTGATCATAATCAGCATATAACTTTTTAAAAATAGATAATTTACTTATCGGATATTACTTACTGATTTAGTTGAGGATCATTCTGTAATTTTCAATACACTTACTTTTTATAACGATGAAATTTTGATTAGCTTGCTTGGTTGAAACATACACCTGCCCCTACATTAAAATGCATGTGCATTCATGCATGTCTAGATATTATTGTATGTGATAGTTGGTGCCTTTGAAAGTATTTTGTAGGAGTAATTAAAGGTTGGCTATCCAGATAAATTCTTGATTAAGCAATTCTCATATTACTATATAATTTTGATACTATAAGATCCGTAACTAAGTAAGTTTTGAATAAAGGAAGTATTTCATTGGGTATGGGTGTAATACTAATGTAAGATTTGTTAAAAGCTATCATGAACTTTGTAATTTGACAATAAATCCATCAATTGTTTATGGTAGGTTAATTTATGCTCAAACCCTATTTCTGAATGGTAATTAGCTGTAAGTAGTAGGTATGGATATTTTCTTTGTAATAAGGTAGACATGTAGTTAAATAATTTGTAGAATGTTGATAAAGATGGATATTTTGAAAGAGCAACCCTCTTTTCTAATACCTTTGAAATAATCCATAAAGAAACTTTTAAAAATTAATAATAAAAATTGTAACTTTGTAAGAACTGGTACCCACACACTATAATTTGCAGGTTTTCTCATTAATCACTTACTTGTTAAGATTTTTAATTATCAATATTTTGAAACATTGCAGTCTCCCATCAAATCAGTTTTTGCTGAAATTTGTTACATAGATTCTTATCATCAATGTCATATTATTTAATGTAATAAGAGATAAACATTTGGTGTAATAGAAAATAATTGGGTTAACCTACCCCTTTGCAATTTTTGCTACTTTTCAACTCAACACTTAAGCTATTTTCAGATAAAATATATTGAAGAATTTCCATATTTCAATGCTGTGTAAATGAAGTTTATTACTTACAACTTACTAAAATACAATTTACATTTTTTAACCATAAAATGAAAATTCGAATTTATAATATGTATTTCAAAAATCCTAACCATAATATTTTTTCTCATCTTCTAGCGAAAATGAACAATGAGATGGAATCTGCTGATAGGATTGATGATAATGAAGGTGAAGTGCAACAGGAGTCATGGTTTAAAAAGAAGAAAAAGGATTTTGACAGGTATGTTCCGAAAACATTCAAATACAAAAAGTTCTGAAGAGAAATGAACACCTTTTACAAGGTCTGTTCAAAAATTTCCACAGTATTCTTCTGAGTGACCTCCCATTTATTGTTTGTTAATAACTTTTTTAGTTTCCAGTTATGGCAATTTATTATGAAAGTGTGTTTTCACTTGTGGCAAATTTAAAAAAATGAACAACCTATGGAACAGCTTTGTTGATATGGTCAGTCCTGCACCTACCAACACTCTGCTGTAGCAACTGCTCAGTATTATCCTGGTTTAATTAAAGCTAGTGCAAGTTGCTTACTGCTTTTGATGAGTGTTTTGCTCATTTTTCGCCTATAAATGTTTGTAAAAATGAATTCAGTTGTGTCTTTGTTAGCACAGCCATATCTTCCAAAAGTTTGGATGGTAATATTTAGAATTTGAAAATAGGTATTGATGGAAAAAAATAATAATTAAGTTAGGTAGGTAGGTATGCAAAGATATATTGAATGATTTATCTACACCAAGTTATAAAATCTTGTCCGATAAAGGAAGTATTTGAAAACCCTTCGTGTGGAAACAATGAATTGTGCATGGCCACATTATCAGATAACAATCTACCACTGCAATTTATTAAAAAAAGCAGGAGTAATTTAAATTTGATGTAAAAATGAAGCATTATTGCTCTTTTTTAATACATATTTATTATTTTGAAGTAAATTACTTTTAGTATTTATTACATTTCTTAAAGTAATTGAGAGGCATAATATTAGTAAAAAGTCAAAATCTTCAATAGAAGAAGTAAATATAATAAAGGTTTCAGCAATTTAGTTTGCTTATGAAGTAATTAAACAGCTTTTACATTGTAATGTGACTTTCAAAGTCAAGCTCTTTGTAGTATGATATAATACAGTAAATGCAAACTATGCTAATATTATTTTGTACAGTTGGTTTATTCTTTTACAATTGCTTTGATACCTATGTAATTAAGGGTCTCTTGACAATAATTTTAATTCATTTGTACGAAGAAAAGTATTATAGAATGTAATATTTTCTTAATAAAATCTATTTTACAGTTGCTTTTACAAATACAAACATGTTTACTATTTTAATAACGCTTTTGCAAAATTTACATTGCTAAGCAAGCAGATAATTTACCAGAATTAATATAAGGCAAGAACTAAAGTTTCTTAATAGTTCTAATAATTAAAATTCTACTTTCCAGAATTAATCGGAGGATGAGGAGAGCATGTAGGAAAGCAGTGAAATCACAAGCCTTTTATTGGCTTATAATAATTTTAGTGTTCCTCAATACGGGTGTCTTAGCCACTGAACATTATAAACAACCTGTGTGGCTGGATCATTTTCAAGGTAATGTTGTTTCCTTTAGATCTGATTATATTTATTTTGTATTTTTCTGTACAATTGTTTGTTATAATTTAATTTTGATGAATTGTTGCGCTGCTGTATTAAGGAATACTAATTGTTCATGAATTACAATGAGGATTTGTCGTAGAATATGTATTAGTATTGAATATTTTTATTTTATTTAAGTTTTCTTGAAATAATTCTTAACTGTTAATTGAATTAATGCTTTGCATTTATTTTTCCACAGAAGTTACAAATCTCTTCTTTGTGGCGTTATTTTCAATGGAGATGTTGTTAAAAATGTACAGTTTAGGATTTCAGGTAAACTATGCTCAATGTTATAGATTCTTTTAGAAGATGTTAGTTCATTGATATGGTACCAAAACATTGCTTTCAAAATTACATCATCATCAAGTAAATTGTTCAAATCCTTGGTCATAAAATAACCTTAAATGTATCATGAGTACCCTATAATGTCTATTCGTGTGGGCAATTGCTGTTTATGAATGTGATCTGAGTTAATTCATGCAAAAAATCATGCCAAACTTGAGAAAATCACCATATTTGTCAATTTCAAAACATATACCATTTGTATATACCACTAGTATGATCCTTATTCATACGGAAAAAAATTGTTTTGAGAAATTCTTTCAAGACAACCCCTAAAGTTGTTCCATGTGGTTAGAAAATATATTGTGTAAAATATTATTTAAAACGGAAAGACGTGTCGCATTACACTTAAAGTTTATGTTTTTCAACATTATTGGCCTTATTTCGGTCATCGCTGGTGGTTAGGGAGTCTTCCCATTTTTTAACCGTTTTGATTTTTTCTTAATACATTATTAGACATTAACGGTGATTTTAGTAATATATTAATTAGATCAGTGCTGTATTTTTTGAGATTCATCTCAAATAGAGAGTGCACATCATACAAGTGGCGCTGTGCACTTGGCCCCCCTGCTCAAATCTACGAATTTTGCCACTTTGTATTCTGTCTTTTATTTATTAATTAAATTAATTGCTAAATTAATTGTAGCATAGTTTTTATGCATTGGATAGGATAAAGACCTAAATATGCATTTCGTACTTTCAAATATTGAATTTAACTGTGAACAAAAGGAATAAAAGTGCCACCGTGCCCTCGGCACCTCTGCTGGAATCTATGTGAATATGATACACTCATTTGTGATTTCACTCATTATTGAATATGATACACCATGGTTAACTGAAGGAAACTTTGTTAAAAGTATAATTTTGATGTAAGAGGATTGGAACTTGGAATGTTTTTTTAATATCAAATATAATGTGTATCAATATTCAAATTTATAGCATTTATACTAGTTTAAAAATTCAGTTTAATTAAAATACTGAAACAAATTGTAAAAAAATTGGTTTGATTGTTAAGCTCTTATTTATTTAATTAGATTTAAATAAAAAAACTAGTTCATGTATAAAAGGTGGAGATAGATTTTTAGCTTTTTATAAAAAGTGTGTGTATGAGGCCGATAAATGCAGTATTTTAGCTGTGAGGATATATTATTTTAGATCGTATAATTGATTTGCCAGAATATGGAAATTGTATGTTAACTCAAGAATTATGTATTTTATTGAAATTTATCATTATTGTAAATAATTATTTGAAAAAATTGAGCTTAAAGTTGCCCTCGTAAAGAAAATATTATGTGTTAACTTTTTATTATTATGATTCTCTAAATTTAATTATTTTAAAGAACTCTCATAACATTATTATACAGTACTCAAGCAGATTTGAGGCTTTTTTGAATCCTGTTGGATTTTCTTGTTATCAATAAATAAATTTCCTGAATGTATCATTAACTTTGTAGAAATATTTTTCATTCATTGTTTGGGATTTCTAAATTCATCACCTTTCTGAATCTCAGTAGCTCATTAATGCATTCTTTGTGAAATAGCCCAATTATTTACCAATAATATGTGACATTTTTTTCTTACAGGGATATTTTGTGTCCCTTTTCAACAGATTTGACTGCTTTGTTGTGATAGGAAGTATTGGAGAATTAATTTTAACGCACACTGATGTTATGCCTCCCTTGGGAGTTTCAGTGCTTAGGTGTGTTCGTCTGTTACGGGTGTTCAAAGTCACAAAGTAAGTTGTATGGCCTACATGCTGCTTAACAGTATAATTTTTAGATATATTAACAGTATTTGAGTTCTTGAAATGTTACATTTCTTACAAAATCACTCTAATTCACTCACTGATTATTTCTACAATTTGAAATCCTTAATGTTTAGATTTTATTGTGATATCAATTAGCTTAGTTCCTTGATCAGCTTATGCATTCCTGATTTTATGATTTTCATCTTCTGTTCATTTTTAATTTGTCATTAGTCTCTTTAATCTTTGGGATTAAGTCATAAGATGATTAACTTTCTACATAATTTAGTATGTAGCATAGACTTTTCGCCTTTTATTTTTCCAGATAATCCTTTATTATTTATGACTATTATCATTCAATGAATGATCACTTTCATTTTCATTAAATTTAACTGTATTAAATATTGCCTTTTGCATAGCATTCTTTAACTTTTTAAGAGTACATTTCCCGAATTTGAAACGATTTTTTTCAATTATTGGTGTTTGTGCAGCTATGTATTTACCTGTACTTATTTCGTAAAATGCACTATGATTTCAGATACTGGAGGTCACTTTCCAATCTGGTGGCATCTTTACTGAACTCCATCCAGTCTATTGCTTCCTTGTTGCTTCTTCTCTTTTTGTTTATTGTTATATTTGCTCTACTGGGTATGCAAGTTTTTGGTGGCAAGTTCAACTTTGATAATACCTCAGATAAACCTCGGAGCAACTTCGACAGCTTCTGGCAGAGTTTACTGACAGTATTTCAAGTGAGTTTTAAAGCACCATATGGATTATTACAGAATAAAAGCAAAATAGTATCAATGCTGGGAATAAGCCACTTGATCTTGTTGTAAGACTTATTCATAATTTTAGTAGCATATATGACAAAGTAAAATAAAGTGAACATAAAGTATTGTGTTCACTATTTAAGCTGTTCAATCCCGGATGAGAAGAATATATCTAATATTTTTCCCTTTGTTTTTGTATCAATCAGGACTACAATTACTGTTGTACATTTCAAAATAGTTAATATAAGTAACAATGCTGTTCCTAAATTTTTAAATTTATTTCAATAAAAATATTCAAAGAAAAGTTTTTAATTTAATATCAAATAAATCATTTCATATAAAAATATTTAGTCTTCATATCAAAACTTTTATATATACTCCTCAAGTCTAACCTGATTTAGTTAAAAACTTAGAAAGGAATAATAACATGCGGATAACAATTTTGACCAAACATTAAGGAAAATGTTTTGTAAGGTAATTGAAGATATTGCCTTCTGGCATCACAAATATGTTATGTGTATTATTACGTTTTTTGTATCTTTCTTCTCTATAAATTTGATAACCAAAAATTAATATTGGTACAATTACTATTTTACTTTCATCCTTTACTCAATAATGAGATTTATTAATTTCCTTTTAGATACTTACGGGTGAAGATTGGAATGCTGTCATGTATGATGGTATCCAGGCTTATGGAGGTGTCTCATCAATTGGAGTGTTGGCTTGCGTCTATTTTATAATTCTTTTCATCTGTGGTAATTGTATCCTTTCAGAATGAGGTATTAACTTCAAAGTAATAAGAAAACTAGCAATGCAGGATTTCTGAAAGATGTACAGCTATGAGCAAAAAAAATCTTTAAAGTCCCTCGGGCTATATAAGAATATGGATTAAAGTTTTTTTACACCTTAGGATGGATCAAAAATTTTTTTTCTAAATTGCTCAACGGCTATTGCTTAAAGTTTGTGATTGTTGGTCCTCATATCACATAAAAAATTTCAACTTGATCGGATTATGTCCTGAGTCAAATTTGAATTTTAGTCAAAATTTTAAATTTTTGTGAAAAATGTCAAATTTTTGCATTTTTTCCTGAAGGTTTCTCAATGTTTCTAAAGTGATTTAATAGCAAAGAAGTACATATGCTGCATGCTTGTTGCTTAATGGTAAAGACTTAGTACGTTTGAATCAAGGAAAATGGATTCTCAGTTTGCCAAAATACACAAAATATACAGAAATGTTACGGATGTTGGTTAGACAGTAGAGTGGGTCGTTTTGTTATTTTTTCTGTATCCTGTAATCTAATATCTGGCGATATTGGTTCACCCACATTACAGATATAATTTTCTTTCCAAATCAAATATTATCTTTTGTGAGAATTTTTACCTTTAAGTTTCGAAATTTCGGCAAGAAACATAAAAATTGCCAAAAATTGTGGTTCAGTTAAAACGAATATTATTTTGGATAGGAAAGAAGATATGTCCCTTGCAACAAGAACTGTCACTCAATATTCCACTTTTACCAAAGTCGAACACAGCCCCACATAGCTATCTGGGAGCCCAATAATTGATTTTTTAAATAGAGTCATCAATTCGTAAAGTATATTAGCTAGATCATTATAAAATTACTATCTTTTGAGTAAATATATTCTAGATAATTTAGAATATCAGATACAGTAATATTACATTTAATTCAGACATGGAGCCTCATATTTATATATCAGAAAGCATGTCTGACATTGACATCTGATATTGTGTAATCTAAGGGGTTCATTCTTCTTTAAAATCCAATAATGTAAATGAAAGAATTATTAGTATCTATATTTGACTTGACCACTTAATCTTCAGACATCTTGCTAAATGTCTTCTTGGCTATCGCTGTGGATAACTTGGCTGATGCTGAATCTCTAACAGCAATAGAAAAGGAAGCCGAAGAAGAGGTATTTCTATATGTATTATTTGATACTTTATATGCAAATAGCAACTTTCTACTCTTTTTAAGACCTCAAGTGTCTTTCATCAAAGTTGTTTTCATCAGTTTTATGACTCTTAATATTTCATTATTTTAAGCATTTTAATAGTTACTCAACTATGTTAGCAATTTTGTAGTATTTGTATAAAACCAGATATTTTTTATAAAATAGTGAAATCAAAAATATATCATTTTCAGTCCTTCATAAAATCACTTTATAATAATCATAAATTATATTATTTATTTTTTCTTTCATGATTCTAATATTCTTAAAGATATCTGTTTTAAAATGAAAAATGATTTCTTGTAGCAACCAGCCATGCTGTAAATTTTGTTTTGTAGTTACCCATGTATTCTTTGAAGAGTACACTAATGTAATGCCTATATTACTGAGCATTATAAATATGATTTCTCAATAATTAATTACCCATCTGTGAAAGGTGACTTAGGCATTTATGTACTATTTTACTCTAAAAAAGCTTCTTGCTTTACTAATGGGATTTTCTCTCCCAACTGAGAGAAATTAGCCTGACTTAAAGTAGTTCTCCTTTAAAAAATTATTTCTTTCAGGCAGAAAAACAGAAATCTCACAGTGGTTCTCCTGTTCGTGAAGAAGTTGAAGCTGATGGGGAGGAAGGTGATAATCAAGCTGAAGGGTCTGAAGTGTATGTATAAAATTAATGAATAGTCATATAAGTATCAGCTATTCATACTGCTTTACCATATTTTTTAAAACTTAGTTATGTAAATATAATGAACATACATACCATGATTTGTGATGATGGTTTGTGACTGATGATATCAGTAATAATTGGAACATCTCTTATAGATTAGTTTATGTGGGTGAAGTGAATTAAGTGTGATTTCTCTATTTTTAACTATGGGGAGTTTTCAAAACCATCAGATATTAAGATGTTCCATTATTAGTATTGTTGAGAACGTTTGAATGTTAAGAGACCGTGTAATGTAGTTAGTGCCATTAATATATGTGATGGAGTTAACACCACTGACATTCGGGAAATGTTCTGTTCTCTTTGAAATTTTCTCTATCAATACCTTGAAATTCCATTGAAAACAACTACAATTTTTATTACTGCCATGTTAACACAAATTTCAAGTTTCACAAAATCGGTAGCCATGTTTTGGTCAATGTAAAGGTGCTTATAATACAAAAATTATGCAGTAGAAGTCTGTTATAAAAAGACTGACAAAAATTGGAAAAATAATTGTTATAAAGCATGCTCATTGTAGCCAATTTCTAGTACTAAATGTTCATCCTCTTGAATCCAAGGGCAGCAAGTACAGCAGAATGGAACTGTAGGGTTTTTAATTCTTACGCAAATGTTTCATAATTCCCTAAAACGCGCATTGGCATCAAAAATATTTCAATGATTCATAAACCATAACCAAAGTGCCCCACAGACTCATGTGTAAGGATCGCCTGATGAAAGAGTAGTATCCAGTTACGGAAAAGGCAGTTAATAACATCAAATTCCTTTCTCAAGGTATTTTTCTTTCACACACTTCATAAGCAATGACTGTGTCATAAAGGAGGGGGAGAAGCAATCCTGATAATTTGAATCAGCACTGCTTTTATCTCCCATATTCCCAGCGATCAGAAAATTTGGTGCCAAGTTTTGTATGAAAATAAATCCCACAGGTGGATGCCAATATGATGCAAACTAAATTATACTAAATTATTATAACTAAATTCTGGCACTGACTAGTGGGGCCATTGCCGAAAAGAAACAAATGCATGAATTAACGTATTTGACGGCATATAAGATGCACCTTTTTTCCTAAATTATGTCTCGAAAAATTTCCCTGCGTCTTAAATGTGAAGGTTCAACCTACACAGGTTAACTTTCAACACTGAATGCTATTTTTAGCCCAGATGGTCTATACTACCTATTTTATAATTGCATTCAATGATTGTGTTAATATTTAGCTTTTACGAAACGAGACAACTAAAAGAAACTACATTTTAAGTTATTGTGGTACCGTGCTTTCGCACGGACTATTAAAACTTTTTTTCCTTGTAAGTGGCCAACTTAATGAGGGTGCGTCTTATACGCCAGTGCGTCTTATATGCCGTCAAATACGGTAGGTGACGATAATATTTGCATTAAATTTTTTCTGCTCTATCACTCACTATAAAGCAACTCTCATTATATGCCATACTCTTCATAACAGACTTCTAATGTGCATATATGGTATTCACATACAGCTACTCACTTAGTCAGTAGTGTATTTAACTCATCATCATAATCTACTCTTAGGCAAAACATATATCTTAACTCTGTTGATAGTTCTCACATACATTGTTCATTACTGAATGCATAGAATTTCTGTCATAGAATACACTCCTTCATATTCGGCCGAATTTTGTGGAAGGACATTCTGAAGTTATAGAAAATAATAACACTGTAAACTTCAACACTATTGGACTTAATTCACTAATAAATATGAATAAAGTCCAATAGTGTGGAAGTTTACAGTGTTATTATTTTCTATAACTTTCCTGTCATAGGATATCATTTTTAATTTTTTATGCCATCCAGAAAAACGTTTTTTATTTTCATTTCAGGACTGAAAAAGATGAAGAAACAGCTAGCCATTCCAAAGTGAGGTTAGAAGAAGATGGGGAAGAATATGGCTATGATGAAACCAATGAGAATCAGGGTGAGACAAAACTTCATGTGCCATCATTTTATGGAAAATTTAATATTGTCCTTTAAAGCAAAAAAATTAGCAAATTTTGAAAGATGATTCCCCAAAATTGAGCAGCTTCACTTTGATAAGAATTTTTAGAACCATTTTTCTTCACCATTTCAATTGATGTAAATATTTCAGTTCTCTGGGATTGAGGTTGATAACCATTAACTTCAAATATATTTCTTCTTTGTCATTTGTCAATCCCTTTTCTTTTGAGCCTTTAGTAAGGATTATAGTTTGCAAATTTTCAGAAGAGGGTGTACACAGTGATAATAGTAGTGAAGAAATGGATAAAGAAAGTAAATTGGAAACTGCTCGGCCGAGACGTATGACCGAAATAAGCCTTAAAACAACAGTTCATCCACTTCCCATTGGTACCAGCTTCTTTATATTTTCCCATAAAAACAGGTAGGTTTAATAGTATCATTCACTATGTTTAGCTATATTTCAATTGCCTCTTTTACCTCTTTCTTTTTTGCATACACGAAGATATGGATGAAACAGTGGGTGAAGATGGCCAGATATCATCTCGGCCTCGGCGCCTTTCTGAGCTGAATATGTCAAATCAGAAGCAACCTATACCCCAGTCATCATCTTTCTTCATTTTTTCTCATTCAAACAGGTGATGCCGAATCGGCTCCTTTCATCGTTGTCAAATAACTGTCTGAATTTTCTTTTGCCCATTTGAACCTTTAAATTTAGCATAGTCTATGATCCGGTGTGCACCAGAGTGTATTTGCAGATCTGCTCTTGTTTTTCTAGGTAGAATATGATTATATTTTGCCTTGCTTTTTAGAATATGCCTATTTATGCATTCTGCTACTAATAAGTGCTGTGTTAATCAATGAGGAAAATATTTAATTGTCAACAGATTTATCGGTAAGCCTATCATGGGTTTATTTTTAATATTAATCTTATATTGAGACTGAATTTTTGAGTTTATTTGGAAGGATAATGTCATTTTTAAATGAAACTTTGTCTCTAGGTCAATTAATTTCGAGTTTTCTATTCCAGAGATAGATTTTTATATAAATCCATATTTATACATACAAGCATATACATATATAGAAACATGTTTTATAACTCGTATCTGTATACATATTATACTCATGTTTATGTAAGTCTAGGTAGCTCTATTGATCTATTTTTCAACTATACTATTTTCATAGCATTAGTATCTTTAATATTTTCTATTAGTCATATTATTGTGTTCTATAGTATTTCCAGGTATTTTAAATGGATAATAGCTTTCGTTTTCCTCATTGAAAATGCTTTTTTAATCATTCCCCTTGCTTGTTAAAAGATTGAGCATGTAGTAGATATGCCTTAAATAGATTCAATGTGTATTAGAAATATGGTAGAAGGATGATTAAGGCATTTAAACTAGAGGTACTGATCCTATTTGAAACTATTACTGAGTATGTTTATTAATGATTGTAGCTCAGCAAGTTTAATAATTAATGTCACAAATGCACAGCTTCTAAATGCTAGCCTTGCCATTAGCTTTAATTTATTTATCAGAATTCAGGAGCACTATAGGCTCTTTATATTTATTATCGTATTCTCTCATAGTTTGCATAAGTATGCAGTTGAAGAAATAAAGCCAGTTCTGTGGTCTAATTAAAGCAAATATGTTTCATGATCAGTATTTATGATAAGATTAAAGTTATGAATTCTACAAAAGATGCAATTCTTAAAATTTAAATTATAATAGTTCTCAGCTGAAGAATATATAATAATAATTTTTCAATGTAATCAGGATAAAATATTTCTGAGTGAAATATGTTGTATGTAGCAAGTTAGTACGGATGATGTCTGAATTCTTTTCCCAAAAATTGTTGAATATTTAAAATTCTCTCTCTGCTGTAGTTAGGGAATATTATTTTGATTTTTGTAACTTTGATATACATATTGCGAAGTAAGGGAAGTATAGATTTTGGTTTACTTTCTGAGAAATCTTTCATGAAAAGAAAAAAATTGGGACGTGGCTGTTAAGGTATTAGCTATTCACTCCTGACAAGGAATGCATCACATTCAAAATACATATTGAGTGCTCTCAAAAATTGTGGTGTCCTTTCTTGTTTTCTTGGAATAATGGTAAATGAGAAGAGGATTGCCAACAAAAACGGCTATTGAAGATTTTAATCCTCCATTAAAATCTTTCATGTTGAACCTTAAACATACATTTTATTGATTTCTCAACTGAAACAATTCATCATTGCACATCTTAAGCATACCAGTCAAAGTTTGGATTTGGAAATTAAGTAAACATCCTCTTTAGATGATGTGAACAGTATAAAATGATTCCAAAAGTGAGAAATTTTTTGCCATTAGAATACAAATTATCTCTCTACAGAATAGTTTTATTGGAGTAAGGTATATTTTGTAAAGTTTGCACTGCTTATCAGCAGTTGTAGGTTTTCTTTAAGTGTTGTTAGCAGAAATCATCATTGAATAGATCAAAAGATTCCCTGAAGTAATGGTGATCACTGCCAATTTAAGCTCAAATGCCAGTTTTCTACCGATCTAACTTTCTTCAAAGGAAAACATCATATGATTTCTATTCTATTTTTAACATTTTAAAATGAAAAACTTGATATCATTATAGGATTATTATTGGAGTTTATGAAGCAATTCCTTGTTCTATGCATGAAATATTGAAATTTTTCATTATATTATTCATTTAAATGTAATAAATAAGTTAAAGCATTAGATTATCATGTGATCATCATTATCATGCTATTCACCTTCTTCTGTTTCTAAAAACCTCTAATTTGATTCCTCAATCAATTTTGATTCTTTATTATGTCATATTACATCTGCCGTGAAGTTGTAACTTGTGAAATAAGATTCTTATGATCAAGAAATATACTAACTCATAATATTTGAATTCATTAGTATAGATTAAAAGTAATATTGATATTATAGAGATGTTTCTTTCCTTCATGTTCCTTTATTTAAGAAATAGCTTCATCTGCAAAGTATTTCTAAAAATTAAGTATCAGGAAATCCATTTGGAGAAAATCTACACTTTTTCGTGTTATCATGGCAATAAATTCTGCCTATTTGTAAAATGTTCATAATTGGTTTAAATCACAACCAGTTACATTATAGACAAAAATACTTGTTGTTGATGTAGCTCTTGAATTTATTATGGACAGTTTTACTGATAGCTTTATCAGTTTTTTTAAGAAATTTCTTAGAGCTTGTCATCGTTGGGCACTTTCTGATAGTTGTATATTATTTAATTCTCATCAAATGAGAAAACATTAAATACCACACTACAAGAACTTGTACTTTCTTACAAATGATGGAAATGAGTTTAAACATAGCACATGAAAGTGTGTGACTTTACCCAAGGTTGTACAAGAAGTGAAAAATAGAGCCTTGCTGGGACTCAAACCCAGGTCTCCCACTTTCTGGGCTGATGTTCTGATATCTTAACTACCAAGTCACATCCTTTTCACTTCTGTAATTGGGGCTTTTGTGAAGTTGCACGCTTTCATGTGCTATGTTTAAACTCATTTCCATCATTTGTGAAATTTCCTGGAAAGGATAACTCCTAATATTAGTTTGTGTTTCGGTTGCATCAGTCTCTGGTGGTGGTTGGTGGCTCTACATGGAGCACCACTACTTTGAACATAAAAGCTCCCATTTATAGAAGTGAGCATGATGTGCTTTGTGATTCAGCGGTTAGAATTCCTGCCTGGAAAGTGGGAGACCTGGGTTCTAGTCCCAGCGAAGTCACTATTTTTCACTTCTTGTACAACCTTGTCCTACCTTGCCCTTTTGTTATTTATTTATTTAATTGTAAGGACTACAAGCTCTATGCCAGGTGGTAGTCATCTTTTCTTAAGGGAAGAAAATTTATTACCCTGCCTGATATTCACCCTAGTTGAGAGAAAAACCCCCAAAAACCTGCCAAAGGCAGTACTTATATTCAAGGATAAAGAAAATTTTAATTGTTATTTTAATTGAATTTAAAATTCTAGTTGCAATTGCATCAAAAAGTTCCCCATAAATATAAAATTTCAAAAAAATTTACTTAATTAGAATTATTTTTTAAGACTTGCATTTCTTGTACATAGTCTCTGTTTCACAGTGATTTAAAGTATACTTAATGGTAAACATTATGACAATGCATTTTAATTAGTGAATATAAATATTTTCAAGATCACATGATAAATTTAATCCTAAATATATCTATTTTGGCTGAAGTTGAACTTTCATAATATTTTATTGAGAATCTACCTGCCATTTAATAATTTGCCTTAGAATAGCCTAGTGAAAATTTTATAAATATATTTCTTCTTCATTTTCACATTTATATTATTAAAAAATGAGCATAGTATTGTAATTTTACAAAAAAATGATGCTACTGCAAAGATAGTGGTTATAGTAGTTATTTGATCCAGCATATTATATGCATATAAACAATTATATTCGTATAGAGAATGCCAAGATTAGATTTTCTTCAAAAATTGTTACTTGCTCTTTCAAATTATTGGCTAAGGTTCAATAATTTTCTTTTATCAATCATGCAAATTCCAAAACTAGCCTTGAATCAAAAAATATTTTTCTAATGCATGAGGAATACAAATCTAGTATCAGGCAAATTAAGGATGCTTTATTCAATAAATTTCTATGCATGATAGCTGTAATAGCAACATGCCTACATGACATTTCATAGGAGAATTGGTTTGTACTTATTCTAGGCTTATCAGGATGATGCATGATATCCATGCTGCATCTTTACAGAATCTATTATATATAGATGCTTCTCCGGATTCTTTCATATCTACATATTATATAAAGACACTTCTCCGGATTCATTCATATATATAGCCAGATAGGATACTAATTCACAGGCTAAACCACAAGCGTCATTGAGTTGAAATTTATACAGAGTATAGGTCCTAACATGAAACCCTAGGAAAAGGAGACTTTGAATCTCAGTATCATGGGTTTGATACCAGAAGGCCACAAAGTCACGATTTTCTACATAAAGATACATTGTGAGGATTTTCGAAAATTTTTTTGAGACACTTCCCGGCAAAAGTAGAGAAATTAAATTCTAGGGGTCACTAGAATCCGTGAGTAATGCTGCATAGGAAATATCACCAGAAAGACCCAGGTTCGATGCCGGATTGTAAATATATCTCCCATTTAAAATACATTGGGGTAGTTTTTATTATTTTTTGATGCACTTATGGAAATGGTAGGATGTTCTTGCTCTGCTTGCAGATGTATATTAAGACTCTGTCTAAGAAAAAATTTAGATAAGACCATGCTATTTATGGGTTCGATGCCAGAGCACATTAAAGTTTCTCACCTCAGGAATATAAGGGAAAAGTAGGATGTTGTTTGAGGCAGTTGCACCCTATATTTCTGCTTGAATTTTCGCACATAGTTAGAGATTGTGATCTTCTGTTGTGCTGCATAGTAAGTGTGACCAGGAAGACCCGGGTTTGATGCCGGACGAATAAATTGCAGCGAATTTTTAGAATATTTTCAATCCTTTTTTTATCTTTTGAGGACCCTCTCGATATGATGTCTACTTGAAATTAGGGTTAACAATATGCTTGCTGTATGCAAGCAACATGTCACTTGTATTCATATCTAATTCATGCATGTAGTGAAAAGATGACGACTATGAATTAAACTTCAAAATGGAATTTTATTCAAGCTATTACTTTCATAGCCTAAAAATTATAAACTTTGACGAAAGAATGCAGATATAATTATAAATAATTTAATTTTAATCAAAGAAAGTAATGTTGTCAATTTAATGGATGGAATTGAGCTTTAGACATTATTGCTGTCAGATAAGATTAGCATATAATACTTACCAATTAATGTTCCCTATACTCTTACAGTTTAGTCAGGGTTACTAGTTGTTTTTTTTTATAGATTCAATCACAAATACCCAATTGGCAACAAATTTCATTTTCATACTTAAATTACGCTGTAAAATTTTTGAATGAAAGTGCTCCAGTTTGTGTCAATTATGAATATAATGATCAAGAAACAGTATTAGGTTTATCTTTAGTGAAGGTGTGACAATACAATGCTATTTGTTCGTATTTAATATATCACGGTTGAAATTTAAACCTTTTAATCTTAAGGAATATAAAATATAATTTCAAAAGAAGAATTTTTTTTTACAAAATTCTTTGAAAAGTCTATCAAACCTACATTCATTGTATGTCACATTCAGGGCCGTTTTTAGGCATATGCAGCATACGCGGTCAGGTTAAACGCCCAGCCACAAAAAGACATAAAACATGTCAATAATTTAAATTTTTCTTAAATAAATAAAACTAATAGCATAATAAATTCAATTTCCGTACCATATTATGATATTTTAACATTATATTTTGCTAGCCTCACATGTAACGAATTTAAAACGAAGTGGTTATTCAACTGTCATTGGAACGGTGCAATCATTGCACTGCAGCCTGGCACACTATAGGGCCCCATACAATAATGTTGCGTGGGGCCCCCAAAATTATAAGAATGGGCCTGGTCACATTTGGGTACAATTTAGGGAAAATAAGCCTTTCTTTGACTTAGATCCTTCATTGCATTTCATCTCTTATGAATAGTTTCATAGGAATTGAGCTGTAATACCTTTTTCTGATTTTATTTTGCATCACCTAATGTGATCATCATACGTAGTGGTATTTCTCAAGGGATGGAGCAGAACAAACAATTGAGCATGGTTTTAACTGAACCTTTCTAAGAAATTTCTATAAAATGTTTATTATGTGTATGAAATTTTTCATATATTGATATGAATTTCAAATTTTTGCAGGTAAATGTATAATCTTGCAAATATTTCATGAATCATTCTAGAGTGCCAATAATAATTTTCAATGCTTTCTTAATATATTTTTGTAATGGTAACTTGGTAATCATCTAGTTCTTTAGTATACATTTATATTCCTCATTATGGATTGTGGAATAAGGTTTCTGTATATTACTTAATCTAACGCTCATGGTGAATTGTGAAATATATTTCATCTTGGCATAATCCATTGCTCAGAAATTTAGCTGCACACAAATTTATGCAAGTTTCCTCCCTTGGCAAAGTAACTTGGGTTTCTACCACCACTAAGCACAAGGGTTTCTAACACTATAGAAGTATGCAAATTTAAAATTGATGGTTACAAGTAGATTTTTTTAAATCATTCTCTCCTAGACTTGACAAAATATTTACATATTTCGATTATTTGATTTACAAAGTAAATATTTGTACTATTTTGACTCCAGACTTGGAAATTCTCTGTGGAAAATGGTTTATTTGAATTTATTACATTTCCACATCTTCTAGAGCCTGAGCTTAATCCCACATTAAATCAGATATCTTGGATTTAATAACACAATGCTTTTTGGGCTTGAAATACCTTTACCCACCTTGGTAGTGGAGTGGATAGCATTCCATCTAAGATATTAATCCAAACCCCAAGGTCCCAGGTTCGAATCCCAGCTGATTGGATTTTTATAGGATAGGATACTAGGAGCTTGATCATAGGCATAACTATAATGGTAACATATAATGGTACTGTAATGGTATAGGTATTTTAATCAATTATATTTATGCCTTACTTCAGCGATATTATTTACTTCAGGAAAGCTTTATCTTTGAACCA
Organism: Sympetrum striolatum; assembly: GCA_947579665.1. Lineage (NCBI taxonomy): Eukaryota > Metazoa > Arthropoda > Insecta > Odonata > Libellulidae > Sympetrum > Sympetrum striolatum. Next base: position 32,719,225 of record OX388352.1, read on the forward strand.
TTCATGAATAAAATGTATTATTTGCTATATTCTTTCTTATGAATTATTCTTGTTCTTTGACAGAAAAGAGGTTAGATGCATATTGCTCTCAATTCAAATCTCAAGCATTGCACTCAATTTCCGTTAGATTTTTGAGAGTGAAATTTCTACGAAGAATGCAGAATGTTATTACTTTTTCAGCAAGATATTATTAATAGGAATTTTAGTCATTTCATAATCAAGAGTGCTTTTTCAAATGTTTAATTATTATTAAAATAATCCATACCAGTTTTTAAAATTCTTTAAAATATTGAGACATTTCATTGGTTGTAAATCTTAAAAGTTATCAGTTTTCATTAAGATGTACTTTTTATATTTAATTGATTATAATCAAATATATCAGCCATGGATAATAGCTGCAGTTACCAAAATTAGTGAGAAGGGACTATGTCATAGTTATAGCTTAGTAAGTTATGTTATTGAAAGTTTGAGATTGCATGAAAAGGGTGATTTAAAATTTTTGAAAATGTCAATGCAACTTTGTTTCTTGCAATGCCATCAAGAGAAAGGAGTTGCTGTAAGTAGGCATATGTTGCATTATTTTCCATAATAGCATAATGTAGTTGTTATTACCTTCAAATTGAATTGAATTGTGCTGTAAGTGTGATATGACCAAATTGACAAATTTATCAGATAAAATTAAACAAAGAAAGTATATTTATGATAAGAACACATTTAAACACTATCTATCATGGCAACCATTTTAGTGTTGAATGGATTCATTTCAGATCTGTTGCTACATAGCTCATAATTAGTACAGCTTACAATAATGTATATTTTTCAGTATACCTCTTATTTTAAAATGTTAGGAAACTACTAGCAAAAATTTTAAGAATTATGGCCAGATGATATTGGTGGGTTTATTACATATTTGCTTGTGTTTTATTGCTCAAGAATTTGTTATATTTTAATATCTGGCCATGTAGGTTTCCCTTTAGTTGCTGTTGAAATTTTCCTTTTATTTTCTTCATGATCTGGATAAAGTAAACGTTTTCCTTGAGAGGTTTTAGCTAATTAAACTTCTGATGTCAAATTTTATAATATTCATGTCTTAATGTAATGTTCATAATGTCTTGACATTAATTATTGTCATGAATTTGGAAATGTCTTCTTTGAAGTTCCAATGAAATATTAAAATTTTTGGTATGACTTATGAAAATATTAAGTCATTAACTTTTTGAGCGATATAAACTTCAAGATTTTTATTTCTGTGCCGTATACTCTGAAGTATATTACAAAGTGACAAATTTTTCAATGTTTCATCATTAAAAATTTTACTATACAAAACCTCTTTGTAGAAAATTCGTTTAAATATTCTTAAATTAAAAAATCTAAATCACTTTGTAGAATACCATTAGATGAAAATTTTAATGTTTATATCTTGCCCTTTCATTTGCATCAAATGTATGAACTTACTTGAGAGAATTTCTTAAAAATGTAACCCAGTGTTCCTTCCATTTATTCATTCTCCTTTGAAAATATGAGACCCCAAAAAATTAGATGACTCTTATAGATGGATCTTTCTCTAGAACTCTGATAATTTTTCATTCATATAATGCAAGTAGATTGTGATTTAATAATAAACTATCCTCTAAAATATATTTTTAAAAATATGCAAGTAGGAAAGTCTTAGATTCATAGCATATCTGTCCTACGTGGAAGTGGTCTTAGACCCATTTGTGGGAACTTAGTTATATTTATGTAAGTCTAAGTAAGTAAGCAGGAAGACAGTTAGTATCACCAATTAGGATTAGTATCACCTGTTTTTTTATTTATTTTTATCAGGGAATATACCCTGAAATTCTCAAGCAAATCTGTGTTATGCACACCTAGTGTTCTCTTTGTATTATTTGATTCCATTGTAAACAGTCAATATTCAAATGAAGTTTTATTTCCAAAGAGAGTATATAGCCTTACACTGTCTCAGATTGATTTCCATAGAGCTTAATGATGGATAGGAATAGGTTTGTTTTCCTCATTTACCTCAGGTATTTAAATAAAGTTGTAGTGAACATATTGATAGAATCTATAACTAACTGTAGCTGCTTAGGATATGATCTTAGAGATTTCTCTATTTGAAGCTACTTTGGAATCAATTCATTATATAACTAAGCAATCTCTACTTGGCAATATTGTACTGCCCATTTTAAATTTGGATCTTTAGTAACTCAGGACATTACCTTAACTAGTTCGATAAGGATCACTTGAACCAACACACTAGCTATTTTTATCCCTGCACTACTTTCAAACTTTGACTTTCGTCTTAATTTATACATACTTTATATCTGCTGAATTCAGTCATTCCCATAAATGCTCTCCTTATTTGTGAAGATCTATCGACCCTTTCCTTGTTCTCTTTGCCTTTACATGCCTTTACCTATCTTTTGGTTAAATCCAGTGTATATTTAAGAAAGTATATTTTCAACTATAGGGAAGCAACTTTAAACACTGAATATATTTTTATTGGTATTCAAGGGATAAAATCATGAAATCATTTTAGAGAAGGTCTATCTATCTATGCTTAAAAGCAATAAAATTTTCCGCATGTTTATTTAATTGAATTTGAAAATCTCACCTTTAAATAAAAATTTTAGTGTAAGTTTTATATGAAATACATATGATTCATATTTAATATAAAACTTACACCAAAAGTTTTATTTTCATTTGTCAGTAGACTGTCTTAATTACAACAGTAATGTAATTGAAATTTAAGTAATTGGAACATTGAGATTGCATGAAATATGATTTTATATCATATAATAATTATCACTTGCTATAAAATTATCACCTTTGCATAAATGATTTTCAATTGTAAACAATTATATTATGAAAATCTTCCCTGAATATTTTTACTACATAAACTAAAATTAAAGAGGCGAATTCTAATGCAAATAATTGTATCATATCAGGGCAAATGATAGCCAATACTATTATAATTTCTGTTAGATTCAAAGATCCAAAGTGAATTAAATGATAAAATACCCTTGACAAAGCTGTAGTTAGTTTTTAATCAGTTGCCATATTTTATGTGGCATGGGCCTACTTGATAACACCTGTTATAAATATGTTGATGCCATGAAGACAGTACAGTAGATATGCTTTTCAAAATTTATATTGATGAAATTTTAGTGTTGGAATTTTAAAACCTATTTAAATTCTTAAATAGTAGCCACAAAATTTACTTTCAAAATATCACAATCATCATACTAAGAACAAATAAAATATGAATACTCTATTCATGTATTATAATTTTGGAATATCATGAATATTTCCATTGCCTCTTGCACAATGAATTTCTATCATAGGTTTTGTACTCTAATCTTAATCATTTTATTATCTTTGTTATTCAAATGATACTCGCATCATCAATAAGGAAATATTTTCTCCTATCATCTTCCAAGTATAGATCATTTGAAGTATCTCATGTAACTGTATATTTTTATGTGAATTGGATTATGGTCAAGAAGATGAATTGGAGTTGATTTTACAGTGCAGTTATATTAACTATAGGCATAATTGAAATCAGATAAAAAAGAATAAATTATTTTTATATAGTCAAAATTTATAAATAAATTTGCATTAAAGCAATCTTGTAATGAATTTTCAGAATACTCAGGAAATCAGACAGAAAATTAACACAGCAGATGTCTACTACTTGTTTGCAGATATATAAAATCATGTCATGAAGTTCAGGATAGCTTGAATCTACCTTTATATGATCCATTATATGCTCATCTATTGTAACCCTTTGTCTTCAAATTGATTGATATATCACAACTCTCATAATCCATTTTAATTGCAGACAGTACTGCTAATAACTGCCTGTGGTAAAAGTCAGTGATATGTAGCCACAAAAATATATATTCACTGTGATAGTGATACTTATTTGTCTGATTATTGAATAGTTATTATTTATGAGTTATGCATGGAAATACTGTCAATTTGGTTCTTCAGAAATCAAAAAGAACCAATAAGAAATAAACATCTACTGTAGTCTTTCATTGCAGAATAAATCTATTTAATTATTAGATTGATATCTTGTGCTGATATCTCAATTCAATAACACATTTGTAGGTATCCCTTAGGGTCATCAGGATATAGTGTTCATCAACAGCCCTTTAATTCATGCCAGCATACATTTATGCAGCTTCTGCTTTCAGTTTTGCATCTTATGCTGTTTATTTAAATTTAATTTTTTCTTCAAAAGGTTACTCTGTGAGTTCACAGAAAACTGAACTTCTTTCTTGTAAAATTCCATTTTAAATTAAAAACCATTACATTAGAAATGTCTTGAGTTTAAATTGTTAGTAATCATTGTAGTAATTCAAACAAATTGAACTTTTGAGCCTCAAAATTACATTGACCATGAAAAATTCTGTGTAACTCCTATGTTAAGAAACAAGCATCATTAATTTCCATGGATGGAAATAATTTTGTTATGTTTACACCTTTCTTGCTATCTTATTTTACTTAATTTAAAATATAAAAAATGTAAGCTCTTTTGAAGATACCAAAATTCAGCTTCTAAATATAGAAATAATTTCTATGACTAATGTCTGTGAGTATGTTTTCAAAGTGTAGGAATTAAAAAATCTGTACATAGTCAAAGTATCTGTTTATTGCTTCATAGAAAAGAAAGGAAATGTACTTTGTTTTACTAACTGTTTATCTCTTGATAGCAATATCACCATAGATACTTAAGGTTTGGTTTTTGGATACTAAGCTTGCAAAACAAGTAGAAATTAATGACATAATTGGCATGGACAAAGATGGCAGACTATTCTGTTAGAATAACCTCTGAAAGAAGTTCTTTATTCTGAGAGCCTTCCTCCTTAGCCTAGTTTTTTATTGTATTAATACAACAATAACCTGTATTTTTAGTTTTAATTCAGTCTCCCTTTTATTTGTTATTTTTCTAATGCATATTTGCATTTTTTCTAATTTATATGTAGTTTAAGCTTTTAGTGATGGTTAGAGGGCTGAAAATTGTGTTTTGTATGTTTGTATCAATAGTATTTTATGAATACACTGTTTAGTCAAATACCATGGCTGATACTATAATTTTCAAAGTTATGTCAAAAGTGATATTTTGAAATGGACATATTATTAATTAAATGTTGTTTAAAACATTTAAATGTTGCTATATGCTCTATGTTTCTATTATTTTTATCAAGAAATTTCATTTTATTTCTCATGTATATTGTAAAATCAATGAAAGGTAGTAAAATAACTTAAAGATAGTAATCTTTGGAACCCTGTCACAAAGAAATTTATGAAAAATTTGCACTGCTATTATTATATTTACAATTTCATTGGCTGTGAAATATCATAATAAATTTATCTCAGTGATTTTAATTTTTATGCAAAAATATTTTATGCAGTCATCATTCAATCAAGGTCAAATTAAAAATTTTATCTTTCATGTTTTCTATAGTGATATGTTAATATGAATTTTTGAAACATTCATACTCTCTGATTACAGTTCATGGTGAAATTGAGTATTTGGAATCAATAATATGTACATGATAGCACTAACAAATGTGACATTTGTATCACAGTTTGAATGTATTTGTAAACAATATCATTTCCCCCAGTAGAATAATGGATTTAAGTGTCAATTTGCATGTTTATAGATAGAAAAGATATTGAATTTTTTGTGGTTTTTCTATGCCATAAGCCATTTGTGGTACAAATTACATCTGTATTATTAACATTTCAGTCTTGTAAGCTAAGAATAGTTTGTAGGAATAGATAATTTAACTAAAGTTAACTCAGAAATTCAATAAAAAATATAAAAGCTCATTTTTCCGTAGAAAAATGTAACCTTCATTATTTCAAAATGTCCAAAAATACTGAATGTATCTTAAATTTTCAATCAGGTTTCGAGTTTTCTGCCACTGGTTATGTAATCATAGCTATTTTGGAAATATCATCTTGGTATGCATTATGATATCATCAGCAATGTTAGCTGCTGAAGATCCCCTGAATGCATCATCAGAAAGGAATCAGGTAATGATTTTATTCCATTTATCATGTATAATACTTCAAGAGAGAGTAGTCAAATGGCTATTTCTTCATTCCTTAAAGAATAATAAATTATTCATCCTAACCTAAATTCCCTTCATTTTTGTTATCTAATCATCATAATAATATGTCTCTGTTTGAAGCAGTTTAAGAAAGAGATTTAAAGAATGTGTATACATTTTTATTTATCTTTTGTGATGCGTACTTGTACTGCTGTTCATTTTCTTGCATTTGGGTGAACATAGAATTTGGAAAATTCTACAAATATAAGCAATTAATTTAACCTATTACATTATTTCAGTTATGACCATTACTCTCTGAGTATTCCTTATTTCTTAGTACCAGGATGATGTTGCTTGCATACTGCAAGCTTTAGAAGGTAGAACTTTGATAGATGGACATCAACCCAGCTCTATTTTTGCCGATGTCTTTCCACTATCCTTTAAATAAAATCAATATCAACCCATAAATAGAATTGCAAATCTATATTCGTTTGTAAAGTTCCGTACAAAACATTTATATAATATATATAGTAATTTATTATTTTAAATTTCGTTCACATATTACAATTTGAAACCATCTATATTATAGGAAATTATATTATTTGTAACTATAATTTATAACTATATGCTGAAATTTCATTTCCTTGGATTTCAAATGTTTTACTAAACGATTCACGATACATGCTCTCCTTCTCAGACATCTTACTAGCTTTCCTATACATTCTTATGACAGTAAAGTACAATGATTGCCTCAGTAAAGGGAACTGGTTGCTTATAAAACAGCCAGTCACTAGTTGTTGCAAAATCATTCATATTTTTGTCTTATTTCTGCGAATTCTTGTAATTTAGAATCCAAAATAAACAGTAAAATTACTAATATGAGCAGTATTTTTGATTTTTCTTCTTATTTATTATGCTCCTGAGTATTCTAACAGAACTCATAATTTAGAACTTATTTTTGATCTTTTGAATTAATCAAGAATTACTATAAATGATTTTGAAATTGTGATCGTAATTGTCCAAGGAGACTGATTGCAAATTTTTTAAAGATATCTTGTGGTTTCATCTTGACTCTTTTTCTCAAAGGTGCTCAACTCATTTAAAAACTACACAAAGGTATCTAATGATTCAAAATGAAAAGTTGTTGTGAATAAATTTGTTACCTAGTTAGAACACCAGCTTTTGCTTTTAAGAATTAATTTTAATTAATTAATCGTTAAAGTATTAATTTCAATTTTTTTGTTTTAAAGTGATTATATTTAATCAAATTGTAGTGCTGGTTTTGTAAATTTTGCCTCAATCTAAAAGTATAAAACCTTTCAAACTCTTTATTATTTCAAATTTTATTTTGTTGAAATACACGATTATAACTTTGGTGATATCTTTAAATTTCTATTCAAAACATTTTAAGAGTTTTTTTCAAATTGCTATGCTTACTTGCCAATCATCTTCAGCCCTACTCTTTAATTTTTAGCCAAAATAACATGAAAATAACTTATAGAAATTTTAAGTTACATTTAATTGTAATCATCTTCTTTGGATTCTTTCAGGGTTGAAAGGCAGATTGCCAAAAAGTTTCAAATGTATATATTACACTAAAGAAAATTTGTAGCTTTCAGAGGCATGGAATGAAATTGAAATGCCAGTAAATAGTTATTGCAACATGAAAATAAATCTCAAATCAATCTTATGCTGTTTTGAAAATCATATTTTCTTTTAGATTTCCTGGTTAAATAACATAAAAATTCAACAAATCACTTTATTCTGATTAAATTATATTTGTAAGGCCTGATTGACATTTTCCTTATTTCACTTATACTGTGATTGGCTAAATGAAAATTGTAAAATCATTTTGAATTAGAATTCTTTGATTTCTTTATTCAGTGAATAAATACTTAATATCTTATTTTAATTCATTACAGATTCTCAATTACTTTGATTACTTCTTCACCACAGTGTTTACAGTTGAAATATGTCTCAAGATGATATCCTATGGCTTTGTACTTCACGAAGGTGCCTTTTGCCGTTCTGCATTCAATCTTCTAGATTTGTTGGTTGTGTGCGTCTCTCTTATCTCCATGTTTTTCAGGTGAGTTTTTTTAATACCCCTTCAATGTTTATCTATTTACGGATTTATTTGGAATATTATATTTCGAAAAACTGTTTCAATAAATGTTTCAAGACTGTGAAGTAATTTTCTGGATGTTCAAATATTATTTTCTCTAATTTCTCATTTTATTTTTTTATTCATTACTCTAACTCTCCTTTGCAGCTCGGGTGCTATATCAGTTGTTAAAATTCTCAGAGTTTTGAGGGTCCTAAGGCCTTTGCGTGCCATCAATAGAGCAAAGGGTCTCAAGGTAAGCAAGGTTTTTAAAAATTATTTTATATTTGTATAATATCAGATTAACTGTTTACTTACTCAACTTTTCAGCTATTCTTTCTTCATTGTAAGAGTAATTCTTAATTATAATCATATTCACTATAATCTATGCACCTGAACAGGGAAAGGAGATATTCATCTAAAAAAGCCTAATTCTAATCCATTTATGTTTCATAGATAGCCCTCTAAAGGAAGTATTAATCATTTTGTTACAAATTTACCATTATTTTTCAAAATTTAGGAATAAATAATGGCACATTTCATGTTTATAAACTGCAATGTAAATAGTGATTTTATTGTAATGAGCTCTGTTATTTTTGTTATATTTTAACTTGTGCATTATATCCATGATAAACTTAGTGAGATGCTTGAGTTTTTCATAGCAGATGTTGGAATTAATTTATTTTCCTCTTCACTATTAATTCAAACAATTTGAGTGCTTTAGTTTTCCTCATGTAATTTAGTTTCATGAATTCATTCTTTCAGGGAGATTCCTTTTAATCTTTAATGGAGTCACCAATGTCAAGCATTTTCATAGAGGTTTAAAACTCTCCTAAAACTATTTTTGTCAGTGGTCCATACCAGCATTGTGGCCATTTTTGTAAATATTGGGAAGTCCATGGTTGGTCATAGTTTTCAGAACTGGTCATCACTCTGGTATAAAGTGCTAACAGAAATGTCTTTAGAAGTATCTTTAACCTCTAATTCATCATCAGTCACCTTCCAATTTCTTTTCTTACAAGAAAAAATAATCAAGACTAATTATAATCCATGTTTTCTGTTTTTTTCTTGTATGAGGTTTGTTTTTACTTTTCATTAACGGAAAACTGATCTTTGAAGATCAACTTTATTTGGTTTGGTTACCTATATATACAAGTTCCCCGTAAATTGATCCTGTATTACTGCATATTATTTTGCATCACATGGTGCAAAAGTAAATTGATTAGATTATAATTAAATATTTTCCCAAGGAATTATTAGATAATTTAATAATTATAAGATATACACGCATTTCATTGTTTGTTTCCACATTTTATGATATTTACAGTAAAGCTACATACTTTAATCTGGTTTTAATTTTTTTCTGTGATAGTCGTATTTATATTAATTTTTCTTTTATAATTTGAAAAATGTAGGAAAAATCAAATATCTAAAACTTAAATTCCATAAAGATTGAAATTTTGATACTCATAATCTTGGAATAACAAAATTCAATTATGATTTTAATGTTGACAGAATATGTATCTATTGATGATTCTTAGGAGTGTACATTTTAGATGAAAATATATTGTATTCCAAAAGTCTTCTGCATGCCCATGGTTTATACAATGCATAATTTTTCTTTTAAGTTGAAGATATTTATCTGAATGCTGCTTTAACTGATTATCAATAAAATATTTGTTTCAGTTTCTCAGCATATCCTGAGAGAAAAATTTTTTCATACCAAATATGTTGGAAATTACTAAATTGCTTCTTTTTAGAAAATTTTTGTTTTGAAATAAAGGAAAAAAATTCCTGGCTTTCATATAAAACCCATTTCTGACTGTCACATCGTACATATTTCAAAATTCTGAATTTTTATTTTATAGGATTCCATTTTTTTATAACCCAAGGATTTCATTGATAATTTTTCAAACGCTAAATGGATACATATATATATATAATCCTTGTAGCCATTTTAGGTTTTTTATATTATAAGTTATAAGATTCTTATCTTCCAAGATTGTTTTTCTTTCAGGATTTCAAAAATATTATTTACTAATATTTAGGGTTTTCCACTAGCTGAGACTGTATTTTTTCATGATTAACCATAATCTTTTTCTGTAGTGTAACATATTTTAACTCAAACAGTGTAGCGTATTTCCTGTGATAGCAGAAGTTAATAATTCCTTCATTTACTTTGATAATCTCGTCATGTTACCAACCTGGTCATTTTTTGTCTTTTTATGCTGAATTTCATTTTCAGCACAAAACACTTCTAATCCATGAATGACAAACTTTCTTATGAAGTAACTTTCTATGTGAAGATGACTGCTGGGGAAGAATTTATTTTCAGGAAGATGACTCTAAGTTTTATAAGTTTGCAGTTTCAGATTTAAGTCAAAGAAGTGCAATGAAGGTCAATAAATGCAATTTGTTCATTATCTCTGTAGCACGTAGTCCAGTGTGTGATTGTTGCTGTTAAGACTATCGGCAACATTGTGCTGGTTACCTGCCTACTGCAGTTCATGTTTGCTGTTATTGGAGTCCAGTTGTTTAAGGTAGGACTTTGTATGTGCTCTTGCTGCAAATGCACCTATGAGTAAAGATTATCTATTAATTAATTTTTTGTATCATTTTATTTTTTTCTGTGTTTCTGTGTGGTTTCTGTTTCAATGTTTTTTGCATAATCTTATCATTGGTATTATTTTTTTGAGTCATAGGAAATCAGCCAGCAGTTTTTTTTTATTATGAGCTGTGTGCCATTAATGACCATGCTATTTTTGCATGTCAATGTGACTAGTTAACTGTGTTGTATATGTTAAATGTTTTCCCCTCAGAAAATTATGTACCAGCTTAATGTGAGTTTGCATTCTGTACATCAGCTTTGCTACCAGGCCATTGATAGTTTAAAGTAAACCTACCTAAATTTCTGTATTATTTTCAAGGTAATAGGTAACATATGGATTAATGGCGGCAGTTAGGGTACAACTATCAGTCAGCTCAGAAAAGATTCTTCTAGGTAGACAAAAGATAAGAGGAGGGAAAGAGAGGGAGAGAGAGGGGGATAATAGTAGACCAATGTTGGTTCATTAAGAGGTGAGTCAGTTAGTTTTGCATAGTTTTTTATTAAGAGGTAAAATTTTACAAATTTTCAGAGAGAGAGAGCTGTATCATTTCTTAGATTGTTAATGATTGGAAAGAATTTTATTTAATTTAACTTTTGAATAGTCATATTTTGCTAAACTTTTCTCATGTTTACTTCCAAGATTGATTTTGTTCAATTTTCATAGGGTAGAAGATAGAAGTTAGCCAAGAGTCATTTCAGTTCATCAATAATCTTCTCTTAGGTGCATTTGACAAATAAAGAGGGATTCTTCCCTATTTGAACCTACTGACATTTGACTCTCTCTCCACTAGTATGTAGTGAAATGCGTGATTGTAGCCATTAAGACGATCGGCAATATCATGCTGGTAACCTACCTTCTCCAGTTCATGTTTGCTGTTATAGGAGTCCAACTTTTCAAGGTAACGCTTTCCCTTGTTGATTTGTATAAGCTTGTATCTGCACTATTCATGACAGCTGTCACCAAAGTATCCACATCTCAGATATAATTGCATGTGTAAAAAAGAATCACTATTCAAGCCAAGAACCCATATCCTGCTCTTATTGTTTTAGTGTTAACAAGATTGAATTTTTAGTTTTTAATTTAAAATTTATGTATAAATCTTGTTCTCATTTTGCTTGCATTTACTGATTTTCTTTTTAGTTTGCACTTAAAATGACCATGGTAACCACAAATTAGCTTTAATGTATATATTTATATATGTAATTGATAGATTATCTTTGAAATAATTTTGTGTATCAGTTCAATTTTTCTTCAAGAAAAGTCTGTGTCACTGTGAATAAGAAACTAATGAGGTAAAAAAATATTCCTTACTAAATGGAAATAGCTACCATCTGAAGATTTAATTGACAGAATGACTTTGATATCAATGGTATTGACATGAATTTCTTTGAAGTATAATTACAGTAATGTTGTCCTATAAATCGTTTATTCAAATTAAATATTTAGTGTTTAATTAATCTTTCCTTAAAATTAAGTTTTTAAGTCATTAATTGCTCTTCAATGGTTATTAATTATTTTTAATGATCAAAATTTATTCATCCTTATTACATATTATTAAATTTCATTTTTATGTGACTACTCTAATTCATATTTCTTGTTTCTGTATTACTTTGAAATTGTAATTTTTATTGATCAAAGATAAAATTAGAATATTTCTTTTCATGAATATACTTGAGAATGAATGTACATAAGTATGCAGGACATCACATTTCCTTAACCAAGAGTGTACAGTTATTTGTGTTGAGGTCTTATGAACGACAGGTGGTTTTTTAATCCCAAGTTTATTTCAATCGAAGCCCATTTTCAAAGTTTTTTATCAACAACATGAAATATAAAATTAAAAATTCAACCACATTACTCTAATGCTGACAACATGAAACCTGATGTATAGTTAGACCTTATCTGTCCAAAAATCATAATTGCATAATCCACATTCTATTGTTATTTGTCAGTTTCCTTGTCCAATACATACATAAATGATCTGTTCTCTATGAATTTTTAATATCATGTCAACCAAATCCTTGAAATTCAAATAATTATCTCAAAATAAAACTATTTTAAGTAACAGTTTCTTTTTTTTGATTTTTTGCTTCACTCTTTATCACTGCAATCTGGAAGTCTTTGTTAAATGTGTTTTTACCCTAAATCTACATCATATGAAAGCATTAAGTATTCTTCTAATCTGGTTTCTTTTGCAGGAAATAATTGTTTAATAATTTGAGAGTGAATATTTATTTTTAAACACAATTATTTAAACCTATCCATGTTATGAAACCAAATTTAAAATTATATATCTTTTTGATTTGTGATCTTGTTACATTGATAATAATTCAAATAATTAGGTAAATTCTAACACTTAATCCTGAACATTCATGAATTGCTAGATAAATGAATTCAATGAAAAAGAAAGAAGTTTTTGAAAAGAAAAAGGTTTTGATGTGTAGAGATATACTGCTAACAAAAAGTATACTTTCCACAAATTGTAAATAATTATATCTTACATGAATTTTATTGCTTGGAAGTAGCTCAGTGTTAGTAACAAACAGTAGCAGACATCTTTCATCACTAGCACAATATTTACCATGGATGTTATAGCAGTGAATCTGCTGACAATCAGTGTAATATATATCTTATTGAAATTTAATATTTTTGGAGAATTTTTAGTTTCGTTTGGATTTTCATGAGATAATCGAAAATAAGGAGAGAAACACTTTGATCCCATTCACATATTTTTCATCATATTTCAGATATTTTGTAAGCCTTCTATCATTTAAGCAACCTCTCTGATTTATAGCAAAAAGCCAGAATTTCCATTTTTATTCTGCAACATAATTGCAACCAGAATTTCAAAGAATATATAAAATGATTTGATACCATTATTTATTCTCAAAGAATGAACTTTCAGCAAGCCATCTCACTTTTTTGAGGTGAGCCAATGATATTTGAGATATTTCCTATAATCTTCTTGATTAATGTCCTCATACTTTCAGTTTTTATTAAAAAAAACTCTAAGGAAATAATTTATTATTAGTTTTACTTTCCCAAAATATGCTTCTGAAATATAAAGAGCAGAGCAGCCTGTTCAAGTATTCTATCCAAATACAACATTTGCACACAAAAGCACTCTCAGTCCCTTTCAACCCTTGACTGTGCACTTTGCATTGTATTAGAATCATCATGTAAAATAAGCTGTGAGTTAAATATATTAGTTTTACAAAGAGATGAATCTTGATGAGTAGTGCTAATGTTGCAATGACGTACCCATAGGCAGTACTTATTTAGTGGCATTAATGTAGCCTAAAATCAATTTTTCCAAGTTAAGTGATCGCTGAATGTACTAACTTATAAGAGAAAATGTGGGAAGTCCAAATAGAGGGGGGAGCTGTATAAAATTATGCCTACTATATCAACATAGAGCACTAAGCATTCATCTCATTATCTCTTCATCTTCAGTGTAAGAGGCCTAAGTATTAGAAGTCTTCGAAATCTGATAATAATTGGAGTGGAATGAAAATGTTAAAACAGGTGAATTACTTTTCATCTAACTTCATTGTGTTCACTTAGTGATAAAAATATCACAGAAATATGGAAAGATTTGAGATTAATAACCAGAATCATGGTAGGATTTTAGAATGTAACTTTTCTCATGTGTAGAAATAAAGGTTGAATTTTTCAACTTGTTTTTCTTTTTTAATCTGTGAAGATTTTGTTACAAAATCCTAGTTCAGCCCTTTCATTTACATTCTTGAATACCATACCATGAAGAAACATCTTCCTACACTTGTTTTTCAGTTTTTAAGAATCTTTTGGCAAATGTACCATGTTCATTTTATGAAGTACATGTATTTATTACATTTTTAAAAGAATCATCACGTCTAAAATTGTCAGCAACTCTAAGCAACGAAAACAAGTCAGCTTGAAAAATACTATAATGCAAAAAAAATTGACAAAATATTTATGATCAGATTTAAAATATTGTCTTCAATTACAATCAATAATATATATTCCATGTTTCGTTAGAAAATAATCTTGAAAATGTCCTGGTAAAATGATTCACATAGAGAGTAATACTTCATTACCAATGTATATGTAAATTGTATCTCTCGAAAAGGAGAAGTGGTTGGCTCCACCAATTTAAGCAATTGGTAATGAAACATGAGCTTTGGACAATAGATGAATATGGTAATTTAGGAAAATTTTGGGAAGTATATGGTGAGCGTAGCTGTAAGATATTGGGAAAGGAAAATGAGACAGACTAAGTAGTTGTTAATATAAGAGTCGGAAACTGGGTTTAAGTGACCACTGAAAGAACTTTAAGTGTAAAAAAGGGGTCAATGTTTAACACTAATAGTGCAGGAATGCTTTGCAAGTAATACTAAGTAATGAAGGAGAAGGTCAAAAAATGGGGCTCTCTATATATCATAAAAAGAATTTTTTCAACTATCCTTACAGACTACAATGAGTTTCAAAGATAATGTTGAACTTGAATCTTCTATTCAAATTAGTTTTTGCCTTAAAATATCTTATTTCAGCAATCATGATAACTTGTTTTTCACTGTAAAAGAAATTGGAGGGGGCATGCTCACGATAAAAATTGGATACTGTTCATCACATTATAGATTAAAGTATAATGGTAAGCATGGGCACCTATTTCTAAGCTGTTCATGTCACTTTTCACCTACACAAACCAATGGCTCCAACATCATTCAAGTACAGCACTGCTAGATGGAGTTGGATAAGAATTGTTTGGAAAAACAAGTGCATATAATTTAAAGAATTTTGTGGAACATATCATGTAATTTACTTTAGAAATATTGAATCCTACCTTCAATCTGGTTTAATATAACCATTTCTCATAGTACATGATGTATTGATAGAAAAGTATTGCTTAACATACTTGAAAAATCATACTCTCTAAATCCAGTTACTTCCAATCTCTTATTTTGTGCTTTAACTGTATGTTTGAACTCTTATATAAATAGAGCTGTAAATTTTTAGCTACTAGTAAATATTTTTTTGATTCATAAACTGAAGATGATCCAATGTAAAAATTTTTAATTAATATTGGACATGTTATTTGATGTCAAATGCACTTAAATCACATCATAAGAGTAATATGTTAAAATGATGAATGAGTTTTGCACTAGCACTAAAAAATTGTATACTAATATTTTTAACTGTTATTACTCTTCTGCTACAATTTTAAAATATAATTTTCAGGGGAAGTTCTTCTCGTGCACGGATGGTTCAAAAATGACAGAGGAAGAATGTAGGTAAGTTTGTTTTTCTTCATTGCCTAAATATATGAGTAAAACAATAGAGCTTGATTCAAAACATGTGAATGACCTCCTAGACCTTTTTTCACATGAATGTTGACTGGTTTGTCTCATATTTGATGAATCATTTTATCTGAAGTTATCTTGTTTGATCACTCCTATATCAATGCTTTATCAATTAATTTTATCATAAGTAATCTAAGTAATAATCCTAAATTAATTTTAAATTAAGCTGGAGTCAACTAATAGATAATTACTGGCATGGGAGGAGCATCCCTTAGCTCTACGTTCAGGAAGCATAAGGCACAATAATAAATCTATGGTGAAATGGTTTATCTGGTCTTTATTCGACTGTCAAACATGCAATATCTATAAAAGTTATTTACTTAATACAAGCTGTAAATACAATATTTTCAAGGTTTATTTCAATGCAACTAGTTTCCAGTTGTTCTTAAAAATTTACATAAGATTTTTTGTAGTGTACAGTTTGAAATGCTACTTTTGTGTCTCCTGTGAGTTGTTCTGATGATGTCAATCAACGAAATAAAGCTGAAATCAGTGGCAGCTTGTTCATAGTGTTACAAAGGCTACCTACTTTCCCAGTCTGTCAGAAGTGTTTTCATAGCTTTCAATTTCTACAATATTACATCAGTCAGACTTGCCTTTGTTCTCCTCTTTTATGGTGTCAGAATGTTGAAAACATGCTGCTTTTATATAAAATATCATCTTTGCTTTATGCACCATGTTTTATCATTTTAATGGCATAGCAAATACTTTTCCTTGCACTGAATGGTTGAGGTATGCAGCTCTAAATACACCAGGTTTCAGCAAACTTGTGGACATCTGACAAGAAGAGCGGGGTGCAAGAGTAAGAAGGGGGGAATGGTTCTTCCATAAGAGAAACCTAGGTTGCCTAACCTGGCAACTTAGTCACAATATTACGGTGCCTTTTCTTCTCAAAGCCAAATTGCAGCTGGCTTCATACAGCTTCATGTATCTTATTTAAAAAACAAAGCTGGTCAGTTTTGCATTTATCAACAGGGTAGTTTCTGTTCCAGCTTCTGCACAGTATTATCCTGGTTCAATAAAAACTAGTGGAAGTTGCTTACTGCTCTTGAAGAGTGTTGTGTTCATTGTTGGCCTACAAATGTTTGTAAAAATTAATTCAGTTGCATCTCTGTTGGCACAACCATTTTCTTCCAGAAGTTTGTAAGATGATATTTAATAATTAAAACTCGTGTATAGAAAGGGTATAGATGGAACAAAAATAATTAATAATTAAGCCTGATAGGTATGCTAAGATATGTATCATGATTTTTCTATGCCAAGTTATAAAAATTGTCTGAAAAAGGGAGTAATTTCAAAAATGTTGCGTGACACCCATGCACCACCACATTATCAGTTTGCCAGCTGCCTCTGACTGAAATAGTAAATATAGTATAGGATAAACATATAAATATATGATAGTAAGAATCTACCTTAAAAGGTAAACTTGATTTCTCCTTTGTATTCATCAATTTTTCACTGTTTTGTAATTTACTTTGCTATGTGAGTTATGTGGGAAGGTAAGCTTTTATTATCCCTATTTGTGGCCATTTAGTTTAATAGTTTTATTCTTTGTGGTTTCTTCCTTCTAAATGTGATAACATTGCTTTTCAGAGGAACTTATTTAGTCTTTGAAAAGGGTGACATAGACCGACCAACTGTAAAAAACAGAACGTGGGCAAGAAATGATTTTCATTTTGATGATGTTGCCAAAGCCATGTTAACCCTTTTTACTGTTTCTACATTTGAAGGATGGCCAGGGTAAGTGATGCAGGAAAAATAGACTTATTTTGCTCATTTCTTTTAATAAGTCTTGAAAAAATATAATTCCTTTCTATAAGAGTACTAAACTGGGGTTGGAAAAGGAGCAATATTTTTAAAGAAGAAATATTTTTTTCTATATTTACATCTAATGATATTCCATTCACTCTGGTTAGTATTTATTGTTAAAAGTACTTGAACATCATAGGTGATTCTTATATGGGCTCCCATTGAGAATCGAACCAGGGACCAATTTCACCAAATCCTAATGCATTGCCCACAAGGCTATCTGGGAGCTCTTCATTCACTCTTGTTACATGTTATTTTCCTATGGGAAATTAATTTAAAGACCTCTGTAATTAGAATTATAAATTGAGGAGAATTCAGTACCCTTTCAGATCTTAGACGCAATATCCTATTAACACTTGGAGTGCGAACCTCAAGTCTCTGGAAACCTGAGAAATACATTTCTGAAAACACATTTCAATTTTTTTACAGTAATTGAAACTTCACCTGCTCCTAGAGTATCATATTTAGAATTAATAATTGTTTATGAAAGTGTACCTGAATTTTAAATTATAGGAATCACCGTGCTGTATAGCACCTGAGGGTTTTCAGTGACCTGGCTCTGTACTCTGCGTTGTGTAACTTTTATGGCTCTTATGATGGAGTAGTTCTAAGTACAGACAAATTCAGCTTGTTCAGCTCATCACTGTCATACCCTGTAGTATTATTTTAAGTCTAAACACCTTGATTTTCAGTTTTCTCATTGCATATCTGTTCATGTTCACATTGTTGTTTTCCTCCCGAATCTTATTGGAATATAATTTTTGCCTGTTTGTGGCCCTAATTATTCTGTAATTCAAGACAGTTTTGTATGAATTACTATCCTTATTCAATATTTATTCATTTTTTTCTTGGGAAGTAATTATTGTTACTAGAAATCGATTTTAAAAGTCTGAATCTTCTGGGACCTAGGTCTGATAGGGTAACAACAGTGAGGTCCATACTCGGAGTAATAATTTATTTTAGTGATGAAGTAATCCCTAAGTCACTTATTTTATTTTCTTATCATTGGGGCAAATTGAGTCAGCCAGAGTAGTTCAGATAATTTATAATATATTTATTAGCTATTAAAAAAATAAGATTAAGTATGTAAAGAGGGATACACTCAATGAATTATCTTAGTTACAGATATGGTAACTTTATAAGTTTCTATGCAATCACTGCAGAAAAAAACTGTTTACTTTCCAATCATTTGAAAATATTAGGTACCCATAGATATGTAACCTTCTGGGATAAGATAGGTCAAAAGTATTTCAGAGATACTTCATCCTTTAATTGCCAAATAGTTTTTCAATTTCAAGTTCTTTCATCAATAAATGATTACTTGAAAATGATCCCTTTTTACCAAATGCAATTGATTTTTTCTACCCACAATATATTGATTCAAATTTAATAGTAATATAATATGATTTTTTTGACAGTTGGTTATTCACATATTTACTCATGAAAAGTTGCAAGGACTCTGAAAAAATGATGTAAAAATATGTGCATAGTAGCTGAAGTGTTAATAGTTGTATGCCTAATATTCATAACAAGGCTATAAGATATTGGTCTAAATGACCCTGGAAAATTTCACCATAAAAAGAAATTATTAGCATAAGTAGTTTTACAAAGTCAGAAATAAATTATATTTGTTTCTAATTCAATTTAAACAATATTTTCTGAATTTTTTTCTGCAAAATACTTCTGTAAAGCATTGAACTTTTCTTATTATGTGCTAAGAGTTTTGGCTCTCCACCCAAAGAATTTCCATTTAATGTTATTTACGTACATATGCATTTGCTTGCATTAATATATTTAAAATTATTAAATATGTATATCAATGTTTGTAATCCTATCTATCTTTCCTTAGGCTCCTTTATGTTTCCATTGACTCACATGCAGAAGACTATGGACCAATACACAACTTTAGACCTATTGTTGCTGCCTTTTATATAATTTATATCATCATTATTGCATTCTTTATGGTCAATATATTTGTAGGTTTTGTTATTGTAACCTTTCAGAATGAAGGAGAGCAAGAGTATAAAAACTGTGAATTGGACAAAAACCAGGTAAATTCAGATTTGTATGAATTACTACTTCTCTTGTTCAATTCTTTGCTATTTATTTCTGAGTTTTTCTTTTTTTTGATGCTCTATTTCCAGCGTAATTGTATTGAATTTGCTCTAAAAGCAAAGCCTATCCGCCGATACATTCCAAAACACCGGATTCAGTACAAAGTTTGGTGGTTTGTTACATCACAGCCATTTGAATATACTATATTCATTCTCATCATGATAAATACCATCACTCTTGCAATGAAGTTTCATAGACAGCCTCAAATCTACACTAATGCTCTGGATGTTTTGAACATGATTTTTACTGCTGTATTTGCTTTGGAATTTGTCTTCAAATTAGCAGCATTCCGTTTCAAGGTGAGTTCATTCCTTTGTCATGTATTGTCATAAATAAAGGTCAGGTTCAAGAATAAAATTTTGTTGGCATAGTTAACAGTTCATATGGAAGGGACATTTCATAAGATAATTAATATTGGAATTCCCAATGAAACATTAGTAACTAAAATGAAACATTCAACTTCAGTCTGATCTGATTAGGTCTCAAGGAATCAGCAGGATTTTTTCATTGCTCTGAATCTTTGTTAGAAGATAAATGTTTAGCTGAGTCACTAATTGTCAAGCTACCGCCAGATTTATAGTTTTTAAAATCATGGATTTCTGTATTTTTCAGGAGTCTTATTTTTGCAAAGAGTTGTTTCAATCATACATTGGAAAAGGTTCATTGTAAAATAGGATATTATGTTGAGAAATGCCGTAATGAATTGATTATCATTACATGTATCCTCGTTTTCTTTGGATAGAAAATAAAATCATCATTGAGTCAGTGCCTAAATAGTACTTAGATGAAACTTTTGGATTAAATATTATCAGAAATAGGTCTTTTTGGTAGATTCTTCAGTGGTATTCCATAGCTAATTCCTATTTCATATAAGAAACTATTACCTTTTCAAAGTGTTTAATTATTTAAAACATTTAATATCTCTTCTGCACTACTCATCCTATTTTATATTGCGTTTTATTTTGTTTCTAATAAGTACTATCCAAGGACCATGCATGGTATGGTTGTACCGTAATCCTAACCAAAAGTGGTTTTGGATTGTATTCCCAATTACAGTTATGTAATATACTGAGCATCATGCAAAAATTGGGAAGGTACCAGTATTATAGATATCGATTGATAGCTAATCCACTCATCCTATTTGCTACATATCGCACTCTATGGACACCATTTGGCTGGGCTCCGTTTCTACTTAACCTTTTAAAATGCAGTTTTTTTAATCTTTCAAGTACCCTTTTGGTCTGAATGCCATATTAGTGTGTGTTGTATCATTGATTGACATTAAATACCAGGTTATTGATGTGAAATAAATGGGTGGAGTTTAACTTCAATGAATCAATTATGTGGATTATTACTGGTATATGATCAGGGATACTATCTTCATGAGAATCATGTGGTATGTTTATTTTATGCTGTGATCTCTTGGATATGTATAGGTGTATAGGAGAGTCAAATAGATCAAATTGAGTGTTATGTTGAGCGATGCTTTAGGCTTAGTAACAGATTGATTGATTAAATATTAATTAATCTGAGTTAAGCTTTGAAAACAGCAGATATATTGATAATGCCTATTATCTGCTTTTGCGACTATGTTTTCCTATTGTGTATCATGACTTAAACATGCTTTTTAATCTTTATTACAGAATTACTTTGGTGATGCATGGAATGTGTTTGATTTTATCATTGTCCTGGGCAGCTTTATTGATATAGTCTACTCGGAAGTCAATGTAAGTTTTTATGTTGACTGTAGCTTAAGTTATTATAATCTTATGAAATGTCTTGTTTCACAATAAGATTATACATCAACTTCATAGTTTGAATTCATCTTTCATATTTTCCTGTAATGCAAATCAATCTTTTAGCATTATTATTGCTATTTCTAGTTTTTCTCCAGTTTTATACATATTTAGAAATAAATATTCCATAATGTTGAGTTTTATCAAGTATTAAACTTCTTCTCTTCAGGAATTTACATTAGATATTAAAAGATGAATTCAAAATATTTTTGTGTATAATTTCATTGGTGAAGTAAAATTAGTAGCAATGGTGTGTATGCATTGATTATACAAACACATAGTTATTAAAATTTATATGTTATGGATATGTACTGATAGCTTTTTGATTTGTCCTAAAAATTTGGATTTTATAAGACTACGAAGAATATTATTGAATATTTTCAACAAAAATCATCTTTCAATATTTCCTTAGCATGAATAAAACTGTCTTGCTTTGTTAACACTAAAATATACAAAAGACTGTATTTTCTTACATAATTATCCAAGTTTATCATATTAATTACCGTATATGCCGGCGTATAAGTCGATCCCTAAAATTTTGAGGTGAATTTCAGGTTTTAGCCTATGTTCAGCATATTTGTCGACCTAAAAATATAAGGCAACACCACTTCCCCAGCTCTATTTTATGGGACGAAAATCTACGGTGTCCATAAATATGCTAAAGCTTAAGGAATATTTATTAAGACATAACATTAAGACGCTAGAATTATTTCTTTCAGCTGCCATGTCAATTTCTCGCCTCTGCTTAACTATTACACAAGATTCTTTCGTTGGTATTACTCAGGCTTTACAAATAAAAATGTGTTACAAAACAGAAACACAATGGTATTAAAAATTTATTATAGCAATAATGGTAATATAGTGTAGTAATATCAAATCACGACACTGCTAAAACAGCTTCCATTAACTCTTAATGCTAATGTCAAATCATAACGATTATACAAACAAAAACAAACCATGCTGTGCTTATTGATCTTCATTTATAAAAAGAAAACATTATTAAATTTTTGTAAAACAAAAATACATGTGAAGAAAGGAATATAATTTTCAAAGAATAAATATGCGTCAAATTTATTTTAAAGATATGAAAATGGTTTAATAATTCAACTCTTTTATTATGAAAACATGTTTTAACTCATACGTGGTAATCTTGAAACCCTAAAAATTCCTCATCTTCATCATCTGACATAAACATGAATGCTTTGTCAGCTAGTGTATCATCATGTGGATCATCTTCTAAACTGGATGAAATTGCAATGTTCTTGTTGAATTCGCCGATAATTAGTTTGCTACAGGGCTTTACATTTTTATTTTCGACCACAATTGTATATTGTGATGAAATTTGTTTGTATGATATCTACGTTAATTAGATTTGCCAAAAATTTGTTTCAGTAAGAAATAATTGTGGTGAGTTTCAAGATTTTGTGTACAAAAAGAGTTAAGCAGGCAGTTTCACTTAAATACCCCTCGGTGGTAAGGGGTTAAAATTTATGTTCAGCGTATAAGCCGACCCCTGGTTTTTGAGAGATATTTTTAGGCTTCAAAGGTTGACTTATATGCCGTCGTATATGGTATATCATATACTCTGTCAACTAGGGCAGGTAAGCTGAATTAAGTTAACGAAATAAGGAAACAGCCAAGTGCAAAAGATTCAAGTTTGTTGTTGAAGTACCTCGAAGGGGTCTCCAAACGATGGCTAGTGGGAAAACTTCTACGTACGAAAAACATTTCTGTTTTATTGTAACCATGCAAATTTCATCTTATTCTTATTTTGTTTTCTTACAAATGAACTCCTTACAACTCCTTCAATTACTCCTTTCTTGTTAAGGTTTGCATAATTTCACAAATATTTTGTGGTTGCTGCTCTTTATGCACCCGGTCAGTCATTTTCATTTTATTATTTGGCCACCATCAAAGATTTTGGAGACCTTAACATTATTTGAAAATAAGATTTAAGATAATCATAAAACCAAAAAGTAAAGTCCATGGAGTCTAATTCAGGTAAAAATATGAAAGTTTCCATCAGTCAAGTACTCATAATTATGGTTTTTGATAACAAACAATTGAACTATTAGATTTAATAAATACTTTCATTATGGAAGTAACCCATTTTCATAAATTCATGTTGGTTTCTTTTTATCTATAAGGTATTATTTATAATATTTGATAATTTGAGTAATATTATTGTAGAATTTTGCTAGAACGTAAATAGGTTTCATATTTAATTTTGAAATTTCAGAACATAATGTAAACCCAATGAGTTACCTCATAAAATTTCTCTGATTTTTTTATTGGTGTGGGTGGTTGTTCTGTTTTTGTGTGTTCCTTTTTACTAGCTAATTCATGATTTTACGTAACTGTTTCATCCTATTACACTGTTACATCCTATTTCATGCAACACTGATCAAATTTAATCAGTGTAGTAGTTAACTTATATTACAGTGATCAAGATCAAGAGATTTTCAAGAGGTAGAAAAAAAATCAAGGGAAAGAATTTAATGCTTTTATAGATTATAATTGCTTGAAGATAATAATTCCCTCTTGTCATATGTCATAATATTCATTATTTTGCTTTCAGCTGAACACAGATGAGGAGTATAAATTCGTAACTTAATGTTTGTTTTCTTATGTATCCTATAGGTGTATTACTTATTTGGTTAATTGTATATAGAAAACATCTTAGATAATTGTATACAAAGTGATAAAAATTCCTTGTATGTAATGATATGAACAAAGATATCCAGAAGAAGATTAAATAGACTGCACAAAAAATGTAGCTATATATTTTAATATCATAAAATGAAAACACTTTGTACTTTTCCACGTGGAAAAGTACGAAGTGTTTTCATTCTGCAAATGGCTTTCCACGAAGTCACGCCTTCTCATATCGATTTTATTAATATCATAATTTGATAATTCTTGAATTCCATACTATGTGTGCATAGATATCTCGGGAATGATTCTCTTTATAATAATTATCTGTTTTGGGGCTATCTTCTTTACTTAATGAACTATCATGACAGAGCCAAGTTTATTGAGGAGTCAGCAAGGCTGAAACCTTGAGTGCCTCTTTAATAGAGAAGTCAAATTTATCATGGAAAGACTAATTGTTCATTATTAAATATGTAGTGTCATTATCAGACATTTCATCTTTGCAATCACTTTTTGAAATTTGAGTACCACAAGCTTGTGGAAAATGTAAGTTGCTGCACATCTTGCCTCTTGCCTAATTTCATTGCCAAAGAATTCACTTTTCCTCAAGCATTAACCTCATTTTAAAGTTTCATCAGCCTTTTAAGTAAACAACAATATTAATCTGATATTTTTAAAGACTCATTGATCATGGAGGGCTATATTATATGTGATTTTGATGTTATTAAAATTTTGATAATTGCTATGATGAAAATTATATTGAGGTTTATGAAATTTACTACTTGAGAAAAAGTTATACTCTCTAATTTCAAATTTATGTTAAATTCTAATGTGAACTTTAAAATAATTTTCCCACACCTTAATGATTTCTCTCGTGAAATCAGCTTTTTTTTATAAGTTGTTTTAGTAAACACATAAATTATGATAGTCTATTTTATAAGTAGTGAAATTGGTTTTAAAATATGATTAGTTTTTGAGTGTACCAAAATATTATCTTAAGATATAGCTTTACTCTACTCACAATAATTTTGCTGTGGTGAAGAATCCTAACCAATGTTTTCTTCTGTGTGAAATTTTATTTTAACCTTAAATGTATCATGTTAATATGTAAGTTAAATGAGAAATTATCATCAAAATTTCCTTCCCTCAATTCTAAAAATGAATTATTGAGGGTTATAATTTCAATAAAATACTCAGGCTCTATTTTAACTTATATGTTTTGTATTTTACTCCTTCCAATATGTTATATGAAATAGTTATAGTATGACTTTTAAGTGTTAAAAATAATTGTTCTGTACTGTTGCTATGCTATCCTTTTAAGTAATGATCTAAATTTAAGTGGTTAAAGCGTATTTCACTGCCTGGAATTTGAGATTTGGGTGAATAAAGAACAGATATTGATGTTGCCTGTATTATCTTCATGGCCATATAGTTTTTAAGAACTTAAACTTAATTTTATGTTATCCATGTGAATATTCACATAGGATTGTTATTTCATATTTTCTGAAGTGAGTCTGAATTTTATGTTATAAACTGTGGATTTTCCAGTTAGTCCCGAATGAAAATTTTGTATTGCCTACAAATGTTCAAATTTTAAATTGAGTACATGTTCTATTCAGTGAGTTAAATTAATTGATTTTTAAAGTGTATCTCTTAGGAAAACTAATATATTGCTCTTAGTTTTTTTGGTTTTCAGGAACTTGCTCTTGGCTATGTTTTCTTTATTTAAAAAAAATGTGTAGTACTTAAAAATTGAATTCTTCTATGATCATACATTATTTGATTGAGAACTCTTATTATGGCATTATTTATTATTAGTGTTTGTTAAGTGATAAATGGAGGCATTAATAATATTATTCAATCAAAAAGAGCATTCAAGAATTACTCATCTAATAGTAAATTACTTGTATTAGTTAGTGTTACGATGACTGTTCTTGCAAAGTCATATTAGATTGTGAATGTGGGTGTTTCACCTAAAATATTTTGCAACACATGTTATTGGCAAAAACGGACTATTAAAATGATTTTATAATTTGTAAAAATCATAGTCAAATAATTAATGAATATTGAAGATATATGATTATTCTCAAGCAGTGGTTCTCAACTTCTATGCCTTGTTCTCCTTTCTCAATATTGCCTTGCAGATATTTAATATGGCAAATGAAAATATCCCTTCATGTTCTAAAATTAATTTTACTCCAAAGTTACATGAAACTCATTACATGAAACTCATTACATGAAATGGAATGCACAGAATATGAAGCAAAACATTTTTGCTGATCGTTTGTATTTTACAGGATGTCTTCCTTTTCTGAATTGTATTCCCTATTTTCTCCCATTTCCTTTTCCTTTTTTAATCTCTGTTGAAAGTTCCAGAAAAACTCCCTTTTGGTCGAGAACCCCTGTTGTAACGGTAGCACATTTGGGTATAAAATGTCCTGCATGTTTGTAATGTATTTTTTCATGTTTGAGTGCTATTAAATGTTAAACAATTTGTCTAAGATAATTCATAACAATGTTATAACTAAGGATAATATATATATACTTCCATTAGCTAGGGCAACAACATTATACGAATATATACATTATACATATATAAACATTTTAAGTTGATTATAACAACAGTGTTATCAATTGTAATTATTTTAATTTTAATCTATCTCTCATCTCCCTTCCAAAGTATATCATAAAAAATATATATTTTATAAATATCCTATTTGTTAATATGTTTTAAACTTTCAAATTACAAATACATATAATGAATTGAGTCATTTGTTTGGTCTGAGTCCTTTTTTATTATAATTTCAAGGTGAGGTTTGAACATTTTCAGAAGTTTACCTTTTAATATCATTGATTTCCTGAAAGTATAATTGATATTATGAAAAAACTATTCTAAATTTAATTCTGATGAAGTAAGAATATGAGTAGTATATATGGTGTAAAGGAAGATGATGCATTAATATTGTAAATTGTATAATTAAATGGGATATAGTAATATTTGGCACGTCGAAGGATGCTATTGAATCAACACTAAGTGCCTTAGCTATAAAATTTTAAAGTCATCATTTAAAAATTTTTAGCATCCAATGTTTAAATCCAATATAAAATATAAAAGATAACTTTCAACATGAGGTGCTTAAGGCTATAAATTAATTATAGTAATTAGAGATTTAAATTCGTATTATAATTCTTTTGTTAAGATCAAAATACACTTAAGATTTCTTTGTATATTCTTATGAAAAAACACATAAAATCAATCATCTGAGTTCGATATTTATGATTCTTTCTATACCTAAATTCTTTTTTATTAACTGAAATTATAATTAACAATGGTTGGTATATTTTATTGTTTGTGAATGATAAAGTTTAAATTTTATTTAAAATATAAATAATAGTTAACTATTGATCATTCAATTGACAACTCTGTATTGTTGATTTTAATTATTATCATTGAATTTTTATTGACAATTACAAATTAGCAAAAAATTTACTCTATAAATTATGGTATCACATTCTATTGGTGTCTTCTAATATTGAATGTTGAACAATGATTTAACTTTTGTAAAAATCTATGGTTTTGTTTAATGGTTAAAATAAAGATACTTAAATACATATAATGAGTGTAACTGAAGAAATCCTTGGTGTATTAGAACAGATAGAGTTTTAGAAAAATAGTATAGATTAGATAAATTAGATTACAAATTACATAGTATTTGACATAGTTTACATTTTTAATATTCATTACATCAGTAAGTAAAGAAAATGATTATTATTTCATAAAATTTATTAATGCTAAATGGAGCTTTCTACTTTAAACCGTTGTATTTATTGAATTTAAAATTCTCATATGGAAGATATGGAGATAGTAGCCCTTGACTCGAACAATTAGTAAATACACATATCAGTCATCTCCAATCCAGCTTGTGTTTTTGGCTTAGTTTTCATTGGTTAATCAATGTTGAAAGAGTATCTTGTTAATCCTTTTAACTCTATTATTAATGTAAGTTTGAAGTAATAAGCTATTTTTAATTTAATACAGCTAATGTAAAATTTGGTGGCTTACGTAACTTATCATACCAATTTAGGCCAGCTCATGTTTATTGTTTTGAAAATAACCAGTCTTTGTTCAGTAAAAACAGATTTTAATCAACACTGTATCTGTTTACTTTTCCTTCATGAAAAATAGTTTGGTCGTAATGTATTTGGACCTATTACAATTATCGTTCAGTATTCTAATCTTCGTCTCTTAAGCACATGATTTGTCACTGCTGTTTTACTAATTACTAAGGTCTTTCATTCCATGCCTCAACTTTCCAGACACCTGCAAGGTTTAAGGTTTGTGTTTAAGTAACTAATATAATAAATGTTCTATCACTGTGACCTTTTATTTAAATAGAATAATACATTGTTTACCGCATGCATCATTGTCAAGACTGAAACAGCTCTAAGAAAATCACTCGCTACCATAGAAATATTGCATTCATAGTGCTATTGATGTTTATTTTAAGATGGACTTACCCTACTGGATTAACATTCTGCATGACTTGATGGTTTCACCTGTTGTGTAAATAGAAAACTTATTAGATTCTACAGCTTAAGTGTAAGTTATTCTCTTATATGATCATAAACCAAAGGAAACATTATTAAAGGTATATTTGGTGTAATACTTCTTACCACAAATTCAAAAATTTGTTTAAATTTCAGAATTAGTTCCGTTAACAATTTATTTTTCATTTACTACCAGATAAGCTTATTGTGTTGAATATATATAGGTGAAGGATTTACCAAAATGATTGTAAAGCACTCAGTCACTTAAATATACAAATAAATGTCATTGCTTGAATGTCTGTGTGCAGTATGCTTTTAATATTATGTGTTCTAGTGTAAATTACATATGTAGATGCATGTTTTTATTTCTGCTTAAAAAGCAGTTTTAGCAAATAGATGTATATAATATTATTGTATTAACTTTCTCATAGTATTGCTGCAAATATTTTGAGTTTGTAGCTAAATTAGAATGGTGCTGAGCTACTTAAAATTATGAAGACATTTTTACAAATAACGTATATCAAATACTTAGAATACTTGAACAACTTCATTTAGGAAGAAAAAATATACAGATTAGGATTAGGATTCTGCAGTCATGTGGTAAACATAAAGGATTTAAAAAGGTATATAAGATATAAACAAAACACCGTTATTTCTTTGCCTACTTGATATTCAGAATTTTTATAGGCCTTTTTTACGTAGTAAAGTAGTTGGTAGGAATTCTTTGGAATCCCACATTCAGAAAAATCACACAATAATTTGGGGCACAAATTGGCTATATATTTGCAATTTGATGGCAACCTTGTCAGCAGTCAAATATAAAAAAACTGATGTTGTATGTAGGTCTCCTCAAGGGTATTCCAATTTTCTTCCTCCTGAACTTCTTTCTGCCATGTTACACAATTTATGCCAATTTAATGATCTCTCGTCACATTTTTCCTTCGGTCCTCTTCTTGCTCTTTTCACATCTTTTGACATCCAGTTGTGGATTTCCAATAGCCGATGTTTATCATATGCTCTTGTCACTTGGCCTGCCCACATCCATTTCAGTGATCTTGTTTTGTCTATTAAATCTATTATTTCTCTCATCATCATCACCCAGATGTTAAATTTTTTCTCTCTTCTTATGATTCCTAGCCTACTGCCGTACATATATCTTAATATTATCTGAAATCACTGGAATATTGCTATATTTAACACCCATGTTTCCCTTCTAAATGTCAAAACTGGTAAAATACATTTGCTGGTTATTTAAGTTCTCTGTGACAGTCTGAATAGCCATTCTTTATTTATGTTCATTTTTAATCTTCAAATACATATAAATATAGTTATTTAACAATCTAGAAATATTTAGTACGTACAGTAGTAATTTGCAAGCTATAGATGGCTCAAGTTAGAATAAATCATTAGTCCAAATATTTTACTCAAAAATGTGACTAGAGAAGAATTTGGATAAAAAAAAATCCACTGAATTCTAACATCTTGTTTCTCCTAGAATTTGTAACTTATTCATTTTGAATTGTTTTAGTAATATCTTAGTTATTGTTTTTTAAATTTCCTTATTCGTTCATATCCTAATATATCTTTCATTAAATCTTATCAAATTTTGTTCTCATATTTGGTTTTAAAGCAAATAAATAACTTCTATAATCATTTGTTTAACACTATCATTAAAGATATCTCAATTTTAAGCAAAATTTCAGTATCAATGAAGTAAAACAGTTATATCACAGCAATGTCTAAAATTATCTTTATTTACGTTCATAACTCTTTCTTGTCATTATCGGTTATATCATTTAATTCCATCTTCAAATTTTAACAGAGATAACACATTATTAGAACCCTTGAGGATCACATTAATAAGCATTCTTTAATTTATTGGTAATAGTTTTTAAAATTTCAATCAGTAAATCTTAGATTAAACTTGGAATTTCTTTGTTTTATTTTTATTAAAGATGTATCTCCTGATTAGACCTAATTTTTGGTAGAATTTTTTAATATACCTGCTATGTTTGTAAGTGATTCATCAGTTATAATTACATTTCTTCTTATTCTCCTTCTAATCTTGGATCTCTTCCCTTCCTGATTTAACAATTTCCAATTATCGATTGTGTGTTTCGGGCACTTCTTTAATCTTTGTTTCACCACCATCATTTGTTACAGAACTTGATAATTGTAATAAAATGTTCTTTTAACAACCAAATATAGTGTATCTTAATGACTTTAAGGTTGACTGCAATTATGAAATAAGATTCTTTAAAATCTCTTTAACTCTTACATTTATTAAAACATTCTCTTTCACACACTATGTAATTATGAACTGATTTTCTAATCTGGATCGCTGATTCATCATATTGATGGCTACAATTGAATTATGACTATAATCAGCCTGAGGACAGTGAAGTAAAACTCATCAAATCAAATAAAGTGATTTGTTACTATAGTTATCTCTTTTTCAAGTATTTTCTACTTCTAGATTTTGGTGCTCTATTTTGCCCCTGTTTTGAAATTATCTACATTTTTTATTAATTCAGAAGCTTTAATAATCATATAATGTACACATATCAGGCATGTGTGAGTATAATTTATAGTTCTCAATCCATCAGAGCTATGCTGAATATGCAGTAATTTTGGGACTGTAGTGAATGAAGGTCATTGTATAAAAAATCACAAAAAAACAAATTCACTATGTATTGACACTTGTATCACTCTCCTTTTTTGGATATTTTTAAGAATAACTATTACTAAAAGGTAACTCCTTGAATTAAGTACACATTTATATTTCTTCTATCTGATCTAAAATTTGTGGAATGAAATTGAAATTACTCTTAATTCGCATTATTGAAATCAAATTATCAAGGCTGGTTAATTAAATTTTTATGATGGTTATTTTTTATTTTCAAAATGCAATATTTTACCGGTTTTTAGTAAATTATATTTAAATTTTACTTAAGCTATCATTCAAAAAATAAGAAATTGTTAAATTTATAATGATTTGCCTAGAAGTAATAAATGTTCTTCACTTCAAAGGAATCTTCGTACATAGGAAATAGATGAAGATGTGTGTGCAGCACCTCAATTCCACGTATTTAGTAAATGATAAGCATTTTATATTGTGAGGAACTGATTTCAACTTTAAAAGTTTGTTCTTCACTTATTTTTCAATGAATTAATATTGTAGTTCTTTACTATGCCACCTTTAAAAGACATCAGCTCATAATGTTTGATTTCAGGAGAAAAATTGACTTGTATGAATTTACTTAATGCAGGTAATTACTGCTTTTTGTAGGACTTAAGATGGCTTAATCAAAAAATTGTATTACTGAAATGTAGATCTGTTATCTGTCTTGATGCCATCTTATTAGTTTTATGCGCTTACCATAATTTCTCATCTAGGATGTTTCAGATTATATAAAACTTTTAGAAAATTCATCAACATTGTTGAAGGTTTCTTTCATCATCCATACTATACTCTCTTCCATTCTCTTTATTTTATGAAAAAAGAGGAATGAATAATTAGGATATTAATAATTTAATTTCATCAAATCTATTTTTGGATGTGACCTATTGTAATTATGATTATCCGACACTCTTTCTGTTCAAGCAAGGTATGAAAGAAATGTATTTAGGTTAAAGGGAATCATAAAATTTTGTATAGAAAAAGACATCAAATGTGTCATTTTTTCCAGAAAATGTTTTTTATAGGTTTATCAATGATTTAAAAAGTTCTACTGTAGATTAAAATGTGCTAACTTTAAGGTTTAAAAATTACTGTACCTACATTTTGTTATTTACTGTGTACTATTTTTGTGTTGTGAAGAAGATAAACTATCAGTATTTTATGAGGAATATTATTTGCAGTTAATTTTTAATGTTCACTAAAACCTCACTAATATCCATATTTTTATTCATGCTTACATTGTTCATCTCTTAATATTGGTTTACTCATCTTAATTGTTTAATTAATAATTTAATACCTCCCATAATCTTCTTTCTGGATTTAAAGACTTAATAAAATATTTTGACAGGAAATTGCCAGTATTACTTCTTAAATATTCATCGTATAGTGGTTCTTTAAATGCAGATATGCCTATTGTCCAGCCATCACTTCAACCTTTTGAGGAGTTAGGTGTTTCCTTTTTGATTATATGTTGTAACATGTAATCAAAATGATGATTGGCACCGGAAAAAAATCATTCTGTTTTATAATATAGCAATCTTGTTATCAATTCCATTAACTTTTATATGTTATGTAGGATGTTGTACAGATATGAAATATATTTTATTAAATTTAGCTAATCCAAGTTTAATTTACATATTATTCATGTATGTTCATTGAAGCCCCCAAAAGGTTAAATAATCAGATTTTTTAATAGTTTAATATGATTTTTTATATCTAGTGAGTAATTTGTTCAAGTTTGGGCAAAATTTAACAATTACTATATTTAATTTATTCAGTTCAATGTATTAACCCTAGGAACCATCATATACTTATGGTGTTATGCCCACAGAAAGATGACTATGCATAATTTTGTTCAATGTCTTGAATGTTTCCACCACATTTGATGTTTTATTTTTTTTATATGTTAAAACTTGAAAAGCATAATGCATAAAGTATATGTTGTTAGTATAGTGTATTTAATTTTAGTAATGAACTATAATTTTTCTAGCTGTAACTTTAATTTCCATCAAGTATTACAGAAAAATTATCCTATTTTTCTCTTTTTGAATGCTCTTTCTTAGTTGTAATTTGAAAGGTTTTCATAGTCTTAAATTATTCTGTGCCTAATCTCTCAAACCTTACATAAGTATGAGCAGTTTTAAAATCTATAAATTGCTTTATATGATAAGATTTTCCATGAAGAATACCTGCCATCCGTAATTGTCAGGAGTAAGTTGTAACCGACTTCATTTATTTTGACACACTTGTTTTCCTTGATTAGCTGAAATTTGACTTGTTTTAATCTTTTACTTAGTTAATCATGTCAATAGCTTAATTATTAATAGTGGTTTAAAGATATGTGAGATAAATAACTGGGCATGGTATTACATATGTTTTTAAATATTGTTTACATATGTAGATGGCTCTTTCTAATTTAGTTAAAATAATCTCCTTAACTCATTAGATGATACCATACGTATATTAAAACTTATATTAGTGGACACTGTAACATATTTCATTACTTCTTTATGAATCCAAGTGAAAGATTTGGTTCATTGTTCATTGCTCAAAGTCAGTGAGTTTTCTGATGGGTTGTATTTATCACTGTATAAATATTTAGTTGTCTTTCATGAACTTATGGTTTACAAATCGTATCTGATCATGAATTAACTCTCAAAATAATAGGAAAATAAACCAGAAAAAAATACTTATTTTACCTCACAATGGTTTTGGAAATCAGTGTCCATTATTATACATATTTGATTAATTATATTTCCCAACCCATAAGATACTCAAATGATGGTTATTGACAAGTAAGAACTATTAAAACATCTGTAGCTGAAATTATTAAGAGTTAATTTGAATATTTTTCTCTCAGTCCATCGTCTCAAACTATTGAAATGAAAAAGATCAAATTCGTCATTATTCATATTCGATATAATTATAGCTCCCTTCTCTTGTTTAGAACCACCATTCTATACATAGATTGGCCATCCATGATTTTACTTATGGGTTGAGAGGTGTAATAAATCTTCATATAATATACTGCACCAATTTCTCATAACATTTTAGGTCATTTGTTCGGAATTAAGAATTGCATCGTACATAATCCTAAAAATGCTTGTCCTAAATAGTGTATTAGAAAAAGTAATCAAGCAACCATAATAATTAATTTTGTTACTAGCAATCACGTAGAGACTTATTCTATATTAATGTTATTGGTATAATGATTTCATTAAAATAATGGTTATTTGTTTATTTTTGTAGCCAGGTTCAAACATCATATCAATAAACTTCTTTCGGCTCTTTCGTGTGATGAGGCTTGTGAAACTGTTGAGCAGAGGAGAAGGAATTAGAACATTGCTATGGACGTTTATCAAATCTTTTCAAGCACTTCCGTATGTTGCCCTCCTTATCGTGATGTTATTTTTCATCTATGCTGTCATTGGAATGCAGGTAAATAATGTGTCTACCATTTAAGTGAAGCACCTTTATAGTGATAGATGATTTTTCTTTAAAGTTATGAAGTATTCATTTTATATCCTCTAAGTAAAGAACATAAAGTTTATTCAATAGCTAGTTTTAACCTGTGCTTGAAAATTACATAGGTGGTCATGGATTTTGAAATTATTCATGGTTTATGAAAATTGCAATACCCAGAAGGTATGGTCTGAACGACTCCTAAATTTGTGGTTGTGTAGAATTGTGGAACCATAAGAAATTACTAAGATTGCAGAGAGATAGTGTGCACATAGGCCCAGTGGTGCCCTTTTGGTGTTGTGGGAAACCTCAGTCACACCAGTGACATTGGTGTGGCAGCACATCCAGTCAGTTCAAAGTATTCAAACAATATGGTACCATGCAATCAAGTACCAGCATGCCTCATCAAATTCAAAGTGTGCAATATCATCATATGAGGGAGTTCAAATGGCGGTGAGACAGGAAATAATTTTGCCATACAGTGATGTTATGGCTTAGACAGGACACACTGCTACAAAAGTGATGCAGGTGTGGAATCAGTGGATAAATTAGTGTCAAACAAGTGGGTACTGGATCACACAATTTGACCACTTTGCAGGATGACCACCACATTGACCACATGGCTGTAACATAAAGAACAGCATTTTCCAAAGTGTTGGCCCAACATTGGGGCACTGATACTGGTGTGAAATGCCTGCGTTGATTTATTGTAAGTATTGTTAAAAGTGCTTCGATAGCTTAGGTCATTTTGCTCATTGGTTCCCACCGGGAATCAAATAAAGGACCGCTTTCACCAAAGGCAAACACGCTGTCAACATGACTATCCAGGAGCCCATGTGTTGATGGTTGACGCTGTCTGCTGAGGGCTGGACTGGTATGCATGCCATTGCATCGGCTTCCATTGAACACAAAGTACAGACACTTCAGACTGCAGCGGGAAGGTGAACGTCATCCCTGGTGTACTGAGTGGCTCAAGGTAGTATTTTCAAATGACTTCCACTTCAATCTGTCCAACAGTGATGTGTTAAATACATGTTAGATGCTACTGTGGTGATTGCAATCAGGTAGACTATATTGTTGAAGGGAATAGCAGACAGAAGCAGAGTGTAATGGTTTGGGGCATCATTGGGTACAACATGTGTTCCCGCCTCCTACTTATTTTGGGCAATATGAATAGCAACTGCTATATCTTGGAAGTTTTATAGAGCCCGAGACAGTGCCCCTCCTGCAGGAAGCTCCATTTGCTCCATTCCAGAAAGACATTACCTGGCTACATGTGGAAAGGAATGATAAAGCCCTCTTTGGAAAACTACACATATCTCTGTTCACATGACATATCCCTCCTCGAACATGTCTTGGGTATGGTTGGTCAGTAACTTTTATGTTGTGGTCCCCCTGCAACCACTGTTGATGATTTGTGGATGTGCCTACAAACTGCATGGCAGTGTGCTCCCGAGTAACATGCCCAGGTGCTCATTGATTCCAAGCCAAAACTCTAGAGGCTCTGATTGCAGCATTTGGAGGCTTCACGCTGTACTCAATTCTCATATTCAGAGTTGATGCAGAGGTCTGTGATTCTAATTTGTTCATTTCTGTATTGTCATATCTCTAAATTGTGGGAAAAATTCCATAGTAACCACACTTCTCCTTCTTGGTGTTGCAATTTTTGCAAACAGCAGTGTATTTAAGAGGAGGATATTATTGATTCCATTTAAAACATTACTAGCCTATGTTAGGTTTATGAGATTAAACTAGAAGTAATTAAATAAATTTAAAGTTGGAAACACCACCCAGTTTCAATTAAATGAGTATACAGCGATTAATTTTAGAATTCATCTGATTATTATTAACTAAATGTAGAATTGAAGAATGTATGTAGGAGAAAAAATTCAGTTTTTATTCCTTTTTAAACTGCAAGCTGATATTGTATTGAGTTATGTTTTGGCATCAGAAACTACTCTGCCCAGGGCAATAAAAATCAAAAATCTAAGTAACTTAATTCCTGGTATTTTAATCTTATTCGTATTACTAACATCTCTGGGATGTAAATTAGATTTTTGAATCATTACTCATAGTATGTCTAAACTTTTTTTAAATTAGTATAGGTAGTTGTTATTTTGCTAGAAAATATAGCTAACTTGTTGCTCTATTTTAGGTGTTTGGAAAGATTGCTCTTGATTCAGACACAGCAATCCATCGGAACAATAATTTCCAAACATTTCCTCAGGCTGTTCTTGTTTTGTTTCGTTCTGCCACTGGTAAGTCTTTATGAGCTCTTTTTAGATTCTGATTTTTTCATGTTCAATTCAAGTATTATTAAAATTAATTTTTTAATCGATGTAATGAATGATAATGTAATTTTCTTCTTGTATAGTTTTATCATCCCCTAAAAATATTTTTTCTATGTACTTAAGATCAGAAGTATATAAAATAATTATTAGCAAATTTTTAGCTTTCTTTTAATTCCTTTCAACTTGTTTTCAGCAAATAGATTGAATGTTTTGATGCTACTATTATGGAAACTCACTTTCAAACTTGTGTCACACTTCAAGCTACTTTTTAATAGCTCTGATATGTTTGAAGTCTGAACCAATATTCTGCATTCATATTTACTAGTTATTTTCCATAGCTTTCCATTCCAATTGCAATATTCTTCTGCCATATCTGATGATTACTTTGTATTTCATAGGTGAAGCGTGGCAAGAAATAATGTTGGATTGCTCATCAAGACCTGGAGAAGTGAAGTGTGACTCAAATGCTAAAGACATTGAACCTGCATCAGACTGTGGCTCTGACTTTGCATTTCCATATTTTATTTCATTTTATGTTTTATGTTCATTTTTAGTAAGTTTAATTCTGTCTTTATCATCAAAAGTACTACATAGCTTGAAGATTCTCTATTTATTATCGGTATTGCAATATTTTCATAACTTTTCAGATCATCAACTTGTTTGTGGCTGTCATCATGGACAATTTTGATTACTTAACAAGAGATTGGTCTATTCTGGGTCCTCATCATTTAGATGAATTTGTTCGTCTCTGGAGTGAATATGATCCTGATGCTAAAGGGCGAATAAAGCATTTGGATGTTGTTACTTTGCTCAGGAAGATATCTCCTCCCCTTGGTTTTGGAAAATTGTGTCCTCATAGAGTTGCTTGCAAGGTAACAAGAAACAATACATAATATCATTCTGTTAATATTAAGCCCAACTTGCAAAAATATTAATTGTGAATTATACTCTCAAATCAGTATAAAAATATACTTGCCAGGCTATGAATTTGTAGTCTACTGTTCAGTTTCTGGTAATTTTATATTGCTGAAACAGAATATGTAATAAGGTTAACGAGGCTATCTGAGGATTATAGTAACATTCTATGAAAAAAATCAGCTTTAGTTTTGTTACCAATAAAATACATTTGTCTTTCAGAGACTTGTATCAATGAACATGCCACTCAATAGTGATGGAACAGTTTTATTCAATGCAACTCTTTTTGCTGTGGTAAGAACATCCTTAAGAATAAAAACCGAGGGTAATATTGATGATGCCAATGCTGAGTTGCGTGCTGTTATAAAGAAAATTTGGAAAAGAACAAGTCCAAAGTTATTGGATCAGGTTGTCCCACCCCCTGGTGGTAAGATATAATGCATATCATTTGATTTTAATTTTATACGAGGTATTAATTGTTTATAGGATATTGCTTGAACTAATATCAAGTTTTCCAGCCTGAGTTGACTAAATGTTCTATGTTTTTAAATAAGAATTAGTTTCTTATCTATCTATTCTTTAATCTCATCTTTCTTCTTTGGCTTTAGTTGATGATGAAGTCACTGTGGGAAAGTTTTATGCAACATTCCTAATCCAAGATTATTTCCGCCGGTTCAAGAAGAGAAAAGAACAGGAACAGAAAGAGGGGGATAAAGAATCTCAAAATACAGTCACTTTACAAGTGAGTTAATAAAATATATATGCAAAGAACAATGAAAATAAATAATACATTCATGAATCTGATTGCCTTGTAAATGAACAGGAATAAATATCAGATAGTATTTATAACTTAATAAAACACGTTTATTGATACAAATTCATATTACTTTTATAACTTTCACTCCTTCTCTTCAGATCATTCAGTTAGTCTTCCTTTTAGAACAGCCTTTACTAGAGACATTGTATGTTATGAAATTGCATAATGGCATTAATATCATCTAAAATTCTGATAATGCATATTTTTTACATTACTATCAGTACCTGATTGTTTTGTTTTTGCTTCATGTCACATACTGATTTCTTTCTTTTCTTCTCTTTAGTTCAGCTTTCTATTTTCTTTCTTCTTAAACACTTCAAAATCCCTCTTCATTCCTCCCAAACAAATATGGATGGATTCTAGTCAAACATAAGTGAACTGTAATATTTTTCAAGAAAATGAAGAACAACATTAATCGACCTCTTGAATTTGTGTATTTTGGTGCTTTACAATTCATTCATTTATTTCTCTGTAGGAAAGAGTTCTTCAATTTTATTTAAGTTCTCTGTTAATTATACACCTTTTCCATGGTTACTATTTTTCTTACAAATTGGTGGAATGCTGTACGTATTTTAGCAAAATACTAGTGAATGTACTGAAAATAGTCTCAATCCTATATTGTTTTATAATTCCTCACAGGCTGGTTTGAGAACACTTCATGATGCCGGTCCAGAATTAAAGAGAGCTATTTCAGGGAATCTAGAAGAGCTTATAGATGACAATCCAGAGCCAATGCACAGGGTAAGAGAACAAAAAACAGTCTAAAAGATTCAAGACTTTGCTCTGTAAATACATAAAATAGCTGTAAATTCGGTTGGCACAGGTTTGGCACTGCATTCAGTAATTTAAGTAAGTGAATCATGATTAATGAGATATGATTAATAGCCGCAGTGAAAAATTTTCTTCTACTCTTAAACGAGCTTAACCATCATGAAAGAGAAGTTGAAATAAAGGAATACTGACATTTAATCAAACAATGAGAAATATAGTATATTTTAGTAGGGATCTACATCCCAAGAATTTGTAAACAAGAGGATTTGGAAGTTTATTTAATTACATTCATCTATAAAATATAAGATGAAATATCGATATTTGAAAAAAGAAGATATTGAAGCAAAAAGTAGAAGCTACTTCATTCAACAAATTGCAAGTGCCCATTTCTTTTGTTGCTTCTTACACAGACAAGGACATAGGGATTGAGAGATGAAAAGCATTGATTCTTATTGCGCATATTTTATTCCTTTTTTAATTTATTATATTTTGAAATTTATTCTTTTTTTATTTTTTTCCTTTTTTAAAGTTATTCCTTTCTCATCTCATAAAAATTAAGAGTTCACTCATTACATAAATAACTCAATGAAAAAAGTGTTTCATACTTTCATTGTGGTAGAGAAGAAGAACATTTATCATTCAGAGCATGTTTCAAAGGAGCTCTTGTTAATACATTCTTTAGAGGAGTTCTTTCATTCTTAATTTTAATTTTGAACAAGAGCTAAAGAGATTTTAAGGTTGTTATTTGGCATAAGTTTATCAGAGGAGGAAATGCTCCTTTCCTAGACATTGATATCTATGATACAAGGGTCTGGAGATATGTATATGAACAGTAAAATCCCTCACCTTTGCACACACCAGCGGTTTAGCATGGATGTGGTATGTGGCGTCCAGACATTTCCCCTTTGGTCACCTTTGATTTGAACTAGGAATGAGATGCAGGAAATTTGCAAGCAAAGAGGTAAATATTTATCTATGTACTATGCAATTGGTAAGCATTCAAGATACTTCGAGGATAGAAGGTTTAGGAGGTATAATCCAATCATGATTTTGAATCCAATGATTTCATACTAGAGGGAAAAAAGTGGAGGAGATGGGGAACTTTGTTGTGGTAACAGCCTGCCTTGCATCCTGTGCAGTAACCAATTTTGGATTAGAGCAGTAGTTTGTTTGCACATGACATGACTCCCTTCTCAGTAATTGCCGACTCTCCTATTTTTGGAGTTGAACCAGGCCCACTTGTGCAGTAGGATACAGTTTGTTGGCTCCAATTCATTATTCACTTAGCCATTGGCTCACCTTGCTTGACCATAGACAATGCACATGTATGGTGCAGTTGCCTAACTCTGATATTCAGTTGCTGTTGTTTTATAAACAAAAGACCATTGAGTTAAACAGTTGGACACATGTCCATTATTTTAAATCAAAGACCTTGTCCTGAAAGATTCGTGCAAATCCGTTAGTTAATTTCCAACTTACCTGGTGTTTCCCCTGTCTGAACAAATTTTCATTTTTCGAAATTGTTTGGCATCGAGTTGGCACAGGTTACCATAATCAAATTGCAATAATATTTATTAGGTAAGTTAATAAGGCCGAATAGAAAAAAAATTAGAGGGTATGGGTTCAAAAAAATGACTTTGATTGTTTTGGGACACCCTAATGTACAGTTTCACATGCTTGCAGAGACTCACATATCTAGATTGCAGGAGGTGATCTAACTGTGAGTCTCATACATTTTGGGCTGAAGATTCCCAGCTCTTTAGGCAAATACGTGTTTAGCCCGAGGCTCTGAAACACGCCTTAGACAAATTCTGGCTACGCCTCTAGCATACAAACTTACTTATACTCTTAGAAATGGAGGATAATTTCAATAAATAACCCAGAGAATAAGATCCTCTTCATAATTATTTTCTGAACTAATTTTAAAAAATGTTGTGTAATATATTATCTCTGATCTTCCAGAGGAATCATTCATTATTCGGAAGTGTTTGGTCTTCAATGAGAAGAGGACCTAGTGGATTCCATAGAGCTCGATCTCTCAAAGTCAATACCACCCAAGCAAAGGTAAGATTTTACTTTCATGTGCTTTTCATCAATTATTTCAGTGATATTTGGTCAGTTGCTCTTTGAGTTTATAATTTCTAATAATCATTATAGCATAATTTAGAAACTGAATTTCTTTGGAAAAAAGAAATGTATAATTTATAATTGCTGTGTAGATGATAGTATATGTTGAAGCATGTCTTCTGATTCACCAACTTTCAAAGAAGTTAACTTGCACTTTAGCTGTCATAACTTTCATTTCTAGTGTGTGTTTTCTTAATAAATGTGTTTCTGTGTATATATGTGTTATATACACATGTACATATACAATAATTCATCTATTATCCTACCTCTTGTTTTATAAAACAGTGAATGAGGTCTAGGAAAAATAAAATATAAAGTTATCATCTCAAATCTGTTAGGCAATGCAATTATCTATGCAATGCATATATTGGCAATAGTGAATATGGGATTATTATTACCTAAGACAACGTTATTGAGTAGCTTTTTCAATCAAGTTTCTCTATGTAACACCAGATCTTAAATGGTAAAAATAGGCACAGCATTCCCACTTTTACCCCAAGTTGTGCAAATAAATTATATACTCCATTGCACATTTTGTCATAGGTAATAAATTTGAAGGATAGTCTCATTGACCTTATATCGATTAAATATATATCCGGCCCATGATGGCTACAATAGCAAAAATGTAAAAAGAAGGACTCTAAAAACCATCAAACTAGTATCAACAATCAAAAATAGTGCTCAAATAACTATTATACTGCTTGCTTGAATATGCACTTACTTAAACATGACTTCTTTAATCCAAGTTAATGCAAATATATGTCATATTCATTTTTAGGTGTGACATAAAATGTTTTAGTTAGTGTGGTGACACTGTTAATAGCCAAATACATAACAATCCAATTTCATGTCACCTTTTCTGAACTGCAATACATAAAATTAAATTAAACTTACTTGTACTTCTCAACCAGATATCTCATAAACTATCTTCAGCTAATCAGTTGAGAGGATATTGCAGGATGACTTTAAAATATGTTGACTAATATGTGCAACTGCATACATTTGTCTTGGTTCCCTAGTCATGCAGATTGAATGAAATGTAGCTTTTCAAATCAACTAAAGAATGGCTTTTA
The DNA here is from genome assembly GCA_947579665.1 of Sympetrum striolatum. Classification (NCBI taxonomy): domain Eukaryota; kingdom Metazoa; phylum Arthropoda; class Insecta; order Odonata; family Libellulidae; genus Sympetrum; species Sympetrum striolatum. The sequence continues at coordinate 32,762,401 of OX388352.1, forward strand.
AGTACATTGTTTGTCAACCAAGTAAATCAAAAAGTAAGTCAATAAAGCAATTTTCTTGCACTATTAACCCTATATCTTCAACAAAGAAGGTATGCTAATGCGCATTAGCATACCATATCTCTTATAAATGCGCATTTTTAAGAGATGCAGTAGGACTACTTGGTAATTCACCCTATTTTAATGTTTTGTGTGGGCTTTAAACTCAAGCACAAGTCTAGTATACTGGTGCTTCTTTGCTTTAATACCATATTTTTTAATTATCTATTTTCAAATAAATATATCTATTGATTTTCTCTTTTTTTGTGTGATCATATGTACAGAATCTTCTTTCTTCTTAATTTCAATCTAAAGCAGTTATTATCATTGTGTTGACACTTGTTTTTACTCTTCTTTCATATAATAGGTTTGCCATTTGTATCACATCTAATATTTCCAGTGATCCTCCTGCAACTGAAATTCTATTTATTTGTACTTTAATATTTTCTGTGTATTTTCTACTCCTAAGTATAGAAAACATCTCAAATAGAATGTTTAAGAGTTATCTTATTATTCATGAGATCTATTCTTCTTCATTGCTCATTCTGATTTCTATTGCACTAATTTATAGTGAATACAAGGATAACTAACAATAAGATAACTTTGTCTAAACTAGTCTAAAACTTTCATAAAAGTTAGTCTATCCACTTACATTTATAAAATAAATTTTCTTGAATGATTTTCATACCTCTGATTTGTGTCAATATCTTTCTTCTTCAGAAAATCTAAGCTTTTACTGACAACACCTTGAATAAATAAATACATTTATGTATAGATTTTATTTGAAAATTAATTACTGACCATTTTCCATATTTTTAACTTTGTATGTAGTATTTTCCCATGAAAAATACTAATTCTCCAAAGTGCTATACATTGGTTTATGTAATTGATAAACGCGTGGGAAAGTGAATTAATATATTGATGAATACCAAATTTGAAGTAGATCAGATGTTTTTTTTTTTTTCAATTAAATTTTCCAATGAAGAATATTTAAGGCTAGAATATTACAGAATTAAAACATGTTCAATTACAAATAAGTGTTGAAAATTATTCATTAATATGTCATAATTATTCTCATCATGTATTTGAGACTAGTTGGTATAAATTCCAAGCCTTTAGAGCAGAGCATAAAAAAATTCAAACTATAATCCATTTATTGATAATATCCATAAGGCTGGATTATAGATGAATCTCTGTATATTAATGTCTTCTGCATGATAACAAAAGTATGAAACTATCCATCCCTTGTCTTTTCTCTATTCTGATTTAAATATTTGAAACTTCACTTTCTACATTGTACATATTATGAATTAAAGCCATTTTCAGACAGTTTTGTTAATGTAAATTTAATTTTAAAATACTGTTTCTTTCATCAGTCATAAGATGTCATTTTCATATTCCATGTTCTTGTAGAAGATATGATTGCTTTTTTACAGATGAATCACTTGGATCTCCCTGGGAGAAATCTTAGAAAGGTATACTAGGTGTTCTAGGCATGAATTAGTAGCATGTATGACTTTTCTTCCATTATTGTAATTTCAAGCATTCATTTACATTATTTCCAGGTAAATGGTTAAGTATGATGTTGTGCCTGTGGTTTTCAAATTATGGGAGATAAGAATTAATATTTTTAATCCCTCAATTAGTAGAGAACATGGATACTGGTAAACTAGGATGTAATCTTGAAACACATATTTTCACTTCTTATTACACTTTGATCTGTTGACTTTTTCCAACTATCCAAAATTTCAGTAAAGTATCATCTTTAATTGTTTAATTTTCACAGACTAAATTATTTATTTTATGTCTCTTTCACAATCATCTTAGATACATCTTTTTCAGGCACATATTCATACAATTAACCTACACTTAATCAGTTGTATTTCAAGTATGCACTGCAGTTTACTTTCATGTAGAAGAGCTTACTTATCATTTTACAATATTCAGTGACTTAGTTTCCAAGTATATTCAGGTTGGTTAGGCTTTGATGTGTTTATTAAATTTTGCTAACCCTTGTATTTTATACACATCTAATGTAAATATTTTTCAGGTGTGAAGTTAACTTAAATACTGTAAGAGGCTTGCGGTCATGGCAATAACTGCATGAAATGATTCTTAGCTATTTTAGTTTCAGCTTTCAAGCCATAAATAATGATAAAGTTTCAGCAAATGCTAGAAAACTTTCATTACATTACAAATTAAATCAAATTCGCATGGTATAGTGATGTATTTTCTATTTAAATTGTATCAGATTACAATATATGAACATTAGTTGAGCTTTTTGGACACTTATGCAATTATAATTACTTGTTACGTATTAAGAATGTACTACACTTAGAAGTTTGGGTCAACTTTTACTCTTAAAATGAGAATAAGTGACATTTGTTTGTCAATTGGAAAACCTACGCTATTGGAATTTGCAAGAAGCTTAAACTTTTATAAGCAGTTAAACAATGTATAGCCATAGTAAGCTATAATGTTTTTGATACTTTCAATCAATATATAAGGTATGTCATCTTGAAATAGATGGAAATAGATGTTTTATGGAGATATAAACCTCAATAAGTAAGTCAATCGGATCTTGATTCTACTTATAATAGTTTCAAACTATTCTCTTAGTAAACTGCATCTTAGAGTGGATGACTTCCAATGCCAAAGTTTTTGTTGCTCTCCTTCAGTATACCAGGAATGTGGGGGAAAATATTCCAAAAAAAGCTAAGAATCAAATCCAAATAAAAGAAAATTTTCTTATTGAAACATCGATCTTGTAATTTAACCAGGGGGGGGAAGTAAATAAATTTAAAATCACAGAAATTGAGAATCTTAAGGTATTCTAATATTTCCATCCTCCTAGCAAAATATATTTCTGTAACTTCATTGCTCTGAATTACTAAAAATATTTATGTAATATTTTCCTTATATAATCAGTCTAAATGTCATTTTCTGGTAAACTATGTTGAAGATATGTTAATACTGCCTTACATTAATAACCCTTTATATTTATTTTCAATAATAATGTCTTTAATGAATAAATTACAATACATTTTTGTCCAACTGTAGGTTTTTAAATAATATCTGTTAGCTGTAAAAAAGAACTTGTCAAATTACAAAATAAGCTAATATTTTACCGATTATTCTGTTAATCCTTCATATATTGCACATTAGCTGAGTACTATGAAAGAAATTGAATTGAATTAATTAATCCATTCCATACTATTGGATTGGGATTGCTAGTCTCAATCTTAAACTAATTTTTTTTATTAGAGCCTTAAATGCTTATAATCATATATCTCTTTCCCCTTAAGGTACTCATAATCACTTTTGTTTAAATTTACATTAAGCACAAGTCTCTTCATGAAGCAAATTCTGTCTTAATTCTTCTTCATTAAGTACTGTGGGTTATTCTGCAAGCTAAAATAAAATCTGAAGCTTGATCTTCCTCGACAAATAAGATCTTCTCCACTTCCTCAAATTGATATAAATTTACAATAGAAGAGGATTTAGACTTAGCAAATAATTATGAATATATGAAAAATATTAGGTGTTTTATCAAACATTCTATAGTGGCGTGAATGTCTTCTTATCCATTGTCAAAACTGAAAAAATGTTTTAATTTTAGGTGTTTAATTCCTCTCTTAATATGTAATCAAACATTCATTTTTTATTATTTGATGCCTCATCTTTATGAAATTGCTTTGTTAGTTTACTTTCTATATATACTCATCATGGGCTAGAACATTGATTATCTTCTTCAGTTGCCATTATGATATTCTCCCATTCGGTGCTCTCCAAAATTTAATGCACCAAGTATATAGTGGTCTGTCGATGTAATGCATAATATAAACGGCTTAAATCAACCCTCTTTCAGGTAATGCATGAACCTCAATCTGCAGGAAAAAATTAATTTATGAGATCTTTTAAAACTCATCCATCATTTCGAAGCTGTGCTTGTGTGCAGTGACCTTTAAATAATCTGAAAACACCCACCAGTAATTTATATTTTATTAACATCCTATAAATATTGTTTCTGATGCATTAAACCTTGCGAATCACCTGTGATTAATTGAGAAGTTAATCTGGATATTTAATTTATATATTGAAGAACATTATCTGAAAATTGTTATTTCTTATATTTAGTATGACTTAATCTGATAGATGTTCCCTGTTTAAATTTTAATTCTCTTACTTCATAAGTATGTTAGGAGGATATGAATTTTATTTTGACTGCAGGGTCACCCCATATAATTGTCTACAGTTCATATCATACATGGGTTTCCTGGTAACCAAAATATGTGAAACCAAATAATGTAAGAAAATTTCATGATATTGCCCCATCCTAAGATCAAATTTTCTACTGCTTGTAACAAAATTATGTAAAGTTATAATACCATAGAGTAACTATAAATACTCTATGGTCATACAGGTAGCTTAGCCTCTATAGCTGTTAATTTCCTTTAGTTCATACACGAAATTCAATAGATATCTCTAAGACTTAATGTGAAAAATTTTACAAGATGGAAAATCGGGAAATTCCTACACCATCATGAGCAAAATATCTTGTATATTTCTCTAGGGAAGTTATGGATGTGAATGAATCCTAAAATTCTAATGATCTTGAATAATTGACCTATCATTCCCTTTTCAAGTAAGCCTTGTGAGTTCTGTATCACATTGAATGTGTTCAATCATTCCTTAGAAGATATTCTTTTAGGTCATATCCATTATAAAATATCATAAAAACTCATCCCCCATTGCAGTGAAATTTTTAATCCAAATTGACCAAAATATCCTCTGCATATAAAACATTTCCCTAGCTTTTCGTTAATTTTTCACTTTGGAAGCATGTATCATGCACATGCATGCCTTTGTTGCACTCAAAGCATATCCAGTTATTCAATTCTGAGAAAGTAACTTGATTTTTATTTTTTTGCTATTGATAAGCAATAATTCCATTATTCAACTCAGTTGGTTTATGGCTTGACTATGAAGATGTAGCTGAATTAATATTATCTCATTTTAAGGTGTAACTTTTGTATCATCCATTTCTTATTGCTGTCAATGAAAAAATCACTAGCATTAGTGAAAGAAACTGTTATCAATCAAAAATTCTGATGAACATTTTTCTTCAAAGTGGTGAAACTCTTGCAGACTTACCCACCTTTACAAAAGGTCCTGACATTTGTAATCTCGAATCTGTTAGTTTTGACAATTTACATAATGACTCCATTCATCATTATGGAATGCTAAATTTTTGTGAACAGGATTAGAGCAATAATATGAATGATAATGGTAGATTCATTTGGGGTAAGAGATAACCAAATGCTAAAAAAATACAAGTATGTAATAAAATAATGTACCTACAATCTTGAGCTTTAAAAAGGGACATGACTGGACATACTTTTGGGTACTTGGGATAGTAAATGAAAATTATGAAATAGTAGGTATTTCGCTCATAAGGAAAAACCACCCTTATACTGTAAGATTGAATGACCCAGATATCGATGGATTTGAAGTTAAATTTTCAATTTTGTATACTGTAAACATATTGCATGAATACAATCTAAATATAGGCTGGCAGGCCAATTGGGTATGAGCTAGAGAATCTGATGGGAGAATGTAGCCCTCTTTTAGTTGTGCCCCTGGTAATATATCTTTTAATTAGTGCTTCAAGATTTATTTGCACCCAGTAGAAAACCTTCTGATTTTTTTTTAGAATTTTTTAGATCTTTAAGTGCATCATAGTCCTTTTCCTCTAATTTCACCTAAAATACTGTGGATATCATTTCATAAACCATTAAATTTTGTCAATAAACAAAATCTGAATTTGGGAAATAGATAACTGGTAATATGAAAAATTGATCAAAAATAAATTTTGACCTTTTAATGAAATGGTTTCGCTTGTAATATGTTACTTTACAAGCTTTTAACAGTTGAAATAAAACAAGTAATGTATCATATCATGTCATGCTTCTGTTTGAAATTGAATTTCCTCAAAATTCATGTAGTATTATTAGAAATTAATGATCATATTTTTAATAAAATTTGAGTATTTAAAATAAACCTAGTGGTGATTCCAAAACTCAATTGTCTTTTTGTCTTATCCTCTTTTTATACTATGGTCCATTTTATAGCATTTTTATCATCGTAATTAATCCCTGTAATTACAAAAGAAATTTCAGTAAATTCATTCACTTAGCATTTTATCTTTTCTGTTCACATTCTCTCATTTACTAAAATACCCTTATACTTATTAAAATACCATTAGTAAAATTTCTTCTATTTGTCTGGGGTCTTACACTACTATATCTTCAATTTCTTTAGCCCCAAGGCAAGATCTTTTAACTTTCTTTATACTTCAAAAATACTAGTGGCCTTTTTTAGAATATGCTTTATGAATCAGTAAAGTATCTGAATTTATTTTAGGTCCAACAGAGTTAATAAAAATATTCATGACCAATAAATAGTTTTGGTCATGTAAGTAGACTTCCTTAAAAATAGAATTATGGTAGGTTGTTCATGTACAATTGAACATTGATTACAGTCAATTTAAACTATTAGTTAGGAGGACCATAATACCAGAATTAAATTTAAAATAAAGTTTTTTAACAAGATGGAATAAGGGCCAGCATATTCATGCTTATAGAGCCAGAGCAGGAAGGCTCTACTTTTGTGGAGCCTGCCTTTTGGCAAATTTGTCTGCTTGCTATGCAGGCAACATTTGGCATAGTGCTGGTGCTGCAGAGTACTATTAACTTCATTTCCTTGATATTTAAGTTTGAGATATACTTGTGTCAGCCTTGCTGGAGAGTATTAGTTTAAAGCCAAGATCTTTTTGTAGTCCTTGAGTGGACCTGGTTGTTTGTATAATATTCTAAACTGAGCTTCTACTTCAAGTAGGACTTCTGCCTTTAAGAATCTGTAACAAAAATACCAACTCATCATGAATGGAAGAAGGCTTGTATTATGTATACTGAGGTTCATGTCTAAGTTAACTATTAAAATTTCAAATGTTTTTCATTGATATAAATTATAGTAAAATCAAAGAGTGACTGTGGTTGCAGGTTGTGATACTTAATTACTCTTTGTACTAAGAATGGTTCATCAAAGAATGTTATTAGCATATTTTCTTAAGGAATAGTGTCTTCAGGATGAAACTGAGCCATTAACATTTTATGTTTCACTTTATAAATTGAATACAAGTCTTACTTGAAATTTGCAACCAATATCATATAAAATTGAAAGGTAATTTTTAGATATTTGTAATACATAGTTTGATTACTTGTGTAACCTATACAAGTTGTTTTTTCATTAAATATATATTATAGATAATAGTTTATGTATTTCTTAGAATTTTACTGCTTCAGGCAAAAATTGTGAGTGATTAAAATAGTGGTCATGTCAATCATGAAAAAGTGTGGTTTGACATTAATACTTTGCTATTAGATTAGTTACAGTAAAGCATTAAATACAAAGCTAAATAATCAGTATGATGATTCCACTCAAGTTAATTTATTTTAGTTTTTAGAGAAATTCTCCAAAAATTGTAAAAACTTTGTAAAACTTTATTCACCTCTGAATATGGTTTACTCAAATTAATTATTTATCAAATAATAAGTGTACTTTCTAGTCCCTATAAAACTTAATCTCTAGATTCTAGATATTTAAAAAGGAGGGGCACTTGACTACAGTCAGTCTTCTCTATGTTATATCAGTTATTCGATATCTTGTCTAAAAACATTTCCTTTCCTCTCAATGGAATAGATTAATCTTCTTGAAATGGTAGTCCACTATATTTAATTGTCTAGTTTACATAGATTTACAGATTTTAATTATACGCATTTAACCTTGAAAAGTTTGAATTCTTGAAGTATATCGCATAAATTCATATTAAGTTGTTTGTTCAGAACTATATTTTGATATAAATACAGTCCTGATCAAACTTGTCTTACCCAAGTGTCTGAGTACATATAGCTTAATTTAAATTTAGTATAACTTACCCTTGTATCTCTCTGAATGAAGTTCTTTGGATATTTTGTAGAGTATAGTTTCAAGAAAGTACCTCATAAAACCTAAGAGTAATACTGGCTATTTGTGATGTCGCATTCATTGTATTCATTTTTTATTTGTATTTCATTAGACCATAGATCATTAACCACAAATGCAAATGGCAGTGGCGATAGTACGTAACTGCTTTGCTTTTAATGGCTAGCATCATAAGCAAAGGCCCATAGATTATTATCAGTTGATTTATTCTTTTATGTTAAAAATTGTATGTTTGCTTTGGGTGTAGTTTGAAATGCTTGTCAAAGTTTCCTCATGTTTCCATGCTTCAATGATTATTTCTTCTCATTTCATTAGGTGTCACCAACTAATTCCATCGACTACTTACCATACAACTCAAGCCAAAAAGTAGTTGATGGTCTGAACCACTATGGAAACATGAAAAATGCCATAGTACCTCAAATAGGAAGGTAAGTTCTTATGACTATTCAGTTTTGCTGTTAAATTTTTATCATTTTTGTTGAAACTGTTAAAGTTTGAATTTGATCTATGAAAAGATCCTTTGTATCAATTTATTACTATTTTGAATGAATCATATTGTTGAATTTGCAGAAATGTATTAAAATAACAACATAAATGGAGACTTTCAAAAATTTCTGACTTTTATCTCTTTGTTTTATGTTTAGCTGTTTTTTCACCTAGATAAATCAACAAAGAATGTAGATTAATGAAAAGTTTATTTATTCCTTAATTAATGGTGCTTTCAGATGTCAAGATAATACAATAAGTCTTGTACTGTTTGATAAAAATGACTCTAAAGTTATCAAAATCATGATGAATAATGCAAAATTTTACACAATCACATAATAAAAAATTGAAAATTAAGGACACAAGGTTATTAGCAAATAAAGTTTAAAGTTCTTTGCAAGGCTGCCTTTCAGATTCCCATCTAATAAATTTGGATTGGAAATCTTATTCAGCCCCATAAAGGAATTGGCATGTTCTCTTGGCTCATTTGCTAAGCTGGAATACATCTTACTTATTTTTACTTTCTCCATGTACGAAGTATAGAGAAAGTATTGTTTTCATGAAAAATTTCGACTTTGAGACATCAACGGAAATACATGTTTTTGGATCCCTAGAACACGTTTTAACCATTTTCGGAATGATGTCTGTGTGTATGTGTGTGTGTGTATGTATGTGTGTGTGTGATAGTGGGCGCTCTAACGTAAAAACTATTGGTCGTATCAATACCAAACTTCATATATAGTACTGTGGTGTGTGCTCTCAGAGTTTATTAGTTTTTGGAGTAAATCGGTTTACCGGAAGTCGAGCTTCATTCATCAAAGCTCATTTCCGGTTTTCAAAATATCTTCATAAATATGATATATACGTATATTGTATTACTTATAAAAGTTTTAGATAATGTAATTTACTATAACTTTTGTATTTAACATATTTTAGTATCACCGGTTGATTAGGAGTTATTCGTGAAATACCGATAAACCGGAAGTAGCTGTTATGTACTTTGTGGGCGCTCTAACATGAAAACCATTCGTTGTATCAACACCAAATTTCATACATAGTACTTTAGTTGGTGTCGTTAGAGTTGATTAGTTTTTGAAGTAAATCAGTTAACCGGAAGTCGAGCTTCATTCATCAAAGCTCATTTCCAGTTTTCAAAATATCTCCATAAATATGATATTTAGGTATATACTATTATTTATAAACGTTTAAGAAAATGTAATTTACTATAATTTTTGTTTGAAATATATTTTTCTATCACTGATTGTTTAGGAGTTATTCATGAAATACTGATAAACCGGAAGTTGCTGATTATGTACTTTGTGGGCGCTCTGGGCTCTATGGGCGAAAGGCCAATTTCATCGTTTTTCATCGATCATGTCCCGAAAAACATTTTTTATAATGTTTGTGACATCAAAGATAATAATATATAAATTAATCACTCATCTTCAAAGTTTAGATGGACTATAGAGTTCGAAATTACTGTCATAGATAAATATTTACATCTTATACATAGAGAAAGTCATGTGCTGGCCACATCAGATTCTTTTATATTAGTTTTCCTTATAATACCCAGTATCAATGATAGAACTTTTTTCAGAATCTAAGATTGAATGTCTAAATCCGGGGTACTCAACCTGGGGCCCACAGGCACCAAGGTGCCCAAAGCGACCTTGCACAGTGCCCGCCAAGCTTTGGTAAAAAGATTTTTTATATTTGCTACAACAGTACTACTTGGGATTGCACTAGCCAGGAGAGTGGAGGTTCAGCAGAAAGGGGTCAGAAACTTGGTTGGCCTGGTCTTGAGTATAAACATTTTATCCCTCTCATCGCCTATGGCCAGATTAACAAGACTATCTATGTCATATTTAGTTCAATGTGCAAATGCAAAGGTTCAACTTGGCTCAGCTTATCAATGTATCAAATTCCCTGTAATCAATGACTGCTGCTTTTCGGAATGCAACGGTGCACATGCAACAAAACCCTTCATACCAGGTGTATTCCCCATAATGAAATCTTCTTCGGAAATAAAGACCTTCTCGAATTGTGAGGTTGTGATGAAATTATATACGTTGTAATATTTTTGACCTTATTTACCATGGAGCATTTTTTAAAACGGCTAACTGGTAAAGCGATAATATTTCCAAGGGATGGCCTGAATATCACCCTCGACGTAAATGTTATAAGGTGCCCACTTCACTTTCAGAAGCGCCCTTAGGTGCTCGGGCACCAAAAAGGTTGCGCACCCCTGGTCTAAATACTATAATATTGATGATTAATTCATATATACTTAAAAATCAATATAACACATTGATTATATTATGTAATAAGAGCTGTACAAAATTTTATAGCAATCTTTATTGTTTTTTAGCATCTTTATTAAATCCTGTACATCTCATACATTACTATTCCTTATTATTTGTTCTGATGTTCTGATGCCTCTCTAATAGTTTTTTCTATCTTCAGGATAATTAGCAGTTTCATCTCAAATTTTGTTATGTTGGCTAGGTTTTGTTTAGACATTTAATATTTTTGAATGATACTGGTAATGCTTGAGTAGGCATAAGGCATTAGTCTTTCTTAAATCATTAAAGAAACAAATGTGTTCAGACAAATGACTGCTTGTTATTTCTTAAAATTTTACAGTGAAAAATTCAAACAGTGATGGTATAAAATATTTCTCCCATTTTCATTCCAGTCTTATGTCATAGATCTAAATTATATTAATATAAAATTAAATCAATGTATTGAAGCCACGAGCCAAGCAAATCATTATCATTTGAAAAGTATCACTTGCTTAAAACTTTTAGTTTTATAAAAATAGTATTTTGATTTTGGACATTTCAGTGTGATATCCGTTAAAGATGCTTCTACTATCAAGGAGGAGGAGGCTATTCCACTTCGCCCTTTACGTGTTTCTAATGGAGATCCAGAGAAATCTTATAGCCCCTATCAAATAATAGAGTAAGTATAGTATTTTCTTCCGCCATTCAGTAACACTTTATTTGATTAAGTACATCATCTCACTCAATTCTCTATCTTTACCTACATTCTTTTCAATTTTATTGAAGACATAACCTACACAAGACATATAATGATTATACTTGGTTCATTATAGAAAACAAATCAATCTTGCACTACAATTTACTGATTAGTTTGCATAAACCATTTGCCATTTTTCTTTTCATACAAGGACTTGACATACATATTTTTCTTTACTTGTATCTCAAATATTACTTTAGTTTTTTTGTGTAAATTTCAGAAAATCTGATGGGCAGTTTCTTCACCCAAATTATGGTAAGAGTGACATCTTTAAATTTTCACATTCACTAAACAGCATGAGGGTTAAACTACCATGCACTAATTCCCCAAACTTAATCTTGTGTTTTACCAACAGCCTTAATCTGCATGTCTTACTAAACTGTAACCTACTAATTATTCCCCACATCCCATATTACAGCCCCCCAGATGAGTATGGGCCCGAACTTACCCCACCAACTCCTCCACCTCGACGCATGCCTCAAACAGGAGGCTCCTTCCGCCTAGGATGTATTGGTTGGCAAGGAGGCTCCAGAGCGCAGGCAACAAGTTCTTCCTCAAGGAGTTTCAGCCGAATTGCGGGTGGTCTGAAGTTGGCCCAGGCACAGGCCATGGCTGTGGCTGGCTTTTTGCCAGATGGTGACCCCCAAGACTGGAGATTATCCTTACGCCAATCACCTATTTCTCATAGGGCATCTTTTCATGGGAGAGGTTAGCTCAGATTCAATACCTCATGAGATATGCCAGGCCATCTCTTAATCATAACTCTTTGAATATTCGAGTGATCTAAATGCTCAAAGAATGAGAATGAACTTTAAGGATTAAGAAATTTCTGTTGACATGTGAGACCATTGTGTTTTATTTCTTGTAAGTCTTTAGTTTTGAGTTACATATATATTGTCATAGTTATAATTTTAATTCTGCTTTTATCATTTTCCTGGTATCATAAAAGCTATCAGTACCTATTAAGTGAATTATTTTATGATTAAAATTTTTTCACAATATATATTATTGTATCAAAAATTATATTTAAGTCAAAGATATTTCATTGTTCTCATCTTAAAAATTGGTAAGGGATGATTTTTAGATGTTCAATGGTAGTACCTCATCCATCACAGTTGGTGAAGATTTTTCCTTGCTGGAGCATTTGAATATTCAAATTGTCCCTTTTAAAGTCATGAAAAATTTGAATAAATATTGTTTTCTTTTAATAAATAAGGCTTAGTGCATAAATATATCACACTTTTTTATAATTGCTTATCAGTTAATATTTATATTTTCAAATATAAGTGTTAAGGATTGAAGAAGAAATATTCTGAAAAAATTTAAGTGGTTATAACGTATCTAAAAGGAAAATGTGCATAAATTGTGATGTAGAATACAAATTAAATTACAAGTATTTTCTAATAAGAAGGTTTAATCTTTACAATTTCTTGCTATGCCTTGGTAATGATTTCATGCCTCTCATCTTTACCAATTCCTATAGTACCTGCTTATGACCTCCAAAATTAAAATTTCACAACTATCTAACATACGTTTATGTATGATTGCAATTAGAATTTGTGATTGATGAAATATTTTAGTAAATTTTATTCATTATTATGGGCTTTGTGTTTGCTTTTTTAAATTTTTGCCTCTTGGACTAATATATATCCATAACATACTAATTACTTTAACATCCGTACTTTCAATTTAACTTATAAATTTAAGAAATTTGATTCACAGAGGCTAAACTGATATTTGGAAACAAAAATTACTTCTTTCTCTGATATTTGTACAGTATCTAAATTCATGATGAATTAATTATCATAATTCTGTGTCTTGTTTTTAATCCTTGCAACAAGCTGGAAGATTTTAATTTGATCTACTGCATGCAAATATAGTATCAGAAAATAATGCTGAGATAATTTCAATGATATTCATTTATAATATTCTTTGCTGAACTGTTCAAGCCTTGTTACAGTAATGCTACAATGTTATTTTGTAACCAGTTTGAAGGAGAAGGAAGCTGCTTCCCTTTAAATGAAGTCAAACAATAATTTGAGTGTTCAATACTTGGTACTTTTAATCAATACTTCTTTATACAAAGGCTTGATTTTATATACTTTAAAAGAACTTTAAGTTGAAAGTAACATTCATAAATATCAACTAAAAGTGTTGTTTCTAGTAAATTTTAAAGCTATATATATCTAATGAATACATCATCCTCATTCTATTTTTTAGAATTTAAAATATCATAAATAAAGAGCAAAAATTTAGATACTCAACATTCTGGGTTGAGAATTCTATGAAATCATCATACACTGTATATCTTACAATTATAAATTGTACATGTGTTCTCTTACTTTTTTCAAACAGAATCCCGTCCTGGGGAATCGAATGGAAGTTTAGCTACGGAGCGCTTATCTCACTCACTTCCAGGAAGCCCTGCAGATCACCGTCCGAATCTTCCAGAAGTGATTGGCTCTGCTGAAAGTCTTGTAGGCAGAGTAAGTATTGTAAATCTTCACCTTTTTTTTCTGTTTTCTCATATCTTTATTATAAACTATGTTGTCAAATTATTCCATATTCTGATTAATCTAAAATTTTGATGCTCAGATAACAAAATGATATAAAAGTTGTATTTACCATGTGCTTTGCTGAGTGCAAAAAGAATTTGTTTTTCATTTTCTTCCTTCATCCTCATTAATTTCTCGTTGTATCAGTTTTCTGTGGTTAGTGACAATTATATACATATTTGCATTCAGAAAGAGCTTATTGTTGATGTGTACCCTCTTCTTCAACTTTTCATCTCTCTCTCTGTTCTGTCACAACTCTCATAATCTCCTTAAAATTCTATTTTCTCTCATCTTCTATACTCACTCTGTGCATTTTGTTTAAATGGAAATTATGCTCTGCTCACTTTTGGTTATGTGTTTTTTTCATTCCTCTCCTCCTCCTCATAGATAAATTTGTTCAGAAATTCTTTCAGTTTTCAGCTGCCCATAGTTATACCACCAATTTTGTCTGCTTTCCTCATTATGTAAATAATTAACAATGAGATAACCCTTCTTAAAATCTTGAACAAGTTCCTCTAGCTGATTTATAGAGAAAGTCTCTAAAGTTGATATTGTTCGGCATATGCATATTCATTTATAATTCCTTTTTCTTGCTTTCCTACCAATATCATGAGCTGTTTTAATTTTTAGTTCTTATAATATTCCAATGTCATTCTTGTATTACATTGAATCTGTTCCCAGAAATCAAATAACTTCATGACAAAGGGATGTGCCATAACAAAAACAATAATAATTGGTGATTGGTATGAGCATGAAATAGCTTAAAATTGATGGGACTATAGAGAAACGAATGGCTGAGGAGACTGCCTTGCTGAAGTTGCAGAGGACAGAAATGTTTTCATAAATGATGTATTATTTAATAAAAGATTCCTTTGTAAGAATGGCTCGATATTAGTGCACATGCAAGATCATTTCACATTTTATGTCTTTTTTTATACTTTAGGCATGTCTTACTTATATGATATGAATATCCTTTAAATTTTGGACACTCACATTCAGCTTCTTATCTACAAAATATATTCCTCTGTTCATCAAGTGGCATTCATTTGTTGAATAATTTAAGCTGACGGCTCTCAAACTATGCTAAGTAATGCAATGGCTAATATTCTTCAATTATTGTAATTCATAGAGTTAGTCTGTTAATTTGAATTTTTCTGTAAATCTGAATGATGAAAATGTTATTCTTTTTATCATTTAATGTCTCCCCACTTACATTTGATTCCAATATGAGATATATTAATGCTGGGAACCATTTACATTCCCCACTGAATATTCATAATATAAAATAAAAATTGTCAAATTCCACTTCATTTAGGTGACGAATTATATGTTAATCCCTTCTCCATCTGCAATTCTCTCATCCAAATTCTTTGTATACTCTTTAATTTGGAAGATTTTAGAATGCATGACTTAAATATGACTTCTTATTTTTTTTTCAGATTAAAATGACGTTTATAAACTTCATGTATTTTTTATTTTGATTATTAAAATATTAGCTACTGTAAAACTATTGCAGAAATATGTTTTACTAAAGGTCCCAGGAAAAATTTTTTCTTTGACTAATGGGATCAGACAACTCTATGAATTATCGCCACTTTGAAGTCTTCTAAAAATAATTAATTTTCATTTAATTTGCCATGTGTACTAATGCTTTTTATTTCAATTACCTAGATATTGTAGGGTTGTTGCTGTTTTCTGATAGCTATATTTAACTAGCAGTGATTTTAAAGGTAAATAGTAAAAAAATTAAAGGGATATGAGATGTTTATAGCTGGTACAAGAAATCTTAAAACTATTGCATTTGTGATGAAAATCATATAAATCCCAAGTAATATGAATAATTGATCAGCAACAAAAAATAATTCAATATTTGAAATAAGTGACATACTATAGGAAAATTAAATTATTTTGATTTCTTTCACTATCAGGGGATGATATGGCTTCTGATCAATATTAGAGGGCCAGTTTGTCATATCATTTCAATCAATCTTTGGTTACTGAAATTGTATGATAGTAACAATTTACATCAAGTAATATATTTTTAAATTCTGAGAAAATCATTCTTAAGTATCATGAAATTTGTGACTTCTTATTAGTGAAATTGATATGCTGTACATATCTTTATGCTTAATTTATAGTGAATTTATTATATGGCTTGTTGTTGGTCTCAGTAAATGTAGTTGTTGGTTGTAGAGGATTCATTTTTTCTTAAGAGCTAACCTTATTGTAAAATGAAGTCTAAACATTTTATTTACTCGGAGTTGACTTCATGTTTTCATGTATGGTATTGCAGAGTTGTACAAAAGGCCCTATATCTCCACATTTCCAAACCAATTGTAAAAAGGTACTCAGATCACCAATAGTTATTAAGCAACCATATGCATGGCTTACATTGCTGACTGCAAGTAGTTGCCCACGTTGTTCAGCTGTTACCAGTTATAATTCAACCTTCACAACAGGGTTGAAGCTCGACAAGAGCAGGTTTATGTTTGCCTCTAATTTGAGTCCACATTTCATGATATTGCTTTGCACTTGGTTTTTTCAAGAATTTTGTGATGTTTATATTAACATAAACACTATAAATAGCTGTACTATATCTTATAGATAGAGGTGTTTGAAAATGTTTTTATTATTTTTTCTGAAATTTGTTGATTTTGAAAACCAAATTGTGGTGTTTTGTGTTTTTATTATGCTTCCTAAATTTAGTGTTACTAATTTTCACAGAGTCTTATGTAAGCAAAGGAATAATATTAGGCACACTCAAGTATAAACATTAAAAGCATTGGAAATATTATGTACGGTAAATTATACAAAATAGTATCATTCTGTTTTCTGGTAAGCTGATAGCGCGTCTTTCCACAATGCATCACTCATACATACATACATTGTTGTAAATGTACGAGTAATCATTAAAAACTGCCGATAGCCCAGCGCCTTGCTGAACATGTATTTTAGACAGTAATTTAGTTTTGTGAAGTTTTTGCAAAAGATTCAAGTTGAATTCGCGTAAGCAAAGATGTCATGAGTGATCAAAATACTCAATAGATACTTAAATAATACAAATATATATTGCACATTTACTTAAATCATACCAAAATTACATTCTCCTTTCTTAAAAAAGATGAATGAAGCAAAATTCACCATAATCCATGGTGCTTATTATAACTGCCGAAATTAGCGTTTTTTTGTTAAATCGGCCAAAATTCGCTTTATTTGTAGGTTTTATCGCTTATTGCCAAAAACAAACTCCTCTACTTATAGATAATCGTTTACTTTGCCATCTTGATTCTGACACTTTAAAATCTTATTCCAATGAATTAATTTCAGGTTCTGGTGGAACAGGGTCTGGGAAAATACTGTGATCCTGATTTTGTTCGTTATACATCAAAAGAAATGCAGGAAGCTTTAGATATGACGCAAGAAGAAATGGATCGAGCAGCTCATCGACTTCTGTTACAGGAGCGACAGGGCAGGCCGTTATCTTTCCATGGTCCTCATGGAGGAGTAACGCCAATGAGAATGGCAGGTCGTGATTTAGAAGTGCAAGATGATCCAGGTCCTCATTTATAGCAGGAACCTATTTGGTGCAAAAGTACTCAAATCTACATTTCAGCTGTTTGCATCATATCCAAGATGTCAATGTCTCCACATTGGAGAGTCAATTCTTGGAATAGTCCATCAGTTGAAATATGTGTCAGACTGCAGTACTTCATAGAAATGTGCCTATGTCCTGCAGGATTTGTTCATTAATGATGGAATTTTCCTGTAGGAATACTGCAGTTAACAAAAATCAAGTCATGCCATCAGTGGACTTAAATAAATTGAAGATGATGTGACTGAAGCTTTAATGACCATAGTCTCATTTTAACATAGTAAAACTGCTTCATGTTTTCAATACTGTGTGAACCAAGTGCCTCATTGCTGTGAAATACAGTAATCTTCCCTTCTGGTCCAAGAAGAGATGGTAAATCTTGTGATGCCTTGTTTTATTAAATTTCCCTATAAATGTACTAAATGGATTGTTTTCTCTATCCAGTTAAAAATTTAATATCATACTTATATGAATTCTATGAGAAAAATTGTTGGATTTCAGGATTTTCTCTGGATGTTGAATTATTATGTCTTTAACAGTGAAAATCAAGAATACTAAATATTGCCATAACTAGATTCCATTGGCAATGGCAAAGTATTTATAGATGAGACATAATCAGATACAACTGGGACCTTTTATATCGTAAGGAAATCTTTCTAGCACATTTTCTGAGTGCTTTCCTATCTTCCTTTAGAAATGTATGTCAGGTATATTTGATTTATTTCCTCCTTCAAATTTTCATTTTTAATACATTTCTTTTCATCTCCCTCTAGATACCTTCAGTAGAGTTGTGACTTATGTCATTCTATAATTTTCATTTTTAAGAAATTAATTTGATTTCTCAATTTGTTTTCATAGGTAAAATATCTAAAGACTTTTAACTTAGAGCAGAATAGGCAATCTTTTATAATAAAACTTATGTTGAATTCAGTCCATATTTTACTCAAATTTGCAATTTGTTGGTTCTAATGGAAGTTAAAGGTTTATTGCCAATTAAGTTGATAATGATTTGTTATTTTTTCAATGGTTTCATCTGTAAAATTAAATTTGAAAAAGACTGATATATTCATCGTAAGATATCTCTACTACAAGAAAAACATTGATGAATTGAAAATGTTTCATTGTATGGATAAATCTGGTAAGGTAGAAATAGTTATTTACAAACAGAAGTGGTGTAGCTAATTTTGTTTGTTACATTTGTGGTATTCATGTCTCAATGAATGAAATATTTTGAAAAAATGTTCCATTTTTTGTTAACTATGTTGATTGTTAGGCTCTCCCTAATCATCAATATTTGATAAAGAGGACATTAAGGAATAATTTATACTTAAATTTTATTCTGAATTATCTACTTCTCTCTTACAATTACTAAAGATTGTTAGTTAATTGTGATAAACTCATTCTTTCTTGAGAGATCTTCAAAAATACATAGAGAATGAGGGACTCATTGAAGATATCCAAAACGATTGATGATAATGTGGCAGCCAACATGATGTAGTGCCATCACTGTCCAAAGAATAAAAATTGCCTTAGCGTAGGATGTATTGGCACTTTGTCTCTCCTTTTAATTCAAACCTTCAGTGGTTTTACAGGTGTTTCACATTAATTTATTCTGTAGCTTTAAAAAAATTCTTTGTTTCATTCATTTGAAGTTTGCTCATGAAATGGCCAAAATTTCATTAATTTGTAATTTAGGCATTTTCCATCTATTACCGATTAATTACTTCATTGAAAGTTATGGAAGGAAGCTACTGTTAAATATTAGAATTTTCAATGTGGCCTTGACCTTCAAATGACCAGTAAACTAGAAAATTTTTTAAAATTGTTCATCTATAAGAAACACCTTTAATTTTAGCGAAGGGTTATTTTGTAATAAAAGCTGAAAATTTTTAACATTTAAAACAGGGAATTTCTGGAAATTTTACTGTCATTTGCTTGCATCAACCCTCTCAAAATCTAAATGAATTTTCTATTAGAAAAATTGTTATAAGAATATTATGGAAGATGAAGCTTTCAGTATAATTTAGAGTTCCAAGTACCTATAAATTTTATGCATTAATTTATAGAGTATTATTATCTATTTTTAAAAGTTTGATGCAAAGTTTATAGTATGAAGTCTTTCTTACTAAATAATCAGAATTTAACTGAATCCTTATTTTATTTCAAATATGATCTCAATGTATAATAGACTAGTATGATGAAAACTCAGAATAAGTTAGTTTACTTCTACTTTGTTAACTTTCCTTGATTTTTCTGGAAGTATATAGTCTTTTGTCTTATCTTGGTAGTACTTGTGAGTCAAAAAGCTTGAACTCACATATTTACTCTCTGTATTAAATTTCTTGTTACCTTAGGAAAAAATAAAAATATATTTCATAAATATTCAACTGAACACTAAGAGTGGTGATTGTTTTACATAACTGTTTCTGTATGGAAGGCCCTACAGTGATATGAGTTTAGTGGATCTATTCGTATTCAAACTCCATTCTATCCACTTAATGCTAAATCTTATACACACTGCCATTATATATTTTAACTCTTTCTCTCTCTCAGTGACATGTTGTTAGATACTAGAAAGTTTCTCATTAAATTTTTAATCCATTCATGAATCCTCATGAATTATTTCCTCTTCTGGTAGTTGATTTATTTTTAAAAAATCACAAATTTACAGATCAATAAGCTTGAATTAAAATAATTTCAGTGTGTTTTCTTATGAATTTAATTTATCTTGTTATTACTCAGTCATATGACACTTTTATTAGGAGTGTCTATAATGTGTAAACATATCAATATCTCTAAATATTCTGTATTTATTTTAACTCTTCAAATCTTCCAATTGTACAGTTAACAGATTATTTACTTACTCATTATTTAGTTGTATGGAATTAAGGAAAATTTATTAACTTATGATCAAAAAAATGTGGGAAAGTGATTTGTCTTAATATCCATTATTTTAATGGAATATAAGATCAATTTTTAGACTTACATACTCAGAATAAAGTCTTCTTGAAATTAAATATAATATTTAATCCGCTTTGCCCATATTATAATAAAATCATGACTAAGATAAAGAATAAAATCTCTACCACCCTGCCATTACCTTCAGTGAATTATGTTTCTATTTAACATATTTAAAAAAATTTATTTTAGCAACTTGTTGACCATAATATACATTATATTGATACATTGAGCCTGAAATTTGCTGAATATTTACCCTCATTGATGTAGAGAGGAATTTATTATTAAACTTTTTGCCAACATTGAGGTCTTGTATTACAATTTTAATAGACTGCATAAATAAAAATATTTGATTAATAAAAGTCTTTCTTCATTTTTAAGGTAAATGGAATTCATGAACACAAACTACTGGTTCTGTATTTGATATAAATAAGTTTTTTACTAAGCATATATGTTTCTGATTAGTGTTGGAAGTAGAAGCTTACATAAATGACAGCTCAATCTCACAAGGTAAGCCAGATCACTATCTCCGATCTACAAGGTTGGAGATCTAAATGGACTTCTGGGAAAACTATCTAGAACTCCAAGCCTCTGAAAAGTCATTCATTTCTTTGTAAAACTCTTGCAATGAATAAAATATTGTTTTTATACATTTGCAATTATTATTTATATTTTTAACAACTAAAGGGTTTGATCTTTTGTTACCTATTTGACATTTTAAATTTCCCTTGCTCAATTGCTGTTAGATTTCAAAAATGAATAGCTATACAATAAATATTTTCAATGTAGTCGTAGCAAGAATTTAATCTTACCAGATTCCAGACCAGACAAGGAATAAAGGTATCTGCCTTTTTTGTTCATTTTGAGTTATTTTGTTTCTCCAATCCTTACGAACATGGCAAAATCCTTATCTCTCCAAATCCTTAAGAATCATAGAATTATTAAAGCCCTAGTATCAACCTCAACTTAATAATAAATTCTCCCATCTTATGACTACAAGTTGCAATTTATGTATTCCAACAATACTTTTTCAGAATGTGTATTTTTTTCATGCTTAGCTGCTGTTGCCCTTCACCGGTGAGGTCCCCCTAAGCTCTACTGAACTTTTCAGGAGGTGCTTCACCGAGGCAACAGCAACAACGAACACATACAACCATTCCCGTGAATCAGAAAAATCCATTAGCCTTCGAACCCAGGACCTTGGGGTAGGAGGGTAGGTAGACCTTGGGGTAGGTAGGGTATAGCTTAGATGGAATGCTATCCACTTGGCCACAAAGGCCGGTACATTTGATTTTGCAATGACAGAGCATATTCTATTTATAATAAAGTGTTGATTAAGAAACACATCCACGTTATATTCCTTTTCTTTCTTGAATTATGAATTACCATGAAAAGAAGAAAATTAATATGCTGGTATTGTCTAGACAGAATATGTTTCTTTAATTTAAGTTATCTACTTCTATACTTTTGTATGTGACCTCATTAATGCATTTGTTAAATTTTATACCAGTTACTTAACCATACTGATAGATCTGACCCTGGAAGAAGGAGGAGTTTCTCCTCCTTCTTCCATGATTTGACTTGCTGCTCCTGGGTGAGAATTGCAAATGTGTAAACATACGTACATATATATCTATTATAATTCCCTCTCCGGATTCATTCATATAGATAGATAGTATCCAGATATGATACTAATTCACAGGCTAAACCACAAGCATCATTGATTTGAAATTGATTGATTGATTTGATTTTTACGACGTATTGGCCATAACATGTGACCACCAGAAAAATTGTGATTTTGAACCTGTGTCATGGGTTCGATTCCAGAGGGCCCCAAAGTCCCAATTTTTCCCATTTAAAAACATTGCTTTGATTTTCAGGAATTATAAAAAAAATACTTCCTGGAGCCTATATATATGGTCATGATCTATCAAAAACATTAATGACATTTACAGAAAATGTTTTGGGTTTGATGCTAGGACGATGCAAAAATCTCCCATTTAAAATACATTGAGGTAGTTTTTTATTATTTTTTTGCTGCACATATCGATATGATAGGAATTTCTTGCTTAGATAGAAGATGTATACAAAGACTTGGTTTATGAAGAAAAATTAGATAAGACCATGCTGTTTCTGGGTTCGATGCCAGAGCACATTATAAATTCTCACCTAAGGAATCTCACCAGGAAGA
This sequence comes from Sympetrum striolatum, assembly GCA_947579665.1. NCBI lineage: Eukaryota > Metazoa > Arthropoda > Insecta > Odonata > Libellulidae > Sympetrum > Sympetrum striolatum. The sequence continues at coordinate 32,785,301 of OX388352.1, forward strand.
CCCCGGTTCGATGCCGGACGGAGAAATTGCAGCGAATTTTAAGAATATTTTCAATCCTTTTCTTTCTTTTGAGGACCCTCTCGATATGATTTCAACTAGAAATGTGTGTTAATTATATGCTTGCAGTATGCAAGCAACATTTTACTCGTATATATATGTAGATGCTTCTCCGGATTCATTCATATAGATAGATAGATAGATAGGATACTAATTCACAGGCTAAACCACAAGCGTCATTGACTTGAAATTTTTATGACATATTGGCCATAACGAGTAACCACCATAAAAATTGCGATTTTGAACCTCAGTGTCATAGGTTCTATTCCAGAGGGCCCCAAAGTCCCGATTTTTTCCATTTAAATGCATTGCTTTGATTTTTCGGAATTTTTTAAAAATACTTCCTGCATTGGTAGAGAATCAAAACTCTAGGAGCCTATATATATAGTTATGATCTATGGAAAACATGAATGACTTTCATGGAAAATATCCTGGGTTCGATGCTAGGACGATGCAAATATCTGCCCTTTAAAATACATGGGAGTAGTTTTTCATTATTTATTTTGAAGAACTTATCGAAATGATAGGAAGTTCTTGCTTGGCTAGAAGATGTATGGTAAGAATTAGTTTAAGAAAAAAAGTTTCATAAGACCGTACTATTCCTGGGTTCGATGCCAGAGCACAATAACTTTTCTCTCATAAGGAATATAAGGGAAAAGTAGGACGTCGTTTGAAGCAGTTGCAGCCAATATTTCTGCTTTAATTTTCACACATAGTTAGAGATAATGATCTTCTATTGCGTTGCATAGCAATTATCATCAGAAGGACCCGGGTTCGATGCTGGGCGATAAATATGTCGTCAAATTAAAATACATTGGGTTAGTTTTTCATTATTTTTTGATATAATTAATGAAATGATAGGAAGTTTTTGCTTAGATAGAAGATATATATTAAGACTTGGTTTAAGAAAAAAAATAAATAAGACCATGTTGTTCCTGGGTTCGATGCCAGAGCACATTACAAATTCTGACATAAGGAATATATGTGAAAAGTAGGACGTCGTTTGAGGCAGTTGCAGCCAATGTTTCTGCTTGAGTTTTTACACATAGTTAGAGACTGTAATCTTCTATTGTCCTGCATAGTAATTATCACCAGGAAGACCTGGGTTTGATGCCAGATGGAGAAATTGCAGGGAATTTTAAGAATATTTTCAATACTTTTTCTACATTTGAGGACCCTCTCAATATGTCGACTTGAAACTTGTGTTATCAACATGCTTGCAGAATGCAAGCAACATTTTACTAGTGTATATCTATTATATATAGACGCTTCTCCGGATATACTTATATATCTATTATATATAGATGCTTCTCCGGATTCATTCATGTATCCATATATATATATAGCGAGGATACAAATTCACAGGCTAAACCACAATCGTCATTGACATGAAATTTTTACGAAATATTGGCCATAACGTGTAACCTCCAGAAAAATTGCGATTTTGAACCTCAGTGTCATTGGTTCGATTCCAGAGGGCCCCAAAGTCCCGTTTTTTCCCTTTTAAATGCATTGCTTTGATTTTCAGGAATTTTTAAAAAATACTTGCCGGATAGGTAGAGAATCAAAACTCAAGGAGCCTATATATATGGTCATGATCTATCGAAAACATAAATGAGTTTCCCGGAAAATATCCTGGGTTTGATGCTAGGTCGAGGCAAAAATCGGCCGTTTAAAATGCATTGTGGCGATTTTTGAGATTTTTTTTGGACCCTTTCCCGATGGCAAGGAAACTTGAAATTCGGCATGAGGTTGGAGATCATACATATATTTCATAATCAAATTTTACATATTCGCTGATGGTCCTTGGTTCGATCCAAGAGGGCCATTTACATTCCTCCATGCATTTCTTATGGAGATAACAGTAAAAAGTTTTAGGTACTTCCCGGCATGATATCGACTTCAAAATTTGTATGAAATAAGATGAACTCCTAATAAGTCATACTGTGCATTCACAGCTACCAATATTTCCTGGGTTTGACACCAGGCGTCTCTACAATCAGTAAATTATCCGATTTTTAAGAATTAATTTAAACCCCTTCTCAATAATATTAAAACATGAAATTAGGCATATAGATAGAGAACATAGATACATTTCAAAAACGTGTTTTAAATTTCCTAGATCGTCCTTAGTTCGAATCCAGAGAGCCATTTATATTATTGAAAAGTAGGACGTCGTTTGAGGCAGTTGGAGCCAATATATCTGCTTGAATTTTCACACAAAGTAAGAGATGGTGATTTTCTGTTGTGCTGCATAGTAAGTTCACCATTAAGACCCAGGTTCGATGCCAGACGATTAAATTGCAGTGAATTTTAAGAATATTTTCAATCCTTTTTTTTCTCTTTTGACGGCCTTCCTGATATGATGCCGACATGAAATTAGTGTCTCGATCTGCTTGCAGTATGCAAGCTACATTTTACTCGTATATATATATATATATATATATATATATATATATATATATATATATATATATATATATATATATATATATATATATATATATATACACTGGGGATCAAAAGTCTAAGCATGTTCCACAAGTGCCAACGGCTTGAAATTTTTACGACGTATTGGCCATAACGTGTAACCTCCAGGAAAAAGCCGACTTTGAACCTCGGTGTCATGGGTTCGATTCCAGAAGGCCGCAAAGTCGCGATTTTCCCCATAAGGATACATGGGGTGGATTTTCGAAAATTGTTTTGAGGCACTTCCCGGAAAAGGAGAGAGTTGAAATTCAAGGGACCGCAAGATGCCGTGCATATCTAAAGGAAACCATAAAGACATCCACGAATATTATCCTTGGTTCGATGCTAGGCCGGGGCAAAATTCGGCCGTTTAAAATGCATTGCGGCGATTTTTAAGATTTTTTTAGGACCCTTTTCCAATGGCATAGAAACTTGAAATTCCGTATGAGGTTAGATACCATAAAAGTATTTCATAATCAAATTTTACATATTCGCTGATGGTCCTTGGTTCGATCCCAGAGGGACATTTAAATTCCTCAATGCATTTCTTACGGAGATAACGGAAACAAATTTTAGGTGCTTCCCGGCACGATATCGACTTCAAACTTTGCATATAAAAAGATCAAGTCCATACAAATCAAACAGTGCATTCACAGCTATCATTGTGTCCTGGGTTCGACACCAGGTGTCTCTGCAATCAGAAGTTGATCCGATTTTTAGGAATTATTTTGAAACCTTTCCCAATAATATAGAAACTTGAAATTCGGCATATAGATAGACATCATAAATAAAATTCTGAAACATTTTTTAGATTTCCAAAATTGTCCTTGGTTCGAATCCAGAGATATATATATATATATATATATATATATATATATATATATATATATATAATTAGATATTTGAATATAATATTATATTCAAATATCTAATTATAATGTAAATTTAATTATATTTTGGAAATGTTAATTATATAAATAATAAATATGGAATATTATTTGATTTTCCAGTCTTTCTAATGATCTCTGACGCCAAGAAAAGATAAAATAAAGAAAACTGTATTTAAGCTGATCAAGGGGATAATTTTTTTTCCATATTACAGCCTTGGTGGTCGAGTGGACAGATGCAACATCCTACCCCAAAACTCTGGATTGAAGGTTCTGACTGATCGGACTTTGCCGATCACGGATTGGTTGCGTGTGCTCATTGTTGCCTCGGTGAAGCACCTCCTGTTAAGTTCATCAGAGCATCGGTGAAGTTCCCCTAATTAGGGGAACTTCACCGATAGAGACAACAGTAGCTCAGTAAAAAATATATTCCTTGCTCCTCTTCTTATCTTTATAGGACATTTTTGGTCTGATATTTCCATGTGTGACCTCATTGAGCCTGCAAACTTCCAATTGAAAAGATTAAGTGTTTAACAAGTTTTGTGGTTTCGTATAAATGTGACATGGATATATGTTGATGTTTTTACCAGTATAACCGGTAGAGAAAGATTAGGGTATCGAAAGATACATAAATCTCTCATCTTACACCTGTTAGAGGCATGATGAAGTTTTTACCAGAAAGAATTTTTTGTTGAATAACAGTATTTTATGGAAATGTGACTCAAGAAAGGATGTAATTACTTCAATGATTTGATTTAATGTTTTTGATCCAGATTCAACGAACGAACGAAGACTTTTCGTTGATGAAAATCAAACATGAAAATTAAAAGAAAATCTTTGATGCAGTTGGTAATTTTGATCTTCATTATTGCAGTAATTATATAATTTATACCTTTAATTAATAGAGAAAATATTCTTATATTGGTGTTATTTTTATTTGCGAAAGCGAAATTGCGTTTAAAATAGAATAAAGATATACATAAGCAGTCAATAAAAATAGTTGATATCCTGACAATATTATATTCGTGATTTTTACGGGATTGAGATATCTACGCAATTGATTTCAGTTGCTGGAGTTCAAACAGACCGCTGGTAAGAGATGAAAGTCGAATTGCAAAGCGCTAACGAAATGGTGAATGTGTTTGTTGTTGGATTACCGAAACTCTTCACGGTTTTGGCATAAGTGTAAAAGGATTATTCCACAGATCACAGTGCTAAATTTTTCACTAAAGTATAGTTATAGAAGCGATATTCAGTATTTTAGTCTAAAAAAATGGTGACTTGCTGTGTGCCGTCATGTAAAAATACTCTGAGAAAAAACGGCGAGATTAGTTTTCATCAGTTTCCAAAGGATAAAAAAACGCGGGATGCGTGGATTTCAATCATTTTTAACCAGGAGACTGAAAAAGAGATAGGGTGGGCCCCACCTCCAAGATCTATGGTATGCGGAAAACATTTTGCTCCTGAATGCTTCAACTTAACCGCTACCAGAAGAACCCTACTACCTAGATCTGTGCCAACCATTTTTGGCGAATCCAGCCGAAAACGTAGGCAAGCTCGTAAAAAGAGTAACAAGAAAAAGAGGAGACATATAGATGACAATTACAATTCTGCTGAAAACTGTGATTCCGGCTGTGTCATTCAACAAGAATGCGATTCTACTTCGCTTTTGTCCAACACTAAAGATGTAGCCGTTCAAGTAAATACGCTTCCTGTGAAACCTTCCAAGAAGAAAACTATCATTATAAAAATTGGCCTAATTAAAAGGCAGAGGAAAACAATCTCAAAACTCAAAGCTCACATCAGTGCGCTGAAAGATGCTTTGAAAGCTCACGGAAATAACGTGTAAGAGACAGGGACCAACGGGCGGAATAAGGGAAGAAATTGAAGTATGAAAGATATTTAATAAAGAATATTCTGACAGAACCCGGGAAGAAGAATATAAATTACTTTTAAGTATTTTGAAGAATAATTAACATTTTTAAACGCTGTCTGCCTCGAACGGTTTCAATGGCACTGTTCTTGCTCTTTCCAACGTTGAAAGAACACTGATCTTCGACCTGTCTTGGTAGAAAAGACTGTTTATAAATTTCGTTGTAAAAATGTGTTTGATTTGTAAAGAACAGCAGCTACTCAAGGGCTTTGGCTCGACTTTTGGCTCTTTTTTGTAAAACTAATTCCTTGTGGTAACTCTAAATAGCAACTGTGGCATAAGATGTCTGACACAACTTCTATTAGGTAATGAATATTTTTAATCACTCATAAAGAACGAAGGGTTTAAAGTTAGTTGTTAACTCCATCTTTTCTGTTTTACAGTGAATACCTACTGAGGAAGTATGAATGATCGTACCTGGAAACAAGAGAAAATGAAACCGTCCCCAGCAGTTCGAATGGTCGTGAACTTCAAATTATCCTCCAATTCTATTTTGGGATAGTAGAAAAATTGAATTAATACACTAGTTAGAAATTAACCGTTCCTGAATGTTGAAAATTTATTGTAATTTGATTCTTCTTCCCATTACTCTGTGATTCATATTCGAATTAAGTAAATTCGATGTGCATTTGATTAACATCTGGTTCATAATTTTGATATATCTGGTGCATAACAGTATCGTTTACTGATAAAGTCATCTGGAAATGATAAACATGGAAACCCTATGTGGTAAGCTATAGTAAAGGAGAATTTTCCATAGAAAATTGAATATTTCTCAGGGATATTTAACTGCTGTCAGTAGTCTTCTGAGGAAACTTACTTTTAGCGTAAAATTGCCACTGACAATATTTTGTTACATTATTAAAACTTTTTTAACACTGGTATTTGTGAAACATCTTAAATAACTCTCAAGAGTAGAAGGCTGTCTCAATTGGTTCTATATCATGAAACCATTTTCCAACAGCTATATTTAGTTAAGCAATGAGAAAATTAAAGATTTTTGCCTTCTGTGGGAAAGAAAAGTCTCTCCTTAAAACCATAGGGTTTTCAGAAAGAAAAGTCATATCAACATAAGCATTTGCAGTCAAATTTGAAGTTCTTTCACCTTATATTGCACATTGATTTCTCATTTATGAGATTTGATTTTCCTTTTTACTACTTTTATGTATTCACTATTTGATATTAGTCTTAAATGTATTATTTGGAACCTATTTCTCAGGTGCCATTCTTCCTTTCACAACAACAGAAATATTATTTATAATGAAAGAATTCCTGTTTTAAAATCTGAATTTCCATCAGTCAAAGCTATTTTGGTAAAGGGAGAAGAATCATAGATCAAGATCACTGCTGTCTTGAGGAATTCTCAGCCTTTACAATTCAGTCATGACAAAGAGATGATAAGTATTCTTACATGTTTACATTCTTTATTTGTATCTCATAATTTTGAAAGGATATTGTCTTTGAAGTATCATCAATTATGTTCTTAAAATTTTCCTTGCTATAAATGCTAGGATTATTTTTCCATGTGCCATTTTCCTGATATAGTAAATGCAAGTATTAGTGCTAAAGTGTATCTTGGGAACTGTGATGATAAAAGTAGAACCAGAATATGTTAATGTATGCTCTAGGAATATGGATTCCTGCATGTGAAATGTACAGTTTCTCTAACCTGAGCTTAATTTCTAGTTTATCATTTGGATTAATGTTGAAGTTGTATCTTATTTATGGAAATATCTATATGTTTGTTGATGTTGTTGGTCATAGAAATGTCGTAAATCTGTAAAGGCAGCTAATTCAAACATAGATTAGAGAAACATTTGGGTATCAGATGATAACCTTTTATTCTGAGGAATGAATTCTCTTGAAATTGAAAATTTGGACTGGTCTTATATTTATTATCAAGTTTAATTTAATGTGAGAAATATTGAGGTTGATTAGCAATTAGAATATTTTCATAATTATAGTTTCTCATGGTGCATTTTCTAGAAAATAGAAACCTGTATCTTCTCCATTGCTATTTCTTGCATATGTAGTGGAATATTATGTATTCCCATTATGGAAAAAATAATATTTTTTGAGAAATTTAATTGTACAAGCTCAATTGCACACTTATTGGTAATATTTTGGTCTAACGTCACCATATATCTGCAATGTTAGAATAAGGATATAAACTTCATTTTCATGTTTTACACGAAAAATTGTCTAAAATTATTCTTGTTTACATATGATCTTATTTTCTCAAAACCTGATTATGGCATTATTCCATGAAAAGGTATCTTTGTTAAGGAAAATTCTTGGCCCTAGTTATCATTTTCAGTTATACACAATGCTTAAACTCCTATTAGGGTATATATCATAGCACAGTTGGATGGTGGTGGATATATTCTGTCAGCATTCTTCTTGAACTGCTTTCATGTTCTTTTTCCAAATCTGAGTTACAATGTTAGAATAATGCATGATTATCTATCAGGAATAGACCAAAGTAGAATTCAGTAGGATGAAAATATGATTTTGTTGTAGTATTTAATCAGTTATCATCATAGAATTTTTTAAGTTAATGACTATATTTTCTTTGAGAATCCTTGGACTTGTACAGTAAAACTATCAAGCATTGAAGATTGATGTGAAATGTAATACCTATTGATGTGTATTTATTCCAGATAGACTAGAAAATGATTTACACAAGATCTCACTAACACTAATTTAAAGAAAATGAGTTACTGACATTATTGACAGAAAAAATCTTTTAGAGAATTGTAGGGATTTCCTACTCCTATCTGTCTTAATTTCCTTTAGTTGAAATCTAAACATATTTTGATTCCCTTGTTATGCACAAGTACTGAGAAGGATTTGAAACTTTTATAATGTTTCTGAAAAAAGATTTTCTAAAATAAAACTTGAATAAAAACAAAAAATATTGAAAATGGGTCTTTATAATGTAATGCTGTCTCATTGTGGATGTCCTCAATTTTCTTGTTTATTTACCTGTCTCCATATCCTGGTATAGCTTGTTAATTCAGGATAATGCTTACTAAATGCATCATATGAAGCAATTATACATTTTTTCATGGATTCATTCTTTTACTCCATTTGTTGTCTGTATTTCTGCAATCTGAAAATTTTCAGTAATTATTTCGAAGCTCAATCTATAGCCATAAATGTTTCGCTGCTGTGGAAAATGCATTGGATATTGTTGATTTAAACTGAATCCTGAAGTATTAGTGAAGTTGTATGACTCTAATATGGTGTCAATCAAATCTTCTAAAAACGTAGTTACATTTGTGTACATCTACATCTCAGCTAGTAAGATTCATGTTGAAATATTAACGCTAAATATGGTCTAAATGGTTTAATGGACCAAAAGAAATGAAAAATGGTTTGTGCATGCTTCAGTAGAAATTGTCTGATTTTTTTCACTGTCAAGGATTTAATATTTCAATAATTATTGCATGCATATTATTAAAATTATGTTCATTTCATGAACACACTAATTATGGTGATTAGACAGCAGGCAATTATATCTGAATTGTTTTTCCTATAATTAGTATTTGTTGGTAGAAGCAATTTTCCGTAACCATTTTGAATACGTTGTTTTTGAGGCAGTATGTTTAATTTAACATTTTGGATGCTAAGGTGTAATTATGTATTCAAATAACTGAGGTATTATTAAAACTGCAATTCAATAAGTGGTTCTTAGAGGACTACTGATGTGAGACAGTTTAGTTTGTCTAATCCAAAATTTTGTGTATGACTCAATGTGAAACTTGAATTAGAGGATATTTTATATTTTAATGGTGAACTGTTGTGAGGTATTCAATGTGAAAGTTATGGACCAAAGTTACTATTGATTAGCATCAAATGCTTTTATTTTGCCTGTTTGATTTCAGTATTTTTTAATAAAATATTTATATCTTCAAGTTACATTTTAGATGTCAATAAGAATTCCTTTCGTACAGATATTGGAATAGAAAAATATTTCTGTTGTATATTCTGTGGTACAATTCATCCAGTGAAGCATGTTTTCTTTTAGTGAGAGGATTTTAAATTTTCACTCTTAAATTTGTGGAGGAGGAGACAGCTCAAAAATGCTTACACATTGAAAATAATTCATCACTTGTGAGTCTCTAGAACAATATGTATACTTATATAATTTACTATTTGATATTTGTTTATTTTTCATAGAACATTTTATGCATAAATTGTACTGTTTTTAAGCAATACTATTTATATTGATTTTGTGGTGAAGGAAGTATTGTGTCATGATGAGTTGGTTGTGTGAAGTAAGTTTGTCATTCATTTTATGAAATAATCATTAGCTTGTTCCACATTAAAGGATATTAGATTTTAGTGTGTAGCTAACAAACCAAAGAGACTGGTGATAATGTCAAGATACTTTGATGTACATGTGAACTTCAATAAATTACTGCAGTTGTACCTAAATTGTTTTCATTTTATAATTGAATATTTTTCTTTTTATTAATATTGTTTTCTGTGTTCAAAGAGAAACAAAATGGTCAATTACAAAGCAAAATTTACTAATATAGGACAAAAAATGTTCTCTTGAATTGTCTAAAAAAAATTATTCAGGGAAAATTGCTTTTTTCCTGATAAATGTTTGAATTTCCGCTTGAGACCTCACTGAATAGAAAGCTGAAGATAATTAATTGCTATGAAAGCAGAGAAATGTGGCTCATGGAGAGAGCAGTAGCCAATGTCTATTTTATTCTTAACAAGCTACAGAAAGAGTTGCTAGTTGTTCAAACAGCTGATTATTTTTATGGAAATGACATAAATTAGCATTGAAATGCAATTAAGTTGTATGATGATAATGTGTATTCATTACTTAACTTATATCATGTTAGCCTCTGCCTATTCATTGCATCTAAAGAATGGTGAACTTACTCAAAAACAATTATTAACTTGCAAGAAGTCATTGCAGGTTCCCAGCCAGGTTGCTTCTTCGATGTTGGTTGATGTTTTGGCTCATTCCTTAGCCATCTTCAGGATGAAAGAATCAACTTCATAAAAGAAGACCCAAAGAAGGAGCCAAAATGTTGATCAACATCAAAGAAGAAACCTGAGAGAACTTATCACATCATATATCCCAGGAAAATACTAGGTCTTTCCTAATTATTAATTTAATTAAGGAATTTTTTCTTGGGTTGTCATTCTGTTGTTTTCTGGTTACTGCAAAGTCCTCGATGTATTGGCACCTGGTGTCATATTCAGGATTTGAAGGTCAATGCATTTACACAGCTCATAACCCAAGAAAACTTCCTGCATAATTTACTCTGACAAAACACCAAATCATTCCAAATTCTTAATGTGTAGCTTTTTTAGCAAATGAGTATATGTGAGAACTGAAAGAGTGATTCAATTGTATATAGATTTACCAAGTAGGAATGTTGTTTATCATTTACTGCATTACATCGTTTTCTTGTTGAGTTAAAAGAATGAAGATTCTATAGTAACCCAATTAGTGGGAAAATCCACAATGCAAGGGTTATTATTTTATATGAAGCAAAGAAGTCATTCTAGAAGAGCTCATTAGCTTTAATAATGCTTAGACTTGAAATTCATATTTTTGTTTTCCCCTTTCAAAATAGTGTTTTTATTTAGGTCTCTATAACTGTTTGTACTTGTGCAACCTTTCCCTTATTATTCGCAAGGTCTCAAGAACCACAAGTTCGATACCGTTTCCTACATCAACATAGAACCCTAATAACAGTATGTATTGTGTATCAATATCATATGTGAGTTACAGTCGTGATAACAAATATATTTTCAGGGTGGTTACCAAAATAAGAGCTGCAGTGTGCATGTTGTATCTAAAATAATACAAACATAACTGAGATATTAGACTAAAAAATTTTGGCTATGTAATGAATTGAATGTTTGCTTAATTTTACTGATTACTTCAATACCCTAGCAATTCTAAATTTGAAATGTTGACTGTAACTACTGCAATTCATTACTGTTGGTACGGCTGTAATCGAGTGCCTCGAACTCGAACGTTGCGCCAAGTCGATAGTTTTCATGTCTTAAAAAAGCGTAACACGCGTTATTCTTTTGTCGCCAAGATGTTGTTTTTCGATGTTTCCGACACGGTTTATAGAAAATAAGAGCTAATGGTGCCAGTTTGCCCAGATATTTGATTCCAAGGTATGCCTGTTTTGTCCAAAATCTTGATAAATGTCTAGAAATAGAATTAGAGTTACTATTGAGACATAATTACAGTAAAGTTTCTCACAATGCATAGTCAGCGTTGTCAGTTACTCATTACTGTATTTAAAGTTAAAATCAGCGAAGAAGGCAGTTATTTCTGTGATTAATCGATATGATAACAGTGTAAATCCACAATGAACATCGAATTTTCTGTAGATATCATTTAGTTTACACAAGATATGTTGTGTCAACCTTTTGTTGATCTGTATGTCGTGTGTTTATTGATTTGGGTGTTTGTGTTGTATCAAATTTTTATTGATTTAGTATTGAATAGTGATTTTCTGGAATTTATTCCTATTACGGTCGAACTCTTCTCCGGTGTATTTCGGTACCTTATTTCTTTAACTTCAGGATATCTGATTATTAAGCAAATGAAACCTTTTACAAATATGCGTTTAGTATTTTCTAAAGAAAACTTTCTTGCGTATGTCTTCCACTATAATAAAATTAGTTTTCAGTGTCGGTAGTGTTGATTAGCCTTATCTCAGAATTGAGATTACTCATTCGAATGTAAATAATTCGCTCACCCTGTTGATGCTTCATTGTTCGGTATGCCGTCATCTCTTCTCATCAAGTATCACTACCGTCTCTTTGGCAAGTGTATTTATTTCGAAGACTTAGGATAAAAGTTGATTCCACTATGCATTTCACTTTCGAAAGATTTTCTCTACATCTGTAAAAAGGTTTTGTTAAAAGACCTTTAACTGACATTTGCTTTCATGAAATTTTAATTTCAGTGTGTATTTTTTTAAAATTCCAATTATAAAACCGCATTTTTAATAATAAATTCTCAACTCCTTTCGAAATTTTGCATTGTATCTTATTGCACAATCTTGCTGTGCAGGTTGTGTTCCTGGACCTCAAAAATTAGATTGTGTTTACATTTATAAATCCGTTATCTTTTTTTTACATATTTATGAAATAAATTTCCGTAATTATGACTTGTTCACATTCCTTATCTATTATTTATTCAAGTCTATTTTTCGAGTACTGTTGACCAGGATTGTGGTTCCATCAATGACTCATAAGTAATTATTAGAGAAAAAATAGAATTGTATCAATGTGACAGAATCACTATGTGCAGTATGGCTACATCTTGTAGATATTATAGACCATTTGAAGTAGCCTTTCAGATGTTCTAATGGATTCACTTATCATAAGTATTTTTTAAACAAGAATTTGATATATTCCAAGTGAATGTAGTCTTTAAATGTGAGCATTAATCTCTTGCACATTTTCTATGATTTCATTTATCATATTTTCATAAATAATCCTATATAAATTTGTATAATGTTAATTTATTATATTTTTTATTTATTTCATTTTGTTCATTTATTATTTTTTTATTTGGCTTTTTTTTATTATTTGAATTACATTTTTGTTGATGACAATTTCAGATGGCTGGTCTTTTTCTGCATCACTGAAGTTTGTGGCATGATCTCAGTTTTATTTCTTTTCAATCTTGGTCCATAAAATTTTGGACCAGAAGAAATGGGTTAGTATGAATTTTTATTGAGAGCCACATTTTAATTTTATCATTTTTTATTATCTTGTTTGAATTATTTCTGTGATAGCTGTAGATATCGCAACTTGGTTCTTCATCCAATGTATATCTCAATGTTGATATTCATTCAGAAACAGACCTAAGTGAAGCAGCTAGTCATGACAAGAATAATGTTGCCCTTCTGGAGGCACGGAAGAAAGATTTGGAGGCTGCACTCCAAGCGAAAACTGAAGAATTGAGACGGTTGTGTGTGGCAGAAGCTGAATTAACCGGAGAACTCCCACCTGAAACACCCCTAGGACCTGGGGAAGAACCACCAGTATTTAGAAGACGAGTACACACTGCCTTTACCCTCCCAAATAACCTAATTGATAAGATTCACTCCACCCAGGTTAGTCATCAGTTTTATATTCACGTAATCAAAATATTAGTGGTGAGGGATAGTAATTCCTTGTGTATTAGACCAATTATATTCGAGTTATTTTTATTTATGTTATTTGTGTTAATCTTGCAGGAAGAATCTTTGCTTGGGCTAGAGTTGGAGTATGAGATACAGAGTCGCATTACATCGGCTGCTCTTCATTTGGCCAATGACTGTTCTGCAAAGAAAGCTGTTAGGCGACAAAGGAGACTGATTCATCAGCAAAGTCAGCGGCGTTTACTGGAGCTAGAAGCTCGCTTAAACTTGGTGCAGCAGAATACGAGTCACAAATCTCAGAAGCCAAGAAAAAAGCCTCGCCCACCGTTAGATATAGGTAAATTAGATGTCCTAACTTACATTGTTTGTCCTGGGTTTCAACTCAGTATTCATGATGTAGATACATCAGTAGTTTCAGTTATATGCCATATAAAGTAATGTGTTTGATGTCTATTATCTTGAGATATTCAGTAATTTTTAAATGTTTTATTTGAGTTTTAACTTAATTTACTGTCATTGAATAAATTCAGTTAACCTTGCTCCTCTATTAAATATCTTAAAGGAGCCTTTATTAGTTAAGAGTTATTCAGTGCCGTACAGTCCTAATGAGAGAGAATAGCTGAAAATCATGAATAAGCTCGAGAGTCCCATGGAAGATCGTGGGAATCAATTTCTCAATTATAGACTAACATAGCATTTATTATGTTTTACTGGCATTATGCTTATGGTAGTCAAGTTTTACTCTATGGTACGTTTTATGATGTACATATATGAACCTTCCTCCATAATAAATTTGGTGGTGGGAAGGTGGGACTTGCTGATGATTGGGTTTTCTATTTCACACATGATATTATAAACAATGGTCTGTTTATAGAAAGCCTTTTCATTCAGAGCAACCAACTCATTATTGTTAAATCCCTGTTGGAGCTATAAGTCTTTTCACACATCTTAATCTGATTTGTATTTTAATACTATGATAAGAAAAGTATTCTGGAAGATCATATTTTGTTTTTTTTTTTCAATACTTTATTTAAGGACCATATGAAAGGAAGGATATAAAAAAATCTCGTACTATGAAGAAATTACTTAAGAAGATCAAGTAGCTGATGAATTACAACAAATTTGGACTTAAAAGAAAAAATATTGAAAATAACGGATTGAGAGTTAATTTGCCTTCTCAAGTCCATTTCATAATTGACTGGATATGCTTCCAGAATATATTCATAATTGTATCCAAATTATTTTTAGCCCTTGTTTAACCTTTTGCTGTTACATCAATGCCTGATTTCATCATAGCTAATTGTTTAAATCTCATAATAGATAACTCTATAGGTGTTTTATACCAATGAAATATTTTATTTTTTATGCCAATAAAATATCATTTCACAAACTTATCTAAAGAGAGTATTTCTCCTAAGAAAGGTTGCAGATGGTTGATTAACTAGTTGTTATTTGCTATCGCATTGCCAGTGAGAGCCTTTTTTGATTTTTGTATACACATATATATATAGCTACTTTCCCAATCATAATGCAGTTATCTATGACAAAGCAGTGAAAAGTTGACTTAAAATAATGCCCAATTCCAGGGGTAGGAAATCTGCCATTTTCAGCAGCATATAACAGTACTGATTTGTAATGGGGAACCCCCTTTCTTGGGGTTCTTAAACTTCGAAAATTTATTTTATAATCTGAACTGTTTTAATTCATCCATATGTAGTCAAATCCAAAATCTATATGATTTGGAAAATAAAAGTTAATAATTCTTTTTATTTTACTCATTCAATAGTTGAAATGAAATGTGACTTCGGAGATAAATAGCATATAGCTGCATTAAGGACCCTGAAAAACCTTCTTAAGCTCAATAGCAGAGTTTTTGTAGCATAAATTAATTCTTTAAAACATAATTCAGGAAATAATTGTATTGAGAACATGAAATAAAAATCTCATATATTGCTAATTTTGCAATTTCAATAACAGGTTTCTCAAAAGACAATAGCCCAGACATAGACGGTGATCCAATATTTCAAGATGATGGAGTAAGCCTCTCACCACTAGGAGTCCAATTAGAAAGTCAAAATTCACCTTCAATACATTCCAACTCATCTGATTCACATTGGACGCCTCATAGCCAGGAAGTAGGACACTGTAAAGCTGATTCTAGGAGTCAGCCGTTGCTACTCCTACTTCATTCGCCTCCACACCAACAGCGTAGGGGTCCTCCTCACTATGCTCCGTCACAGCAGACCCATGTTCATGAACAGGGAAATCCACATGGCCACAGGTATGTAAACAATTAGATTCAATGGTTATTTGCTCGAAAATGTGAGTCCACCCAAATCACTTGCGCAGTAAATTATTTTATATATTTCTCACTTTTTATCAAGAGAAAAATTTGCATTTAGGATTTCATTTATAATAATTATTTCTGATGCTGAGGTCTTCCTCTTAATGTTTCCGTGTTTAATTATTTAATAATAATTTTTACTAGAAAAATCTTGATAGCAGCCATACAAATATTTCACTTGATATCTCTGTGTATGAGATTTCGGATGGTAGATGTTACGAGCTATTTATTTAAGCAGTCATTAATGCAGATTTATAAAATCACTTAACACATATACTACAGCTCTCATATTGGTGAATCTCCCTCCCGTGTTCAGTATCATTTTTCAAGATTTTTTATTTTTTGATAATAAAGTGTTGGGTATGAATGGAAAGGACCATTCTAAAATCGTAAGGATCAGGTAGCTGAAAGAAGATGAAGGGATCATTCATGCATACTGAATGTGAACTGCCTGGCCTTAAACCATTCGGATCGGCGGCCTAGCCGACGGTACCTAGGAGCGGAGGCCGCCCATCGGCAGCCCATTTCTAATATATTCTCTAATTGTTCAATTTTTTTTTCTTTGTTGGTATTCACTAAAAAGTATATAAATCTACTAGAAAACATAAAAATTAGATTCCGTTTCTGACGAAAGTATTAAAATTGCTAGCCGATCTGAATGGGTTAAGGGAAATGGATACCTAGCCCAAAAATGCATTTTTGGACTGTTGGATTCTGCATCACTGCTTTGGCAGTGATGAATTTAAAATATCCATGTTTCTACCTTTCAACACTTAGGAACTTACTTACGACCCTTAAAAATGAATCTAGGTCATGTGGAAAACTCCAACCATATTTCAGAAATAAATAGCAGACGAGCTTTAAAAATCAATCATTTTTGTTCAAGTAGAGATCTGCTATGCAAGGCATTACGAAATTATCTTTGGCACAAGCCATGGCTCTTTTATTTATCTTTGAAACAAGTGAATTTTCAAGTTTGTAAATTTTGTACAATTGCTGTAATCTTGCAGAGTCAAAAAGATGTTTAACGCATTCTGTGGAAAGAGCTCCAGAAGAGAAACGGCACTACTGCCGAGAACTTCGAGGCCCCCCTTCCATAGACTTTTACTCCAACCTCATATTCCTTTCCCTGTTACCTTGGGTTTCCTTTCACGCTGCGGAAAGCCAATGGGATTCGGAAAGGTCTTATGAAGAGCTTAGATGGGGGTTTTGGTTCCCAAAATAGATGCAATAATGCTTTTTCTTCCTCTACATACTGTCTTGTCTTATTTTTCTCAAGGGCCAAAGACGACAGAAAAAGATCTTTCATCCTGAAATTGTATTTAACTAACTCTATTCTTATTATAACTGCTCACCTATTCACATTGGTCCATTTTTACTGGAATAGGAAGAAAAATTTACATTTGCTTCAAAATTCATTGCCTCTCTTTGGTGATTTGGCTTTTCTTATGATGAGGCTTTTCAATGTATTCTCTATATGATTATTTGCAAATTATTAGTCATTATTTAAATTCTCATGGTTGATCAATACATTACGGTAAAATATTACAAAATGTAGTTCAGAATATAAGGGAAACTAAGTGAGAGAATTAGAGGTAAGCTTAATTTGACAACCACTTGTGTGAAAGAGAAATTAATATGGACTGTAGGAGAGGAAGAGGGAAGGTGGACATTTGGTGCAAGAGTGAATGAAAGACTTTAAAGATGTGACAGTTGTGTGGAAGGAAGTGAAATGGTGGAGGAGCGATATGAAGGTTTTGAAAAAGGGAACAAATTGAAGATAAAAATTTGTGATAAAAGGTGAAATGATGGAAAGAAAATGTGAATTTGTTGAACATCCAAACGCAGCTGGCAGGGAAACTCATGGTAGGGATGGCTCTCTTTGATTCCTGCAGGTAAACTTTAGAAGCGTAGTCAATAAAACACTAGAATAACATACTTTGATCGAAATTCATGAGCTCAATGTAATAGTTTGCACAGAAACGTGGCTAAAGGAAAAAATATCAGACTCGGAAATTTTTACGAATATGTTTCATACTTTTAGAAGGGATAGGCTAACTAAAGGGGGAGGGATATGCATTTCCGTTAGGAAAAAGTTTGAAACAACTGTAAATCTAGTGGATCAGGGATATGAGATTCTATCAGTGAATATTAAAGGCAAGAAAGGAAAAAGACTTGAGGTGATAGTGGCATACAGGCCACCAGGTGCCTGTTTAGAGGTATTGAAAAGGTCATTTGAAATAACAAGCGATAGCATAGTAAACAATAAGCAGGAGATTTAAATTTGCCTCGTGTGGTGAGGGAAGGGCTAGCGGTGACGGGGGGGTGAGAGTCAGAGATGCATAAATAACCTTTAGGGGTCAGGGAGTCTCATGCAGGTAGTTGATGTTCCAACCAGAGAAGATAATATTCTAGATATTTTCCTGAATCGACCTAAAGACATACTAATAAGTACTGAGGTAGTCGAGGGTATAAGTGTTCATAAAGCCATTGTTATGGACATTACTTGGGAAGGGGATAGGAAAAGTGGGGCAAAAATTGTGTACGATTATTTCACAAAGCAAATGCTGTGGGTTTTAAGGAATCCCTCTCTAGAATTTCATGAATGGGCTAGCAAGGGCAGTAGTATTGATAAAATATGGGAAAATTTCAAGTTAATATTATTGAAGGCAATAGTAGTAGTAGTATTGTTAAAAGTGCTTCGACAGCTTAGGTCATTTCGCACATTGACTCCCACCTTGAAGGCAATAGATAGGTTGATTCCCAACGAAATTCTTATTAACAACCCAGACCCACAGTATTATAATAGCAAAATTAGGAAGCTGAAGGGAAAGATTAGGAAACTTCATCAACAAATACATATCAAGATAAGTACAAAGAAGCATATAAGAAATTATTACGGGAGAAAACTAAAGCCAAAAACAAGTCTTTAGAGAAATCTATGGAAAACAATGGGTAGGGGAACCTGTATAAATACCTGAAGAGAAGGGGCGTAGGTCGAGAAGAAGTGATTAACTTCAACGGGCAATTAGTAAATGATGACCAAGCAAAAGCTGAAGCCTTTAACAGTTGGTTTGTGAACCAATATACTGATGCCTATGAGGAGAGAAGAGAGGTCATGACAATTAGGAACTGTTTCGAGTATATTAGGATAAGAGATTGTGGGATCTATAAGAACATATAAAGTATTAAAAATCATAAGTCCTTTGGGCCGGATGGAATTGCAGGCGAGGCTTTAAAGTTACTAGGAGAGGTAGTAGCACCCTATCTCAGTATCTTATTCACGATATCACTAAATAATAGAAAATTACTGTCGGACTGGAACTGTGCAATTGTAGTACCGATTCACAAAAGGGTTTCTTGTACAAACATAATAATTACAGGCCGATTAGTTTAACAAGTGCGGTCTCTAAACAGATGGAAAAGTTAGTGGTTAATTACAATTGCTAGTTTTGGGATTCAAAAAATTAGCTAAGTGATGCCCAGCACGGCTTCCGTAAAAATTTTTCATGCGACATGCAACGAATGGCATTTACGCAGAATATCGCCGAGTCATTGGATAGGGGGAAACAGATGGATGCCGTGGTCGTTGATTTTTCAAAAGCATTCGATAAGGTAGATCATAGACTGTTAATGGAAAAAATAGCTAAAATGGGGATTGACAAAAGCATAGTTAGATGGATAGATGAATTTTTATATCAACACATGCAAAGGGTTTACCTGGGAAATAAATTTTGTAAGGAATTAGAAATAGCGTCAGGCTACTCTTCAGGTTCCCTTCTTCAGGGAAGAGTTCTTGGAGCTTTGCTGTTTTTAATATATATTAACGATTTGACGGTAAAATTGAATTGTAAGATCAGAAAGACAAAAGAAAAGATAGCAATGGCAGAGAACCAGAGGAAATAAAGTTTTGCCCGCAGGTCTCTTTGTGAATGAAAATCTACCCTTCCTGGCAGCTTCTCCAGATGGTTTGGTTAATAATCCAAAGGGGATCATAGAAATTAAGTGCCCTTATAACTGTAGATCAATTACACCACAGGAAGGAATCAATTTAAAGAGAATGACATTCATGGAAATGGATGGTGGGAAATTATTTCTAATTAAGAAAAATAAAATTTATTTTTAAATTCAGGAGTAGCTTCAATGCTGTAAGAAATAGTATTGGGATTTAATAGTGTGGACACCTACTGGAATGATAAGTGAGAGGATAGAGAGAGATGAAAGATTTTGGGAGGGGAGAGTGAGGGATGGATTGCAGAATTTCTATTTTAAAATCATGTCACCAATTATATGCCGGTAAATGTCGGTAAATCAATCCAAATGTAATTTCTTCAGATATGTCAAGTTTAATTTTATCCTTTTTAGTTGTTAGTTTATAGGAATTTTTTTGCTAAAGTTTTGCTTCGAAGACCCAATATTTAGGATAATTAGGTTAAGTGGTGTACAAGGGATAGTGATGTGTAATACATAGCCAACTTCTATCCACAGCCTTTACATGTCATACTTTGTTTTAACAAATGAGGTAATTGTATTGTAATATTTACATTAAATGAAATAGATTGTATTATAAAACTGAATTGCCAAGTGCTATTTGTTATGACCAATGGATTCCTCAAATGTTCTATTCAGAATAGATTCCATATTCTAGAATACGTTTACCGGAAGTTCCCCCAAAACTATAATTTTTGGTGATTTTAATCATTCCATCTGTAATAAAGTTCATTTCCTCGAAAAAATATTATCCTAAAACTCATTTATACAGAGTGTAACTGTTGTCAAAGCTTGAGTGAGCTTTTGAACAGGTTTGTCGATTAAATGATTCTTGAATGTTTCTGCATTCCACTAAAAATTCCATTTATTTTCTAAGCCTTGCACTCTACCATTCTCATCGTGTCTTCAGCTAGCTGTGGTTAGGCATGTGAGCGAATTTGAAGATAATTTTATACCAGCCTACCAGAAGTAGGCTTCCAAAAATTTTGAGGGTTTTAAACTGGCTTCAATTTTATTGCTGCTTGAGAAGGTTCTTCCCGTCCTTTCTAAACCCCCATCCACTTCCGCTGAATCCACTCAAACCCTCCTGCAGCTGTGAAAGGTTGAGCTAAAATAGAGATATAATAAATAAATAATAAGCTTGAGTGAGGGATTTTAGAAAAGTATCTAATCCCCTAAGTATTTTGCATGCCTTAATGGGGCCCTCAGCAAAGGTCTTAATCGAAGTTTGATTAGAATGTAAATTCTGTGCTCTCTGAGGAAGCCATTTGGGATTCCAGTTTATATGTGAGGTTTGATTTTCATAAAATCTTGAAATCTAATGCTATTATAGTATAAAATAATCATACTAAGGTTTTCTTCAAATAATCTTTGTCACAGAAGTCAATCATAGCCCTCTTGTTGCCTTTTTTGGTGTTTTATCATTGCTTATCACAGAACTATAAACATGATTCATTAAAGGAGAGTAGTATTTATAATGAATTGTCAAGTTTTTATGTATATTTTAGCTAATTTGGTCAGGAAAAAATCATATATCCTGAAATTGATCATAAGCTTTCTTCCTGCTGGTATTAAAATAGAAAATGATCACTTTTTTCCTACTTTGTTAAGATTATTTGTTTTCTTTTATATTTTAGGATGAGTCACAATATGGGATATTATTATGTGGACAATTATCCTCGTGTTCCTCTTTCCCAGCAGTATTCTGATCCAAGTTTCAACGAAAAAATGGGATATGGTGAGTATAACCTTTATTTATTTCTGTCAAAAGATTTAATTAAGCTAATTCCTATAGCGCTTTATAAATTTACAGTCAGTATTATCTTTTGGGCAAAACATTAATCCTCCTGGCTGCCTTTAAGCAGAATGTCAAATTTGGATAATTTATAATATTTCAGAACAGATAAAACTAAGATTCATATTTAAGATTAATAAGTTTCAACTACATTTCTGATGATATCAGAATGAGATTGACTTCATCAACACGGTAGTAAAAATTTTATGCTTTCAAAGTAACAACATCAATGCATAGAGCTAAATTTGAATGAAAGCGTAGTATTCTTGGTGAGGTATTAAATATTGTGAAATGTGTCGCTCTCTCTTCTATTCTGGAGAAAAAAAATGTGATATGAGAGCTCCTTGCTAAAACTTATTTGAAACATCAGGTGAGCTGGTAAATAAGTTGCTGCTTTATAAAACATTACGTTTTTTATATTGGAATTGAAATTATCCTTGTGGGAGAAATGTTTTCATTAGGGAGGGTTGTAGCATGTAATCCTATAACCTATGATATAACCTCCAATGTTTGGGGTTGGGGTTGCAAGGTAGTTTTCTTTAGTAAGTTTCTCTTCTTTTAATAATTGCTCTCCTGATCAAACCATTTAGAATTTTAAAAACTGCTATATGTTATAAAAATAGTCTTAATATGAAATGAGTTTTATGTCAAAGAAAATTTTTCAAGATAAATTGAGATACCGTAATTTTCCAATTATAATACGCACCCACTATAAGATACTCCCTCGTTATTACGAGTGCCATGTGAACATTTTCTTATCACCATGTATAATACGCATTTGGCCTTTAGAGAATGGAATTCTACGCTATTAAAAAAGATCTAGTGTTTTCGCGGCGTAGTTGCTGGATGAATAATTCTTGGGTTTCCAGCCGGGTAAGGGTTCCGGATAGTTCCGACGTTTCAGCCACATCCATCGTGGCCATCTTCAGGGCGAAGTATCGATGAAATTTTTGCGTCCGTATATATAGGGGGGAGCGCCGTTCCCTTTCACCTATGTGATTGGCTGCCTCTTCTCCTCTCAGCGATCTTCCTTATAATTGGCTGCCATGTTTTGTGAAGGGTGAGTCCATCATCTCTGTTGAAGTTATTCTTTTCTTTTCACGGAACACTCTCTTGAAGAAGGACAAGTCATAGACTTCACCCAGACTAAGGTACTGTGTAGAGCTCCGTCCTTCTGGGATCGGAAAATTAAGGAATCCATAGAGATTCAACTAGAAAAGAATAACTTCAACAGAGATGACGGACTCACCCTTCACAAAACATGGCAGCCAATTATAAGGAAGATCGCTGAGAGGAGAAGAGGCAGCCAATCACATAGGTGAAAGGGAATGGCGCTCCCCCCTATATATATACGGATGCAAAAATTTCATCGACACTTCGCCCTGAAGATGGCCACGATGGATGTGGCTGAAAGGTCGGAACTATTCGGAACCCTTACCCGGCTGGAAACCCGAGAATTATTCATCCTTCTACGCTATTATTCATGTATGGTCATCTACCAGACCGTTCAGCACCCAACAGATCACCTCGCAAGCATGGAATGCTGCTAATGGATGGCTTTCCCCTTTGCTCTTACGTACCCCTTACGTGCGGGAGATACGTTACTCTGTAATTTCAAGATGTTACATTTCTGTGAGATACTACATAAGCAATTATCTGAACTGTTTGGGGGCTCGATAGTAGGGTAACAACTGGGAGGCAAGAGTGCTTTGCCCTTCCCCAAAATATTTTGGAGGGTGAGGAAGGCACTCTCAAAAGGGTGCCAAAATGTATTAAAAGAGGGCGACCCCTGCAACGTTGTTACATTGCAGAGTTGAACTATCACACAGGGAGAATAGACATACTTATCGTGCCCACAAACAACACTGGCCTCTTTTTCGGTTATACAGTTACGCAAACAGGTTGTTGATACTCAGCATTTTTTATTAGAAATCTATGGAATGGTACATAGGAATATTAGCTATGTTCATATTTTAGGTGATTCATCAGCCATGTCCACCAAAAGAGCCAGCTATACTGTGACTCTTAAGCTGAGAGTGATACAAGTGGCGGATAGGGAGACTGCACAAAAATTTGGCATAAACGAGGCGAATGTTTGTCAATGGAGAAAATCAAAGGACACTCTTAGGCATCAAAATAAACTCAGCAGAGCTCCTGGACATGGAAGAAAAGCGCTAAACCCTGAGCTGGAAAAACGGCTACTGGAATATTTGCATCAGAGAAGGGCTAGTGGTTGTGCAGTTAGTACCGTAGATATCTGCATGATAGCACTTGATTTTAGTAAAAAATTGGATCCTGAAAGCACATTTAAGGCATCAACAAAATGGTGTTTTCTTTTTATGAAAAGAAATGATATTTCCATTCGTCAGTGCACTTCAATCGCTCAGCAAATGCCCAACAACTACGAAAAAAATTGAGTACCAGCGGTATATCATTAGAATGAACCAAATACATCATTATAGTGACTGAAATTGCCAATGCCGATCAAAAACCTCTAACTTTTGATATTCCATTTGGGCAAACCATGGAAAAGAAAGGGGCAAAATCTATCACCCTGAGGTCAACAGGCAACGAAAAGAACTGTTTCACTGTCATGCTGGGTGCCTACGGGGATGGATGAAAATTCAACCAAAGATTGGCTGTGAAATGTATGGTGCAGAGATGCAGTTTGTAGATGTCATATGTTGGTTTTAGATGCATTTAGATGTCATCGAATGCCGTGCATCAAGAATATATTGAACGAGAATGGTACGGATCTTGTCATCATTCCTGGGGGGATGACGAGCCATTTGCAGGTTATGGATATCAGTTGCAACCACCCGTTTAAGGCACAGATGCGTCAAAAGTGGAATGAGTGGCTTTATTCCAGATCGCATTCTTTGACAGCTTCAGGTAGACCAAGGAAACCAGACTTAGCACTAATTAGTCAGTGGATTAAAGAGTCCTGGGATGCCATCGATCCATGGGTGATTAAGTGAGGCTTTAAAAAATGTTGCCTCATGAATGGCTCCAACTGCGATTTGCTTTGGGATGAAGAATGAAAAGTGAATGATGAAGAAGACAATATTTGGCGATGCAATATATTATTTTTTGTTGTATTATTGTGGTGCGTCGACTTCTACAGTCATTTAGCCATTTAGCACCATTTGCTGGTAAAAATAATTTGGTGAGACCTTCATGGAACTATAGTTTGTGGCTGAAATTTGAGCTCGATTAATTCCTTGTTTTATATGTTTTCTTTTAAAGTTTTTTTAAAAGGCCTGTCTTCCTGATAAAGTGCAGTACTCTAGAAATGGATTCATTATCATCTCCTAGCACTGCAGCTAAGTCCCCTCCAATTCTCAACGAGCTTCGGATCGTATGGTATTTATCGCAGTTCAATATAATATGTTCGATAGTAACTGGGCAGTCGCACTCTTCGCAGTGGAGAGGCATCTTCCCTTCCGAGAATAGATGTTGTGTTAGAGTGCTGTACCCTATCCTTAGTCTAGTGACCGCCACTTCCTCTCCTCGGCCGCCTCTTTTCGAGGAGGACCACGATGTTGTGACGGGTCTGATGGAACGCAACTTGTTGTACCGTCACCTTGAGAGTGACGTCAATGCTTCGCATGAACTGTTCGAATCAAGCGAGGACAGCAATTTTGATTCAGTGTCTGAAGACTAGAGGGACTGTGGGTGAATTTATGTTTTAATTTAATAATTTTATTAATATGGAGCGTGTTCTTTTCAGAATAAACGTGAAATCAGGATACATATATGTTAGTTATTTACTTCAAATATCATTTACAGCCCGAATATTAAGGCGGGTTACACACTGGTGTCCCGCGACACGTGTCTCATGAAACATGTCGTGTCGTATGAAATTGAATGCGACATGCATGTTTCGTGTTTATGTCTCATGTTTCATGTCTCTTGCCATTTACCTGATGTGCTGTGGTCGTGCAAGATGTCCTCAGAAGAAGACGCATTTTTATTACTTGCCCTAGTCAGAAGACGACATCGACGGCATAGGCTTATAAATAGAAAGTTTAAGTAAGATCAAGTAGCAAAATTATGGTGTTTATTAATGATGAATATATGTACATTATACGGTAGCTGAATTATTTCTAAACTTAACCTGCTGGAATCTCCCGAAATTTCCTGCTCTTGGAACGGAAAACTCCCGGAATCGACCTTTAAGGAGTTGGCAACCCTAAGTACACCTCGTTGCTCGAAGATGTGAGCCAGTGCGCATGCGCCAGATGGGCTTGTCCCGCGACATGTCTCACCAAACACCGACCAACCGGTTTCATGGGACATGTTCATGGAACATGGATGTCCCATCTTACCGATGTCTCACGCAGTGTGTAAGTCCCAATTTGAATACACGGGTTGGTTCTGTTGAGACATGAGTGTCCCGCGACATGTCTCATGGGACACGTGTCGCGGGACACCAGTGTGTAACCCGCCTAAGATGTTTGTAACCATGTTTAATATGCACCCTACTTTTTTGACGTATTTTCATGGAAAAAAATGCGTAATATATGTGGAAAATTACGGTATATGATGACATTCTCATTTACCATTTGTTCCAGGATTATATCTCAAGTAAAACCATATTTTGATTTTAATTTCTGTGATTGTAATTTTCCATGACTTAGTGGCAGCTGCAAACAAAACTCATCACAACTTCCTCAGTTTTATCTGTTGTTGAAAGGAAGTTTATTCTTTGCAGCTGCTTTGTCTCTGAGTAAAGGCATCTTGGCATGAGCATGGGAGATGTTGTAGGTGTTTTGATAAACATGTACATTGGTAACATGGTGTTTTTTGCACCATGCTCCCTTACTAACAGGAATGGCTGAAATGCACAATATTTTTATTAATGAGCTAATGCTATTCTGTTTGTTGTTTAGTTCAAAATCCATAAAATAAAACTGATTCCTACTTTTTCCAGCCTTTTATTAAATGACTGTACAATTCATTGAATTAAATTCAAGTTCAATTCCAGCCCATGTTAACCTCACTCTTTTGCTCTTTTAGGTCTCGTTAGAACACCTCAATGGAGTAATGTTGAAAACGATAATGATTGTGTTTCTGCTTGTATGATGAAAGGAGTGAGTAAGTACAACAATAATAGCCACAATTTTCATTCCTTGGATAAAATAAGGGCAGAATCTGGACCAAACAGTCGACCAACAAGCTTAGGAAGCCGCTCATTTAGACGCCATAGAGATAGGTAGGCATATCATTTTTGCTCTGTATTTGATCATTCATCATCTCTGGATTGTAATAATGCTTCATGAATTCGTCTTTTCTCATAACTTAGGTTTGGAAGCTTGGATCGACAGAAACATGCTGCATATAATAGTGCTTGCATGGAATCACGAAGTGTGGATGATCTGGATACTCTACAAGTTGGTTTAGATGGAACCCCTAATCAAGCCCCAAATACTATGTCTTCATCAGAAGAAAGTTCAGAAATGCATGCGGCATTAAAGTCTGGTGGTTGTAATGAGGAAAGAGTTGATTTAGAGCAAAGTGGCTTTTCTTCAAAAGAAAGCACCCCTGAGGAGGGTCATGAAATGAACAAGAACTCTGCTGTATACAGCATGCATATGCCATCAAAAACCCGGCCAGCTGGGAAAGTAGCTACAGTGCCAATGGAAGCTTTACTTCCAGGTCAAACATACCCTGAACATAGTTTAGGACATTTAGCTTCCGTGTCAAATGATAGGGTGTTGCTCAGAACTCAGTCACTTGGTAGTGTGGAATCAAGTAATGTGAATGCTCGTGGTGGTGTCGATGTACCTGATATGCGACAAGTAAGTCAACTGAATTTTCAAGACCCATCATTAAGGAAGTTGAAGGAGAAGGAGTGGTATGAGACTTCGTTAGATACACCAGCGTCACAACTTCCCCATCAAGTTTCTAATAGAAGTAGTTGGAAACCTATGAGCAATGTGAAACAAGAGGCTTTGGGGAATTCCAAAGTACACCCTGAACTTTCTCGAACATTGTCAAACAACAACAGTGTTGATGTTCCTGATGGTAAGAGCATGAATAATAACTCCAAGAGTGATTTATCATCAGAGGCATATTTTCAACAGCTTAAAAGTGGCTCGGAGGTAGAGGGCTTTGATACAGTTGTGCCGATTGAGCTACCCAAGAATCACATGGTGATAGAAGAGGGCAAAATGCAGCCATATTGGGAAGAGACTAAGCCATTTGAAATGTCCGACTTCTATAAATACAGCACAAAATTCCGAAAGAGTCATGCCATTAATCCCAGTAATGATGCCAAAACTTCCAAAAGTCCACAGTCAGTGAAGGGTAACAGTCCAGTGCCTGGTTCTTCTCAGCCTTCTGTTTGTATGAGTAACAGTCCTCATCAAACAGGAGGTGTTTGGGAGCAACCTAAGTTAGCTCAAGAATGTGGCACAGCAATGCAACCGGTGAAATCTCCACAGCAGAAAGGAGTTTACATGCCATTGCAACCTTTGACATGCCACCCATTGGAGCCTATACTACAGATGCCTGCAGCTATGAATGTTAGAAGAGGGATTTCTGTATCTCCTGTGAATTCCAATCAGCAATGGTAAGGTACCTCTGCATTGATTCCAATTTTTTTGTTATTCCTCTTAAATAATTGAATCTTTAAAGAAGTCCTAATTAGCACAAATTGAGATGCAATATTTAGTAAGTTATAGGAATTATGTTTTATTGTACTTTCATGTAAATTATTTGAATGGAAGTGATGCTAATTGGTATCTACTGCACTATTGCTAACCTGGGATTAGAATGTGTCTTGTACTTTGATTTAGGTATGGATATTGTGCGGCCAAGAGGAAAAAGTAAATAAGTCAAGCTAGTATTTTTGCCTTTTTTTGAACATTGTGTTCACTTCTGAGTATTCTCTCTGACCACTGATGACTACGACCACTGGACCAATATTCAAACTTCTACTGATAGAAATGCACAAATATAGAATGATATGGTACTGCACAGTATAGATTAAATTCCTGAAAAACACATTAACATATTATTGAGTTGTAAGCTTTTAAAATTGTAAGGAAATCTTTCACCTACCAACTGCCTTTTTCATGAAATCCTTTTTATTATTATTCTTTGTTTCACACAATCTGACTTACACTATTTCATAGCTTTTAGTGCATAAACATAAATTGAAATTGTTTCACTCATCATTGTTGCAGAATAAGTTTCTCTGCAGGCAAAAGAGGAGGTTTATGTTCAGTATTTGCACTGAGTATGTATATAGATTGCCCTGTATTCCTGCCAGGATCTCAAATGGTGTATGTTCTATGGAGAAATTTGTTTAAAGCACTACAATTTAGCAAGGTTTTACAGTAATTCCCTGATTTTTATCACAGTCCACACAAAAGAGAGGGTGCATATTATTCACAACTTCTATATAGAGTGAAAAATTACTCTAAATTTACTGAGTAATTTATGCTTATGAATGAATCATATTTCTTCTAAAAATTTGCATCTTACCCTTTCAACCATATTGGCAATACCTTCACATCTTTTGCAACAATAATAAAGTAATGATTTCCCTTTCACTGTACCTTTTCAAATTCTTTAATCCAACACCTGTCAGTGAGACATTTTATAGTGCATTAATACTCATGACAAGATCTAGTGCCAAGTATTGCTAAGTGCATTTCTCTCGGACCTTTTTCTTTCCTACCAGTTATTCTTTTACTAAACCTTTTCCGTTTTAAGAATAGGAATTTTAAGGAGGAAAACTGAATTTTTTCAGTTTTATTTCTGTAACCAGAGAGATATTCTGAATATTCCTTTCTGTTCCATCTTTTCAGCAAATTTTTTATTTTTTGATAAAGCTGAGTTGCTTCTAGCTCGCTGATAATGGTCAGTTCCTGAAGATGAAAGCATGCTTATTAAACCAGTTGTAATTAAATTTTCTGTGGAAATGATGAACTCTTTCTAATTGCTATTCCTAGTTAGGCAGATATATCTTAATTTGAAACTTCTTAATTAAAGATTCTTAATTAAAAAAAATTCTATTAGTGTATAGTTTTTCAATCTTAATCCCATCAAGGAGAAAATATGACAAATCTTCATTTGTAATGTAACTTAATTGAGCAAGAGATATATAATAGAGAATATTAATTGAAGTAATGGAAATTTATGGAATTTAGCCAATTAATTGAAGAATTCCAAACTAAAACTTGCAATTGCATTGAAAGATTTTATTGGAATAAACTTCATTAATTACTATTCTTCCTACAGGACTCACTCTTTAGCATCAAGCCCTTTGCCCATCGATATTCATACTAAAGGAGGTGGTTTACATGCTAAGGATGGAGTTTTGTCAGCAGAAATGATTGCCTGGCATCAAGACCAAAATGTTTCCCACTCAGCTACTCTTGTTTGAAAATGAGTATCATCTAAGAAAATTACCTCCGATATTTTATATTTCTGAAGTTTTTTAGCAATAAATAAGGAAAAATTTTCAGATGAGATGTTGGAATAGTCAGAACTTACAAAGCAAAGATTGTTCCAGTTATTTTTTAATCTTGCACTATCTGTCATAAGATGCAAATAAAATTAGAGAAAGTATTTTTTATTTTGTTTAAAAACTCTTGTAAATAGTATCAATATTGATGTATTTCCTTAAGGTATTTCTTAGATTGTTTATTTACAGGGGAATTTTATATGCTCTCTTAACAATTTTATAAAAATATAATGTTGTGAGATTTTGAAATTTTTAATGTGTAAATATCTTTTAATGTTATATTGTGTTGATTAAATCAATTGACATTTCCTTAATGAGTATTTGGTGTTGTAGAAAGTTTACTCAAAATGGGGGAAAACAGATTAATTATCGAAATGAGAAATACGTGTGAGATTCAGATAACACAACTTGTAAATTAAGACTGATATTTTTTATTGGATGCATTTCATCCATTTCTGCTCATTGATATTGTCTGCAGCTATTAAATACTATAAATTTTGTATGGAAATTTATTATGAAAATATAAATGTATTCTTTATACAATATGAATATATATAATTACATTATTCACCTCCTAAATCCCTAGTGAAAAGTAATGGGAAATTGTATTGAATGAAATAACTAATGGAAGAAATTACTCAGCTCAGACATTACATCTTTGTTGAGTATGAGCATTTTGATTTTTATATTTATCTCGTCTCCATCAGTTTAATTTATTTACTTTGGTATTTGCCCAGAATTATTGAAATTGGAAACTGTGGACCAGCAGGTTGATTCAGTAACTTTTTTGATACAAATGGAATTCAGTTTTCTATGTAATATAATTGCTTGAGCAATGCCATAACTCAGAATTCTGAGTTTCAGTGGAATTTAATTCTGCCCTCTGAGAAATTTTTCTCACCTAAGAAAGATAGGCTTAAAAATGGCATAAGTGTAATCTCTTCTGTAAACAACAAAAAAGTTGAGTAATCTGCTTGCTTCAATGAAATATTGTAAGAATAAAAAGAAATGGTGGACAGAAGAGACCTCAAAGAATCCTTAACCTTTAAGCAGACAAGCCTAAATCGTTACATATCCTGTCAAATTGGGTTAAATTTTATCCAAAATTTTATTTTGTAAGTTTTATATAATTGATAAGATAATAACTCGATATCATAATTTTTTTACTAAATTTGGTTTATTTAATTATAATTCTGATTTTGAAATTAACCTCTTTTATCATATTTTCCATAAAACCTCACATGATGTTAATATTAGAGATCTATAGTGTAATTTCAATAGAGATTTTTTTTCCTTTAAGCCTTATTCCCATATTTTTTTGGGATCAGTTGATGAATGATGGTTTTGGTGAGGATGATGTTGGTCTTGGCAATGATTTGATTTTACCAACGGATGCCCTTCCTACCACCAACCCTGGATGGAAAAATCGGACAAACACACAACCATTGCCTGATCAGAAAATCCTGATCAGCTGCGGTTGAATCTGGGGCCTTGGGATTGGAGCGATAGCACTTAGCATGCTAACCACTCGGCCACCAGTGTAATTTCAATAGAGATATATTGGATTAATATATACTCACTTATTATAGCATATTCAGCTTCATTGATTCATAATATAGGTTTTACATGAAGTTCCTGGGGTCTTAATGCTTACATTTTTGGAAAATACTTAGTATATCACTATGTTGGTTATATATGATATGAAACTTCTTGTTGCATCTGCATTGCACTTGTCATTCTTTCTTCTATACATACTGTATGCTCTTGTTTAGTATCATGTTATCTT
Organism: Sympetrum striolatum; assembly: GCA_947579665.1. NCBI lineage: Eukaryota > Metazoa > Arthropoda > Insecta > Odonata > Libellulidae > Sympetrum > Sympetrum striolatum. The sequence goes on from OX388352.1 coordinate 32,817,185, forward strand.
CATTATCACCAGCAATTTCTTTCTTTAACTCTGCACATGTCCATGGCTCTACATACCAAGAAATGGAGATTAAGTACAGAAGTTTATTTGGAATATTACTTAAGGAAAAATCCGAGATAAAGGTGGAGGGATCAGGGCCTCGAGTGTGTAACTATCACTTCGAGTGAGAAGTCCCAAAACGGTGAGAAGTCAGCCATGTTTTCGCAGTAACGCGCGAGATCTCAAAAAAGCATTTTTAGATCTCACTAAGTATCGAAACGAGTGTGAGAATGTAACGATCTCAAAAAAGGTGTAGTTACGTCGTTACCGGCAGTGACAACATGGGCGGGCATCTTATTTTGGCTGCGGTTTTGGAGGAGAGACGTAGGAAAAGGAATTATTTAAGAGTAACGAGAAGGAGATTGATAGCATTGATAGACAGTAACAATCCCTTCGATGTGGCGGACAGCAATTTTATCAAATTATATCGCATCCCTTAAGTTATTGAGGAATTATCGGATTCTTTGCCGCCCGCCCGAAGATGCACGTCAATACCTTCACATATTCTAATAAATACACACAGTGCTTTACTTTTATAGAATCAATAAATAGCCATTAATTGTGAATATAATAGTCACCTTACAATTAAGAATTTTCATTTAGAATCTTATCATTGAAAATGTTTTTAAGATCATTCATTCTTGACATTAAATGTAAGCTTACAATCAATATCTTCGGGTATTTGTCAGTGTTACATCTTTAGATTTTTGAACTAACTGCATGCTTATACATTGTGAAATCAAAACACTTCGAGTAATAAGCCAAGTAATTTATTGATAGACGAATGTAATTCACGTTTGAATCAGTGTGCTTGCCTTAAGTGTGTCGTACTAGAGTGAATTTAATATTATTAGTATATACTTTGGTGAAAAGTTTGGGTAAAATTATAGGAAATCGGGCTATCTCTAGTATAAGAAAAAAAAATCCCAAACAGTCCTATAAATAATTTTACCAGAAATTTGTGTACTCTTCTTCTCGTAGGCATTTTTCTACACATTTAAACTAAAAATATTTTTTAATTCAATCCATCACCAATTTAATCTTATTAGTAAATAATAATCATAAATAATGTTTTATTTGGTATTGAAAGGGAAAAAATTTGTTGTGGATACAAAAAACGTAAGTGAATCTTAGGAAGTATGAATTATTCACAGCATTGACCCTGTCACAAATAAAGTAAATGTGAAAAACTAGTGCGAATCTACTGATAGAAATAACTGAAAGATGTAAAAGAGGGACTTTTATCATAAATACATTGCATTCTAAGATGAATGACAATCTTCTATCTCCTATCGTCCTTTGATTGGGAAAGTAGTGTATTCCACCGCTGATATGATACTTTCTTTACTTCTATTAGTTTATTTATCTATGCATTTTTATTGCACAAAGCATGAGCAGTTCAACGATTTATGCACAAAGAAGATATACATCTAAAGAAGCTGATGATTCGCTTACATTTATAAAAAAGAATGCCCTCTTAAGAACCAAGAAGAAACTATATTAAAAATATACATCTTTATATCCATGAGAACATTAATAGTACAAACTTTGGTAAAAGAAATTTCTAAATCAAGACATCAATTCATAAGTATGTACTGAATACCACTTTTAATGTATTTAACAATGCCTGAACTCCTAATACCCTTGGGATCAACCATGTTGAGCCTATTTTGAAGTCTTGTAGCAAATGTTTTGAATGATAGACCAATTTCAACTCTAATCCTGTCTAGCTTAATTATTGCCTTTGATTATTAAACATATCCAAACACTTTAATGTCAATAAAAAGGATTGTTTTCACCTGGGACATTCAACATGATTCATTCACCAGAAATCTGTTTACCTATCAATGTAAATCTTAAAAACATTTTAAGATGGTGTTCAGGTGGATGCTATATATAGAAAATTTAAGAAAGCTATTGATTCTATCAGCATTAATCACTTATTGGGTAAGCTACATTGATATGTTAGTTAGTTTGTTAGTGAGATCTAAAAATGCTTTTTTGAGATCTCGCGCGTTACTGCGAAAACATGGCCGACTTCTCACTCGAAGTGATACACTGCGTTTACCAAGCGATCTCTGCTCGATCTGGTGGCAGCTCGTACCGGCAATGTAGGACCGATCTCATAGGACCGACGAGTTTATCAACACGAGCTTAACATATCGATATTTGCGATATTCACGTATCGACTGCAAATCATCGAGAATTTGGCGCATCGAGATTTGACGGCCGCCATTGTGCATCTTTGTGGTGTTATATATTTAATAAGCAGAAGTGCTCGTTGATTCTCAACGGGGATGTTAAATTGCATAAATAGCAGTGTAACAACCTAGATCATAAGAAATACTTCATAACTGTTGATAGATAGGAAATACCAGACATTCTAATTCAATATACTAAGAAACATAAGTTACAATGAAGTCTACAAAGCCGCATCAACTCAATATTCAATATACTCTGAATGAAAAATATCTTCAACTGAGACGATATAAATATATATTCTAAGATCACATTAGGATAAGCAGGACCACGTTTAAAGTTACATCTTCATACAGGTACAAGAGGACAAATGATTCAAGCATTAAACGTAAATGACAGAAATAAATTACATTTCACTCAAATAAACAAAGATGAATATTCTATACGGAAAGTAAATGTATTTTGGAGCTGACTGGTATCTCAATCTTAAAATATGTGACAAACACGAACCACAAAAGAAATCAAAATGCCAAAATAGAAACAAAGATTCAACGCCAATAATAGGATAGTAAATGAATATGGAGTGGAAGCACTAAAAACAACGAATAAATCAATTTTTGCAAGGGAATGAGTTTGTTTACACATGGTAATTTAGACAAAATTTTCGTATATTTTATCAATATTCTCGCAATTTCGAATCGCAAGCGATATTCAACGACCAATATCTTTATATAAGTATCTTTACTCAATTTCCCTTTTGATGATAGCGCCAGGAGTTATTGCGATTGTATTTGTTTTCGTCTGCTGACAAAAGAGAAGCGGAGTCCACAAGACCGATGTCGTGCTGAAGATGGTCCACTTTTTTTGCCGCGTTGAGTTCAGCTCACTTTTAGCCATTCTAGCCCGCGCTGCTCAGCGCGTTTCTGTTTACAAACCCGAACTGACTTGGCAGCACCGATCTGAGATCGCTTGGTAAACGCAGTGATAGTTACACACTCGAGGCCCAGCACGGCTCATTATTGCTGGATTAAAAACTTTGAGAGTCTAATATAGAGTCCATCTTCAGGGCCCCTATTATGTATCTCATAAATTTCCGCATTAAGCTGGTTTTTGCGTTAAGTCGGCCATGTTTTTATGGCTATCGCCAAAAAACGGCTTAGAGCGATTATGTAAGCCAGTGATAGACGATTTATTTTTTCCGATCCTATCTCGATAAAATGAAGAAATTCAAGGCAAAATAGAGGAATAATATTTAAACTTCGCTAAAATTATCAATTATTTGTTGCTTTTTTCGTACATATCTCAAAAAAACGACAGAAAATTAAGGCAAAATAGAGGATGAAAATTGTAATTCAATAAAATTATCCGTTTTCGTTGTTTTTTTCGATAATTTCTGGATGAAATGACGAGAATTAAGGTAAAATAGAGGATAAAAATTGATATTTCGCTAAAATTATCCGTTTTCGTTATTTTTTCCGATCATATCTCGATAAAATGAAGAAACTAAATAAAGGAAAAATATTTAAATTTCGCTAAAATTATAAATTATTTGTTGCTTTTCACTTCAAGATAAAATGACGAAAAGTAAGGAAAAATAGAGCATAAAAATTTAAATTTCGCGAAAATAATCCTTTTTCGTTGCTTTTTTTCGATTATATCTCGATATAATGACTAGAATTAAGGCAATTTAGAGGAACAAAGTTAAATTTTGTTAAAATTATCCGTTTTCGTAGATTTTTTCGATAATTTCTTGATAAATAGACGAAAATTTAGATAAAATATATGATGAAAATTTAAATACGCTAAATTTATCCGTTTTCGATGCTTTTTTCGATCATATCTCTATAAAATGACGAAAATTAAGGTAAAATAGATAACAGCAATTGAAATTTCGCTAAAATTATCCGTTTTCGTCGCTTTTTTCGATCATATCTCGATAAAATGACAAATAATAACGCTAAATAGAGGAAAAAAATTCAGATTTCACAAAATTTATCCGTTTTCGTTGCTATTTTCGATAATATCTCGATAAAATGACGATATTTAAGGCAAAATAGAAGAAAAAAATTGAAATTATGGTGAAATTTTCCACTTTTGATTCTTTTCTCGATCAGGCCTCGATAAAATGACGATAATTAAGGCAATTCAAGGAAACAAAATTGAAATTTCGCTAAATTTATCCGTTTTCGTTGCTTTTTTCAATCATATCTCGATAAAAGGACGAATATTAAGGCAAAATAGAAGAAAGAAATTGAAATATCATTAAAATTATCCGTTTTCGTTGTTTTTTTCGATCATATCACGATAAAATGACGGAAATTAAGGCAAAATAGAGGATATAAGTTGAAATTTTATTAAATTATCCATTTATGTTGCTTTTTTCGATCATATCTCGAAAAAATGACAAAATTTAAGGCAAAACTAGGGATAATATTGGAATTTCGGTGAAATTATACGTTTTCGATTCTTTTCTCGATCAAGCCTCGATAAAATGACGAAAATTAAGGCAAATAAGATGAACAAAATTGTATTTTGCTAAAATTATCCGTTTTCCTTGCTTTTTTCGATAATTTCTTGATAAAAGACGAATATTAAGGCAAAATAGAGGATAAAAATTGAAATTCCGCTATAATTATCCGTTTTCATGGCTTTTTTCAATCATATCTCTATAAAATGACGATAATTTAGGTAATATGGATAACAGAAATTGAAATTTCGGTGAAATTATCCGTTTTCGATTCTTTTCTCGATCAAGCCTCGATAAAATGACGATATTTTATTCAAAACAGAGGAAAGAATTGAAATTTCGTTAAAATTATCCGTTTTCGTTGCTTTAAAGGATCTTATCTCGATTAAATGAAGAAATTCAAGGAAAAATAGAGGAAAAATATTTAAGTTTCGTTAAAATTATAAATTATATGATGCTTTTTTCGTACATATCTCGAAAAACGGCGGAAATTAAGGCAAAATAGAGGAAAACAATTGAAATTTCATTAACATTATCCGTTTTCGTTGCTCTTTTCGTATATATCTCAATTAAATGACGAACATTAATGCAAAATAGAGGAAAACAATTCAGATTTCAGTAAATTTTTCCGTATTCGTTGCCTTTTGCGATCATATCTCGATAAATTGAGGATATTTTACGCAAAAGAGAGGAACGAAAATGAAATTCCGGTGAAATTATCCGCTTACGTTGCTATTTTTGATCATATCTCGATAATATGATGAAATTTAAGGTAAAATAGAGGATAATATTGAAATTAACTAACATTATCCGCTTTCATTGCTTTTTTCGATCATATCTCAATAAAATTACCAAATGTAAGGGAAACTAGAGGAAAAAAATTGGAATATCGGTGAAATTATCCGTTTTCGATTCTTTTCTTCATCAAGCCTCGATAAAATGACGAAAATTAAGGCAATTCTGATGAACAAAATTGAAATTTCGCTATAATTATCTGTTTTCATGGCTTTTTTCGATCATAACTCTATTAAATGATTAAAATTTAGGTAATATAGATAACAGAAATTGAAATTTCGCTAAAATTATCCGTTTTCGTTGCTTTACTCGATCATATCTCAATAAAATGACTAATATTAACGCTAAATAGAGGATAAAAATTGAAATTTCGCTAAAATTATCCGTTTTCGATTCTTTTCTCGATCAAGCCTCGATAAAATGACGATATTTTAGGCAAAACAGAGGAAAGAATTGAAATTTTGCTAAAGTTATCCGTTTTCCTTTCTTTTTTCGATCATATCTCGATAAAATGACGAATATTAACGCTAAATAGAGGATAAAAATTGAAATTTCGCTAAAATTTTCTGTTTAAGTTATTTTTTCCGATCATATCTCGATAAAATGAAGAAATATAAGGCAAAATAGAGAAATAATATTTAAATTTCGCTAAAATTATCAATTATTTGTTGCTTTTTTCGTACATATCTCAAAAAAACGACGAGAAATGAGGCAAAATAGAGGATGAAAATATTAATTCGCTAAAATTATCCGTTTTCGATGTTTTTTTCGATAATTTCTTGATAAAATGACGAAAATTAAGAAAAAAAAGAAGGATAAAAATTGATATTTCGCAAAAATTATCCGTTTTCGTTGTTTTTTTTCAATCATATCTCGATACAATGGCGAAAATTAAGGCAAAATAGAAGAAAGAAATTGAAATATCTTTAAAATTATCCGTTTTCGTTGCTTTTTTCGATCATATCTCGATGAAATGACGAGAATTAAGGTAAAATAGAGGATCAAAATTTAAATTACGCTAAAATTTTCCGTTTTCATTGCTTTATTCGATCATATCTCAATAAAATGACGAACATTAACGAAACTAGAGGAAAAAATTTCAGATTTTGGTAAATTTATCTGTTTTCGTTGCCTTTTTCGATCATATCTCGATAAAATGACGATATTTTAGGCAAAATAGAGGAAGGAAATTGATATTCCCGGTAAATAATCCGCTTACGTTGCTATTTTCGGTCATATCTCGATAAAACAACGGAAATTAAGGCAAAACAGAAGATATAAGTTGAAATTTTACTACAATTATCCAATTTTGTTGCTTTTTTGAACATATCTCGATAAAATGACAAAATTTTAGGCAAAATAGAGGAAAAATATTTAAATTTCACTAAAGTTATAAATTATTTGTTACTTTTTTCGTACATATCTCAAAATAACGACGGAAATTAAGGGAAAATAGAGGATGAAAATTATATTTTGCTAAAATTATCCGTTTTCGATGTTTTTTTCTATAATTTATTGATAAAATGACGAAAATTAAGAAAAAATAGAGGATAAAATTGAAATTTCGTAAAAATTATCTGATTTCGTTGCTTTTCTCGATCAAGCCTCGATAAAATGACGAAAATTAAGGCAATTCAAAGGAACAAAATTGAAATTTTGCTAAAATGATCCGGTTTCCTTCCTTTTTTTCGATAATTTCTTGGTAAAAAGACGAACATTAAGGCAAAATAGAGGATAAATATTGAAATTTCGCTAAAATATCCCGTTTTCATTTATTTTTCCTATCCTATCTAGATAAAATAAAGATATTTAAGGCAAAATAGAGGAATAATATATAAATTTCGCTAAAATTATCAATTTTTTGTTGCTTTTTTCGATAATATCTCCGTAAAATGACGAACCTTAACGAAAAATAGAGGAAAAAAATTCAGATTTCGGTAAATTTACCCGTTTTAGTTGCCTTTTTCGATCATATCTCGATAAAATGACGATATTTTAGGCAAAATAGAGGAAAGAAATTGATATTCCGGTGAAATTATCCGCTTACGTTGCTATTTGCTTACTATGCTAAAATTTAAGGCAAACTAGAGATAAAAATTGCAATTTCGTTTAAATTATACGTTTTCGATTCTTTTCTCGATCAAGCCTCGATAAAATGACGAAAATTAAGGCAAATCAGAGAAATAATATTAAATTTCGCTAAAATTATCAATTATATGTTGCTGTTTTCGTATATATCTCGAAAAAACGACGGAAATTAAGTCAAAATAGAGGATAAAAATTGAAATTTCGTTAAAATTATCCGTTTTCGTTATTTTTTCCGATCTAATCTCGATAAAATGACGATATTTTAGGCAAAATACAGGGAAGAAACTGAAATTCCGTTGTAATTATCCACTTACGCTGCTATTTTCGATCATAACTCGATAAAATGACGAAATTAAAGGCAATATAGAGGAAAATATTTAAATTTCGCTAAAATTATCAATTATTTGTTGCATTTTTCGTACATATCTCGAAAAAACGACGGAAATTAAGGCAAAATAGAGGATGAAAATTGAAATTCGCTAAAATTATCATTTTCGTTGCTTTTTTCGATAGTTTTTCAATAAAATTACGAAAATTAAGGAAAATAGAGGATAAAAGTTGAAATTTTACTAAAATTATCAATTTTTGTTGCTTTTTTCGATCATATCTCGATAAAATGACAAAATTTAAGGCAAAGTAGAGAAAAAAAATTGGAATTTCGGTGAAATTATTCGTTTTCGATTCTTTTCTCGATCATATCTCGATGAAATGACGAGAATTAAGGTAAAATAGAGGATCAAAATTTAAATTACGCTAAAATTTTCCGTTTTCATTGCTTTATTCGATCATATCTCAATAAAATGACGAACATTAACGAAACTAGAGGAAAAAATTTCAGATTTTGGTAAATTTATCTGTTTTCGTTGCCTTTTTCGATCATATCTCGATAAAATGACGATATTTTAGGCAAAATAGAGGAAGGAAATTGATATTCCCGGTAAATAATCCGCTTACGTTGCTATTTTCGGTCATATCTCGATAAAACAACGGAAATTAAGGCAAAACAGAAGATATAAGTTGAAATTTTACTACAATTATCCAATTTTGTTGCTTTTTTGAACATATCTCGATAAAATGACAAAATTTTAGGCAAAATAGAGGAAAAATATTTAAATTTCACTAAAGTTATAAATTATTTGTTACTTTTTTCGTACATATCTCAAAATAACGACGGAAATTAAGGGAAAATAGAGGATGAAAATTATATTTTGCTAAAATTATCCGTTTTCGATGTTTTTTTCTATAATTTATTGATAAAATGACGAAAATTAAGAAAAAATAGAGGATAAAATTGAAATTTCGTAAAAATTATCTGATTTCGTTGCTTTTCTCGATCAAGCCTCGATAAAATGACGAAAATTAAGGCAATTCAAAGGAACAAAATTGAAATTTTGCTAAAATGATCCGGTTTCCTTCCTTTTTTTCGATAATTTCTTGGTAAAAAGACGAACATTAAGGCAAAATAGAGGATAAATATTGAAATTTCGCTAAAATATCCCGTTTTCATTTATTTTTCCTATCCTATCTAGATAAAATAAAGATATTTAAGGCAAAATAGAGGAATAATATATAAATTTCGCTAAAATTATCAATTATTTGTTGCTTTTTTCGATAATATCTCCGTAAAATGACGAACCTTAACGAAAAATAGAGGAAAAAAATTCAGATTTCGGTAAATTTACCCGTTTTAGTTGCCTTTTTCGATCATATCTCGATAAAATGACGATATTTTAGGCAAAATATAGGAAAGAAATTGATATTCCGGTGAAATTATCCGCTTACGTTGCTATTTGCTTACTATGCTAAAATTTAAGGCAAACTAGAGATAAAAATTGCAATTTCGTTTAAATTATACGTTTTCGATTCTTTTCTCGATCAAGCCTCGATAAAATGACGAAAATTAAGGCATATCAGAGGAATAATATTAAATTTCGCTAAAATTATCAATTATATGTTGCTGTTTTCGTACATATCTCAAAAAAACGACGGAAATTAAGGCAAAATAAAGGATAAAATTGTAATTTGCTAAAATTATCCCTTTTCGATGTTTTTTTTTCGATAATTTCTTGATAAAATGACGAATATTAAGGCAAAACAGATGAAAGAAATTGAAATATCTTAAAAATTATCCGTTTTCGTTGCTTCTTCGATCATATCTCGATGAAATAACGAATTAGGCAAAATTGAGGATAAAAATTGAAATTACGCTAAAATTATGCGTTTTCGTTATTTTTTTCCGATCATACCTCGATAAAATGAAGAAATTAAAGGCAAAATAGAGGAAAAATATTTAAATTTCGCTAAAATTATAAATTATTTGTTGCTTTTTTCCTATATATATATATCTCGAAAAAACGACGGAAATTAAGTCAAAATAGAGGATAAAAATTGAAATTTCGTTAAAATTATCCGTTTTCGTTATTTTTTCCGATCTAATCTCGATAAAATGACGATATTTTAGGCAAAATACAGGGAAGAAACTGAAATTCCGTTGTAATTATCCACTTACGCTGCTATTTTCGATCATAACTCGATAAAATGACGAAATTAAAGGCAATATAGAGGAAAATATTTAAATTTCGCTAAAATTATCAATTATTTGTTGCATTTTTCGTACATATCTCGAAAAAACGACGGAAATTAAGGCAAAATAGAGGATGAAAATTGAAATTCGCTAAAATTATCATTTTCGTTGCTTTTTTCGATAGTTTTTCAATAAAATTACGAAAATTGAAGGCGAAATAGAGGAAAAAAATTGGAATTTAGTCGAAATTATCCGTTTTCGATTCTTTTCTCGATTAAGCCTCGATAAAATGACGAAAATTAAGGCAATTTAAAGGAACAAAATCGAAATTTTGCTAAAATTATCCGTTTTCCTTGCTTTCTTCGATAATTTCTTGATAACAAGACGAATATTAAGGCAAAATAGAGGATAAAAATTGAAATTTCGTTAAAATTATCCGTTTTCGTTATTTTTCCGATCTAATCTCGATAAAATGACGATATTTTAGGCAAAATACAGGGAAGAAACTGAAATTCCGTTGTAATTATCCACTTACGTTGCTATTTTCGATCAGAATTCGATAAAATGACGAAATTAAAGGCAATATAGAGGAAAAATATTTAAATTTCGCTAAAATTATCAACTATTTGTTGCATTTTTCGTACATATCTCGAAAAAACGACGGAAATTAAGGCAAAATAGAGGATGAAAATTGAAATTCGCTAAACTTATCATTTTCGTTGCTTTTATCGATAATTTTTCAATAAAATGACGAAAAGTAAGGAAAATAGAGGATAAAAATTGAAAATTTCGCTATAATTATCCGTTTTCATGGCTTTTTTCAATCATATCTATATAAAATGACGAAAATTTAGGTAATATAGATAACAAAATCGAAATTTGGCTAAAATTATCCGTTTTCGTTCCTTTTTTCAATCATATCTCGATAAAATGACGAATATTAAGGGAAAATAGAATAAATAAATAGAAATATCTTTAAAATTATCCTTTTTCCTTGCTTTTTTCGATAATATCTCCATAAAATGACGAAAATTATGGGAAAATAGAGGATAAAAATTAAACTGTCGCTAAATTTATCCGTTTTTGTTGCTTTTTTCGATCATATCTCATTAAAATGACGATCATTCACGAAAAATAGAGGAAAAAAGTTCAGATTTCGTCTTTTTATCAAGAAATTATCGAAGAAAGCAAGGAAAACGGATAATATTGGCAAAATTTCAATTTTGTTCCTCTAAATTGCCTTAATTTTCGTCATTTTATCGGGGCTTGATCGAGAAAAGAATCTAAAACGGATACTTTCACCGAAATTCCAAATTTTTTCCTCTATTTTGCCTTCAATTTAGTCATTTTATCGAGATATAATCGAAAAAAGCAACGAAAAGTATAATTTTAGCGTAATTTGTTATTTTTATCCTCTATTTTAGCTTAATTTTTGTCATTTTATCGAGAAATTATCGAAAAAAGGAACGCAAATGATAATTTTAGCTAATTTAAATTTTCATCCTCTATTTTGCCTTAATTTCCGTCGTTTTTTCGAGATATGTACAAAAAAGCAACAAATAATTGATAATTTTAGCGAAATTTGAATATTTATCCTCTATTTTGCCTTCAATTTCGTCATTTTATCAAGTTTTTTTTCGAAAATAGCACCGTAAGCGGATAATTTCAACGGAATTTCAGTTTTTTTCCTAAATTTTGCCTAAAATATCGTCTTTTTTTCGGGAAATGATCGAAAAAGGCAACGAAAACGCATAAATTTACCGAAATTCTGTACTTTTTTCCTCTATTTTTCGTGAATGATCGTCATTTTATAGAGAAATGATCGAAAAAAGCAACGAAAAAGGATATATTTAGAAAAATTTTAATTTTTATCATCTATTTTTCCATAATTTTCGTCATTATATCGAGATATTAACGAAAAGCGCAACGAAAACGGATAAATTTTGCGAAATCTGATTTTTTTCCTCTATTCTGCCTTAATTTCCGTCGTTTTTTCGAGATATGTACGAGAAAAGCAGCAAATAATTTATAATTTTATTGAAATTTAAATATTATTCCTCTATTTTGCCTTTAATTTCTTCATTTTATCGAGATATGATCGGACAAAATAACGAAAACGGATAATTTTAGCGAAATTTGAATTTTTATCCTCTATCTTACCTAAATTTTCGTCATTATATCGAGATATGATCGAAAAAGCAACGAAAGCGGATAATTTTAAAGATATTTCAATTTCTTTCTTCTATTTTGCCTCAATATTCGTCTTTTTATCGAGATATGATTCAAAAAAAGGAACGAAAACGGATTATTTAAGCGATATTTGAATTTTTTCCTCTATTTTGCCTTAAATTGTGTCATTTTATCGAGATATGATCCAAAAAAGCAAGAAAAATGGATAATTTCAGTGAAATCTCAACATCTATCCTCTAATTTCCCAAAATTTTCGTCATTTTTTAGAGATATGATTGATAAAAGAAAGGAAAACGGATAATTTTTCCAAAATTTCAATTCTTTCCTCTGATTTGTCTACATTATCGTCATTTTAAAGAGGCTTGATCGAGAAAAGAATTGAAAACGGATAGTTTCACCGAAATTCCAATTTTTCTCCTCTCGTTTGCCTTAATTTCTACAGTTTTTTCGAGATATGTACGAAAAAAGGAACAAATAATTTATAACTTTAGCGAAATTTAAATATTTTTCCTCTATTTTACCTTGAGTTACTTCATTTTATCAAGAAATGATCGGAAAAAATAACGAAAACCGATAATTTTAGCGAATTTCAATTTTAATCCTCTATATTAACTTAATTCTCGTTATTACATCGAGATATGATCGAAAAAAGCAACGGAAACGGATAATATTAAAAGATATTTCTTTTTATTTATTCTATTTTGCCTTAATATTCGTCATTTTATCGAGATATGATTGAAAAAAGCAACGAAATCGGATAATTTTTGCGAAATTTCAATTTTCAACCTCTATTTTGCCTTAATTTCCGTCGTTTTTTGAGATATGTAGGAAAAAAGCAACAAATAATTGATAATTTCACCGTAATTTCAATTTTTACCTCCATTTCGCCTAAAATATCGTCATTATATCGAGATATGATCAAAAAAGGCAACGAAAACGGATAAATTGACCAAAATCTGAATGTTTTTCCTCTATTTTTCGTTAATGTTCGTCATTTTATTGGGATATGATCGAAAATCAATGAAAACGGATAATTAGAGCAAAATTACAATTTTTATCCTCTATTTTTCCTTAATTCTTGTCATTTCATCGAGATATGATCGAAAAAAGCAACGAAAATGATAATTTTAGCGAATGTCAATTTTCATCCTCTATTTTGCCTTAATTTCTGTCGTTATTTCGAGAAATGTACGAAGAAAGCAACAAATAATTGATAATTTTAGTGAAATTTCAATTTTCATCCTCTATTTTGCCTTCATTCTCGTCATTTCATCGATATATGATCGAAAAAAGCAACAAAAACGGATAATTTTAAAGATATTTCTATTTATTTATTCTATTTTGCCTTAATATTCGTCATTTTATCGAGATACGATTGAAAAAAGCCATGAAAACGGATAATTATAGTGGAATTTCAAATTTTATCCTCTATTTTGCCTTAATATTCGTCTTTTTATCAAGAAATTATCGAAGAAAGCAAGGAAAACGGATAATTTTAGAAAAATTTCAATATTGTTCCTCTTAATTGCGTTAATTATTGTCATTTTATCGAGATATGATCGAAAAAAAACAACGAAAACGGATAATTTTAACGAAAATTTCAATTTTTATCCTCTATTTAGGCAAAATAGAGGATAAATATTTAAATATTTTTTTTATAATAATAATAATATTTATTCAGTAGTATACATGAAAATACAATAATAAAGAACATATAATAATAATACAGTAATATACAGGAGATTCATTTTCTGGATATACTTTAAGGTCCACCTGAGCCAATAATTGGCTCTTCAGGTGGTTCCTGAGTTTTATGAAAGATTTGGTTTTTACATGGTTATTTACAGAAATAGGCACATTGGTATTAACAAAATAAACTAATTGTACATATTTTTATACCATAATATTCTCAAGATACTCTTTTATTTTTATTTTCACTTGGGACATACTTGTCAAAGTCCTAAGATTTTTTGGTAATTTATTAAAGATTTTTGGTACCACAACTTCAAGTTTGTTTCTGCCAAAATGGTTTATAAAAGATGGTACATGATACATATCTTGTTTTCTACCTTCCATAATCTTGTTTTCTACCTTCCATAACATGTTTTCTTGTCCTCAGTATTTTGTAAGTGTCCTTAAAATAATTATCTTGTATGATTATGTAGGTAAGGAGTTTGTCCAGAGGTAGTATGTCTAAGGATTTGTACATTTCTTCAATTTTTATGCTCTTATTTGAAGTGCTGGAGCTATGTATAATTTTAATTATTTTATTTTGCAAGGCAACAAGTTCTTTTTTATGAACATTGCTCGTGAAACCCCATAAGGTAATACCGTATCTTAAAATAGATTCTACCAGAGCATGGTACATCAGCATCAAAACCTTTGCTGAAATTATTTCTTTAATGTGATAGAACTGATAGCAAACTTTCCTTAAGTTTGAGGTGATTCTCTTTATATGGACATCAAATTTCAAGTTTTTATCAATAATAACTCCCAGATACTTATAGTTCTCAACTTGTTCCAAGGGGGTACAGCGACAGAGAGATTCATTAATATCATTGTGTAAACAATCATAGTTATGTACGCATAAAGTAAGAGGTTTCCATCTTAATGCATTACTAGCTACATGCATAACTTTGGTTTTATTTTCATTAATTGTCATGTCATAATCATGACACCATTTTGTTACATTATTTAGGTCCTCCTGCATTTGTTTTACACAGACCTCGAATAGTTGATGAGCAGCTATCAGGAGTATGTCATCTGCATAAAGTAAGATTTTTGTGTTTTTAATAGAAGGAATTATCTTATTTATATATATTAGGAATAAAGTAGGACCTAAAATTGAGCCCTGGGGTACTCCATATTTAATGACCTTAGAGTTGCTACATTTGTTATTGATCTTTATTTTTATTTGCCTATTACTAAAGTAGCTTCTAAACCAATCCAAAATCGAACCCCTAATACCAATTTCGTTGAGAATTGAATATCGCTATAATTATCAATTATTTGTTGCTTTTTTGTACATATCTCGAAAAAACGACGGAAATTAAGGCAAAATAGAGGATGAAAAGTGAAATTTCAAGAAAATTATCCATTTTTGTTGCTTTTATCGATCATATCTCGATAAAATGACAACATTTAAGGCAAGCTAGAGGAAAAGATTGGAATTTCGGTGATATTATTCGCTTTCGATCAATTTCTCGATCAAGCCTCGATAAAATGACGAAAATTAAGGCAATTTAGAGGAACAAAATCGAAACTTTGCTAAAATTATCCGTTTTCATTCCTTTTTTCGATCATATCTCAATAAAATGACGAACATTAACGAACAATAGAGGAAAGAAATTCAGATTTCGGTAAATTTATCCGTTTTCGTTGCCTTTTTTGATCATATCTCGATATAATGACAATATGTTAGGCAAAATTGAGGTAAAAATTGAAATTACGGTGAAATTATCCGATTTCGTTGCTTTTTTCAATCAAATCTCAAAAAAACGACGGAAATTAAGGCAAAATAGAGGATAAAAATTGAAATTAACTAAAATTATCCGTTTTCGTTGCTTATTTCAATAATTTCTTGCTAAAATGACGAATATTAAGGCAAAATAGAGGATAAAAATTGAAATTTCGTTAAAATTATCCGTTTTCGTTATTTTTTTCCGATCTAATCTTGATAAAATGAAGAAATTAAAGGCAAAATAGAGAAAAAATATTTAAATTTCGCTTAAATTATCAATTATTTGTTGCTTTCTTCGTACATATCTCGAGAAAACGACGGAAATTAAGGCAAAATAGAGGATGAAAATTGAAATTCACTAAAATTTTCCGTTTTCGTTGCTTTTTTGATAATTTCTTGATAAAATGACGAAAATTAAGGAAGAATAGAGGATAAAAATTAAAATTTCGCTAAAATTATCCGTTTTCATTGCTTTTTTCGATCATATCTCAATAAAATGACGAACATTCACGAAAAATAGAGGAAAAAAGTACAGAATTTCGGTAAATTTATCCGTTTTCGTTGCCTTTTTTTTATCATATCTCGATATAATGACGATATTTTAGGCAAAATAGAGGAAGAATATATAAATTTCGCTAAAATTATCTAATATTTGTTGCTTTTTTCGTACATATCTCAAAAAACGACGGAAATTAAGGAAAAAAAGAGGATGAAAATTGAAATCGCTAAAATTATCCGTTTTCGTTGCTTATTTCAAAAATTTCTTGATAAAAAGACGAATATTAAGGCAAAATAGAGGATACAAATTGAAATTCCGCTATAATTATCCGTTTTCGTTGCTTTTATCGATCATATCTCGATAAAATGACGAGAATTATGGAATAATAGAGGATAAAAATTGAAATTTCGCTAAATATATTTGTTTTCGTTGGTTTTTTCCATCATGTCTGAATAAAATGACGATCATTCACGAAAATTAGAGGAAAAAAGTTCAGATTTCGGTAAATTTATCCGTTTTCGTTGCCTTTTTCGATCATTTCTCGATAAAAAGACGATATTTAAGTCAACATAGAGCAAAGAAACTGAAATTCCGTTGAAATTATCCGCTTACGGTGCTATTTTAGATCAAAACTCGATATAATTACGAAATTAAAGTCAAAATAGAGGAAAAATATTTAAATTTCGCTAAAATTATCAATTATTTGTTGCTTTTTTGTACATATCTCGAAAAAACGACGGAAATTAAGGCAAAATAGAGGATGAAAAGTGAAATTCCCTAAAATTATCATTTTCGTTCTTTTTTTCGATAATTTCTCGATAAAATGACGAAAATTAAGGAAACATAGAGAATAAAAATAACTAATTTCGCTAAAATTATCCTTTTCGTTGCTTTTTCAATTTTATCTCGATAAAATGACTAAATTTAAGGCAAAATAGAGGAAAAAAATTGGAATTTCGGTGAAATTATCCGTTTTCGATTCTTTTCTCGATCAAGCCTAGATAAAATGACGAAAATTAAGGCAATTTAGAGGAACGAAATTGAAGTTTTGCTCAAATTATCCGGTTTCCTTGCTTTCTTCGATAATTTCTTGATAAAAAGACGAATATTAAAGCAAAATAGAGGATAAAAATTGAAATTTCGTTAAAATTATCCGTTTTCGTTATTTTTTTCTGATCTAATCTCGATTAAATGAAGAAATTAAAGGCAAAATAGAGGAAAAATATTTAAATTTCGCTAAAATTATCAATTATTTGTTGCTTCTTCGTACATATCTCGAGAAAACGACGGAAATTAAGGCAAAATAGAGGATGAAAATTGAAATTCAATAAAATTATCCGTTTTCGTTGCTTTTTTCGATAATTTCTTGATAAAATGACGAAAATTAAGGAAAAATAGAGGAAAAAAATTGAAATTTCGCTAAAATTATCCGTTTTCATTGCTTTTTTCGATCATATCTCAATAAAATGACGAACATTAACGAAAATTATAGGAAACAACTTCAGATTTCGGTAAATATATCCGTTTTTGTTGCTTTTTTCGATCATCTCTCGATGAAATGGAAATGAATTAAGGTAAAATAGGGGATAAAAAGTGAAATTTCGCTAAAATTATCTGTTTTCGTTATTTTTTCCGTTCATCTCTCGATGAAATGAGGAAATTAAATGCAAAATAGAGGAAAAAAATATAAATTTCGCTAATATTATCAAAAAAATTGTTGCTTTTTTCGTACATATCTCAAAAAAACGACGGAAATTATGGCAAAATAGAGGATGAAAATTGAAATTCGCTAAAATTATCATTTTCGTTGCTATTTTCGATAATTTCTCGATAAAATGACGAAAATTAAGGAATAATAGAGGATATAAATAACAAATTTCGCTAAAATTATTCATTTCGTTGCTTTTTTCGATTATATCTCGATAAAATGACTGAAATTAAGGCAAAATAGAGGATAAAAGTTGAAATTTTACTAAAATTATCCATTTTTGTTACTTTTTTCGATCATATCTCGATAAAATGACAAAATGTAAGGCAAACTAGAGAAAAAAAAATTGGAATTTCTGTGAAATTATTCGTTTTCGATTCTTTTCTCGATCAAGCCTTGATAAAATGACGAAAATTAAGGCAAATTTGAGGAACAAAATCGAAATTTTGCTAAAATTATCCGTTCATTGTTGTTTTTTTCGATCATATCTCAATGAAATGACAAATATTAAGGCAAAATAGAGGATAAAAATTGAAATTTTCGTTAAAATTATCCGTTTTCGTGATTTTTTCCGATCTAATCTCGATAAAATGAAGAAATTTAAGGCACAATAGAGGAAAAATATTTAAATTTCGCTAAAATTATCAATTATTTGTTGCTTTCTTCGTACATATCTCGAAAAAACGACGGAAATTTAGGCAAAATAGAGGATGATAATTGAAATTCGCTAAAATTATCATTTTCGTTGCTTTTTTCGATAATTTTTCGATAAAAGGACGAAAATTAAGGCAAAATAGATTATAAAAATTGAACATTTCGCTATAATTATCCGTTTTCATTGCTTTTTTCAATATAATGACGAACATTAGGTAATAAGATAACAGAATTTGAAATTTCGCTAAAATTATCAGTTTTCGTTCCTTTTTTCAATCATATATCGATAAAATGACGAATATCAAGGATAAATATAATAAATAAATAGAAATATCTTTAAAATTATCCATTTTCCTTGTTTTTTTCGATCATATCTCGATGAAATGACGAAATATCAGTAAAAATAGAGGATAAAAATTGAAACTTCACTAAATTTATCCTTTTCGTTGCTTTTTCGATTATATCTCGATAGAATGACGGAAAATAATGCAAAATAGAGGATAAAGGTTGAAATATCACTAAAATTATCCATTTTTGTATCTTTTTTCGATCATATCTCAATAAAATGACAAAATGTAAGGCAAACTAGAGGAAAAAAATTTGAATATCGGTGAAATTATCCGTTTTCGATTCTTTTCTTCATCAAGCCTCGATAAAATGACGAAAATTAAGGCAATTCTGAGGAAAAAAATTGAAATGCCCCTAAAATTATCCGTTTTCCTTTAAATATATCCGTTTTTGTTGCTTTTTTCGATCATCTCTCGATGAAATGGAAATGAATTAAGGTAAAATAGGGGATAAAAAGTGAAATTTCGCTAAAATTATCCGTTTTCGTTATTTTTTCCGTTCATCTCTCGATGAAATGAGGAAATTAAATGCAAAATAGAGGAAAAATATATAAATTTCGCTAATATTATCAAAAAAATTGTTGCTTTTTTCGTACATATCTCAAAAAAACGACGGAAATTATGGCAAAATAGAGGATGAAAATTGAAATTCGCTAAAATTATCATTTTCGTTGCTATTTTCGATAATTTCTCGATAAAATGACGAAAATTAAGGAAAAATAGAGGATAAAAATAACAAATTTCGCTAAAATTATCCTTTTCGTTGTTTTTGTCGATTATATCTCGATAAAATGACGGAAATTATGGAAAAATAGAGGATAAAAGTTGAGATTTCAATAAAATTTCCATTTTTCTTGCTTTTTTCGATCATATCTCGATAAAATGACTAAATTAAAAGCAAAATAGAGGAAAAAAATTGGAATTTCGGTGAAATTATCCGTTTTCGATTCTTTTCTCGATCAAGCCTCGATAAAATGACGAAAATTAAGGCAATTTAGAGGAACAAAATCGAAATTTTGCTAAAATTATCCGTTTTCCTTGCTTTTTTTGATAATTTCTTGATAAAAGACGAATATTAAGGCAAAATAGAGGATAAAAATTGAAATTCCGCTATAATTATCCGTTTTCATGGCTTTTTTCAATCATATCTCTATAAAATGACGATAATTTAGGTAATATGGATAACAGAAATTGAAATTTCGCTAAAATTATCCGTTTTCGTTGCTTTTTTCGATCATATCTCGATAAAATGACGAATATTAACGCTAAATAGAGGATAAAAGTTGAAATTTCACTAAAATTATCCTTTTTTGTTGCTTTTATCAATCATATCTCGATAAAATGACAAAATTTAAAGGAATTTAGAATAACAAAATGGAAATTTTGCTAAAATTTTCCGTTCTTTGTTGCTTTATTCGATCATATCTCAATGAAATGACGAAAACTAAGGTAAAATAGAGGATTAAAATTGAAATTTCGTTAAAGTTATCCGTTTTCGTTTTTTTTCCGATCTAATCTCGATAAAATGAAGAAATTAAAGTAAAAATAGAGGAAAAATATTTAAATTTCGCTAAAATTGTAAATTATTTGTTGCTTTCTTCGTACATTTCTCGAAAGAACGACAGAAATTAAGGCAAAATAGAGGATGAAAATTGACATTCGCTAAAATTATCCGTTTTCGTTGCTTTTTTCGATCATATCTCGATGAAATGACGAGAATTAAAGTAAAATAGAGGAAGAAAATTGAAATTCGCTAAAATTATCATTTTCGTTGCTTTTTTCGATAAGCTTTCGATAAAATGACGAAAATTAAGGAGAAAAAAGGATAAAAATTGAACATTTCGCTAAAATTATCCGTTTTCGTTGCTTATTTCTATCATATCTCGCAAAAATGACGAATATTAAGGCAAAATAGAATAAATAAATAGACATATCTTTAAAATTATCCGTTTTCGTTGTTTTTTTCGATCATATCTCGATAAAATGACAATAATTAACGCAATTAAGAGGAACAATATTGAAATTTTTCTAAAATTATCCGTTTTCCTTGCTTTCTTCGATAATTTCTTGATGAAAAGACGAATATTAAGGCAAAATAGAGGATAAAAATTGAAATTCCGCTATAACTATCTATTATCATGGCTTTTTTCAATCCTATCTATATAAAATGACGAAAGTTTAGGTAATATAGATAACAAAAATCGAAATATCGCTAAATTTATCCGTTTTTGTTGCTGTTTTCAATCATATCTCAATAAAATGACGATCATTCACGAAAAATAGAGGAAAAAAGTTCAGATTTCGGTAAATTTATCCGTTTTCGTTGCCTTTTTCGATCATATCTCGATAAAAAGACGATATTTTAGGCAAAATACAGGAAAGAAACTGAAATCCGTAGAAATTATCCACTTACGCTGCTATTTTCGATCATAACTCGATAAAATGACGAAATGAAAGGCAATATAGAGGAAAAATATTCAAATATCGCTAAAATTTTCAATTATTTGTTGCATTTTTCGTACTTATCTCGAAAAAAACGACGGAAATTAAGGCAAAATAGAGGATGAAAATTGAAATTCGCTAAAATTATCAATTATTTGTTGCTTTTTTTTACATATCTCGAAAAAACGACGGAAATTAAGGCGAAATAGAGGATGAAAAGTGAAATTTCAAGAAAATTATCCATTTTTGTTGCTTTTATCGATCATATCTCGATAAAATGACAACATTTAAGGCAAGCTAGAGGAAAAGATTGGAATTTCGGTGATATTATTCGCTTTCGATCAATTTCTCGATCAAGCCTCGATAAAATGACGAAAATTAAGGCAATTTAGAGGAACAAAATCGAAACTTTGCTAAAATTATCCGTTTTTTCGATCATATCTCAATAAAATGACGAACATTAACGAACAATAGAGGAAAGAAATTCAGATTTCGGTAAATTTATCCGTTTTCGTTGCCTTTTTTGATCATATCTCGATATAATGACGATATGTTAGGCAAAATTGAGGTAAAAATTGAAATTACGGTGAAATTATCCGATTTCGTTGCTTTTTTCAATCAAATCTCAAAAAAACGACGGAAATTAAGGCAAAATAGAGGATAAAAATTGAAATTAACTAAAATTATCCGTTTTCGTTGCTTATTTCAATAATTTCTTGCTAAAATGACGAATATTAAGGCAAAATAGAGGATAAAAATTGAAATTTCGTTAAAATTATCCGTTTTCGTTATTTTTTTCCGATCTAATCTTGATAAAATGAAGAAATTAAAGGCAAAATAGAGAAAAAATATTTAAATTTCGCTTAAATTATCAATTATTTGTTGCTTTCTTCGTACATATCTCGAGAAAACGACGGAAATTAAGGCAAAATAGAGGATGAAAATTGAAATTCACTAAAATTTTCCGTTTTCGTTGCTTTTTTGATAATTTCTTGATAAAATGACGAAAATTAAGGAAGAATAGAGGATAAAAATTAAAATTTCGCTAAAATTATCCGTTTTCATTGCTTTTTTCGATCATATCTCAATAAAATGACGAACATTCACGAAAAATAGAGGAAAAAAGTACAGAATTTCGGTAAATTTATCCGTTTTCGTTGCCTTTTTTTTATCATATCTCGATATAATGACGATATTTTAGGCAAAATAGAGGAAGAATATATAAATTTCGCTAAAATTATCTAATATTTGTTGCTTTTTTCGTACATATCTCAAAAAACGACGGAAATTAAGGAAAAAAAGAGGATGAAAATTGAAATCGCTAAAATTATCCGTTTTCGTTGCTTATTTCAAAAATTTCTTGATAAAAAGACGAATATTAAGGCAAAATAGAGGATGATAATTGAAATTCGCTAAAATTATCATTTTCGTTGCTTTTTTCGATAATTTTTCGATAAAAGGACGAAAATTAAGGCAAAATAGATTATAAAAATTGAACATTTCGCTATAATTATCCGTTTTCATTGCTTTTTTCAATATAATGACGAACATTAGGTAATAAGATAACAGAATTTGAAATTTCGCTAAAATTATCAGTTTTCGTTCCTTTTTTCAATCATATATCGATAAAATGACGAATATCAAGGATAAATATAATAAATAAATAGAAATATCTTTAAAATTATCCATTTTCCTTGTTTTTTTCGATCATATCTCGATGAAATGACGAAATATCAGTAAAAATAGAGGATAAAAATTGAAACTTCACTAAATTTATCCTTTTCGTTGCTTTTTAGATTATATCTCGATAGAATGACGGAAAATAATGCAAAATAGAGGATAAAGGTTGAAATATCACTAAAATTATCCATTTTTGTATCTTTTTTCGATCATATCTCAATAAAATGACAAAATGTAAGGCAAACTAGAGGAAAAAAATTTGAACTTCGGTGAAATTATCCGTTTTCGATTCTTTTCTTCATCAAGCCTCGATAAAATGACGAAAATTAAGGCAATTCTGAGGAAAAAAATTGAAATGCCCCTAAAATTATCCGTTTTCCTTTAAATATATCCGTTTTTGTTGCTTTTTTCGATCATCTCTCGATGAAATGGAAATGAATTAAGGTAAAATAGGGGATAAAAAGTGAAATTTCGCTAAAATTATCCGTTTTCGTTATTTTTTCCGTTCATCTCTCGATGAAATGAGGAAATTAAATGCAAAATAGAGGAAAAATATATAAATTTCGCTAATATTATCAAAAAAATTGTTGCTTTTTTCGTACATATCTCAAAAAAACGACGGAAATTATGGCAAAATAGAGGATGAAAATTGAAATTCGCTAAAATTATCATTTTCGTTGCTATTTTCGATAATTTCTCGATAAAATGACGAAAATTAAGGAAAAATAGAGGATAAAAATAACAAATTTCGCTAAAATTATCCTTTTCGTTGTTTTTTTCGATTATATCTCGATAAAATGACGGAAATTATGGAAAAATAGAGGATAAAAGTTGAGATTTCAATAAAATTTCCATTTTTCTTGCTTTTTTCGATCATATCTCGATAAAATGACTAAATTAAACGCAAAATAGAGGAAAAAAATTGGAATTTCGGTGAAATTATCCGTTTTCGATTCTTTTCTCGATCAAGCCTCGATAAAATGACGAAAATTAAGGCAATTTAGAGGAACAAAATCGAAATTTTGCTAAAATTATCCGTTTTCCTTGCTTTTTTTGATAATTTCTTGATAAAAGACGAATATTAAGGCAAAATAGAGGATAAAAATTGAAATTCCGCTATAATTATCCGTTTTCATGGCTTTTTTCAATCATATCTCTATAAAATGACGATAATTTAGGTAATATGGATAACAGAAATTGAAATTTCGCTAAAATTATCCGTTTTCGTTGCTTTTTTCGATCATATCTCGATAAAATGACGAATATTAACGCTAAATAGAGGATAAAAGTTGAAATTTCACTAAAATTATCCTTTTTTGTTGCTTTTATCAATCATATCTCGATAAAATGACAAAATTTAAAGGAATTTAGAATAACAAATTCGAAATTTTGCTAAAATTTTCCGTTCTTTGTTGCTTTATTCGATCATATCTCAATGAAATGACGAAAACTAAGGTAAAATAGAGGATTAAAATTGAAATTTCGTTAAAATTATCCGTTTTCGTTTTTTTTTCCGATCTAATCTCGATAAAATGAAGAAATTAAAGTAAAAATAGAGGAAAAATATTTAAATTTCGCTAAAATTGTAAATTATTTGTTGCTTTCTTCGTACATTTCTCGAAAGAACGACAGAAATTAAGGCAAAATAGAGGATGAAAATTGACATTCGCTAAAATTATCCGTTTTCGTTGCTTTTTTCGATCATATCTCG
Organism: Sympetrum striolatum; assembly: GCA_947579665.1. Classification (NCBI taxonomy): domain Eukaryota; kingdom Metazoa; phylum Arthropoda; class Insecta; order Odonata; family Libellulidae; genus Sympetrum; species Sympetrum striolatum. The sequence goes on from OX388352.1 coordinate 32,841,988, forward strand.
ATGAAATGACGAGAATTAAAGTAAAATAGAGGAAGAAAATTGAAATTCGCTAAAATTATCATTTTCGTTGCTTTTTTCGATAAGCTTTCGATAAAATGACGAAAATTAAGGAGAAAAAAGGATAAAAATTGAACATTTCGCTAAAATTATCCGTTTTCGTTGCTTATTTCTATCATATCTCGCAAAAATGACGAATATTAAGGCAAAATAGAATAAATAAATAGACATATCTTTAAAATTATCCGTTTTCGTTGTTTTTTTCGATCATATCTCGATAAAATGACAATAATTAACGCAATTAAGAGGAACAATATTGAAATTTTTCTAAAATTATCCGTTTTCCTTGCTTTCTTCGATAATTTCTTGATGAAAAGACGAATATTAAGGCAAAATAGAGGATAAAAATTGAAATTCCGCTATAACTATCTATTATCATGGCTTTTTTCAATCCTATCTATATAAAATGACGAAAGTTTAGGTAATATAGATAACAAAAATCGAAATATCGCTAAATTTATCCGTTTTTGTTGCTGTTTTCAATCATATCTCAATAAAATGACGATCATTCACGAAAAATAGAGGAAAAAAGTTCAGATTTCGGTAAATTTATCCGTTTTCGTTGCCTTTTTCGATCATATCTCGATAAAAAGACGATATTTTAGGCAAAATACAGGAAAGAAACTGAAATCCGTAGAAATTATCCACTTACGCTGCTATTTTCGATCATAACTCGATAAAATGACGAAATGAAAGGCAATATAGAGGAAAAATATTCAAATATCGCTAAAATTTTCAATTATTTGTTGCATTTTTCGTACATATCTCGAAAAAACGACGGAAATTAAGGCAAAATAGAGGATGAAAATTGAAATTCGCTAAAATTATCAATTATTTGTTGCTTTTTTTTACATATCTCGAAAAAACGACGGAAATTAAGGCAAAATAGAGGATGAAAAGTGAAATTTCAAGAAAATTATCCATTTTTGTTGCTTTTATCGATCATATCTCGATAAAATGACAACATTTAAGGCAAGCTAGAGGAAAAGATTGGAATTTCGGTGATATTATTCGCTTTCGATCAATTTCTCGATCAAGCCTCGATAAAATGACGAAAATTAAGGTAATTTAGAGGAACAAAATCGAAACTTTGCTAAAATTATCCGTTTTCATTCCTTTTTTCGATCATATCTCAATAAAATGACGAACATTAACGAACAATAGAGGAAAGAAATTCAGATTTCGGTAAATTTATCCGTTTTCGTTGCCTTTTTTGATCATATCTCGATATAATGACGATATGTTAGGCAAAATTGAGGTAAAAATTGAAATTACGGTGAAATTATCCGATTTCGTTGCTTTTTTCAATCAAATCTCAAAAAAACGACGGAAATTAAGGCAAAATAGAGGATAAAAATTGAAATTAACTAAAATTATCCGTTTTCGTTGCTTATTTCAATAATTTCTTGCTAAAATGACGAATATTAAGGCAAAATAGAGGATAAAAATTGAAATTTCGTTAAAATTATCCGTTTTCGTTATTTTTTTCCGATCTAATCTTGATAAAATGAAGAAATTAAAGGCAAAATAGAGGAAAAATATTTAAATTTCGCTTAAATTATCAATTATTTGTTGCTTTCTTCGTACATATCTCGAGAAAACGACGGAAATTAAGGCAAAATAGAGGATGAAAATTGAAATTCACTAAACTTTTCCGTTTTCGTTGCTTTTTTGATAATTTCTTGATAAAATGACGAAAATTAAGGAAGAATAGAGGATAAAAATTAAAATTTCGCTAAAATTATCCGTTTTCATTGCTTTTTTCGATCATATCTCAATAAAATGACGAACATTCACGAAAAATAGAGGAAAAAAGTACAGAATTTCGGTAAATTTATCCGTTTTCGTTGCCTTTTTTTATCATATCTCGATATAATGACGATATTTTAGGCAAAATAGAGGAAGAATATATAAATTTCGCTAAAATTATCTAATATTTGTTGCTTTTTTCGTACATATCTCAAAAAAACGACGGAAATTAAGGAAAAAAAGAGGATGAAAATTGAAATCGCTAAAATTATCCGTTTTCGTTGCTTATTTCAAAAATTTCTTGATAAAAAGACGAATATTAAGGCAAAATAGAGGATACAAATTGAAATTCCGCTATAATTATCCGTTTTCGTTGCTTTTATCGATCATATCTCGATAAAATGACGAGAATTATGGAATAATAGAGGATAAAAATTGAAATTTCGCTAAATATATTTGTTTTCGTTGGTTTTTTCCATCATGTCTGAATAAAATGACGATCATTCACGAAAATTAGAGGAAAAAAGTTCAGATTTCGGTAAATGTATCCGTTTTCGTTGCCTTTTTCGATCATTTCTCGATAAAAAGACGATATTTTAGGCAACATAGAGCAAAGAAACTGAAATTCCGTTGAAATTATCCGCTTACGGTGCTATTTTCGATCAAAACTCGATATAATTACGAAATTAAAGTCAAAATAGAGGAAAAATATTTAAATTTCGCTAAAATTATCAATTATTTGTTGCTTTTTAGTACATATATCGAAAAAACGACGGAAATTAAGGCAAAATAGAGGATGAAAAGTGAAATTCCCTAAAATTATCATTTTCGTTCTTTTTTTCGATAATTTCTCGATAAAATGACGAAAATTAAGGAAACATAGAGAATAAAAATAACAAATTTCGCTAAAATTATCCTTTTCGTTGCTTTTTCAATTTTATCTCGATAAAATGACTAAATTTAAGGCAAAATAGAGGTTGAAAATTGAAATTCCCTAAAATTATCCGTTTTCGTTGCTTATTTCAATAATTCCTTGATAAAAAGACGAATATTAAGGCAAAATTGAGGATAAACATTGAAATTCCGCTAAAATTATCCGTTTTCGTTGCTTATTTCAATAATTTCTTGATAAAAAGACGAATATTAAGGCGAAATAGAGGATAAAAATTGAAATTCCGCTATAATTACCAGTTTTCATGGCTTTTTTTAATTATATCGATATAAAATTACGAAAATGTAGGTAACATAGATAACAGAAATTGAAATTTCGCTAAAATTATCCGATTTCGTTGCTTTTTTCAATTATATCTCGATAAAATGACGAATACTAAGGCAATATAGAATAAATTAAAAGAAATATCTTTTAATATTATCCGTTTTCGTTGCTTTTTTGGATCATATCTCGATGAAATAATGAGAATTAGGTTAATATAGAGGATGAAAATTGAAATTCGCTAAAATTATCCGTTTTTGTTTTTTTTTTCGATAATTCCTTGATAAAATGACGAAAATTAAGGAAAAATAGAGGATAAAAATTGAAATTTCGCTAAAATTATCCGTTTTCGTTATTTTTTCCTTTCATATCTTGATAAAATGAAGTAATTAAAGGTAAAACAGAGGAAAAATATTTAAATTTCGCTAAAATTATAAATTATTTGTTGCTTTTTTCGTACATATCTCGAAAAAACGACGGAAATTAAGGCAAAATAGAGGATGAAAAGTGAAATTTCAAGAAAATTATCCATTTTTGTTGCTTTTATCGATCATATCTCGATAAAATGACAACATTTAAGGCAAGCTAGAGGAAAAGATTGGAATTTCGGTGATATTATTCGCTTTCGATCAATTTCTCGATCAAGCCTCGATAAAATGACGAAAATTAAGGCAATTTAGAGGAACAAAATCGAAACTTTGCTAAAATTATCCGTTTTCATTCCTTTTTTCGATCATATCTCAATAAAATGACGAACATTAACGAACAATAGAGGAAAGAAATTAAGATTTCGGTAAATTTATCCGTTTTCGTTGCCTTTTTTGATCATATCTCGATATAATGACGATATGTTAGGCAAAATTGAGGTAAAAATTGAAATTACGGTGAAATTATCCGATTTCGTTGCTTTTTTCAATCAAATCTCAAAAAAACGACGGAAATTAAGGCAAAATAGAGGATAAAAATTGAAATTAACTAAAATTATCCGTTTTCGTTGCTTATTTCAATAATTTCTTGCTAAAATGACGAATATTAAGGCAAAATAGAGGATAAAAATTGAAATTTCGTTAAAAATTTTCCGTTTTCGTTATTTTTTTCCGATCTAATCTTGATAAAATGAAGAAATTAAAGGCAAAATAGAGGAAAAATATTTAAATTTCGCTTAAATTATCAATTATTTGTTGCTTTCTTCGTACATATCTCGAGAAAACGACGGAAATTAAGGCAAAATACAGGATGAAAATTGAAATTCACTAAACTTTTCCGTTTTCGTTGCTTTTTTGATAATTTCTTGATAAAATGACGAAAATTAAGGAAGAATCGAGGATAAAAATTAAAATTTCGCTAAAATTATCCGTTTTCATTGCTTTTTTCGATCATATCTCAATAAAATGACGAACATTCACGAAAAATAGAGGAAAAAAGTACAGAATTTCGGTAAATTTATCCGTTTTCGTTGCCTTTTTTTTATCATATCTCGATATAATGACGATATTTTAGGCAAAATAGAGGAAGAATATATAAATTTCGCTAAAATTATCTAATATTTGTTGCTTTTTTCGTACATATCTCAAAAAAACGACGGAAATTAAGGAAAAAAAGAGGATGAAAATTGAAATCGCTAAAATTATCCGTTTTCGTTGCTTATTTCAAAAATTTCTTGATAAAAAGACGAATATTAAGGCAAAATAGAGGATACAAATTGAAATTCCGCTATAATTATCCGTTTTCGTTGCTTTTATCGATCATATCTCGATAAAATGACGAGAATTATGGAATAATAGAGGATAAAAATTGAAATTTCGCTAAATATATTTTTTTTCGTTGGTTTTTTCCATCATGTCTGAATAAAATGACGATCATTCACGAAAATTAGAGGAAAAAAGTTCAGATTTCGGTAAATGTATCCGTTTTCGTTGCCTTTTTCGATCATTTCTCGATAAAAAGACAATATTTTAGGCAACATAGAGCAAAGAAACTGAAATTCCGTTGAAATTATCCGCTTACGGTGCTATTTTCGATCAAAACTCGATATAATTACGAAATTAAAGTCAAAATAGAGGAAAAATATTTAAATTTCGCTAAAATTATCAATTATTTGTTGCTTTTTTGTACATATCTCGAAAAAACGACGGAAATTAAGGCAAAATAGAGGATGAAAAGTGAAATTCCCTAAAATTATCATTTTCGTTCTTTTTTTCGATAATTTCTCGATAAAATGACGAAAATTAAGGAAACATAGAGAATAAAAATAACAAATTTCGCTAAAATTATCCTTTTCGTTGCTTTTTCAATTTTATCTCGATAAAATGACTAAATTTAAGGCAAAATAGAGGAAAAAAATTGGAATTTCGGTGAAATTATCCGTTTTCGATTCTTTTCTCGATCAAGCTTAGATAAAATGACGAAAATTAAGGCAATTTAGAGGAACGAAATTGAAGTTTTGCTCAAATTATCCGTTTTCCTTGCTTTCTTCGATAATTTCTTGATAAAAAGACGAATATTAAAGCAAAATAGAGGATAAAAATTGAAATTTCGTTAAAATTATCCGTTTTCGTTATTTTTTTCTGATCTAATCTCGATTAAATGAAGAAATTAAAGGCAAAATAGAGGAAAAATATTTAAATTTCGCTAAAATTATCAATTATTTGTTGCTTTCTTCGTACATATCTCGAGAAAACGACGGAAATTAAGGCAAAATAGAGGATGAAAATTGAAATTCAATAAAATTATCCGTTTTCGTTGCTTTTTTCGATAATTTCTTGATAAAATGACGAAAATTAAGGAAAAATAGAGGAAAAAAATTGAAATTTCGCTAAAATTATCCGTTTTCATTGCTTTTTTCGATCATATCTCAATAAAATGACGAACATTAACGAAAATTTTAGGAAACAACTTCAGATTTCGGTAAATATATCCGTTTTTGTTGCTTTTTTCGATCATCTCTCGATGAAATGGAAATGAATTAAGGTAAAATAGGGGATAAAAAGTGAAATTTCGCTAAAATTATCCGTTTTCGTTATTTTTTCCGTTCATCTCTCGATGAAATGAAAAAATTAAATGCAAAATAGAGGAAAAATATATGAATTTCGCTAAAATTATCAAAAAATTGTTGCTTTTTTCGTACATATCTCAAAAAAACGACGGAAATTAAGGCAAAATAGAGGATGAAAATTGAAATTCGCTAAAATTATCCAGTTTCGTTGCTTATTTCAATAATTTCTTGATAAAATGACGAATATTAAGGCAAAATAGAGGATAAAAATTGAAATTTCGTTAAAATTATCCGTTTTCGTTATTTTTTTCCGATCTAATCTCGATAAAATGAAGAAATTAAAGGCAAAATAAAGGTAAAATATTTAAATTTCGCTAAAATTATCAATTATTTGTTGCTTTCTTCGTACAAATCTCGAAAAAACGACAGAAATTAAGGCAAAATAGAGGATGAAAATTGAAATTCGCTAAAATCATCCTTTTCGTTGCTTTTTTCGATTAAATCTCGATAAAATGACGGAAATTAAGGCGAAATAGAAGATAAAAGTTGAAATTTCACGAAAATTATCCATTTTTGTTGCTTTTATCGATCATATCTCGATAAAATCACAAAATTTAAGGCAAACTAGAGGAAAAGATTGGAATTCCGGTGAAATTATTCGTTTACGATTCTTTTCTCGATCAAGCCTCGATAAAATGACGAAAATTAAGTTAAAATGGAAGAAAGAATTTAAAATATCTTTAAAATTATCCGTTTTTGTTGCTTTTTTCGATCATATCTCAATGAAATTACAAGAATTAAGGTAAAATAGAGGATAAAATTTGAAATTTCGCTTAAATTATCCTTTTTCGTTATTTATTCCGATCGTATCTCGATGAAATGAGGAAATTAAAGGCATGATAGAGGAAAAATATATAAATTTCGCTAAAATTATCTAATATTTGTCGCTTTTTTCTTAAATATCTCGAAACAACGATGGATATTAGGGCAAAATAGAGGATGATAATTGAAATTCACTAAAATTATTCGTTTTCGTTGCTTTTTTCAATAATTTCTTGATAAAATTACAAAAATTAAGGGAAAAAATTGGACAAAAATTGAAATTTCGCTAAAATTATCCTTTTTCATTGCTTTTTTCGATCATATCTCATTAAAATGACGAACATTAACGAAAAATAGAGGAAAAAATTCAGATTTCGGTAAATTTATCCGTTATCGTTGCCTTTTTTGATCATATCTCGATGCAATGACGATATTTTAGGAAAAATATTTAGATTTCGCTAAAATTATCAATTATTTGTTGCTTTCTTCGTACAAATCTCGAAAAAGCGACAGAAATTAAGGCAAAATAGAGGATGAAAATTGACATTCGCTAAAATTATCATTTTCGATGCTTTTTTCGATAATGTTTCGATAAAATGACGAACAATAATGCAAAAAAGAGGATAAAAATTGAACATTTCGCTATAATTATCCATTTCATGGCTTTTTTCAATCATATCTAAAAAAAATGACGAAAATCTAGGTAAAATAGAAAACAGAATTAGAAATTTCGCTAAAATTATCCGTTTTCGTTGCTTTTTTCGATTATATCTCGATAAAATGACGGAAATTAAGGCAAAATAGAGGATAAAAGTTGAAATTTGACGAAGATTATCCATTTTTGTTGCTTTTATCGATCATATCTCCATAAAATGACGAAAATTATGGGAAAATAGAGGATGAAAATTGAACTTTCGCTAAATTTATCCATTTTTGTTGCTTTTTTCGATCAAATCTCGATGTAATGACGATATTTTAGGCAAAATATAGGAAAAATATTTAGATTTCGCTAAAATTATCGATTATTTGTTGCTATCTTCGTACAAATCTCCAAAAAACGACAGAAATTAAGGCAAAATAGAGGATGAGAATTGACATTAGCTGAAATTATCATTTTCGTTGCTTTTTCGATTATATCTCGATAAAATGACGGAAATTAAGGCAAAATAGTGGATAAAAGTTGAAATTTCACGAAAATTATCCATTTTTGTTGCTTTTATCGATCATATCTCGATGAAATCACAAAATTTAAGGCAAACTAGAGGAAAAGATTGGAATTTTGGAGAAATTATTCGTTTTCGATTCTTTTCTCGATCAAGCCTCGATAAAATGAGGAAAATTAAGGCAATTTAGAGGAACAAAATCGAAATTTTGCTAAAATTATCCGTTTTCATTGCTTTTTTCGATCATATTTCAATACAATGACGAACATTAACGAAAAATAGAGGGAAAAAATTCAGATTTCGGTAAATTATTCCGTTTTCGTTTGTTTTATTTAATCATATCTCGATAAAATGACGAATATTAAGTTAAATTGGAAGAGAGAAATTGATATATCTTTAAAATTATTCGTTTTTGTTGCTTTTTCCGATCATATCTCGATAAAATGACAAATGTTAAGGATAAATAGAATAAATAAAAAGAAATATCTATAAAATTATCCGTTTTCCTTGCTTTTTTCGATCATTATTCAATTAAATGACAAAAATTTAGGTAATATAGAAGAGATAAATAGAAATATCTTTAAAATTATCCGTTTTCGTTATTTTTTCCGATCTAATCTCGATAAAATGAAGAAATTAAAGGCAAAATAGAGGAATAATATTAAATTTCGCTAAAATTATCAATTATTTGTTGCTTTTTTCCTACATATCTCGAAAAAACGATTGAAATTTAGGCAAAATAGAGGATGAAAATTGACATTCGCTAATATTGTCATTTTCGTTGCTTTTTTCCATAATTTTTCGATAAAATGACGAAAAGTAATGCAAAAAAGATGATAAAAATTGAACATTTCGCTATAAGTATACGTTTTCAAGGCTATTTTCAATCATATCTATATAAAAATAACGAAAATTTAGGTAATATAGAAAACAGAATTAGAAATTTCGCTAAAATTATCCGTTTTTGTTCCTTTTTTCAATCACATCTCCATAAAATGACGATCATTCACGAAAAATAGAGGAAAAAGTTCAGATATCTAGACAAAATGACGAATATTAAGGAAAATAGAATAAATAAATAGAAATATCTTTAAAATTACCCGTTTTCCTTGCTTTTTTCGATAATATCTCCATAAAATGATGAAAATTATGGGAAAATAGAGGATAAAAATTGAACTTTCGCTAAATTTATCCGTTTTCGTTGTATATCGTTAAAATATATGCTAAAATTATCTAATATTTGTCGCTTTTTTCGTACATATCTCTAAAAAACGACGGAAATTAGGGCAAAATAGATGATGATAATTGAAATTCACAAAAATTATCCGTTTTCATTGCTTTTTTCGATAATTTCTTGATAAAATTACGAAAATTATGAAAAAAAGTGGATTAAAATTGAAATATTGCTAAAATTATCCTTTTTCATTGCTTTTTTCGATCATAACTCATTAAAATGACGAACATTAACGAAAAATAGAGGAAAAAAATTCAGATTTTGGTAAATTTATCCGTTATCGTTGCCTTTTTTGATCATGTCTCGATGCAATGACGATATTTTAGGCAAAATAGAGGAAAAATATTTAGATTTCGCTAAAATTATCAATTATTTGTTGCTTTCTTCGTACAAATCTCGAAAAAACGACAGAAATTAAGGCAAAATAGAGGATGAAAATTGACATTCGCTAAAATTATCATCTTCGTTGCTTTTTTCGATAATTTTTCGATAAAATGACGAAAAATAATGTAAAAAAGAGGATAAAAATTGAACATTTCGCTATAATTATCCGTTTTTATGGCTTTTTTCAATCATATCTATAAAAATAACGAAAATGTAGGTAATATAGAAAACAGAATTAGAAATTTCGCTAAATTTATCCATTTTTGTTGCTTTTTTCGATCACATCTCCATAAAATGACGATCATTCACGAAAAATAGAGGAAAAAGTTCAGATTTCGGTATATTTATCCGTTTTCGTTGCCTTTTTCGATCATATCTCGATAAAAAGACGATATTTTAGGCAAAATAGAGGAAAGAAACTGAAATTCCGTTGAAATTATCCGCTTACGTTGCTATTTTTGATCATAACTCGATAAAATGACGAAATTAAAGGCAAAATAGAATAAATAAATAGAAATATCTTTAAAATTATCCGTTTTCCTTGCTTTTTTCGATAATATCTCCAAAAAATGATGAAAATTATGGGTAAATAGAGGATAAAAATTGAACTTTCGCTAAATTTATCCGTTTTCGTTGCCTTTTCCGATCATATCTCGATAAAAAGACGATATTTTAGGCAAAATAGAGGAAAGAAACTGAAATTCCGTTGAAATTATCCGCTTACGTTGCTATTTTCGATCATAACTCGATAAAATGACGAAATTAAAGGCAATATAGAGGAAAAATATTTAAATTTCGCTAAAATTATCAATTATTTGTTGCTTTCTTCGTACATATCTCGAAAAAACGACAGAAATTAAGGCAAAATAGAGGATGAAAATTGAAATTCGCTAAAATCATCATCTTCGTTGCTTTTTTCGATAATTTTTCGATCAAATGACGAAAAATAATGCAAAAAAGAGGATAAAAATTGAACATTTCGCTATAATTATCCGTTTTTATGGCTTTTTTTCAATCATATCTATAAAAAATAACGAAAATTTAGGTAATATAGAAAACAGAATTAGAAATTTCGCTAAAAATTATTCGTTTTAGTTGCTTTTTTTCGATAATTTCTTGATAAAATGACGAAAATTAAGGAAAAATAGGGGATAAAAATAACAAATTTCGCTAAAAGTACCCTTTTCGTTGCTTTTTTCGATTACATCTCGATAAAATGACGGAAATTAAGCAAAATAGAGGATAAAAGTTTAAATTTCACGAATATTATCCATTTTTTTTGCTTTTATCGATCATATCTTGATAAAATCACAAAATTTAAGGCAAACTAGAGGAAAAGATTGGAATTTTCCGAGAAATTTTTCGTTTTCGATTCTTTTCTCGATCAAGCCTCGATAAAATGAGGAAAATTAAGGCAATTTAGAGGAACAAAATCGAAATTTTGCTAAAATTATCCGTTTTCATTGCTTTTTTCGATCATATTTCAATACAATGACGAACATTAACGAAAAATAGAGGGAAAAAATTCAGATTTCGGTAAATTTATCCGTTTTCGTTTGTTTTATTTAATCATATCTCGATAAAATGACGAATATTAAGTTAAATTGGAAGAGAGAAATTGATATATCTTTAAAATTATTCGTTTTTGTTGCTTTTTCCGATCATATCTCGATAAAATGACAAATGTTAAGGATAAATAGAATAAATAAAAAGAAATATCTATAAAATTATCCGTTTTCCTTGCTTTTTTCGATCATTATTCAATTAAATGACAAAAATTTAGGTAATATAGAAGAGATAAATAGAAATATCTTTAAAATTATCCGTTTTCGTTATTTTTTCCGATCTAATCTCTATAAAATGAAGAAATTAAAGGCAAAATAGAGGAATAATATTAAATTTCGCTAAAATTATCAATTATTTGTTGCTTTCTTCGTACATATCTCTAAAAAACGACAGAAATTAAGGCAAAATAGAGGATGAAAATTGAAATTCGTTAAAATCATCCTTTTCGTTGCATTTTTCGATTAAATCTCGATAAAATGACGGAAATTAAGGCAATATAGAAGATAAAAGTTGAAATTTCACGAAAATTATCCATTTTTGTTGCTTTTATCGATCATATCTCGATAAAATCACAAAATTTAAGGCAAACTAGAGGAAAAGATTGGAATTCCGGTGAAATTATTCGTTTACGATTCTTTTCTCGATCAAGCCTCGATAAAATGACGAAAATTAAGTTAAAATGGAAGAAAGAATTTAAAATATCTTTAAAATTATCCGTTTTTGTTGCTTTTTTCGATCATATCTCAATAAAATTACAAGAATTAAGGTAAAATAGAGGATAAAATTTGAAACTTCGCTTAAATTATCCTTTTTCGTTATTTTTTCCGATCGTATCTCGATGAAAT